>CM059977.1:48646599-50032569 GCA_030490835.1 Annona cherimola | reverse complement strand
AGGCATGTTATTCAAGCAACATTTCAACACTTGCCTAAATCAGATGTCACTGCATGTATAAATTACAGTCATCAATTTAAAACCATTCGAATAGTTTACATCTATTCATCACAAAGAACTACATCAAATTTTTACAACCATTTCACATAAATATCATAACATGAGTTTCATAAGTTTTTTCCATGGATTTCTTAAGTCGGTGCTTGCTCCTTTGCCATATCCTATCCATCACCTGTCTCTGGGTTTGGAAAACAAAGTCGTGAGTCGAAACTCAATAAGCAAGCTATTTGCATTTTACAGGCAAACCATTTCAGGCATCATTTTGCATTTAAAATCAACTTGGAAAGAAACTTATACCTTGTTTAAAGGTATATCTTTGAAAACATAAAATCATGTACCCATCATGGGTCCTCATATGCATAATGTCATATGAAAACATGAACATGAACATCATTTCTCCCTTAGGATGGGAAGCTAGCCAGGGCGACCATCCGTCACGTTAACTCCCATTTCAGAGAGGGTGCCGCCGGCCTTCGGCCTGTTACAAGTGACTTGGCTACACCAAGGGGGGACAATCGTTCCGCTTACACCCTTCAAGTGGACCTAGTATCCTGTGCACATGAACTTTTGCATAAATTCATCTTTAACATGCTAGCATGATTTTTTCAATCATAAGCATCAAACCACATCATTTTTCCATAGCCTTTATCAAAGTAACATTTCATAACATTTCATTTGAAACAAAATATTATTTCAATATCATTTTTCTAAAGGATGGCCATTCTTAATGACATTAGAAATAATTTTCATAGTTTCATCAAACAAGTTAAAACATAAATTGCTTTTATAGAAACAATTTAGAAAAGCAAAAATCCTTTAGAAAATTTGCTTGCTTACCTGACTTCCTTAGCTTTCTGTTACCACCTTTTCTTTGCCTTTGCCTACATGAGAATAATATGATTTTTCATATCTTTATTTTTCTCATATTTTATTTAGTTTTCTAACCCATTTCATATACACATATCATTTATTTGACTTCATAAGTCATCATACACATATATAGCTTATTTTGCACATATTAGCACCTTTGCGCACATTTCTACGGCTACCGTATAACATAGCATATACATGTAACCCTAAAATTAAGGTATTTATTTCAATATCATAAAATTTATTCCTTGAACATCATACAAAGCTTCTATAAGCGTACTTTGCCATTTTTCCCATTTTTCCCAAAACACACACATGGGTGTTTCGTCTACGTACCTATTATTGCCTTAGCTTTGTAAATCAAGTCCAAAATTTTGGATTAAATATCATACAATCTCAAAAAGATACATAAATATGGGATTCATCTCATTTTCATGCATTTTTGCATAAAATCACTTTTCATAAGTCATTCATCACCCGTTTATTTTCATCCCTTCACATAAGCTCTTTTAGCACATAATCATAATGCATTTCATAAAAATTGCTAACTCAGAAATTTAATCTATTTTTAGGGTTTTAATTACCCTTAATTACCACTGAATTCAAGGTATTTTCATGGGGTTTAAATCCATTCAACGATAAGTTTCCAAAACAGCACGTTTGGAACCGGTTTTTCACCCGTTTAACGTGTCTTTTGACACATAACCCTATGCAGCAATATAATTCCGAAATTTCAGCAATGAAAATCCTTTTTTTCCTAATATATATTTAGGAATTTAACACATAATTAACATCCATGCATTATCCATTTCTCAAAATAGCAACTTACCTGCACGTTTTTAGTTCCATTTTCACGTCGGTTTGACGTTCTTTCATGAAAATCATAAAAATCAGTTTTAGGGTTTCTTTCTCCCAAATATTTTGGGCATCCATCATACCTTAAACTTAGGGTATTTTACCCTACATAACATGCTTAGAACATGCAAGTCCATTTTCATAACATTTTTAACCCAAAAACTAAGAAATTAGGTCAAAATCCGTGCATTGCATTTCATAACTTCAAAAATTCATCACTTCAGCATAAACCCCTCATATATTTGGCATAAATACATGATTCATAACTTACTCACATCATCAAATCAAAACAGAAATTTGTCTTGGAGATTTAGGGTTTAACAACTTGAATTTCTTACTTCATACGCATGCATAGCTTCATTTTCATCATTCTTAACTTAAAAATTCATACTTAAAACTTAATACCTATTTCATATTCATGAAAAAGCATGTTGAAACACCACTTTACATATCCTTTCATCATACTTTTTCTTTTCAAGTTTTGAGTTTAAGAACTCAAGTTAAACAACTTTAAAACCCAACACATACCAACTTGGTTTTGAACCAACTCAAACCCCAATCCTTTGATATGATTTTTTTCTTAAAATTTCCTTCCTTTTTCCCCTTGGTTTTCTTCCCTTTCTTGCTGGAAATTTTTTGACGTGAGCTGCTGGGTTCCCTTGGACGTTTTCAGCACTTAGAATTTTTCCCAAAAATCCTTCTCCTTTCAACGTGCATGGGCTATATATGTTGCAGGAATTTTTTCCAGCTATGGGGCCCACTTGTTGCTGCAATTCCACACCCCCTTAAATGCACCCTTATCTACCATATGAGTTGAGTAAATTTCAGCCAAGTAAAATTGCATTTTTTACCATTTTAAAAATCACAAAATCTGCATCATCTTTGACCCTCCATGCCTCTCCATTCACGTCCAGCTTTGCACGTCCATTCTCCATTCATTTTTATATTTTTTTATTAAAAAATGTGGGTAATTTATACCTCTAATTACCTTTTAATTCATGCATTAATTTTATGTAAATAAATTTAACAAATATTGCAGCAACTTAGCACAAAATCACATCTTTCCTTCACACAAGCTATCCACATTTTCAGCAGTATATACCTATTTTGTCTATTTTTTAATTGCTACAATTCTCCATTATTGTATGCACATATCATGTACTTGCATCCTGCAATGTATATGCATTTTTAAAAAAATTTAAAAAATCAAAAATGGGCACCAAACAGCCCTTGGACGTCCCCCTCTTGGACACCTCTTCCATGCTTTTGCAATTCCATCATAACTTACATTAAATGGATGGATAATTCCCATATTTATGCATTTCAAATAATTGCATAAAATTCAAAAGGAATGGCCTGCAATGTGCCACCTCAAATTCCATTTCCATCATGCATTATGACTTGGTACTCTAGCATTAATGGCATGTTACTTTTGTGGAGCATAAGTCAAACATGCTCACCTTTTTCAATGCAGGAATTTTCCGAAAACTTCATGGTTAAACCAAGCCATTCAAAACAAGTATCTCACCATTTCATTCAACGGTTTCAAATTTGATCTCAATCCGAGTTTCCTAGCTCCCGGTATAGCCGGTTGAAGTTAACCGTTGAAATTGATATATGATGAAAAATTCATAATTCTGATTTCATCAAGGATTTTTCATAATCAATTTATTCCATAATACCAAGCCCATCATTACTAATTTTTATTTCAAATTTCACTTGAATCCGCCTTTTAGGCATTGAGTTATGAATTTTCTAATATTTTCCATCAAACTAGTCAATTTCCATATAATCCCCATAATTCATTTTAAATAATGGAAAATAATTTTTCATGATATATTTGCACATATAAATTGCAAATAATTTATTCTAAATCCATTGTCTCCTTTAGGCTCAAAATGCTTAATCACATCATTATTGCTAACCCATAACCCTAATTGCAATAATTAGCAAAAATCATATAATGCCTTCATAATTCCATAATTCACAAATAAACATCATATACATGTTCGATGCATACATATGGGCCCTATATGGGTTAGAGTTTCACAATCCTCCCTCCCTTATAACAGGTTTCGTCTTGAAATCGTCTATTCTTTAAATAGGTGGGGGGGGTACTTTTGTTCAACTTCTTCTTTTAGCTCCAAAGTGGGCTTTATTTTCGGAATACCGGTTCCATTGCACTTTCACGTACTCAATTTCCCGATTTCGAAACTTTTGTACCTTGTGATCCAAGATCTTCACTGGGCTCTCTTCATAGTTTAGATAATCCTGAATCGGCAAATTTCAGCCACCAGTACATGGGTTGGATCTGAGACATATTTCCTAAGCATCGATATGTGGAATACATTGTGAATTAAAGCTAGGGTTGGGGGTAAAGCTACCCGATATGCTAGTTTCCCAACCTTTTCCAAGACTTCAAATGGTCCAATATACCTGGGATTTAGTTGTCTCCTTTTCCCAAACCTTGTAACTCCCTTGAATGGTTTGACCTTAATAAACACATATTCGCCAACTTGGACATTCAAATCCCTTCTCTTACAGTCTGTGTAACTCTTTTGTCGACTTTGGGCAGTGAGTATACACTGGCGAATAGTCTTCACCTTGCCTGCCATTCGTTGAGATAAGTCTAGGGCTAATCGTTTCTCTCCAACTTCATCCCAGTTCAACGGCGTTCGACATCGTTGACTATATAATGCCTCAAATGGGAGCCATTTGGATGCCAGCTTGGTAATTATTGTTATATGCGAATTCCGCAATTGAGATATACACATCCCATGATCCTCCAAACTCTAAGGTACACATATGGAGCATATCTTCAATAACTTGATTCACCCGCTCCGTTTGTCCATCCGTTTGAGGATAAAAGCTGTACTAAACTTAAGTTGGGTGCCTAAGGTTTCGTGCAAGCTTTTCCAAAACCTTAATGTGAACATCGCATCTCGATCTGAGATGATCGACTTTAGCACTCCATAGAGTCTTACGATCTCTTTTATAGTAAACCTTAGCTAGCTTTTCCACCGTATATGTTCTTTTGATAGGTAGAAAGTGTGCAACTTTCGATAACCTATCCACGATTACCCATATAGAATCATTTCCTATTTGAGTTCTAGGTAATCCTTTGATAAAGTCCGTTGTAATATTGTCCCATTTCCATTCTGTAATTTTCTAAGGACTGTAACTTACCAGGTATTTTCTGGTGATCCGCCTTCACCCATTGGCAAGTTAAACACTTAGCCACATATTCAACAATCTCTCTCTTCATATTATTCCACCAATATACTTTCTTGAGATCCTGATACATTTTAGTACTCCTTGGGCGAATAGAAAAAAGGCGAAAAATGTGCTTTTTTAAGGATCTGTTCCTTCAAATCAACAATGTTAGGTATGCAAAGGCGACCTTTGTACCTATACATACCCTGTTCATCAATAGCAAATTTTGTCAACCCCTTTTTCTTCATTTTCTCAACGTGTGTATGTAGGTCTATGTCCTTTTACTGTGTAACCCTAATCTGATAAAAAAGCAATGATTGTATGTGTAATTGGGACAGTCGAACCTGGACTCCTGGTGGACATACTATCAATTCCATTTGCTCAATTTCCTTAAGCAGTCCTTTCTCCTTAGTGATAAGATGCGCTAAGCTGGCATTTCGGCTCAATGCATCAGCTACCACATTTGTCTTACTTGGATGGTATAATATCTCCAAATCATAATCATTCAATAACTCGAGTCATCTCCTTTGTCTCATATTCAACTCCTTCTAAGTGAAGATATATTTAAGGCTCTTGTGATCAGTATAAATCTCACATCTTGCACCATACAAGTAATGTCTCCATATTTTTAAGGCAAATACCACCGCCGCTAACTCTAAATCATGTGTGGGGTAGCTTACCTCATTGGGGCTTTAGTTGTCGTGACGCATAAGCTATCACCTTACCTTTTTGCATCAAAACACAACTCAAACCTGTTGGAAATATGTGGAAAACAAGCTAAATCTATGTTTTAATGATTAACAAATCAATTTGAGTAAGTCTTGGCTACTAACATGTTTGTGGAAGTGTTTTAGGCATATACATTTGAAGAAAATAGAGAATGGAAGGCCAAGTCGTTCCCCAAGTCGACTCCAACATCGACTTCAAGGAGTCAAATCTGTCCAGAGTTGAAATTGGAAGAAGAACAGGTGAAGTCGCAGACCAAGTCGACTCCACTTGCGACTTGGGAAGCCAAGTCGCAAACGAAGTCGACTCCAGCATCGACTTCAGATGGTTAAAATCACTCCAGAGTTGAATTTGGGACAAAAGAATACCGAAGTCGCAGTCGAAGTCGACTCAGCTTGCGACTTGGGTGAAGTCGCAGACGAAGTCGACCCCAAGTTCGACTTGAGGTTTTCAAAGTTCAAAAATGCAGTTTCAAGCTCATTCCAAAAATCAACTGGAGTTTTCTCAAGACCAAATCAAGGGAACAAGCTTATATCAACCTAAGTTTCTCAAGTCCAAGGCACAGCTTCAAACTTATTTTAAGGGGAAGAAATTCAAGATATGAAGATTAATATCAAAAGAGAGCAAGGTGAATGAATCAAAGGCAAATCAACCTTACAAGTTTTCAAGCTCTCCAAGATTCACAAGGTCTAAAGACTAATCCAAGTTCAAGCAAGATTCATAAAACTAAGAAGATTGGTCAAAGATTGCATGATTCAAATCTCATGGATACAAGGCTTGCAAAACTTGAAGCAAATGAAAGCAAGTTAAAGAGAAGACAATGATCCAAGAAGATATACAAAAGAACTAAAGGAATGGAGAAGCCTAAGCAAAACAAAGCATCCCGGAATTTTTCAAGTTCATCAAAGCCAAGTGACGAAGTGAAGTCGCACACCGAAGTCGACTCCACTTGCGACTTGGGGTCAAGTCGATACCCAAGTCGACCCAGCTTGGAACTTGAAGTCGCTACGAAAAAGCGAAGTCGCACCCGAAGTCGACTCCATCTGCGACTTGGGCGAAGTCACATCCGAAGTCGACTCCGCCTGCGACTTGGGTCGCAACGGTCGAAAAAAAATTCAAACGTTGGCGCATTAAATGCGCGCCACCTACCTTCAAACGTTCGGATTCCCTCCATAATTATAAAAGGGAATCATTGTGGAGGAAGGAAGTAGCTGAGAATCATTAAGTGTGCTTAACTCCCATCTACAAGAGCTTCAAAGAGATCAAGTCATTCAAAGAAGAAGAACTTTGCTTCAAATTGCAAGAGCTCAACTTCTGAATCTTCAAAGCCAATACTACGAGTTCTTCTCTGCGCCAAATTGCTACTACACATCTGTAAAGTGTATATTCTTTTGTTATTTCATTTGTTTGTGTTGAACTTGATTTAGTTTGAGGAACTAAGATCAAGTGAAGGCAAAGTAGTGTGTGATTGGAGTGGAACTCATCACCTACTTGTGCTGAGATTTGTTGAAGCCCCTAGAGCTAGAATCTAGAAGAGAGCAGTGGCTCTAATTGTATTTGAGGAATACAATAGTGGAACCCAAGTCACAGGAGTGTGAGCTTGGAAGAGTGGAGTAGGGAGGTTGCCCGAACCACTATAAAAATCTTGTGTGCTTGATTTATATTTCTGTTCTCAACATTATATTGCTTTCCATTTCATTTCTTCAATCAAGGGGATTAAACTTTCAAGGGGTTAAGTTTTTAATTTACCAAAGAATTTTATAAGAACCCAATTCACCCCTCCCCTCTTGGGTTTTGCCGTTAACTCGGGGCCAACAAAACCTTTTCTCGATGCATCGCTATAAACTACAAACCCTTCATTTCCTTCAGATAGGGTTAGAATGGGTGCTTCTACTAACCGTCATTTCAACTCCTAAAAAACTGCGTTCGCATTCTTCAGACCATCCATACCTGACTCCCTTATGAGTCAACTTGGTTAATGGGGCTGACAACTGGGAAAACCCCTTCAACAAATCTCCTGTAATAGCCGGCCAACCCTAGAAAACTTCAAATTTCCGTAATAATCGTCGGCCTTGGCCATTTCAATACTGCCTCAATCTTTTGAGGATCAACTTGAATACCCCTTTTGGATATTATATGCCCAAGAAATCCTATCTGTTTCAGCCAAAATTCACATTTCTTCAATTTGGCATACAATTTCTCTTTCCTTAGCCCTTTCTAAGACCCTTCGCAGATGGTCTTCATGTTCTTTCTCCGTTTTAGACTAGATCAGGACATCGTTGATAAAAACAACCACAAGTTGATCCAGATAGTCCCGAAAAACCCTATTCATCATGTCCATGAATACAGTAGGAGCATTAATAAGTCCGAAAGGCATTACCAGAAATTCATAATGTCCATACCTGGTTCGAATGCCGTCTTATGTGTATCAGCTGGACCTTATTAATGCTCCTACGTCTACGTGGAACTTGTCAGGGTGCCTCCGTGATAGTGCCAGTGTCAGACCATGCCTGAACTTCATCGTCACTATCATCATCATCCTCATCCTCATCATCTCCCACAAACTCCACTATTTCTTCTTCAACTTCCTCCTCTACTTCATCCACTTCTTCCTCCTCTTCTTCTTCCTCAAATGGTTCCAGGAATTTCATCAAGTTGTCATCATCATTGATTTCGGTCAGAGGAACAACTCCACCCGTGTTCTCCTATATATATAACATAACGTCATCAGGTTTAGGGCCAGCAGATACCTCGATGACTCCTTCAGCACGACGCCTTTTTATGTAAAGAGTCATGTCCACTTCCCATTGATGGATTCTTTCCCACGATGCTCCATAGAGAAACTGGACACACCCATCAAAAACCTATACCATGGACCAGCATCGGGAGATGCAGGTGCCTGTGTCTTATCCCAGAAGTTCTGTAGACCTTGTGGATCTACTCTATCGGTCGGAACAGGGGGATCCTGGGGAATGCCAAGGTAAGTGCCTGGTAACACTCGTGCCCTAGGTTTACGGCTGGGGGGCTCTCCTAGGTTCTGTGCATGTTGACTCGAGGAGTCATAGTAACTTACCTTCGTGTGATCTTGTGTGCGAATTGGTGAAAATCCAGGGGGGACTGATGGAAATGATGCATAATCCGACTGTGTTTCCCACCATCTATTCATATTTTCTTTTCTTCTCTATCTCCTATTTTCTTCCTCTCTTTCTCTTCTTAACTCCTCTGCACTCATCATTCTCTTTCCTTTATCCGCCATCTATGTAGGCATAGCAATCAAATTGCATTGCGATAATAATTCATCATCATATGACATGCATTTCATTATATTAGAAGCATACCAAATCATCACATGAACGTGTCTATTTCATCATCTATCATGCATTTCATCATGTTATAATCATGCATGAACATCATTTAACCAC
Organism: Annona cherimola; assembly: GCA_030490835.1. Taxonomy (NCBI): domain Eukaryota; kingdom Viridiplantae; phylum Streptophyta; class Magnoliopsida; order Magnoliales; family Annonaceae; genus Annona; species Annona cherimola. Next base: position 50,023,423 of record CM059977.1, on the reverse strand, counting down.
ATCTAATTCATCACATCGTTATAAGTAATCATATATATTCATGTGTGTGGCGCCCCAAACCGAGACGACACTTCCTTACCTCAAGATCTATCGATTGCTAAATGTGAATCAGGATTGTTGCCCTGATCACGCGGCGGATTCTTAATTTGAAACTCGTCCAAATTTTTTTTTTGATTTCTTTATCGTCGTTTTCTTCACATTCTGCATCACTCATTCATATCTTTACATTTCACACCATTATTCATCAATCATTTCTTTAAAATCAACATCATATATCAAACAAGCAGCAATACACTTGTAATACATTTCATATTTCATTCATAGCATCTCATCATGCTTTTCTACAGTAAAAGTCTCTTTGACTAAATCATCACATTTTACATTCATACATCTATACATTCAATCATTGAATCACATAGAACTTAAAATGCTAATTAAGTTCACATACACATACGCATTAACATACCTTAGCATATCTACGCTTTCCCATTCTTATAGCCACATGGCTTCCCTTACGTACCTTTTCTCCATTTCTTAGGTCCTCAATCCCTTGAGTCTCCCAGTACCTGTCTAAGGTTTGGAAAATAAAACGTGAGTGATTACTCAGTAAGCAAGCATTTTATCATTAGGGCAAGACTTCCTTAAAAACCTTTTTCATAAATATCTTGAACATCTTTTTCATGAGGACATTTATATGTCCCAAAACATTATCATGAAAAGAATATTATCATAAAATCCTTGTTCATAAGGACAGTTCCATGTCCTTGAACATTTTTCATAAACATTATTCTTAAAATCATTTACAAGCCATGTCTGGGCTTGTTAAGGCAAAACATATATGTTTTACCCTCCTTAGTTAATTTCCTTTGATCTTAGATGAACATTTCTAATGTTCAAAGACCTTTACATAAAATCATCTTTTGCCAGTAGACGTTTTACGTCCAAAACATTTTTTTTCCATAAATCCTTTGGTAAAGAAGGACATTCTCATGTCCTAAAACATTATTTACATAAGCCTTTATCGGCAAAGGACATTTTTGTGTCCAAAAATATTTTTCATCATAAAATCCTTTAGCCAAGAGACATTTAATGTCTCAAAACATTTTTCACATAGCTTCCTTTGGCAATGGACATTCATATGTCCTAAAACACCTTTTATTAAAACACTTTGGCATTGGACATCCTCATGTCCAACCATTTTTTTCACATAAACCTTTTGGAAATGGACATTCTTATGCCCAAAACATTTTTCCAACATAAGCCTTTTTTTTCATAATCCCCATCTTGGGGCTTGTTTATAATAAACAAAGCAAATAAAATACATAAATCATTTTCATAAATGTGTTTGCATAAAAAAATTTCCGTTTATTCCCGTTATTTACACTCTTGTGTAAAACACCCTTTCTTTTAGGGTAACTTATGCGTAATAGCTCATAGAAATCTAATTTAGGATAACTTTTTGTATAAATGTTTTTATATCCCAATCTTTGGGCTTTTGGAAAGTAAAATGTATGCAAACACATTTCTCTCCATCTAGTAGTGACACTTAGCAAGTGATCATGCTACCTTTTGGAAGAAAATCCTTAACAGCACGCTAGCCAGGCGGCTGTTTATTTATCCTTCTCCCATCTCAGGGAGGGCACCGCTGGCACTCTTGCCATCCCTTAGCGACTTGGCCTTATGTAGATTGGGCCCCGGTCATCCCAACCGTGCTCTACAACCTGCCTGTTTATTGTACCGGTGCACCGTACATTGTTTTGACGGACCGCAGCCCGTTTGGTTTGAAGGACCACAGATCGCAGCCCATGTCCTTTTAAACCGGGATCACAGACTGCAACCTGCATCCATAACACACAAAAAATCTTAGACCGAAGTCTATGTATTTAAAAATTATTTTTAAAAAACACATCACAGACCGCAGTCCGTGTCAACTTGTAAGCGAGCGCACCCACTTTAACAAGTTGTTATTTGAAATCAAATTTTAGGATGACCTTCCTTAAATTTTTTTAGAAACCTTTTGAGTAAAATATTTTGATAAACATTTGAAATGTTTGAGAAATAATACAGCTTAAAATCCTTATAAAAGAATTTCAAAACCTTTGAATTTTCAAATTAAACTATTTTATGAGATCAACATAGGAGGTTGGTCATCCTTAAATTCCATTTAACAACACTCGTATAAATATTTTTCAAAAACATTTTCAATATAGATTTCCTTATCTAAAGGAAATCAAAACTTTTTGAATATCATTTCAAAACATATGAACTATGTTCAAATTATCATTTATTATTTAATTATCAAGATTTAGCAAAACAAATCTTTTTCATAAATCAAATCTCCTTTTTCTTTTTCTTTTATAACATGATTATTTATCATTAAACATTATAAGAGAAATTCAAAACTTATTTACATTTGTTTCTTTGTGAAAAAGGGTAAAATTCCCTTTTTATTATAAAATACTTTTGAAACAACATTGTAAAAAACTTGCTTACTTAAACGCAAATTCTTAGGAAAACCATCGACATAAAACGTAAAGTCCTTTGAAAACATTATTGTGGAGAACTTGCTTACTCATAAGCAAAATTCTCAAATTCTATTAAACATAAAGCATCGCCAATCCATGGCAACACTTGTGATAGATTTTTTATCTTAAAATCATTGTTTGCTTCCCATGAAGCAATCCTTGAGGCTTTTCCTTAAAGCCATCATTTTTCAAAACTTATGGCTTTGCATTAAAGCCGTCATATTCAAAACATGTGCTTGCCCATTCATCAAAACATAAACATAAATATTTCAAACACATTAATCACATAGAAAGAAAACAACATTTTAGAAAGTTTGCTTGCTTACCTGAGATCGCCATAATCCTTTTCTTCCATTCATCTCCTTGCCTTTGCCTAGATAAATGAAAATAACATTTCATTTATTTGCATCATCTTCAAATACTTATATTCCTTAGGTTTTCCAACCTATATAAATCCATTTGGACTTATATTATACTAACTTAGCCCACTTGTCTTTCAAGTCGGGTGTTCATACGTATCATAACGTATACATCAAATTATTTGTTTTTAATACCCTTACGTAGGGTAAACTTATATACGTGTAATAATCCTTCATTGAATCATTATTTGGAGATTCATTACCTCCATTTATCATTTTTAACATATTTTTCATTTTTCACACATCGGTGCTCATTTTAAGCACCCGTTGTTGCCTTAAGCCTCATTAATTAATCCCAAAGTTTGAGATTAACGTCATGTAATCTTAAACAGAAATGTATTCATAAAATTTATCATATTTTTATGCATTTTTGTATAAAATCACATTACATAAGTTGTTTATCACCTATGCATGTTCATCCTTTCACAAATGCCCATTTGGCAACACATATATGAGGCATTTCATAAAATCTCCAAAGTCAGTAATTTGGTCACTAATTCAGCATGATAATTATCCATAATTACCACTTTTTTTAGGGTATTTCTATGGGATTTAAATCCACTAATCATAGGTTTCCAGAACAGCAACTTTGGAACCCATTTTTCACACGTTTAACGTGTTTCTCAACACATAACCCTAAACAGTATTATAAATCCGAATTTTCAGCAATTAATCCAATTTTTCCTAACCCAAATTTAGTCTATTAACATATATATCAATATGGATCATTTATACACAGGTTTCATATTTCTTTTTGATTTTTTTCTCCAAGTATCCACATATGCTGAAATCAGGTGTACTGAAATCTCAAAATCTTGAATAAATATCAAATAATGTATTTTTGATCTGAAATTTCTACCATACCTCAATAAATACATGAATTAACTTTCATAAATATTTAATCACGAAATATTAACATTATATATTTATTTTGGCATTTTCACTGTGATGGACAGTGTTGTGAGTTTAGGTTCAGCCCTAATCACGTGAATTATGGGGTATATTTATACCCATAAAAACCTAATTTTTAAATTTTTATTATTATACTAAATATATATTATATATCATTTAAAATTTTTACCCAAAAATTCCTTGTATAAAAATTATGAAAAATAATTTTCTACAGCTGATCCTTTCACTCGTTTTACCCTGTTCGGGCTAATCTTCTCGGATTTTTAATTTGAGAAATAATTATCCTTTAAATCTGAAACTTTGGTCGTTCATTAATGACATCATAAGGATTCTTAAAAAAACTTTTCAGGTTAAAATTCATCCATTTACTTTCCCTTTCATATTTTACCTTACAACATCATAACATTTCCAGATTTGAGATATAAAAACAAAATAATCAAATACTTACTTGATTAAATGGGTAATCCTTCCTTTTTCTCTTTCTTTTCTTCTATTTTATTCATCCTTTGTGGCCTAGGGATGTGAGCTGTGCTGCTGGAGAGGAGAGCTCCATTTTCCAAAAATTTTCCAAGTCTTTGATATGCATATGGATGTCCCCTCCTACTTTATGCATTAGGCTGGAAATTTCCAGCTAGTGGGCCCCACTTTCCACATCAGAAAATGCTAATTCCAAGGCATTCCTATCCCTTTTCTGACATGGCATCATGTGGGCCTTTACAAATATTTTTATCTTATTTCTAAATTCGTTATTTATCTAAGACATTAAATCAACCCAAATCTGTCCATCTGTTGCACGTCCATCTTCAGCCACTTTTTCCATTTTTTTCAACGAATTTTGCATCAAATAAATGCACAATTACCTACCCTATTACCTAGGCTAAATATCCATGCATTTTCCAATTTTTAAAAAATATAAAAATCACTTTTTATGGCTATAAAATCGGACACAATGTTGCTGTCCATTTTTTTGATGTTTCCAATACATCCACTTTTCAGCAATGGTCCTTATCATAATTAATTTTTTTACAGATTTAATTAATTACTCACTTAATTAACTAGTAGAGTAGGGCATTTAGGGTCAATTTAGACTAATAAAAAAAATTAAAATCAATGCCTTGAGCTGCCAAAACCATCCATATCACCCATAAAGCATGCTGCTGTCCATTTTTCCCTCCTCCAATTAACGGTCCAGATCAGCCCCTAAAATTCCGAATTTTGCTTTTATTTAATGCTAAATTACCTCAATTAACTCCTTGTTTACTTTAGGCATCCATTATATTATAAAAATATTTCACAAAATCCACTTTATGGGCTAGTTTGGACGTCTATGCTTGCCATATAAGCTACTCTCCCTTATGCTAATCACTTTTTGTTGTAAAAAGTCAAAATAATTAATCCTAATTTCGTGAAACCCTAATACCATCATCATTTTCATGATCAAATCCTTTCATAACCTTAATCTCATAATCTTAACCGTCCATTTCAAATTTCATCTCAATCCGACTTTTCTAGCTCAAGTTATATCCATTTGAATTTGTGAACGGTGATGATCAATTTTCACCCTAATTTCATCCTTATTTTCATAATCTAACCTTTTAATATGATTAAGCACAAAATTATGTGCTTATCTTTCAATTTTCATCTTAATCCGCCTTCCCAGCGTTAAGTTACGCATTTTCTAACATTTGCCTCCTTTAATCCATAATTAACATCAAAATCTCCATTAATTAAACCATAATACATTAGGTAATTATCCTCAATATATTCACATTTCCTAATATTCATTAAGCCTCTTCAATCACATTGACCCATATTGGATTTCATTGATCATTCATTATCATTTGCCCTAATTGCAATAAATCATCAATATTGCAAAGGAAATCATTCATAATTCATCTAAATCATACATGATCCATTTATATATGCCAAATGCGCATATGTAAGCCTTACTTGGGTCCAGGTATCACAATGTGTAATCATGCATATCTCATCATATTCTATCAATTTCCTATACTCAGAAATTTTTCACGCCTATTTACCAATCCATGCTCTGATACTAAGCATTGTGACACTCCAAACAAAGTGTCACATCCTAGCCCTTACATCGGGATCATATTGATTGGTAAACTTGATCAGGATTGTTGACCTGTCACATGGCAGGTTTTATTGGATATTTATCCCATTACTTATCATATAGTCATATAACAAGTTGAGTTCTCATAATTTCATTCTCATACATTTCTAAGTCATTTCGAACCATTCATCATATATACAGGGCATGTTGTTCAAGCAACATTTCAACACTTGCCTAAATCAGATGTCACTACATGTATGAATCATAGTCATCCATTTAAAACCATTCGAATAGTTTACATCTATTCATCACAAAGAACTACATCAAAGTTTTACAACCATTTCACATAAATATCATAACATGAGTTCCATAAGTTTTTTCCATGGATTTCTTAAGTCGGCGCTTGCTCCTTTGCCATATCTTATCCATCACCTGTCTCTGGGTTTGGAAAACAAAGTCGTGAGTCGAAACTCAATAAGCAAGCTATTTGCATTTTACAGGCAAACCATTTCAGGCAACATTTTTCATTTAAAATCAACTTGGAAAGCAACTTATACCTTGTCTAAAGGTATATCTTGAAAACATGAAATCTTGTACCTATCATGAGTCTCATATGCATAATGCCATATGAAAATATGAACATGAACATCATTTCTCCCTTAGGATGGAAGCTAGCCAGGCGACCATCCGTCACGTTAACTCCCATTTCAGAGAGGATGCCGCTAGCCTTCGGCCTGTTATAAGCGACTTGGCCACACCAAGGGGGGACAATCGGTCCACTTACACCCTTCAAGTGGACCTAGTATCTTGTGCACATGAACTTTTGCATAAAGTCATCTTTAACATGCTAGCATGATTTTTCAATCATAAACATCAAACCACATCATTTTTCCATAGCCTTTATCAAAGAAACATTTCATAATATTTCATTTGAAACAAAATATTATTTCAATATCATTTTGCTAAGGGATGACCATCCTTAAAGACATTAGAAATAATTTCCATAGTTTCATCAAACAAGTTAAAGCATAAATTGTATTTATAAAAACAATTTAGAAAAACAAAAATCCTTTAGAAAATTTGCTTGCTTACCTGACTTCCTTAGCTTTCCATCACCACCTTTTCTTTGCCTTTGCCTACATGAGAATAATATGATTTTTCATATCTTTCTTTTTCTCATATTTCATTTAGTTTTCCAACCCATTCCATATACACATATCATTTCTTTGACTTCATAAGTCATCATACACATATATAGCTTATTTTGCACATATTAGCACCTTTGTACACATTTCTACGCCTACTGTATAACATAGCATATACATGTAACCCTAAAATTAAGGTATTCATTTCAATATCATAAAATTTATTCCATGAACATCATACAAAGCTTCAATAAGCGTACTTTTCCATTTTTCCCATTTTTCCCAAAACACACACATGGGTGTTTCGTCTACGTACATGTTATTGCCTTAGCTTTGTAAATCAAGTCCAAAATTTTGGATGAAATATCATACAATCTCAAACATATACATAAACATGGGATTCATCTCATTTTCATGCATTTTTGCATAAAATCACTTTTCATAAGTCATTCATCACCCGTTTATTTTCATCCTTTCGCATAAGCTCTTTTAGCACATAATCATAATGCATTTCATAAAATTTGCTAACTCAGAAATTTAATCCATTTTTTTGGGGTTTAATTACCCTTAATTAACACTGCATTCAAGGTATTTTCATGGGGTTTAAATCCATTCAACCATAGGTTTCCAAAACAGCAAGTTTGGAACCCGTTTTTCACCTGTTTTACGTGTCTTTTGACACATAATCCTATGCAGCAATATAATTCCGAAATTTCAGCAATAAAAACATTTTTTCCTAATCTATATTTAGGGATTTAACACATAATTAACATCCATGCATTATCATTTCTCAAAATAGTAACTTACCCGCACATTCTGAGTTCCATTTCACGTCGGTTTGACGTTCTTTCATGAAAATCATAAAAATTAGTTTTAGGGTTTCTTTCTTTTAAATATTTTGGGCATACATAATACCTTAAACCTAGGGTATTTTACCCTACATAACATTCTTAAAACATGCAAGTCCGTTTCCATAACATTTTTAACAAAAAACTAAGAAATTAGGTCAAAATCCATGCTTTGCATTTTATGACTTCAAAAATTCATCAGTTAAGCATAAACCCTCAGATTATTTGGCATAAATACATGATTCGTAGCTTAATCATATCATAAAATCAAAACAGAAACTTGTCTTGGAGATTTAGGGTTTAACAACTTGAATTTTCTACTTCATACGCATGCATAGCTTCATTTTCATCATTCTTAACTTAAAAATTCATACTTAAAACTTAATACCTATTTCGTATTCATGCAAAAGCATGTTGAAACACCACTTTATAGATCCTTTCATCATCCTTTTCATTTCCAAGTTTTGAGTTTAAGAACTCAAGTTAAACAACTTAAAAACCAACACATACCAACTTGGTTTTGAGCCAACTCAAACCCCAATCCTTTGATATGATTTTTTCTTCAAATTTCCTTCCTTTTTCCCTTGGTTTTCTTCCCTTTCATGATGGAAATTTTGGATGTGAGCTGCTGGGTTCCCTTGGACGTTTTCAGCACTTAGAATTTTTCCCAAAAATCCTTCTCCTTTCAACGTGCATGGGCTATATATGTTGCTAGAATTTTTTCTAGCTGTGGGGCCCACTTGGTGCTGCAATTCCACACACCTTAAATGAACCCTTATCTACCATATGAGGTGGGAAATTTCAGCCAAGTAAAATTGCATTTTTACCATTTTCAAAAATCACAAAATCTGCATCATCTTTGACCCTCCATCCTCTCCATTCACGTCCAGCTTTGTACGTCAATTCTCCATTCATTTTTTCATTTTTTAATTAAAAAAATGGGTAATTTATACCTCTAATTATCTTTTAATTCATGTATTAATTTTATGTAAATAAATTTAACAAATATTGCTGCAACTTAGCACAAAATCACATCTTTCCTTCACACAAGCTGTCCACGTTTTCAGCAGTATATACCTGTTTATTCCTATTTTTTAATTGCTGTAATTATCCATTATTGTATGCACATATCATTTACTTGCATCCCTGAAACATATATGCATTTTTAAAAATTTTAAAAAATCAAAAATGGGCACCAAACAGCCCTTGGACACCTCCTCCATGCTTTTGCAATTCCATCATAACTTGCATTAATTGGATGGATAATTCCCATATTTATGCATTTCAAATAATTTCATAAAATCCACAAGGAATGGCCTCCAATTTTCCACCTCAAATTCCATTTCTATCATGCATTATGACTTGGTACTCTAGCATTAATGGCATGTTACTTTTGTGGAGCATAAGTCAAACATGCTCACCTTTTTTAATGCAGTCATTTTCCCAACACTTCATGCTTAATCCAAGCCATTCAAAATAAATATCTCACCATTTCATTCAACCATTTCAAATTTCATCTCTATCCAAGTTTCCTAGCTCCCGTTATAGCCGTTTGAAGTTAACGGTTGAAATTGATATATGATTAAAAAATCATAATTCTAATTTCATCAAGGATTTTCATAATCCGTTTATTCCATAATACAAAGCCCATCATTACTAATTTTCCTTTCAAATTTCACTTGAATCCGCCTTTTAGGCGTTGAGTTATGAATTTTCCAATATTTTCCATCAAACTTGTCAATTTCCATAATAATCCACATAATTCATTTTAAATAATGGAAAATGATTTTTCATGATATATTTGCACATGTAAATCGCAAATAATTTATTCTAAACCCATTGTCTCCTTTAGGCTCAAAATGCTTAATCACATCATTATTGCTAACCCATAACCCTAATTGCAATAATTAGCAAAAATCATATAATGCCTTCATAATTCCATAATTCACAAATAAACATCATATACATGTTCGATGCATACATATGGGTCCTATATGGGTTAGGGTTTCACAAAATGTGATCAGGATTGTTGCCCCCTGTCACATGGCGGATTTTAATGGATATTTATCCAATTAAATATGTTTCCTTAGGTATTTATTTTCTTCTATTTTTCATCTCATGCATATCTAGGTCATTTTCACCCAATAATTTCATAACTAATCATGATATTCAAGATATATTTCAAACTTTCTCATAAATCAGATGTCACAACATGTATTATACATAAATGTCAACATAGAAACATCAAATTAATTTACAACCTTCCAACAAAAATTTGTTTCACAATCATGAACTTATAATGTTTTTCATTTCTTCAATCGTCGACTCGTGCTCCTTTGCCAGGTCTCTTCTTTTACCTGTTTATGAGTTTGGAAAATAAAAACGTGAGTTGAAACTCAATAAGCAAGCTATATATTTTTTAGGCAATTCATTTCGCAGGAAATATTTTTCATTTAAAATATCTTGGAAAGCATTTTATACCTTTTAAAAAGTTATATTATGAAAAACGTAGTCCTTGTACCTATCATAAGTACGACATACATAATGCAATGTAAAACCATAAAACATGTCCTTCATAGGATGGAAGCTAGCTGGGTGACCATCCGTCCTCGTCTTCTCCCATCTCAGGGAGGGCGTTGCCGGCCTTTGGCCTATCTTAGCGACTTTGCCACACCAAAGGGGGACAACCGGTCCTCTTATACCTTTCAAGTGAACCTAGTACTTTGTGCACATGAAACTTTTATTCAGAAATTTTAACATGCTAGCAAGATTTTCATTCAGAAATTTTATAACACATTATTTTTCATAACATTTATCCAAGAAATTTCGCAAGATCATATTGTAACCAAAAGAATCATTGCAATACATATTTAACTAAGGAATGACTATCATTAAATACTTTAGAAATAATTTCAATAATCACATCAAAGTAGTAAGAGTGAAAGTTTCATTTATTTAAAATAATTTAAAAAACAAAATCATTTAAAAATTTGCTTGCTTACCTGTCTCACGTTAGCTTTCCGAATCTACCTTTTCTTTGCCCTTACCTACGTGAGAATGATATAACATTCATATATTTCTTTTGCTTGCATTCAACTTAGTTTTCGAACACATTTTCATTAACATACATAATTTATTTGACTTTTCAAGTCATTATGCATATATAACACATACTTGTGTATTACATCGGTTATTACACAACATGTTCAATCCCATAAGTAGGGTAATCATTCAATCATTTAATAATCATTTAATAATCATCATTTAAAGGTTCATTACCTTCTATACACCATATGTCACTTATTTTCCAAAAATTTATACATCGGTGCTCATTTTAAGAACTCGTTGTTGCCTTAAGCCTCACTAATTAATCCCAAAATTTGAGATTATCCTTATGTATCTAAACAGAAATAAAATCATGTAATTTATCATATTTTCATGCATTTTTTGCAATTAATCAATTTATATAAGTCATTTACTACTTATTCATGTTCATCCTTCCACATATACCTATTTCACAACACATATATGATGCATTTCATAAAATTTTCCAAATCAACTACTTATTCCCTAATTAAAAATGATTAACACCCTTAATTAACACTTTATTTAGGGTATTTTTATGGAATTTTAATCCATTAATCATAGGATTCCAAAATAGCAACTTTGGAACCCATTTTTCACACTTTCAACATACCTTTCGGTACTTAAACCAAAACAGATTTATAATCCAGAATTTTCAACAACTAATCCAACTTTTCCTAACCCAAATTCAGGGTATTAACACATATTTTACATCCATAATTCAACTCCTTTCAAAACAGCAACTTTCGTGTACATATTGGGTACCCTTTTCGACCCATTTTGAATATTCCTAAACATGACCTAAAGTTCCAGATTTAAGGCAAAGTTAATTCATTCATTTTGGACATTCAAGGTACCCTAAATTTAGATTAATTTACCCTTTAAATCATCCATAATTTATTTAGGCATACTTATACAACATATATATCACAAAAACATAGAAATCGAGTCTTATACGTAACCTTGAATTCCATTCTTTCTAAAATTCATATCTTAGGCTTAAATCAACATATATATTTCACGAAAGCATGATTCATAGCCTAAACATGACACTAATTCAAAACAGCACTTAATATATGCATTTGGGATATTTCAAGTTAGGTTTTCAATCCATATTCAATCCTAATCTCAATTTCAACTCCTTAAATCATTGAAATTCATATATATCCTTAATACTCATTAAATATTCAATCAAATGGCATGCTAAATCACCATTTAAGGATTCTTTTTGAATCATATTCATATCCATAAACTTGGAGTAGAAAGCTTGAAATCAAAGGGTGTGGCACCCCGGCCCGAGCGTCACAACCTTACCTCAGGATCTATCGATTGGTAAATGTAAATTAGGATTGTTGCCCTGATCACGGGGTGGGTTCTTATTGAATATTTATCCGATTAATCCTAACTCCTTAGGATTTCATATCATTCCACTTGTTTCAACTTTCCATCAAATGCCTTTCTAGGCCATTATATCACTTAAGAATTATACATGTCATCTCATAACCTTCATACTTAACCATATCATGATATTTCATGCCTTAGCATTTACCAATAAAAATTTCCAACAATCCATAGGCATAAAACATAACATAATCCTTCTACAACATTAAATAACTATTTAATGTCATCATTCATATAACCATTCAACCCTTAGGTTCATACACAGGTAACTTGTAGAAATCCATTCATCCTTGAATCTCCACCTGTGCTCCTTGCCTCCTTCCTTTCACCTGCCTATGGGTTTGGAAAACAAAACATGAGTTAAAATTCAACTCAATAAGCAAGCTTAGGGTTTTTATGCAATTCATTTTGAAAGCAACTTTCTTTAAAAACATTTCTCTCCAATCAGTATAGACACTTAGCAAGTAATCAACTACCTATGGAGCAGAAACTTTTTCATAAACATTGCATAAACATTTCATGAAAACCATTCATGAAAAACCATTCACTCAAACCATTCGCAAACATTTCATAAACATTGGATGTGCAAATTCATCATTTCCATTGATGACGTTATCCTTCATGTGACGGTACGCTAGCACGGGGAACACTTTTTCATAGCATGATCCTTTCCATCCTTGGCGCCGGACCTTCCGACTTGGCAACGTCAAAGGGGACTCCTTGTCCACTAACTACCTTGACTAGCCTACCTCACCGGTCCTTTCCGACTTGGCGACGTCAAGGGGGACTCCTTGTCCACTTACTACCTCGACTAGCCTACTTGATTTCCATTCCATGCATGACTTATAGTCACCTCGGCATCATATACCCTCTTACACATTGTGGCGCCCCAAACCGAGACGTCACATCCTTACCTCAGGATCTATCTATTGATAAATGTGATCAGGATTGTTGCCCTGAACACGCGGTGGGTTCTAAATTTGATCTCGTCCAAATTTTTTTTTCTTTTCTTTCATCATATAAGCTCATACTTGTCATCATTCATAATGCATTCATCCATATCGTCATAAAATTTGTCATACAAGTATCTTTACTTTCATATTATAGGCAACATATATATGTTCATGAATAAAAATTCACATAGAATTTTATACAAAATCACTTATCTATTTACACCATACATAATCAACCCCATTTCATTATAAGCAATACATTCATCCATCCATTCTTCAAACATACCAATACCTTTTAGCTTCGCTCCTTCCCTCGAGCCTTAAACCTGTCTAAGGTTGGGGAAAACAAAACGTGAGTGATAAACTCAGTAAGGAAGCATCATTTTTTCATTTAAATGCATTCCTTGCCCATTCGGTAGGAGACACTTATCAAGTGATCAACTACCAATAGGAAGAAACCTTTTATAGAAATCTTCTTTATAAAACACTCATAAAACTTTGTGCATATCCCCATTTCGAGGATTTTCAACAGTGATGTATATGCATCTAAACCATTTTTCATGGGGACAATTGTTTATCCCAAAATATTTTTCATCTATCATGAGGACATGTCTATGTCCAAAAATAATTTTCATATGGCATGAGGACAATTATATGTCCTAAAACATTTTTCTCATAACCTTTTTCCCTTGAGGACATTTACTTGTCCCAAAGCATCATTTATTTAATTTTCTTTATAACCCAACTCGAGGTTGTTCAAAAGCAATGCATGTGCATAGAAATCTTTTATCTAAGCGGACATTCTCATGTCCAAAAATATTTTTTCATATAAGCCTCTTTTAACCAGCATATAAGATACCAAATCCTTTTTAAACCAATATGGCAGACATATTCATGTCCTAAAATATTTTTCGGTATCTTCTAAAAACCAATCATAAATCCATTTAAATCCAACACAAATCCATTTAAAACACAACAGTGTAGGTGCCCATTTTGGGACTTTTAAAACATAGAGAACATATGTATGTTCCAAAAATATATGGATTTGTGTCTCTGACCCTCAAGAAGGTGACACTTAACAAGTGATCATCCTTCCCTAGGAAAGAAACCATTCATGGACTGCACCGTTAGCTAGGCGATTGTCCATGATCCTGCTCCCATTTCAGGGAGGGCGCCGCCGGCCTCCAGCCTTCCCCTAAGCGACTTGGCTACAGGTAGAGGTGAGCTCTGGTTCTCGACCATTTTGGTCCGTGACCGCCTCAACCATGAGCCTAGTATATCGTTTTGCGCACACTCGTATGCTAGCAATGATTTTCACAAAGCTTAGTCCAGTCATTTGACTGTGCTCTTTTCAAGCCTCAGCTTGATATGTATAAAGCCAACTTTAGTCCGCAGACTATGCCCTTCTCGAATTGAGAACTGGACAGGATTATTTTGAAAAGAAAATAAAATATTTTAAACCACTCAGTCCGCAGACTATGCCCTTCTCAAATTGAGAACTGGGCGTGGTTTGTTTTGAAAATAAAACATTTTTGTAAATTATTTTCAAATGTTGATGTTAAGATGACCACCCTTAAGGAGTTTAGAAATATTTTAATAAATCCATTTTATCAAACATTTGAAATATTTAAGAAGAAAATATTTTGCAAAACTTTAATGATTTGTTAAACAACTTTTGAAATTCTCATTTTAAGAAGCTTTTGAAATAATTCAAAACTCGCGGAGACAAATCTTTTCTTAATAATATTTTTATGAGCAAAACTTATGCAACTCTCTTCCATTCACTGTAATGGCATTATTTGTCTTGTCCACGTCGCTTCCTTATTACACTTATATATATGGAGAGAGGAGTTTGCTTAATCTTTTGGTCATTATTCAAACATAAAATCCACCAAATCATTTTGTAAGACTGGTCACCCTTAAATCTTTTTAGAACATCAAAGTAAAGCATCTTCAAAGTGTTACAACTCTAAGAGTTGTAAAGCACCTTGATAGATTATTTCAAAGCACCTATATAAATCTTAAAACACGTAAATAAATTCAATTTATGACATTTAATGGAAACCATTTCATAACATCTATTTATTTCTAGAAACCATTTTGTAAAGAATTACATTTTTCAATAAAATTTCTTGGAAATAGAATTTCCATGGTTTATTTTTGAATATCACTTTATGAAAGAGACAAAATCTTTCAATATAAAATTCTTTGTAAATCACACTTATATGAACTTGCTTATATTAAAACCATCATAAAACCCACATCATATTTTCAAGAATTGAGCTTGCTTACTCTATAAGCAATTCTCCACATCATTAATATAAACATAATCAAGTAAATTGAATACTTGAATATAAACATTATGCTTGAAATTTACTTACTTATCTCGTAAGTAATTATAAAACCAACTTATTAAAGCAAGTTCATAAATTCCATAAGATTCCTTTGAAACAATATTTTGGAAAGCTCGTTTGCTTACTTGTAAGCAAACTCTTTAAAATCATTGATATAAGCATTTCCAATCTTGGCAATACTTATGATAGAATAACTATTTTAAGAAATATTGCTTGTTTCCCATGAAACAATCCTTAAGGCATTTTATTTAAGCTATCATTTTTAAGATAAGAGGAAAACAATATTTTGGAAAGTTCGCTTGCTTACCTTGGTCACGTGAGCTTCCCTGGTCAACCCTTTCTTTGTCTTTGCCTATACATATAGAATGATATAACATTCATGTAAATTCCATTTACTTGTATTCACCTAATTTTTCAACCCATTTTCATAAATATTCATAACCCGCCTAATCTCCAAGTCGGGTATACGTATTTTGCACATTTATGTATCTCAATCATTCATTATGCCACATATTAAATTCCCATATATTAATCTCAAAATTTGAGATTATCAATTCAGCAATGCATTTCACGTTTTCCCATCATATTTTAACATATTTTTTCATTTTAACATTTTACATAATTCATTTATCATCTTATCATGTGCATTGCTTCACATATGTGCGTCTAACAGCGTCTAATTCATATATTTCTTAAAAATTTTCAAATCAAAAAATTGTCCTCAAATTCAGAAAGTTTATACACTTCAATTAATACTTATTTCGTGTATTTTCACAGATTTTTAATCCACTAAACATAGGTTTCCAAATCAGTAACTTTGGAACCCATTTTTCACCCGTTTAATGTGTCTTTTATCATATAATCCTAAACAGTCTCATAAATCCGAAATTTCAGCAATTAATCTGAATTTTCCTAACAAAAATATATTTTATTAACATATAAATAAATCTGGATCATTTCTGCATAAGTTTCATATTTCTTTTTGATTTTTTCCTCCAACTATCCACAATTGTTAAATCAGGCGAACTGAAATCTATAAATCTTGATTTATAATCAAATCAAGGTATTTAATTCTAAAATTTATACCATAACTTAATAACTACATAAAATGACTTTCATAAAAATTTCATTAAGAAATATTGACATTATATATTTATTTTTACATTTTCACTGTGCTGGACAGTGTTGGGAGTTTAGGGTCAGCCTTAATCACGTGATTTATAGGGCATATCTATACCCATAAAAACCAAAATTTTATATTTTTAGTATCATCATAAATATGTATTATATTTTCTATAAAATATTCAGCCTGAAATTTCTTTTATAAAAATTACTAAAAATCATTTTGTACAGATGATCCTGTCACCCGTTTTACCCTGTTTAGGTTAATCTTCTCGGATTTTTAATTTGAAACTGGATTATCCTTTTAAGCTGAAACTTTTTTCGTTACTTTATCAATCCATAATAATTCTTTCCAAAAATTTCATACTAAGATTCATCCATTTACTGTCTCCTTCATATTTTACTTTACAACATCATAAAATTTCCAGATTTGAGATATAAAAACAAAATAATCAAATATTTACTTGATTAAATGGGTAATCCTCCTTTTCTCCCTTTCTTTTCTTCTCTTTTCTTCCTCCTTGGTGGCATAGGGGTCGTGAGTTGCTGCTGGAAATGAGAACTCCAATTTGCAGAATTTTCTAAGTCCACTTTGATATGCATATGGTCGTCCCTTTGCCTTTTTAGCAACTAGCAGGAAATTTCCAGCAAATGGGCCCCACATGCCACATCATCCACACAATTTTCAATGCATTCCTATCCCCTTAGCTGACATGGCAACATGTGGTCCATAAAAATTATTTTTATCACATTTATAAATCCACTAATTATCCAAGGCAATTAATTAACTCAAATGTGTCCATCTGATGCACGTCCTTCATCAGCTGCTTTTTCCATTTTTTTCCAACGAAATTTTCATCAAATAAATGCACACTTACCTACCCTATTACCTAGGATAAATATCTATGCATTTTCTAATTTTTAAAAAATATAAAAATCACTTTTTACGGCTATAAAATCGGACACAATGTTGCTGTCCACTTTTTTATGTTTCCAATACATCCAATTTTCAGCAATTGTCCTTATCATAATTAATTCTTTTACAGATCAATTTAATTACTCACTTAATTATCTAGTAGTTTAGGGTAATTATGGTCAATTTAGGCTAATAAAAAAAATTAAAATCAATGCCTTGAGCTGCCAAACCGTCCACATCATTCTGCACACATGCTGCTGTCCATTTTTGCATTTTTCATTCAACAGTCCAAATCAGCAACTATTAAATCCGAATTTCACTTTAATTTAATGCCAAATTATCTACATTAAGTCCTTTTTGACTTTGGGTATCCATTATATTATAAAAATATTTCACAAAATCCACTTTAGGGGCTAGTTTGGACGTCTATGCTTTCCATGTAAGCTATTCTCCCTTATGCTCTTAACTTTTTGGTATAAAAAGTCAAAATAATTAATCATAATTTCGTGAAAGCATAATCCCATAATCATTTTCATGATAAAATCCTTTCATAACCTTAATCTCATAATTTTAACCGTCCATTGCAAATTTCATCTTAATCCGACTTTTCTAGCTCAATTTATGATCGTTTTAAATTTTGGATGGTGATGATTATTCATCATCAAAATTTTCATAATCTACCTTTTCCATATGATTAAGCACGAAATTATATACTTTCATCTCAATTTTCATATTAATCCGCCTTATGGGCGTCAAATTATGAATTTTCTAAGGTTTTCTATACTAACTTGAGAATTATCCTTTTAAATTCACATAATCCATATCAATTAATCTAAAATGATTATTCATAATGTATTGGCGTATTTTAATTACCAAAAAATTATTCTAATCCCTTTGTCCCACATCAGCTTATAATGATCACTCGAATCATTATTGCAAATCCTTAGCCCTAATTATCATAGTTTAGCAAAATCACAAAAATTATTTAAAATTCAATAAATTCACTTATAAATTACATGTAAATATACAATGCATATATTGAATCCTACTTAGGTTGGGATTTCACACACATGGAACTTGTCATTCTCATGTAGAGAATTCTTTGCACCATCCCTTTCGAAACATCGTTTCAACAAAACATCATATAAACTCATGTTTCAACACATTTGAAGCATAATTGCGAAATCATAAGCAATCATTTATTTCAAAAGAAATAAACATTTCAATACGCATATAAACAAGGAATGGCCATCCTTAAATACCTTATAATGAAAACTAAAATCATTTAGAAAGCTGCTTGCTTACCTCGCTTGCTTAGCTTCCCGTTTCGCTTATCCCTTTGCCTTTGTCTATACATATAAGAATGATATAACATTCATATATCTCCTTTGTTTGCATTCAACTCAGTTTTCCAACCCACTTTCATTAACATACATAATTCCTTCGACTTCTCAAGTCGTTACACCCATATAGCACCTACTTATTCCATGAGCTTTTACACACCCTATTTAATCCCATAAATAAGGTAATCATCCAATCACTTAATAATAATTCAATAACCATTATTTAATGGCTCATTACCTTTCTTAAGCCATTTTCTACTTATTTTCCAAAATTCGCACGTCGTTGCTCATTTTAGGCACACGTCGTTGCCTTAAGCCTCATTAATCAATCCCAAAATTTGAGATTAACATCATTCAATTCTAAACAGCAATATATTCCTAAAATTTATCATATTTTCATGCATTTTTTCACAAAACCAAACTACTTAGGTCATTTACCACTTATGCATGTCTATCCTTTCACATATGCCCATTTGGCAACACATATATGAGACCTTTCATAAAATTTCCAAAGTCAGCAACTTAATCCAAATTTCAGCATGATAATTATCCTTAATTACCACTGTACTTAGGGTATTTTTATGGGATTTAAATCCACTAATCATAGGTTTCCAAAACAGCAACTTTGAAACCCATTTTTCACCCATTTAACGTGTCTCGTGACACATAACCCTAAGCAGATTTATAAATCCGAATTTTCAGTAAATAATCCACTTTTCCTAACTAAAATTTAGGATATTAACACATATATCAATTTGGGTCATTTCTACAGAGGTTTAATATTTCTTTTTTATTTGTTTCTCCAACTATCCACATATGCTGAAATTAGGCGTACTGAAATCTCAAAATCTTGAATTAATATCAAATCAAGTATTTTAATATAAAATTTCTTCCATAACTTAAGTACTTAATGAATTAAATTTCATAAAAATTTCAGTACGAAATATTGACATTACGTATTTATTTTGTCATTTTTACCTTGCTGAACAGCAACATCCATTTTTCTGACAGCCTGAATGACGTTATTTATGGGGTATATTTATACCCATCAAAATCTAATTTTTAATTTATTTCTATAATCTTAAATATTTATTATATATCCTGTAAACTTTTCAGCCAAAATTTCCTTGTATAAAAATTATTAAAAATCCTTTTCTACAGATGATTCTGTCACCCGTTTTACCCTGTTTAGGTAAATCGTCTCAGATTTTTATTTTGAAAAATACTTATCATTTTAATCTAAAAATTTGGTCGTTCCATAATCACTCCATAAGGATTCTTCTCAAAAACTTTCATGCTAAAATTCATCCATTTATTATTCCGTCCATATTTTAGTTTGCAACATCAAATAACTTCCAGATTTGTGACATAAAATCAAGATAATCATATACTTACTTGATTAAATGATAATTCCTCTTTTTCACCTTCTTTATTCTTCTCTTTTCTTTCTCCTTGGTGTCCTAGAGCCGGACGTGAGCTTCTGTTGCTTGGGGAAGAATTTTCAGCACTTAAGCAATTTTCCAAAGTCCCTTCTATGTCAACGTGCATGGCCTTACATAGGTGCTGGATTTTCCAGCTATGGGGCCCACTTGGTGCTGCAATTCCACACTCCTTAAATGCTCCCTTATCTACCATATGTGGTGGCACATTTGCAGCCAAGTAAAATCTGGTTTTACCTTTTACAAAAGTCAAAAAAAGCTACTTTAATCACAACCATCCACTTGTCCACAATTGCCCTTCTTTGCTTAGCCCTTAAGCAACTTGTTACTTTCTCTCTAAGAAAGCCACTTTCCATCATAATTAGCTTAATCCATTCCATTCATCTCATAGATTTCATAATTTTATTCCATCGTTTCAAATTTCATCTCAAACTGACGTTTCTACGTCAAGTTATGACCACTTGAATATATCTTTTGGATTTGGGAATAAAATAATTAATTATCACCCTAATCCCATCATGATTCCATTAATCCAATCCATTCATAAAATTGGGCCCACCGTCGTGAGCTTACCTTTCAAATTTCATCGAAATCTGCCTTGTAGGCGTCAAGTTATGAATTTTCCATCATTTTTCACCTTAATTCCATAATTACACATTAATCTCCATAAATTAAATCATGGTAATTAACATGATTATTCATGAAACCTTGTCACCATTAAATCCTCATTAAGCCCTTCGGGTCATACCGACTCACTTTGGGCTCCGGCGATTAAATTTTTAATCACCATTTCCATTGGAAACCCTAATTCAAATTATCATAAAATTCTAAAATCATCCAAAATTTTCATTTAATTCACCTATAAATCACTTGTACATGTTCAATGCACAATTAAATCCTCCTTAGGTTGGGGTTTCACAATCCTCCCCCGCTTATAACAGGTTTCGTCCCGAAACCGTCTCTTCTTTGAATAATTGGGTATTCCCTTTCTACTTCTTCTCTGAGTTTCCAAATATTCTTATTTTCAGAGTGTTTGTTCCATTGAACATCAATACATTTAATTTACCATAGCTAACCTACATATAAATAATTTCACCTGTATTATTTTATCGATTTCCTCTACAGGTACTGCATGCGTGGTTACATATTGGCAATTTATGATTTAATGATCATCATCATCAAAATCAAACTAAGCTATTGCCAAACTTTCTAAAATTTAATCCATACCTGTAACCACTTCATCCTCTTGCTCCCGTGACTCCATGCACATGTACCAGGTTTGTAGAGGTAATGTGGCTCCCCGGCCCGAGCGTCACATCCTTACCTCAGGACCTATCGATTGGTAAACGTGATCAGGATTGTTGCCCTGTCACACGGCGGGATTTATCGGATGTTTATCCTGATAATTGTAGTCATACATAGTTCATAAGACACTTCATATTCTCATAAATTCAATTTCATACATTTCTAAGTCATTTTGAATCATTCATTTCATACAAACATGCTGTTCAGTGACATTTCATCTTTTGCCACAATCAAATGTCACTACATGTGTAAAACATAGTCATCCAAATAAACATATGAATAGTTTACAACTATTCAATATTAAACATTGCATATAATTTACAATCATTTCACATAATTTGCATAACATAACTTTCTCCTTGGATTCCTTATATCGGTGCTTGTTCCTTCGCCATATCCTGTCCGTCACCTGTCTTTGGGTTTGGAAAACGAAAACGTGAGTTGAAACTCAATAAGCAAGCATTTTGCATTTTTCAGGCAATTCATTTCAGGCAACATCTTTCATTTCAAATCATCTTGGAAAGCATCTTATACCTTATCCAAAGGTATATCTTGAAAACATAAAATCTTGTACCCATCACGGGTCTCATATGCCTAATGTCATATGAAAAACATGAACATGATCATCATCTCCCTTAGGATGGAAGCTAGCCAGGCAACCATCCGTCACGTAACTCTCATTTCAGAGAGGGCGCCGCCGGCCATCGGCCTATTACAAGCGACTTGGTCACACCAAGGGGGGACAACCGGTCCGCTTATACCCTTCAAGTGGACCTCATATCCTGTGCACATGAACTTTTCATAAAACCATCTTTTACATGCTAGCATGATTTTCATTCATAAACATTAAATCACATCATTTTCCATAACAGTTATAAAAGAACATTTCATAATCATTGCATTTGAAATAAACATCATTTCAAACACCATTTAGCAAAGGGATGGCCATCCTTAAACCCATTAGAAACAATTTCATCAATCAAGTGAGAATATAAATTGCATTTATAGAAACAATTTGGAAAAGAAAAAATCATTTAGAAAATTTGCTTGCTTACCTGAACCTCTTAGCTTTCCTCTGCTACTTTCTCTTTGCCCTTGCCTACATAAAAATGGTATGAATTTTTCATACATTTCCTTTTCTCATAATTTGCTTAGTTTTCCAACCCATTCCATTTACACACATTTATTTGACTTCATAATTCATCGTACACATATATGGCTTAATTTGCACATATTAGCACCGTTTTCACACATTTGGCTATCATACATCGTAGCATATATATATAACATGCACATAACCCTAAAATTAGGGTATTCATTCCAATATCATAAAATTCATTCCATAAGCATCATTCATAGCTTTATTAAGCTTACTTTGCCATATTTTCCATATTTTCCAAAAAAACACATACGGGTGTTTCTTATATGTACATAGCATTGCCTTAGCTTCATAATTCAAGTCCAAAATTTTGGATTAATAACATATCATTTCAAACAGATCCATAAACATGGAATTCATCTCATTTTCATTCATTTGTGCATAAAATCATTTTTCATAAGTCATTCATCACCCGTTTACCGTTTATTCCTTCATATAAGCTCGTTTAGCACTTAAACACAATGCATTTCATAAAAAATTTCTTAACTCAGAAATTTAACTTATTTTCCAGCGGGTTAATTAACCTTTAATACCACTTTACTTAGGGTATTTTCATAGGGTTTAAAATCCATTCTTCATTGGTTCTCATAACAGCAATTTTGGAACCCGTTTTCCACCCGTTTAACGTGTCTTTTGACACATCACTATGGGCAGCCCTAAAGTTCCGAATTTTCCAGAAATTAAATATATTTTCTCAACCCATTTTCTAGGGTTTAACACATATTCAACATTCATTCATTTCCATTTCCCAAAACAGCGGGTACCCCACACGTTTTGAGACCCGTTTCAACTCCACACATGCATTACTTCAAAAATTCCAAAAAATTAGATTTAGGGTTTATTTATACCAAATATTTTGGGCATCCATCATAACTTAAATCTAGGGTATTTTACCCTACATATCATACATAAAACATGCAAGTTCATTTCCATATCATTTTTAACCCAAAAATTAAGAATTTTAGGTCAAAATCCATACTTAGCATTCCATAATTTCAAAATCTCATTACTTAAGTATAAACCCTCATATATTTGGCATGAATACATGATTCATAACTTAATCAAAACATAAATTCAACACAGCAACTTAGCTTGGAGATTTAGAATCAAACAACTTGGATTTTTCATCCCTTATGCATACTTAACTCCATTTCCATGAACTTAACTTTAAAAATTCATGCTTAATAATTAATACCCAATCCATACTCATGAAAAGGCATGTTAAAAAATCATTTTACAGATTTATTAAGCATTCTTTTCATTTCCAAGTTTTGAGTTTAAAAACTCAAGTTACACAACCCAAAATCATCACATACTTACTTGGATTTGTAATAAATCAACTTCTAATCTTTTGAGATGATTTCTCCTTCAATTTCTCCTTCTTTTTTCCTTGGTTTTCTCCTCTAGTTGCTGGGGAATTTCATGAAGTGCATCTGGTTCCCTTGGCACGTTTTCAGCACTTAGAATATTTTCCACATCTTCATTTCATTTCAACATGCAATGCTATACATGTTGCTGGAATTTCCAGCAGTGGGGCCCACTTTATGCTGCAATTCCACACTCATTCAATGCTCCTCTATCTACCTTATGAGGTGGATAAATATGTACCAAGTAAAATTACAATTTTTACTTTTTACAAAATCATAAAATCTGCATCTCAATCCACGTTAAATCTGTCCAATTTTTGCACGTTAACTTGCTGCTGAATTTTCCAGCAGTTTTGCAATTTTTAAAATCACCAAAACGTGGGTAATTTATGCTCCTAATTACCCTTTAATTCCTCCATAATTTTTGCATTAAGAAAAATTAAGAAAATAGCTAAAATTGCCATTTTTCTGCACATTATTTCACCCACACTGCATTCTACGGTTTCAGTAGTATATATCACCCTTTTTGCATTTTTTAATTGCTGAAAACTTCCATTATTGGTTTCACAATTCATGTACATTCATCTCAGAAACATGTTTCATTTTAAAAAATCAAAAAAACTCAAATTAGGCAGCCCCTTTGCCCTTGGTCGTCCATGCATTGCCACCTTCTCCATGACTTGGAAATTCCATCATAACATGCAATAAATGGTTAGATAATTCATGAGATTTTGCAATTTATTTAAATACATAAATCCCATCCAAAATCCCTTCAATGGACACCTCACCCTACCTTTTGTCTCAAGCACTCAAGTATGGTACTCCCTCATAAATGCTTTGGTGCTTTTGAGGTGCATGGGTCAAACTTGCTTACCTTTTTCATTGCAGGCACATTCTCAATATTTCATGCATAATACAATCCATTCAAATTAATTATCTCACCATTTCATTCAACCGTTTCAAATGTCAACTCAATCCGAGTTTTCTAGCTCCCGATATAGCCGTTTAAAGTTGACGGTTGAAATGAACTTAGACTTAAAAATTGAAAATTCTCATTTCATCAAGAATTTTCATAATATCTTCATTCCATAATACCAAGCATAATATTAATAATTTTTGTTCCAAATTTCACTTGAATCCGCCTTCTAGGCGTTGAGTTATGAATTTTCCAATATTTTCCTTCACACTTGTTAATTTCTATCTTTATTTCCATAATTCATTTTAATTCATGGAAAATGATTTTTCATGCCATAATTACACATTTAAATCACAATAATTCATTCTAAACCCATGGCCTCATTTAGGCTCAAAATCATTAATCACATCATTGATGTTAACCCATAACCCTAATTACCATAATTAGTAAAAATCATGAAATACCTTCATAATTCCATAGTTCATAAATAATCATCAAATACATGTTCAATGCATACATATGGCCTACTTGGGTTAGGGTTGCATAGGTAACCTGTTGGTTAGCTGCTTCTATTAACCTTGACTGAGCTGATCTTCCTTGCCTTTGCAACACTTATACCTTATTTGGACAATTCAGGGTGATGTGCCCTACCTGATTACAAACATAACATTTGATACCAACTTCTGTGGTATCATACCTATCATATCACATAGATATAACTTATCATCTATTCACATAAATTTCATCTCATCTCATAGCTATCATCTCAATCACATACTTATCATCTTGTCACATAGACATATGATCTAATCTCATAAACATAGCTATCATATCACATGCATACATTTTATGCATTCAAAATCCTTAGAGATAGCTATATCATCATAACTAATCATATCATGCTCATTATCAAAGCATCCACTTATAAAATAAAGTCTTAGCATCTCAACATGCCAATTCACACAATCACAATCATGTGATATTATTCATCATCATAAATTTCATTACTATCATCATCATACATCATGCATCCTATCATGATAATCATTTATGCATTCATCATAAAACCATGCATATCATATTTAGTCATTACACATAAACTTTTCCACACCTATTTACCAATCCATGTTCTAATACCATTACTTGTGGTATCAGACCTATCCTTTCAACATCCTTTATTTTCTCCTTCTCCCGCCTATTTACCAATCCTTGCACTGATACCATTACTTGTAGCGCCCCGGCCCGAGCGTCACAACCTTACCTCAGGATCTATCGATTGGTAAATGTAAATCAGGATTGTTGCCCTGATCACGCGGTGGGTTCTTATTGGATATTTATCCGATTAATCCTAACTCCTTAGGATTTCATATCATTCCACTTGTTTCAACTTTCCATCAAATGCCTTTCTAGGCCATTATATCACTTAAGAATTATACATGTCATCTCATAACCTTCATACTTAACCATATCATGATATTTCATGCCTTAGCATTTACCAATAAAAATTTCCAACAATCCATAAGCATAAAACATAACATAATCCTTCTACAACATTAAATAACTATTTAATGTCATCATTCATACAACCATTCAACCCTTAGGTTCATATAAGTATGCCTTAAAATGAATGATTTAAGGCAAAGTTAATTCATTCATTTTGGACATTCAAGGTACCCTAAATTTAGAGTAATTTACTCTTTAAATCATCCATAATTTATTTAGGCATACTTATACAACATATATATCACAAAAACATAGAAATTGAGTCTTATACGTAACCTTGAATTCCATTCTTTCTAAAATTCACATCTTAGGCTTAAATCAACATATATATTTCACGAAAGCATGATTCATAGCCTAAACATGACACAAATTCAAAACAGCACTTAATATATGCATTTGGGATATTTCAAGTTAGGTTTTCAATCCATATTCAATCCTAATCTCCATTTCAACTCCTTAAATCATTGAAATTCATATATATCCTTAATACTCATTCAATATTCAATCAAATGGCATGCTAAATCACCATTTAAGGATTCTTTTTGAATCATATTCATGTCCATAAACTTGGAGTAGAAAGCTTGAAATCAAAGGGTGTGGCGCCCCGGCCCGAGCGTCACAACCTTACCTCAGGATCTATCGATTGGTAAATGTAAATCAGGATTGTTGCCCTGATTACGCGGTGGGTTCTTATTGGATATTTATCCGATTAATCCTAACTCCTTAGGATTTCATATCATTCCACTTGTTTCAACTTTCCATCAAATGCCTTTCTAGGCCATTATATCACTTCATAACCTTCATACTTAACCATATCATGATATTTCATGCCTTAGCATTTACCAATAAAAATTTCCAACAATCCATAGGCATAAAACATAACATAATCCTTCTACAACATTAAATAACTATTTAATGTCATCATTCATATAACCATTCAACCCTTAGGTTCATACACAGGTAACTTGTAGAAATCCATTCATCCTTGAATCTCCACCTGTGCTCCTTGCCTCCTTCCTTTCACCTGTCTATGGATTTGGAAAACAAAACATGAGTTGAAATTCAACTCAATAAGCAAGCTTAGGGTTTTCATGCAATTCATTTTGAAAGCAACATTCTTTAAAAACATTTCTCTCCGATCAGTAGAGACACTTAGCAAGTGATCAACTACCTATGGAGCAGAAACTTTTTCATAAACCTTGCATAAACATTTCATGAAAACCATTCATGAAAAACCATTCACTCAAACCATTCGCAAACATTTCATAAACATTGGATGTGCAAATTCATCATTTCCATTGATGACGTTATCCTTCATGTGACGGTACGCTAGCACGGGGAACACTTTTTCATAGCATGATCCTTTCCATCCTTGGCGCCGGACCTTCCGACTTGGCAACGTCAAGGGGGACTCCTTGTCCACTTACTACCTTGACTAACCTACCACACCGGTCCTTTCCGACTTGGTGATGTCAAGGGGGACTCCTTGTCCACTTATTACCTCGACTAGCCTACTTGATTTCCATTCCATGCATGACTTATAGTCACCCCGGCATCATATACCCTTTTACACATGGAACTTGTCATTCTCATGTAGAGAATTTTTGCATCATCCCTTTCGAAACATCGTTTCAACAAAACATCATATAAACTCATGTTTCAACACATTTGAAGAATAATTACGAAATCATAAGCAATCATTTATTTCAAAAGAAATAAACATTTCAATACGCATATAAACAAGGAATGGCCATCCTTAAACACCTTGTAATGAAAACTAAAATCATTTAGAAAGCTGCTTGCTTACCTCGCTTGCTTAGCTTCCCGTTTCGCTTATCCCTTTGCCTTTGCCTATACATATAAGAATGATATAACATTCATATATCTCCTTTGCTTGTATTCAACTCAGTTTTTCAACCCACTTTCATTAACATACATAATTCTTTCGACTTCTCAAGTCGTTACACCCATATAGCACCTACTTATTACATGAGCTTTTACACACCCTATTTAATCCCATCAATAAGGTAATCATCCAATCACTTAATATTCATTCAATAACCATTTTTTAATGGCTGATTACCTTTCTTAAGCCATTTTCCACTTATTTTCCAAAATTCACACGTCGTTGCTCATTTTAGGCACACGTCGTTGCCTTAAGCCTCATTAATCAATCCCAAAATTTTTTATTAACATCATTCTATTCTAAACAGAAATATATTCCTAAAATTTATCATATTTTCATGCATTTTTTCATAAAACCAAATTACTTAGGTGTTCCGGCCTCGTGAGAAATAAAAATATATTCTTCTTTCTTGGTTGAATGTAAAATTGTTTTCCCTGCGGCTTTGAGAATAAATGCTTAATTAATTTCCCAACAAAATTTTAAAGCATCCAATTCTTTAACCGAGTCCGAAAAGTACATCACAGAAATATTTTGCATTGTGTTCCACATTCTGATTTTAC
The DNA here is from genome assembly GCA_030490835.1 of Annona cherimola. NCBI lineage: Eukaryota > Viridiplantae > Streptophyta > Magnoliopsida > Magnoliales > Annonaceae > Annona > Annona cherimola. The sequence continues at coordinate 49,994,172 of CM059977.1, read as the reverse complement.
ATCTCTAACGAGAAAACCCTTGATTAAAAGAGCTGAATACAATGGTCCATAAAAAAAATGCTTAACAATAATGAAGTGAGTAGAAGATCCTTCTACGTCTTTACAAGTGCACGAAAAATCGTGTCTAACAAAAATATAAAGATAAATGAGTACACTTCGCCCCGCGCCGTGACTCGAATGTGAGGTATATGACGCCACGCGCCATATCTTTAATATGAAGTACATGACGCCGCGCGCCATGACTTAAATATGAGGTACATGACGCCACGCGCCATGACTTAAATGTGAGGTACATGACACCACGCGCCATGTCTTAAATGTGAGGTACATAACACCACGTGCCATGTCTTAAATGTGAGGTACATGACACCACGCGCCATGTCTTAAATGTGAGGTACATAACACCACGCGCCATGTCTTAAATGTGAGTTTACGCTTAGCCCGTCGACCAGCGATGACTCGGTTTGGGGACTAGTGAGGGACCCGTCGGCTACACTAGTGACCCTACACAGCAAACTAAGTGCGCTCTTAGCTTCTGGATTTACACAGCAGACCAGCGTGTCCCGCTTTCAGCTTCTATATAAGAAACCAGCGTCTCCCGCATTCAGTCTCTGGATTGAATAATTGGGTGGTTTTACCAAGAAATGGATTAACCGGTTTTTAAAGTATTTTTGGGTCAACTTTGACCATTTAAGGAGGTTGAGGCCCAACTGGACTTGTTGAGGGATTTTGGCTCAAGAGGACTTGTTGAAGGATTTTAAGTCATCTTGGGCTTGCTGGAGGTTCTAGGCCTATTAAGGCTCAGGTTGAAGAATTTTGGGGCCGGGTTGGCTTTTTGGAGAGTTTTGAGCCATCTTGGGCTTTTTGGAAAGTTTTGGGCCATCTTGGGCTTTTTTTGGAGAGTTTTGAGCCATCTTGGGCTTTTTGGAGAGTTTTTAGCCATCTTGGGCTTTTTTGGAAAGTTTTGAGCCATCTTGGGCTTTTTGGAAAGTGTTGGGCCTATTAAGGCTTTTTAGAGAGTTTTAGGCCATCTTGGGCTTTTTGGAAAGTTTTGGGCCATCTTGGGCTTTTTAGAGAGTTTGTAGCCTATTAAGGCTTTTTGGAGGGTTTTGAGCTCAAATGGCTTGTTGAGGAATTTTGGACCCAAGTGGGTTTGTAGGAAGGTTTTTGAGCCGTCTTGGGCTTGCTGGAAGTTTTAGACCTATTAAGGCTCGAGTTGAGCGAAAAGGTCATTCACCCGTGTATCAACTTAGCTCACTTCCCGGAGAGTATTTACTCGGGGAGAAATACATAATTATATATATATATATTTGAAAGTCTTCTAAGATGTATGTGTATGAAAATATATATATATTTTTGAAGGTCCGCGAGACATATATTTTTGGAAAATAAAATATTCATTTTTGGAGGCCCGCGGGGCATATATGTTTTTAGAAAACAAAATCTTAATTTTCGAACGCCCGCGGGACGTCTATATATTTTTAGAAATCAAAATCTTAATTTTTGAACGCTCGCGGGACGTCTATATATTTTTATAAATCGAAATCTTGATTTTTGGACGCCCGCGGGACGTCTATATAATTTTAGAAATCAAAATCTTAATTTTTGGACGCCTGCGGGACATCTATGTAATTTTAAAAATCAAAATCTGAATTTTTGGATGCCCGCGGGACATCTATGTAATTTTAAAAATCAAAATCTTAATTTTTGGACGCCCGCGGGACGTCTATGTAATTTTAGAAAACAAAATCTTGATTTTTGGACGCCCGCGGGACGTCTATATATTTTTAGAAATCAAAATCTTAATTTTTGAACGCCCGCGGGACGTCTATATAATTTTTAGAAATCAAAATCTTAATTTTTGGACGCCCGCGGGACATCTATGTAATTTTAAAAATCAAAATCTTAATTTTTGGATGGTCTTTTAATATATATATGTATTTTAGAAAATAATATATATATTTCGGAAGCCTATATGTATAATATATACGTTTTTCGAGGCTTTATATATATATATAGATATGTCACTACATTTTTTTTATATTGTAAAAAGGGGACGTGAATATATATATAAGTATGTATATATATATATGAGGCGTGCCCGTGAGACGCCAGGTTCCCGGGGCCTTCATATATGTGTGTGTGTGTGTGTGTGCGTGTGTGTGTATCCGTATGGCGCGCGCACGTGTGTGCGTGGCGTGCCTAATGGGATCCCGGGACCCTTATATATATATTGTTATATATATATATGTTTTATCACAAAAATTCGTAGTTTTATATATATATGTACATATATATACGTCGGCCCGTGAAATTCCGAGACCCCGGGCCCTTTTATATATATTGTCGTATATATATATATATATAAATACGTAGCTTTATATATATATATATATATATATTTTACGGCCACCCGTGAAATCCCGGGACCCCGGCCCTTATATATATTATATATATTTTATAATCCGTAGCTCTATGTATATATATATACATTTATATATAGAAAATACACACATATATATATTTATTTTATTTTTAAAGGAGAAAAATACTTAACCCGCGTGTCAATTCAACCCGCCAGTCGGGGAGTATCCACGTTAGGAAAAGTAATCTTTTTGAAAATAATATATATGTATATATTTTTATATATAGAGAATACACACATATATATTTTTATTTTATTTTTAAAGGAGAAAAATACTTAACCCGTGTGTCAATTCAACCCGCCAGTCGGGGAGTATCCACGTTGGGAAAAGTAATCTTTTTGAAAATAATATATATGTATATATTTTTATATATAGAGAATACACACATATATATTTTTATTTTATTTTTAAAGGAGAAAAATACTTAACCCGTGTGTCAATTCAACCCGCCAGTCGGGGAGTATCCACGTTGGGAAAAGTAATTTTTGAAAATAATATATGTGTATATATTTATATATATATATAATATACACATATATATTTTTTATTTTATTTTTAAAAGGATAAAATATACTTAACCCGTGTGTCAATTCAACCCGCCAGTCGGGGAGTATCCACGTTGGGAAAAGTAGTTTTTGAAAATAATATATATGTGTATATATATTTATATATATATAATATACACATATATATTTTTATTTTATTTTTAAAGGAGAAAAATACTTAACCCGTGTGTCAATTCAACCCGCCAGTCGGGGAGTATCCACGTTAGGAAAAGTAATTTTTGAAAATAATATATATATATATGTATATATATATATATTTAATAAGAAAGATTTTTTTTTTATGTAAAAGAAAGAGAAAAGAAAAATATCTGAAGGACTCACGTTCTTTTTTTTTTTTTCTTTCAGCGTGGGAGAGCTCTCGTTCCCTTGTCGTCGTTTTGCTCAAGTTCTCCCCCGTCGCGTCACGCTGAAGTTCTCTCCTTTCGTTCTCGTTTGAATGAGAGGTATAAGTCCTATTTATAGGACTCTGCCGGGTCTTGGTGCAAGTTCCGCGGCTGTGGATGCAAGCTCACGCGGAACCGCCTTCCCGCGGAACCGTCTTCACGCGAAACTGCCTTCCCGCGGAACTTCGTTGCCGCGGAACCATCTTCACGCGGAACTTCATCTACGCGGAATTTCGTTGCTGCGGAACTGCATCCACGCGGAACTGCATTCACATGGGATTTCGTTGCCGTGAAAAAGCGTTTCCGCGGAACTTCGTTGTCGTGAAAAAGCGTTTCCGCGGAACTTCGTTGCCGCAAGACTGTATTCACGCGGAATCATACATTCACGCGGAACCATTTCAGTAAAATCGTTCCCGCGGAACTTCATTGCGCGCGATTCGAGCGAGAAATTTTTGCTGCGGAATTCTGTTGCACGCAGCTCGAGCGAGAAATTTTTACCGCGGAACTCTGTTGCGCCGATTGAGTTACTGCAGAAATATCTTTTTGCGTTGTCGTCTCGTGTTGTTTCTGTAGACTGTCAAATGAACTCCATTCTTGCAGGTATGGTTCGAAGTGTTGGGCAAGTGCTTCCATCGCAGCTGGCTCCCGCTTGTGTAGCTGCTTGAAGTGGTTGACGACGTTTGTGGGTCATGGATTTGAGTGGGATTTGAGGAGGGGAAAGATGGGATCGGGATTGGGAATGATGGGGTGGTCGGGTAGAGTCTTGGGAACGGTGGGTTGTTCTGATTTCGTCTTCGTGATGACTTCGAGAAGCAACATGAGTGGGAAGTGGGTTGTTTTTCTCAGGAAGATCAGATTTTGTGGAGTAGATGAGTGAAGAAATTGGAACCTGATTGTTCGTTCGCTCGTTACTCGTTGTCTTCGTCTGCTGCGCAGAAGCAGGAAAATGGCCGTTCGACCGGGGAATGCTTACTGCTTATGCGAAAGGGGAGAACTGGGGTTTTAGGGGCGGCAGAACAGCTGAAAAGGGGCAAGAAATTCGATCCGCTACAACGCTGGCAAATCAGAAATGTACGGGGCAACTTGGGGTGCAGCCAATTACATAAGCAAAGTCGGTTTGCATGTTTATTTTATTATTTTTTTTTTTTTTGGGTTGAGCTCTTCAAAACAGATCGAATTCTCGTTATATCTCAGCTTCGATTCACGCACACGATTCCAACAGCAAAGAGCACCTGATGCTGTATGGCCCGGTAAGAAGACAGAGATAACACCTGATTCTCAGCCCGGCAGTACGAAAATGCAGAAGCGATCTCCACCGTCCGATACACTGGACTCCAATTTCCAACGGCAACGCTCTTCCGTCCGGCAGAAATATAGGGTCAAATTCCCAATCATTGGAATTTGGTCCCCTGCTCAAGCCCAGCTCGAGGAGTCAGTCTGCCATGCCATCTCGAAGCAAGAGGCCTTTCTCACCCTGCTGAACATTTGTTAATTAATTGATTTTTTTTTATTTTTTTTTTATGGAAAAAGTTGGCTCGTCTGAGGTAACATGCTTATATACAAAATATTCAAAAAAATAAAATAAATGCAATAAGGATGATTTGATATAGAATTTATTTTTCTTCCATAATTATAACTAAAAATATATTTAATGGATTTTTTTATTTTTTTTATTTTTTTTATTTATATTTTTCATAAGCCAAACTTAACCATATAATTGTAGTGATTTTATACCTCATCATTAGGTCATTTACCACTTCTGCATGTCTATCCTTTCACATATGCCCATTTGGCAACACATATATGAGGCCTTTCATAAAATTTCCAAAGTCAGCAACTTAATTCACATTTCAGCATGATAATTATCCTTAATTACCACTGTACGTAGGGTATTTTTATGGAATTTAAATCCACTAATCATAGGTTTCCAAAACAGCAACTTTGAAACCCATTTTTCACCCATTTAACGTGTCTCGTGACACATAACCCTAAGCAGATTTATAAATCCGAATTTTCAGTAAATAATCCACTTTTCCTAACCCAAATTTATGGTATTAACACATATATCAATTTGGGTCATTTCTACAGAGGTTTCATATTTCTTTTTTATTTGTTTCTCCAACTATCCACATATGCTGAAATTAGGCGTATCGAAATCTCGAAATCTTGAATTAATATCAAATTAAGTAGTTTTAATATAAAATTTCTTCCATAACTTATTTACTTAATGAATTAACTGTCATAAAAATTTCAGTAAGAAATATTGATATTAGATAATTATCTTGTCATTTTTACCTTGCTGAACAGCAATATCCATTTTTCAGACAGCCTGAATGACGTTATTTATGGGGTATATTTATACCCATCAAAATCTAATTTGTAATTTGTTTATATTATAGTAAATATGTATTATATATCCTATAAAATTTTCAGCCCAAAATTCCTTTATATAAATTATTAAAAACCCTTTTCTACAGCTGATTCTGTCACCCGTTTTACCCTGTTTAGGTGAATATTCTCCGATTTTTATTTTGAAAAATACTTATCATTTTAATCTGAAAATTGGGTAGTTCCATAATCACTGCATATTAATTCTTTCCAAAAATTTTCATACTAAAATTCATCCATTTATTATTCCGTCCATATTTTAGTTTGCAACATCAAATAACTTCCAGATTTGTGACATAAAATCAAGATAATCATATACTTACTTGATTAAATGATAATTCCTCTTTTTCCCCTTCTTTCTTCTTCTCTTTTCTTCCTCCTTGGTGGCCTAGAGCTGGACGTGAGCTTCTGTTGCTTGGGGAAGAATTTTCAGCACTTAACCAATTTTCCAAAGTCCCTTCTATGTGAACGTGCATGGCCTTACATAGGTGCTGGATTTTCTAGCTATGGGGCCCACTTGGTGCTACAATTCCACACTCCTTAAATGATCCCTTATCTACCATATGTGGTGGCACATTTGTAGCCAAGTAAAATCTGGTTTTACCTTTTACAAAAGTCAAAAAAAGCTACTTTAATCACAACCATCCACTTGTCCACAATTGCCCTTCTTTGCTTAGCCCTTAAGCAACTTGTTACTTTCTCTTCAAGAAAGCCACTTTCTATCATAATTAGCTTAATCCATTCCATTCATCTCATATATTTCCTAATTTTATTCCCTCGTTTCAAATTTCATCTCAAACTGACGTTTCTACGTCAAGTTATGACCACTTGAATATATCTTTTGGATTTGGGAATAAAACAATTAATTATCACCCTAATCCCATCATGATTCCATTAATCCAATCCATTCATAAAATTGGGCCCACCTTCGTGAGCTTACCTTTCAAATTTCATCGAAATCTGCCTTGTAGGGGTGAAGTTATGAATTTTTCATCATTTTTCACCTTAATTCCATAATTACACTTTAATCTCCATAAATTAAATCATGGTAATTAACATGATTATTCATGACAACTTGTTACCATTAAATCCTCATTAAGCCCCTCGGGTCATACCGACTCACTTTGGGCTCCGGCCATTAAAGTTTTAATCACCATTTCCATTGGAAACCCTAATTCAAATTATCATAAAATTCTAAAATCATCCAAAATTTTCATTTAATTCACCTATAAATCACTTGTAAATGTTCAATGCACAATTAAATCCTCTTTAGGTTGGGGTTTCACAAAGGGTCTAACACATCACATATGCCTACTTGGTTGATGTAAACCTTAATCCAAGTCAAAGCAAGCATTGTTTCCTTTCTTTCTTCCCTTCTTTCTCCTCCCTTTTCATCCTTTCTTTCCTCTCTTTTTGCTAGGATTTTTGGGAGTGCAAGGCTGCTAGAGTTAAGGATGTTTTCTCCTTAGAAAAAAATTTCTCTAACTCCCTTCTCTCATGGCCGTCCACCCGTTCTTATAAGGGCTGGATTTTTCAGCTTGTGGGCCCCACTTTGGACATGATTTGAGATCATTTTAAAGCTCATTTATCCCACATATGTGTTGTCCAAATGGTGGCCAAGTAATTATATTTTAACTAGATTTTCTGTATGTTAAAATCTGCTCAAAATCACATCTTCTAGTTATCCCCTGTGCACGTCAAAATACAGTTGCTTTTGCCATTTTTTTCCGCATAGGTTGCAGCTTAATTAATGGTAATTTATGTATCCTAATTAGTAGCTATCTCAGCTACTGATTTAGCATAAAAAAATCAAGAAAAAAATCCAACAATCAGGCCTCTTGGACGTCCCATTGGTAGCTTACCTTGGTGTCCACTATTTGCTCCATCAATGAGCTGCTGATCACAATGATTTTTGCTGGATTTTTCCACATGATTTGATGAACACTACGTACCCTTGCATGCTAGCTACTTAGGTTTATATATCATATAAAAAAATGCAAAAGTCCAAGTTGCAACACCCCCTTGGACATCCCATGCATGACACCCTTGCTATGTTATTTTGAGCTCTTCTTTCTAGCTCATTAATTCTAGCAATGTTGCAGGGATTTTCCATACATATTATGTGAGGACCAGGTATTTTTATTCTATTTTTATTATAACTTTTCTCTATTTATAAGGTAACTTATGAACATGCTAGTAAGAATTTTACGATATTAATGGATACATAACATACATGGACACGACATTTAGGAGATGTATAGTGCATATGTGCATGTATGATTAGCGTTCCATTGATGGGCACTACGACTATTGTTTCCTTCGCAGAGTAGGAGTGGAAGAGTAAATTACCAAATGCGATTAGACCCGACTCATGCTCCGACCCGTCCTGGACCCGATCCCGACCCGATGGGGGTTCGATATGAAGCGAAGCCCGCGCGTTAGACTCCATTTTCTCACCTCACGCCCGACTGTTTTTCTTCTTCTTCTCTTCCCGATCTCTGCGTCTTCTCTTCTTTCTCTTCTACTCAGTACGATCTAGCAATAGATCTCTTCGAGAAAACCCTACTGACTGCCTCGAAGGTGATCGATTTGAATCAAGGAAGCTCCAAATCTCTGCAAGCTAAGCCTAGGGTCGCTGTTTTGGGGAAAATCACGATCGAGGTAAGTAGATGTCGCCCTTTCTCGATTTAGTGATGAAATTTTATGTTGAACACGACATGAGGCTAGAGGAAATATGTAGAGCTTGACGACTCTATGGTATTAGGAAATGGGTTCGTAACAGTTAGGGTTTATGGGAAATTTACTTTGAATGTGCGATTTTTATTTCATTTCGCGCCTATCATGTGTTTGATAAAATGCTTGTGTGACAGATCTATGTGTTGTATCTGAATTGTGTTGATGTTGTATGTGTGGTTTGCGATGTGTTTCATTGTCTGTTATGTATGATGCGTTATCTCAAATAGTTAGTTGTAAGGGTTGTTCATGGCCCCTGATTGACATGAGGAGAGGGTTGTTCATGGCCCTTGATGGACATGAGTAGATGATTGGTTGTGTTGGTCAATTTGTGTGTATGGTTATATGTATACGATCTTGGGAGTGGGTATTGGACCCATGTGTATTAGCTTCATCACTGTATGAGTATCCATCATTATGCTTATTTGCACTTTGTGCTAACCACTATCTACTTACTGGGTCTATTTAGACTCATATCATTGTTATTGTGGTTTTAGATCGCAGGCCAGAAGGAGAACTTAAGGATGGGACAAGTTGAAGATCAAACATGAGAGACCCTAGCACAATATGTTGATTCCAGTTCTTTTAGACTTGTGCTCTTATGATAATCATATATGTAGACAATTACTTAGGCGGATTCGTTTTGACAACTTTAATGTATTTGGTATTTCAGATTGGATTATAATCCTTGTTGATGCACATATGCATGGCTATTATATCTGTTTGTTGTGTAAGGAAAATATGTAATGATTTCCTTCTATAAAAATGTTCTTATTATATGAAGATGCAAGTATATAAATAGGATTGAATGTTACAGATGGAAATGTAATGATTATCAGGTCATGTATTCCATATGATCCCTTGTATGTTATGGGGAGATGCTGCCGAATTTTTCTATGATTGTGTAGCGCCGTTGATTAGTTATTGAGTATTTTTATGAATGGGGCGTTACATATTAATGCATAAAATACCCTACATTTGACACATATTTGGAGCTAGTAAAATTGTGGCACCCTAAAACGAGACGTCACTTCCTTACCTCAAGATCTATCAATTGGTAAATATGAATCAGGATTGTTGCCCTAATCACGTGACGGGTTCTTAATTGGATCTCGTCCAAATTTTTTTTTGTTTTCATCTGTCGTCATTCATAACTTTATATAGCAATCATCACACATTGTGACATTTCACTTGTAATAGAATTCATCATTTCATTCATAGCATCCTTTTATGTCTGTCATTTTTCACTCAATCATTGTACACATTATACTTGTATACATTTAGTCATTGACTCACATGAAACTTAGAATTCTAACTAAGTTCATATACACATAAACATGAAACTTAGAATTCTAACTAAGTTCATATACACATAAACATGAAACTTAGAATTCTAACTAAGTTCATATACACATAAACATGAAACTTAGAATTCTAACTAAGTTCATATACACATAAACATGAAACTTAGAATTCTAACTAAGTTCATATACACATAAACATGAAACTTAGAATTCTAACTAAGTTCATATACACATAAACATGAAACTTAGAATTCTAACTAAGTTCATATACACAAGTAGCTTACCTTAGCATATTCATGCTTTTTCATTCCTCATAGCCTTCAAGGCTATCATCACGTACCTTCCTCCATATCTTAGGTTCACAACCTTCTGAGTTTCCCTGGTACCTGTCTAAGGGTTGGGAAAACAAAACGTGAGTGACAACTCAGTAAGCAAGCATTTTATCTTTAGGGCAAGACTTTCTTGAAATTTTTTTTTCATAAACATCGGGAATACTTTTTTCCTGAGGACATGTATATATCCTAAAATATCATTGTTAAATCCTCCGTTTATGAGGACAATTTCATGTCCTTGAATGTTTTCATAAGACATTCATTCTTAAAATCATTTACAAGCCGCGCCTGGGCTTGTTAAGGTAAAACATATACATTTTACCTTCTCTAATGAGTTCCCTTTAATCTTATATAAACATTTTTAATGTTCATAGCCATTACATGAAATCAACGGTTGTCAGTGGATGTTTTATGTCCAAAACATTTTTCTTATAAATCCTTAGGCAAAGGGGGACATCCTCATGTCCTAAAACATCATTAACATAATTCATCATAAAATCCTTTAGCCAAGAGACATTTTATGTCTCAAAACATTTTTCATCTAGCTTCCTTTGGTAATAGACATTCATATGTCCTAAAATACTTTTTATTTCAACACATTAACATTGGACATTCTCATGTCCATAAACCCTTATTATTTAGGCTCTTTAGAAAAGGACATTCTCATGTCCAATCCAAGTTTCACATAAATCTTTTTCATAACCCCCGTCTTAGGGCTTATTTATAGGAAACAAGGCAAATAAAATACATAAACAATTTTCGTAACTGCATTTGCATAAAAACATTTCCTTTTATTCTCGTTATTTACACTTTTGTATAAAACACCCTTTCTTTTAGGGTAACTTATGCATATTAGCTCATAAAAATCTCTTTTAGGATAACTTTTTGTATAGTTACTTTTATATCCCAATCTTTGGACTTTTAAAAGAAAAATGTATACAAATGCATTTCTCCTCATCCAGTAGTGACACTTAGCAAGTGATCATGCTACCTTTTGGAAGAGAATCCTTAACAACACGCTAGCCCAGCGATTGTTTATTTATCCTGCTCCCATCTCAGGGAGGGCGCTGCTGGCACTCCTGTCATCCCTTAGCGACTTGGCCTTACATAGAGTGGGCTCCGGTCATCCCAACTGTGCTCTACAACTTGCTTACTACTTGTACTGGTACACCGTACGTTATTATGATGGACTGCAGTCCGTTTGGTTTAAAGAACCACAGACCACAGCCCATGTACTTTTAAACCGAGATCATAGACCGCAGCCTGCATCCATATGCACAAAAATCTTAGACTGAAGTCTATATTTAAGAATAATTTTCAAATACACATCACAGACCGCAGTCCATGCGCACCCACTTTAATAAGTTGTTATTTGAAATCCAGTTTTAGGATTACCTTCCTTAAATTCCTTTAGAAACATTTTAAGTAAAATATTTTGATAAAAATTTGAAATATTTGAGAAACATACATCTAAAAACTCTTTTAATAAAAGAATTTCAAAACTTTTGGATTTCCATAAATAAATCATATTTTTCTCTAAATTTTCTTGATTTTTATTTTAGGACCTTTTGTTTACAAAAGTTATGCAATTATGCTATGCCCTTGTCAATAGCCTAAAATTTTAATAATTGTCCACATATATATTATTTTTATGTATAGGGAAATGGCACAGTCTTTTGTATGTCATTAAGCAACCTAAAATCAAACGATTTTATGAAATCAATCATAGGAGGTTGGTCATCCTTAAATCTCTTTCAACACATCCGTAGAAACATTTTTCCAACATTTTCGACATAGATTTCCTTGTCTAAAGGAAATCAAAACTTTTTGAATATCATTTTAAAACATATGGACTATGTCCAAATCATCATTTACTATTTAATTATCTTGACCTAGCAAACAATTCTTTTCATAATGAGTGTTTATTATAAGTTACTGTAGAAATAACTCAAAACTTATTTACAAACAATATTTTGTGAAAAAGGGTAAAATTCTCTTTTTCTTATAAAATGCTGTTAAATAATATCATATAGAACTTGCTTGCTTAAAAATAAATTCTTAAAACCATCGATATCTAACATGAAATCCTTAGAAAATATTAGCATGGAGAACTTGCTTACTCATAAGCAAAATTCTCAATTCCATTAACTTGAAGCATTCCCGTCCTTGGCAATACTTAGGGTAAATTGTTTATCTTAAGAAGTGTCTCTTGCTTCCCATGAAGCAAACCTTAAGACTTTTCATCAAAGTCATCATTTTTCCAAAACTTATGGGTTTGCATTAAAGCCATCATATTCAAAACTATTGCTTGCCCATGCGTTAAAACATTGTGAAACCCTAACCTACGTAGGACCCATATGTATGTATTGAACATGTATATGATGATTATTTGTGAATTATGGAATTATGAAGGCATTATTTGATTTTTGCTAATTATGGCAATTAGGGTTATGGGTTAGCATTAATGATGTGATTAAGCATTTTGAGCCTAAGTGAGACAATGGGTTTGGAATGAATTATTTGTGACTTAAATGTGCAAATATATCATGAAAAATAATTTTCCATTATTTAAAATGAATTATGGGAATTATTATAAAAATTGACAAGATTGATGGAAAATATTGAAAAATTCATAACTCAACGCCTAAAAGGCGGATTCAATTGAAATTCGAAATGAAAATTGTTAATGATGGGCTTGGTATTATGGAATGAAAATATTATGAAAATTCTTGATGAAATGAGAATTATGAATTTTTAAGTATATGTTCATTTCAACCGTTAACTTTAAACGGCTATATCGGGAGCTAGAAAACTCAGATTAAGTTGAAATTTGAAACGGTTGAATGGAATGGTGAGATGTTTATTTTGGATGTTTGGATTAAGCATGGAATATTGGAAAAATTCCTGCATTGAAAAAGGTGGCTATGGTTGACTTATGCTCCAAGAGAGTACCATATCATTAATGTAAAGGTGCAGGATATGATGGCATGAAAATAAATGGATTATGAGGTGTCCATTGCAGGAAATTTTGAGGGAATTTATGAATTTAAATAAAATTAATAATTCCATGAATGATCCAACTATTAAATGCTTCATATGATGAAGCTACACAAGCATAGGCCAATGGTAGCCAAGGTGGCTATGCATGGGACGTCCAAGGCTATTTGGGCTGTCCAAATTGATTTTTTTTATTTCTTAAAAATGCCTAAATGTTGCAGGAATGCAAGTACATGATATGTGCATACAATAATGGAGATTTTTAGCAATTAAAAAATAGGAAAAGGTAGGTATATACTGCTGAAAATGTGGACAGCTTATGGTGGAGAAAAATATGATTTTTGGTGTTAAGTTGTTGCAATATTTGTTGAATTTATTTACATAAAATTAATGCATGAATTAAAGGGTAATTAGAGGCATAAATTACCCAGATTTTTGCATGAAATAAAAATGAATAAAATGAATAAAAATCTGGATAGATTGGACGTGAATTGGAGATGCATGGGACAGTCAAAGATGATGAAATTTTTGACTTTTGAAAATGGTAAAAATGTAAATTTACTTGGTTGAAAACGTGCCAGCCCATATGGTAGATAAGGGAGCATTGAATGGGGGTGGAATTGCAGCACCAAGTGGGCCCCACTGCTGGAAAAAAATCCAGCTCTTATAAGCCATGCACGATCACTTGGAGAGAGGCTTCAGAAAATTTCTAAGTGTGGAATTTACACCCCAAAGCCAACCCAGCAACTCACGTCCATATTTTCCAGCAAAAGGAGGAGAAAAACCAAGGGAAAAAGGAAGGAAACTTGAAGAAGAAATCATCTCCAAGCATTAGGGTTTAAGTTGGCTCAAAAACAAGTATGTGATGATTTTGAGTTGTTTAACTTGGGTTCTTAAACTCAAAACTTGAGAATGGAAAGCATGATTAGTAAATCTATAAAATCTCTATTTTACATGATTTTGAATGAATATGACATGAGTTTTAGGATTTATGAAATAATTTTCATGTTTGGGTAGATGGAAATGACGATATTTACGTGTTTCAAGTGAGAAAACCCAACCTGAAAACTCTAAACATCCATAACGTGTTGCCGCATGGTTTAAATGTTGTATTTCTATTATTAATCATGCTTTGATGAAGAACATGTGTTTCTTCGAGCTTAAGAAATGGATTTTAGCAATTATGGAACATGAAGTAGGGTTTATGACCCGAAATTGCGAGATATATGCAAAAAAATCCTATGGAAATGGGTGTACATGTTCTAAACAGTTTATGTAGGGTAAAATACCCTAGGATTAAGTTATAATTTATGCCCAAAAGGATTTAGGAAAATAAGATCCATAACTGATTTTTATGAATTTTTGAAGTAATGCATGTATGGAGTAGAAACGAGTCTCAAAACATGTGGGTTACTTGCTGTTTTGAGAAATGGAAATGTATGAATGTTGAATATGCGTTAAAACATAGAAAATGGGTTGAGAAAAGTGGATATATTGCTGAAAATTCGGATTTTAGGGCTGCCCATAGTTATGTGTCAAAAGACACGTTAAACGGGTGGAAAACGGGTTCCAAACTTGCTGTTATGGGAACCTATGACGAATGGATTTTAAACCCCATGAAAATACCCTGAGTAAAGTGGTATTAAAGGGTAATTAGACTGCTAGAAAATAAGATGAAATGTGGCTTAGAGGATTTTATGAAACTCCATACGTATGTATAGCAAAAAGGGGCATATGTGAAAGGGTTAGGTGGGCTTATGTGAGAAATAACTTGTGAAAAATAATTTTATGCAAAAATGCATAAAATATGATGAAATTCATGAATATAAGTCTGTTTTACATAATATGATGTGAAATTCCAATTGTGGAATTTGATAATGCCATTTATGATGATAACGGGTGTTTGAAATGGACGTCGATGAAGGAATGGTGGTAAAAATGTGATAAATAGCAAAAAAAAGGGGTTAAGAAACCTATGTATATTGATTTATGAATGAATTTATGAAATTTGAAATGGATACCCTAATTTTAGGGTTATGCGTACATGCTATGTGGTTTAATAGCCGAATGTGTGTAAGTTATGATAATGGGTGCAAAATAAGCCATATATGTGTATAATGACTTATGAAGTCAAATAAATGATGTGTGTATATCAATTGGGTTGGAAAACTAAAGGAAATATGAGAAAAGGAAATGTATGAAAAAAATCATATCATTTTCATTAGGCAAAGGCAAAGAGAAAGCGGTGGAGGAAAGCTAAGAAGTTCAGGTAAGCAAGCAAATTTTCTAAAGGACTTTTCCTTTTCTAAATTGTTTCCATAAATGCAAGTTTTACTTCAACTTGTTTGATGAAACTATGAAAATTGTTTCTAATGTGTTTAAGGATGACCATCCTTTCGTAAAAATGGTGTTGAAATGATGTTTACTTCAAATACAAAATTATTATGAAATGTTTCTTTGATAAATGCTATGGAAAATGATGTGGTTTGATGTTTATGATTGAAAAATCATGCTAGTATGTTAAAGATGAGTTTTTGCAAAAGTTCATGTGCACAGGATACTAGGTCTACTTGAAGGGTGTAAGTGGACCGATAGTCCCCCCTTGGTGTGACCAAGTCGCTTGTAATAGCAGCGCCCTCTCTAAAATGGGAGTTAACGTGACGGATGGTCGCCTGGCTAGCTTCCATCGTAAGGGAGATATGATGTTCATGTTCATGTTTTCATATGACATTATGCATATGAGACCCGTGATGGGTACAGGATTTCATGTTTTCATGATATACCTTTGAATAAGGTATAAGAATGCTTTCCAAGTTGATTTTAAATGAAAAATGTTCCCTGAAATGATTTGCCTGAAAAATGCAAATAGCTTGCTTATTGAGTTTTGACTCATGATTTTGTTTTCCAAACCCAAAGACAGGTGATAGACAGGATATGACGAAGGAGCAAGCACCGGCTTAAGGAGTTCATGGAAAAACTTATAGAACTTATGTTATGAAGTTGATGTGGAATGATTGTAAAATTACATGGCGTGCTTTATAATGAATAGTTGTGAACTACTTGAATGTTTTATATGAATGACTGTGATATGTACATGCAGTGACATCTAATTTAGGTAAAAGATGAAATGTCGCTGAACAACATGTTTGTATATAATGAATGGATTGAAATGACTTAAAAATGTATGAATATGAAATTGTGAGAACATGAGGTGTTATATGAACAGTTACATGACCATATTTAACAGGATAAATATCCGATAAATCTCGCCGTATGACAGGGCAACAATCCTGATCACGTTTACCAATCAATCCAATCTTGAGGTAAGGGCTAGGATGTGACGCTCGGTTTGGGGCGCCATAGAGCTTGGTATCAGAGCATGGATTGGTAAATCGGCATGGAAAATTTCTAAGTATAGGAAAGTTGACAGAATATGAAGAAATATACATGATTAACCATGATTATGTGACGAATTAGATGTGATTAAATGATGCTCATATATGATTATAACATGATGAAATGCATGTTAGATGATGAAATAGATATGCTCATGTGATGATTAGGTATGCTCATGATATGATGAAATGTATGCCATATGATAATGAATTATTGTTGCAATGCAATTTGATTGCTATGTCTACACAGATGGCGGAGAGAGGGAAAAGAATGATGAGTGTGGAAGAATTAAGAAGGGAAAGAGAGGAAGGGAATAGGAGACAGAGAAGTGAAGAAAATATGAATTGATGGTGGGAATCACAAACTGACGATGAACCGTTTCCATCAATCCCCTCTGGATTTTCACCAATACGCACACAGGATCACACTAAAGGAAGTTACTACAACACTTCAAGCCAACATGCACAGGACCTAGGAGAGCCCTCCAGTTATAAACCTAGGGCACGAGTGTTACCAGGTACTTACCTTGGCATTCCTCGGGATCCTCCTGTTCCAACTGCTAGAGTAGGTCCGCAAAATCTACAGAACTTCTGGAATAAGACACAGGCAACTACACCTCCCGATGTTGGTCCATGGTATAGATTTGTTAATTGGTGCATCCAGTTTCGTTATGGAGCATCGTGGGAGAAAATCCATCAACGGGAAGTGGACATGGCTCTTTATATAAGAAGGCGTCGTGCCGAAGAAGTCGTCGAGGTACCTGTTGGCCCTAAACCTGATGAGATTATGTTGTATATAATGGAGGATAGAGGGAAAATTGTTCGATTAGAGGAGGTCAATGATGATGATGACCCGATGGAATTCCTCGAACCATTTGATGAAGAAGAGGAGGAGGAAGAAGAAGAGGAGGAAGACGAAACAGATGAGGAAGAAGAGGAAGAAGTCGAGGAAGAAATAGTAGAGTTTGTGGGAGATGATGAGGATGAGGATGATGATGATAGTGACAATGAGGTTCAGGCATGGTCCGACACTAGCACTATTACAAAAGCACCCTCACAAGTTTCACGTAGACGTAGACGTCTAGGGAGAGGTCTAGGAGGATGATGAACATGTTTGCTTTGTTTTTATTTAAGCAGCTGTGTATATATGATCATGTGATATATGTATAATTATGGGTGGATGACTCTATGGTTGTGTTTGGTGAACTAACATGCATGCAAGTGTGAAATGCGCATGCTAAGTTGAATTTGTATATAAGTGTGGCTTATTTTGTATGTACTGATTGTGAATATGGTATATGTGAATGAATATGCAGACATGTTGAACTTCTAATGTTCTAGATGTGCCTGAATGAATGAACATGAGCTGAATAGTGTGTTATGTGGTGATTGAATAAAATGATTTTGACTATGTGATGATGAAATGCACGTACAATGACTTAACGATTAAATGAAATTGCAATGCATATACAATGATTTTATGATGATTATTAATGAAATGTGTATATATTGATTTAATATTAATGGAAAATGAAAAGTGTTTGTTATATACTCAGATTTAAAACAATGGTGGAAACAAGAGCAGGAGTAAGGAAAAATAAAGGAAAAGAGACAGAGGTTCCAAGCCAACACGAAGTTGGCGAATCTAGCCGACTTAAAAGGGGAAGGCCAGTGACCTAAAATCAAAGGAACCAACAGAGAAGGAATGATGAAAGCCCTGAACAGAATATGGAGGAGGAAAATAAGTCGAGGCAAAATAGACTCATGGAGGAAAGAGTGGCTGCAGCAATGGAAAAAGCAATTGTGGAACCCTAACTTTTATGATCATATATGAAATCCTAAGGTCATGAACCCTAAGTAATGTATTGACTTTTATATGAAATAAATATATAATTTTCATAATATATGGAATTGAAGGATCAAATAATTAATTATGAAATATAATTTTAAATGAATAGTAAATGTGAATAGTGACCCTGTGGTTAAGATAAAGTGATAAGTTAATCACTTTGGATTAACTTAATCACAAAAAGACCAAATTACAATTTTTCAAAAGTGAGATTAAATTGTAAATTTAGAAAAGATAATTGATTGGTAATTTTGACAAGAATAGAGACAAGAAAGGGACTTAATGAGAATTTACAAAATTTATATTTGGAATTTATAAGAAAATAGAGGGTAATTTATGATTTTATAAATATTAGATACGAAAATAAATTTTTACAATTTTTTCGTGAAGGAATTTCAAAATTCCGAATTATACAAATTGAAACTGTTTAAATTTACGGACCTTATGGAAAAATGAAAATAAATGGAAATTTTTTTTGCTAATTAGGGGCTCTAATTAAGGGTTTATATTCATCCTCACTGTTTTCATTAGATTTAAGCATGCATAACTCGGAATCACATAAAAATTTCATAGAAAGTACTAAATTATGTGCTCTCTAATCTAGACGGATCAGATTATGAAAAATATTTGACTAAATTATTAAACTCGAATGTATTAAAAAGCGTGCCAAAGGTAATAAATTCCACCGCCATGCGCATCCACGTTGATATTTTAAATTATTTTATATAATTATTTAGTTAATTAATATCTTTATGTATATAAGATTGTTTGAGTTGAAACTTTTGGAGCAAGCCTATTTTAATATACCCTACATAATGAATGGATTAAATTTTGCAAAATATGTCTATAATTTTTTAAAAATGAAATTTTATGCCAAAATATGATTTTAATTAAATTAAAATATATACTTAGCTCCAATTGAGGTGAAATTTTATAGGTAATCCTATTTTAATATGCTCAATTTAATGAAGGAATGAAATTTTGGAAAACATGTCTCCAAAATTTTAAAATGAGACTTTTTATCCAAATATGAATTAGTTAATTAAAATAAAATAGAATTTTTTTTCAAAATTCCAAATGGTACATTTTGTGAGCAATTGTATATATATATTAATAAGAAAATTTTTCATAATATATAGATGTGTATATACATAATTATGAATTAATTTATTAATGTTAAAATCAACCGTTTAAAAAAAAATTTGCATGAAGAATATCACGCTAGCAGTCGGTGCATGTAATGTATAATTGCTGGAATGCTGAAAATTAAACACCTGTAATATGATAAACGGTGACCTTGAGTTAGGTGAAATTTAAACTATGGTGAAACTGCTTAAATGGATATATAAATAGAAGACGTTGCTTTTGCTGCTGGAAAAAAAAAAGCCGGACATGCAATGCATTGAGGAGAGAAGAACAGCAGCGATGGAATCGTTGCTGAAGGTGCAATCCAAACTCCAGCATTTTTCAGCAACGATCCAAGCAGAGGAGAAAGAGAGGAGCATTGAACGGCGGCAACGAAAATGGTTGCTAAAACCAAAATAAAGGTGCATGGTCCATAATCCAATCCAGCAACAGGTCTGCTTATTTTCAGTTATTTTATTTTAAAAATATGATTTCAGAAATTCTATTTTGTTATTATTAGGCATTTTAAAATTTTAATTATTTCTAGAATAGACATGTATAATATATATAAACCACTATCTGATTTCAGATTATCAATATCATATATATATATATATATGAAAAGGATGAACATGAATCGTACTGTTTTAATTTTAAAACTAGGTGGACGATCGAAGTTGCTGAATATATGATTAATGTCATTAAAATAATTCAGCGTTAAACTAATTTAGGGATATTTTCATGCTAAGTACAAGTTAATCTTGTTTTATTGCTTCAAATCTGGAGTTTATGTAATATTAGAAACAAAAATATGAACGAGATAGTAAACGAATGATTTTTGCCATGAAACTTTTTTTACAAGCTAATTATATTATCATTAAGGAAATACCCAATTTTCAGCTTAAAATATTAATCGGGTTACAAATTAAAAATCCGAGAATATTAATTTAAACAGGGTAAAACAGGTGACAGGATCAGCTATAGTAAATGATTTTTAATAATTTTTTTAGATGGAATTTTAATCTGAAATTTTGATATGATGTACAATATATTATTATTATCACAAAAAAAATATTAAATATGATTTTTGGATAACATAAGTATGTTTTACAAATAACGTGATTAGGGATGTTCCTAATTTTACAACACTGTCCAGCACAGTGAAAATGTCAAAATAAATATATAATGTTAATATTTCTTTATGAAATTTTTATTACTGTTAATTAATGTAGTTATTTATGTATAAAATAAATTTCAGAGTTAAATACCTTTATTTGATTATAAATAAAGATTTAGAGAAATCAGTATACCTGATTTCAGCAAATGTGGACAGTTTGAGAAATAATAAAAAATAAATATGAAAACTAAGTGAAAGTGTTCCAAATTAATATATATTTTATAAAAGAGTGTAATAAAGGATTATGGATATCAAATTAATGCTATTATATGCATATGAAATTAATAGATAAATAAGAAGATGGAACATAGTGAAAAGAGAAGGGCTGTTTTGGAATTTAATAATAAGTTTCAGAAATTTTAAATGAGAATTATGATTTTTTTGATCATGGTATGTTATGGAATATATTATAGGAATAAAAAGAATTTTTTTAAGTCAAATTGATGCTTAAAACATGAATTATGGAACCTTATACACATATGTGTATAAGTGGCTAAAATGATTTATTTAGCCCAGATAATCATGATTAATTCAAAACGCATGAATTATCTCATGATGTACTAAACAAGAGTTATGTCATGATATTTTGAAAAAATGCCAAATTTTGAAACCCAGGAACAGTGCCAAACAAGCTGTGAACAATAATCCGCGTGAACAGTAATTAGGAACAGTGATCATGAACAATAATCATAAATAGTAAACAAAGTGATTTGGGCAGAAATAAGATTAATATTTATAAGGATGTATGAATAAAATTTTTAAAGATTTTTGGGATAAAAATCCATATGTGAAAATAGAGACCAAATTGACCTCTATGGGAGTTATGAAGGAAAATAAAGTGATTATGATATATGCATGGGTTAGAAACCCTAAGATGAATTCAAATTTAATAGTAGAAATGTGCAAGCATGAAATATTATGCCTATATGAGAAAAATGGTTCTTTTCATTTGTATAGGAAAAGAAATGGGTACAAGTGAAAGATACAAGTTGACTACGCAGGTAAGCAAGCGACCCTTTGAAAATATAATTTTATACGACTTTACTTTGCAATATTAAATTGTTTTGGAAATTGCTTCGTTAGAAGCAAATCCTTTTAATGTTGAAAAATATTGAAACGCAAATGCTGAAAAGGTTGTGTTGAAAGGAAAATGAGATTTGAAATAAATGTTTTAGAATAATTTATTACAAGGTTTTGAAGTATTTTAATGATATGTTTTAAATGATCTCTAAATATTGGATTATTTTGGAGTTTCCAAAATCTATTATTTCAAGAAGGATTTAAGGAAGGCCGAACGATAAATTAATTTCAAAAATGATTTGAGTAATGTTCAAAGGATTATACAAGACTATTCCATATAGAAATGAATAATAAGACAGGTGAACCAAAGTATATGATATTAGATGAAAGTTTCAAATATTTTTAAAGACGTTTTGTCATTCAAAAATTAATTACAAAACGGTTAGAAAATATTGTTATTTTAAATGTTTATCTTGAATACTTCAAATGATTTATGAAATATAAATATTTTAAAGTTGGCCATCCTTACAAAGCATTTGAGTACACAACTCGTTAACATGGGTTAAGCCCAGTTTTCTAGATTTGAAAGAATTACAGACTGAGGTCTATAGTATTTTATAAAAGCATGATAGCATCAAGCTTTTAGAAAAGGAACATAGATTGTGGTCTGTGATTTTTATAAAATCATGCTAGCACGTGAATGTGAAGGAAATGTGTGCACAAGGATTATGTACTAGGTCTACCGTAGAGGATATGCAAGCCGGACGCGGTTGCAAATTGGGCCCCCTTTGCATAGGCCGAGTCACTTGAATAAGGCTGAACGCCGGCGGCACCCTCCCTGAAATGGGAGATGAACACGGATAGCCGCCTGGCTCACGGGCTATCACCTGGAAGGGGTTTCTCTCCTAAGGAAGGATGATCACTTGATAAGTGTCACCTACCAGATGGACAGAGACGTATTGCATGTTGCATATGCTTAAAAAGGGTTTTATGAAAAGTATTTTAGGACATGAGAATGTCCTATGAGAAAAGGAGCTTCAATGAAAAATGTTTTAGAACATAAATATGTCTATGGAAAAAGAATTTTTATGTCAAGTTTTACAAGCATATGTTTGCCATGAATTGGGATTATGAAATGTTTATGAAAGGTAATTATGAAAAGGTTTACTCCAATTGTTAGTCGAACACTTGTTAAGCGTCTACTACTGAAAGATGAGAAATGCATTTAAAATGAAAAATGCTTGCTTATTGAGTTTCGACTCATGTTTTGTTTTTTCCAACCATAGACAGGTACCGCACAGGCCATGCCGGAAAGGAAAAGAGTATGAAGAAAACTTTTCAACAAACTAGTCTGTATATGGTATGAATGATTATGTGGAATCTTCAAAATATGTATGTAAGAAATGTTTAGATTGAAAGAACTTGTGATGTAGATAAGTCAATTATTATGATATGAATAATATATGTGAAATTGATGTAAAGGATATGCTCATATATGATGACATGATGTTATGTGATGAGATATTACGAGTATCATGTGTCAAATTGATGACGAGTGTTTGTTATATGATGAAAGAAAAAAAAAATTTGGACGAGATCCAAATAAAAATCCCGCCGTGTGATCAGGGCAACAATCCTGAGTCACGTTTACCAATCGATAAAGATCCCGGAGTAAGGCTTCTAGGCACCCTGGGTCGGGGAGCCACAACAATGCAGCGGGCCACTAGGGAATGGGCAGAGCAAACTGCCGACATTATACAAGGGTTATGGGAAAGAACCCAACAAGCTTAGTTGAGTAATATGGAAAGAGAAGGACCTGCTTCGAGGGCGGACCCAGTTGAGACACTGGAATCATTAAGAGATGAAAATCAGCTAATGGAAGCTGACAGAAGATCCATAAATGCCTTTCTAGCGCAGCGACCCTTGAAATTTTCTGGAGAACCTGACCCGGTGCAAGCAGAGCAATGGTTGACGGAGATTAAGAAATTATTTAGGATATCTCCGTGCAACGACTGTCAAAAAGTACTATGTGCTACTCATCTATTAGCAAAGGACGCACACGAATGGTGGGAGACAATGTTAATTACAATGCCACGACCCAAGGAAGTGTCTTGGCAAGCATTTGTGGAAGAATTTAATAAGGAATACCTCCCGGTGGGTTTGTAGAGTCAAAAGGTGATAGAATTTGAAAAGTTATGCCAAGGGAGGATGACGGTCACTGAATATGCCACCAAATTCAATGCTCTGGTCAGATATGTCCTCTGGATCGCAAATGTGCCACAAAATAAGGCATAGAGATTCCAACAAGGGTTGAGGCCATATCTACGGGAAAGCCTTGCACCTTTGTTAATAAAGATTATGCTTCAAGTCTGGAGAGAGCAAGAGCTTTAGAGATTGAGTCCTTAAGAACCCAAGAATTAATATTGGGTTCGAGGGCATTCAGTGCCGGTCCTAAGGAACCGGAAACTGGAAAAGAAAAAGCTAGAAAAGGCAGCATAAGAAGGGGAAAAGGAATTCAAAAGAAGAAAAGCTCACCATTCTGCAAGAAATGTCAAAGGCGACATATAGACGAGTGTTTAAAGGGCTCGAATCGGTGTTACAAATGCAGACAGACGGGTCACATTGCCAAGGAGTGCAGGTCGGGAGAAGCGAAAGTGGTTAAGTGTTATATATGTGATCAAGTGGGTCACATAGCCACGAACTGCCCAAACAAGATGTGGTCATCTCAAGGACGTGGAAGACCTGCTCAGCTGAGGATACCTGGAGCACCTAGTAAGCAGGGAACTTCTACGAACCCGGTGCATGTGCATGCCCTGACCCGGACAGAGTCCCAAGAACAGTAAGAAAAGGTGGTCACAGGTACGGTTTACATTCTAGGGAATATAGCGGTAGCTTTGTTTGATTCTGGTGCCACCCATTCATTCATAGCATGTCAATACGTGACCACCCATGCACTACCAATAGAAGAAACTAATCAGGTTATACATGTGGAATCTCCAGTCTATAGGTTAGCAAGTACTAGCCAAGTATGCAAAGCCTGCCCCAATCAGGATAGGATCATTAATTCTAGAAGCTGATTTGATCCTATTGCCTATGACCGAGTTCGACGTGATATTGGGTATGGATTGGCTAAGCTAATGGGGAGTGACTATAGACTGTAATAACAAGAAAGTGCAATTTGAAGCAACTCGAGGGAAGGAGATTGCTTTTGGGAAGTTGAGGCAACCTGACAGCTCGAGTATACTGATTTCATTTATGAAAGCTGTCAGAATGATCCGACAAAAGTGTCAAGCTTTCTTAGTGTCTGTAAATGTGGAAAAAGGCATGGAGGTGGAAGTTAGTCAAATATCAGTGGTTAAAGAATTCCCAGATGTGTTTCCAAAGGAGTCAACTACATTGCCTCCGCAACGAGAAATGGATGTGACAATTGATGTAATACCAGGCATAGCTCCGATTTCTAAAACTCCATATAGAATGGCGCCAGCTGAGATGAATGAACTAAGGGCGCAATACAAGAGCTGTTGGACAAGGGTTTCATTAGACCAAGTGTATCCCCTTAGGGAGCTCCAATATTGTTTGTAAGGAAAAAGGATGGAAGTCTGAGGTTATGTATTGATTACCGAGAGCTGAATAAGGTTACTATAAAGAATAAATATCCATTGCCCAGGATTGATGATTTGTTTGATCAGTTGCAAGGAGCAATGACTTTCTCTAAGATTGATTTACAGTCAGGGTACCATCAGTTAAGAATAAGTCTGGCTGATATTCATAAAATGGCATTCCGAACTCGGTATGGACATTATGAATTTCTGGTAATGCCTTTCGGACTTACTAACGCCCCTGCTGTATTCATGGGCATGATGAATAGAGTTTTTCGGGACTATTTGGATCAATTTGTGGTTATTTTTATCGATGATGTCTTGATCTACTCTAAAATGGAGAAAGAACATGAAAACCATCTTCGAAGGGTCTTAGAAAGACTAAGGAAAGAGAAATTATATGCCAAACTGAAGAAATGCGAGTTTTGGCTGAAACAGATAAGATTTTTCGGGCATATAATATCTGAGAAGGGTATTCAAGTTGATCCTCAAAAGATTGAGGCGGTATTGAAATGGCCAAGGCCGACGACCATTACGGAAATCCAAAGTTTTCTAGGGTTGGCCGGCTATTACAGAAGGTTTTTCGAAGGATTTTCTCAATTGTCAGCCCTGTTAACCAAGTTGACTCATAAGGGAGTCAGGTATGTATGGTCTGATGAATGCGAGCGCAGTTTTCAGGAATTGAAACGACGATTGGTAGAAGCACCCATCCTAACCCTGCCCGAAGGAAATGAAGGGTTTGTAGTTTATAGCGATGCGTCGAGAAAAGGTTTGGGTTGCGTTTTGATGCAAAGGGGTAATGTGATAGCTTATGCGTCACGACAACTAAAGCCCAATGAGGTAAGCTACCCCACGCATGACTTAGAGTTAGCAGCGGTGGTATTTGCCTTAAAAATATGGAGACATTACCTGTATGGTGCAAGATGTGAGATTTACACTGATCATAAGAGCCTTAAATATATTTTCACTCAGAAGGAGTTGAATATGAGACAGAGGAGATGGCTCGAGTTATTGAAGGATTATGATTTGAAGATTTTATACCATCTAGGTAAGGCAAACGTGGTAGCTGATGCATTGAGCCGAAATGTCAGCTTAACGCCTTTTATCACTAAGGAGAAAGGACTGCTTAAGGAGATAGAGCAAATGGAATTGATTGTATGTCCACCAAAAGTCCAGATTAGACTATCCCAATTACACATACAATCCTCTTTTTTTGACCAGATTCGGGTTGCGCAGCAAAAGGATACAGACCTACATACACATGTTAAGAAAATGAAGAAAAAGGGGTTGACGGGATTTGCTAGTGATGAACAGGGTATGCATAGGTACAAAGGTCGCCTTTGCATACCTAACATTGTTGAGTTGAAGGAACAGATCCTGAAAGAGGCACATTTTTCGCCTTTTGCTATTCACCCTGGGAGTACGAAAATGTATCAGGATCTCAAGAAAGTATATTGGTGGAATAATATGAAGAGAGAGATCGCTGAATATGTGTCTAAGTGCCTAACTTGCCAACGGGTGAAGGCGGATCACCAGAAAATCCTTGGTAAGTTACAATCCTTAGAAATTCCAGAATGGAAGTGGGATGACATTACAATGGATTTCATAGAAGGATTACCTAGAACCCAAGCCAGGAATGATTCTATATGGGTAATCGTGGATAAGTCGCGCACTTTCTACCTATCGGAAAGACGTATATGGCGGAAAAGCTAGCTAAGGTTTATTATAAAGAAATTGTAAGACTCCACGGAGTGCCAAAGTCGATCATCTCGGATCGAGATGCAACGTTCACGTCAAGGTTTTGGAAAAGCCTACACGAAACCTTAGGCACTCAACTCAAGTTTAGCACAGCTTTTCATCCTCAAACGGATGGACAAACAGAGCGGGTGAACCAAGTCATTGAAGATATGCTCCGTATGTGTACTTTGGAGTTTGGAGGATTATGGGATGAGTATATGTCAATTGCGGAATTCGCGTATAATAATAGTTACCAAGCTAGCATCCAAATGGCTCCATTTGAGGCGTTATATGGTCGACGATGTCGAACGCCGTTGAACTGGGATGAAGTAGGAGAGAAAAGATTAGCCCCAGACCTATCACAGTGAATGGCTGACAAGGTGAAGACTATTCGCCAGTGTATACTCACAGCCCAAAGTCAGCAAAAGAGTTACACAGATTGCAAGAGAAGGGATTTGAATATCCAAGTTGGCGAATATGTGTTTATAAAGGTTACGCCATTCAAAGGAGTTACAAGGTTTGGAAAAAGGGGAAAACTAAATCCCAGGTATATTGGACCATTTGAGGTTTTAGAAAAGATTGAAAAGTTAGCATATCGGGTAGTTTTACCCCCAACGCTAGCTTTGATTCACAATGTGTTCCACATATCGATGCTTAGGAAATATGTTCCAGACCAAACGCATGTATTAGTGGCTAAAAATTTTCCGATTCAGGATTATCTAAGCTATGAAGAAAGACCAGTATAGATCTTGGAACATAAGGTACAAAAGCTCCAGAATCGGAAAATTGAATATGTAAAAGTACAATGGAACCAATATTCCAAAAATGAAGCCACATGGGAGTTAAAGGAAGAAGTGGAACGGAAGTACCCTACTTATTTAAGGAATAAACGGTTTCGGGACGAAACTTGTTATAAGAGGGGGAGGAATGTGAAACCCTAACCCACGTAGGACCCATATGTATGTATTGAACATGTATATGATGATTATTTGTGAATTATGGAATTATGAAGGCATTATTTGATTTTTGCTAATTATGACAATTAGGGTTATGGGTTAGCATTAGGGGTGTAAATAGGGTTGGGTTCAACCCGAGCCCGCATCAACCCGAACCGATTTATACCATGGTTGGGTTGAGGTTTTGGAAATTTGGTTTTTAAAAAATGGGTTGGGTTGGGTTAGGGGTCGGTCAACCCGACCCGACCCGATTTCATAAGATATGTATTTACATATATTTATGAGAGTGTATTTCATTCATATTGCTTAGATATTTAAATAAAATTGTGTTGAGTTTGGAAATTTGTTTGACTATTTGGTTGTCAAATGTTGTTTGAATTTATTTGGTTTGGAAATATATTTGGTTAATTAGTTGTGAAATTGTGTTTGGATTATTTGGTTATATTGCATCGTAAATAGGTTGTTTAGATATTTGCTCGCATTGGTGATTTAGAATAACATAACAGGTCAACTGAGAACTTAAGATGTTTGTAGCTTTGATTGGAAGCCAACTAAGAAGGTAAGTAAGACTATAATATTCATTTTTCTATTTTGCATAATTTACTGTAATAATTTTACTTGGCTTTCACTTTTTGACTTGCAGAAGACATCGATTGCTCAAAAATACAAAACAAAAAAACGAATCAATTACTAAACTTATCCTCCACTTTTGAGTTATGTAGAACTTTTATTGGTACTTATTGTTTTTATAATTATCATTATTTTTATTATTTTAGAAATTCAGGTGAACAAAACTTTAACTAGCATTGATAACATGTGTAATCTATTAGCCCGATTTCTAACCCGAACCGAACCGATTTGAGGTGGGTTGAAATAGGGTTGGGTTAAGATGTGAAAAGTAGGGTTGAAAGTAGGGTTGGGTTGTGATTTTACAAGGTGGGTTAGGGTTGTATTTGTGCCAACCCGAGTCAACCCGACCCGATTTACACCCCTAGTTAGCATTAATGATGTGATTAAGCATTTTGAGCCTAAGTGAGACAATGAGTTTAGAATGAATTATTTGTGATTTAAATGTGCAAATATATCATGAAAAATCATTTTCCATTATTTAAAATGAATTATGGGAATTATTATAAAAATTGACAAGATTGATGGAAAATATTGGAAAATTCATAACTCAACGCCTAAAAGGAGGATTCAAGTGAAATTCGAAATAAAAATTTTTAATGATGGGATTGGTATTATGGAATGAAAAGATTATGAAAATTCTTGATGAAATGAGAATTATGAATTTTTAAGTATATGTTCATTTCAACCGTTAACTTTAAACGGCTATATCGGGAGCTAGAAAACTCGGATTGAGTTGAAATTTGAAACGGTTGAATGGAATGGTGAGATGTTTATTTTGGATGGTTTGTATTAAGCTTGGAATATTGGGAAAATTCCTGCATTGAAAAAGGTTGCTATGGTTGACTTATGCTCCAAGAGAGTACCATATCAATAATGTAAAGGTGCAAGATATGATGACATGGAAATAAATAGATTATGAGGTGTCCATTGCAGGAAATTTTGAGGGAATTTATGCATTTAAATAAAATTAATAATTCCATGAATTATCCAACTATTAAATGCTTCATATGATGAAGCTACACAAGCATAGGCCAAGGGTAGCCAAGGTGGCTATGCATGGGACGTCCAAGGCTGTTTGGGCTGTCCAAATTGATTTTTTTTTTATTTCTTAAAAATGCCTAAATGTTGCAGGAATGCAAGTACATGATATGTGCATATAATAATGGAGATTTTCAGCAATTAAAAAATGGAAAAAGGTAGGTATATACTGCTGAAAATGTGGACAGCTTATGGTGGAGAAAAATATGATTTTTGGTGTTAAGTTGCTGCAATATTTGTTGAATTTATTTACATAAAATTAATTCATGAATTAAAGGGTAATTAGAGTCATAAATTACCCACATTTTTGCATGAAATAAAAATGAATAAAATGAATAAAATGAATAAAAATCTAGATAGATTGGATGTGAATTGGAGATGCATGGGACGGTCAAAGATGATGAAATTTTTGACTTTTGAAAATGGTAAAAATGTAAATTTACTTGGTTGAAAACGTGCCAGCCCATATGGTAGATAAGGGAGCATTCAATGGCGGTGGAATTGCAGCACCAAGTGGGCCCCACTGCTAGAAAAAAATCCAGCTCTTATAAGCCATGCACGATCACTTGGAGAGAGCCTTGAGAAAATTTCTAAGTGTGGAATTTCCACCCCAAAGCCAACCCAGTAGCTCACGTCCATATTTTCCAGCAAAAGGAGGAGAAAAACCGAGGGAAAAAGGAAGGAAACTTGAAGAAGAAATCATCTCCAAGCATGAGGGTTTAAGTTGGCTCAAAAACAAGTAAGTATGTGATGATTTTGAGTTGTTTAACTTGGGTTCTTAAACTCAAAAATTGAGAATGGAAAGCATGCTTAGTAAATCTGTAAAATATCTATTTTACATGCTTTTGAATGAATATGACATGATTTTTAGGATTTATGAAAGAATTTTCATGTTTGGGTTGATGGAAATGACGATATTTACGTGTTTCAAGTGAGAAACCCCAACTTGAAAACTCTAAACATCCATAACGTGTTGCCGCATGGTTTAAATGTTGTATTTCTATTATTAATCATGCTTTGATGAAGAACATGTGTTGCTTCGAGCTTAAGAAATGGATTTTAGCAATTATGGAACATGAAGTAGGGTTTATGACCCGAAATTGCGAGATATATGCAAAAAAATCCTATGGAAATGGGTGTACATGTTCTAAACAGTTTATGTAGGGTAAAATACCCTAGGATTAAGTTATAATTTATGCCCAAAAGGATTTAGGAAAATAAGATCCATAACTGATTTTTATGAATTTTTGAAGTAATGCATGTATGAGTAGAAACGAGTCTCAAAACGTGTGGGTTACTTGCTGTTTTGAGAAATGGAAATGTATGAATGTTGAATATGCGTTAAAACCTAGAAAATGGGTTGAGAAAAGTGGATATATTGCTGAAAATTCGGATTTTAGGGCTGCCCATAGTTATGTGTCAAAAGACACGTTAAACGGGTGGAAAACGGGTTCCAAACTTGCTGTTATGGGAACCTATGACGAATAGATTTTAAACCCTATGAAAATACCCTAAGTAAAGTGGTATTAAAGGGTAATTAGACTTCTGGAAAATAAGATGAAATGTGTGGCGCCCCAAACCGAGCGTCACATCCTAGCCCTTACCTCAAGTTCGGATTGATTGGTAAACATGATCAGGATTGTTGCCTTGTCACACGGCGGGATTTATCGGATGTTTATCCTGATAATTGTGGTCATATAGAGTTCATAAGACACCTCATATTCTCATAAATTCATTTTCATACATTTCTAAGTCATTTTGAATCATTCATTTCATACAAACATGTTGTTCAGTGACATTTCATCCTTTGCCTAAATCAGATGTCACTGCATGTATAAAACATAGTCATCCATACAAAACATTCGAATAGTTTACATCTATTCAACATAAAACACTACATATAAATTTACAATCATTTCACATAATTGCATAACATGACTTTCTCCATGGATTCCTTATGTCGGTGCTTGCTCCTTCGCCATATGCTGTCCATCACTTGTCTTTGGGTTTGGAAAACGAAAACGTGAGTCGAAACTCAATAAGCAAGCTATTTGCATTTTTCAGGCAATTCATTTCAGGCAACATTTATCATTTAAAATCAACTTGGAAAGCATCTTATACCTTATCCAAAGGTATATCTTGAAAATATGAAATCCCGTACCCATCACGGGTCTCATATGCGTAATGCCATATGAAAAAACATGAACATGAACATCATTTCTCTCTTAGGATGGAAGCTAGCTAGGCGACCATCCGTCACGTTAACTCCCATTTCAGAGAGGGCGCCGCCGGCCATCGGCCTATTACAAGCGACTTGGTCACACCAAGGGGGGACAACCGGTCCGCTTATACCCTTCAAATGGACCTCGTATCCTGTGCACATGAACTTTCATAAAACCATCATTAACATGCTAGCATGATTTTTCAACCATAAACATCAATCCACATCATTTTTCCATAGCATTTATAAAAGAAACATTTCATAATCATTGCATTTGAAATTAAATATCATTTCAACATTATTTTGCTAAGGGATGGCCATCCTTAAACCCATTAGAAATAATTTCATAGTTTCATCAAACAAGTTAGAATAGAAATTGCATTTATGGAAACAATTTAGAAAAGCAAAATTCCATTAGAAAATTTGCTTGCTTACCTGAACTTCTTAGCTTTCCTTCATCACTTTCTCTTTGCCTTTGCCTACATGAAAATGATATGATTTTTCGTACATTTCCTTTTCTCATATTTTACTTAGTTTTTCAACCCATTCCATATACATCATCTATTCGACTTCATAAGTCATCATTCACATATATGGCTATATTTGCACATATTAGCACCTTTTACACACATTCGGCTATCATACAACATAGCATATACACATAATCCTAAAATTAGGGTATTCATTTCATACACATCATACATAGCTTCATTAAGCTTACTTTGCCATTTTTTCCATTTTTTTCCAAAACACACATACGGGTGTTTCTTCTTCGTACATAACATTACTTTAGCTTCATAAATCAAGTCCAAAATTTTGGATTAATATCATATCATTTCAAATAGATCCATAAACATGGAATTCATCTCATTTTCATGAATTTTTGCATAAAATCATTTTTCAAAAGTCATTCATCACCCGTTTACTGTTATCCTTTCACATAAGCTCATTTAATACTTAAACACAATGCATTTCATAAAATTTCCTAAATCAGAAATTTAATCCATTTTTCAGCGGGCTAATTACCCTTTAATACCACTTTTCTTAAGGTATTTTCATGGTGTTTAAAAATCTATTCTTCATAGGTTCCCATAACAGCAAGTTTGGAACCCGTTTTCCACCCGTTTAACATGTCTTTGGACACATAACTATGGGCAACCCTAAAATCCAAATTTTTCAGCAATATATCCATTTTTTCTCAACCCATTTTCTAGGGTTTAACACATATTCAACATTCATACATTTCCATTTCTCAAAACAGCGGGTAACCCACACGTTTTGTGACCCGTTTCCACTCCATACATGCATTACTTCAAAAATTCATAAAAATCAGTTTTAGGGTTTATTTTTCTCAAATTTTTTGGGCATCCATAATACCTTAAATCTAGGGTATTTTACCCTACATATCATACATAAGACATGCAAGTCCATTTCCATAACATATTAAGCATATAAACGTAGGAATTAAGTCCAAATCGACACTTTGCATTCCATAACTTTAAAATTTCATCACTTAAGCATAAACCCTCATATTTTTGGCATAAATACATGATTCATAGCTTACTCAAATCATCAAATCCAAACAGCAACTTATCTTGGAGATTTAGGGTTTAGCAACTTGGATTTTTCATTTCATATGCATGCATAACTCCATTTTCATTAACTTTAACTTAAAAATTCATGCTTAAAACTTAATACCCATTCCATATTCATGCAAAGGCATGTTAAAACACCATTTTATAAATTCTTTAAGCATGCTTTTCATTTCCAAGTTTTGAGTTTAAGAATTCAAGTTAACCAACCCAAAATCATCACATACTTACTTGGATTTGTAGCAAATCAAACTCTAATCTTTTGAGATGATTTCTTATTCAAATTTTCCTTCTTTTTCCCTTGGTTTTCTTCTTCTTTTTGCTGGAATTTTTGGACGTGAGCTGCTGGTTCCCTTGGACGTTGGCAACACTTAGAAAGTTTTTCCCAAAAATCATCTCAACTCAACGTGAAAAGGGCTTATACATGTTGCTGGAATTTTTCCAGCAGTGGGGCCCACTTGGTCCTGCAATTTCACCCCTATTCAATGCTCTCTTATCTACCATATGAGGTGGGTGAATTTGGGCCAAGTAAATTACATTTTTACTTTTTACAAAAATCACAAAAATCTGCATCACTTGACCGTAATCTGCATTGCCATTTCACGCCCAAATCTGTCTAGATTTTTTCATCCCATTTTTCATTTTTATTTCATGTATAAATGTGGGTAATTTATGCTCCTAATCACCCTTTAATTTCTCCATAAATTTTGTGTTAAGAAAAATTAATAAAATGGCTAAAACTGCCACTTTTCTGCACACAATTCCACCCACCATGCTGTCCACATTTTCAGCAGCATATTCCTACCTTTTTGCATTTTTTTAATTCTTTAAATTCTCCATTATTGCTTGAAAAAATCATGTAATTGCATCCCTACAACCTTTAGGCATTTTTAAGAAATTTAAAAAATAAAAAATGAGCACTAACCAGCCCATGGACGTCCATGTCTTGCCACCCTAGCTATGCTCCCATAGCTTCATCATTTCATGCCTTAAATGGATGGATAATTTCCATATTTATGATTTAATCATAAATACATAAAATACCCAAGGAATGGCCTGAAATTTTCCACCTCAAATTCCTTTTGCATCAAACATTTATGTATGGTACTCCATCATTAATGCCTTGGTACTTTTGTGGTGCATAAGTCAAACTTGACCACCTTTTTCAATGCAGGAATTTTCCCAATATTTTATGCACAATATAATCCATTCAAAATAAATATCTCACCGTTTCATTCAACCGTTTCAAATTTTAACTCAATTCGAGTTTTCTAGCTCCCGATATAGCTGTTTAAAGTTAACGGTTGAAATGAACATATGCCTTAAAAATTTTATAATTTTCATTTCATCAAGAATTTTCATAATATTTTCATTCCATAATACCAAGCCTAATATTAAAAATTTTCATTTCAAATTTCACTTGAATCCGCCTTTTAGGTGTTGAGTTATGAATTTTTCAATATTTTCCTTCACACTTGTCAATTTCCATCTTAATTTCCATAATTCATTTTAAATAATGGAAATTGATT
Organism: Annona cherimola; assembly: GCA_030490835.1. Classification (NCBI taxonomy): domain Eukaryota; kingdom Viridiplantae; phylum Streptophyta; class Magnoliopsida; order Magnoliales; family Annonaceae; genus Annona; species Annona cherimola. The sequence goes on along the minus strand of CM059977.1, from coordinate 49,959,175 downwards.
TTTCATGATATATTTGCACATTTAAATCATAAATAATTCATTCTAAACCCATTGTCTCATTTAGGCTAAAAATGCTTAATCATATCATTAATGTTAATTCATAACCCTAATTGCCATAATTAACAAAAAAATCATAAAATACCTTCATAATTCCATAATTCACAATTAATCATCATATACATGCTCAATGCGTACATACGGGTCCTACTTGAGTTAGGGTTTCACAAAATGTGGCTCAGAGGATTTTATGAAACTCCATACATATGTATACCAAAAAGAGGCATATGTGAAAGGGTTAGATGGGCTTATGTGAGAAATAACTTGTGAAAAATAATTTTATGCAAAAATACATAAAATAAGATGAAATTCATGAATATAAGTCTTTTTTACATAATATGCTGTGGAATTCCAATTGTGAAATTTTATAATGCCATTTATGATGATAACAGGTGTTTGAAACGGACGCCGATGAAGGAATGGTGGTAAAAATGTGATAAATAGCAAAAAAAAAGGGGTTAAGAAACCTATGTATAATGATTTATCAATGAATTTATGAAAATTGAAATGGATACCCTAATTTTAGGGTTATGTGTATATGCTATGTGGTATAATAGCCGAATGTGTGTAAGTTATGATAATGGGTGCAAAATAAGTCATATATGTATATAATGACTTATGAAGTCAAATAAATGATGTGTGTATATGAAATGGGTTGGAAAACTAAAGGAAATATAAGAAAAGAAAATGTATGGAAAAAATCATATCATTTTCATGTAGGCAAAGGCAAAGAGAAAGCAGTGGAGGAAAGCTAAGAAGTTCAGGTAAGCAAACAAATTTTCTAAAGGATTTTTTCTTTTCTAAATTATTTCCATAAATGCAAGTTTTACTTCAACTTGTTTGATGAAACTATGAAAATTTTTTCTAATGTGTTTAAGGATGGTCATCCCTTCGCAAAAATGATGTTGAAATGATGTTTACTTCAAATACAAAATTATTATGAAATGTTTCTTTGATAAATGCTATGGAAAATGATGTGGTTTGATGTTTATGATTGAAAAATCATGCTAGTATGTTAAAGATGAGTTTTTGCAAAAGTTCATGTGCACAGGATACTAGGTCCACTTGAAGGGTGTAAGCGGACCGATAGTCCCCCCTTGGTGTGACCAAGTCGCTTGTAATAGGCCGATGGCTGGCGGCGCCCTCTCTGAAATGGGAGTTAACGTGACGGATGGTCGCCTGGCTAGCTTCCATCCTAAGGGAGATATAATGTTCATGTTAATGTTTTTCATATGGCATTATGCATATGAGACCCGTGATAGATACAGGATTTCATGTTTTCAAGATATACCTTTGAATAAGGTATAAGAATGCTTTCCAAGTTCATTTTAAATGAAAAATGTTCCCTGAAATGATTTGCCTGAAAAATGCATATAGCTTGCTTATTGAGTTTCGACTCATGATTTTGTTTTCCAAACCCAAAGACAGGTGATGGACAGGATATGGCAAAGGAGCAAGCACCGGCTTAAGGAGTTCATGGAAAAACTTATAGAACTTATGTTATGAAGTTGATGTGGAATGATTGTAAAATTACATGGCGTGCTTTATAATGAATAGTTGTGAACTACTTGAATGTTTTATATGAATGACTGTGATATGTATATGCAGTGACATCTAATTTAGGTAAAAGATGAAATGTCGCTGAACATCATGTTTGTATGTAATGAATGGATTGAAATGACTTTAAAATGTATGAATATGAAATTGTGAGAACATGAGGTGTTATTTAAGCAGTTACATGACCATATTTAATAGGATAAATATCCGATAAATCCCGCCGTGTGACAGGGCAACAATCCTGATCACGTTTACTAATCAATCCGATCTTGAGGTAAGGGCTAGGATGTTACGCTCAGTTTGGGGTGGCGCCACAAACATAAATATAGACAATTCAATCATATCAATCACATAGAAATAAAATGGCATTTCAGAAAGTTTGCTTGCTTACCTGAGATCGCCATAATCCTTTTTTCTTTCATTCTTTTCCTTACCTATATGCATAAAAAGGACATTCATTTATATATATAATCTCACATGCTTGCACATAATTTAGTTTTTCAACCCATATATTTTCATTGACTATATGACCCACTTATTTTACAAGTTGGAGGTTTATACATAACAACGCAACTTGTGCATCATATTATCTATTCTTTTCATTCTTAGTATCCTTACTTAGGATAGTTTTCAAGCATATCATGATCTTTCATTTTTCTCAATGAAGTTTCATTATCCTTTATTTATCATTTACTTATCCATTTTTCACATTTCTTTCATTAGTGCTTACTTTAAGCACATGTTTAAGAGTTTAAGCTTCATATATCAATCCCAAATTTTGAGATTAACAAATATTATCAAAACAGCACCTTGTTTACTGTGGCGCCCTAACCCCGGTGCCTAGAAGCCTTACTCTGGGATCTTTATTAATTGGTAATCGTGACTCAGGATTGTTGCCCTGATCACACGACGGGATTTTTAAATTGGATCTCGTCCAAATTTTTTTCATTTCTTTCTTTTTTTAAATTTTTCATCACATAACAAACACTTGTCATCAACTTTATGCATGATACTCATAATAACATCATCTCATCATATATGAACATATTCTTGACATTAATTTCACATATATTATTCATATCACAATAACTGACTTATCTACATTACAAGTTCTTTCAATCTAAACATTTCATACATACATATTTTGAAGATTCCATATAATCATTCATACCATATATAGACTAGTTTATTGAAAAGTTTTCTTCATACTCTTTTCCTTTCCTGCATGGCTTGTGCGGTACCTGTCTATGGTTGGGGAAAACAAAACATGAGTCGAAACTCAATAAGCAAGCATTTTTCATTTTAAATGCATTTCTCACCTTCTAGTAGTAGACGCTTAACGAGCGTTTGACTCGCAATTAGAGGAAACCTTTTCATAAATACCTTTCATAATCCCAATTCATGGTAAACATATGCTTGTAAAAGTTGACATATAAATTCTTTTTCCATAGACATATTTTATGTTCTAAAACATTTTTCATCGAAGCTCCTTTTCTCATAGGACATTCTCATGTCCTAAATATATTTTTCATAAAACCCTTTTTAAGCATATGTAACATGCAACACGTCTCTATCCATCTGGTAGGTGACACTTATCAAGTGATTATTCTTCCTTAGGAGAGAAACCCTTCCAAGTGATAGCCCGCGAGCCAGGCGACTATCCTTGTTCATCTCCCATTTCAGGGAGGGCGCCACCGGCATTTAGCCTTATTCAAGCGACTCGGCCTATGCAAAGGGGCCCCAATTTGCAACCACGTCCGGCTTGCATATCATTTACAGTAGACCTAGTACATAATCCTTGTGCACACGTTTCCTTCACATTTACGTGCTAGCATGATTTTATAAAAACGACAGACCACAGTCTGTGTTCCTTTTCTAAAAACTTGATGTTATCATGCTTTTATAAAATACTACAGACCTCAGCCTGTATTTCTTTCAAATCTTGAAAATTGGGCTTAACCCATGTTAACGAGTTCTATACCCAAAATGTTTTGTAAGGATGACCAACCTTAAAACATTTGTATTTCATAACTCATTTGAAGTATTCAAGGAAAACATTTAAAATAACAATATTTTCTAACCGTTTTGTAAATAATTTTTGAACGATAAAACGTCTTTAAAAATATTTGAAACCAAAATATTTTTCTTATAAATGCTTTTCCCATTTATGTTTTTTTTATAATCAAAGGACATGCAGTATATGTTTTCATCTAATATCATATACTTTTGTCTACCTATCTTATTGTTCATTTCTATATGTGATAGACTTGTATAATCCTTTGAACATTACTCAAATCGTTTTTGAAATTAATTTATCGTTTGGCCTTTCTTAAATCCTTCTTGAAATAATAGATTTTGGAAACTCCAAATTAATCCAATATTTAGAGATCCATTAAAACATATCATTAAAATACTTCAAAACCTTGTAATAAAATTATTCTAAAACATTTATTTCAAATATCATTTTAAAATCTCATTTTCCTTTCAACACAACCTTTTCAGCATTTGCATTTCAATATTTTTCAACATTAAAAGGATTTACTTCTAACGAAGCAATTTCCAAAACAATTTAAGATTCCCAAGTAAAGTTGTATAAAATTAAATTTTCAAAAGGTTTGCTTGCTTACCTGCATAGTCAACTTGTATCTTTCACTTGTACTTTTTCCTTTTCCTATTCAATTGAAAATGACCATTTTTCTCATATAGACAAAATATTCCATGCTTGCACATTTCTACTATTAAATTTGAATTCATCTTAGGGTTTCTAACCTATGTATATGTCATAATCACTTTATTTTCCTTCATAACTCTCACAGAGGTTAATTTGGTCTCTATTTTCACATATGGATTTTATCCCAAAAATCTTTAAAAATTCCATTCATACATTGTGAAACCCCAATCTTAGACACGTATAAAACCCTAGGGTTGTAAACCCTAGGTAATGTATTAATGAAATATATATATTCATGAAATATGAAATTATGAGGGAGTAGATATTAAAATAATTAATTATGAAATTAGGATGAATAGTGCACGTGAATAGTAAATGTGGGATTAAGGAATATGTTAAGTTAATCACTTTGGATTAACTTAATCATAAAAGACAAAAAAGGAAGCTTCCCACAAAAGGACAAAATAGCCACTTTTTTATTTATTTAATATTTTCGGATTTTTGATGGATTTTTGAAGTAAAATGAAGAAAAATTCATATCTTGCAATCCGGACATCGGATTGAGATGAAATTTTTTATGGATGGACAAAATATGATAATGAACATGATGAGTGTTCCAAGATTGATAAAAAATTATGAATTAAGGGTCAAGATTAAACGTCATTTGAAGATAAAAAAGTAGCTTTACTTTTTCATTAATTAGCATTTGACTTTGGATTAATTTTAATTAATTAAATGGATAAATAATTAATGAAAAGCTGCTATGGCTGCTGGAGCTTGGAATTTTGGGACCAAATCCAATGGCCCAAAATCAATCTGATCAAAAATCAATGGTTGAGATGAATTAGCTTTAAAATAATTAATTTTAATAAATAAAAAATCATAAATAAATAGGGGCTAGCTAGGGGGCAGGAGCTGCTGATTAGGGTGGCTACACAAGGCTCAAAATATTGCATGGGATTTGGGAAAAAATATTTAGAATTAAATACCTTGAGCAAGGGGGTAAATTGCAAATATGTGAAAAATGCAACACTATAAATAGGGGAGCATGGTGAACGACCAAGGCACACCCATTCCATCTCCATTGAGCATTTCCAACCCCAAAATTCGTTTTTGGCCTTAGGGAGAGAAGGAGAGAAGGTTAGAGAGAGAAAGGGCAAGTTGGAGGAGAGATTTTCTACTTCGGGTAAGGGGATTCTTCCCAAAAAAATTTTGATGTTAAGTAGGGTAAAATCATGCTTAGATAATTCCTAAGCATGAGAAAATAAGTAAAGTTATAATGCTTAATTGGAATCATGTCGAAACATCGAAAATTTGAAGCAAAGATGGAGCATTCGGGAAGATAGCATATGATATGTGAAAATAATGCTCCAAATTTGATAAATGATGATTTGGGATGTATGATTATGATAAATATGATGTTGGAATGATGATATATTAATTTCATGATTTTTGGAATTAAGGATTATGCTTGAGTGAATTTATGTTGATTTTTAGTATATGGAGAAAATGATTTATTTAGCCAAGTTAGTGATGATAAATTCATAATTGATGAATTTTCCATGATATACTAAGCATAAGCTATGTCATGGTATTTTTTATTTTTGGAAAAAATAAAAATTTTTGGAACCCATAAACAGTAACCACGTCTCTGTGAACACTAACCTCGGATTAACAGTAAACGTAAACAGTAATTTTGCTACAGTACCATGAACAGTAATTATGAACAGTGAACAGCGTATTTTGGGAAAAAATTGAGATTTATTTTTATATATTTATGAGGATATATGGATGAAATTTTTAAAGAATTTATGAAAAAAAATCCAAATAAACGAGTAATGACCAAGTATCTTTATACGATTAACCTCTATGGGAATGAGGTAATGAATGGTTATAAAGCAAGCATGGAAAGTAAACTAAGATATGGAATGATATAGATGAAATATCATTTTTCCTTGTATAGGAAAAAAGGAAAGGAAAAGGTGGAGGACACGGACTGAGGAGGTAAGCAAGCTATATATTTTCTAAAATGTTTTAAATGATTGCAAATTGTTTGCTCACATATTTTATGAAATGTGTTTAAGGGTGACCATTCCTATAATGTTTTGAAATGATGAATGTTTATGAGTTTTTATGATAAGTCATGCCGGCATATTGATATCATGTGATGTTCATGGACATGTGCACATGTATGATGTATAAGGAAGAGGCTTTGGTGGAGGTAGAAAGAGGATCAGAGGGTCCCCCTTCACTATTGCCGAGTCGTATGGGCTGTGTGCCGACGGCGTTCTCCCCAGAGGTGGAGGCAAAGGAATGTTATGTGTGAATGAATGCATTGCATTTTCATATATTGATTGAAAATGAAAGCATGAATTTGAAATGATGTTTTTAAATGAATGGTGCAAATAATTCTCTACATGAGAATGACAAGCTACCTGGTGTAAGAGGTATATAATGCCGGGAAAATCAAAAGTCATGCATGTAGGAACCATGTAGGCGTCAAGAGGAAGAGAGGTTCCCCTTGATGAGGCCAAGTCGGAGACAGCCGGCGTATTGGACTATGCTATGTGAGATGTTCCCTGGGCTAGCGTACCCACACACGAAGGTTTATGTTAGGAATGGAAAGAAAGTATTTGCACACATGGATTTGAAAAGATATTTTTAAGGGATGATGCAAATAATTCTCTACATGAGAATGACAAGCCACCTGGTGTAAGAGGTATATAAGGCCGGGAAAATCAAAATTCATGCATGTAGGAACCATGTAGGCGTCAAGAGGAAGAGAGGTTCCCCTTGATGAGGCCAAGTCGGAGACAGCCGGCGTATTGGACCATGCTATGTGAGATGTTCCCTGGGCTAGCGTACCCGTGCACAAAGGTTTATGTCAAGAGTGGAAAGGAAGCATTTGCGCATCCAATGTTTATGAAAAGATTTCTATTTCATTGATAGTTGATCACTTGATAAGTGTCTCCTATTGAATGGAGAGAAATGCATTTACAAATGATTTACATGAATGGTTTATGAAAGGTTTCCAAAAATGGTTTACGAAAAGGTTTCTATTCCGTTGGTAGTTGATCACTTGGTAAGTGTCTTCTACCGAATGGAGAGGAATGCATTTAAAATGAAAAATGCTTGCTTATTGAGTTTCGACTCATGTTTTATTTTCCCAACCTCAGACAGGTGTAGGGAAAGACAAGAAATGAAGAGCACGAGTTGCTAAAGGAAAAGAAGAATCTACAAAGGTTAGTAGATTTTTGTATGAACAGATTCCTTAATGGGATATGATGAGAAAAGACATAGATTGTATGAAATTATGAAGTTATGAATAATATGAGAAGTTGATGATTTATGATGTTATGGATGAGTCCATTATGAATGATGATGATATATGTTTATGTGATGAAAGAAAAAGAAAAAAAAAATTGGACGAGATCCAATTAAGAACCCGCCGCGTGATCAGGGCAACAATCCTGATTCACGTTTACCAATCGACAAGATCCTGGAGTAAGGACTATGTGGACGCCTCGGTTCGGGGCGCCACATACATCCTCATAAATATCAATCTTATTTCTGCCCAAATCACTCTGTTTACTATTTATGATTATTTGTTCATGATCACTGTCCCTAATTACCGTTCACGCGGGTTATTGTTCACAGTGTGTTTGGCACTGTTCATAGGTTTTAAAATTTGGCATTTTTTTTAAAATTAAAAAATATCATGACATAAATCTTGTTTAGTACATCATGAGATAATTCATGCATTTTGAATTAATCATGATTATCTGGGCCAAATAAATCATTTTAGCCACTTATACACATATGTGTATAAGGTTCCATAATTCATGTTTTAAGCATAAATTTGACTTAAAAAAATTATTTTAATTCCTATAATATATTCCATAACATATCATGATCAACATAATCATAATTCTCATTTAAAATTTCTTAAACTTATTATTAAATTCCAAAACAGCCATTCTCTTTTCACTATGTTCCATCTTCTTATTTATCTATTAATTCCATATACATATAATAGCATTAATTTGCTATCCATAATCCTTTATTACCTCTTTTCTAACATATATATTAATTTGGATCACTTTCACTTAGTTTTCATATTTATTTTTGATTATTTCTCAAATTGTCCACATTTGCTGAAATCAGGCGTACTGATTTCTTTAAATCTTGATTTGTAATCAAATCAAGGTATTAAATCCTAAAATTTCTTTCATACATCAATAACTACATGAATTAACATTCATAAAAATTTCAGCAAGAAATATTAACATTATATATTTATTTTGACATTTTCACTGTGCTGGACAGTGTTGTAAAATTAGGAACATCCCTAATCACGTTATTTTTAAACCATACTTATATCTTCCAAACATCATATTTTATTTTTATTAAATGATAGTCATGATATATTTTACATCATATCAAAATTTCAGATAAAAAATCCATTTAAAAAAATTATGAAAAATCATTTACTACAGCTAATCCTATCACCTATTTTACCCTGTTTAAGTTAATATTATCGGATTTTTAATTTACAACATGCTTAATATTTTAAGATGAAACTTTAGTCGTTCCTTAATGATAATATAAAATCTTGTACAAAAATTTTCATAGCTAAACTCCTTCATTTACCATCTCATTCATATTTTGGTTTCTAACATCACGTATTCATCCGTTAAATAACTTAAATAAAATACAACTGCCATTATTTTATAATTTCATCAATTATATATATATAATACAGCTGCTGAATTTTCATAAATTCAGCTATTAATTTTATACATGCATAAATCTGTTGGGGACGGTAATCCATTCCAACAATAAAAATTCAATTAAAATGAAAGAAAGGAATTAAATAGAACCTGACTTGGAGTGTCTTTCAGTTTTGCTGGAAGGAAAATAAAAATGCTACTGCCAATTGAACGTCCTTCGCCTCTATTGTATTTTAATTAATATTTTCAACGCCTTTTAGCAGAATATATCTGCTCTTGAATCTCCGCCCTTCAGCAATAGCTCATCTCTCACCTGCCCTTTTAAAATTTTTTTTCAGCAACATATATTGATCTGCTCGTCCAGAACCAATGTCCGGCAGCTCCTTTTATATCCTCCATTAACGGTTCACCATGGTTGAAATTTAATTTAACCTATGGTCACCGTCTAACAAAATCCACCTGTTGCATTTTCAGAAATCTAGCATATATGCAGCTGTCCATGCATCATCCACGGCTTCTTTTCATTTTTGTTTTCCTTTTTTTTTATCTGCATTAATAAATTAATTCATAACTGCCTACATACACACTTATATATTATGAAAATTTTTCTTATTAATATATATACAATTTCTCACAAAATGTACCTTTCAGAATTTGGAAAAAAATTTCTATTTTATTTTAATTAACTAATTCATATTTGGATAAAAAATCTCATTTTAAAATTTTAGAAATATGTTTTCCAAAATTTCATTTCTTCATTAAATTGAGCATATTGAAATAGGATTACACATAAAATTTCACCTCAATTGGAGCTAAGTACATATTTTAATTTAATTAAAATCATATTTTGGCATAAATTTTCATTTAAAAAATTTGTAGACATATTTTGCAAAATTTAATCCATTTATTATGTAGGGTATGTTAAAATAGGCTTGCTCCAAAAGTTTCATCTCAAACAGCCTTATATATATATTAAGATATTAATTAATTAAATAATAATCAAAATATCAACATAAAAACGTGTACGGGCATGGTTGTGGAATTTATTACCTTTGGCACGCTTTTTAATACATTTAAGTTTGACAATTTAGTCAACTATTTTTCATAATCTGATCCGTCTAGATTAGAGAGCACATAATTTAATACTTTCTATGAAATTTTTATATGATTATGAGTTATGCATGCTTAGATCTAATGAAAACAGTGAGGATGAATATAAGCCCTTAATTAGAGCCCCTAATTCGCCAAAAATTTTCTATTTATTTTCATTTTTCCATAAGGTCCGTAAATTTAAACAGTTTCAATTTGTATAATTCAAAATATTGAAATTCCTTCCCGAAAAATTTGTAAAAATTCATTTTCATATCTAATATTTATGAAATCATAAATTACCCTCTATTTTCTTATTAATCTCAAATGTAACCTTTGTAAATTCCAATTAAATCCCCTTTTCATCTCTACTCCCATTTTGTCCTTTTGTGGGAAGCTTCTTTTTTCGTATTTTGTGATTAAGTTAATCCAGAGTAATTAATTTATCACTTTATCTTAACTATAGGGTCATTCACTATTCACATTTACTATTCATTTAAAATTATATTTCATAATTAATTATTTGATCCTTCACTTCCATATATTACGGAAATCATATATTTATTTTATATAAAAGTTAATACATTACCTAGGGTTTATGACCTTAGGGTTTCATACATGATCACAAAATTTGGGGTTCCACATTTACACGTTTCAATATATTTCCATCCATTTTGCATTTTAGCAAATCACATTAACTCATTACCCCTTTCCATCATTCATATCATGCACTTAAACTCTCTTGAAGACACATATAATATGTGTTATGGAAAATTTTCCTAAACATCATTATATTCACAAAATATACCATATTTTCATGAATTTTTGTACAAAACCAAATTTCACAAGTCATTCATCACCCTTGCATATCTATTCCTTCTCATATGCCTATTTGGCAACATATACATAATGGATTTCATAAAATTTCTAAGTCAGCAATATAATCCATATTTCAGCATGATATCAACCCTTAATTATCACTTTATTTAGGGTATTTTCATGGGATTTAATCCACTAATCATAGGTTTCCAAAACAGCAACTTTGGAACCCATTTTTCACCCGTTTAACGTGTCTTTTGACACATAACCTTAGGAAGTTATATAATTTCAAATTTTTAGCAATTAATCCAAATTTTCCTAACCAAAATTTAGGATATTAACATATATATCAATTTTGATCATTTCTACATAGGTTTCATATTTCCTTTTGATTTTTTTCTCAAACTATCCACATATGCTAAAATCAGGTGTACTGAAATCTTAAAATCTTGAATTAATATCAAATCAAGTAGTTTTGATCTGAAATTTATACAATACCTTAATACCTACATGAATTAACCAAAATAAATATTTTTAGTATAAAAAATTAAGCATTTATATTTATTTTTGCAATTTTACCTTGCTAGACAGCAGCATCCATTTTCAGTCAGCCTTAATCACGTAAATTATTGGGTATATTTATACCCATAAAAACCTAATTTTTAATTTTTTAATGTGATCCTAAATATTTCTTATAGATCTTATAAAATTTTCAGCCCAAAATTCATTGTATAAAAATTATTAAAAATATTTTTCTACAGCTGGTCCTGTCACCCGTTTTACCCTGTTTTGGTTAATCTTCTCAGATTTTTAATTTGAAACCTGCTTATCCTTTTAAGATAAAAATTTGGTCGTTTCTTAATCACCCCATCATGATTCTTCCCAAAACTTTTCATACTGAAATTTATCCATGGGTGATCCCTTCTTTTCCCTATTTTTCACCCATTTAACGTGTCTTTTGACACATAACCCTATAAAGTCATATAATTCCAAAATTTTAACATGTAATACCACTTTTCTTAATCCATATTTAGGTATTTAACACATATATAACATCCATGAATTATCATTCCTCAAAACAGCAAGTTTCCTACACGTTTTGAGTCCCGTTTCACATCAGATAGACATATTTTCATAAAATCTATAAAAATCAGTTTTAGGGCTTCTTTTCCCAAATCATTTTGGGGATCCATAATACCTTAATCCTAGGATATTTTACCCTACATAATATTCATAAAACATGCAAACCCATTTTCATAGCATTTTTAGCGTAGAAATATAGAAATTAGGTCAAAATCATCACTTTGCATTCCATAACTTCAAAAATTCATCATTTAAGCACAAACCAATATATATTTTGCATAAATACATGATTCATAACCTAATCACATCATCAAACCGAAACTGCAACTTATCTTGGAGATTTCGGGTTTACCAACTTGGATTTTCCACTTAAACTTCACTTTCATCAACTTAAACTTGAAAATTCATACATGAAACCTAATACCCATTCCATATCCAATCAAAAACATGTTAAATCATCATTTTCTATATTCTTTAAGCATTCCTTCCATTTTCAAGTTTTGAGTTTGAAGCTCAAGTTAAACAACTTAAAATCAAACATATACTTACTTGGTTTAATGCTAACCCAAACCCTAATCGTTTGAGATGATTTTCTCTTCAAATTTCCTTCCTTTCTCCCTTGCTTTTCTTCTTCTTCTTGCTGGCCAAGAGGGAATGTGAGCTGCTACTATGGTTTTGGGGTGAAAAATCCCAAGGCCCTTTCACATGGACGTTCATGGGTATATGTAAGATGGATTTTTTTCAGTTGTGGCCCCACTTCTTAGGCAATTTCCACACCATTAAATGGTAGCTTATCACCTTCATGTGTTGGCAAAATTACAGCCTAGTAAAAAGTGGATTTTACCATTTTTCAAAAATCACAAAACTACCCAAAATCCTAGCCGTCCAAGCTGTCCAGCCAAACACATCCCTTGTTGCCCAATTTCCAGCAGTTTTTCTTCATTTTTAAAATTCCAAAACGGGGGTAATTTATATACCTAATTACCCCTTAATTCATATATTAATTTTTTGTTAAAAATTAAAAAAGGCAGCAATAAACCACATTTCTGCATGTCCCAATGCCACATAAGCTGTCCACTTTTTCACTCTCCTTTTCAGCTGCATTTAATAATTTTTATTGTTAGATATTGACATGATGCAATGCATGTCTTTATTTCCTTGCATATCGGCTGCATATAAACATATTTTAAAAATTAAAAATTGAAAAATATGCAGCATGGCAGCCCCCTTGGACATCCTTTGTGCCACATTGCCTATGCTTAGGTTGTGCCTTTTGTAGCTTCATCATGGAGGATATTTAATGGCTGGATAATTCATGCATTTTTTCCTTTCATATAAATACATAAAATACCCTAGAAATGGCCTGCATTTGACACCTCAAATCCTATTAAATTCATGCAATTATGCATTGTACTCTAGCATTAAATGCAAGGTACTCTTGAGGTGCATTAGTCAACCATACTTACCTTTTTCAATGCAGGTATTTTCCCAACATTTCATACTTAATATAAGCCATCCAAATTAAACATCTCATAATTTCATTCAACCATTTCAAATTTCATCTGAATCCAATTTTCCTAGCTTCTGTTATAGTCGTTTAAAGTTAATGGTTGGAATTGAAATATGATCAATAAATCATAACTCTCATTTCATCAAGAATTTTCATAACCCATTAATTACATAATACCAAGTCCAATATCATTAATTTTCATTTCAAATTTCACTTGAATCCGCCTTACCAGTGTTGAGTTATGAATTTTCCAGTATTTTTCCACTTAATTTGACAATTGTCACATACATACTCATAATTCATTTTAGATAATGGAAAATGATTTTTCATAATGTATTTGAACATTTACATCAACAATAATTTTCTCTAATTCCATTGACTCATTTTAGCTCAAAATGATTAATCACATCATTATTGCTAATCCAAAACCCTAATTGCAATAATTAACAAAATCACATAATACCTTCATAATTCAATAATTCACAAATGAATATCATATACATGATCAATGCATACATATGGGTTCTACATTGGTTAGGGTTTCACAGATTTCTTGGTGAAATGGCGTTTGATTGGAGTGGTAATAGCTTGGAATCAATGAGAGATTGATTGGGGATGAGCGAGAGGGTTTTTCGGTGTCGGGGCGTGGGGTTTAGGGTTTAGAACCCTAACCCCAAGCTTTATAAGGCATCCGGGTAGCGCTGTCCATGACCCGATGCCGGTGTGCTAGTTTATCTTCCGTGTTCTTTGGGTTCTTCATCACGGCGCCGAGGCGCCCCCCTACGGCACCTAGGCGCCAAAGCCTTTCATTAAATTTTTGAAAATTTTCTCCTGGATGCTTCCAAGCATGATCTTTGTGAAATTATGCTCCAAATTATTTTCCTAAAAATAAAAAATAAAAACAAAAAACAAAAACATAAATCAAAATGCAAATGAGCAATGGGTTGCCTCCCATTCAGCGCTAAGCTTAACGTCCTCAGCCCGATGTTCCTACTATTCAATCTTCTTTCAGTTTCTCTACCTTAAACTTCCTGCCATTCGGATTGCAAAATGGAGGTTCAGATCTAATCTTAGCCCATTAGTTCATTGAGTCATGCCAAGTTTGACTTTTCGGCATTTGGAAATGAAAATGTCTAGTTTTCTTGGTTATATCCCCTTCTATCCCGTCATTGGCTTTATCTTCTTTGTCCTGGCTTTTCACCAGCTCGGTCAATTGTTTGAGCCCAACGTGATCAGCGAGTCGGTCTTTAGTATAAGCAGATAACTTGCGGTCCTTATTTTGAATCTTCTCTGGGTCATTCTCAATACCAGTCGAGGAAAACTTTTGAACCTTTGAGTTGACCATATCAATCATTAAGCAATCCTCGGAATTAATTGGGCTCTGTATAGCCTTGAACATATTGTGAAACCCTAGTTTGTATAGAATTCATGAACATAATATTAGATGAACTATAGATGAATGATGTATGCATACTGAGGTGTTTGCAATTTTTAAGATTTTTGTAGCTAGGCTATCTATGTGAATGGTTGTTTAAATTTACCAATTAAAGATAATGTAGATTATTATGATTGAAATATCATATAAAGGATGAATAAATAATTAGTATTGTAAGGCCTCGGCCAGAGCGTCACATCCTTACCTCAGCAAAACCATAAGCAATCATTTATTTCAACAAAAATAAACATTTCAATACTCATAAAAATAAGGAATGGTCATCGTTAAACACCTTGTAATGAAAACCAAAATCATTTAGAAAGCTGCTTGCTTACCTGAAGTTCTTAGCTTTCCGTCACCACTTTCTCTTTGCCTTCGCCTACACAAAAATGATATGATTTTTCATACATTTCCTTTTTCTCATATTTTCATTTAGTTTTCCAACCCATTTCATATACATCCATCATTCATTTGACTTCATAAGCCATTATACACATATATGGCTTATTTTGCACCCATTATCATAACTTACACACATTCGGCTATTATACAACATAGCATATACACATAACCCTAAAATTAGGGTATTCATTTCAATATCATAAAATTCACTCCATAAACATTAGTCGTAGCTTACTTTGCCATTTTCCCCATTTTTTTCCAAAACACACACGTGGGTGTTTCTTCTACGTACATAACATTGCCTTTAGCTTATAATTCAAGTCCAAAATTTTGGATTAAATACCATACAATCTCAAACAGATTCATAAACATGGTATTCATCTCATTTTCATGCATTTTTACATAAAATCACTTTTCTTAAGTCATTCATCAACCATTTACCATTATCCCTTCACATAAGCTCTTTTAACGCATAAACTTGATGCATTTCATAAAATTTCCTAACTCAGAAATTTAATCCATTTTTCAGCGGGTTAATTACCCTTAATTAGCACTGCATTCAAGGTATTTTTATGGAATTTAAATCCATTCACTCATAGGTTTCCAAAACAGCAAGTTTGGAACCCGTTTTTCACCCGTTTTACGTGTCTTTTGACACATAACCCTATGCAGCAATATAATTCCGAAATTCCAGCAATAAAATCCTTTTTTCCTCATAAATATTTAGGGATTTAATACATAATTAACATCCATGCATTATCATTTCTCAAAACAGCAAGTTACCATTACGTTTTGAGACCTGTTTCCACTCCATACATGTATTACTTCAAAAAATTCATAAAAATCAGTTATGGATCTTATTTCCCTAAAATCCTTTTGGGCATCAATTATACCTTAATCCTAGGGTATTTTACCCTACATAAACTGTATAAAACATGGACACCCATTTCCATAGGATTTTTAACATATATATTGCAATTTAGGGTCATATTTTAACATATATATTTCCATAGGATTTTTAACATATATATTTCCATAGGATTGTTAACATATATATTGCAATTTAGGGTCATATTTTACCCTACTTCATGTTCCATAACTTCAAAATTTCATCACTTAAGCATAAACCCTCATATTCTTGTCATGAATACATGATTCATAGCAAAATCAAAACATCAAATCAAAACAGAAACTTGTCCTAGAGATTTAGGGTTTAACAACTTGGATTTTTCATCCCTTATGCATGCATAACTCCATTTCCATCAACTTTAACTTAAAAATTCATGGTTAAAACTTAATACCCAATCCATATTCATGCAAAGGCATGTTAAAACATCATTTTACAGATTCTTTAAGCATGCTTTTCATTTCCAAGTTTTGAGTTTAAGAACTCAAGTTAAACAACCCAAAATCATCACATACTTACTTGGATTTGTAACAAATCAAATCTTAGCAACTTGAAGTAATTTCTTCTTCAAATTTCCTTCCTTTTTCCCTTGCTTTTCTCCTCCATTTTCTTTGGAAATTTCGTGATTGCTGCTGCTGTTGCTTTGGGGTGAAAAATTCGACACTTAGAAATTTTCTCAAGCTTCTCTCCAAGTGATTGTGCATGGCTTATAAGGGCTGGACTTTTTCTCCAGCTGTGGGGCCCACTTTTGCTGCAATTACACACCCATTAAATGCACCCTTATCTACCATATGAGGTGGGTAATTCTCAGCCAAGTAAAATTGCTTTTTACCATTTTCAAAAATCACAAAATCTGCATTATCTTTGACCATCCAATGCATCTCCATTTCACATCCAAATCTATCCAGATTTTTATCCATTTTTTTCATTTTTATTTTATGCAAAAATGTGGGTAATTTATGTATCTAATTACCCTTTAATTCATGCATTCATTTTATGTAAAGAAATTTAACAAATATTGCAGCAACTTAACACCAAAAATCACATTTTCCAACCATACAAGCTGTCCACATTTTCAGCAGTATATACTTGCCTTTTTCCATTTTTTAATTGCTACAAATCTCCATTATTGAATGCACATATCATGTACTTATATCCCTGCAACATTTAGGCATTTTTGAAAAATAAAAAAAATCAAAAATGGCCACCAAACAGCCCTTGGACGTCCCCTCTTTGACACCTCCTCCATGACTTTGAAATTCCATCATAACATGCATTAAATGGTTGGATAATTCTCACCTTTATATATGGAAAATAATTTCATAAAATACTCAAGGAATGGCCTGCAATTTTCCACCTCAAATTCCCTTTCCATCAAGCATTAACTCTTGGTACTCTAGCATTAATGGTAGGTTACTTTTGTGGAGCATAAGTCAAACATGCTCATCTTTTTCAATGCAGGAATTTTCTCAACACTTCATGCTTAATCCAAGCCATCCAAAATAAACATCTCACTATCCCATTCAACCGTTTCAAATTTCAACTCAATCCAAGTTTTCTAGCTCCCGATATAGCCGTTTAAAGTTAACGGTTGAAATGAACATATACTTAAAAATTCATAATTCTCATTGTTGGAAACAATACTTCAAAACAAAGTAAAATTGACCAAAGATTAAGTTTTGATGATTAACAACAACTAACTTGAGTATATTTAAAGGACTAATGAGTTTGCCATTTGTTTTAAGGAACTTAAGTAGCCAAGTCGATTCCCAAGTCGACTTGGACTTCGACTTAGAGTGAAGTCGATCCCAAAGTCGACTTAACTATCGACTTGAGAAAGAACCTCAAAGGCAAAACCAACTTACAGGTGAAGTCGCATCCCAAGTCGACTCCACATGCGACTTGAGAAGCCAAGTCGCAAACGAAGTCGACCTCGCTATCGACTTCAAACATGAAAAACTGTCCAGAGTTGAATTTCGGGGAACGAAGCTGCCCAAGTCGCAGGCCAAGTCGACTCCAGGTGCGACTTGGGTGAAGTCGCAGACAAAGTCGACTTCATCCGCGACTTGAGAAGTTCAGACTTCAAAGATGCAGTTTCAAAGCCTATTCAAGGAATCCCTCACTCAAGATCAAAGCAAAGCTTCAAGATCAAAATCAAATCAAGTCTATCAAGTCTTAAAGACAAACTGAGTCAAATGCAAAGCAAGGTGCATGATTCAAAACTCAGGCTCTCCTAAGAATCATCAAGGAAACAAGCCAAGCAAGAGGAAGATCAAATGAAGAACAAAGCGTATTTTGCAAAAACCAAGTCAAGTCGCAACCCAAGTCGACTCCATGATCGACTTGAGTTGAAGTCGGAAGCCAAAGTCGACTCAGACTCAGACTTGGAACCTGACAAGGTGAAGTCGCACCCGAAGTCGACTTCACCTGCGACTTGGGTCAAGTTGATGCCCAAGTCGACCCTGACTGAAACTTGAAGCTGCGACGGAAAAGCGAAGTCGCACCCGAAGTCGACTCCATCTGCGACTTGGGCGAAGTCGCATCCGAAGTCGACTCCACATGCGACTTGGGTCGCAACGGTCGGAATTTATTCGAATGTTGGCGCATTAAATGCGCGCCACCTACCCTCTAACGTTCGGATTCCCTTCAAAATTATAAATAGCATTCATGGTGGACGAGGGAAGTAGCTGAAAAATCATTAAGAGTGCATAACTACCATCTACAAGAGCTTTAAAGAGATCAAGCTAACCAAAGAGGAAGAACTTTGCTTCAAACTGCAAGAGCTCAACTACTGATCATACAAAGCCACTTCAACAAGTTCTTCTCTGCTCCAAACTGCTTCTACACATCTGTAAAGTGTAGTTTTCTTATTGTTTCTGTTGTATGTGTTAAACTTGATTTAGTTTGAGGAACTAAGATCAAGTGTAAGCAAAGTAGTGTGTGATTGGAGTGTGACTCATCACCTACTTGTGCTGTGTTTTGTTGATGCCACCTAGAGCTGGAATCTAGAAGAGAGCAGTGGCTCTAATTGTATTGAGAGAATACAATAGTGGAACCCAAGTCACAGGGAGTGTGAGCTTGGAAGAGTGGAGTAGGGAGGTTGCCCGAACCACTATAAAAATCCTGTGTGCTTGATTTATACTTTTGCTATTTACATTGCTTTCCATTTTGTTTCTTCATTAAGGGGACTGGATTAATCCGGGGATAAGCTTCTGTTTAAGATATAATTTTTAAATACCCAATTCACCCCTCCCCTCTTGGATTTTGCCATCAACTCGGGACCAACAAGTGATATCAAAGCAGTTCTTTGAGTTTACCAAAGAGATCTTATTAATATGGCATCCCAATCTACTTCCGTTCCCGCATTTGCTGAAGGTCAATCCTTTACAAGGCCACCGTTGTTTGATGGGAACAATTTTGGATATTGGAAGCTTCGTATGAAGCAACTCATCATGGCTACCGACATGGATTCTTGGATTGCTATCCAAGATGGAGTAACCTTGCCTATCGATGAAAGAGCTTCCAAATGGACCGATGAGGAAGTAAGAATTGTTAAGAGCAACGCCAAAGCTATGAACTCTTTATTTTGTGCTCTTACTGCTTCTGAATATGATAAGGTATCCTCTTGCTTAACCGCCAAAGAGATATGGGATACGCTAACCTCTATCTATGAAGGAACTTCTCAAGTCCAAGGGACGAGAAGAAATATTTTGATTGGAGAACTGGAAAACTTTAGAATGCTAGAAAGAGAAAATATCTCTGAAATGTTTGCTAGATTCTCTAAAATTACTAATGCTCTAAAAGGTCTTGGAAAGGCTATATCTGAATCTGAGCAGGTCATGAAGATCTTAAGAGCTCTACCCGAATCATGGACTCCAAAGATCACTGCAATAGAAGAAGCCAAGGACCTTAACACTCTAAAACTTGAAGACTTAATTAGCTCACTCATGTCACATGAGCTAATCAAGAGAAGAAATGAAGATCAACACAGGGGCAAAAGAGCAATTGCCTTAAAAGCCGTACAAGACACTGACGACACCTCTTCTTCTCAAAACGACGACAAGATTGCCCTACTCACAAAACATTTTAGAAAATTTGTGAGGAAAGGCAAAAATTTCAGAGGTTTCAAGGAAAGAACCTCTAGAGAAAAGAAGAAAGAATCAACCAAATGCTACCGATGCGGCGGTTCGGGACATATGCAAGCTCAATGTCCAACTCCCGAAGAAAGCAAGGCAAAAGAACAAAGAAAGGATCGAGGGGACAACAAAAGATTCCAAAGATACAAAGGAAGAGGCATGTACGTGAATGATGAGGAATCTACAACAAGTAGCTCTTCAACCAATGAAATCGAGGCGGAAGAATGTGCAAGAATCTGCTGCATGGCACAAATTGAGCAAGACGAACAAACTACCTCAACAAAATGCACAAGCAATGAAGAGGTAAGTTCCAAACTCTCCCATTCTAAATCAAGTTATTCTTCTTTTCAAGATTGCCTCAAATGTACTGAATTAGAAGAACTACAAACAGCATATGATTCATTGTATGAAGAAATGAAGAAATTAGGAAGCAAGTTTACAATTAAGAAGAAACAATGTGATGCAGTAATAATTGCAAATGGTAAACTTGCAGAGAAATTAGACAAAATAAAAGAAGAAAATGATATGCTGAAAAAGGAGAATGAATCATTAAATGAATCATTAGCTAAGTTCTCTAATCCAGGAGAAAGTGTTAAAATGTTTCTGAATATGACCTCCCAAACACATAAAAGAGGTCTTGGATATCATACATTTGAGCAAGGAGAAAGTAGCAAATCAAATGTGCAAATACTTGAGAAATATCAAACTAAAATTGCATCTATATACAAGCCACAAAAGAAAAACTTTAAGTGGATTAGAAGACCAACTATTGAACCATTGCATACTTGGAGGCCTACTCCAAGATTACCTATGGCTTGTAATTTCTGCAATAAACTGGGTCATAAAACTTACAAATGTAATTTTAAGAGATTATATGACCGTGGTGCAAAATTAGTTTGGGTTCCAAGGAACACAAGATTTGGGCTTTCCAAGTTAGAACAACAAAGATTAATTTATATTACTAACCCAAATGGACCCATAAAATGGGTACCAAGGAGATAAGATTTACTTGCTTATTTTTTCAGACATGTTTTAAGGCAAAGGCAAATAATGAATGGTTCATGGATAGCGGTTGCTCAAGGCATATGACCGGTGAAAGAAGCTCATTTCATAAACTTAAGCCTTGCAACGATGGAATGGTTGCCTTTGGTAATAATGAAAAAGGTAAAATTAAAGGTAAAGGAAATATACATAGTATTTCAAATGCATGCATGGAAGATGTTTTGTTTGTTGAAGGACTCAAACACAATTTAATGAGCATTAGCCAATTATGTGATAAAGGATACAAAGTTGTGTTTGAATCATCTATATGTAATGTATTTGATGGAGAGCATATCATGTTTAGTGGTAAAAGACATGGAAATGTATATTTGGTTTCACTTGATGAATTAAATGGTCAATGTCTAATGGCCATTGATAATGATCCATGAGTTTGGCATAAAAGGCTTGGACATATAAACATGGGAAACATAAAGACCCTATGGAAAAAGAGTTTGGTAGAAGGATTACCAAGATTGAAATATGACAAGGACAAGATTTGTAAGGCATGTCAATTATCAAAACAACCCAAGATGCCTTTCTCTACCAAAAAGGAAATTTCCACCACCAAGCCACTTGAATTGCTACACATGGATCTATACGGGCCATCCGACATTCTAACCATTGGTGGAAAGAAATATGTATTTGTCATAGTTGATGATTTTTCAAGATTCACATGGATAATTCTCTTAGCTAGTAAAGACGAAGCCTTCTCTATGTTTGCAACTTTTGTAAATTTGGTGCAAAATGAAAAACAAAGTACTATTGTGACCATAAGAAGCGATCATGGTGGCGAATTCGAAAACAAACGATTCATGGAATTTTGCAATGAAAAAGGAATTCACCACACATTTTCTGCACCAAGAACTCCACAACAAAATGGAGTAGTAGAAAGGAAAAATAGAACTATACAAGAGATGGCTAGAACTATGCTAAATGAGAGCAATCTGTCCAAGAAATTTTAGGGTGAAGCTGTAAGTATAGCTTGTCATGTATTGAACCGTGTCACCATTCGAGCAATCTTGAAAAAGACCCCATACGAACTATGGAAAGGAAGAAAACCAAATATTTCTTATTTTCATGCTTTTGGATGTACATGTTATGTTTTGAACAATGGAAAAACTAACTTGGGAAAGTTAAATGCTAAAAGCGATGAGGCTATATTCCTAGATATTCATCAAATAGCAAAGCATATAGAGTTTTCAATAAACGAAACCAAGTTGTTGAAGAATCCATACACGTTGTATTTGATGAAATTAACCAAACTCCGAGAAAGGAGGATGAACTAAGTGATGCAGATGAGACAAAAGGCAAAGAACAACCAAAGGAACTCGAGCTCAAGCCAGAAAATCTCATGGAGGAAGAGGTAAGTGAAGGTAATGATTCTTACAAACCTCCAACTGATTTAAAGTTCAAAAATGCCCATTCAATTGAGCAAGTTATTGGAAATGTATATGAAGGAGTGAAAACTAGAAGATCAAAACAAAACGTTTATGGTCAATATGCCTTTGTATCTAAAATTGAACTAAATACCATTGAACAAGCTCTCAATGATGAAAATTGGGTTATTGCGATGCAAGAAGAGCTAAACCAATTCGAAAGGAACAATGTATGCCATTTAGTTCCTAGACCAAATAATCACACTATCATTGGTACCAAATGGGTATTTAGGAACAAATTAGATGAAAGCGGACTTGTAATTAGAAACAATGCCAGATTAGTAGCCAAAGGGTATTCTCAAGAAGGAGGAATCGATTTTGAAGAATCATATGCACCCATGGCTAGATTAGAAGTCATACGTATTTTACTAGCATTTGCTTCTCATATGAATTTCAAACTGTTCCAAATGGATGTAAAAAGTGCATTTTTGAATGGCTATTTGAATGAAGAAGTATATGTTGAACAACCCCCTGGTTTTGAAGAAATGAATCAATCAAAGTATGTTTATAAATTGACCAAAGCGCTATATGGATTAAAGCAAGCTCCAAGAGCTTGGTATGAAAGGTTGAACAAATTTTTGATTGATCATGAGTTTCTAAGAGGGAAAGTAGATACTACTTTGTTCATCAAATACAAAAACAAAGATATTTTAATTGTACAGATTTATGTAGATGACATAATTTTCGGTGCTACTGACGAAAATCTTTGTCAAGAATTTTCTAAGATTATGCAGAGCGAATTCTAAATGAGCATGATGGGAGAATTAAATTTCTTCCTTGGACTGCAAATTAAGCAACAAAGTGAAGGGATATTCTTGAACCAATCCAAGTACGTCAAGGAAATGCTCAAGAAATTTGGATTGCAGAATAGCAAAGGGGCAAACACTCCAATGAGCTCTACAATCAAGATCGACACGGACGAAAACGGTAAAAGTATCGATCAAAAGCTTTATAGAAGCATGATAGGATCCTTGTTATATTTAACTGCTTCTAGACCCGATATTCTATTCAGTGTTTGTATGTGCTCTAGATTTCAAGCATGCCCAAAAGAATCACATCTACTTGCTGTAAAAAGAATTTTTAAATATTTGATAAAAACTGCCAATCTTGGACTATGGTATCCAAAGGGGACAACCTTTGATCTAATCGGGTATTCGGATGCAGATTTTGCCGGATATAAAGTAGATAGAAAGAGTACTAGTGGAACTTGTCAGTTTCTTGGACATATGTTAGTTTCATGGTACTCAAGAAAACAAACAAGTGTGGCTCTATCTACTGCGGAAGCCGAATACATAGCCGCCGGTAGTTGTTGTGCTCAATTGCTTTGGATGAAACAGCAATTGAAAGATTATGGTATTAATTATGTTGATATTCCTATTAGATGTGATAATACAAGTGCAATTTGTCTGACTAAAAATCCTGTACTGCATTCAAGAACCAAGCATATTGATGTGAGACATCATTTTATTCGTGAACATGTTGAAAATCATGATGTATGTTTAGAATATGTGAAAACTGAGGACCAAATTGCTGATATCTTTACCAAACCACTAGCCAAGGAATCATTTTATAAAATTAGGAACGATATGGGGATGATTGAGCTAAATTAGGAAATATCAAACAAGAAACTAAAATCTGAAAAGGTCAAGTCGATAGGTCAAGTCGACTCCATGAGAGCCAAGTCGACTCTGCCAAGTCGACTTGGGAAAGTGAAGTCGACTCCGCTTCAACAGCGACGTCGACTCCACAAGGGTCGAAGTCGACTCCGCCCCAAGGCGAAGTCGACTCCGAGGGACCGAAGTCGACTTCGCCTAGGGCAAGTCGACTCCGTGCGCGCGACCGTCCGTCTTCTCTCCCTCTCCCCTTTTTCTTCTTCTCCTCTCTCTTCTTCTTTCTCCATTTCCCGCCACTCTGTTTTCCTTTCCTCCTCTCCGGCGATTTCTCTCTCGCCGTTTCCGGCTTTCCTCACCGACAACCCTCTCTCTCTCCGTCTCATTTTCTCTCTAATCCCGGCCAACCATCTCTCTCTCTCTCTCTGTTTCTCCCTGTTTCCGGCAAAGTCTCTGTTCCAGCTCCGGCGAACAGCCATTCCAAACCCTTCTTCCTCCATTCCGAACTCCCAAACTCCCAAAAAACTCAATGGCCCCAAAACCAAGACTTCCAAAGCTAGCAGTCAAAAAGCCAACCCAAAGGCCTGTGCCCAGACCTTCTCAATCTACCACTGAAGAAGATGTCCCTAGAAGACAGAGGACATCGGCAAAAAGGACTAGAGAAGAACCCTCTACATCGACGGGTAGACGGGTTCGCTTCCAAACCACCACTCAATCAACCGATCGAGCTCCAAGGTCTGAAAGCCAACCTGAAAGCTCATACTCCTCAAGAATTCCAATCAAGAAGGGGCAAGTCTTGAAAATGCCCACAAACTACTTCAAGACTGAGCTGCAACATAGCCGCTTCTACAAACACTTCTATGAGCGAAAGGTATTCATTCCTAAGATCATAGACTTCAAATTTCTGAGTGACTATGAGTTCGATATAGAAGAGCTGCTAGACTTCCAAGGATGGACACAACTGTTCAAATCCGACGAAAGGATCTATCCTGATCTCACAAGACTCTTCTATTATCTATGGGATGACACCAAGTTTTGCTCCTACGTCAAGGGAAGTGAGATGTATCTGGGCTCGATGAATAATCCAAATCAAAACGAAGCCATAAGGAGAATTGAGAGCATTCTCGAAGTGCCCTATGAAGAAGAAAGGCTTCCCCAAGATCTGACGATGGATAAGGTTTACAATGAGTTGACAAAAAGCAACAAGTACCATGCAGGCACCAAATTCCTGCATTACATGGATCTTCCTCCCAGACTCAGGGTCATCCGTCTGCTAATTGCCCATTGTATCTTGCCAAAAGGAGGCGGAAGAAATCAACTCAATCCACAGGAAGCAATGATCTTATGGAAACTGGTCAATAAGGTAAAGATCAGTCTTCCTAGACTCTTCCTCGAAGCCTTGACAAGTAAAAAGGATAACCCACGAGGCGTGCTACCCTACGGTTCCTGGATCACAAAGATCCTTGAACGATTTGAGGTTGACATAGATGGGGAACCATTTGAAGTTCCCAAGACGACAAACGCCATCAACAAGGCTTTGCTCCAACGTATGAAGATCAACCTGGAGCAATTCAGGGATGATCGAATAAGGGAGAAGCTAGGCGAGCCAGTCCGAGAACCAGAGGACGACGCACAAGCTGTGGGGGAGCAAGCTCCCGTGGCATCGCCTGCACAACCTGCATCTCCCATGTCGCACGGATCTCATTCTCCTCACGGATCCGTTGCACCCGATAGAGCGCCTCCTACTTCATCACAAGAGGCGACTCTCCAGAGCATAAAGGCAGAAATCTCAACTCTACGGGAAGAAATGGGTTACCAAGAAGATCGAATGACGAGTCTTGTGACCGAAGTGTTGGCGGCAATCAATAATATACATTCCCGACAGGATCGAATCGATCAGGAATTGCGTACCATCCGATATCATCTCGCCTCAGGCCGTCACAAGAAGCGACCCATGCCTGAACTTGATCCCTTCGAATCGGGTTCAGTTCATCGCGAGCCTTCTCCCGCACCCGTTTCCTCCTTCTACTCATCCGCTCATGTCCGTCCCATCAAACAAACTCAGTCTGTCTATCCCATTTCCCAATTTCAATTCACCAAGTCTTTGGTAATTGAATCATTTTTGATAGATTGACAAAGGGGGAGATAGAATAGAAATTGAGTAGAATTTTTATTGGGTTGGGTAGTTTGTATTTAGGAGTTTCATTCCTTTTGCTTTACATAGTAAATTGAAAACATGAATGAGATGAAACTTGCTTATGATTGAAATGTGCTTATATGAATTGGAATGATTGCTTATACTCTGTTTTTTGAAGACTATTTAAATGCATCCATCTTGAAAGGTATAAGCTCAATTTAGTTTTGTCAATCATCAAAAAGGGGGAGATTGTTGGAAACAATACTTCAAAACAAAGTAAAATTGACCAAAGATTAAGTTTTGATGATTAACAACAACTAACTTGAGTATATTTAAAGGACTAATGAGTTTGCCATTTGTTTTAAGGAACTTAAGTAGCCAAGTCGATCCCAAAGTCGACTTAACTATCGACTTGAGAAAGAACCTCAAAGGCAAAACCAACTTACAGGTGAAGTCGCATCCCAAGTCGACTCCACATGCGACTTGAGAAGCCAAGTCGCAAACGAAGTCGACCTCGCTATCGACTTCAAACATGAAAAACTGTCCAGAGTTGAATTTCGGGGAACGAAGCTGCCCAAGTCGCAGGCCAAGTCGACTCCAGGTGCGACTTGGGTGAAGTCGCAGACAAAGTCGACTTCATCCGCGACTTGAGAAGTTCAGACTTCAAAGATGCAGTTTCAAAGCCTATTCAAGGAATCCCTCACTCAAGATCAAAGCAAAGCTTCAAGATCAAAATCAAATCAAGTCTATCAAGTCTTAAAGACAAACTGAGTCAAATGCAAAGCAAGGTGCATGATTCAAAACTCAGGCTCTCCTAAGAATCATCAAGGAAACAAGCCAAGCAAGAGGAAGATCAAATGAAGAACAAAGCGTATTTTGCAAAAACCAAGTCAAGTCGCAACCCAAGTCGACTCCATGATCGACTTGAGTTGAAGTCGGAAGCCAAAGTCGACTCAGACTCAGACTTGGAACCTGACAAGGTGAAGTCGCACCCGAAGTCGACTTCACCTGCGACTTGGGTCAAGTTGATGCCCAAGTCGACCCTAACTGAAACTTGAAGCTGCGATGGAAAAGCGAAGTCGCACCCGAAGTCGACTCCATCTGCGACTTGGGCGAAGTCGCATCCGAAGTCGACTCCACATGCGACTTGGGTCGCAACGGTCGGAATTTATTCGAATGTTGGCGCATTAAATGCGCGCCACCTACCCTCTAACGTTCGGATTCCCTTCAAAATTATAAATAGCATTCATGGTGGACGAGGGAAGTAGCTGAAAAATCATTAAGAGTGCATAACTACCATCTACAAGAGCTTTAAAGAGATCAAGCTAACCAAAGAGGAAGAACTTTGCTTCAAACTGCAAGAGCTCAACTACTGATCATACAAAGCCACTTCAGCAAGTTCTTCTCTGCTCCAAACTGCTTCTACACATCTGTAAAGTGTAGTTTTCTTATTGTTTCTGTTGTATGTGTTAAACTTGATTTAGTTTGAGGAACTAAGATCAAGTGTAAGCAAAGTAGTGTGTGATTGGAGTGTGACTCATCACCTACTTGTGCTGTGTTTTGTTGATGCCACCTAGAGCTGGAATCTAGAAGAGAGCAGTGGCTCTAATTGTATTGAGAGAATACAATAGTGGAACCCAAGTCACAGGGAGTGTGAGCTTGGAAGAGTGGAGTAGGGAGGTTGCCCGAACCACTATAAAAATCCTGTGTGCTTGATTTATACTTTTGCTATTTACATTGCTTTCCATTTTGTTTCTTCATTAAGGGGACTGGATTAATCCGGGGATAAGCTTCTGTTTAAGATATAATTTTTAAATTCCCAATTCACCCCTCCCCTCTTGGGTTTTGCCATCAACTCGGGACCAACACTCATTTCATCAAGAATTTTCATAACATATTTATTTCATAATACTAAGCTCATCATTAACAATTTTCATTTCAAATTTCACTTGAATCCGCCTTTTAGGTGTTCAGTTATGAATTTTTCAATATTTTCCATCAACCTTGTCAATTTTCATATTAACTTCCATAATTCATTTTAAATAATGGAAAATGATTTCTCATGATATTTTCACACAATTAAATCACAAATAATTCATTCTAAACTCATTGTCTCATTTAGGCTCAAAACACTTAATCATATCATTAATGCTAAGCCATAACCCTAATTGCCATAATTAGCAAAAATCAAATAATGCCTTCATAATTCCATAATTCACTAATAATCATCGTATACATGTTCAATACATACATATGGGTCCTACATGGGTTAGGGTTTCACAAGTATGCTTTGAAAAATCTGATTTCATTTTTAAATGTGATCAATGGTTATTAGGAGATTAATTATGGAGACAAGTTGAGAAAATATTGAAAACTTCATAACTTGGTGACCTTAAATCGGATTGAGGTAAAATTTGAAGGGGAAGCACATAATTACATGCTTAATCTCATGGAAAAATTAGATTATGAAAATTTTGAAGAAAATTGATCATCACCGTTCAAAGCTTAAAATGGCCATAACATGGGCTAGAAAGATCGGATTAAAATAAAATTTGAAATGAATGACTAAAATTATGAAATCAAGGTGTTGGAAGGATTTGAGCATGACAATAATTAAGGGATTAAATTTTCATGAAATTAGCATGAGAAATTTGACTTTTCAAAATTTAAAGTAAATAGCATTTATGATGAAATGGAATAAAATAAATAAATAGAAGAAGACAAAATTGAGGTGTCAAGAGAGGGTAAATTGCAGGGTATTATGTGGATTATCAAAAATAATAAAATCCCAGAAATTATCTTCTAATTAAATGTATAATTAATGGGTCAAAATGGAAAATGGAATAAGGGGCTGTTATGGACGTTCAAACAGCTATATGGAGGGATTTTTGGAAATTTTTTATAATAAAATGTATACCCAAAGTCAACCATGAGTTAATGTAGGTAATTTGGCATTAAATTAAAGTGAAATTCGGATTTAATAGTTGCTGATTTGTGTTGGAAATATGTGGAAAATAAGTTAAATCTATGTTTTGATGATTAACAAATCAATTTGAGTAAGTCTTGTCTACTAACATGTTTGTGGATATGTTTAAGGGATATACATTTGAAGAGCATAAAGCATGGAAGGCCAAGTCGTTCTCCAAGTCGACCTCAAGATCGACTTCAAAGAGCCAAATCTGTCCAGAGTTGAAATGGTAAGAAGAGCAGGTGAAGTCGCAGGCCAAGTCGACTCCACTTGCGACTTGGGAAGCCAAGTCGCAAACGAAGTCGACCTCACCATCGACTTCAGACGAGAAATTCACTCCAGAGCTGAATTTGGGATGGAAGAATGCCGAAGTCGCAAACGAAGTCGACTCCATCTGCGACTTGGGCGAAGTTGCGGACGAAGTCGACCCCAAGTTCGACTTGACGTTCTCAAAACTCAAAGATGCAGTTTCAAGCTCATTCCAAGAATCAACTTGAGTTTTCTCAAGACCAAATCAAGGATACAAGCTCTTTATCAAAATCAAGTTTATCAAGCCCAAGGCAAAGATTCAAGCATGCTCCAAGATGAAGAAATAATCAAGTCATGAAGATCAATATGAATCAAAAGCAAGCAAGGTGCATGAATCTACCATGCAAGATTCAAGTTCTTCAAAGATTCATGAGGTTTAAGCCTATCCAAGATAAACCAAAAGCAAGGACTTCAAGATTAACAAGATCTACAAGTATGAGGAATCATTCAGAATGAAAATGATTCAAAGGAAGAAAGCCAAACAAGATAGAAGCAAATCAATGAGGATCAAAGCATATTTTGCAAAGACCAAGTCAAGTCGCAACCCAAGTCGACTCCATGATCGACTTGAGTTGAAGTCTGAAGCCAAAGTCGACTCAAGACTCAGACTTGGAACCTGAAGAGGTGAAGTCGCACCCGAAGTCGACTTCACCTGCGACTTCGGTCAAGTCGATGCCCAAGTCGACCTAATCTGGAACTTGAATTTGTGACGGAGAAGCGAAGTCGCACCCGAAGTCGACTCCATCTGCGACTTGGGCGAAGTCGCATCCGAAGTCGACTCCGCCTGCGACTTGGGTCGCAACGGTCGGAACTTATTCGAACGTTGGCGTATTTAATGCGCGCCTAACGTTCGGATTCCCTCCACAATTATAAAAGGGAGTTATTGTGGACGAGGGAAGTAGCTGAGAATCATTAAGTGTGCTTAACTCCTATATTCAAGAGCTTTAAAGAGATCAAGCCATTCAAAGAGGAAGAACTTCACTTCAAACTGCAAGAGCCCAACTTCTGAATCTTCAAGGCCAATACTACGAGTTCTTCTCTGCGCCAAATTGCTACTACACATCTGTAAAGTGTAGATTATTTTGTTATTTCATTTGTTTGTTTTGAACTTGATTTAGTTTGAGGAACTAAGATCAAGTGTAAGCAAAGTAGTGTGTGATTGGAGTGTAACTCATCACCTACTTGTGCTGTGATTTGTTGATGCCCCCTAGAGCTGGAATCTATAAGAGAGCAGTGGCTCTAATTGTATTTGAGGAATACAATAGTGGAACCCAAGTCACAAGGAGTGTAAGCTTGGAAGAGTGGAGTAGGGAGGTTGCCCGAACCACTATAAAAATCTTGTGTGCTTGATTTATATTTCTGCTCTTTACATTATATTGCTTTCCATTTCGTTTCTTCATTAAGGGGACTAGATTAATCCGGGGTAAAGTTTCTGTTTAAGTTATAAATTTTTAAATACCCAATTCACCCCTCCCCTCTTGGGTAATTGCCATTAACTCGGGACCAACAATTTGGACTGTTGAATGGAAAATGAAAAAGTGGACAGCAACATGCTCTTTGGTTGACATGGACGGTTGTTCCGGCGTCGCGAAAAATTATTAGTTAAAGATTATTTTTCCTCCGGCTTTAAAAATAAATGCTTAATTAATTCTCCAGCAAAATTTTAGAGCATTTAATTCTTTGACCGAGTCCGAAAAGTATATCACAAAAATATTTTGCATTGTGTTCCACATTCTGATTTTACATCTCCAACGAGAAAACCCTTGATTAAAAGAGCTGAATACAATAGTCCATAAAAAATGCTTATTTTTATTGAAATAATGATGAAATGCGTAGAGAATCTTTCTACGTCTTTACAAATGCACGAAAAATCATGTCTAACAAAAATATAAAGATAAATGAGTATACTTCGCCCCGCGCCGTGACTCGAATGTGAGGTATATGACATCATGCGCCATGTCTTAAATATGAGGTACATGACGCCACGCGCCATGACTTAAATATGAGGTACATGACGCCATGCGCCATGACTTAAATGTGAGTTTACGCTTAGCCCGTCGACCAGCGATGACTCGGTTTGGAACTAGTGAGGGGCCCGTCGGCTACACTAGTGACCCTACACAACAAACTAAGTGCGCTCTTAGCTTCTGGATTTACACAGCAGACCAGCGTGTCCCGCTTTCAGCTTCTGTACTTGTACAAGAAACCAGCGTCTCCCGCATTCAGTCTCTGGATTGAATAATTGGGTGGTTTTACCAAGAAATGGATTCAACCAAATTTTAAAAGTATTTTTGGGTCAACTTTGACCATTTGAGGAGGTTTGGGCCCAACTGGGCTTGTTGAGGGATTTTGAGCTCAAGAGGGCTTGTTGAAGGATTTTGAACCATCTTGGGTTTTTTTTTGGAAGAGTTTTGAGCCATCTTGGGCTTGCTGGAAGTTTTGGGCCTATTAAGGCTCGAGTTGAAGAATTTTGGGTCTGAGTGGGCTTATTGGAGATTTTTGAGCCATCTTGGGCTTTTTGGAGAGTTTTGAGTTATCTTGGGCTTTTTTGAGGGTCTTGAGCCCAAGTGGCTTGTTGAAGAATTTTGGACCCAAGTGGGTTTGTAGGAAGGTTTTTGAGCCGTCTTGAGCTTGTTGAAGAATTTCTAGGCCTATTAAGGCTCGGGTTGAAGAATCTTGGGGCCTATTAAGGCTCGGTTTGAGCAAAGAGGTCATTCACCAGTGTATCAACTTAGCTCACTTCCCGGAGAGTATTTACTCGGGGAGAAATGCATAAATTATATATATATATATGTATATATATTTGAAAGTCTTCTAAGATGTATGTGTGTATAAAATATATTTTTTTAGGGCCCGCGGGACAAATATATATATTTTTTTGAAGGCCCGCGAGACATATATATTTTTTAAAAATAAAATATTCATTTTTGGAAGCTCGCAGGGCATATATGTTTTTTTAGAAAAAAAATATTCATTTTCGGAAGCCCGCAGGGCATATATATATTTTTTAGAAAATAAAATATTCATTTTTAGAGGCCCGCGGGGCATATATATTTTTAGAAAACAAAATATTCATTTTTGGAGGCCCGCGGGGCATATATATATTTTCTAGAAAACAAAATATTCAATTTTGGAGGCCCGCGGGGCATATATATATTTTAAAAAATAAAATATTAATTTTTGGATGCCCGCGGGACATCTATATAATTTTAGAAAATAAAATCTTAATTTTTTGATGCCCGCGGGACATCTATATAATTTTAGAAAATAAAATCTTAATTTTTTGATGCCCGCGGGACATCTATATAATTTTAGAAAATAAAATCTTAATTTTTTGATGCCCACGGGACATCTATATAATTTTAGAAAATAAAATATTAATTTTTTAGATGCCCACGGGACATCTATATAGTTTTAGAAAACAAAATATTAATTTTTGGATGCCCACGGGACACATATATAATTTTAGAAAACAAAATATTAATTTTTGAATGCCCGCGGGACATATATATAATTTTAGGAAACAAAATATTAATTTTTGGATGCCCGCGGGACATCCATATAATTTTAGAAAACAAAATATTAATTTTTTAGATGCTCGCGGGACATCTATATAGTTTTAGAAAATAAAATATTAATTTTTGGATGCCCGCGGGACACATATATAATTTTAGAAAATAAAATATTAATTTTTGAATGCCCGCGGGACATATATATAATTTTAGGAAACAAAATATTAATTTTTGGATGCCCGCGGGACATCTATATAATTTTAGAAAATAAAAATATTCATTTTTGGATGCCCGCGGGACATCTATATAATTTTAGAAAATAAAAGATATATTTTTTTTTAGGCCTTTTAATATATGTGTATAATTTATATATTTTTCGAGACTTTGTATATATACATATTATCTCGGAATCCTCGGGTCACTCTTTTTCTTTCTTTTTTTTTTTTAATGAGGAAACTTATCCCGAGATCCTCTGGTGACTATTTTTTTTTTTTAATAAGGAAACTTATCCCGGGATCCCTGGCCATTCCATGACATGTTTGGTGGAATCCCGGGACTTATATATATATACTTTTATGATTATTATTATTATTATTTTATATCATAAAAAAAACACTTAACTATATATATCATATATATATGTGGCGTACCCAGGGAGATCCCGGGACTCCGGGGCTTATATATATATTTTATCATAAAAACACTTTATTATATATATCATATATACATATGGCGCACCCGGGGAGATCCCGGGACCCCGGGGCCTATATATATATATACTATTATATATTTTTTTTATCATAAAACGCTTAACTATATATATCATATATATATATATAGCGCACCCGGGGCGATCCCGGGACCCCGGGGCCAATATATATATACTATTATATATTTTTTATCATAAAACCGCTTTACTATATATATCATATATATATAGCGCACCCGGGGAGATACCGGGATCCCGGGGCCTATATACATATATACTATTATATTTTTTTATCATAAAAATGCTTAAATATATATATATATATCATACATATATATAGCGCACCTAGGGAGATCCCGGGACCCCGGGGCCTATATATATATTTATACTATTATATATATATTATCATAAAAATGCTTAACTATATATATCATATATATATAGCACACCCGGGGAGGTCCTGGGACCCCGGGGGCCTATATATATATATATATATTTTTTTTTTATCATAAAAACGCTTTACTATATATATAATATATATTTTTTTTATCATAAAAACGCTTTACTATATATATATGTGTGTATATATATATATATATTCGACGGCCCGTGAGATCCCGGGACCCCAGCCCTTATATATTATATGTATTATTATATATTTTTATCATAATAATACATAGTTATATATATATATATGTATATATATTATACGGCCACCCGTGAAATCCCGGGACCCTGGCCCTTATATATATTATATGTATTATTTTATATTTTTATCATAATAATACATAGTTTTATATATATATATGTATATATATATATTATATATATATATATAGAAAATATACACATATATAATATGTATATATTTTTTTTTTTTTGAAAGAGGAAAATACTTAACCCGTGTGTCAATTCAACCCGCCAGTCGAGGAGTATCCACGTTGGGAAAAGTAGTTTTCGAAAAAATATATATATTTTTATATATAGAAAATACACACATATATATTTTTATTTTATTTTTAAAGGAGAAAAATACTTAACCCGCGTGTCAATTCAACTCGCCAGTCGGGGAGTATCCACGTTGGGAAAAGTAGTTTTTTGAAAATAATATATATGTATATATGTATATATATTTTTATATATAGAAAATACACACATATATATTTTTATTTTATTTTTAAAGGAGAAAAATACTTAACCCGCGTGTCAATTCAACCCGCCAGTCAGGGAGTATCCACGTTGGGAAAAGTAGTTTTTGAAAATAATATATATGTATATATGTATATATATTTTTTATATATAGAAAATACACACATATATATATATATATTTTTTTATTTTATTTTTAAAGGAGAAAAATACTTAACCTGCGTGTCAATTCAACTCGCCAGTCAGGGAGTATCCACGTTGGAAAAAGTTGTTTTTGAAAATAATATATATGTAGATATGTATATATATATTTTTATATATAGAAAATACACATATATATATATATTTTTATTTTATTTTTAAAGGAGAAAAATACTTAACCTGCGTGTCAATTCAACTCGCCAGTCAGGGAGTATCCACGTTGGAAAAAGTTGTTTTTGAAAATAATATATATGTAGATATGTATATATATATTTTTATATATAGAAAATACACATATATATATTTTTATTTTATTTTTAAAGGAGAAAAATACTTAACCCGCTTGTCAATTCAACCTGCCAGTCGGGGAGTATCCACGTTGGGAAAAGTAATTTTTTAAAATAATATGTATATATGTATATATATATATATTTATATATAGAAAATACAAATATATTTTTTTATTTTATTTTTAAGGAGAAAAATACTTATCCCGTGTGTCAATTCAACCCGCCAGTCGGGGAGTATCCACGTTGGGAAAAGTATATATACATATATATTTTGAAAATAATGTACATATATATAAGAAAGAAATCTTTTTTTATTTAAAAAAAATGCTAAAAAAAACTTACTCTTTCAGCGTGAGCTCTTGGGTTTTCTCTCACTGTTCTCAAGTTCTCTCTTTCGTCCTCCCTTTTTTATCATGTCGGGGTCTTATTTTTGGCACAGGAATGTAGTTCCGCGCGTACGAAACCATTCCCGTGGAACTTTGTCGCACATCGCTTGAAGAGTAGCACATCTTTTTTTGCCGCGGAACCGTCTTGGATTGTTCTGAATTCAGAAGCAATTACTTCCTTCTGTCCTTTTTGCGTCCCATCACTTTCTAAGCGCAGAATTTTTTTTTTTTTTTTACCGTTCCTGCACTTCTTAGAATAGGAGCCAGTTCCTTATTCACGGATTTTTCAGCAATGTCAAGTGGAGGCTCTCCTGCCTTATTTACCGATGTCGTCAACTCCTTCAGACAATTGTCATCACAACCATGAAGTATTGCTTTGACCTGTATCAGATTCCCTAGTCTAGCTGCTAGATGGAAAGGTGAATCACCACGCTTTGTTGCTGATTCTCTGCTCTTCTCCTTTTCGCGGAAGCTCTGCTGCTTCTCCATTTTCGTTCGTGGAAAATCTCCTCTAGCTTCTCCATAAAACTCTGCTGCTTCTCCATTGCTCCCTCGGTAAAACTCTACTGCAACTCCATTGCTGTCATTCCATTCCCCTCTGGCAACTTTTCATTTCTTTCATTAAAATTCTCTATTCACAAAAGCTTTTTATATTTATGCTGCTCCTCTCTCCGTGGCTGCCATTTCTGTCGACTTCGAACAACTTTTTTTTTTGTGGCCAAGGCCCCTTAATTTACTTACTATATATATATTTGTATGATTTAGTCATCTTGTTTAGCCGGTCAATCTCATATATATTTGCTCCTTTATATATATATTTGTTCATCATTTTTTTTCTCTCTCTCTCTCTTTTTTTATGATAAGTTTGTCGGTCTATAGACCAAAAAGGCCCTTGGCTATTTGTGATTAATTTCAGTCATTTGCAAGTTTTTTTTCTTCTTCTCTTCTTTTTTTATATGTATATATATATATTTTTGCTATCAATTTTTCTTTTTCTATTTTTTATTTTCTCTTTTTTTTCGTTGATTTTCTTTCTTCTTTTTTTTTTACACATGAAAAATCATATAATTTCACAGGCCAAAATTAACCATATAATTGTAGTGATCCTATGGTTTAAAACATACCTCATCAAATGCCCCCTCAGGAATTATGTCGTTGTGGGCAACTTATAAAGGCGTAATTCCTGACGTGTTGTGTGGCTGGCCTTTCCTGACTTTTTTTTTTTTGCAGCTAGGCACAACGCTTCGAGAGCTTTGGGAGTCAATGGGCCCGTAGCCCTTTGATTTGCATGTTTGAGGTACCGTCCAATAGCTATTTATACTTAGTGACCCTCTTTATGTCAGGCTGCATATATATATATATATATTTCTTTTTTCCTCTTTTTTTTTTTTGAAATGGCTCGCCCACGGGTTCCTCTGGCTTCTTGTTTCAGGTTTGACAGCCATTGCTTTGTTTTTAAGAGGTGGAGCATTTCAATTGCTGGTGCTAAAGCATCAGCAACTTTTGTAGTAAAGCCGTAACGTGCGGTAGTTCTCTTCTCTCTCTTTTTTTTTTCTTCTCTTTTTTTTTGTTTGAAAGTTTTTTTTTTGAAATTTGATATATATTTATATATATCTTTGCAGGCAATGACTTCTCCAGAATTTCCTATTCTTTTACCACGAGAGAAATCAGCGGTGAAAAAGCAGCATTCTTCCCTTAAGGTGCCGAAGGATAGCACGACTCCTTTCTCCGAAGTAGTTTCGATCGCGGAACCTTTGACGTCACCCTCTCTTGTGAATAAGCGAAAGGCTATTGCATATGCTCGTGGGGAGCTTAAAAGACAAAAATCCTCCTCGAAGAAAAATGAGTCTTCCCAGAAAAACTCTCTCGAAGAAATGATGGCATCTAAGAAAAAGCAGCGTGTTCCGAGGAAGAAAACTGCGCAGAGTGCCAAGAAGTACGATCTTTTCTTTAGTCGCCCTTGTGGAGGCTGTTCTTCTTATTTCGGCTGGTATCCTGCCTTAGCAAGTCGTCAATGCTTTGAATGTTCACATGGGCCCTCTCACTTCAGCCCCATGCGTTGCCACCTTATAGAGGACATTAACGGTCGGTCTACTCGGATCTTTATGATTCCAAAGAAGATTTTTACTGAACGTTTGAACTGTCAAGAAGGGTATATCTTTGGAAAAGGTGTTGCTGCGACCGATCCCCGCAAGATTTTTTCTGGTTGCTTTCTACTCCCGACCAGGGCATTAGGCAATCCTCATAATTTTATCGTAGAGACTCCTCGCTGGTTGCAAAAGGAATTAGA
Organism: Annona cherimola; assembly: GCA_030490835.1. Lineage (NCBI taxonomy): Eukaryota > Viridiplantae > Streptophyta > Magnoliopsida > Magnoliales > Annonaceae > Annona > Annona cherimola. Next base: position 49,920,741 of record CM059977.1, on the reverse strand, counting down.
AGACTATTCTTTTATATGCAAGGAGGGTGCAAATGTCTACCATGGCTGCTTAGGTAACATCCCGGGCTTTAATCAATGGGGACAACATCTGGTCTCTCGTCATGAGGCAGTGCTTACAGCCGCTGGTGTGAAAGACGCGATCTTAGCCACCGGAGAGGGTTTTTGGAAAGACAATAACATTATCAATGCCTTTGTAAGCTTCTGGTCATCGGCGACTAACTCCTTCATATTTTCATTTGGAGAGATGAGCATTACTTTATGAGATCTGAAGGGGATATGCGGTCTCCCTGTATGTGGATTGCCTTTCGATGAGTGTACTCCTCCAAACTCTACCTTCAACAAGAACCCGATTGCTTTAAAGGTCATAGATCTTCTTGACGAATTATATCAAACGACCAAGAAGGAAAAGTTCACAGCAAGAGACTGGGTGACATTATTCTCAAGGATTTCTGGCCAACATGTATCTAATGACAACTGGCCTTCTAACATTGTTGAGTTTCATGCCAGTGGGCAAGGCGGCCTGTGGCTTCCCCTTGAGCGCCTACAACAAGTACAACCTGAGGTCGAGCTTATCCTCTTTTTGTGGCTTTGGATTTCCGTGGTCATTTGTCCTTCCTCTTCGGCCTACGGTCTCGTAAAATGGTCATGTCTTTATGTGGCTTGCGAGATGGCTCAAGCGCTTCGCTTTGGCACCACGAGTATTATGTGATATTTATAAGGGTTTAAATCAGATTATATATAATGAGAAAGGCCTAGGGCGTGCCATTTCTTATTTCCCGGCTCATTTTCTCCTTGGCTAGCTTGGATTCTATTTCCCAGAGATTTATGGAATTGAGGAAGTTACCCAATTTCCTTCTCAGGGTTTGATATTAAAGAAATTTGCAGGCGTAACTTAGCCAGCTATAGTTTCGAAGACATGACCGGGCTTCTTATTCGAGCTAGTTTTTTTGAAGAGAGGTTCTGTCGTATGGTTGCCCCCTGCAGTGGTCGACAAAATCTTCCTCTGAGGGACTAACCCTTGGTGAGAAGGACTTTGCGTTGTTGCTTCAACCAGGTCTTTTGGCTTATAGGGACGGTCCTCATTTTGAAGTTGAGCCGAATGTTGTGATAAATTCTTCCAATGATCATGAAGTGAGTAAGGGAACGCGTGTCGAGGTGCAGAATAACTCTCCTGTGCTTTCGGATTCCAGTGACCATGCTCTGAGTGACCTTTTGGGCTTCCATGTAGATCTAAACATGAGTTAAATCGACCAACCGATGCGGTCTTGTGATAGCGGGCCTATATTTTCTGATAACATCTTCATGAGAGATTTTTTGGGGGTTCAAACTCCTGAGGCATGTCAATCTCCTCCTTCTATAGCCCAAGATACTCCTATGAAGGCAGCTTCTCATTCAGGGTCTGGTTCGGGAGGGGAAATCCGCTCGGAGGCTCCACGTAATCATCCAGAAGGCACGGGTACGAATTTTGAAGGTAATCCCTCTTTTTTCCTCTTTTTTTTTGACAACTGCCTTAGTTGTCGAAGTATCTGATGACAGTGCTCATGGCGGGGAGAATTTGACACCGATGGAGCCGTTACCTGTTTCTCCTACGTCACCAGGTATTTGTATTTCGGCTTTTTGCCTAGTTAACTTGCTGTTCTGACATCTTGACTTATACTTTTCACCCTTAGGACCTAGTCGCTCAAGTGGTCCTCACTTTAGTTCAACTGGTCCTAGCACTAGCGCGAGCTCAAGTGGGGCTCGTCAGCTTCCTGATGTCAAAGATCGCTTCTTGGATCCTTTGCATCATTTCTTTTCAACTTTCAAGGTGATCGGGGCGGAGTAGTTAGAGCAGCGGGATCTCAAACGTTTGAGGCGCGCAATAGCACAATTCAAGGGATGCATCATTTCTTCTTTGGGGGACATGAATTCTCTTGATGATATCACCGAAGCGTTGGATATTTGTGAAGATTTTTCCATAGTCCTAGATAGGCTCCAACTCTGTGTTTCTGGTTTTGGTGATGTCATACTTTCACTAGAGAAGTTACGTGCCCATTGGCGAGAGCTCGAGGCTGCTGCACGACCCTTGGTTTCTGTAGAAGATCTAGCGTCCGCGGAAGTTGACCTAGCCAAATGTATAGATAGCCTTGCTCAACTTAAGGAACATAACCTCCAAGTGGCAAAGGAGATGGAAAGTAAAAAGATGATTGCTGAGGAGATTCGAGCATCCATAGCAGCCAAACAGGCCGAGGTCCGTCGCATTGTCACTTCTATCTTTGTGGATAAAAGTAGAATAAATTCGTTGACTTTCATCTCCAACAAACTTCAAGCCGAGGTTGACCTTTATAAAGTGAGAATTGATTCAGAGAGTCGGGATATTTTTGCTATGGAGGCTAAGGTCGAAGAGCTGCGGGCGTATACAGTTCCTCTTGCTGATGTAGTGAACTCTATTCGAGTTTTAAAGGAGTCCCTTCCTTCTACAAGGGAGACTGTAGAGATTCTTTTGTAAAATTTTGATGTATGACCTCCTTTGTAACTTCTATGGATAATATCTTTTTAAGTAATTCCCATTTACAGTTGCTTTTACTTGATTCTCGCAATTAACAACTTCATATGTGCCATTGCCATAGACCCTCTCAATGATGTAAGGCCCTTCCCATTTATGCTCGAATTTACCGATAAGTTTGCCCCCGGCCATAAGCTCTGTGCGTAGCTTTAGCACCAAATCTCCTCTTTTGAATGAGCGATGCCTCACGACTTTATTGTATGCTTCAACCATCCGAGCTTGATAGAGTTCAATTCGTTGTCGTGCTTGAACTCGTTTCTCATCTAGTGCCTCGAGCTCGTCGAAGCGAAGTTTGGCTTGTTGTTCAGTAGTTAACCCAGAATAGATAGCAACCCTTAAGGATGCTAGCTGGATCTCCACTGGTAAAACTGCTTCAGTGCCAAAAAGTAGTGAATATGGCGTTGCTCCCGTTGCCGTTCGATGTGTGGTTCTATAGGCCCACAGTGCTTCAGGTAACCTCTCGTGCCAATCTCGCTTATTTTCACAGTGGTTCTTTTGAGGATTCGAATGATATTTTTGTTAAATGCCTCTGCTTGACCATTCCCTTGTGGGTAATAAGGCGATGAGAATACTTGTTTGATTCCAACCTTCCGGCATAACTGATTTACTTTGTCTTTTATGAATGGAGTGCCGTTATCTGAGGTGATTTGATAGGGGACACCATAGCGGTAGATGATTTTGTTCTTGATAAATTCAACCACCTCTTACGCTCGGACTCTCTTGTAGGCTTTAGCTTCTGCCCACTTGGAGAAATAATCCGTAGCAGCTAAAATATGTGTCCTTTGGATGATGATGGGTTTATCGGACCGACAATATCAAAACCCCACCAAGAGAAGGGCCACGAAATCGGTGCTGGAGACATTATTGAAGCAGGAATATGATAAATATCTCCATGCATTTGGCAGGCTTCACAGGATTTTGCAAAATTGATGGAATCTTGGACCATTGTGGTCCAATAATAGCCTAATGTTTTGATCCTATGATAAAGACGACGTCCAGATTGGTGGGCGCCACACTCGCTGGAGTGTGTCTCTTGAAGAACCTGACCAATATCATTCCCGTTGATGCAGCGAAGCCAAAGCCCATCAAATGCAATCCGATACAAATTATCTTGAAACACGGTATATCGCAAAACAACCTTTCTCAGTGACTTCCTCTCATTTGGATCATCTAGTTCAATACCATATTTCAGGTAATTGATGATAGGGATGTGCCAGTCATCATTGTTTGTAGTTATCTCGGATACACACCGTCCAATTTGATTTATTCGGAGCTCTTCGTCATCTTCTAGTCTTTGTACTCGAATTGTCATGTCATCAAGCTCATTGAAAGTGAGGATACTGGCTAACTTTGATAGTGCATCAGCAACTACATTTTCTGACCGAGGAACGTGCTCAACAGAAACAATTTCGAACTTTACCAACAAAGTATGAGCTTTGTCATAATATTTTCGCAAATGAGGCCGGTGTACCTTGTATTGATTATTTAACTGTTTAATAACCAATTCAGAGTCCCCAAATATTCGCACAAATAAAATATCTGATAACAAAAGGAGTTCCATACCAATGATCAAAGCCTCATATTCAGCTTCATTGTTTGTTGTGCTTTTTCTAAGAAAATATGAGTGCGGGAATAAGTCTTTATGAGGGGAGACTACGACAATTCCAACGCTAGCTCCGGATGGCTTTGAAGCGCCATCGAAATACATTTGCCACATTGGATCATCATTTACATAGAAAACCCTCTCATCAGGTAAGTTTTCTAAGATGGGAAATTCTTCTTCGAGCGGATGGGCTGCTAGGAAATCTGCTAACACTTGCCCTTTCACTGCCTTTCGTGGCACATATTTGATATCAAATTCAGATAACAGCAGTGACCATCTTGCTTGGCGTCCTGAAAGCGTTGGTCTAGTGATCAGAAACTTGAGGGGATCAGCCTTCGATATAAGTATGATCTGATGCGCGAGGAAGTAATGTCTTAGCTTTTGTGCCACAAAAACCAATGCTAGACAAATCTTCTCAATCGAGGAATAATTACATTCAGCTTGTAATAATCGACGACTGAGATAATATGCGACTTGTTCTTTGCCTTGGGCATTTTCTTATGCAAGCAATACCCCCAGTGATTGTGGACTAGCAGCAATATAAAGAATGAGCGGCTTTCCTTTTACTGGGGTCGTCAAAACAGGAGGATTTTGCAGCAATTCTTTAATGGCTTCAAAAGCATGTTGACATTTCGCATCCCACTGGAAAGTCGTATCTTTTCTCATTTGTTGGAAACAATGTCTAAAACAAAACAAATTTGACCAAAGCATGAGTTTTGATGATTAACAAAGTTAAATTTGAGTATAAAGTGAATACTGATGATTTTGTTGAATGTTTTAAGGAATGAAATAGCCAAGTCGATTTCCAAGTCGACTTGGACTTCGACTTAGGGTGAAGTCGATCTCAAAATCGACTCCATCCTCGACTCCAAAATGAACCTCACGACCAGATTTGAAAATGGGAGGAAAGCAGGTGAAGTCGCAGGCCAAGTCGACTCCACTTGCGACTTGGGAAGCCAAGTCGCAGATGAAGTCGACTCCAGCATCGACTTGAGATGGCAAAATCACTCCAGAGTTGATTTTGGGGTAGAAAAATACCGAAGTCGCAGACGAAGTCGACTCCGGTTTGCGACTTGGGTGAAGTCGCAGACGAAGTCGACTCCAACATCAACTTGAGGTCTTCAAAGTTCAAGACTCAGTTTCAAGCTCATTTCAAGATTAACTTGAGTTTTCTCAAGACCAAATCAAAGGCGCAAACTTATTATCAACTTAAATTTCTCATGTCCAAGGCAAAGCTTCAAGCATATTTCAAGATGAATTTGAAGATATGAAGACTAATATCAAAAGAAAGCAAGGTGCATGAATCAAAGGCAAATCAACCATACAAGTTTTCAAGATCTCCAAGACTCACAAGGTATACAAAATATGAAGCCAATCCAGAATGAAAATGATTGAAGGAAAGAAGCTAAGCAAGATAGAAGAAAATCAAACATGATCAAATTGTTTTTGGCACAAAGAATTGGTCAAGTCGCAACCCAAGTCGACTCCAAGATCGACTTGAGTTCAAGTCTGAAACCAAGTCGACCCAGACTCAGATTTGGAAACTGCAGAAGTGAAGTCGCAGACGAAGTCGACTCCACTTGCGACTTGGGAAGCCAAGTCGCAGACGAAGTCGACTCCACCTGCGACTTGGGGAAGTAACGTTCGAATTTTTGAACGTTGGAACATTTATTGCGCGCCAACCACTTCTATAACGTTCAAATCTTCCCCATTCTATACATAGACACTCAAGCAAACGTGGAAACACACACTACATAGCCTAAAGAGAGGAAAGAAGTGCAAACAAGAGCTCCCATTTGCTTTTCTCCAAATTTGAGTGATCTATACACTTTCAAAGGAAGAACGAGCTTCAAGTTGCAAGTAGCTTCAACGATATACAACCGGTTGCTTCTACAGATTCTTCCTCAAGCTGAAACTTGCCTACACAACTCAGTAAAGTGTAGATCTTTCTTATTTTCATTATTCTTTGTTCTTGGCGCTTGGTTTGAGTTTGTTATAACAAACCAAGACGTTGCAAGTAGAGTTGTGATTGGAGTTAAACTCATCATCTACTTGTATCAATTGTATAAGCCCCCTAGAGCTAGAATCTAGAAGAGAGCGGAGACTCTATGTGTATTCGCGGAATACATAGTGGAACCTAAGTCACAACGGTGTGTGAGCTTGGAAGAGTGGAGTAGGGAGAGGTTGCCCGAACCACTATAAATCTTGCCTACTGTTTTACTTTATTGCTTTCATTACTTCATTGCTCTCTATTTGTTTCAATCAAGGGGATTAAGCTTTCAAGGGGTTAAGTTTTAATTTACCGAAGAATTTTATAAGAACCCAATTCACCCCTCCCCTCTTGGGTTTTGCCATTAACTCGGGACCAACATCATTGACTTGTGAAAGGGCTGGCACCGGCCGGACAAGTTGGAGATGAAACGCCGGATATACGACAATTGACCTTGCAGACTCCTAAGTTCTCTGAGATTCCGTGGAGGCGGCATATTTTGAATTGCTTCTGTCTTGAGTGGATCGACCTCAATTCCCCTTTGGCGGATTATGAATCCGAGGAATTTTTCGGATGATACTCCGAATGCACATTTGAGAGGATTCATCTTGAGATCATACTTTCTTAGACGTAGAAATACCGACCTCAAATCTTCTTTATGCCTATCGTGACCTTCAGATCTTACAACCAGGTCATCGACATAACACTCAACATGTTTGTGTAACATATCATGAAATATATTTTGCATAGCCCTTTGATAAGTTGCGCTAGCATTCTTAAGACCAAAAGGCATGACTTTGTAGCAAAAGACACCCATCGGTGTTTGAAATGCTGTTGCGGCTTCATCTGCTGGAGCCATCTTGATTTGATTATATCCTGAATATCCATCCATAAAGGAGAATGTGTTGTACAGAGCTGTGTTGTCAATTAGCAAGTTAGTGAAAGGAAGAGAAAATTCATCTTTAGGGCATGCTTCGTTTAGATCTCGAAAATCTACGCAAATGCGGATCTGCCCATTTTTCTTTTTGACATGAACAACGCTAGAAATCCATTTCAGAAATTTGATTTCCCGAATGAATTCGGCATCAATGAGTTTTTCAACTTCCTTTATGATTTGTTCTTCGAGCTCTGGTCGAAACCTTCTCGGAGCTTGCTTGACTGGCTTTTTATCCCGTGTAATATGCAGGTGATGCATTGCAACTGCGGGGTTGAGCCCTGGCATTTCGGAATACCCCCAAGCAAAAACATCTTTGAATTTACTTAAAAGTTGCCTTAACGCTGCCTTTTCTTTTTCGGCCAGGTTTTTAGCAATAAAAATGGGTCTCGGGTTCTCAGTCCCGAGATTGAATTCCTCAAGTACATCAATAGTGAGCTGTCCTCCATCCTCAATCGCAGGTGGAGCGTCCTCTAGTTCCATTAATGTCTCTTCATCGTTGCTAAAGTCCTCGCTTGCAGTGATGTAATAGGTGGCAGCGAAGTCGATGTCTTCTTTTTCTTTGTACACGAGGCCAAGTCTTTGTTACCCTTTTGATAACCAGGAGGTCTTTCGGATAACGGGATAGGGATGTCACTTCCGAGACCTAATAGATGTGGTTCATCGGGATATAATCCCATCAAATCCATAATTTTCTTGCTTTCTCTGCTATAGCGATGGAAATCCCATTTCTTGAGCTTAGCCGTGGGTAAACAAGAGGATTTGTTAGGACTACCGTAAACCTTTCCATATTGCTTTATGAAATGTTTTTTTGGCAAAATTTTCATCTTGAGGTTCCTGCATACTTGGAATAGATACGTTAAACTCCACGGGCATTGCTAAAACCTCATCAAGCTTTTCATTAGGTTTTTTATTTTGGTGAGCGACCTCAGTGGCTATTCCGTCACTCTCACAGCAAAGTGACTTGGCTTCCTCATTGGCCTGATTCCGGAATCTCCGAAGAGCTTCCAGATCCACCTCAAACCTAGGGGAATTGGCTCGAGGCAGTTTAGCAACTTTTTTCAGGACTTCGAGGTCCAAGTAGAACCGTGAGCCTGCAGCAGTGTTGCTATAGCTGGTAGGAGGTGGTATGGTCGCCCCCTGTCATTGCTACAGTAGTGGCTGTACTGGATCGAGGCTCATATTTTCAAATTTGGTTTGAAACTGAGACCTTGGTTTTGTCATTCCTTGTCCATGACCGCACCCTCGACCACAACCTTGACCTTCCATCTTCTCACCCTTTGAGAATATGTCTGTGCATACTAGGGCGGGGGGAGCCTGAGATACCTCCTGCTGTCCTTCTAATGTTGTTGCTTCAATTGCTTTCATTGATGTGTTGACAGCAGATGCCAAGTCATAATACTTAGCATTAGAGTAAAATGATTCCGCCGTTGTGAATGGTTTATGGTCAGCAAAAATCCTTTTTTCGACTCCATCCTTGCAGTACTTGAAGCATTGATGCACCGTTGATGCGATGATCTTATTACTGTGGAGCCAAGGCCTTCCTAACAGCAAGTTATATGAGGTCGGAGCATTAATCATAAAGCATGGGATTTCAGTGCAGAAATCTTCTATGCTTAGTTCTAACTTAATCAGGCCCATGGCCTTTTGAGTCCCTTGATTAAACCCGTGAATCACCACACTAGTGTCTTTTAGCGCTGATGGAGAAATTCCGATCCTCCTGAGTGTTCGAAGGGGCAGGAAATTATTTACGGACCCGGCATCGATCATGATTCTGTTAACCAGTTCACCGGCCAGGTTGCCCGTAACATATAAAGGTCGGTTGTGATTAATGTCTCCAAGCAACATATCCTCATCAGTGAATGAAATGACCTCATCACATTCAGTGGCATCGACTAGGTAAGCAAGACGGACATTTTCATCTGTCAGAGCACTAACCAGTGCGTCCCTGGCTTCTTGCGACAACTGCAAGGCATCGTAAATACTGAGTCGAGCAGGGAGTCGCTTCAAGTGTTCAAGCACATCATAGCTTACTGAGGATTTCCCATGATTGGCTGGAATGTGCTGTTCTGGCTGAATACGATTTTCTTGTGTCGGGGCTTTACCCTTGTTTTCTAGTGTGATTCGACCAAATCGAAGAATTGCAAGAACATCCTCTTCAACTTGCACCATATTGCAAGAGGCAGAGTCCTGAATGTTTGTAGCCAATGTTCCTAGTACATCTGAGAAAAATGGCTGTATTTTTGGAATTTCAGGAAAATACCCACTCATCGACTTGATGCACTGATGAAGCATGATTCCTTCTTTATCGAACTTTTGGTTGATTATTCTGCAGTTTATCCATCTCAAGATGTAGTCATATTGAGATTCTCTTGATAGGGGGTGCATGACTTCTATCATCTCTGGAGGGAACTCTGTTTCATATTCGTGGAATCTTAGGATAAACATATCAACGAACTCTTCCTAAGAACCAAATGCTTCTTCGGGAAGCGAGGAGATCCAGAGAAGGGCACAACTGTCATGGGCCAAGCACAAAACAAAGTGCCCGAGTGCAAACTCTTCTGTTTACCCCATTTGACAGACCGCCAGTGAATAATCAAACAAGTGCGGCAATGCATACTTATGATTCTCATGGAATAACTGAATATGAGGCCAATCATAGCTTAACTCCCTAGTTAAGAAAGGGAACACTCGAAGAATGGGCGCATCGTTTAATTGTAGTACGTGCAGAACTTGGAGTTGATTTGTCCTCCCAAAACCTTCAGCATCGCTCAAAATTGTCTCTTGTTTGAAGCCTTCATTGCCGACCCATCGGATTGCCTTTATGAAAGTTTTAGCTCCAAAGGACTTGTACCCATTGTCAGTCGGAGGGCATACTGCATCTGAAAGGTACTTCGTGACCACTTCAGGTCCAGGCAACCATTGTGAAACCCCGACCGTATACGCGTCATTTCGATATTTGTAATTTTATAATTATTTTATGAATAAATGAAAATTCATGAATTATATTAATGGGGATATGTGTATTGGAGATTGAAATAATGCAATTAGGAATTTAACCCCATGAATAGTGCACGTGAATAGTAACAAAGGACTAAGACCCGTGATTAAGAGTTAATCACTTGGATTAACTTAATCACAAAAAGACAAAATAGAGATTTAATCACTACAAGACAAAATAGCAATTATTTTGGATATTTTAATCCAAGTTTGGATTTTTGTGGAAAAATAGAAAAAAATTCATAAATTGCAATCCGGGCGTCGGAATTCGATGAAATTTTTTATGGATGGTTAAAAATTCATGATGAACATGATGAATGGATTAAGATGTGATGAAAATCACAAATCAAAGGTCAAGATGAAGCGTCATTTAGAGATCGAAAAAGTAGCTTAACTTTTAATTAAAGCTACTTTTGACTTTTTAATAAATAAATAAAATAAAAAATAAAAAAATTAAATGCAAATGCAGCTGCAATGCAGGGAGTTGCAGGGGCTGTTGACTTTTGGGGCCAAATTCAATGGCCACAAATTAATCTTATCATTAACCAACGATTAGGATTAATTTAGCTTAATTTAATTAATTTTAAAAATAAAAAAATAGATAGAAAATCGGGCTGCAAAAGGGTTTCTGGAGCAGGCCTAGGGTGGGCAGCACATGGCTCAAATAATTTTTCAAAATTAAAAAGAAATACCAATTTATAATTAAATACCTCAAAGCTAGGGGGTAAAATCCAATTTTGTAAAAAATCAAAAAGTATAAATAGGGGGGCATGGAGGACGTCAAAAGGCACTCCAAGCTTGAGGAATTCAAGCATTCCTATCCCCAAAATTCGTTTTTGGGCCTTTAGAGAAAGAAGGAGAAAGTTGGAGAGAGAAAGTGTGAGAAAAAGAGGCGTATCTCCACTTCGGGTAAGCAATTTCTTTCCAAATTTCTTTTGGATGTTAATTAAGGTAAAACCATGCTTAGATAATTCCCAAGCATGAAAAAATAAGTATAGATATAATGTTTAAATGAAATTATGACAAAACATCAAAAATTTGGAGCGAAGATAAGGTATTTGGAAGATAGCATATGATATGTGAAAATAATTCTCTAAAATTGATAAAATATGATTTGGGATGTATGATTACGATAAATATGATGTTGGAATGATGATATATTAATTTCATGATTTTTGGAATTAAGGATTATGCTTAAGTGAATTTACGCTGATTTTTAGTATATGGAGAAAATGATTTTTTTGGCCAAGTAAATGATGATAAATTCAAAATGTATGAAATGACATATGATATACTAGGCATAAGGTATGTCATGGTATTTTTTATTTTTGGAAAAAATATCAATTTTTGGAACCCATGAACAGTAACCACGTCTCTGTGAACAGTAACTCGGATGAACAGTAATCTGCTACAGTGATTTTGCTACAGTAAATAGCGTGATTTTAAAGAAAATTTGAGATTAATATTTAAATATAAGGATGAAAATTTTGAAGAACCTATGGATAAAAAAATATCCACATAAAGAGATAATGCTCAAATAATATAGAGCATGCATGGGAAGCAGCTTGAATAGAAGAAATGAAAATATCATTTCTCCTTGAATAGGAAAAAGAAAAGAGAAGGTCGAAGACACCTCCTAAGAAGGTAAGCAAGTTATATGTTTTGCAAATTATTTTCAAAATGCTTGAAATTGTTTGTGAATTGCTTTATGAAATTTATTTAAGGTTGGCCATACCTATAACTGCTTTACATGAACTGAAGTTCGTTTTGTGAAATTGTTTATTAAATGCTTTTTATGAAATTGTTTATGATTTGCAAATATCATGCCGACATGTGTATGAGAATGAGCATGTGCACGAGGAATAGGCCTTAGTTGAGGTAGTAAGCGGACCGGATGTCCCCCTCGCTATTGCCAAGTCGCTTAATAGGCCTAGGCCGGCGGCGACCTCCTTGAAATGGGAGCATGTATGGGATGGGCGCCTAGCTAGCGTCGCATCCAAAGGAATGTCATGAATGCTATGTATGCATTGCATTTGCATTTTATGAAATGCATGAAAATGATTGAAAAACTATGTATAGCTTGCTTACTGAGTATTATTACTCACCCACGCTTTTTCAACAACAGACAGGAAAAGATGATGAAGGCAGCATGTAAAATGACATGTAGTTTTGATGAAATATTGTATATGTAAATTTTATGTAAAGACAATGATGATAAATTTGAGATGGAAATGAATATTTTTGTTTTATGAAACAGTTTTGGTTTATAACTGTGATATGTGAAATATATTTCATGTTAGATGAATGATGGAAATTTTCCATGTATTAATGATAAAAAAAATCCTACCGTGTGATCAGGGCAACAATCCTGAGTCACGTTTACCAATCAAAACGATCCCGGAGTAAGGCTTCTAGGCACCTCGGTTCAGGGCGCCACAACCATATGGCTAATGGATTACTCCATGTACTGTCTCTGAGATAATTCATGTAGTGAGCAGTAGATTCTTAACTGTATTGTATTTTCCTCAAGTAATTACTAGGGAACTGCTCTCTTTGCCTTGACAGGAAGCGAACCAAGAATGCATCTATCAAGATGACCCACTCGATAATTTCTTCGATATGGTTATCTCGATACCAAGACTGTGGCGCCCCAAACCGAGACGTCACATCCTTACCTCAAGATTTATCGATTGGTAAATGTGATTCAGGATTGTTGCCCTGAACACGCGGCGGGTTCTCAATTTGATCTCGTCAATTTTTATTTTTATTTTCTTCTTTTCTTCATCATATAAGCTCATACTTAAGCTCATACTTGTCATCATTCATAGTGAACTCATCTATATCGTCATAAAATTTGTCATACAAGTATCTCTACTTTCATATTATAAGCAACATATATATGTTCATGAATAAAAATTCACATAGAATTTTATGTAAAATCACTTATCTATTTACACCATACATAATCAATCTCATTTCATTATATGCAATACATTCATCCATTCTTCAGACATACCGATACCTTTTACCTTTTCTCCTTCCCTCGAGCCTTAAACCTGTCTAAGGTTAGGAAAACAAAACGTGAGTGATAAACTCAGTAAGCAAGCATCATTTTTTCATTTAAATGCATTCCTTGCCCATTAGGTAGGAGACACTTATCAAGTGATCAACTATCAATAGGAAGAAACTGTTGGGTCCCGAATTGATGGCAAAACCCAAGAGGGGAGGGGTGAATTGGGTTCTTAAAAATTTATAACTCAAATAGACACTTTACCCCGGATTAATCTAGTCCCCTTGAATGAAGAAACAGAATGGAAAGCAAAGTAATGTAGAGAGCAGAAATAAAAACAAGTAGACAAGAATTTTTATAGTGGTTCGGGCAACCTCCCTACTCCACTCTTCCAAGCTCACACACCTTGTGACTTGGGTTCCACTATTGTATTCTCTCAATACAATTAGAGCCTCTTGCTCTCTTCTAGATTCTAAGCTCTAGGGGGCATATACAACTGGAGCCTCTTGCTCTCTTCTAGATTCTAGCTCTAGGGGGCATCAAACACTTAGCACAAGTAGGTGATGAGTCACACTCCAATCACACACTACTTTGCTACCACTTGATCTTAGCTACGCAAGCTAAATCAAGTTCAACACAAACAAGAAATCAATGAAAGTAAACTACACTTTACAGGTGTGTAGAAACGATTTAGCGCAGGGAAGAACTTGTAGATGATGGCTTTGAAGTTTCTGAATGTAGCTCTTGCAACTTGAAGCACAATTCTTCCTCTCTTGATTGGCTTGATCACTTTAATGCTCTTGTAGATAGGAGTTATGCTCACTTAATGTTTTCCAACTACTTCCCTCGTCCACCATGAATGCTATTTATAATTTTGGAGGGAATCCGAACGTTAGAAGGTAGGTGGCGCGCATTTAATGCGCCAACGTTCGAATTAATTCCGACCGTTGCGACCCAAGTCGCAGGTGGAGTCGACTTCGTATGCGACTTCGCCCAAGTCGCAGATGGAGTCGACTTCGGGTGCGACTTCGCTTCTCCGTCGCAACTTCAAGTTCCAGTCAGGGTCGACTTGGGTTCACGACTTGACCCAAGTCGCAGGTGAAGTCGACTTCGGGTGCGACTTCACCTTGGCAGTTGGTTTTATGAACTTTGAAAAACTTGGAAGATGATTCGTTTTGCTTAGGCTTTCTTCCTTCAGTCCTTTTGATTCTGGAATGGCTCCTCATACTTATAGATCTTGTGAACCTTGAAGAACTTGACTTTGATTCTTCCTGGATTAGCTTGATCCTTGTGAATCTTTGAAGGAATTGAGTCTTGCTTGGAATTTGAAACACTTGAGTTGATAATGAGCTTGTTTTCTGAAAAAATAGCTTCTGCCCGATCGAAGTCGATGTCGGAGTCGACTTCGGCTGCGACTTCACCTCAAGTCGTACGTGGAGTCGACTTGGGGTGCGACTTCGGCATTCTGCTGTTTCGAATTCAGCTCTGGAAGGTTTCGCCCGACTGAAGTCGATGGTGAGGTCGACTTCGTTTGCGACTTGGCTACCCAAGGCGCAGGTGGAGTCGACTTGGCCTGCGACTTCACCTTCCCTTCTTCCGTTTTCAGCTCTGGACGTTCTGCATGTTTGAAGTCGATCTTGGAGTCGACTTGGGGATCGACTTGGCCTTCCTAACTTGATTTTCTTCAAATGGTTATTCCTTAAACATTTTCACAAACTTGTTAGTAGCCAAGACTTTCTCAAATTGATTTGTTAATCATCAAAACATAGATTTAGCTAGTTTTCCTCATGTTTCCAACAATCTCCCCCTTTTTGATGATTGACAAAACCGATTTGAGTGGATACCTTTCATTTAAATAAATATGCTCATATTGATAATGCAAACATTCAAAGTATTCATTTAAGCATATACATATCCTGCTCTTCTCTCCTTAAATCTCTCTCCCCTTTAATCATAAAGACTTATACTCAAATAACTTATACTCAAGTCCTCTTCTTCTCCCCATTCTTAAATCTCTCTCCCCCTTTTTGTCAATATATCAAAAAGATTAGAGGGTATTCAAAGAGATAGGTGGGTTAGCTCCCCCTAAATGGGTGCTCCCCCTCAATTTATGCTTTAAGTGAGTTCAAGCATTCCCATGTCATTTCTAATTTTATAAAATGCTTCTTTTGCTAGGGGCTTAGTGAATATGTCTGCAACTTGATCCTCGGTTCTTACATATACCAAACATATGTCATGATTTTCTACATGTTCTCTAATGAAATGATGTCTAAGGTCTATATGTTTGGTCCTAGAATGCAAGACTGGATTCTTGGTTAGACATATGGCACTTGTATTATCACATTTGATAGGTATATCTTTGAATTCCATGCCATAGTCCCTAAGTTGCTGTTTCATCCAAAGTAATTGAGCACAACAGCTCCCGGCGGCAATGTATTCGGCTTCCGCCGTAGATAGAGCAACACTAGTTTGTTTTCTTGAAAACCATGAAACCAACATGCTTCCAAGAAACTGACATGTTCCACTAGTGCTTTTTCTATCTACTTTGTAACCAGCAAAATCCGCATCCGAGTAGCCGATTAGATCAAAATTAGAGCCCTTTGGATACCATAGTCCTAAATTGGTAGTGTCTACTAGATATCTAAAAATTCTTTTCACAGCTACCAAGTGTGATTCTTTTGGGCATGATTGAAATCTAGAGCACATACACACACTAAACAAGATATCTGGCCTAGAAGCAGTTAAATACAATAAGGATCCTATCATGCTTCTATACAATTTTAAATCAACTAATTTTCCCTTTTCATCTTTGTCCATTTTGATTGTGGAGCTCATGGGCGTGTTTGCTCCTTTGCTGTTCTCCATGCCAAACTTCTTGAGCATCTCCTTGATGTATTTGGACTGGTTTATGAAGATTCCTTCATTTAGTTGCTTGATTTGCAGTCCAAGGAAGAAGTTTAGCTCTCCCATCATGCTCATCTCAAACTCTTTCTGCATAAGCTCAGAAAATTCTTGGCAAAGAGTTTCATTAGTAGCACCAAAAATAATATCATCTACATAAATTTGAATGATTAATATATCCTTTCCATTGTACTTAATAAACAGAGTGGTGTCTACCTTTCCCTTTTGAAAGTTATGATCAATCAAAAACTTGCTTAGTCTATCATACCAAGCCCTTGGAGCTTGTTTTAGTCCATATAATGCTTTGGTTAATTTGTAAACATACTTTGATTGATCTTTTTCTTCAAATCCAGGTGGTTGCTCAACATACACCTCTTCATTTATATAACCATTCAGAAATGCACTTTTGACATCCATTTGAAACAATTTAAAGTTCATGTGAGATGCAAAAGCTAGTAAGATGCGAATTGCCTCTAATCTAGCAACCGGGGCATAGGATTCTTCAAAATCTATTCCTTCTTCTTGTGAGTATCCTTTTGCCACAAGTCTAGCTTTGTTTCTCACTACAAGTCCACTTTCATCTAATTTGTTCCTAAAGACCCACTTGGTGCCAATAACAATACAGTCATTTGGTCTAGGAACAAGGTGCCAAACTTGATTTCTTTCAAATTGATTTAGCTCTTCTTGCATTGCTATAATCCAGTTTTCATCATCAAGAGCTTGATCAATATTAGAAGGTTCAATTTTGGATACAAAAGCATATTGTCCACACACATTTTGCTTTGACCTTCTAGTTTTTACACCTTCATACGCATTTCCTATAACTTGCTCAATTGGATGTGCATGATTGAATTTTAAATCAGTTGGAGGTTTATAGGAATTGTTACCTTCACTTACCCTTTCCTCCATGGAATCTTCTTGCTTTTCCACATGCAGCCTTTCAAGGCCATTTGCTATGTCATCTGCATCACTTGAATCATCCTTTCTTTTAAAGCATGGGTTAGTTTCATCAAAAACAACATGTATGGATTCTTCTACAACTTGGTTTCGTTTATTGAAAACTCTATATGCTTTGCTATTTGATGAATAACCAAGGAATATTGCTTCATCACTTTTAGCATCAAGTTTTCCCAAGTTGGTTTTTCCATTGTTCAGAACATAACATGTGCATCCAAAAGTATGAAAATAAGATATGTTTGGTTTCTTTCCTTTCCATAGCTCATATGGGGTCTTTTTCAAGATTGCTCTAATGGTAACTCGATTCAATACATGACAAGCTGTACTTACAGCTTCACCCCAAAACTTTTTAGATAATTTGCTCTCATTTAGCATAGTTCTAGCCATCTCTTGTATAGTTCTATTTTTCCTCTCCACTACTCCATTTTGTTGTGGAGTCCTTGGTGCAGAAAATGTGTGATGAATTCCTTTTTCATTACATAATTCTATGAATCGTTTGTTCTCAAATTCACCACCATGGTCACTTCTTATAGTCATAATAGTACTTTGTTTTTCATTTTCCACCAAGTTTACAAACGTTGCAAACATAGAGAAGGCTTCATCTTTGCTAGCTAAAAGAATTATCCATGTGAATCTTGAAAAGTCATCAACAATTACAAATACATATTTCTTTCCACCAATGGTTAAAATGTCGGATGGCCCATATAGATTCATGTGTAGCAATTCAAGCAGCCTAGTGGTGGAAATCTCCTTTTTGGTAGAGAAAGGCATCTTTGGTTGTTTAGATAATTGACATGCCTTACATATTTTGTCTTTGTCATATTTCAACTTAGGCAAGCCTTCTACCAAACTATTTTTCCATAGGGTTTTTATATTTCTCATGTTTATGTGTCCAAGCCTTTTATGCCAAACCCATGGATCATTATCAATGGCCATTAGACATTGACCATCTAGT
The DNA here is from genome assembly GCA_030490835.1 of Annona cherimola. Lineage (NCBI taxonomy): Eukaryota > Viridiplantae > Streptophyta > Magnoliopsida > Magnoliales > Annonaceae > Annona > Annona cherimola. The sequence goes on along the minus strand of CM059977.1, from coordinate 49,902,846 downwards.
TCATCAAGTGAAACCAAATATATATTTCCATGTCTTTTTCCACTAAACATGATATGCTCACCATCAAATACATTGCATATAGATGATTCAAACACAACCTTATATCCTTTATCACATAATTGGCTAATGCTCATTAAGTTATGCTTGAGTCCTTCAACAAACAAAACATCCTCCATACATGCATTTGAGCTACTGTAAATATTTCCTTTACCTTTGATTTTACCTTTCTCATTATTACCAAAGGCAACCGTTCCGTCGTTGCAAGGCTTAAGTTTGTGGAATAAACTTCTTTCTCCGGTCATGTGCCTTGAACAACCGCTATCCATGAACCACACATTGTTTGCCTTTGCCTTTAAACAAATCTGAAAAGTAAACAAATAATCCTTATCTCTTTGGTACCCATTTTATGGGTCCAATTGGGTTAGTAATATTGTTCAACCTTTGTTGTTCTAATTTTGAAAGCTCAAATCTTGTGTTTCTTGGAACCCAAACTAATTTAGCACCATGGTCAAATAATCTCTTAAGGTTACACTTATAAACTTTATGACCCATTTTGTTGCAAAAGTTGCAAGCCATTGGTAATCTAGGAGTAGGCCTCCAAGTATATTTTGGTTCAAATGTTGGTCTTTTAGTCCACATAACATTTCTCCTTTGTGGCTTGTATATAGGTGCAATTTTGGTTTGAAGTTTTCCAAGTGTTGGTACATTAGATTTACCACTTTCATTTTGCTCAAATCTATAATAACCAAGACCTCTTTTGTTTGTTTGAGCAGTCATGTTCAGAAACATCTTTACACTTTCTCCTGGATTAGAGAACTTTGCTAATGATTCATTTAAGGATTTGTTCTCCTTTTTCAATTTCTCTACTTCTTTCAATAACAATTCATTTTCTTCTTTCATTTTTGTTGTTCTTTCAGCTAGTTTTCCATTTTCAATAATAACAAAGTTACATTGTTGTTTCTTTGAGGACAGCTTGTTTCCTAGCTTTTTGATTTCCTCATATAATGAATCATAGGCAATTTGTAGTTCTTCTAATTCAGCACATTTGATGCAATTTTGAAAAGAAGAATAACTAGATTGAGAATGACAAGGTTTGGAAGTTACCTCTTCACTTTCTGTGTATTTTGTTGAGATGGATTGATCTTCCAAAACTTCCGTTGTGTTCAAGCATAGCAAGTCCTCTTCTTGCTCGATTCGTGCCATGCAGCATATTCTTGCACAGTTGGCTGCATCATTGTCGTCGGTTGAAGAGCTGCATGTTGATGAAGTTTCCTCGTTGACGAACATGCCTCTTCCTCTTGGCCTTTGGTATTTTCTTCTTTCATGATTCTCCTTTGGCCTTTCTTCCGGTGTAGGACATTGAGCTTGCATATGTCTTACGCCCCCGCATCGGTAGCATTTTGTAACCTCTTTTTTCTTTTCTTTATGTGGTCTTTCTTTGAAGTCTTTGAGGTTCTTTTCTTTTCTCACAAATTTCCGGAATTTGCGAGTGAGAAGAGAAATGTCTTCATCATCGTTGTGAGATGAAGAGGTGGATCCATCTGAATTGTGAGTGGCCTTGAGTGCAATGGTTCTCTTCCCTTTGTGATTATCTTCGTTTCTTCTCCTAATTAGCTCATGTGACATTAATGAGCTAATAAGATCTTCTAGCTTCAAAGTGTTTAGGTCTTTGGCTTCTTCAATTGCCGTTATCTTTGGAGTCCATGAATCCGGTAGAGCTCTCAATATCTTCATAACCTGTTCGGATTCAGAAATAGCCTTTCCAAGACCTTTTAGAGCATTAGTAATCTTAGAAAATCTAGCAAACATTTCAGAAATATTTTCTGTGTCTAGCATTCTAAAACTTTCCAATTCTCCTATCAAGATATTTCTCCTAGTCCCTTGGACTTGAGAGGTTCCTTCATAAATGGATGTTAGAGTATCCCATATCTCCTTGGCGGTTAGGCAAGATGATACTCTATCATATTCCGAAGCCGTAAGAGCACAAAATAAAGAGTTCATAGCCTTAGCATTGCTCTTGACGGTTCTTACTTCCTCTTCGGTCCATTTGGAAGCTCTTTCATCAATTGGCAAAGTTACACCATCTTGGATAGCAATCCAAGAATCCATATCGGTAGCCATGATGATTTTCTTCATACGAAGCTTCCAATAGCCAAAGTTGTTCCCATCAAACAATGGTGGCCTTGTAAAAGATTGACCCTCGGCAAAAGCGGGAACGGAAGTAGATTGGGATGCCATGATAATGGATCTCTTTGATTCAATTCAAAGACCTGCTCTGATACCACTTGTTGGGTCCCGAATTGATGGCAAAACCCAAGAGGGGAGGGGTGAATTGGGTTCTTAAAAATTTATAACTCAAATAGACACTTTACCCCAGATTAATCTAGTCCCCTTGAATGAAGAAATAGAATGGAAAGCAAAGTAATGTAGAGAGCAGAAATAAAAACAAGTAGACAAGAATTTTTATAGTGGTTCGGGCAACCTCCCTACTCCACTCTTCCAAGCTCACACACCTTGTGACTTGGGTTCCACTATTGTATTCTCTCAATACAATTAGAGCCTCTTGCTCTCTTCTAGATTCTAAGCTCTAGGGGGCATATACAACTAGAGCCTCTTGCTCTCTTCTAGATTCTAGCTCTAGGGGGCATCAAACACTTAGCACAAGTAGGTGATGAGTCACACTCCAATCACACACTACTTTGCTACCACTTGATCTTAGCTACGCAAGCTAAATCAAGTTCAACACAAACAAGTAATCAATGAAAGTAAACTACACTTTACAGGTGTGTAGAAACGATTTAGCGCAGGGAAGAACTTGTAGATGATGGCTTTGAAGTTTCTGAATGTAGCTCTTGCAACTTGAAGCACAATTCTTCCTCTCTTGATTGGCTTGATCACTTTAATGCTCTTGTAGATAGGAGTTATGCTCACTTAATGTTTTCCAACTACTTCCCTCGTCCACCATGAATGCTATTTATAATTTTGGAGGGAATCCGAATGTTAGAAGGTAGGTGGCGCGCATTTAATGCGCCAACGTTCGAATTAATTCCGACCGTTGCGACCCAAGTCGCAGGTGGAGTCGACTTCGTATGCGACTTCGCCCAAGTCGCAGATGGAGTCGACTTCGGGTGCGACTTCGCTTCTCCGTCGCAACTTCAAGTTCCAGTCAGGGTCGACTTGGGTTCACGACTTGACCCAAGTCGCAGGTGAAGTCGACTTCGGGTGCGACTTCACCTTGGCAGTTGGTTTTATGAACTTTGAAAAACTTGGAAGATGATTTGTTTTGCTTAGGCTTTCTTCCTTCAGTCCTTTTGATTCTGGAATGGCTCCTCATACTTATAGATCTTGTGAACCTTGAAGAACTTGACTTTGATTCTTCCTGGATTAGCTTGATCCTTGTGAATCTTTGAAGGAATTGAGTCTTGCTTGGAATTTGAAACACTTGAGTTGATAATGAGCTTGTTTTCTGAAAAAATAGCTTCTGCCCGATCGAAGTCGATGTCGGAGTCGACTTCGGCTGCGACTTCACCTCAAGTCGTACGTGGAGTCGACTTGGGGTGCGACTTCGGCATTCTGCTGTTTCGAATTCAGCTCTGGAAGGTTTCGCCCGACTGAAGTCGATGGTGAGGTCGACTTCGTTTGCGACTTGGCTACCCAAGTCGCAGGTGGAGTCGACTTGGCCTGCGACTTCACCTTCCCTTCTTCCGTTTTCAGCTCTGGACGTTCTGCATGTTTGAAGTCGATCTTGGAGTCGACTTGGGGATCGACTTGGCCTTCCTAACTTGATTTTCTTCAAATGGTTATTCCTTAAACATTTTCACAAACTTGTTAGTAGCCAAGACTTTCTCAAATTGATTTGTTAATCATCAAAACATAGATTTAGCTAGTTTTCCTCATGTTTCCAACAGAAACCTTTTATAGAAATCTTCTTTATTAAACACTCATAAAACTTTGTGCATATCCCCATTTCGAGGATTTTCAACAGTGATGTCTATGCATCTAAACCATTTTTCATGGGGACAATTGTTTATCCCAAAATATTTTTCATCTATCATGAGGACATGTCTATGTCCAAAAAATATTTTTAATATGGCATGAGGACAATTATATGTCCTAAAATATTTTTCTTATAGCCTTTTGCTCATGAGGACATTTACTTGTCACAAAACATCATTTATTTAATTTTCTTTATAACCCAACTCGGGTTTGTTCAAAAGCAATGCATGTGCATAAAAATCTTTTATCTAGGCGGACATTCTCATGTCCAAAAATATTTTTCCATTTAAGCCTCTTTTAACCAGCATATAAGATACCAAATCCTTTTTAAACCAATATGGTGGACATATTCATGTCCTTAAATATTTTTCCATATAAACCACTTTTAATCCGCATATGGTATCTTTTGAAAACTGGACATAAATCCATTTAAATCCAACACAAATCCATTTAAAACACAACAGTGTAAGTGCCCATTTTGGGACTTTTAAAACATAGGAAATATATGTATGTTCCAAAAACATATGGATTTGTGTCTCTGACCCTCAAGAAGGTGACACTTAAGAAGTGATCATCCTCCCCTAGGAAAGAAACCATTCATGGACTGCACCGCTAGCTAGGCGGTTGTCCATGATCCTGCTCCCATTTCAGGGAGGGCGCCGCCGGCCTCCAGCCTTCCCCTAAGCGACTCGGCTACAAGTAGAGGTGAGCTCTGGTTCTCGACCATTTTGGTCTGTGACCGCCTCAACCATGAGCCTAGTATAGCGTTTTGCGCACACTCGTATGCTAGCAATGATTTTCACAAAGCTTAGCCCCAGTCATTTGACTGTGCTATTTTTTAAGCCTCAGCTTGATATGTATAAAGTCAACTTTAGTCCGCAAACTATGCCCTTCTCGAATTGAGAACTGGGCAGGATTATTTTGAAAAGAAAATAAAATATTTTAAACCACTTAGTCCGCAGACTATGCCCTTCTCGAATGAAGAACTGGGCGTGGTTTGTTTTGAAAATAAAACATTTTTGTAAATCTTTTTTCAAATCCTGATGTTAGGATGACCATCCTTAAAGAGTTTAGAAATATTTTAATAAATCCATTTTATCAAACTTTTGAAATATTTGAAAAGACAATATCTTGTAAAACTTTAATGATTTGCTAAACAACTTTTGAAATTCTCATTGTAAGAAGCTTTTGAACTAATTCAAAACTCGCGGAGACAAAACTTTTCTTAATAATATTTTTATGAGCAAAACTTATGCAACTCTCTTCCATCCACTATAATGGCATTATTTATCTTATCCACGTCGTTTCCTTGTTACACTTATATATATATATAGAGAGAGAGAGAAGTTTGCATAATCTTTTAATCATTATTTAAGCATAAAATCCATGAAATCATTTTGTAAGACTGGTTACCCTTAAATCTTTTTAGAACATTAGAGTAAAGCATCTTCAAAATGTTATAACTCTAAGAGTTGTAAAGCACCTTGATAGATTATTTCAAAACATCTACATAAATCTCAAAACACGTGTATAAATTCAATTTATGACATTTATTAGAAATCACTTCAAAACATCTATTTATTTCTAGAAATCATTTTGTAAAGAATTATATTTTTCAATAGAATTCCTTGGAAATAGAATTTCCATGGTTTGTTTTTGAATATCACTTTATGAAAGAGACAAACTCTTTCAATATAAAATTCTTTGTAAACCACACTTGTATGAACTCGCTTATATTAAAACCATCATAAAACCCACATCATATTTTCAAGAACTGAGCTTGCTTACTCTATAAGCAATTCTCCACATCATTAATATAAACATGATCAAGTAAATTTAATACTTGAATATAAACATTATGCTTGAAAATTTACTTACTTATCTCGTAAGCAATTATAAAACCAACTTATTATAGCAAGTTCATAAAATTTCTTTGAAACAATATTTTGGAAAGCTCGTTTGCTTACTTGTAAGAAAATTCTTTAAAATCATTGATATAAGCATTTCCAATCTTGGCAATACTTATGATAGAATAAATATTTTAAGAAGTATTTCTTGTTTACCATGAAACAATCCTTAAAGCATTTTATTTAAGCTATCATTTTTAAAATATAGAAGGAAATCAATATTTTAAAAAGTTTGCTTGCTTACCTTGGTCACGTGAGCTTCCCGCGTGAACCCTTTCTTTGCCTTTGCCTATACATATAGAATGATATAACATTCATGTAAATTTCATTTACTTGCATTCACCTAATTTTCCAACCCATTTTCATAAATATTCATAACCCGCCTAATCTCCAAGTCGGGTATACGTACATAACATAATTACGTATCAACCAATCATTTCATCACATGTTCAATTCTCATATTTTAATCTAAAAATTTGAGATTATCAATTCAGAAATTAATTTCACGTTTTTCCATCATATTTTAACATATTTTTTCATTTTAACATTTTACATAATGCATATATCATCTTATCATGTGCATTGCTTCACATATGTGCGTCTAACCGCATCTAATTCATATATTTCTTAAAAATTTTCAAATCAACAACTTGTACTCTAATTCAGAAAGTTTATACACCTCAATTAACACTTATTTAGTGTATTTTCACGGATTTTTAATCCACTAATCATAGGTTTCCAAATCAGCAACTTTGGAACCTATTTTTCACCCGTTTAATGTGTCTTTTATCATATAATCCTAAACAGTCTCATAAATCCGAAATTTCAGCAATTAATCTGACTTTTACTAACCCAAATATAGGGTATTAATATATAGATAAATCTGGATCATTTCTGCATAGGTTTCATATTTCTTTTTGATTTTTTTCTCCCACTATCCACAATTGCTGAAATCAGGCGAACTGAAATCTATAAATCTTGATTTATAATCAAATCAAGCTATTTAATTCTTAAATTTCTACCATAACTTAATAACTACATGAAATAACTGTCATAAAAATTTCATCACGAAATATTGACATAATATATTTATTTTTTCATTTTCACTGTGCTTTACAGTGTTGAGATTTTAGGGTCAGCCTTAATCACGTGATTTATAGGGCATATCTATACCCATAAAAACCTAAATTTTATATTTTTAGTATGATTATCAATATGTCTTATATTTTATGTAAACTTTTCAGCCTGAAAATCCTTTAATAAAAATTATTAAAAATAATTTTCTACGGCTGATCCTGTAACCCGTTTTACCCTGTTTAGGCTAATTTTCTCCAATTCGTTCCTTAATCAATCCATGATGATTCTTACCAAAAATTTTCATGCTAAAATTCATCCATTTACTGTCTCGTTCATATTTTACTTTACAACATCATAAAATATCCAGATTTGAGATATAAAAACAAACAAATCAAATACTTACTTGATTAAATGGGTAATCCTTCCTTTTCCCCTTCCTTTTATTCTCTTTTCTTCCTCCTTGGTGGCCTAGGGGTCGTGACTTACTGCTGGAAAGGAGAGCTCAAAATTCCAGATTTTTTTTAAGTGTTTAAGCCCCCTTGCTTGGACGTCTCCCCCCTTTTTATGCATAGCTGGAATTTTCCAGCAAATGGGCCCCACATGCCACATCATCCACACCATTTTCAATGCATTCCTATCCCCTTATCTGACATGGCAACATGTGGTCCATAAAAAATATTTTTATCTCATTTATAAATCCATTAATTATCCAAGGCAATTAATTAACACAAAGATGTCCATCTGTTGCACGTCCACAATCAGCTGCCTTTTCCATTTTTTTCCAACGAATTTTGCATCTATTAAATGAACACTTACCTACCCTATTACCTAGGCTAAATATCCATGCATTTTCTAATTTTTAAAAAATATAAAAATCACTTTTTCTGGCTATAAAATCGGACACAATGTTGCTGTCCACTTTTTGATGCCTGCACATGTCCTAACTTTGCTGCAGATGTCCTTATCATAATAAATTTTTTTACAGCTTTAATTAATCACTCACTTAATTACCTAGTAGTGTAGGGTAATTAGGGTCAATTTAGGCTAATAAAAAAATCATAAAGTATGCCTAGAGCTGCCAAAACCGTCCATATCACCCATAAAGCATGCTGCTGTCCACTTTTTCATTTTGCATTTAATAGTCCAAATCAGCAACTATTAAATCCGAATTTCACTTTAATTCATTGCCAAATTATCTACATTAACTCCTTGTTGACTTTGGGTATACATTATATTATAAAAATATTTCACAAAATCCACTTTATGGGCTAGTTTGGACGTCTATGCTTGCATGTAAGCTACTCTCCCTTATGCTAATCACTTTTTGGTGTAAAAAGTCAAAATAATTAATCATAATTTCGTGCAAGCCTAATTACATCATCATTTTCATGATCAAATCCTTTAATAACCTTAATCTCATAATTTTAACCGTCCATTCCAAAATTCATCTTAATCCGACTTTTCTAGCTCAATTTATGATCGTTTTAAATTTTGGACAGTGATGATTAATCATCATCAAAATTTTCATAATATCTCTTTTCCATGTGATTAATCACGAAATTATGTGCTTCCATCTCAATTTTCATATTAATCCGCCTTATGGGCGTCAAGTTATGAATTTTCTAAGGTTTTCTATACTAACTTGAGAATTATCCTTTTAAATTCTCATAATCCATATTAAATAATCTAAAATGATTATTCATGATGTATTGGTGTATTTTAATCACCAAAAAATTATTCTAATCCCTTTGTCCCACATCAGCTTATAATGATCACTCGAATCATTATTGCAAATCCTTAGCCGTAATTATCATAGTTTAGCAAAATTTCAAAAATTATTTAAAATTCAATGAATTTACTTATAAATCACATGTAAATATTCAATACGTATATTGAATCCTACTTAGGTTGGGGTTTCACAAAGACATCGCTGATTCCCCTAGTGAATATCGAAAGTATTCCACTCTGGTTTCCCAGGATGCTGGTAGTAGTCGAGATTCTCGCAAATATGTGATGATGTGGTTTACTGGTGACATCCCAACTTTAAACTTAGTGTAGTTAGGGATAAGCATCGAGGCAGTTCTTCGCCGCTTTGCAGGTTTGGACGCGGACGCATTTATATGATAGCAAGTTTCAGTTTCTCCTTTGTTGCTATCTAGGTCCCAAAACGGACCATCCTCAGCGAACTCACATGGAGTTATATTCTGTAATTCCTCGAGAATGTATGTTTATTTTACTGGTCGAGGTAATCTACCAGCAAGCCGTTGATAGAATGGGAGTAGCAACTCGGGCTACAGAAAGTCCATGATCAGGAATGGTTGCACCCGTGAGGATTGCCTCAAATGCCTTAAGAAGAAAGGGAGAATGGCCTTATCCCTTATTATTTTGTCTTCTCTGTATAAATTTTTTAGACATCTTTTTGTCCATCTTAGGCTTGGTGGTTTTCGAACCACTTCCCAATCACCTTTTTCTGCTATCTCAATTGTCACAACATTTTATGAAGCTTGCGCTGGAGGACTGAGTTTTATAATCCCCTTGTCGATGTAATCTTGCAATATTGCTTGGAGATCCCAACACTTCTTAGTGGGGTGACCGACATATCAGTGGTAACTACAATATCGTTGGTGAGAAGTACGTCCAACTTCTTCTGGCCTTTTTGGGACGGGCAATTCGAATAGCCGGTTGACATGAGGTGCTGGAATAGAGTTCCACATCATCTTCCCCGAAGGCATATTGGATTTCCTCTCTTCGGAAGGGTTTTGCAGGCTGCTCTTTTACAAGCAGCTTTGCTTTATCTGGTTGCTTCTTAACCTCCGTAGTGTTTGCAGAGGTCTCTCTAGTTTTCTTCTTCTTAAACGTAGTGGTTGTGGATGACTCCTTCTTCTAGGCTTTTTGCTGAGACAACAAATACTCTTTTCGACAAGCTTCTGTAGCTAGGGCCTGGAATGTACTTAGTTGTTCATTCATCAGCAACGAGATTTTCGTCTTGATGCCATTCCGACAAAGATTGACCTTCATTGCTTGAGAGAGGGGTGCTTGACATCGGTTGGTTACCCTCTGTCATCTAGTGATGTAGTCTTCAACCGGTTCATCCTTCTTTTGGGATAGGGTTGATAATTCTGATAGTTGTACTTCTCGTGTAGTATCAACGAATTAGGAGGTGAACATTTCCTTCATCTCTTCCCATGTTCGCACTGAGCCGGTTGGGAGAGATATGTACCACTGGAAAGCATCACCAGAAAGAGTATTGGGGAACATTCGAAGACAAAAATTTGAATGGTGCGTCCAATTGCCCATGGCATAGTGGAATGATACCAGGTGCTTTAATGCGCTCCCGGTCCCATCGAATTGGATCTTTGGTGGCTTCAAATCCCTAGGTAGCAACTCTGCTTCAACCTCTGGGGGATAAGGCCTGTTGATTGTCGTTGTAGGGACCCTGGTAAGTTGAGGTGCCTAGCGACGAAGGCATTCAGCTACAAGCTGATGCACCATCTCCTTCTACGCAACAAACCCGGGTGATCCCATGGGTGTGTTTACCCGCGCGTCTTGCGTTCGAGGGGTATTGATACGCAGATTATTGAATTGCGGAAAGCCTTGTTCTAATTCTGCATTTTCATCTTCCTCGGTCCGCTGCCTGATTGGTTTCTCGAGCTGATGGACTGATTGGAGGTTCCTTGGTGATAGCGGCTGATGGGAACTCATTGCCTTGTTGCCTGGAGTCTCCATGGCCCATTTCATACGCTTAATTTCCTCCTGGAGATCATGAATGAGCTGAGACTTGGGTGTAAGAACCTCTTCTTCATCGCCCACCATGTAAGAGGCTTCAAATTGGCCTCTTGGGAGAGCGGCCCTAATACTTTCAGGATGAGAGAGGCTACAGAATGGTGGCGTAATGGGTATTGCAGCTGCCCTTGACCGGGTCAACATCTCCGAAGCTTTTGAAGTGCTTGGTTGGGTGAGGTCCACCATGTTGACTTTCGTCATTTGGAGGAGATGCCTCCTCCTTTTAGCTTCTCTCTTGGGGTGCGGCATCCGGTGCTCTCCTCGGAATGGGGCCACGACAGGCGCATAAGTCATATCCTCTCTCAGTCTGATCAATGAGGCGAACTGATTTTTGTGTATAAAATTAGGGATCAGTCTGAGCACCGAACGTGGATAAGTTGTTTGGCGTTTCTGAGGATAATGTCACTCGTTACAGAGTCTCGGCTTTTGGGACGCCCTCAATTTGCGAGCGTTCTGTAGTAGCTTCTTTTACGGCCTACCCCTTTGTCGGGGGTGGGAAAACAGCCTATACCTTGGCCCTGGCGGCAGTGGCGGTGAAGCCTTCAAGTTTAAACGGGAAGTTATTTTCCCGAACTGCTTTTTCTGCTGTGTTTTCTTCCTTTGTTTCCTTGATGCGTGATGAGGAACCGTCACTATGTTGGCAGTATCATGGTGACCTGGAGATTTGACTCTAGCTTGTGAGCTAGATGGAGCATCGGTTGACTGATGGGGCGAATGCGTCAGATCAGGGATGACAAATCGCAAGGTGCCTAAACCAGATCGGACAACAATAGGTCATCGCGGCTTGAATTGGTCATCCCTTCCATCGGCCAATGGAGCATCAAGCTGAGAAACCTTAGTCTGTCTTCTTGACTTTTTCTGCTCCTGGGTATCACCTTGGTTAGGTCGGGAGGCTAGGTCAACAATCCTTGAGGCAGCCCGACTGAATTGACGAGTGATGGTGCATCAAACAAGATTTGGTACAAATTTGTTCTCGTTTCGAGAAACATTGGCTTCTAGTCGGCAAGTTGGCACTAGCCGAGTTGCAGTAGATTATTTTGCAGATCTTTTCATGGAGTGGGATCGCAAGATAGGTTGTGCTGCAGGCTGTTGTGCTGCTGGTTGGGCTGATGCAGCAAGCCGATAGGCGGACTTCTCAGCATAGTCTGACTGCAAAGCAGGCGGGCCCACTTACATTGGAGCCTGTAGAGACTTCATCGGTCGGATAGGAGTGGTCCTAGGGCCTTGAACAATAAGAGGCTCCTTGAGTAGTGCAGATCGATCTCTTCTTCACTTGATCGCTGCAGGAGAGTAGTCGACGTGTCGATAGACACGGTGTTCCGATTTCTCTGGTATGTTAATAAAGTGATGCGGGATAGCCGCATCCATGTGGTTTGGCTCAGAAATGACAAAACCACCATTAGGCAGGAATCCGAAAGCCATCGAATGCGCCATGAGATCTGCAAAGGAGCATTTTTTAGTGTTAGCAGTGAGAAATTAAGCAAGCATATAAAGACCATAGTTTTCAGCTCTTAAAGATGAAGGGAGAATGTTTCACGTCGGGTTCACCATTTGTTCCGGCCTCGCAAAAAATTATTGGTTAAAGATTATTTTTCCTCCGGCTTTAAAAATAAATGCTTAATTAATTCTCCAGCAAAATTTTAAAGCATTTAATTTTTTAACTGAGTCCGAAAAGTATATCACAAAAATATTTTGCATTGTGTTCCACATTCTGATTTTACATCTCCAACGAGAAAACCCTTGATTAAAAGAGCTGAATACAATAGTCCATAAAAAATGCTTATTTTTATTGAAATAATGATGAAATGCGTAGAGAATCTTTCTACGTCTTTACAAATGCACGAAAAATCGTGTCTAACAAAAATATAAAGATAAATGAGTACACTTCGCCCCGCGCCGTGACTCGAATGTGAGGTATATGACGCCACGTGCCATGTCTTAAATATGAGGTACATGACGCCATGAGCCATGACTTAAATATGAGGTACAAGACGCCACGCGCCATGACTTAAATGTGAGTTTACGCTTAGCCCGTCGACCAGCGATGACTCGGTTTGGGAACTAGTGAGGGGCCCGTCGGCTACACTAGTGACCCTACACGGTAAACTAAGTGCGCTCTTAGCTTCTGGATTTACACAGCAGACCAGCGTGTCCCACTTTCAGCTTCTGTACTTGTACAAGAAACCAACGTCTCCCGCATTCAGTCTCTGGATTGAATAATTGGGTGGTTTTACCAAGAAATGGATTCAACCAAATTTTAAAAGTATTTTTGGGTCAACTTTGACCATTTGAGGAGGTTTGGGCCCAACTGGGCTTGTTGAGGAATTTTGGGCTCAAGAGGGCTTGTTGAAGGATTTTGAACCATCTTGGGTTTTTTTTTCTTGAAGAGTTTTGAGCCATCTTGGGCTTGCTGGAAGTTTTGGGCCTATTAAGGCTCGAGTTGAAGAATTTTGGGTATGAGTGGGCTTATTGGAGATTTTTGAGCCATCTTGGGCTTTTTGGAGAGTTTTGAGTTATCTTGGGCTTTTTTGAGGGTCTTGAGCCCAAGTGGGTTGTTGAAGAATTTTGGACCCAAGTGGGTTTGTAAGAAGGTTTTTGAGCCGTCTTGGGCTTGTTGAAGAATTTCTACGCCTATTAAGGCTCGGGTTGAAGAATCTTGGGGCTTATTAAGGCTCTGTTTGAGCAAAGAAGTCATTCACCCGTGTATCAACTTAGCCCACTTCCCGGAGAGTATTTACTCAAGGAGAAATACATAAATTATATATATATGTATATATCTTTGAAAGTCTTCTAAGATGTATGTGTATATAAAATATATATATATATTTTTTGGGGCCCGCGGGACAAATATATATTTTTTGAAGGCCCGCGAGACATATATATTTTTGGAAAATAAAATATTCATTTTTGGAAGCTCGCAGGGCATATATGTTTTTTTAGAAAACAAAATATTCATTTTCAAAAGCCCGCAGGGCATATATATATTTTTTAGAAAACAAAATATTCATTTTTGGAGGCCCGCGGGGAATATATATAATTTTAGAAAATAAAATATTCATTTTTGGAGGCCCGCGGGGCATATATATATTTTGTAGAAAACGAAATATTCATTTTTGGAGGCCCGCGGGGCATATATATTTTAAAAAAAACAAAATATTCATTTTTGGAGGCCTGCGGGACACATATATATATTTTGAAAACAAAATATTCATTTTTGGATGCCCGCGGGACATCTACATAATTTTAGAAAATAAAATATTAATTTTTGGATGCCTGCGGGACATCTATATAATTTTAGAAAATAAAATATTAATTTTTGGATGCCCGCGGGACATCTATATAAATTTAGAAAACAAAATCTTAATTTTTGGATGCCCGCGGGACACATATATAATTTTAGAAAACAAAATATTAATTTTCGAATGCCCGCAGGACATATATATAATTTTAGGAAACAAAAGATTAATTTTTGGATGCCCGCGGGACATCTATATAATTTTAGAAAACAAGAATATTCATTTTTGGATGCCCGCGGGACATCTATATAATTTTAGAAAACAAAAATATTAATTTTTGGATGCCCGCAGGACATCTATATAATTTTGTAAAACAAGAATATTCATTTTTGGATGCCCGCGGGACATTTATATAATTTTAGAAAACAAAAATATTAATTTTTGGATGCCCGGGGACATCTATATAAATTTAGAAAATAAAATATTTATATATATTTTTTGAGGCCTTTTAATATATGTGTATAATGTATATATTTTTCGAGACTTTATATATATACATATTATCTCGGGATCCTCGGGTCACTCTTTTTCTTTCTTTCTTTTCTTTTTTTTTTTTAATGAGGAAACTTATCCTGGGATCCTCTGGTGCCTCTTTTTTTTTAATAAGGAAACTTATCCTAGGATCCCGGGCCATTCTATGGCGTGTTTGGTGGAATCCCGGGACTTATATATATACTTTTATTATTATTATTATTATTTTATATCATAAAAAAACACTTAACTATATATATCATATATATATGTGGCGTACCCGGGGAGATCCCGGGACTCCGGGGCCTATATATATATTTATATATATATATATTATCATAAAAACGCTTTATTATATATATCATATATATATGGCGCACCCAGGGAGATACTGGGACCCCGGGGCCTATCATAAAAAGGCTTAAATAAATAAATAAATATATATATATATATATATATCATACATATATATAGCTCACCCAGGGAGATCCCGGGACCCCGGGGGCCTATATATATTTATACTATTATATATATATTATCATAAAAACGCTTAACTATATATATCATATATATATATAGCGCACCCGGGGAGGTCCCGGGACCCCGGGGGCCTATATATACACACTATTATATATATATATTTTTATCATAAAAACGCTTTACTATATATATATGTGTGTATATATATATATATTCGACGGCCCGTGAGATCCCGGGACCCCGGCCCTTATATATTATATGTATTATTATATATTTTTATCATAATAATACATAGTTATATATATATGTATATATATATATTATACGGCCACCCGAGAAATCCCGGGACCCTGGCCCTTATATATATTATATGTATTATTTTATATTTTTATCATAATAATGCATAGTTATATATATATGTATATATATATAGAAAATATACACATATATAATATGTATATATATATTTTTTTTTTTTGAAAGAGGAAAATACTTAACCCGTGTGTCAATTCAACCCGCCAGTCGTGGAGTATCCACGTTGGGAAAAGTAGTTTTTGAAAAAATATATATATTTTTATATATAGAAAATACACACATATATATTTTTATTTTATTTTTAAAGGAGAAAAATACTTAACCCGCATGTCAATTCAACCCGCCAGTCGGGGAGTATCCACGTTGGGAAAAATAGTTTTTTGAAAATAATATATATGTATATATGTATATATATTTTTATATATAGAAAATACACACATATATATTTTTATTTTATTTTTAAAAGAGAAAAATACTTAACCCGCGTGTCAATTCAACCCGCCAGTCGGGGAGTATCCACGTTGGGAAAAGTAGTTTTTGAAAATAATATATATGTATATATGTATATATATTTTTATATATAGAAAATACACACATATATATTTTTATTTTATTTTTAAAGGAGAAAAATACTTAACCCGCGTGTCAATTGAACCCGCCAGTCGGGGAGTATCCACGTTGGAAAAAGTAGTTTTTGAAAATAATATATATGTATATATGTATATAGATATTTTTATATATAGAAAATACACATATATATATTTATTTTATTTTTAAAGGAGAAAAATACTTAACCCGTGTGTCAATTCAACCCGCCAGTCGGGGAGTATCCACGTTGGAAAAAGTAGTTTTTGAAAATAATATATATGTATATATGTATATATATATATATATTTTTATATATAGAAAATACACATATATATATTTATTTTATTTTTAAAGGAGAAAAATACTTAACCCGCGTGTCAATTCAACCCGCCAGTCGGGGAGTATCCACGTTGGGAAAAGTAGTTTTTGAAAATAATATATATGTATATATGTATATATATTTTTATATATAGAAAATACACACATATATATTTTTATTTTATTTTTAAGGAGAAAAATACTTATCCCGTGTGTCAATTCAACCCGCCAGTCGGGGAGTATCCACGTTGGGAAAAGTATATATATATATTTTTTGAAAATAATGTACATATATATAAGAAAGAAACCTTTTTTTTTTATTTAAAAAAAACGCTAAAAAAAAACTTACTCTTTCAGCGTGAGCTCTCGGGTTTTCTCTCGTTATTCTCAAGTTCTCTCTTTCGTCCTCCCTTTTTTATCATGCCGGGGTCTTATTTATAGGCACGGGAATGTAGTTTCGCGGGTACGAAACCATTCTCACGGAACTTTGTCGCACATCGCTTGAAGAGTAGCACTTTTTTTTTTGCCGCGGAATCGCATTACCGCGGAACCATCTTGGATTGTTCTGAATTCAGAAGCAATTACTTCCTTCTGTCCTTTTTGCGTCCCATCACTTTCTAAGCGCAGAATTTTTTTTTTTTACCGTTCCTGCACTTCTTAGAATAGGAGCCAGTTCCTTATTCACGGATTTTTCAGCAATGTCAAGTGGAGGCTCTCCTGCCTTGTTTACCGATGTCGTCAACTCCTTCAGACAATTGTCATCACAACCATGAAGTATTGCTTTGACCTGTATCAGATTCCCTAGTCTAGCTGCCAGATGGAAAGGTGAATCACCACGGTTTGTTGCTGATTCTCTGCTCTTCTCCTTTTCGCGGAAGCTCTGCTGCTTCTCCATTTTCGTTCGTGAAAAATCTCCTCTGGCTTCTCGATAAAACTCTGCTGCTTCTCCATTGCTCCCTCGGTAAAACTCTGCTGCAACTCCATTGCTGTCATTCCATTCCCCTCTGGCAACTTTTCATTTCTTTCATTAAAACTCTCTATTCACAAAAGCTTTTTATATTTCTGCTGCACCTCTCTCCGCGGCTGCCATTTCTGTCGACTTCGAACAACTTAATTTTTTTTTGTGGCCAAGGCCCCTTAATTTACTTACTATATATATATATTTGTATGATTTAGTCATCTTGTTTAGCCGGTCAATCTTATAAATATTTGCTCCTTTATATATATATATATTTGTTCATCATTTTTTTTTTTCTCTCTCTCTCTCTCTTTTTATGATAAGTTTGTCGGTCTATAGACCAAAAAGGCCCTTGGCTATTTGTGATTAATTTCAGTCATTTGCAAGTTTTTTTTCTTCTTCTCTTCTTTTTTTATATGTATATATATATTTTTTTTGCTATCAATTTTTCTTTTTCTATTTTTTATTTTCTCTTTATTTTCGTTGATTTTCTTTCTTCTTTTTTTTTTACACATGAAAAATCATATAATTTCACAGGCCAAAATTAACCATATAATTGTAGTGATCCTATAGTTCAAAACATACCTCATCAACGGTTTGGCAGCTCAATGCATTGTTTATGATTTTTTTATTAGCCTAAATTGACCCTAGTTACCCTAAACTACTAGATAATTAATTGGGTAATTAAATAAAGTTGTAAAAGAATTTATTATGATAAGGAAAACTGCTGCAAAGTGGACGTTTTGCAGGCATCAAAAAGTGGACAGCAAGTTGGAGTCCGATCACATGGCCAGAAAAAGGGATTTTTGTATTTTTTAAACATTGGAAAATGCATGGATATTTAGCCTAGGTAATAGGGTATGTAATTATGCATTTATTAGATGAGAAATTCGTTGGAAAAAAATTGAAAAGGTGGCTGATGGAGGACGTGCAACTGATGGACAACATAGTGTTAATTAAATGCTATGGGTAATTAGTGGATTTATAAATGTGATAAAAATATTTTTAATGGACCACAAATTGCCATGTCAGCAAGGGGATAGGAATACATTGGAATTAGCATTTGATGATGTGGCATATGGGGCCCATTTGCTGGAAAATTCCAGCATAATGCATAAAAGGGATATCCAAGCTATGGGGTTCAACACTTAGAAAAAAATCTGGAATTTTGAGCTCCCATCACAACAGCAGCTCACAATCCCTCTTTCTTTATTTTTCATACCTTAAACCAAGTGAAGAAAAGAAGGAAGAAAAGAAAGAATTTAAGTGAAGAAATTGCTTGAGAAGGAGAAGTGAAGTTGCAAACAACACAAGTAAGTAGATGGTTTAAGTTTAAGTGATTCTAGTCTAGCTTTTCCAAATTAAATTATACACTATGAATATGATTTGTTGCTGGAATTTAGATGTTGAGTTATGAGGTTTTCATTAGAAGAATTTAATGGAATTTTACAGCATGTAGCATAGTTAAGAGTTAGAAATGATTAGGAAGTGAATTGTGTGATGCACATGCGTTGATATTAGTTAAATCATGCTGAAATTTTGTTTTTAAGTTGCCGTTTGAATCAGTGAATATATTCACATTATAAATCATGATTTAGTGATGATTATATCTGAAATTTAGCATGTGTTGTGAAATATGGAAGGTAAATGAGTTATGGTATCACTTAAAACCCAAAATTCACTTCTAAATGATGAAAATGATAAAGGAAATGATTTAAATAAATTATGGATGAAATATAGGGTAAAATGCCCTAAATATAAGACACTTTGGATGTGAATAAAGGTATCATATAAACTGCCTAAATTCGGATTTTAACAGAAGCGAAAAGTGGACGTCCAAATGGTGTAAACAGGTACCCTATATATGCAGAAAATGTTGCTATTTTGCAACTAATTTATATATAGAGTTTAAATATGTGAAAATGCATTGGATTTAGAGTAAGAAAGTTGGGACAAATTTCTGGAATTAAATGGATAAAAATCTGTCTATGTTGGAAGATCAAAGGAGACGTGTTAAGTGTGGAAAATTGATGTTAAAGTGGCTGTTTTTGTAAATTCAAAAATTTTGAATTATAAATTCGTAAAAATGAATTAATTTGGTGTTAAATGAAGGAAATAAACTTTCTGAATTAGTGGTTAAGTTATTGGTTTGAAATAATTTAAGAAAAGTATGAATTAGATGCGGTTAGACGCGCATATGAGAAACAAGGCACATGATTAAATGAGGAATGCATTACGTAAAATACTATAATGCAAAAATATGTTTAAATATCATGGAAATATGTGGAATGCATTGTTGAATTAATAATCTTGAATTTTGAGATTTATATATGGGAAATAAATATGAAGCATAATGAATAATTGGGATACGTAAAGGCTTAAAGGATGCATACCTGACTTGGAGACTTGACGAATCATGAATAATTATAAAGATGGGTAGGAAAACTAAATGAATGCAAGCAAATGAAATTTACATGGACATTATATTATTTTTCCATAGGAAAAGATTGACCCGGAAAGCTCGTAGAACAAGGTAAGCAAGCAAATTTTCTAAATGAATTTCTATTTGTTAAAATTTCTTTGAAATATTTGTAATTGATGTTTTAATTGCTTTCCTTGATTTAACAAATGTTATTTGGAATTTATTTCTAAATTTTTAAGGATGGTCATTCCTTAGTCCACTATGTATTTACATTGATTTATATAACTGTTTTATAATCTTTGAAAAATTCTGTTGTATACAAATATGTGTGGAGAATCATGCTAGCATGTCATGAATAACATATGTGCACAATGCATAGGTTCACCTTAAAAGTATAAGCGGACCGATTGTCCCCCTTTGGTGTTAGCAAGTCACTAATATAGGCCAAGGGCCAGCGGCGTCTCCTTGTGTGGGAGGAGATGTAGATGGGTGGTCACCTAGCTAGCCTCCATCCTAAGGGAGCATAATTGTGAAACCCTAACCTAAGCAGGGTCCAATGTATGCCTTGGACCTATATATATGATTAAACAGAATTTTTGGATGATTTTAAGATTTTATAATATGTTGCAATTAGGGTTTAATTAAGAAGGGTGATTAAAAATTTAATCGCCGGAGCCCAAAGTGAGTCAGTATGTGAAACCCTAACCCAAGTAAGCCATATGTATGCATTGAACATGTATTTGATGATTATTTATGAATTATGGAATTATGAAGGTATTTTATGATTTTTGCTAATTATGGCAATTAGGGTTATGGGTTAGCATTAATTATGTGATTAAGCATTTTGAGCCTAAATGAGATAACGGGTTTAGAATGAATTATTTGTGATTTAAGTGTGCAATTATATCATGAAAAATCATTTTCCATGATTTAAAATGAATTATGGAAATAATGATGGAAATTGTCAAGTGTGAAGGAAAATATTGGAAAATTCATAACTCAACGCCTAAAAGGCAGATTCAAGTGAAATTTGAAATGAAGATTTTTAATATTAGGCTTGGTATTATGGAATGAAAAGATTATGAAAATTCTTGATGAAATGAGAATTATGAATTTTTTTTAAGTATATGTTCATTTCAACCGTTAACTTCAAGAAACAGCAAGCCACGAATTTTTCCAGCAAAGGAGAAGAGAAAACCAAGGGAAAAGAAGGGGGAAAAGGAGAGATTTCTCATTTGATCAAGTAAGTATTGATTATTTGATTTTTATGCATCAAATCTGGAAAGTAAATGATGATGAAAACTAAATTATGTTCGGAACAGTAAATGGATGAATTTTGGTATGAAAATTTTTGAGAACAATTATCATGGTATTATTAAGGAACGACCAAATTTTCATCTTAAAAGGATATGTATTTTTCAAATTAAAAATCCGTGAAAATTAACCCAAACAGGGTAAAACGGGTGACAGGATCAGCTGTAGAAAATTATTTTTAATAATTTTTATACAAGTTTTTTTGGACTGAAAAGTTTAAAGTATATATAATACATATTGGGGATCACATAAAAAAATTAAAAATGAGGTTTTTATGGGCGTAAATAGACCCCATAAATAACGTCATTCAGGCTATCTGGAAATGGAGTTTACTGTTCAGCAAGGTAAAAATGCCCAAATAAATATGTAATGTCAATATTTCGTGGTGAAACTTTTATGAAAGTTAATTGATGAAGTTATTAAGTTATGATATAAATTTCAAATAAAAATACTTGATTTGATATTAATTCAAGAGTTTAAGATTTCAGCACGCCTGATTTCAGCATATGTGGTTAGTTTGAGAAAAAAATCAAAAAGAAATATGAAACCTCTGTAGAAATGATCCGAATTTATTTATGTGTTAAATAATTAAATATGTATCAATAAAAGTGATATTTTAAGCTGAAATTTCGGATTTATATAACTGCCTAAGGTTATGTGTCAAAAGACACGTTGAACGGGTGAAAAGTGGGTTCCAAACTAGCTGTTTTGGGAAACCTATGGAAAGTGAATTTAAATCCCATAAAAATACCCTAAATTCAGAGGTAATTAAGGGTAATTAACCTGCTGAAATATGGATTAAACCTCTGACTTAGAAAAGTTTATGAAATCCATTACGTATATGTTGCCTCATGGGCATATCTGAAAGAACAGAGATGCAAGGGTGATCAATAACTTGTGAAATTTACTTTTGTGCAAAAATGTATGAAAATATGATATATTTCAAGAATATATATCGGTTTAGCACTTCATGAGGTTAATTTCCAATTTTGGAGTTATGTAATGAAGCCTAAGGACATAACGGGCGCTCGGAACGGGCACCGATGTATGAATTTTGGAAAAAAAATGTGAAAGTTGGTAAATAAAGGTTAACGAACCTATGTATGATAGTTAATGGATGAATTTTGTATGGTTGAATGGATACCCTATTTATGGGGTTATATATGTTACGTGTTAGCCAATGAAATGCATAAAAATGTGCTATTTATATTTAATGACTTGAGAAGACAAATGAAGGATATATGTTAATGAAAATGGGTTGAAAAACTAAATGGAATGCAATGACAAGAAATATATGAAAAAACCATATTATGTTCATGTAGGCAAGGAAAAGAATGGAAGGAAAAAGGGATTATGGCGATCTCAGGTAAGCAAGCAAACTTTCTAAAATGACATTTTCTTTCTATGTGATTGATATGATTGAATTGTTTATGGTTATGCTTATGTTTTATTGAAATGGGCAAGCACAAGTTTTGAATATGTCGGCTTTAATGCAAAGTCATAAGTTTTGAAAAATGATGACTTTAATGAAAAGTCTTAAGGTTCGCTTCATGGGAAGCAAGCGACACTTCTTAAGATGAATAATTTATCCTAAGTGTTGCCAAGGATGGGAATGCTTCATGTTAATGGAATTGAGAAATTTTACTTATGAGTAAGCAAGTTCTCCATGCTAATGTTTTTTCTAAGGATTTCATGTTTGAAAATCGATGGTTTTAAGAATTTGCTTTTAAGCAAGCAAGTTCTATAGATATTGTTCAACAACGTTTTATAAGAAAAAGGGAATTTTACCCTTTTTCACAAAATATTGTTTGTAAATGAGTTTTGAGTTATTTCTACAATAACTCGCGATAAACAATGATGAAAAAGATTTATTTTATTAGGTCAAGATAACTAGATAGTAAATGATGGTTTGGACATAGTCTATATGTTTTGAAATGATGTTTGAAAAGTTTTGGTTTCCTTTAGATAAGGAAATCTGTGTTGAAAATGTTGGAAAAATATTTCTACGGATGTGTTGGAAGGGATTTATGGATGACCAATCTCCTACTATTGATTTCATAAAATGGTTTAATTTCAGGTTGCTTGATGGCATGCAAAAGACTATGCAATTTTCCTCTATGTGAAAATGATTGATATGTGGACAATTATTAAATTTTTAGGTTATGAACAAGGGGATAGCATAATTGCATAACTTTTGTAAACAAAAGGTCCTGAAATAGAAACCAAGAAAATATTAGAGGAAAATATGATTTATTTATGAAAATTCAAAGGATTTGAAATTCTTTTATTAAAAGGATTTTAAGATGTCTTGTTTCTCAAACATTTCAAATATTTATCAAAATATTTTAGACGTTTCTAAAGGAATTTAAGGAAGGTCATCCTAAAACTGGATTTCAAATAACAACTTGTTAAAGTGGGTGCGCTCGCTTACAAGTTGACACAGACTGCGGTCTGTGATGTGTTTTCGAAAATAATTGTTAAATATAGACTTCGGTCTAAGATTTGTATGCATATGGATGCAGGCTGCGGTCTGTGATCCCGATTTAAAAGAACATGGGTTGCGGCCTGTGGTTCTTCAAACCAAAACGGACTGCGGTTCGTCAGGATAACGTACGGTGCACCGGTACAAGGAATAGGCTGGTTGTAGAGCACGGTTGGGATGACCGGGGCCCACTCTACATAAGGCCAAGTCGCTAAGGGATGACAGGAGTGCCAGCAGCGCCCTCCCTGAGATGGGAGAAGGATAAATAAATAGCCGCTGGGCTAGCGTGTTGTTAAGGATTCTCTTCCAAAATGTAGCATGATCACTTGCTAAGTGTCACTACTGGATGGAGAGAAATGCATTTGCTTATGTTTTATTTCTGAAAAGCCCAAAGATTGGGTCATGAAAATATGATTTTATGAAAGTATTCTAAAGGGATTTTTATGAAATAGTTACCCTAAAAGAAAGGGTGTTTTACACAAAAGTATAAATAATAAGAATTAAAGGAAATGTGTTTATGCAAATGCATTTATGAAAATGGTTTACGTATTTTGTTTTCCTTGTTTGCTATAAACAAGCCCCAAGACGGGGAATTATGAAAAGGATTTATGTTCATTTGTAAGAGAGCCTAAAGAAAGAATGTTTTTGGACATAAAAATATCCTTTGCCGAGAAAGGCTTATGTGATTGATGTTTAAGGACATATGAATGTCCATTGCCAATAAGGTTATGTAAAAGATGTTTTGAGACATGAAATGTCTCTCGATTTTATGATGACTTATGTGAATGATGTTTTGAGACATGAAATGTCTCTTGGCTAAAGGATTTTATGATCGCTTATGTGAATGATGTTATGAGACATAAAATGTCTCTTGGCTAAAGAATTTTATGATGGTTTATGTTAATGCTGTTTTGAGACATGAGATGTCTCCTGTGCCTAAGTATTTATGTTGTTTTGGATGCAAAATGTCAACTGGCAACCGATTGATTTCATATAATGGCTATGAACATTAAAAATGTTCATATAAGATTTAAGGGAACTCATCATCAAAGGTAAAATGTATATGTTTTGTCTAAACAAGCCCAGGCGTGGCTTGTAAATGATGTTAAGAATGAATGCTTTATGAAAACGTTCAAGGACATAGAATTGTCCTCAGGAACACGGAATTTCATGATGATTTTTTTTAGGACATATACATGTCCTCATGGAACAAGGTATTCCCGATGTTTATGAAAAAGGTTTTCAAGAAGCCTTGCCCTAAAGATAAAATGCTTGTTTACTGAGTTGTCACTCACGTTTTGTTTTCCAAACCCTTAGACAGGTACTGAGGAAACTCAGAAGGTTGCGAACCTCAGACTTGGAGGAAGGTACATGATGATAGCCTTGAAGGCTATGAGGAATGGAAAAGCATAAATATGCTAAGGTAAGCTAATGTGTATGTGAACTTAATGAGAATATTAAGTTCTGTATATGATTTAATGGTTGAATGTATGAATGTATGATATAAAATATGATACTTAGGATAAGGAATCTTTCACTGCAGAAAGGCAGGTAAAGATGCTATGTGTTTATGTATATCCGAACTTAGCTAGAGTTCTAAGTTCCATGTGAATTAATGACTGAATGTATGAAAGTATGATTTATACAATGATTCAGTGTGTAATGAAAGGCATGTAAAGGTGCTATGAATGAAATGATGATTTTTATTACAAGTGAAATGTCACAACGTATGATGATTGTTATGTTAAGATTATGAATGATGATAGATGAATAATCAAAATTTTTTTTTGAACATATTCCAATTAAGAACCCGCCACGTGATCAGGGCAACAATCCTGATTCACATTTACCAATCGATAGATCTTGAGGTAAGGAAGTGACGTCTCGGTTTGGGGCGCCACAATAATACACGCATTGCATTGTCATTATATATCCCCGAGGGGGTATAACGTTGCTTTCCATAATGATTAAAACGAAAAGATTTTTGCTCCGCAGGTAGTTGATCACTTGATAAGTGTCTCTACTAAATGGAGGGAAATGCTTTAGAAAATGTTAATTCTTGCAAAATACTTTGCCTGAAAACATATATAAATAATGCTTGCTTATTGAGTGTTCAACTCATGTTTTTTTTATTTTCCAAACCCATAGACAGGTGAATAAAGAAGTTCGGCAAAAGAAGCAAATAAATATCATTTAAGCAAGAGAAAAACTTTTGTAGTCATGATGACGTAGTAGAACTCACGCTGAGTGAATGTAATTAAGTTGTTGTTTTCATGTTGACAACTATGATTTTAACATGTAGTGACATCTGATTTAGGAAAAATATTGAAATATTTCTGATTTACTGGCATCCTTGTATGTTGAATGGATGAAAATGACATGGCTGTTATCTGAGGTATAATTATGAGGAAATAAATCTCCATGAAAATATAATTAAAATGGGTAATTATCCGTTAAAAACCCGCCATGTGATAGGGCAACAATCCTGATCACGTTTACCAGTCAATACCGATCCCGAGGTAAGGCTCAGGATGTGACGCTCGGGTTAGGGGCGCCACACATATTGAACGTGATTTTTTCATTTTGCACCTGCATGGTTAATTCTCCGATTCATACATTGATTATTGTATTGCTCATTGTGAGGAAAGGTCAACCTAGAATAATTAGCACATCTGGATCTTCTTCATAATCTAA
Organism: Annona cherimola; assembly: GCA_030490835.1. Classification (NCBI taxonomy): domain Eukaryota; kingdom Viridiplantae; phylum Streptophyta; class Magnoliopsida; order Magnoliales; family Annonaceae; genus Annona; species Annona cherimola. The sequence continues at coordinate 49,876,745 of CM059977.1, read as the reverse complement.
GATAAAAAAATCTACATGAAAAATTAACTCGTCCACCTTGACAAGAACATCCTCAATAATACCTTCAGGATACGTAATAGATCGATCCGCTAGTTGTAGCGTCACTATCGTAGGTAGGGCTTCCCCGAGGCCTAATTTTCTTAAAATCGACTTCGGCATGAGATTAATGCTGGCTCCCAAGTCGCATAGAGCTCTCTCGAAATATTAGTTTTCAATTGTGCATGGGATGGTGAAACTTCCGGGGTCCTTGGGCTTAGGAGGTAGCTTCCTCTGCACCCTAACGCTGGTTTCCTACATTAACGCCATTGTCTCAAATTCCGTCAACCGCCTTTTCTTTGATAGCATGTCTTTCATAAATTTAGTGTAGCTCGACATCTATTCCAAAGCTTCGATGAGAGGTATATTAATATGCAACTTCTTCAATACCTCTAGAAATTTTTTGAATTGACCCTCCTTTTTAGTCTTTGCAAATCTTTGAGGAAATGGAGGAGGCGACCTTTGGTTTGTGGCGATTTTAGCGTTTGGTTGCTTTTGGGTAGTATTTGGTTCTTCTGGCTCCTGTGACTATTGAATCAGAGGATTTGTGGGCTCAGTTACCGATTCTAGTGGAATTGTATTGGGTAACTGCTTTTCACTACGCAGTGTGACTGCTTAGACCTATTCTTTGCCTTTTCCATTGGGGTTTTGCTCGGTGTCGCTCGACAATGAACCATGAGGCTGGTTATTCATAGGTAAGGCCAGTTAGCCTATCTGTGCTTCCAAGTTTCTGTTTGTTGTGATATGAGATTGCATGAATTGCATAAAAAAGTTTTCCAGATCAAATTTCTTCTCTTCTCGCTGTGGTGGATTGAATTACATTGGTATTGCTGGTTGTTATTACGGGGGCTACTGCGAGAATCCAGGCGGCTAATTCGACCTTGTCTGGTTGTTCCATAAGAAGTTGGGATGATTTCTCTAGCTAGGGTTGTAGTTGTTTCCAAACTGATTTGCTGGATTTCTATGGAAATTTCCCATGTAATTAATGGACTCTGGATTGGAGGCACATTCATCACTGGGATGGTCGAATTCGCCACACCACGTGCAAATATTTGCTGTTGTCGACTGCTGTGGTGTCAATGCCCCAAGCACATTGATGTTGGCCGGCCTAGACAAGTTCTGAATCTGCCAAGATAATGCATCGATGTGGGCTTTATCGATGAAACTACATCCAATTGAAGTAGAGCCCCACTTCGGCTTCTGTCAGATGGAAATTGATAAGTATTGGCCGCCATGTTTTTGAGTAGGACGTACAATTCTTGATAGCTTTTCCTCAGCAGAGAATCGTTTAAAGAAGAATCCACCATGTGTCGGGTGGAATCCTGGAGACCGTTATAGAAAATTTATATTTGAACCCACGACTGAATTTCATGATGTGGACATTTTTGGAGCAGGTCTTTGAAGTGATCCTACGCCTCTGATAGGGTCTCCTCTCTATGTTGCTTGAATGAGACTATTTCCATTCTCAATTTGGTTAGCTTGGTAGGTGGGAAATATTTCTCCAAGAATTTCTGAGCCAAGTCGTTCCATGTGTTGACAGAGTTCAAGGGCAAAGAGTCTAGCCACTCCGAAGCTCTATCCAGTAGAGAAAATGGAAAAGTTTGAAGCCGCATTGCCTCGTCAGAGACTCCATTCTGCTTGAATGTGTTCATAATCAGCAGGAAATTCCGCAGATGGCGGTGTGGGTCTTCAGATGCAAGCCCTTCAAATTGCCCTGTGACGCCCCAAATAGAGACGTTACTTCCTTACCTCAAGAACTTATTGATTGGTAAATGTGAATCAGGATTGTTGCCATGATCACGCGGCGGGTTCTTAATTGGATTTCATCCAAAAAAATTTTTTCGATTTATTCATCAATCATTTCTTTACAATCCACATTATTTATCATACAAGCGACAACACACTTGTAATACATTTCATATTTCATTTATAGTATCTCATCATGCTTTTCTACAGTAAAAATCTCTTTGACTAAATCATCACATTTTACATTCATACATCCATACATTCAATCATTGAATCGTATAGAACTTAAAATTCTAATTAAGTTCACATACACATTAACATACCTTAGCATATTCATGCTTTCCCATTCCTTATAGCCTACCTGGCTATCATCTCATGCCTTACTTCATTGCTTAGATTTGCATTCCCTTGAGTTTTTCGGTACCTGTCTAAGGTTTGGGAAAACAAAACGTGAGTGACAACTCAGTAAACAAGCATTATAACTTTTAGGGCAAGACTTCCGTTAAATCTTTTTTCTTAAATATCCTAAACACCTTTTTACTTGACATTATCATGAAATCCTTGTTCATAAGGATAGTTCCATGCCCATGAACATTTTCATAAACATTATTCTTAAAATCATTTACAAGCCATGTCTGGGCTTGTTAAGGCAAAACATGTGTGTTTTACCTTGTTTTCTTAATTGACTTTGTTTAGTCTTGTATGAACATTTTCAATATTCCAAAACATTTATATAAAATCATCTTTTGCCCGTGGACATTTCATGTCTAAAATATTTTTCTCATAAATCCTTTGGCAAAGAAGTGTTGGTCCCGAGTTAATGGCAAAACCCAAGAGGGGAGGGGTGAATTGTGTTCTTAAAAAATTCTTTGGTAAATTAAAACTTAGTCCCTTATAATTTGAATCCCCTTGATGAAACATGATATGAGATAGAATGAGTGGGTGTAAATGGAATATAAAAATGTAAACAATCAATCCACACAAGAGACAACAATATATAGTGGTTCGTGCAATCTTCCCTACTCCACTCTTTCAAGCACACACCCGTTGTGTCTTAGGTTCCACTATTGTATATTCAATACAATCTAGAGTACCCACTCTCTTCTAGATTCTAGCTCTATGGGGCATATACAATAATCACTTGTTGGTGAGATCAACTCCAACCAACCAAGTCCAATCTATTGGTGAGACAAACTCAAACCAACCCCCGTTTTGCTTCTTCTTGAATTCTGTCTCGAACACCGATTCAAGGAAACAACACAAAATAAATAGATAAAAGAGAAATTAAACTTTAGAATGTGTATTCGATAAGCTCTGGAAGCTCCTTGTCATGTGGAGATGATAATCTTGGAAGCACACTTGGAAGTTGTAGCACTTGAAGCTTCAATAGTTATTCAAATAACTTCAACACACTTGAATATTAGAAGATGAAAGCCTAACTTGTGTTTTCCTCTTTCTTTCCTCTTTCTCTCTTACTTCACATTCATACATCAATGGTATATATAGAGAAAAAATTGTTCTAGCCGTTGGAGTGGAGGTTCATGTGCATCTAGAGCTCCAACATTCAAATTTTCGATCGTTACGAGTTGAAGTCACAAGTGGAGTCTACTTCGGATGAGTGGAGTCTACTTCGGATGGGTGAAGTCGACTTGGGATGCGACTTCGTCTTATTAAAACTTGCTGTCCAGAATTTTACCTTCGAAGTTGCAGGTGAAGTCCACTTGGGTCTTGGACTTCACCCTAGTTGCAAGTGAAGTCGACTTGGGTTGAGACTTCACTTTGCTATTTGTCCGAAGTAGCAGGCGAAGTCAACTTGGATTGGGACTTCACCTAAGTCACAAGTGAAGTCAACTTGGGCTGAGACTTCACTTTGCTGAACTTGCAATTCATGAACTTGAACTCTTGAAACTTAAATTATTTCACATTTTCATTTTCATACACATAATTAGAGACGAAATATCTAAGAAAACTTAGACAAGAATGTTTCACGTCGGGTTCACCATTTGTTCCGGCCTCGTGAGAAAAAATTTCATTCTGTTTGGTTTTTGGTTGAAGGTAAAATTGTTTTCCCGCGGCTTTCAGAATAAATGCTTAATTAATTTCCCAGCAAAATTTTAAAGCATCCAATTCTTTAACCGAGTCCGAAAAGTACATCACAGAAATATTTTGCATTGTGTTTCACATTCTGATTTTACATCTCTAACGAGAAAACCCTTGATTAAAAGAGCTGAATACAATGGTCCATAAAAAAATGCTTAATAATAATGAAGTGCGTAGAAGACCCTTCTACGTCTTTACAAGTGCACGAAAAATCGTGTCTAACAAAAATATAAAGATAAATGAGTACACTTCGCCCCGCGCCGTGACTCGAATGTGAGGTATATGACGCCACACGCCATATCTTAAATATGAAGTACATGACGCCGCGCGCCAAGACTTAAATATGAGGTACATGACGCCACGCGCCATGACTTAAATGTGAGGTACATGACGCCACGCGCCATGACTTAAATGTGAGGTACATGACGCCACGCGCCATGTCTTAAATGTGAGTTTACGCTTAGCCTGTCGACCAGCGATGACTCGGTTTGGGAACTAGTGAGGGGCCCGTCGGCTACACTAGTGACCCTACACAGCAAACTAAGTGCGCTCTTAGCTTCTCGATTTACACAGCAGACCAGCGTGTCCCACTTTCAGCTTCTGTACTTGTACAAGAAACCAGCGTCTCCCGCATTCAGCCTCTGGATTGAACAATTGGGTGGTTTTACCAAGAAATGGATTCAACCGAATTTAAAAAGTATGTTTGGGTCATCTTTGACCAGTTAAAAAGGTTTGGGCCCAACTGGGCTTGTTGGAGGGTTTTGGGCCATCTTGGGCTTTTTGGAGAGTTTTGGGCCATCTTGGGCTTTTTGGAGTCATCTTTGGGCCATCTTGGGCTTGCTCAGATATTAAGGCTCGGATTGAGCGAAGAGGTCATATATATATATTTTTTTTTGTATATATATAATAGAAAGGTACTTAGCCCTGCGCATCAACTTAACCCACTGTTTGTGGAGTATCTACTCAGGCAAAAGTATATGAAAATTCATTTTTATAATATATATTTTTTAAAGTCTAAAAATATATATTTTTTTTTTGGGGCCCATGGGGCAAATACATATATATTTTTTTTTGAAGGCCCGCGGGACAAAATATTCATTTTTGAAGGCTCGCGGGGCATTTATATAACCTTAGAAGTCAAAATCTTAATTTTTGGATGCGGGACATCTATGTAATTTTAGAAATCAAAATATTGATTTTTGGATGCCTTTGAATATATATATGTGTATTTTGATATATTTTTATAGAAAATACTCATATATTTATTTTTATTTTTAAAGGAGAAAATATACTTATCCCACGTGTCAATTCAACCCGCCAGTCGGGGAGTATCTACGTTGAGAAAAGTAGTTTTTGAAAATAATATATATATGTATATATATATATATAATATACACATATATATTTTTATTTTATTTTTAAAGGAGAAAATATACTTAACCCGTGTGTCAATTCAACCCGCCAGTCGGGGAGTATCCACGTTGGGAAAAGTAGTTTTTGAAAATAATATATATGTATATGTATATTTATATATATATAATATACACATATATATTTTTATTTTATTTTTAAAGGAGAAAATATACTTAACTCGTGTGTCAATTCAACCCGCCAGTCGGGGAGTATCCACGTCGAGAAAAGTAGTTTTTGAAAATAATATATATATGTATATATATATATAATATACACATATATATTTTTATTTTATTTTTAAAGGAGAAAATATACTTAACCCGTGTGTCAATTCAACCCGCCAGTCGGGGAGTATCCACGTTGGGAAAAGTAGTTTTTGAAAATAATATATATGTATATGTATATTTATATATATATAATATACACATATATATTTTTATTTTATTTTTAAAGGAGAAAATATACTTAACCCGTGTGTCAATTCAACCCGCCAGTCGGGGAGTATCCACGTCGAGAAAAGTAGTTTTTGAAAATAATATATATGTATATGTATATTTATATATATATAATATACACATATATATTTTTATTTTATTTTTAAAGGAGAAAATATACTTAACCCGTGTGTCAATTCAACCCGCCAGTCGGGGAGTATCCACGTTGGGAAAAGTAGTTTTTGAAAATAATATATATGTATATATATATTTATATATATATAATATACACACATATATATTTTTATTTTATTTTTAAAGGAGAAAATATACTTAACCCGTGTGTCAATTCAACCCGCCAGTCGAGGAGTATCCACGTTGGGAAAAGTAGTTTTTGAAAATAATATATATGTATATATATATAATATACACATATATATTTTTATTTTATTTTTAAAAGAGAAAATATACTTAACCCGTGTGTCAATTCAACCCGCCAGTCGGGGAGTATCCACGTTGGGAAAAGTAGTTTTTGAAAATAATATATATGTATATATATATATATATTTATATATATATAATATAAGAAAGAAAGTCTCCTCTTTTTTTTTTAACTAAAAGAAAAAAAAATATCTGGAGAACTCACGTTCTCTTCTTTGAGCGCGGGAGAGCTCCCTTTCCCCGTCTTCGTTTTCCCGAATGAGTAGCTGAATGCGGCTATTTATAGGACTCTGCCGGGTCTTGGTGCAAGTTCCGCGACTGTGGATGCAAGCTTCCGCGGGACCGCATTCACGCGGAACCGCTTTCCCGCGGAACTGCATTCACGCGGAACACATCTCCGCGGAAAATTCCTCTCCCCAGAGCTGGTTCTGGTATGACCTTCGAGGAATGTACTGTTGCTCAGTTTCCGCAAGATGATCATTCTGTTCCTCTGCTTCAGCTCGTTGTAGTTTAGGATGGTCCTGTGTTGGGAGCTCTGCAGGATTCAGCGGTTATACCTCATCCTTTGGAAGTTCCTCAACAGCACTTGATTCATCTGGAATAATATCCTTCCCTTGAAAATTTACAGCCTCTTCATCCTGGTCTCGTACGGACGGAAAGTCCCCCTCGGAGAGAACAGTAAGCCTGGCGAAGAAGACGAAGCTCCAATCGCCGTCGGCCGAAAGCATTCGAACGCCAGCTGTGGAGGCGGCGACAAGCCGATTGATGCAGATGACGAAGACGACGTGCCCGATTCCAAAGACGATTTCGACGAAGTTTCGACTCGCGCCAGTGAAGTTGAAGCGTTTTCTGACTGAGGTGGTGGATGCTGCGGCTGCGGCTGCGGCTGGGATTTCCTCCTCCGACGGTTGTGATCAGCCAATCTCTTTCTGCAGCTGCGTTTGCCTTGATCGAACTCCGACAGTAGATGAAACCTGCTGCGCTTGTGACGCCGGTGGTAGTGCTTGGCGTGCGTCAGATCGGCGCTGCAACCCTCCGCCTGGCAGCGCGGGGAGTTGGACGGGATTCCCCATGAGAGTTTGGCTGTAGGAGTCGATGATCTGACGCGTTTGGTCGAAATCCGACGTCGGCTCCTCCCCGGGGAGTATGATCTGAGTCGCATTTCCCCATTCGTAGTCCAGCATTGCCTCCTTTGGATCGACTGAGGGAAAAGGCCGGGACTTGCCAGCAGCTCAGGACGTCATTTTCCGGCTGGAAGAGTCAGATGCGAGCTTCTGCTGCGGCTGCTGATGTTGTTGCATGGAAGGAGAGGCTGGCAGATGCGTTGCAGACGAGATGGGGATTCATCATTTGATGGCGAATCCATCCTTTCTTCCTTTTCGTTCCATGGTCTTCTGCTGCTGCAGAGCAGCTGCTACAGCTTCTTGAATGCCTTGTGCAGAATCGATATAAAGCTTCAACCCAGATGAAGCTTGCACGGGTTGCGGTGGCTACCGTTGGGCATGTAGTCGTAGACGAAGAGGCAGACGTCCGGCGGGGGGCCGGCGTAGTAGCCGCGAAGGACGGTGAGGTTCCGGTGCTCCACCTTCCCTAGCGCCTCCATTTTCCTCCGGAAAGCTGCCTCGTCGACGACCCGGCTGCCATTGTCTGGAAGGCGGTGGATGGAGCGGACCGTCCCATAGGGGAAGCAGGCCTTGAAGACGACCCCGTGGCGGCCCCGGCTGAGCACGTTCTCCTCGTCGAACTGCTATGTCGCCTCCACCGTTTCCCTCCTCAGCATTGGAGGACCGACCGGTCATGGAATCAGGGGGCAGCGGCATCCGGTGCGGCCCCGGTGGCATCAGTGGCGAGGATGGAGCCAGCAATCGCGTGGCGGAGCTGGAGCTGCTCGAGGAAGAGGACCTGGATGACGGCGCGGAGAGGGAGTCGCTCGTTCTGGGCTGCGTGAGTGCAGGCCTCTAAGGTGACCTTGTGGCAATCCATCACTTCGCAAAGCCTTTCCTGTTCTTCTAGCGATATCCGCCTTGGAGCAGACCGTCCCTGTGCCTACTGCCACATGGTCGCATTTAGGGAAAACCCATTCGTAGAAATCCGGCGATACGTGACTCCCCACGTACATCTCTGCCAAATTTTCATAGTATGCCATCTTATCCTCCGGTAGACGGATCTGATCCTGGAATGCAATCGCGTAGCTGTAATCCCCTGCCCCAATCGTCTTGGCGACGCGACTGTTCGCGCCGTCCGCCCCGACCACCACATCCACTTCCATGGACCGCCGGATCCCCGCCGTCCTTCCGTCGCCGGCTGACTCCGTGTAATGCACAACGTATGGCCCGCACTCAGTCGCCGGCACCTCAAGATTCGTGAACAGCCCGTCAATCACCCCCGCACTGCTGGCCGTCGCACACCGCCGGAGGAAGGAGTCCAGCATCTCGCGGGGGAGCATCGCGATGTACTCGTGCGGCAGCAGCGTCTGGCCGAAGTCGACGGTGAGATTCGAGGGGGAGACGATCTTCATGCGCGTCACCTTCCTGTCGACGATCTCCGGGGGAATAGAGAACTCGAAAAGCATGCAGAGCGGGATTGCGCCGCCGCAAGGCTTTCCACCGGCCGGGTAGCGCTCGATGAGGTGGGTCTGGATGCCGCCAGCGGAGAGGACCTCCTCGGCAGAGGCGCCTGCGGGTCCTCCGCCGATGACAGTAGCCCGGAGGGGGCGGCCAGCGGGGAGGAGAGCAGGGAGGCAGACGCAACCATGGGTTTAAGGGTTTAGGCCGGTAAAAGGGGCGGAATCCACAGGTCCCATCCATAATTCCGGCGATCCCGGGTGCATTCAACTACAGCACACCAGGCTGCATTTCAACCCTTTTTTTTCACAGAATAGCCTGCATCCATGGCAGCCCTCTTTGCATTGAGAACCTCTACCCGAAGTCTTTCAATCACTGCTTCCATCTCAGCAGACTTGATTTCAACTTCTCTTGCTCTCTCAAGTTCCTTCTTAAGGGAATCAATCTCAGAATTCAATTTCTGAGACAACTCTGCAGCTTCTTTGGACTTCATCTCCAATTTTGAATCAAGCAATGCCTTCAAATGACCCACTTCAGCTGACAGGCGCCCTACCTTCTCAGCATTCACCTCTGCAATTTTCATTGCATCATCTGCATGATGCAATGCAACATTTTTGGCTTCAGATGTCATCGCCAGCTCTTGTTTCACCATTTGGAGCTCCTCATCATACATGAACTTATGTAGGTTGGAAAACCTAAGGAATATAAGTATTTAAGGATGATGTAAATAAATGAAATATCATTTTTATTTATCTAGACAAAGGCAAGGAAAAGAATGGAAGAAAAAGATTACGACGATATCAGGTAAGAAAGAGAGCTTTTCAAATTATGGATTTTTTTCTATAGGTTCAAATGATGATTATGTAAATTCTTTTATGATTATGTTTTGATAAATGGACAAGCACAAGCTTTGAAAATGACGGCTTTAATGCAAAGCCATAAGTTTTGAAAAATGATGGCTTTAAGGAAGAGCTTCAAGGTTTGCTTCATAGGAAATAAGCAATGTTTTTAAGATAAAGAATTTATCATGAGTGTTGCCATGGATTGGCAATGCTTTATGTTAATAGGATTGAGAAATTTACTTAAGAATAAGCAAGTTCTCCATGATGTTAATTTTACAGGATTTTATGTTTTATGACAATAGATTTAAGAATTTGCTTTTAAATAAGCAAGTTCTTTATGATGTTGTTTCAAAAGTATTTTATAAGAGAGAGAATTTTGCCCTTTTTCACAAAGCAACAAACGTAAATAAGTTTTGAATTTTTTTATGATAAATAATTATATTTGTGAAAGAAAAAATGGGAATTGATGTATTGATAATTAAATATAAATGATGATTTGGACAGAGTCCATACATCTTAAAATGATATTAGAAAAGTTTTAATTTCCTTTAGATAAGGAAATCTATGATAAAAATGTCTTCAAAGATGTTTATATGAATGTTGTTGAATGGGATTTAAGGATGACTAACCTAATAGGTGATTTCATTAAATAATTTAATTTCAGGTTGCTAAATGGCATGCAAAAGACTATGCAATTCCCCTTCATGTAAAAATAGTATAATAGATATGCAGACAATAATTTAATTTTTAGGTTATGAAGAAGGGGATGGTATAATTGCATAACGTTTTCAAGGAAGTCTTGCCCTAATGATAAAATGTGTGAAACCCCACCTATTTTAGAACCTAGCAAGTGAAGTTTAAAGCTTGTATTAGTAGGGAATTAGAGAAATTACTTCAAACAAGGTGATTAAGTTAATTTTCCAAGTTTATTAGGATAATTACGCACACTGAAGGATGGAAAAATGCTTATGTGGAAAGTGCAATTAATGCTAATTATCATTTTAATTTTTCATAATTTAATTTATAGAAATTAGGATGATAACTAATGAGGTAAGTTGAAAAACGCTAGAAAATTCATAACTTAAAGCCTATAAGGCGAATTGAGGTGAAATTTAAAAGACTAGCGTGTAATTATGGGTTTAATAATATGGATGGTTTGGGTCATAAAAATTATGAAGGGAAAGAGATTAATCGACTAAGATTATATGATATTTTATGCATTAAAACATTTTGCTAACAACTTAGCATATATTCATGTTTTTGAGATGAGATTTTTTTTATGACTAAGATAAGGTACTCTAAATTAAGAATGGATAGGATTATGCTAAATTTTGCTAGAAAATCCTAAATGACATGTGTTAAGTATGATTAATTATTAATAATAAATATGTATTTAAATTACCTATGCAATTAGGATAAATAAATGGTCACAAATTAAGATGAAATTCTATGGCATAAAATGCCATAATATAAAACCAAATGGACGTGCATAATGTGGACAGTCATGTGTATGAATTTTGGGCAAATATTATTAAATAAAAAATGCAAAAAAATACATGAAAATGCAGCAACCTAGGGACATCCACAGCTATGAAATTATTAAATAGATTTTTCAACAGTGGAAAATGGGCAGCAGTAATTAAATGCAATGTACAGCATGGACGTCCACTTATTTTCAATTTTAATTAAATATTTAAAAAATAAATTTTCAAGCAGCTATAGGGTGGAAATTTAGGGCAGCAGGTAGGCATAGGAGCAAGGGAAAACTTGGGCAGCAAGCATGCTTTGGATGGTTCACATTTAGCCATGGAAAGAGAGGTGGACGGTCAACATTGATGGCAACATATTGCATGGATTAAATGCATAATTTGGTGGCATAAAAGGGGTAGATTTCAGCTCCTATAAATGCGTGATGGGCATCAAGGGAGCAAGGTTTCAACGTGATGGGGAGAAGAAAAAAATGGAAAATGAAGGGGCAGCAAGAATGTCCATTTCAGGTATGCTTGCCATGCTTTTCCATTGATTATTCCTTGACCAATTCACGTTCAGCAGGTATGACTGCTAGGTTTTTATTTTAATTATTCTCTGCTCCATTTACATTCAGCAATACATGGAGGGAGAAAAAAAAATTCATGCTCCATTTACGTCTAGCAGTGCATGAAAAAAAAATATATTTCTGCCATTAATGGAACGTCCAAACTGCATAAGAAAAACATGAATTTCTACATAATTAATGGGGACGTGCAATTTGGATGGAAGAGAGGAATTTTTGGTTATTTTGATTTAATTCAATAATTAAACAATTATTATATGATGAATTACTATCTCCAAGGGTTAATGAATTAAAAATATATCATATATGGGTATACCTTCAAGTGGACGCCCAAATCATGTATAGATTTAAATTTCTGTTATATTTAAGTTTCAGAAATTTTATGTGAATTTAGGGTATTATGAATCAAAAACAAGCCCTACAAATGGTTATAAGAATGGTTGATGGATAGCACCTTAGGTATGTATCGTTAAGGTGCAAATTTCATGAATGGAATTTAAAAATATGAGACTATATAGGGCTGTTTTGTAAAAGGGAACAAATTCAAGAAATTTTGATGGAATTTAACTTGCTATAGATCTTATACAAACCCTCAAGATGATTATAAGAATTGTTGGTTGATAATTCTTTATATGTATATGCAAAGAAATGAAAGCGTAGATGTAATATATGACAACTATATATGTATATGTGGCTAAATTGAAATGGATTACCCTTTCAAAAATTTAGAGTGAACTTGGCTTGTTAAAGGTTGTAGACAAGTTATTTGAATAATTTCATAAGTTTAGAACTCTAAACAAAGAGATTAAATGAAGCAATAAATAACCACTAAGTTGTGAATGTATGTGGTTGTTAAAAAAGTCAATGAAAATTCAAAGAGTTGAATATAAGCAAGTTTCTTGAAAATTTAAGTGAATAAATACCTTAGACGTGGGTATTTAATAAAATAGATGAGCAATTGCTATACCTATATAGGTAGGTATGTGATATGTGACTATTGAGAAAAGTGAATATTAATGGTTATTAAAAAGGGTATATATGGTTAAATAAGAAATGTGGATAATCATTCCAAATAATTTTTTGATAGAAAATTTGTATGCTATGGGATATGAAAAGACGTCTTGAGTAATTTCAAGAAATTCCTACGCAAAATATAAGTATAGAAGGAAAGAAATAACCCATGTATTAAATTTGTATGGATATGTGGTTATAGGGAAATACAAGTGATAATGTTAAGGAATGAACGATTTAAAGTTAGCATGTTACGGGTCATATGGGATTAAACCCATGTGACACGTATATGTGAGTAGAAAGAAAAAGCGACGGATGGAAAGCACAAAGGATCGACTCAGGTAAGCAAGTAACCTTTTGAAAATATCGATTCATTTGGAAAGTTGAAATGATTGCAAATTCTTTATAATGATGCTTTACATAGCATTTTCAAATGTTATTTTGTTATTAAATGTTGAAATGATTTGACCATGTATTATTAAGATGTTTCAGGATTGCTTACAAGGTGAGTAAGCGAACCTTCATGAATATTGATTTTGTTTCAAGTACATGTATTGTTAATTTTAAGTTTTGCTTGCAGATCAAGCAAATTTAATCTTTAAAAATATGACTTTAATGAAAAGTCTTAGCATTTCTCCAGTGCCTTGCACATGGATCTAGCAGAGATTTTCCTCTTCCAAGGATAAATCAAGCAATTAAATCATCTTACAAGGTAGCTAATCTTGTAAAAAGCATTAAATCTGCACATGCAAAGGTAAATCATACACAATCATATATAAAATCAAATATTCATTCCTGAAATTCAAAGAACCAAAAACAATATAGTTTAGAATTCAATTCATCCTAACTATCCATCTAATGGAGGTTTAGTTCAAAAACATGATTTCAACATCAATTACATCCATATAAAAAGTATCCATGAAAGTAGAGAAAGAAAATTAGAAAGAAATAGAGAAAACTGTTTTCCGGCGGCTTCCACCAATGAGGTTGAATCCTCTCTTCAATCTGTGCTTTAATCGAGATTTCCTCTTTCTCTTGTTGTGTAATTCATTTCTAGGCTTCTTCTCTCTTCCTTTTTCGCGCGCAAACCCCTTATGATCTATTTATAAAATCTAGTTGCGCAGCCTACGCACTGAAATTTGTGCATATGGATGTCTATTGGTGCCTAAGTGCCAACTCTCTACTAAATCAGATGTCACTGCATGTACATATCACAGTCATCAATATAAAACATTCAAATAGATTACATCTATTCAACATAAAGCATTGCATATAGTTTACAACTATTTCACATAAGTTTCATAACATGAGTTTTATAAGTTTTTCGGTGGATTCCTTAAGCCGGCGCTAGCTCCTTTGACATATCCTGTTCTTCACCTGCCTTTGGTTTTGGAAAATAAAATCGTGAGTCGAAACTCAATAAGCATGATATTTGCATTTTACAGGCAAATCATTTCAGGCAACATTTTGCATTTAAAATCAACTTAGAAAGCAACCTATACCTTGTCTAAGGGTATTTCTTAAAAACATAAAATCCTATACCCATCACGGGTCCCATATGTATGATGCCATACAAAAAACATGAACATGTATATCATTTCTTCCTTAGGATGGAAGCTACTAGGCAACCATCCGTCATGTTAACTCCCATTTCATAGAGGGTGCCGCCGGCCTTAGGCCTGTTTTAAGCGACTTGGTCACACCAAAGGGGGACAATCAGTCCGCTTATACCCTTCAAGTGGACCTAGTAACCCGTGCACATGAACTTCTGCATAAATTCATCTTTAACATGCTAGCATGATTTTTTAATCAGAAACATGGAATCACATCATTTTTCCATAGCATTTATCAAAGAATGATTTCATAACATTGCATTTGAAGTAAAATATCATTTCAACATCATTTTGCTAAGGGATGGTCATCCTTAAACACAATAGAAATAATTTCCATAGTTTCATCAAACGAGTTAAAGTAAAATTGCATTTATGTAAATAACTTAGAAAAGCAAAAATCTTTTGGAAAATTTGCTTGCTTATATGAATTCCTTAGCTTTCCATCACCACTTTTTCTTTGCCTTTGCCTGCATGAGAATAGTATGATTCTTTATATATTTCTTTTTCTCCTATTTCATTTAGTTTTTCAACCCATTCCATATACATACATTATTTATTTAACTTCATAAGTCTTCATACACATATAGAGCTTATTTTGCACATACTAGCACATTTATACATATTTCTTCGGCTACCATACAATATAACATATACACATAACCCAAAAAAAAGGGTATTTATTTCAATCTCATAAAATTCATTCAATAATCATCATACATAGGTTCATTAAGCTTACTTTGCCATTTTTCACTCTTTTTTTCCACAGTACACACAACAGTGCTTGCTTTAGCACATGTTATTGCCTTAGGCTTCATCAAGCAAATTTCAAAATTTGAAATAAATCATCATACACTCAAAACAGATGTATAATCATGGAATTCATCTCATTTTCATGCATTTTTTCATAAAATCATTTTTCATAAGTCATTCATCACCAATTTACCTTTATCCTTTCACATAAGCTCATTTAGCACATAAAAATAATGCATTTCATAAAATTTGCTAACTCAGAAATTTAATCCATTTTTTAGGGGTTTAATTACCCTTAATTATCACTGCATTCAAGGTATTTTTATAGGATTTAAATCCATTCAACCTAGGTTTTCAAAACAGCAAGTTTGGAACCCATTTTTCACCCGTTTTACGTGTCTTTTGACACATAACCCTATGCAGTCATATAATTCCGAAATTCATGAAAATAAATCCATTTTTAATAATCCATGTTTAGGTATTTAACACATATTTAACATCCATGCATTATCATTTCTCAAAACAGCAAGTTACCTACACCTTTTCAGTCCCGTTTCACATCGGTTTACCATATTTTATAAAATCTATAAAAAATCTGTTTTAGTGCTTATTTTCCCAAATATTTTGGGACATCCCTAATACCTTAAACCTAGGGTATTTTACCCTATATAACATGCATAAAACATACAATTCCATTTCCATAGCATTTTTAACATAGAAACTAAGAAATTAGGTCAAAATCAACTCTTTGCATTCCATAACTTCAAAAATTCATCACTTAAGCATAAACCATCATATATTTTGCATGAATACATGATTCATACCTTAATCACATCTTCAAACCAAAATAGCAACTTGTCTTGAAGATTTAAGGTTTATCAACTTGGATTTTCCACTTAATACACATGCATAACTTCACTTTCATCAATCTTAAACTTTAAAATTCATACATAAAACCTAATATCCATTACATATTCATTCAAAAGCATGTCAAACCATTATTTTACAGATCCTTTAAGCATCCTTTTCATTTCCAAGTTTTGAGTTTAAAACTCAAGTTAAACAACTTAAAACCAAACACAAACTTACTTGGTTTTGAGCTAATCCAAACCCTAATTATTTGAAATGATTTTCTTCTCAATTTCTCCTCCTTTTCTCCTTAATTTTCTTCCTCTTCTTTCTGTGTAAACTGGACGTGAGCTGCTGGTGGTGGCTTGGGTGAAAATTTCACACTTAGCCAATTTTCCAAACTCCTCTCTCAAGTTACGTGCATGGCCTATAAGAGATGCAATTTTTCCAGCTATGGGCCCCACCATGTGATGCATTTCTACATGCTTAAATGCTCCCTTATCCACCTTATGTGGTGGCACAATTGCAGCCTAGTAAAATTGGGATTTTACCTTTTTAAAAAAATCAAAAATTGCATAAAAAACCTAGCCGTCCAAGTATTCCAGCTTGCACGTCCATTGCTGCCATTTTTGCATCCATTTTTCATTTTTTAACCCTATTTAAGGGTAAATTGTACATTTAATTACCCATTAATTTATATATTAATTTGGTGTAAATAAATTTAACAAAAACTATAGCAACTTAGCATATAAAATCACATTTTTCATCCCCATAAGTTGTCCACGTTTCAGCTGTATGTACCTACATTTTTCAATTTTATTATTGCTGTAAATCTACATTATTGCTTGCACATCTCATGTACTTTCATCTCAGCAACTTATATACATATTTTAAAATTCTAAAAATAAAAAATATGCACCAAACAACCCCTTGGACGTCCCATGTTGCCACCTTAGCTATGCTTTTGTAGCTTCATCATCACATGCATTCAATGGATGGATAATTCTCACATTTATGCATTTCAAATAAATGAACAAAATCCCCAAGAAATGGCCAACGATTTCCACTTCAAATTCCATTCCCATCATGCATTTATGCTTGGTACTCTAGCATTAATGGAAAGCTACTTTTGTGGACCATTAGTCAACCAAGCTTACCTTTTTCATTGCAGGTATTTTTTCAAAATTTCATGATTAATCCAAGCCATTCAAAATAACCATCTCACAATTTCATTCAACCATTTTGAATTTCATCTCAATCCGAGTTTCCTAGCTCCTGTTATAGCCGTTTGAAGTTAACGGTTGAAATTGAAATATGATTAATAATTCATAATTCTCATTTCATCAAGAATTTTTATAATCCATTTATTCCATAATACCAAGCCCAACATTAACAATTTTCATTTCAAATTTCACTTAAATCCGCCTTATCAAAACAACCTAAGATGCCTTTCTCTACCAAAAAGGAAATTTTCACCACTAGGCCACTTGAATTGCTACATATGGATCTATATGGGTCATCTGATATTTTTACCATTGGTAGAAAGAAATATGTATTTGTTATTGTTGATGATTTTTCAAGATTCACATGGATAATTCTCTTAGCTAGCAAAGATGAAGTCTTCTCTATGTTTGCAACTTTTGTAAATTTGGTGCAAAATGAAAAACAAAGTACTATTATAACTATAAGAAGTGATCATGGTGGTGAATTTGAAAACAAACGATTCATAGAACTATGTAATGAAAAAGGAATTCATCACACATTTTCTGCACCAAGAACTCCACAACAAAATGGAGTAGTTGAAAGGAAAAATAGAACTATACAAGAGATGGCTAGAACAATGCTAAATGAGAGCAAACTATCCAAGAAATTTTTGGGTGAAGCTGTAAATACAGCTTGTCATGTTTTGAATCGAGTTACCATTAGAGCAATCTTGAAAAAGACCCCATATGATCTATGGAAAGGAAGAAAACCAAATATCTCTTATTTTCATGCTTTTGGATGCACATGCTGTGTTTTGAACAATGGAAAAACTAACTTGGGAAAACTAGATGCTAAAAGTGATGAGACAATATTCCTTGGTCACTCATCAAATAGCAAAACATATAGAGTATTCAATAAACGAAACCAAGTTGTAGAAGAGTCGATACATGTTGTCTTTGATGAGTTTAACCAAACTCTTAGAAAGGAGGATGAATTAAGTGATACAGATGAAACAAAAGGAAAAGAACAACCAAAGGAAATCGAGCTCAAGCCAGAAAATCTCATGGAGGAAGAGGTAAGTGAAGGTAATGACTATTACAAACCTCCAACTGATTTAAAGTTCAAAAATGCCCATCCAATTGAGCAAGTCATTGGAAATGTGTATGAAGGAGTAAAAACTAGAAGATCAAGGCAAAACATTTGTGGACAATATGCTTTTGTGTTCAAGATCGAACCAACTACCATTGCACAAGCTCTTAATGATGAAAGCTGGGTTATTGCAATGCAAGAAGAGCTAAATCAATTTGAAAGAAATGATGTATGGCATTTAGTTTCTAGACCAAATGGTCATACCATTATTGGTACCAAATGGATATTTAGAAACAAATTGGACGAAAGCGGACTTGTAATTAGAAACAAGGCTAGATTAGTAGCCAAAGGGTATTCTCAGGAAGAAGGAATTGATTTTGAAGAATCATATGCACCTGTGGCTAGATTAGAAGCCATACGTATCTTACTAGCATTTGCTTCTCATATGAATTTCAAATTGTTTCAAATGGATGTAAAAAGTGCATTTCTGAACGGATATTTGAATGAAGAAGTATATGTTGAACAACCCCCAGGATTTGAAGAAAAGGATCAATCGAAATATGTTTATAAATTGACCAAAGCGTTATATGGATTAAAACAAGCTCCAAGAGCTTGGTATGAAAGGTTGAATAAATTTTTGATTGATCATGAGTTTCAAAGAGGGAAAGTTGATACTACTTTGTTCATTAAATATAAAAGTAAAAATATTTTAATTGTACAAATTTATGTAGATGATATAATATTTGGAGCTACTGATGAAACTTTATGCAAAGAATTTTCTAAGATCATGCAGAGCGAATTTGAAATGAGCATGATGGGAGAATTAAATTTCTTTCTTTGACTACAAATCAAGCACAAACAGAAGGGATATTCTTAAATCAGTCCAAATATGTCAAAGAAATGCTCAAGAAATTTGGAATGCAAAATGGTAAAGGAGTAAATACACCAATGAGTTCTACGATCAAGATCGACACAGACGAAAACGGTAAATGTATCGATCAAAAGCTCTATAGAAGCATGATAGGATCATTGTTATATTTAACTGCTTCTAGACCAGATATTTTATTCAGTGTTTGTATGTGCTCTAGATTTCAAGCATGTCCTAAAGAATCACATCTATTGGCTGTAAAAAGAATTTTTAAATATTTGATAAATACTATCAATCTTGGACTATGGTATCCAAAGGAGTCAACATTTGATTTAATCGGCTATTCGGATGCGGATTTTGCCGGTTACAAAGTAGATAGAAAAAGTACCAGTGGAACTTGTCAATTTCTTGGAAATATGTTGGTTTCATGGTACTCAAGGAAACAAACCAGTGTTGCCCTATCTACTGCGGAAGCCGAATATATAGCCGTCGGAAGCTGTTGTGCCCAACTACTTTGGATGAAACAACAATTAAAAGATTATGACATTGATTATTTCAATATTCCTATTAAATGTGATAATACAAGTGCTATATGTTTGACCAAGAATCCTGTACTGCATTCACGAACAAAGCATATAGATGTAAGACATCATTTTATAAGAGAACATGTTGAAAATCATGATATTTGTTTAGAATATGTGAAAACAGAAGACCAAATTGCTGATATCTTTACCAAACCTCTAGCTAAGGAATCATTTTATAAAATTAGAAATGATATGGGGATGATAGAATTAAATTAAGAAAAATTAAACAGAAAAATAAAAAAAAATCGTGAGTCAAGTCGACTCCATGGGAGCCAAGTCGACTTGGTGAAGTCGACTTGGGAAAAATGAAGTCGACTCCGCTTCTGTAGCAAAGTCGACTCCGCCCTAAGGCGAAGTCGACTCCAAGGGACCGAAGTCGACTTCGCCTAGGGCAAGTCGACTCCGCGCGCGCGACCATCCGACTTCTCTCTCCCTCTTTCTTTTTCTTCTCTTCTTTCTTCTTTCTTTCTCATTTTTTGCCGACCCTCTGTTTTTCTTCTCTTTCTCCGGTGAATCTCTCCCTTCCTCCCAATTTCTCTGTCTCTCTTTAAAATCTCAAAGTCTTCCTGCCTCTCTCTCTCTCTTACACTGCCCAGCTCTCTCCTTTTCTCCCTTTCACTCTCTCACTTTCTCCCTCTGTTTCCAACATTTTCTCTCTCAAAACTCAACTCCTCTTCAAGTTCTCTCTTTCTCTTTTTATTTCTATTCTCCAGCACAGATTTCCTCTTTCTCCCATTTGACTCAGTCACCTTCCTTCTCTTGAATCCAATTCAAAATGGCTCCAAAATCTAGACTCCCAAAAAGCTAGCAGTCTCAAAACCTTCACTCAAACCTATTCCTAGACCTTCAAGGTCAACTACAGAGGAAGAAGTTCCCAGAAGGCAAAGAACTTCTGGAAAACGAGCCAGAGAGGAACCATCAACATCGACGGGTAAAAGGGTCAGGTTTCAAACCGCTACCCAATCTTCAGATCGAGCTCCGAGGTCGGAAAGTCAACCTCAAAGCTCCAATTCAGCAAGAATCCCGATCACGAAAGGGCAAGTCCTGAAAATGCCCACAACATATTTCAGTACAGAGCTTCAACACAGTCGCTTCTATAAGCACTTCTACGAAAGAAAGGTATTCATTCCAAAGATTATCGATTTCAAATTTCTAAACGATTATGAATTCGATATAGAAGAGTTATTGGATTTTCAAGGATGGACACAGTTGCTGAAGACAGATGAAAGGATATATCCCGATCTGACAAGGATGTTCTATTATCTGTGGGATGACAATAAGTTTTCAGCTTATGTCAAAGGAACAAAGATGTATTTTGGGACTGTGAATTACCCAGATCAGAATGAATCCATAAAGAGAATAGGAAGAATTCTTGAAGTGCCATTTGAAGAAGAACGACTACCCAAAGATCTTACAATGGAGAAGATCTACAATGAGCTGACAAAGAGCAACAAGTACCATGCAGGGACCAAATTCCTACACTACATGGATCTTTCTCCACGGCTGAGAGTCCTTCACTTACTCATTGCACACTGCATCTATCCGAAAGGCGGCGGAAGAAATCAGCTCAACCCACAGGAGGCCATGATTCTTTGGAAATTGGTCAACAAGGTCAAGATCAGTCTCCCAAGACTATTTCTCGAAGCCTTGGTGTGCAGAAAGGACAACCCGAGAGGTGTTCTACCCTACGGGACTTGGATCACAAGGATCCTAGAACACTTCGAAGTGGATATTGAAGGGGAACCATTTGAAGTTCCTAAAACCACAAATGCCATTAACAAGGCATTCCTCCAACGAATGAAGATAAACTTGGAGCAGTTCAGAGATGACAGGATACGAGAAAAGCTGGGCGAACCAGCTCGTGAGCAAGAAGGCCATGCATAGACTGAGGGGGAGCAGCCTCCCGAGGCACCATCTGCTCCACCCCGAGACGTTCTCGAGGAGCTAGTATCTCCTATGACGCACGAATCCTACTCTCCACAGGGATTTGCTGCACCTGATCGGGCGCCTCCACCGTCATCTCAAGAGGTCACATTACAGAGCATCAAAGAAGAGATATCTGCTCTACGAGAGGAAATGGGTCATCAAGAGGATCGAATGACTAGTCTTGTGACCGAGGTTCTCACTGCTATCAATGATATGCATTCCCGACAAGATCGAATTGATCGGGAAATACGTACCATTCGATACCATCTTGCATCAGGGCGTCACAAAAATCGACCCATACCTGAACTTGATCCATTCGATTCAGGATCAGTTCATAGAGATCCGACTCCCGCTCCAGTTTCCTCCTTCTATTCCTCTGCTCATGTTCATCCTATCAAACTCATTCAATCGTCATATCCCATTTCCCAATTTCGATTCACCAAATCCTTGGTGATTGAACCATTTTTGAAAGATTGACAAAAAGGGGGAGATAAAATAGGAATAGAGTTGTTTTTGAGAGTTTTTTTTTGAGCATTTTTGGTCGGGTAGTTTGTATCTAGGTTTCATTTTTGCTTTACAGTGTAATCTGTATTGATTTATGAAATTGTTTATGTTCATATATGTGTTTCATGCTTGCTATATGTTTCATATTTACTATACTCTGTTTGAAAGATATGATATGTTTCGAAAACTATATAAATATGATTATCTTGAAAGGTACAAGCTCAATTTAGTTTTGTCAATCATCAAAAAGGGGGAGATTGTTGGAAACAATGTTTAAAGCAAAACAAAATTGACAAAGCATGAGTTTTGATGATTAACAAAGTTAAAATTGAGTATAAGGTGATTACTGATGATTTTGCTTAATGATTTAAGGAATGAATTAGCCAAGTCGATATCCAAGTCGACTTGGACTTCGACTTAGGGTGAAGTCGATCCCAAAGTCGACTCCATATTCAACTCCAAAACAGACCACACAGCAAAATTCAAAATGGAGAGAAAAGCAGGTGAAGTCATAGGCCAAGTCGACTCCACTTGCGACTTGGGTAGCCAATTCGCAAACGAAGTCGACTCCAACATCGACTTGAGACGGGAAAAACACTCCAGAGCTGATTTTGGGGCACAAAAATGCCGAAGTCGCAGACGAAGTCGACTCCAGGTGCGACTTGGGTGAAGTCGCAGATGAAGTCGACCCCGAGATCGACTTGAGTTCTTCAATGTCCAAAATACAAACTCAAGCTCATTTTCAAGATCAACTTGGGATTTTTCAGATCCAAATCAAGGGTATAAGCTCACTATCAACTCAAGTCTCTCAAGTCCAAGGCACAGCTTCGAACGTAGTTGAAGATGAAGAAGTTCAAGTCATGAAGACTACTATCAAAAGCAACTAAGTCAAGTTCTTCAAGGAGTTTTGCAAATATTAGAAGCCATTTCAGAAGTAAATGATTCAAGAAGGAAAGCTAAGCAAGCGAAAAGAAATCAAGCAAGGACCAAACAAATTTCAGCACAAGAACAGGTCAAGTCGCAACCCAAGTCGACTCCAAGATCGACTTGAGGTCAAGTCTGAAACCAAGTCGACCTAATCTCAGACTTGAAACTGAAGTCGCAAATGAAGTCGACTCCAGTTGCGACTTGGGAAGCCAAGTTGCAGACGAAGTCGACTCCACCTGCGACTTGGGGAACCAACGTTCGAATTTTTGAACGTTGGAACATTTATTGCGCGCCAACCACTTCTATAATGTTCAAATCTTCCCCATTCTATAAATAGACACTCAAGCAAACGAGAATACATACACTACATTGTCTAAAGAGAGAAAAGAAGTGCAAACAAGAGCTCCCATTTGCTTTTCTCTAAATTTGAGTGATCTATACATTTTCAAAGGAAGAAAGAGCTTCAAGTTGCAAGTAGCTTCAACGACATACAACCGGGTGCTTTTACAAGTTCTTCCTCAAGCTCAATCTTGCCTACACAACTCTGTAAAGTTTAGATCTTCCTTAGTTTTCATTACTCTTTATTATTGGTCTTGGTTTGAGTGTATTGTAACAAACCAAGACGTTGCAAGTAGAGTTGTGATTGGAGTTGAACTCATCACCTACTTGTATCAAGTGTACAAGCCGCCTAGAGCTACAATCTAGAAGAGAGCATAGGCTCTGTTTGTGTATGCCCCCTAGAGCTGGAATCTAGAAGAGAGAGCGGAGTCTCTAAGTGTATTCGCGGAATACATAGTGGAACCCAAGTCACAACGGTGTGTGAGCTTGGAAGAGTGGAGTAGGGAGAGGTTGCCCGAACCACTATAAATCTTGCCTACTGTTTACCTTATTGCCTTCACTATTTCATTGCTCTCTATTTGTTTTAATCAAGGGGATTAAGCTTTCAAGGGGATAAGTTTTAATTTACCAAAGAATTTTATAAGAACCCAATTCACCCCTCCCCTCTTGGGTTTTGCCATTAACTCGGGACCAACAATGTATATGTATTTGAATGATTTATGTATGATTGAATTGAATTATGAATGAATTATATGCAAATTTTGATGATTTGTTGCAATTAGGTCAGTGATTATGAATAATGATAAAAATCAATTACTCTAAGTCAAAATTGGTCAATATCATTAAAGTGGTCTAATGAGGATTAAAAAGTATTAGTGTGCCATGAAAAATTAGTTAAAGTTCATAATGTGATTAATGGAAATTAGGAGGCTAATTATAGAGCCAAGTTGGAAAATATTGAAAATTTCATAACTTGACACCGATAAGGCGGATTAAGATGAAAATTGAGATGGAATCACACAATTTCGTGGTTAATCACATGGGAAAGTTAAATTATGAAAATTTTGATGATAATTGATCATCACCATTTAAAATTCTAGCATATAATTTTTCTTTCCTCAGCCTTTCCAGTACCTTTCGCAAATGAAGCTCATGTTCTTTCTCTATTTTGGAGTAAATCAGGACATCATTGATAAATACCACCACAAATTGATCTAGATAGTCCCGAAATACCTTATTCATCATAGCCATGAATACAGCAGGGGCATTAGTGAGCCCAAAAGGCATCATTAAGAACTCATAATGTTCATACCTAGTTCGAAAAGCTGTCTTATGAACATCGGTGGGACATATTCTCAACTGATAATACCCTGACTGTAAATCAATCTTAGAGAAAGTTGTAGCTCCTTGCAACTGATCGAACAAATCATCGATCCTCGGCAGTGCATATTTATTTTTCGTCGTGACCCTATTTAATTATCTTGTGGCGCCCCGAATCGAGACGTCACTTCCTTACCTTAAGATCTATCAATTGGTAAATGTGAATCAGGATTATTGCCCTAATCACGCGGCGGGTTCTTAATTGGAATACGTCCAAATTTCTTTTCGTTTATTCATCTGTCATCATTCATAACTTGACATGACAATCATCACAGATTGTGACATTTCACTTGTAATACAATTCATCATTTCCATTCATATCATCTTTTCATGTCTGTCATTATACAATTAATCATTGTACACATCATATTTGCATACATTCAGTCATCGATTCACATGGAACTTAGAATTCTAACTAAGTTCGGATATACATATACACATAGCATCTTTACATGTCTTTCTACAGTGAAAGATTCCTTGACTTAAGCATCACATTTTCATATCCATACATTCATACATTCAATCTTTGAATCATATAGAACTTAAAATTCTAATTAAGTTCACATACACATTAACTTACCTTAGCGTATTCATGCTTTTCCATTCCTGATAGCCTTCAAGGCTATCCTCACGTACCTTCCTTCACGTCTTAGGTTCGCAACCTTTTGAGTTTCCCCGGTACCTGTTTAAGGGTTGGGAAAACAAAACGTGAGTGACAACTTAGTAAGCAAGCATTTTATTTTTAGGGCATGGCTTCTTGAAAACCATTTTCATAAACATCGGGAATATGTTTTTTCTGAGAACATGTATATGTCCTAAACTATCATCATGAAATTTAGTGTTCATGAGGACAATTCTATGTCCTTGAACATTATCATAAAATATTTATTCTTAAAATCATTTACAAGCCGCCTCAGGACTTGTTAAAGCAAAACATATACGTTTTACCTTCTCTAATGAATTTTCTTTAATTCTTATATGAACATTTTTAATGTTCATAGACATTACATGAGATCATCTTTTGCCGATGGACGTTTTACGTCCAAAACATTGTTTCTCATAAATCCTTAAGCAAAGGAGACATCTCATGTCTCAAAACATCATTAACATAAACCATCATAAAATCCTTTAGCCAAGAGACATTTTATGTCTCAAAATATCATTAACATAAGCCATCATAAAATCCTTTAGCCAAGAGACATTTTATGTCTCAAAACATTTTTCATATAGCTTCCTTTGGCAATGGACATTCATATGTCCTAAAACACTTTTTATTTAAACACATTAACATTGGACATTTGCATATCCATAAACCCTTATCATTTAGGCTCTTTAGAAATGGACATTCCTATGTCCATCTCAAGTTTCACGTAAATCCCTTTTCATAATTCCCCATTTTGGGGCTTGTTTATAGCAAACAAGGCAAACAAAATACGTAAATCATTTTCATAACTGCATTTGCATAAAAATATTTTCTTTTATCCACGTTATTTACACTTTTGTGTAAATCACCCTGTCTTTTAGGGTAACTTAGGCATATTAGCTCATAAGAATCCCTTTTAGGATAACTTTTTGTATAGATGCTTTTATATCCCAATCTTTGGGCTTTTGAAAAGCAAAATGTATGCAAATGCATTTCTCCCCAACCAGTAGTGACACTTAGCAAGTGATCATGCTACCTTTTGGAAGAGAATCCTTAATAACACGCTAGCCCAGCGGTTGTTTATTTATCTTGCTCCCATCTCAGGGAGGGCGCCGCCGGCACTCCTGTCATCCCTTAGCGACTTGGCCTTATGTAGAGTGGGCCCCGGTCATCCAAACCGTGCTCTACAACCGGCTTATTCCTTGTACCAGTGCACCGTATGTTATCCTGATGGACCACAGTCCGTTTGGTTTAAAGAACCACAGACCGCAGCCCATGTCCTTTTAAACCAGGATCACAGACCGCCGCCTACATCCATATGCACAAAAATCGTAGACTGAAGTCTATATTTAAGAATAATTTTCAAAATCACATCACATACCGTAGTCCGTGTCAACTTGTAAGCGAGCGCACCCACTTTAACAAGTTGTTATTTGAAATCTAGTTTTAGGATGACCTTCCTTAAATTCCTTTAAAAATGTTTTGAGTAAAATATTTTGATAAATATTTGAAATGTTTGAGAAACAATACATTTTAAAATCATTTTAATAAAAGAATTTCAAATCCTTTGGATTTCCAAAAATAAATCATATTTTTCTCTAATATTTGCTTGGTTTCCATTTCAGGACTTTTTGTTTACAAAAGTTATGCAATTTTACTATCCCCTTGTCCATAACCTAAAAATTTAATAATTGTCCACATATCAATTATTTTTACATAAAGGAAAATTGCACAGTTTTTTACATGCTATCAAGCAACCTGAAATCAAACTATTTTATGAAATCAATCATAGGAGGTTGGTCATCCATAAATCCTTTTTTAACACATCCGTATAAATATTTTTCCAACATTTTTAATATAGATTTCCTTATCTAAAAGACATCAAAACTTTTTGAACATCATTTCAAAACATATGGACTATGTCCAAACCATCATTTACTATTTAGTTATCTTGACCTAATAAAACAAATCTTTTTCAACATTGTTTATCGCGAGTTATTATAAAAATAACTCAAAACTAATTTACAAACAATATTTTGTGAAAAAGGGTAAAATTCCTTTTTTCTTATAAAATACTGTTGAAACAATATCATATAAAACTTGCTTGCTTAAAAGAAAATCCTTAAAACCATCGATATCAAACATGAAATCCTTAAAAAAAAACATTAACATGGAGAATTTGCTTACTCATGAGCAAAATTTCTCAATTCCATTAACATGAAGTATTCCCATCCTTGGTAACACTTAGGATTGTTGGTCCTGAATTAATGACAATTACCCAAGAGGGGAGGGGTGAATTGGGTATTTAAAAATTTTCAACTTAAACAGAAACTTTACCCCGAATTAATCTAGCCTCCTTTATGAAAAAACAAAAAGAAAGCAATAGTGTAGAGAGCAGAAACAAAAATCAACACACAATATTTTATAGTGGTTCGGGCAACCTCCCTACTCCACTCTTCCAAGCTCACACCCCTTGTGACTTGGGTTCCACTATGTATTTCACAAAATACAACTAGAGTCACTACTCTCTTCTAGATTCCAGCTCTAGGGGGCATCAACAATTCACAGCACAAGTAGGTGACGAGTTCCACTCCAGTCACACACTACTTTGCTTACACTTGATCTTAGTTACCCAAACTAAATCAAGTTCAATACAATAAGAAATAACAAAAGAAGGTTTCTACACGTTACTGTTGTGTAGAAGCAGATTTGGTGCAGAGAAGAACTTGTACAGCAATGATAATAATTCAGCAAGTAGCTCTTGGCAGTTTGGAAGCAAAGTTTTTCTTTTAGATGTTGGCTTGATCACTTTAAGCTCTTAAAGATGGGAGTTATGCTCACTTAATGAATTCTCAGCTACCCTCCTCGTTCATATTGAATGCCTTTTATAATTGTGGAGGGAATCCGAAAGTTTGGAGGTAGGTGGCGCGCATTTAATGCGTCAATGTTCGAAAAAATTTCGACCGTTGTGACCCAAGTCGCAGGTGGAGTCGACTTCGGGTGCGACTTCGCCCAAGTCGCAGATGGAGTCGACTTTGGGTGTGACTTCGTCTGTTCGCAACTTCTTCAATTTTCAATCTAGGTCGACTTGTTCCTTGACTTGACCCAAGTCGCAGGTGAAGTCGACTTCAGGTGCGACTTCACTTCTTCAGCTTGCTAGTTGAACTTGAAATCTTCAGAGATGACTTTGATTACTTGATTTTCTTCATATTGATTGTTCTCCCTTAATTTATATCTCTTTGGAATACTGTGTGATCATTTACATAGAGAACCTTTGGATTTCTTTTCTTGAGTTATTGAGTACTTGAATCTTGGAATCATTTTCTTGAGTTCTTGAGTACTTGAATCTTGGAATCATTTTCTTGCTTGAATTTCTTCATGTTTAGTTGTTCTTCCTTTAAGACCCTTTATAATTCTTCTATCTTAAACACATTTCACTCCATGTCTTGAGTCTTGAGTCTTTGAGTATTGGAGTACATAAGGGAGGTCCAAATGTATGATCTCGATTCTCCATGAGAAATATGCAGCTTTTCTTTGGTCTTCACTTGATCCTCATTTGATTTTCATTTGAGTGTTTGAGTTGTCTTTGACCTTCATTTTCTCTTGAATCTCTCATTGAGTTATCTTGATCTGCATGTTTCCGTATTGAAGTCGAAGTCGGAGTCGACTTGATCTACGACTGTGAAACCCTAACCCAAGTAGGCCATATGTATTCATTGGACATGTATTTGATTATTAATTATGAATTATGGAATTATGAAGGAATTTCATGATTTTTACTAATTATGGCAATTAGGGTTATGGGTAACATTAATGATGTGATTAATGATTTTGAGCCTAAATGAGGCCATGGGTTAAGAATGAATTATTGTGATTTAAATGTGCAATTATGGCATGAAAAATCATTTTCCATGAATTAAAATGAATTATGGAAATAAAGATAGAAATTAACAAGTGTGAAGGAAAATATTGGAAAATTCATAACTCAACGCCTAGAAGGCGGATTCAAGTGAAACTTGGAACAAAAATTATTAATATTATGCTTGGTATTATGGAATGAAGAGATTATGAAAATTCTTGATGAAATGAGAATTTTCAATTTTTAAGTCTAAGTTCATTTCAACCGTCAACTTTAAACGGCTATATCGGGAGCTAGAAAACTCGGATTGAGTTGAAATTTGAAACGGTTGAATGAAATGGTGAGATAATTAATTTGAATGGATTGGATTATGCATGAAATATTGGGAAAGTTCCTGCAATGAAAAAGGTAAGCAAGTTTGACCCATGCACCTCAAAAGCACCAAAGCATTTATGAGGGAGTACCATACTTGAGTGCTTGAGACAAAAGGTAGGGTGAGGTGTACATTGCAGGGATTTTGGATGGGATTTATGCATTTAAATAAATTGCAAAATTCCATGAATTATCTAACCATTTAATGCATGTTATGATGGAATTTCCAAGTCATGGAGAAGGTGGTAATGCATGGACGACCAAGGGCAAAGGGGTTGCCCAATTTGATTTTTTTTAATTTTTTTAAAAATGCCACATGTTGCTGAGATGAAAGTACATGAATTGTGCTACCAATAATGGAAGG
The DNA here is from genome assembly GCA_030490835.1 of Annona cherimola. Classification (NCBI taxonomy): domain Eukaryota; kingdom Viridiplantae; phylum Streptophyta; class Magnoliopsida; order Magnoliales; family Annonaceae; genus Annona; species Annona cherimola. The sequence continues at coordinate 49,846,835 of CM059977.1, read as the reverse complement.
TTTCAGCAATTAAAAAAATGCAAAAAGGAGGAATATGCAGCTGAAACCGTAGACTGCATTGTGGGTGGAATCATGTGCAGAAAAATGGCAATTTTAGCTATTTTCTCAATTTTTCTTAATGCCAAATTTATGGAGGAATTAAAGGGTAATTAGGAGTATAAATTACCCACGTTTTTTTGATTAAAAAAATATAAAACTGCTGGAAAATCCAACAGCAAGTTGACGTGCAAACATATGGACAGCTTTGATGTGATTTTGATGCAGATTTTGTAATTTTGTAAAAAGTAAAAATGCAATTTTACTTGGCCCATATTCACCCACCTCATATGGTACATGGAGGAGCATTGAATGAGGGTGGAATTGCAGCACAAGTGGGCCCCACTGCTGGAAAAATTCCAGCAACATGCATAAGGGAGTTGCACGTAAAGATGAGATGGAATTTGTGGAAAATATACTAAGTGTGGAAAACGTTCCAAGGGAACCAGCAACCCACGATTTTTCCCATCAAAAATAGAGGAGAAAACCAAGAGAAAAAGGAAGGAAAATTGGAGAAGAAATTACTTCAAGTTGCTAAAATTTGATTTGCTACAAATCCAAGTAAGTATGAGATGATTTTGGGTTGTTTAATTTGAGTTTTTAAACTCAAAACTTGGAAATGAAAAGCATGCTTAAAGAATATGTAAAATGATGTTTTAACATGCCTTTGCATGAGTATGGATTGGGTATTAATTATTAAGCATGAATTTTTAAAGTTAAGTTCATGGAAATGGAGTTAAGTATGCATAAGGGATGAAAAATCCAAGTTGTTTGATTCTAAATCTCCAAGCTAAGTTGCTGTGTTGAATTTATGTTTTGAGTAAGTTATGAATCATGTAATCATGCCAAATATATGAGGGTTTATGCTCAAGTAATGAACTTTTGAAGTTATGGAATGCTAAGTATGGAATTTTGACCTAAATTCTTAATTTTTGGGTTAAAAATGATATGGAAATGAACTTACATATTTTATGTATGCTATGTAGGGTAAAATAGCCTAGATTTAAGGTATGTTGGATGCCCAAAATATTTGGGAAGAATAAACCCTAAATCGGATTTTTAGGAATTTTTAAAGTAATGCATGTATGGAGTTGAAACGGGTCTCAAAACGTGTGGGGTACCCGCTGTTTTGGGAAATGAAAATGAATGAATGTTGAATATGTGCTAAACCCTAGAAAATGGGTTGAGAAAATGGATTTAATTTCTGGAAAATGCGGAATTTTAGGGCTGCCCATAGTTATGTGTCAAAAGACACGTTAAACGGGTGGAAAACGGGTTCCAAAATTGCTGTTATGGGAACCTATGAAGAATGGATTTTAAACACCATGAAAATACCTTAAACAAAGTGATATTAAAGGGTAATTAACCCACTGGAAAATGGGATAAATTTTTGAGTTAATAAATTTTAAGAAATGCATTGTTTAAGTGCTAAACGAGCTTATATGAAGGAATAACGGTAAACGGGTGATGAATGACTTATAAAAAAAATAATTTTATGCACAAATGCATGAAAATGAGATGAATTCCATGTTTATGGATCTGTTTAAAATTATATGTTATTAATCCAAAATTTTGGACTCGAATTATGAAGCTAAGGCAATGCTATGTACATAGAAGAAACACCCGTATGTGTATTTTTGGAAAAAATGGGAAAAATTGCAAAGTAAGCTTAATAAAGCTATGAATGATGCATATGGAATGAATTTTTATGATATTGGAATGAATACCCTAATTTTAGGGTTATGTGCATGTTATATGTATAGGCTACGATGTATGATAGCCAAATGTGTGAAAACGGTGCTAATATGTGCAAATTAAGCCATATATGTGTATGATGAATTATGAAGTCAAATAAATGTGTGTATATGGAATGGGTTGGAAAACTAAGCAAAATATGAGAAAAGGAAATGTATGAAAAATTCATACCATTTTTATGTAGGCAAGGGCAAAGAGAAAGTGGCAGAGGAAAGCTAAGAGGTTCAAGTAAGCAAGCAAATTTTCTAAATGATTTTTGCTTTTCTAAATTGTTTCTATAAATGCAATTTATATTCTAACTTGATTGATGAAATTGTTTCTAATGGGTTTAACGATGGCCATCCCTTTGCTAAATGGTGTTTGAAATGATGTTTATTTCAAATGCAATGATTATGAAATGTTTCTTTTATAAATGCTATGGAAAAATTATGTGGTTTAATGTTTATGATTGAAAATCATGCTAGCATGTAAAAGATGGATTTATGAAAAGTTCATGTGCACAGGATATGAGGTCCACTTGAAGGGTATAAGCGGACCGGTTGTCCCCCCTTGGTGTGACCAACTCGCTTGTAATAGGCCGATGGCCGGCGGCGCCCTCTCTGAAATGAGAGTTACGTGACGGATGGTTGCCTAGCTAGCTTCCATCCTAAGGGAGATATGATGATCATGTTCATGTTTTTCATATGGCACTATGCATATGAGACCCGTGATGGGTCCAGGATTTCATGTTTTCAAGATATACCTTTGGATAAGGTATAAGATGCTTTCCAAGATGATTTGAATTGAAAAATGTTGCCTAAAATGAATTGCCTGAAAAATGCAAAATGCTTGCTTATTGAGTTTCGACTCACGTTTTCGTCTTCCAAACCCAAAGACAGGTGACGGACAGGATATGGCGAAGGAACAAGCACCGATATAAGGAATCTAAGGAGAAAATCATGTTATGCTATTATGTGAAATGATTGTAAATTTACATACAGTGCTATATGTTGAATAGATGTAACTATTCGTATGTTTGTATGGATGACTATGTTTTATGCATGTAGTGACATCTGATTTGGCAAAAGGTGAAATGTCACTAAATAGCATGTTTGTATGAAGTGAATGCTTCAGAATGACTCAGAAATGTATCTAAATGAATTTATGAGAATATGAAGTGTCTTATGAATTATGTATGACTACGATTAACAGGATAAACATCCGATAAATCTCGCCGTGTGACAGGGCAACAATCCTGATCACGTTTACCAATCAATAGATCTTGAGGTAAGGATGTGACGCTCGGGCCGGGGCGCCACAACGACTTCACCCAAGTCGCATGCAGAGTCGACTTGGGATGTGACTTCGGCAGCTCTCGTTCACAATTTCAACTCTAGACAGAAATGAAGAGTCGAAGTCGATGCTGGAGTCGACTTGGTCTGCGACTTCACCCAAGTCGCATGCGGAGTCGACTTAATCTGCGACTTCACCCAAGTCGCATGCGGAGTCGACTTGGGATGCGACTTCGGCAGCTCTCGTTCTCAATTTCAACTCTGGACAGAAATGACGAGTCGAAGTCAATGCTGGAGTCGACTTGATCTGCGACTTCACCCAAGTCGCATGCGGAGTCAACTTCGTTTGCGACTTCGGCAGCTCTGCTCTTTGATTTCAACTCTGGACGAAAATGACGGGTTGAAGTCGCTGCTGGAGTCGACTTGGGGATCGACTTGGCCTAAGTCAATGCCTGAGTAGACTTGGAAATCGACTTGTCTTGGCATGCTTCATTTTCTTCATGTTTACAACCTTTAATCATTTCCACAAACATGTTAGTAGTCAAAACTTACTCAAATTGATTTGTTAATCATCAAAACATAGACTTGGCCTATTTTCCACATATTTCCAACAATCTCCTCCTTTTCGATGATTGACAAAACCGATTTGAGTGTATACCTTTCAATGTCTTTGAAATATGCTAGTTTTGCATTTTGAAGTTTTATCATACATATCTCACTTTCAGTAAATCAAGTTAAAAACATTCATGCAAACATTTAAGGCCTAAAAGCATTTAAATCTGATACTACTCAAATCCTAATCTCTTCTCCCCCTTTTTGTCAATTGATCAAAAATAGAGATGGAATGGGGTAAACTTTTGAGAATGACGGGGTTTCTTGCCCTGAACCTGTGCTCCCCCTCAGCTTGTGCTTATCTAAGTTAATTCAAGCATTCCCATATTATTTTTAATTTTATAAAATGGTTCTTTTGCTAGAGGTTTGGTAAATATATCTGCAATTTGATCTTCTGTTCTTACATATTCCAAACATATGTCAAGATTTTCTACATGTTCTCTAATAAAATGATGTCTAAGATCTATATGCTTAGTCCTAGAATGCAATACTAGATTTTTAGTTAAACATATGGCACTTGTATTATCACATCTAATAGGTATATCTTTAAAATCCATGCCATAGTCCCTAAGTTGTTATTTCATCCAAAGCAGTTGGGCACAACATCTCCCTGCGGTAATGTATTCGGCTTCTGCCGTAGATTGAGCAACACTAGTTTATTTTCTTGAAAACTATGAAACCATCATGTTCCCAAGAAAATGACATGTTCCACTAGTGCTTTTTCTATCTACCTTGTAACCGGCAAAGTCCGCATCCGAGTAGCCGATTAGATCAAAATTAGAGCCCTTTGGATACCAAAGTCCTATGTTGGTAGTATCTACTAAATATCTGAAAATTCTTTCTACAGCTACCAAGTGTGATTCTTTTGGATATGATTGAAATTTAGAGTACATATACACACTAAATAATATATCAGGCTTAGAAGCAGTTAAATACAATAAAGAACCTTTCATGCTTCTATATAATTTTAAATCAGTTGTTTTGCCTTTTTCATCTTTGTCAATTTTAATTGTTGAGCTCATAGGCGTGTTTGCCCCTTTACTGTTTTCCATGCCAAACTTGTTCAACATTTCTTTGATATACTTGGACTGGTTGATGAAAATCCCTTCAGTTAGCTGCTTGATTTGTAGTCCAAGGAAGAAATTCAGCTCCCCCATCATACTCATCTCAAATTCTTTTTGCATAAGCTCACAAAATTCTTGACAAAGAATCTCATTAGTAGCACCAAAAATAATGTCATCTACATAAATTTGAATAATCAAGATATTTCTTTCTTTATACTTGATAAATAAAGTGGTGTCTGCCTTTCCCTTTTGGAAGTCATGATCAATCAAAAATTTGCTCAATCTCTCATACCAAGCCCTTGGAGCTTGTTTTAATCCATATAATGTTTTGGTTAACTTGTATACAAATTTATATTGATCTTTCTCCTCAAATCCAGGTGGTTGTTCAACATACACCTCTTCATTTATATAACCATTCAGAAATGCACTTTTAACATCCATTTGAAACAATTTAAAGTTCATGTGAGATGCAAAAGCTAGTAGTATACGAATAGCTTCTAGTCTAGCAACCAGAGCATAGGATTCCTCAAAGTCTATTCCTTCTTCTTGTGGGTATCCTTTTGCCACAAGTCTAGCTTTGTTTCTCACTACAAGTCCACTTTCATCTAATTTGTTCCTAAAGACCTATTTTGTGCCAATGACAATGCGGTCCTTTGGTCTTAGAACAAGATGCCAAACTTGGTTTCTTTCAAATTGATTTAGCTCTTCTTGCATTGCTATGATCCAGTTTTTATCATCAAGAGCTTGATCAATAGTGGTTGGTTCAATCTTGGATACAAAGGCGTATTGTCCACAAATATTTTGTTTTGACCTTATAGTTTTTACACCTTCATACACATTCCCTATAACTTGCTCAATTGGATAGGCATGTTTGAACTTTAAATCAGTTGGAGGTTTATAGAAATTATTACCTTCACTTACCCTTTCCTTCATGGAATCTTCTTGCTTTTCCACATGCAGTTTTTCAAGGCTACTTGTTATATCATCTGCATCACTTAAATCATCTTTTCTTTCGGAGCATGGGTTACATTCATAAAAAATAACATGTATTGACTCTTCTACAACTTGGTTTCTTTTGTTGAAGACTCTATATGCTTTGCTATCTGATGAGTAACCAAGGAATATTGCCTCATCACTTTTAGCATCCAGTTTTCCCAAGTTGGTTTTACCATTGTTCAAAACATAGCATGTGCATCCAAAAGCATGAAAATAAGAAATATTTGGTTTTCTACCTTTCCATAGCTCATATGGGGTCTTTTTCAAGATTGTTCTAATGGTAACTCGGTTCAACACATGACAAACTGTACTTACAGCTTCACCCTAAAATTTCTTGGATAATTTACTCTCATTTAGCATTGTTCTAGCCATCTCTTGTATAGTTCTATTTTTTCTTTCAACTACTCCATTTTGTTGTGGAGTTCTTGGTGCGGAAAATGTGTGAGGAATTTCTTTTTTATTACATAGTTCTTTGAATCGTTTGTTTTCAAATTCACCGCTATGATCACTTCTAATAGTCATAATAGTACTTTATTTTTCATTTTGCACCAAGTTTACAAAAGTTGTAAACATAGAGAAGACTTCATCTTTGCTAGCTACGAGAATTACCCATGTGAATCTTAAAATATCATCAACTATTACAAACACATATTTCTTTCCACCAATGGTTAAAATGTCGGATGGCCCATATAGATCCATGTGTAGCAATTCAAGTGGCCTAGTGGTGGAAATTTTCTTTTTGGTAGAGAAAGACATTTTAGGTTGTTTTGACAATTGACATGCCTTGCAAATTTTATCTTTGTCATATTTCAATTTAGGCAAACCTTCTACCAAATTATTTTTCCATAGGGTTTTAATGTTTGACATGTTTACATGTCCAAGCCTCTTATGCCAAACCCATGGATCATTTTCAATGGTCATTAGACATTGACCATCTAGTTCATCAAGTGAAACCAAATATACATTTTCATGTCTTTTTCCACTAAACATGATATGTTCTCCATCAAATACATTACATATAAATGATTTAAACACAACCTTGTACCCTTTGTCACATAATTGGCTAATGCTCATTAAATTGTGCTTGAGTCCTTCAACAAATAATACATCTTCCATACATGCATTTGAAACACTATAAATATTTCCTTTACCTTTGATTTTACCTTTCTCATTATTTCCAAAGGCAACAGTTCCATCGTTGCAAGGCTTGAGTTTATGAAATAAACTTCTTTCTCCAGTCATATGCCTTGAGCAACCACTATCCATAAACCAAACGTTGCTCGCCTTTGCCTTGAAACATATCTGAATGAACAAATAAATCTTATCTCTTTGCTACCCTTTTTATGGGTCCATTTGCGTTAGTAAATTGATTTAATCTTTGTTGTTCTATCTTTGAAAGTCCAAATCTTGTGTTTCTTGGAACCCAAACTAATTTTGCACCATGGTCATAAAGTTTCTTAAAATTACATTTATAGACTTTATGACCCATCTTATTGCAAAAATTGCAAGTCATTGGTAATTTAGGAGTAAGTCTCCAAGTATGTAATAGTTCAAAAGTTGGCCTTCTAGTCCGTATACAATGTTTCCCTTTGAGTTTGTAAATAGGTGCAGTTTTGGTTTGATTTTTCCCAAGTATTGGCACATTCGATTTGCCACTTTCTCTTTGCTCAAATGTGGAGCATCCAAGACCTCTTTTATTTGTTTGAGAGGTCATGTTCAGAAATATTTTTACATTTTCACCTGGATTAGAGAATTTAGCTAATGATTCATTTAAGGATTCATTTTCCTTTTTCAATTTCTCCATTTCTTTCAAAAGCACATCATTTTCTTCTTTTAGTTTTGTTGCTTTTTCTGCTAGTTTTTCATTTATAATAATAATGGAGTTACATTGTTGTCTCTTTAATGATAACTTATTTCCTAGCTTTTTCATTTTCTCATATAATGAATCATATGCATGTTGTAATTCTTCTAATTCAGCACATTTGAGACATTTTTGAAACGAAGAATAAGTAGATTGAGAATGACAAAGTTTGGAAGTTACCTCTTCATTACTTGTGCACTTTGTTGAGGTGGTTTGTTCTTCCAAAACTTCCGTTGTGTCCAAACACAACAAATTTTCTTCTTTCTCAATCCGCGCCATGCAGCATATTCTTGCACAATTTGCTGCTTCAAAATCATTGGTTGAGGAGCTACTTGTTGATGAAGTTTCTTCATTCACGTACATTCCTCTTCCCTTTGGTCTTTGGAATTTTCTGCTTTCATATCTTTCCTTCCTTTCTTGATGATCCTTTGATTTCTCTTTTGGTGTAGGACATTGAGCTTGCATATGTCCCATGCCGCCGCATCTATAGCACTTTGTAGCCTCCTTCTTCTTCTCTTTTCGTAGTCTCTCTTGGAGATCCTTGAAGTTCTTTTCTTTTCTCACAAACTTTTTAAATTTGCGAGTAAGTAGAGCAATGTCTTCATCATCATTGTGAGATGAGGAGGTGGACTCATCCGAGTTATGGGTGACTCTTAGTGCAATTGCTCTCTTTCCTTTGTGGTGATCTTCATTTCTTTTCTTGATTAGCTCATGTGACATTAATAAGCTAAAAAGGTCTTCTAGCTTCAATGTATTGAGGTCCTTGGCTTCTTCTATCACAGTAATCTTTGGAGTTCAAGATTCCGGTAAAGCTCTTAGGATCTTCATGACCTGTTCAGATTCGGAGATAGCTTTTTCAAGACCTTTCAAAGCATTAGTAATTTTAGAGAATCTAGCAAACATTTCAGAGATATTTTCTGTTTCTAGAATTTTAAAGCTTTCCAACTCTCCAATCAAAATATTCCTCCTTGTCCCTTGGACTTGAGAAGTTCCTCCATAGATAGATGTTAAAGTATCCCATATTTCTTTTGCAGTTAGACAAGAGGATATTCTATCATATTCGGAAGCGGTAAGAGCACAAAACAGTGAGTTCATAGCTTTAGCGTTGCTCTTAACAGTTCTTACTTCCTCTTCGGTCCATTTGGAAGCTCTTTCATCAATAGGCAAGGTTACACCATCTTGGATTGCAATCCAAGAGTCTATATCTGTAGCCATGATAAGTTGTTTCAAACGTAGCTTCCAATAACCAAAATTGTTCTCATCAAACAATGGTGGCTTTGTAAAGGATTGGCCTTCGGCAAATGCGGGAACGGAAAGTGGATTGGGATGCCATATCAAAAGATCCCTTTGGTATAACTCAAAGACCGGCTCTGATACCACTTGTTGGTCCCGAGTTAATGACAATTACCCAAGAGGGGAGGGGTGAATTGGGTATTTAAAAATTTTCAACTTAAACAGAAACTTTACCCCGGATTAATACAGTTCCCTTTATGAAGAAACAAAAAGAAAGCAATAGTGTAGAGAGCAAAAATAAAAATCAACACATAAGTTTTTTTAGTGGTTCGGGCAACCTCCCTACTCCACTCTTCCAAGCTCACACCCCTTGTGACTTGGGTTCCACTATGTATTTCACAAAATACAACTAGAGTCACTACTCTCTTCTAGATTCCAGCTCTAGGGGGCATCAACAATTCACAGCACAAGTAGGTGACGAGGTCCACTCCAGTCACACACTACTTTTCTTACACTTGATCTTAGTTACCCAAACTAAATCAAGTTCAATACAATAAGAAATAACAAAAGAAGGTTTCTACACGTTACTGTTGTGTAGAAGCAGATTTGGTGCAGAGAAGAACTTGTACAGCAATGATAATAATTCAGCAAGTAGCTCTTGGCAGTTCGGAAGCAAAGTTCTTCTTCTAGATGTTGGCTTGATCACTTTAAGCTCTTAAAGATGGGAGTTATGCTCACTTAATAAATTCTCAGCTACCCTCCTCGTTCATATTGAATGTCATTTATAATTGTGGAGGGAATCCGAACATTTGGAGGTAGGTGATGCACATTTAATGCGCCAACGTTCAAAATTTTTTCGACCGTTGCAACCCAAGTCGCAGGTGGAGTCGACTTCGGGTGCGACTTCGCCTAAGTCACAGATGAAGTTAACTTCAGGTGCGACTTCGCGTGTTTATAACTTCTTCAAGTTCCAGTCTGGGTCGACTTGGTCCTTGACTTGACCCAAGTCGCAGGTGACATCGACTTCGGTTGCGACTTCACTTCTTCAGCTTGCTAGTTGAACTTGAAATCTTCAGAGATGACTTTGATTACTTGATTTTCTTCATATTGATTGTTCTCCCTTGATTTATATCTCTTTGGAAAATTGTGTGATCATTTACAAAGAGAACGTTTGGATTTCTTTTCTTGAGTTCTTGAGTACTTGAATCTTGGAATCATTTTCTTGAGTTCTTGAGTACTTGAATCTTGGAATCATTTTCTTTCTTGAATTTCTTCATGTTTGTTTGTTCTTCCTTTAAGACTCATTATAATTCTTCTATCTTCAACACATTTGACTCCATGTCTTGAGTCTTGAGTCTTTGAGTATTGGAGTGCATAAGAGAGGTCCAAATGTATGATCTTGATTTTCCTTGAGAAATATGCAGATTTGCTTTGGTCTTCACTTGATCCTCATTTGATTTTCATTTGAGTGTTTGAGTTGGCTTTGACCTTCATTTTCTCTTGAATCTCTTGAATCTATCATTGAGTTATCTTGATCTGCATGTTTTCGTATTGAAGTCGAAGTCGGAGTCGACTTGATCTACGAATTCACCCAAGTCGCATGCAGAGTCGACTTGGGATGCGACTTCGGCAGCTCTCTTTCTCGATTTCAACTCTGGATAGAAATGACGGGTCGAAGTCGATGCTGGAGTCGACTTGGTTTGCGACTTCACCCAAGTCGCATGCGGAGTTGACTTCGTTTGCGACTTCGGCAGCTCTGCTCCTTGATTTCAACTATGGACGAAAATGACGGGTTGAAGTCGCTGCTGGAGTCGACTTGGGGATCGACTTGGCCTAAGTCGATGCCTGAGTCGACTTGAAAATCGACTTATCTTGCCATGCTTCACTTTCTTTATGTTTACAACCTTTAATCATTTTCACAAACATGTTAGTAATCAAAACTTACTCAAATTGATTTGTTAATCATCAAAACATAGACTTGGCCTATTTTCCACATATTTCCAACAAGGATAAATTATTTATCTTAAGAAGTATCGCTTGCTTCCCATGAAGCAAACCTTAAGACTTTTCATTAAAGTCATCATTTTTCAAAACTTATGGCTTTGCATTAAAGCCGTCATATTCAAAACTTGTGCTTGCCCATTCGTTAAAACATAAACATAAACGTAGACAATTCAATCATATCAATCACATAGAAAGAAAATGACATTTTAGAAAGTTTGCTTACTTACCTGAGATCGCCATAATCCATTTTTCCTTCCATTCTGTTTCTTGCCTACATGAAAATAATATGATTTTTCATATATTTCTTCTCCTTGCATTCTATTTAGTTTTTCAACCCATTTTATTCACATATATCATTTATTCGACTTCTCAAGTCACTATGCATACATTTAGCATATACGTGCACATTGTTACACATTTTATTGGCTTATCACATAACATATATGACCCCATAAATAGGGTATCCATTCAATCATACAAAATTCATCCATTAACTATCATACATAGGTTCATTAACCTTCATTAACCATTTTTCACACTCTTTTCAAAATATATGCAACGGTGCCCGCCTTAAGCACCCGTTATCGCCTTAGGCTTCATAAATCAATTCTAAAATTGAAAATTAACCTCATTAAGTGCTAAAAAACTGTATATTCATAAAATATATCATATTTTCATACATTTTTACACAAAAGAAAATTCTACATGTCATTTATCATCCTTGCATGTCCATTCCTTCACATATGCCCTTTGGCAACATATACATAAGATATTTCATAATCTTTTCTAAGTCAGAGGTTTAATCCATATTTTAGCGGGTTAATTAAACTTAATTACTGCTGAATTTGGGGTATTTTTATGGGGTTTAAATCCACTTGCCATAGGTTTCCAAAACAGCTAGTTTGGAACCCATTTTTCACCCGTTTAACGTGTCTTTTGACACATAACCTTAGGCAATTATATAAATCCGAAATTTCAGCATATAATCCCACTTTTCTTAATCCATATTTAATTATTTAACAAATATATCAATTTGGATCATTTGTACATAGGTTTCATATTTCTTTTTAATTTTTTTCTCAAACTATCCACATATGCTAAAATCAGGCGTACTGAAATATCAAAATCTTTAATTAATATCAAATCAAGTATTTTTTATCTGAAATTTCTGTAATACATTAATAACTAAATTATTTAACTAAAATAAATATTTCCAGCATAAAAAATTAAGCATTTATATTTATTTTTGCCTTTTTACCTTGCTGGACAGCAGCATCCAATCAGCTTTAATCACGTAAATTATTGGGTATATTTATACCCATAAAAACCTAATTTTTAATTTTTTATTATGATCCTCAATATGTCTTACATATCCTATAAACTTTTTAGCTCAAAATTATCTGTATAAAAATTATTAAAAATCCTTTTCTACAGATGATCTTGTCACTCGTTTTATCCTGTTTAGGTGAATATTCTCGGATTTTTAATTTACAAATTGATTATCCTTTTAAGTTGGGAATTTGTTAGTTAATTAATCACCCCATCATTATTATACCCAAAAATTATCATGCTAAAATTCATCCATTTAATACTCCTTCCATAATTTAATTTATAACATGATATATCATTCAAAACTTCACTTTTCATCATCTAAATCATGGAATTTCATGATGCAAGCTAATTCCCATTCCATATTCATTCAAAAACACGCTGAATCATCAATTTAAAGCATGTTTAAACATCCATTTCATATTTGGAACTTCGGAGTTCAAGAACTCAAGATAACCAATTCCAAATAACACATATACTTGAACTTGAGGGGATTCAATCCAAAATCGAAAGGCTTACTTTCCTCCACTTCTCCTCTTTCTTTCTTCCTCTTTTTCCCTTGAATTTCCCTTGGTTTTCCTCTGCTAGGCACTTTCAAGGGGCTGGGAGTCAGAAAATTTTGCTTTCTTGCTAAGCAAGAAAACCCCTTGGATGTTCACACACCTTCTCTCTCTCATGTGAACGTGTATGCCTTTGGGGAGCTGGATTTTCTCCAGCTGTGGGCCCCACTTTGGAGCCATTTTCCACTGCCACTTAATGAATACTTATCCCCTTAATGAGCTGGATAATTATTATCCATATAATTTATTTTTTTACATTTTCTTAATTGCAAAAGTCTTCATGCATCAAGACCGTCCAAATTGTCCAACCCTTGCTCGTCACTTGCTGCCCATTTTCATCATTTTTTAAAATCCCAAAATGTGGGAAATTTATGCACCTAATCATCCCTTAACTCATGTATTAATTTGGTGTTAAAAAAATTAATAAAAATCATTATAGCAACATCAAACATGGGACATCCACATGTGTAAACAAGCTGTCTATTTTTTTCACCTTCAATGGCAGCTACTGTTCACGAATTTTCTTAAATTTTTTCACATAATTAAATGCTTATTTATACATCCCTTAACACTTGGCATGATTATCCAAGCATTTTCATATTTTTCATAATTTTTAAATCAATTTCTAGCTCACATGGAGCCATGGATGTCCAAGCTAGCTAAGGTAGGATTTTTGGATTTTTGTGGCTAGAAAAATCCTCCTTAAATCCATATATTGGATTCCTATGATCATGCTATATATTTTACCGCATTTTCTTATTTTTTTATTTCCAAAAATTGCTCAAAAATCCACATAATCAAAGTTGTAACAAACTTTGACTTTGCATTAAAGTCATGTCCCCTCTCTTGAGACAAGTCAATCCACTTACTTGCTCTCCAAGAAAGACATTTCTCATGATAATTATCTTAATCCATTCCATTCATCTCTTAGAATTTATAATTTTATTCCATCGTTTCAAATGTCATCTCAAACCGACGTTTCTACGTCAAGTTATGACAACTTGAATTTATCTTTTGAATTTGGGAATAAAAATAATTAATTATCACCCTAATCCCATTATTATTCCCTTAATCCAATCCATTCATATGATTGGGCCCACCGTCGTGAGCTTACCTTTCAAATTTTATCAAAATCCGCCTTGTAAGCGTCGAGTTATGAATTTTCCATCATTTTCACCTTAATTTCATAATTACACTTTAATCTTCATAAATTAAATCATGATAATTAAACTAAAAATTCATACCACATTAGCATTTTTTAATCCTCATTATGCCTCTCGGGTCATACCAACTCATTTTAGGCTTCGGCGATTAAATTTTTAATCACCATTCTTAATTAAACTCTAATTGCAACATATCACAAAATCCTAAAATATCCAAAAATTCCATTTAATCATATATAAGTCACATGTACATGTTCAATGCACACATTGAATCTTACTTAGGCTAGGGTTTCACATATCTGTAATCAATACACAGCCTCAAACTTCTATCATTTTTCCTTAGAAATAATACAGGAGCTCCCCAAGGCGATACACTGGGTCTAATAAAACCTTTGTCTAATTGCTCCTATATCTAAGTCCTCAGCTCATTCATTTCAGTTGGTGCCATTCTATTTGGAGTTTTGGATATTGGAGCTGTACCTAGTATAATGTCTATGGTCATATCCATTTCTCTTTGTCGAGGTAATGTGATTAATTCCTTTGGAAATACATCAGGAAATTCTCAAACCACCGGGATTTGATTTATTTCTACCTCCGTACCTTTCTTCTCATTAACTAATACAAGATAAGCTTGGCACCTTTGGCAGATCATCTTGATCGCTTTCATGGACGATATCAATATCGTCAAATGTTCAGGTTCTCTTAACTTTCTAATTGCTATTTCTTTTTCTGGGGCCGCTTCAAATTGCACCTTCTTATTCTTGCAATCAATCATAGCTCCCCATTGACTCAGCCAATCCATACTCAATATCACATCAAATTCTGTCATACGTAATAGGATCGAGTTGGCTTCTAAAATCAACGACCATATCCTAATAGGACATTCATTGCATACTTAGCTAGTGCTAGCTAACCTATAAACAGGGGATTCTACGTGGATTATCTCATTGGTTTCCTCTACCGGTAGTGCATGGGTGGCTACATATTAGCATGCTATGAATGAGTGACTAGCACCTGAATCAAACGAAGCAACTGCCTAATTTCCTAAAATGTAAACCATACCTGTGACCACCTTTTCTTCTTACTCTTCAAACTCTGTCTGAGTCAAGGCATGCACATGTATTGGATTTGTGGTAGTTCCCTGCTTATATGTTGCTCCGGGTATCCTGAGTTGTGCGGGTCTTCAACGTCCTTGTGACGTTTGTGCCTTATTCGGATAGTTCGGAGCAATATGTCCTGTTTGGTCACAAATGTAACATTTAATGACCCTTGCTTCTCCTGTCCGACATTCTTTGTCTACATGGCTTGCTTACCCACATTTATAACATCGATTCGAGCCTTCCAAGCACTCGCTTGTATGTTGCTTTTGACATTTTCTGCATAGACACGAGATTTTCTTCTTTGGTGCTCCTTTTCTTCTCCTCACATTTCCTTTCCTGATTCAGCTTCCTTAGTACCAAGACTAAACATCCTTAACCCAAGTCTTAATTCTTGTGTTCTCATTGCCTCAATTTCTAATGCTCTTGTCCTCTCAAGACTCGAAGCATAATCCTCAATTAGTAGAGGGGGAAGGCTTTCTCGAAGGTATGGCCTTAGTCCTTGTTAGAATCTTTGTGCCTTATTTTTTGGCACATTGGCGACCTAAGTCACATACCTTACTAAGGCATTGAATTTCGTGGCATATTCTATGATAGACATTCTCCCTTGATAAAGTTTTTTAAATTCTATCACCTTCTGACTTTGTAAACCAACGGGGAGATATTCCTTATTAAATTCCTCAACAAAAGTCTGCCAAGATACCTCTTCTGGTCGTGACATCGTGACCAGCATTGTTTTCCACCATTCGTGTGCGTCTTTAATTCACAAATGTGTGGCGCACAATACTTTTCACCGATCATTACACAGAGATATTCTGAATAATTTCTTGATCTCTATGATCCATTGTTCAGCCTATACCAGGTCAAGTTTTCTTGAAAATTTTAGGGGTCGCTAGGCTAGGAATGCATTAATTGCTCATTTATCAACTTCCATTGACTGATTTTCATCTCCTCTTGGTACTATCATGGGAGTCGGGCCAACTATCGGAATAGGTATCTCTCTTTCAGTACTGCCCAACTGGGCCTGCTGGGTCCTTTCCCATAAACCCTGAATAATATTTGTAGTCTGTGCTGCCCATGCACGAATAGCTTGCGGCATTGCTTCCTTTACCGCTACAGCTACCCTTCCCTCTGTGAGTCGAGCCTGTCTTGACTCACGTTCTTCTTCTACATTCCTTTCTAGGATTTTATCTTCTCGTCCTTGACGAGTTCTTGGACTTTCTTTATTTAATTATGGTCCATGTCTCTTAAGTCTGCCACTAGTCTCACCAACCTCGTGTTGGCTGGGGACTTCTGTAGCAACTTCTTTTCCTTTATTCATTCTCATTCCCAACCTTGTTTTCACCATGATGTTTTCTGAATATATAGAAGCAACTAATCTTTCATTCATAATTAATGTTAGATCATCATATATATTTCATCATCACATAATTAATAGATAATTCACACAATCACAATCATATAATATCATCCATCATCATAAACATTCACAGCCATTCATTTGTTTCATATTATTCACATCAATAAACATCCATCCATATACCATAGTTTTTAACATGACAAAGCATGTTACACACATCACACTTGTATATACATCACATTTGTATACACATTCCATCATATCAAAGTGTCATCATTTCATAATTATACATATTCAAGTTTATAAAATAAAAAAATTCATCATCTATTAGATCCCCTCCTTAAGTAGCAATAACGCCTATGCCTAGGTGACATATGGGTAGATTCCTCAGTGATAGTGCTAGTGTCTAATCAGGCCGGATTATTTTCTTCTCCACCATCATTATCATCGTGGCTACTATCATCACTACTATCACTTTCATTATTTTCATCTTCTTCATCATCGACTGGTTCAAGGTATCTTAAAGGTTTATCAAGTGCAACAAGATCACCAATCCTCTCGTCTACATGTATCAAAATTTCGTCATGGTGAGTTGGAACAGGTGAGTTTATGAATCCTGAAGCATGACCTTCTGCTATAAAGGGGGCCATCTCTTTCTCCGTCTGTTGTATACTTTCTCAACTCATCCCATTTCGGAATAGAATGTACCCATCTTAAAAAAACCTAGGGCGAGAAGCCAAAAGAACTTCAGCTCTAGGAGTCCGGCTGTTAGACTCCTTGTGAAACTCCGATTTTAGGACTATGTATGAAATCCTAGGGTTATAAACCTAGGTAATGTATTATTCTTTATATGAAAAATATTGATGATATTTTTGCAATATATGGAATTAGAAGATTAAATAGCTAATTATGGAATGTTAATTTGGATGAATAGTAAATGTGGGATTAAGGAATATGTTAAGTTAATCACTTTGGATTAACTTAATTATAAAAGATGAAAAAGAAAGCTTCCCACTAAAAGAAAAAATTGGAAAAGTGATGCTTTTTGAATTTTTTAATAATTTTCGAATTTAAGGGTGATTTTGAAGAAAAAATCATAAATTGCAATCCGGACGTCGGATTGAGGTGAAATATTTTATGGATGGCCAAAATCTTATGATGAACATGATGAGTGATCCAAGATCTATCAAAAATCATGAATTAAGGGTCAAGATTTAACGTCATTTGAGGATCAAAAAGAAAATTTACATTTTCATTAAATTAGGTTTGACTTTTAGTTAAACTTAATTAATTAAATAATAAAAAATTAAATGCACAAAAACCAAGGAGGTGGGGTGTGCAAGGGGAGGACTTTTGGGGCCAAAATCCAATGGCCTAAAATCATCCTCATCAAGAATCAACGGTTGAGATTTTAATTAGCTTAAAATAATTAATTTTAATAAATCAAAAATCATTAATAAATAGGGGCTGCTAGGGGGGCATGAGCTGCTGTATAGGGTGGCTGCACATTGCTCAAGATAAATCATGGAAATTGGAAAAAAATATTCAGAATTGAGTACCTCAAGCAAGGGGGTAAATTATAATTTTATGAAAAATGCAAAACTATAAATAGGGGTGCATGGGAACGTCCAAGGCACACCCAACCAAGCTCAAGCTTGACAAATGCAAGCACTCCCACCTCCCAAATTCGTTTTTTAACCTTAGAGAGAAAGGAAAGGAAGTTAGATAGAGAAAGTGAGAAAGGAGGAAGGATATCTTCACTGAAGGTAAGGGGATTCTTCTCAAATTTTTTTTAGATGTTAAGCGGGGTAAAATTTTTCTTAGATAATACCTAAGCATAGGAAAATAATTATAGTTATGCTACTTAATTAGAATTATGACAAAATATCAAAAATTTGGAGCGCAAATAGAGCATTCAGGAAGATAATGTATAAAATGAGTAAATAATGCTCCAATATTGCTAAATGATGATTTGGGATGAATGTTTATGATAGTTATGATATTAGAATGATGATATATTGATCTCATGATATTCGGATTTAAGGATTATGCTTAAGTGAAATTATGATGAATTTTAGTATATGGAGAACAAGATTTAATTGGCCAAGTTAATGATGATAAATTCAAAATTCATGAATTTTTTCATGATATACTAAACATAAGCTATGTCATGGTATTTTTTATTTTTGGAAAAATGTCAATTTTTGAAACCTATGAACAATAACTTGCTACAGTATCTGCTATAGTAAATGTGAACAGTAATATGCTACAGTAATCATGAATAGTGAACAACATGATTTTGAAGAAAATTTGAGATTAATATTTGAGGATTAATACATCAACTAAGTGCTTAAGAATGAGCACAATGTGCGAAATGCGGAAAATATGTGAAAAATAATAAATTAAAGTAATAAACTTCCATATGATGTCAAATAAATGACTAATGAATGTGTTATGGTATATGGGAATATACCTTAAAAATGGGTATTAAAAATATGGTGAAATGAATGGTATAATGCATAAGTTATGATATGATGTACAGCCAACTTAGAATTCAAGTGGGTTACGAATGTTAATGGAAATGGGTTAGAAAACTGAGTTGAATGCAAACAAAAGAAAGTATATGAATGCTATGTCATTCTTATATGTATAGGTAAAGGCAAAGAGTTAAGCGAGACAGAAAGCTAAGCAAGAAACGTAAGCAAGCAAACCTTTTTAAAATGTGATTTTATATGATGTTATGTTGCAACCTTGGAGTATGTTGAAATTGCTTCATTGTAACCAAATCCTTATAAAAGTATGGAGAAATGTGGAAATGGTTGCATCATGATGGCGAAAAGAAAACTTTGATTTTTAATTAATATTTGATTTTATCAAATGAATTTGAAATAAATTACTGAGTATTTTGAACAGGAGATTTTAATAAAGGCCAACTGATAAACTGATTGTATAAAATGATTTGAGTAATGGTAATGATCAAAGGATGATGTAAGCTTATCTTTATAGAAATAAACAATATGTCATGTGGACAATATATATGATATTAGAAGGGAAAATGATGTTTATATATCTTTTGTTCATTAAAACTCAGAAATTGGAAGAAAAATATTTTCAAGAAGTCTTTTGTTTTCAAAATACTAAAATATTTTCAAAATTTTTTTATCGTTTAAAAATTATTTATAACCATCTTAGCAATGTTTTCTTCAAATATTTCAAATGATTTATAAAAATGTTGTATAAATGTTTCCAAATTTATTTTAAGGTTGGCCATTCTTACAAAATATTTGTAAGTATAGAACTTATTAACTTGGATTGTGCCCAGTTTTCAAGTTAGAAAGGGATACAGACAAGGTTTGTATTGAAAGCATGTTAGCATCAAGTTTTCAGAAAAGGACACAGACTGTGGTCTATGGTGTTTTATAAAATTATGCTAGCATATGAATGTGGATGAGAAGTGTGCACAGGGATTATGTTGGTCCCGAGTTAATGACAATTACCCAAGAGGGGAGGGGTGAATTGGGTAATTAAAAATTTAAACTTAACAGAAACTTTACCCCAGATTAATCTAGTCCCCTTTGTGAAGAAACAAATGGAAAACAATATAGTGCAGAGAGCAGAAATAAAAATCAACAAGCAAAATTTTATAGTGGTTTTGGCAACCTTCCATACTCCACTCTTCCAAGCTCACACCCCTTATGACTTGGGTTCCACTATGTATTTCACAAATACAACTAGAGTCACTGCTCTCTTCTAGATTCCAGCTCTAGAGGGCATCAACAATTCACAGCACAAGTAGGCGATGAGTTCCACTCCAATCATACACTACTTTGCTTACACTTGATCTTAGTTACCCAAACTAAATCAAGTTCAATACAACAACAAATTACAAAAGAAAGTTTCTACACGTTACTGGTGTGTAAAGGAAGATTTGGCGCAGAGAAGAACCTGTAAAGCAATCTGAATGATTCAACGAGCGACTCTTAGTAGTTTGAAAGCAAGGTTCTTCTTCTAGATGTTGCCTTGATCACTTAATGCTCTAGGAGATGGGAGTTATGCTCAATCAATGAATTCTCAGCTACCCCCCTCGTTCATATTGAATGCGTTATATAATTTGCGAGGGAATCCAAACTTTTGGAAGTAGGTGGCGCGCATTTAATGTACCAACGTTCGAAAAATTTCCGACCGTTGCGACCCAAGTCACAGGTGGAGTCGACTTTGGGTGCGACTTCGCCCAAGTCACAGATGGAGTCGACTTTGGGTGCGACTTTGGCTCTCTGCAACTTCTTCAAGTTCCAGTCTGGGTCGACTTGGTCGTCGACTTGACCCAAGTCGCAAGTGAAGTCGACTTCGGGTGTGACTTCACTTCTTAAGCTTGCTAGTTGAACTTAAACACTTCAGAAATGACTTTGATCACTTGATTTTCTTCATATTGATTGTTCTCCTATTCATTTGTAACACTTGGAGCTTAGTATAATCATCCTACCTTGATGTCCTTTAGCTCTGTGACTTGCAAACTTTGAATCCATGAAATCATGAATACTTGAATCAAAGATTGCCTAATGATGTCCAAATGTGTTCATAATTCAACATGATGGATTCATACAACCCTGCTTGTTTTGATCCTCATTTGATCTTCATTTAAGTGTTTGAGTCTCTTGGCCTTCATCTTCACTTTAATCTAGCATTGAGCCGACTTGATCTGCAAGTTCCACACTGAAATCGAAGTTGGAGTCGACTTGGTCTGCGACTTCACCCAAGTCGCATGCGGAGTCGACTTGGGATGCGACTTCAGCAGCTCTCGTCCCCGATTTCAACTTTGGACAGAAAAACAAATTTGAAGTTGATGTCGGAGTCGACTTGGTCTGCGACTTTACCCAAGTCACATGCGGAGTCGACTTCATTTGTGACTTCGGCAGCTTGGCTCCCCAATTTCAACTCTGGATGAAAATGATGGGTTGAAGTCGCTGTTGAAGTCGACTTGGGGATCGACTTGGCCTAAGTTGATGCCTAAGACGACTTGGAATTCGACTTGACCTGTCATACTTCATTTTCTTCATTTGTATATCCTTTAATCATCTTCACAAACATGTTAGTAACCAAAATTTACTCAAATTGATTTGTTAATCATCAAAACATAGACTTGACTTATTTTCCACATGTTCCCAACAGATTATGTACTAGGTCTACTGTAAAGGATATGCAGACCAGACGCGGTTGCAAAGAGGGCCCCCTCTACATAGGCCAAGTCGTTTGAAAAGGCGAAATGCCGGCGGTGCCCTCCCTGAAATGGCAGAAGGAACGGATAGCCGCCCAGCTAGCAGGCTATCCAATGAAAGGGTTTCTCTCCTAAGGAGGAAAAGGTGATCACTAGGTTAGTGTCACCTACCAGACAGACAGAAACGTAATGCATGATACATATGCTTGTTTTTTAAAAAGGTTTTATGAAAAATGTTTTAAGGACATGAGAATGTCCTTGGAGAAAGGAAATTTTATGAAAAATGTTTTTATGTCCGTGAAAAAGAGGTTTACATGTTATGTTTGCAAGCATATGTTTTATGAAAGGTTTTATGAAAAGATTTTCTTTGAATGATAGTGATCACTTGTTAAGTGTCTACTATTGAACGAGAGAAATGCATTTAAAATAACAAAATGCTTACTTATTGAGTTTCAACTCACGTTTTTCTTTCTAAACAATAGACAGGTAAGGACATGACATGATGGAAAAGGAAAGGATGATATGAAGAAAGAGTGATGACATGTTGGTTTGTATGATATTAGAAAATTTTCAGAAGTTGTATATATGAAATGATTAGAAACTTGCATTGTAGAAAAACAAGTTAGAATGTTAGAAATAATATTTGCAAAAAAAAATTATGCCAAGAATATGTTTATATATGATGATATGATATTATGTGATGAAAGAAAAGAAATTTTTTTTTGGATGAGATCCAATTAAAAATCCCGCGTGTGATCAGCACAACAATCCTGAGTCACGTTTGCCAATCAATAAGATCCCGGAGTAAGGCTTCTAGGCACCCCAGTTCGGGGCGCCACACTCCTCTACATTTGGCCTCTGTTGATAGATACTTTGCAAATGGGGTGGAGGATACCTAGGGGGAAACCATGGAGAAACTGGTGGAAAAGGATATATGTCTTGCTGGGAGGCTAACAACCTATTCACCTCTTCTTCTGCCTTTCGTTTCCTTTCTTCATCCATTTCTTTTTTCCATTCCTCAAAACTCATGATCCTCTTCCCCTTATTGACCATTTGTTCAAATATAACTTAATTAAATATATAATAAAAATAGCACACTACAAATTATTTTGCAATACATCATCATATACCATGCATCACATCATGGTAATAACCTATACAATCATCATAAAATCATGTATATCATATTCAATCATCATACTTAGACTTTTCTGTTAGTCACGAGTTTATGGCAATTACCTAAGAGGGGAGGGGTGAATTGGTTATTTAAAATTTTTCACTTAAACAGAAATTTACCCCTGTTTGATTTAATCCTCTATAATGAAACAAATGAAACTTACGGAAAATAATAAAGCAATAAAAACAGAAGTGTAAATCACAGCAGTAGACAAGATTTTTATAGTGGTTCAGTGAACCTCCCCTACTCCACTCTTCCAAGCTCACACCCCTTGTGACTTAGGTTCCATTATGTATACTCAAATACAACTAGAGAAACAACTCTCTTCTAGATTCCAGCTCTAGGGGGCATGTACAAATCACAGCATAAGTAGGTGATGAGTCCCACTCAAGTCACACTATACTTTGATTTCACTTGGTTCAAAATCTCAATAATAAACCAAGTAGCAAATACAAATATTAATTCAAAAGGAAAGTCTACACTTTACAAATTGTGTAGGTAGATTCATCTCGTGGAAGAACTTATAGAAGAAAAGATTTGAACAACATTAGAGCATGCAGCAAGTTTGAGCTTTGTTCTTCTCTTGAAAACTTATGTTGATCACTTAAAGCTTGAGATGATGGTTGTTGAATCTTAGTTAATGCTTTATCTAACCTCTAGTACATTCACTTGAATGCATATTTATAATGGTGGAGTAAAATCGAATGTTCGGAGGTAGGTGGCGCGCATTTAATGCACCAACATTCGAATTTTTCCGGCCGTTGCGACCCAAGTTGCAGGTGGAGTCGACTTCGGGTGCGACTTTGGTCTTCAGTAATGTTCCAAGTTCCTACTTTAGGTCGACTTGGTCTTGGACTTGACCCAAGTCACAAGTGAAGTCGACTTCGGGTGCGACTTCACTTTCTGTATTTACTTGATGAACTTGGTTTCTTTGGAAATCTACGTGATATTGATCTTGTATCTGTTCTTCCTCTGATTCATTTGAACTTTGAGGCTTTGATATGTTCGATCTACACATGGAGATCTTATCTTCATGTCGTGGTTTTAAAGTACTTTGGTAATCTTGATTAGTAATACTTAGAAGTGGCCAAATGAGCTTTCCTTGATCATAACATAATCTTGAATGGCTTTATCATGTAGATTTTCTTGTCTTGGACTAAAACAATCTTCAATCTGACTCAAGTTGAATGCCTAGGTCGACTTGGGTTCCAACTTCACATGCGAAAACAATCTTCAATCTGACTCAAGTCGAATGCCTAGGTCGACTTGGGTTCCAACTTCACTCAAGTCGCATGTAAAGTTGACTTGGGTATTCGACTTCACCATCCTAGATTCCCAATTTCAACGCTGGGAGTTGTGAGTCCAAGAAGTCGATGCTGAAGTCGACTTGGGTTTGCGACTTCATTCAAGTTACTCATGAAGTCGATTTGACTCTGCTACTTTGCCTGTTCTGGATCCGAGTTTCAACGCTGGAAGTTCTGAGTCCATGAAGTCGATGCTAAAGTTGACTTGGGTTTGTGACTTCACTCAAGTCACTCGTGAAGTCGACTTGACTCTGCAACTTCGCTTGTTCTAGATCCGAGTTTCAACGCTGGAAGTTTTGGATTATCAAAGTCGGTGCTGGAGTCGACTTGGGTCTGTGACTTCACCCAAGTCGTAGATGGAGTTGACTTGTGTGGCGCCCCGAACCGCGGCACCTAGAAACCTTATTCCGGGATAGTTTTTGATTAGCAAACGTGACTCAAGATTATTACCCTAATCACATGACAGGATTTATATATATATATCATTAACCCATGGAAAATTTTCATCATTTATCCAACATGTAATATATTTCACATACATAGTGATAATCACAACCTGTTCAAAAAACATCATCATTGAAAATATATTTTTTTCTATTTCAAAATTATCATTATTGTCTTTACATGCAAATTACGTATACAACATTTCTATCAAAAACTGCGTATCATTTTTGCATGCTTCCTTCATCATTTCTTGTCTGTTGTTGAAAAAACATGGGTGAGTAATAATACTCAATAAGCAAGCCATACATAATTTTTCAATCATTTTCATGCATTTCATAAAATTCAAATACAATGCATTCATAGCATTCATGACATTCCTTTAGATGCGACGCTAGTTAGGCGCCTATCCCATACATGCTCCCATCTCAGGGAGGTCGCCGCCGGCCTGGGCCTATATAAGTGATTTAGCAATAGTGAGGGGGACATCCGATCAGCTTACTACCTCAACTATGGCCTATTCCTCTTGCACATGCTCATTTACATACACATGCCGGCATGATATTTGCAAATCATAAACAATTTCATAAAAAGCATTAAATAAACAATTTAACAAAATGAACTTCAGTTCATATAAAGCAGTTATAGGTATGACCAACCTTAAATAAATTTCATAAAGCAATTTACAAACAATTTCAATCATTTGAAAATAATTTGCAAAAGTATAACTTGCTTACCTTCTCAGTGAGTGTCCTCGACCTTTTCTTTGTCTTTTCCTATTCAAAGAAAAAAGATATTTTATTTCTTCTATTCAAGCTGCTTCCCATGCAATGCTCTATAATATTGGGACATTATTTCTTTATACGGATATTTTTATCCACAAATTCTTCAAAAATTTCATCCTTAAATTTAAATATTAATCTCAAATTTTCTCCAAAATCATGCTGTTTACTGTAGCAAATTACTGTTTATCCGAGGTTACTATTCACAGCAACGTGGTTACTGTTCATGGGTTCCAAAAATTGACATTTTTTTTCAAAAATAAAAAATATCATGACATACCTTATGCTCAGTATATCATGGGAAAATTCATACATTTTGAATTTATCATTATTTACTTGGCTAAATAAATCATTTTCTTCATATACTAAAAATCAACATAAATTCACTTAAGCATAATCCTTAATTCCAAAAATCGTGAAATTAATATATCATAATTCCAACATCATATTTATCATAATCATATATCCCAAATCATCATCTATCATTTTTGGAGCATTATTTACACATATCATATGCAATCTTCCCGAATGCTCTATTTTTGCTCTAAATTTTTGATATTTTGGCATAATTCCAATTAGGCATTATATTTATACTTATTTTCTCATGATTAGGCATTATTTAAGCATGGTTTTACCCTAATTAACATCCAAAAGAAATTTGGGTAGAAATCACTTACCTGAAGTGGAGATATCCCTCTTTTTCTCGCACTTTTGCTCTCTAACTTTCTCCTCTTCTTCCCTGGATGTGTGGGAGGGTTTGAGAGCTGGGATTTCTCAAGTGGAGCTGGGAGAAATGATGCCTTGGATATCCCCCCTGCTGCCCTATTTATATTTTTTGATTTTTCATCAAATTGGATTTTAGCCCCTTTGTTTGAGGTATTTAATTATAAAAATGTATTTTTTATAATTTTAAAAAATGCATTGATCCAAGAGCAGCCACCCTATGTCTGCTCCAGCCCACCTTATGCAGCCTCCGGAGCGCGGCGCGGACGACCGACGAACCCGGCCCCCTCCGGGGCTCCGCGACGGCCCTAGGCCCGCCTGACGGACGCGCACGCGCTCCTCGGCGATCGTCGAACCAAAAGGAAGTGCGGCATCATGGGCGGGGAAAAAGATGGCGTAGAAAAAGGGGAGCAACACGTGGACTTCCCTGAAGGTCACCCATCCTAGTACTACTCTCGCCGAAGCACGCTTAACTGCGGAGTTCTGATGGGATCCGGTGCACTAGTGTAGGTATGATCGCACCCGTTCTGGAAGCGCTCGAAAATCTACTTGACCTCGACGCCACCGAAAGCCTCCGCTAGCGAGCGGCCGGGTCGACGGGATTTCTGAGGTCTCCCGGCCCGCAAGTTGGAGAGGTGGGATGCTCGGGTCCGGAGCGGCCGACAACCTATGGATTCGGATTCCAAATGACGTCCGGCGTGCCGGCGGTCGCCATCGGAGCTTCCGGCAGCGATAGCCGAGCGCCGTTGGACGGCCCAGCGTCGTAGCAGCTTCCAACCCCTATGGGCCCGTCATGCCATTTCTAACGACATGCTGCACGTCCCGCACGGACGACGGTGCGGCAAGATATGGCTTCCAGAGCGGCCAGGTCGACAGGATTTCCGTGCTCGACCGGCCCGCAAGTTGGAGCGCCGGGATGCTTGGAACCGGCGCAATCGACGGCCTGCGGATTCGGATTCCGAATGGGGTCTGGCGTGCCGGCGCTCGCTGTCGGAGCTTCCGGCGGCGAAAGCCGAGAGCCGTTAGGCGGCACAGCAGCTGCCGCCCCCGTGGGGCCCGTTGTGCTGTTCCAACAACATGCTGCACGTCCCGCACGGACGACGGTGCGACAAGTTATCGCCTCCGGAGCGCGGCGCGGACGACCGACGAACCCGGACCCTCCGGGGCTCCGCGACGGCCCTAGGCCCGCCCGACGGACGCGCACGCGCTTCGCGGCCATCGTCCGACTAAAAGGAAGTGTGGCATCGTGGGAGGGGAAATGATGGCGTAGAAAAAGGGGTGCAACACGAGGACTTTTCAGGAGGTCACCCATCCAAGTACTACTCTCGCCCAAGCACGCTTAACTGCGGAGTTCTGATGGGATTCGGTGCACTAGTGCTGGTATGATCGCACCCGTTCCGGAAGTGCTCGAAAATCTACTTGACCTCGACGCCGCCAAAAGCCTTCGGCGGCGAGCGGCCGGGTCGACGGGATTTTCGTGCTCGCCCGGCCCGCAAGTTGGAGCGGCCGACGGCCCGCAGATTCGGATTCCGAATGAGGTCCGGCGTGCTGGCGGCGATAGCGGAGCGTCGTTGGGCGGCCCAGTGGTGCAGCAGGTGCCACCCTCGTGGGGCCCGTCGTGTCGTTTCCAATGACATGCGGCACGTCCCGCACGGACAACGGTGCGGCAAATTATGGCCTCCGGAGCGCGGCTCGTGCGATCGACGAACCTGTCCCCCTCCGGGGCTCCGCGACGGCCCTAAGCCCGCCCGACGGATGCGCATGTGCTCCGCGGCGATCGTCGGGCGAAAAGGAAGTGCGGCATCGTGGGAGGGGAAAAAGATGGCGTAGAAAAAGGGGTGCAACAGGAGGACTTCCCAGGAGGCCACCCATCCTAGTACTACTCTCGCCCAAGCACGCTTAACTGCGGAGTTCTGATGGGATCCGGTGCACTAGTGCTGGTATGATCGCGCCCGTTCTAGAAGCGCTCGAAAATCTTCTTGACCTCGACGCCATCGAAAGCCTCCGCCGGCGAGCGGCCGGGTCGACGGGATTTCCAAGCTCGTCCGGCCCGTAAGTTGGAGCGGCGGGATGCTCGGGTCCGAAGCGGCCGACGGCCCGGGGATTTGGATTTCGAATGACGTCCGTCGTGCCGGCGCTCGCCGTTGGAGCTTTCGGCGGCGATAGCCGAGCGCCGTTGGGCGGCCAAGCGTCGCAGCAGCTTCCACCCCGTCGGGCCATTTCCAACGACATGCTGCTCGTCGGGCTGTTTCGAACGACATGCTGCACGTCCCGCACGGACGACGGTGCAACAAGTTATAGCTTCTAGAGCTCGGCACGGACGACCGACGAACCCGGCCTCCCCCGGGGCTCCGCGTCAATCGTCGGGTGAAAAGGAAGTGAGGCATCGTGGGAGGGGAAAAAGATGGCGTAGAAAAAGGGTGCAACACGAGGACTTCCCAGGAGGTCACCCATCCTTGTACTACTCCCGACCAAACACGCTTTACTGCGGAGTTCTGATGAGATCCGGTGCACCTAGTGCTGGTATGATCGCACCCATTCTGGAAGCACTCGAAAATCTATTTGACCTCGACTCCACCGAAAGCCTCCGCCGGTGAGCGGCCAGGTCGACGGGATTTCCGTGCTCGCCCGGCCCGCAAGTTTAAGCGGCAGGATGCCCGGGTCCGGCGAGGCCGACGGCCTGCGGATTCGGATTCCGAATGAGGTCCGGCGCGCCGGCGGAGCTTCTGGCTGCGTAAGCCGAGCGTCGATGGGCGGCCCAGCGGCGCAGCAGCTGCTGCCCCCCGTGTGGCCCATCGTGCTATTTCCAACAACATGCTGCATGTCCCGCACGGACGACGATGCGGCAAGTTATCGCTCCGGAGTGTGGCGCGGACGACCGACGAACCCGGCCCCCTCCGGGGCTCCGCGACGGCCCTAGGACCGCCCAACGAACGCTCATACGCTCCGCGGGGATCGTCGAACGAAAAGGAAGTGCGGCATCGTGGGAGGGGAAAAGGATGGCGTAGAAAAAGGGGTGCAACACGAGGACTTCCAAGGAGGTCACCCATCCCAGTACTACTCTCGCCCAAGCACACTCAACTGCGGAGTTCTGATGGGATCCGGTGCACTAGTGCTGGTATGATCGCACCCGTTCTGGAAGCGCTCGAAAATCTACTTGACCTCGACGCGACTGATAGGCTCCGCCGGCGAGCGGCCGGGTCGACGGGATTTCCGTGCTCGCCCGGCCCGCAAGTTGATGCAGTGGGAAGCTCGAGCCCGGATCGGCCGATGGCCCGTGGATTCGGATTCCGAATGAGGTCCGGCGTGTCGGCGGTCACCGTCGGAGCTTCCGGCGGCGATAGTCGAGCGTCGTTGGGCGGCCCAGCAGCGCAGCAGTTGCCACCCCCGTGGGGCCCGTCGTGCCGTTTCCAACAACATGCTGCACGTCCCGCACGGACGGCGCGGACGACCGACGTACCCGGCCCCCATCGGGGCTCTGTGTTGGCCCTAGTCCCGCCCGACGGTCGCGCACGTGCTCCGCGGCGATCGTCGGGCAAAAGGAAGTGCGGCATCGTGGGAGGGGAAAAAGATGGTGTAGAAAAAGGGGTGCAACACGAGGACATCCCAGGAGCTCATCCATCCTAGTACTACACTCGCCCAAGCAGGTTAACTGCGGAGTTCTTATGCGATCCGGTGCACTAGTGCTGGTATGATCGCACCAGTTCTGGAAGCGCTCGAAAATCTACTTGACCCTGACGCCACATAAAGCCTCCGCCGGCGAGCGGCTGGGTCGACGGGATTTCCGTGCTTGCCCGGCCAGCAAGTTGGTGTGGCGGGATGCCCGGGTCCGGAGCGGCCGACGACCTGCGGATTCGGATTCCGAATGAGGTCCGGCGTGCCGGCGGCGATAGCCGAGCGCCGTTGGGTGTCCCAGCGGCACAGCAGCTGCCGCCCCCGTGGGGCCCGTCGTGTCATTTCCAACGACATGCTGCATGTCCCGCACGGACGACGGTGCGGCAAGTTATGGCCTCCGGAGCGCGGCGCGGACGACCGACGAACCCAGCCCCCTCCGGGGCTCCGCGACGGCCCTAGGCCCGCCCGACGGATGCGCACGCGCTCCACGGTGATCATCGGACGAAAAGGAAGTGCGACATCGTGGGAGGGGAAAAAGATGGCGTAGAAAAAGGGGTGCAACAGGAGGACTTCTCAAGAGGTCACCCATCCTAGTACTTCTCTCGCCCAAGCACGCTTAACTCCGGAGTTCTGATGGGATCCGGTGCACTAGTGCTAGTATGATCGCACCAGTTCTGGAAGCGCTCGAAAATCTACTTGACCTCGACGTCACCGAAGGCCTCCGGCGGCGAGCGGTCGGGTCAACGGGATTTCCGTGCTCGCCCGGCCCGCAAGTTGGAGCGGCGGGATGCCCTGGTCCTGAGCTGCCGACGGCCCGCGGATTTGGATTCCGAATGAGGTCCGGCGTGCCAGCGATAGCCGAGCGCCGTTGGGCGGCCCAACCGCGCAGCAGTTGCAACCCCCGTGGGGCCCGTCGTGCCATTTCCAACGACATGCTGCACTTCCCGCACGGACGACGGTGCGGCAGTTATGGCCTCTGGAGCGCGGCACGGACAACTGACGAACTCGGCCCCCTCCGGGGCTCCGCGACGGCCCTAGGCCCGCCCGACGGACGCGCACGCGCTCCGCGGCGATCGTCGCCCGAAAAGGAAGTGCGGCATCGTGGGAGGGGAAAAAGATGGCGTAGAAAAAGCGGTGCAACACAAGGACTTCCCAGGAGGTCACCCATCCAAGTTCTACTCTCGCCCAAGCACGCTTAACTGCGGAGTTCTGATGGGATTCGGTGCACTAGTGCTGGTATGATCGGACCCGTTCTGGAAGCGCTCAAAAATCTACTTGACCCCGACGCGACCGAAAGCCTCCGTCGGCAAGCGGTCGAGTCGACATGATTTCCGTGCTCGCCCGGCCCGCAAGTTAGAGCGGCGGGATGCCCAGGTCCGGAGCGGCCGACGGTCCACGGATTCGGATTCCGAATGAGGTCCAGCGTGCCGGCGGTCGCCGTCGCAGCTTCCGGTGGCGATAGCCGAGCGCCATTGGGCGGCCCAACCGCGCAGCAGCTGCCGCCCCCGTGGGGCCCTTCGTGTCATTTCCAACGACATGCTGCACATCCCGCACGGACGACGGTGTGGCAAGTTATGGCCTCCGGAGCGCGGCGCAGACAACCGACGAACCCGGCCCCCTCCGAGGCTCCGCGACAAAATACTTGTTCGCAATCTCACCGCTTGCACGGGTCGTAGATTGTAGTATATAAATTATCGATCCACAGGGAATTCGAGAGTATAAATTTTGCTTTTAAACGCTTTCATGTCGGATATGGAGAGAATATAGCAAATAATACAGAAAAGTGGGGAGAAAATGCAACAAATAAAAGGGAAAGAAAATAAATAAGGTGGGAAGAAGTGCAAATTAAAAATGAGGAGAGAAAGCGAAAATGCAAATACCTAGGGTCTAGGGTTTCGCATGCGTATTTTTCAACGGGTAGTGGTATAATTATTTAATTTGGATATTGTTTGTTAAAGGTGAACAAACCCTAATTTATCCTTGCACCTTCTCTCGAAACCTACAAGATGTACCCTAATTTTCTTAACCACCTATTCTCATGGGATTAAGTTACTTAGAATCCATTAAGTTCTGTGGTTTGTTCATGTAATTCCTCAAGGTTATCATGTCTATTTTCATGGTCTTAGATTTCCAGGTTTAATATCTCAATTTTCGTATATTAGATTTCCACCTTTCGGTTCCATCACCTAATATATGGAATTATGCAAAAGTACGGGCCCGTGTACAAAGCAAACATAAAAATCACAAGATATTAAATTAACAAAAATATCCATCATAAATAAATTAAAAATCCACACCACATTGCATTGTACGCATGCTACATCCTAAACCCTAGATTTAGGATTTAGCCAAGCATGTTTAAGTTCAAAATAAAATTAAAATTACAATCCATCTTAAACAAGATAACAAAAATTAAAAAGGGAAAAGATAGAAAAGCTTATTGGTTTGAAGCCCCGATGGTGTGTCGGCTGCTCCACGCAACTCGCCGGTCTACCTTTTGCCCGTGCTCTCCACCTTGCTTTTGCTCCCTTTCTTTCTCAAAATTTTGCTCTAATCTTCTTCTAAAATTCCTGCTAAAATATTTTTTTGGTGGTATTTTTTTTTGCAGGAATTTTCTGTAGCTTGCTCTTTGGGATTTTTCGTCTGCCGAATGCTGTCTTCCCAAAAATCTGCTGCGGAATGTCGTGTCTGCTACGGAATGCTGTGTGTGTGCCCAATATTCTTTTTTTTTCCATGCCCAGCTAACGATACTCTTTTATAGCTGAATAAGTGGGCCATTACTTAAATGCATTTCACATTATTTGTGATGGAAATTTTGCTGCTACTGGACATGTTGAATGAATGCTAGTTGCTGCTGCCGTATTCAGCTATGGGGTCCAATTAAAAGGCTTGATGCAGGTTCACGTGAATTGCTTCATTCCTTTTCACTTTTTAACGAGCAGCTAGTGGGGCCAATTGATATGCATATGTTGAATGTAGCTGCTGGTGGGTCCATGGATATATGGCTGTTGACTTTATGTCCATGGTTGTTGCCTTGGATAAAAAGGAAAATCTGGATGAATATGCTTCTCACGTGAATATGCATGCTGCATTTATTGTTGCTGGATGTTTTGTAAATGCATGCTTGCTAGGGAACAAACATGGTGGGGTCCAATATGAATGCATGCTGCTGAATTATAAAATGGGCATGGGTCATTCACGTGATGGGTATTTATGCAATGGGGATGGCTAGTATAAATGGACGGTTGATTCATGTGAGTGCTGCAAAATTTTTTAATGGTGCTAGAAAATTCAGGTTTCACGTGAAAGGCTAGCTTGAAATAAATGAGCTGCTTTATGCAATCATCATGGAATGGACGGTGGAGATTTGCTCATGATTTGATTTCCATGTGGGACCCACTTGGTGTAATTTGTTTTCCCTGCATAAAAAATATTTCAATTAGTAAAAAAAAATCATTAGTGGATTATTATTATAAAATTAATTCAGATCCATTTTAATTTCACGGCAACAAATAAAATATAATTTCAAGCCAAAAGATTATAAAAATTACTGAATTTGCTTGAAATTAATATTTATCACCCAAATGTTGTAAAATCACATTTTAAACCACATTTCATATTAATTTTAATTAATTACCCACCAAATTGGTATAAAATGTCCATAAATATGTTACCAAATTCCAATTATGAAATACCCCCACACTTGAACTTTTGCTTGTCCTCAAGCAAATATGAAAGAATTTAAGAGCAGATTGAAATTTTTCAAAATCTTGAGCAAAAATTGCATGTTCGGCCTATCATCAAAATAAATGAGTGTATTAAAGAATTTAAAACATGATACTCATTGAAAATCTTAATCAACAATCCCTTCTCACTTGACTAATACTGCACACCCTTGTTACCTAATTTGCTTTCAATCATTAAGAGTTAAAAACTCCCGTAATAAACTCTTAATTATCAGATATCTTCCCCATTTAATAAGTTATTGAATACACACAATCAATAATTCAAGTGGTAGTAGTGCAGAAAATATATTACTTCATATACATCTCATCAATTTTTTTATTTTTTTTTTTGCATTTAAATTTCCTCTGCCTACTCAATTAACCAATTCATAGGATCATAAGGACTTAGTAGGACAACGGTCAAGTGTGGCACATGAAATGAAATTTGAACTTGAGCCTCATTTTTCAACAAGAAATAATGCTACCCCCACCATATTTCAGGATATCTGGGAAGTCATATTTTGCACTGCCAGAAGATATTATTCCTTGTTTCATTTTTCAGCTCAGAATTCAATTCCAAAGTTGGTTCAACGAATTAGGAATTGTAATCTAAGTTCAGGCTCAAAAGGGGTAAACAGTCGTTATACTGTTAAAGATAGGCTCATCATGAAAGAAAATTGTCTTAATCATTTCCATAAATTGGTTCAATGGAGTTTTGGCTTTGGAAACTTCTTCAACTAGAATAAAAAAAAAATTTCCATGTATATGGGAAAAAACTACCTTCTTAAATGACAATTGTGTGTATTAGAAAAAACTTTTAATAAATTAGAGAGGATTATTCTGATTTTGAAAGAAAACAAGATTGGCTCCTAGGTATATTAGTTTCATCAAGTGATTTGGGACAAAAAATCCAAGTATTTTCAACAAGTACATATTCAAAAACTAATTTAACATCTCATTAAGCTTCAACTTTTCCTTACTCAAAGATGTTGAAATTTCACGTATGGTTTGTTTTCAAGGCATTCAAGAGTTCAACGTGGGGTCTAATATCACCTTTTATGCAAGAAAGTCCCCAAAGTTTTTTTTTTCAAATTAACAACAATATAAACATCAAGGTAGTGAAAGAAATATTTAGAGAAAATTAATGCAACGCATTCACCCCCACACTTGAAGTTGACATTGTCCTCAATGTAAATCATGCGAACAAAAATGAGATGTGAACTTCCCTATTTTGGCGAGTTGAGCCGAATTTGCACCATGGTGCTTCTTTCCAAGCATTTTCTAAAAATAAGCTCAAAATCAAAATTCTAAAAATGAACTAAAAGAAACAATTAAAACTAAAACTTCCCTGATAGAAAAAGAAAAAATTCGGGTTGCCTCCCGAATAGCGCTTGGTTTAAAGTCATCAGCCTGACTGCAAATCTTCAATTGAGTGACGTGGTATCGTAGAAGGAATGGATGACTCCTACTGGAATGTGATCCCCTGAAAAGTAGGGTTTGAGGCGCTGCCCATTGACTTTAAATGCTCCTGTCTTTTCACTCAAGATTTCAACAGCTCCATGAGGAAACCCTTGTAGTACTTTGTATGGTCCTGACCACCTCGACTTCAATTTTCCTGGAAACAATTTAAAACGAGAATTAAAAAGCAAAACCAAGTCATTGGCTTTGATTACCTTCTGACGAATGTGTTTATCATGCCAAAATTTTGTTTTCTCTTTGTACATCTTTGAATTTTCATATGCGTCTAGTCGAATCTCTTCAAGTTCATTGAGTTGTAGTAGGCGCCTTTCTCCTGCAGATTTCAGATCAAAATTTAAAATTTTGATTGCCCAGTATGCTTTGTGCTCCAGCTCTACAGGCAAGTGGCATGATTTTCCATAGAATAGTCGGAAAGGTGTTGTTCCGATGGGAGTCTTGAATGCAGTACGGTATGCCCAAAGAGCATCATCGAGTTGCCTTGACCAATCTCGCCGTGATTGGGACACCGTCTTCTCAAGTATCTGTTTAATCTCGCGGTTTGAGATTTCAGCCTGACCACTTGTTTGTGGGTGGTATGGGGTGGTGATCTTATGTGTTACCCCATATTTCTTGAGCAATTGCTCCATTTACTTGTTACAGAAGTGGCTTCCTCCGTCACTTATGATTGCTCGCGGTACACCAAATCTGGTAAAAATGTTGCATTTCAAGAATTTGGCAACCACCTGTGAGTCATTTGTTGGAGAAGCGATTGCCTCCACCCATCTAGTTACATAATCAACCGCCAGAAGTATGTACTGGTTGTTGAATGAGGATGGGAAAGGTCCCATGAAATCCATACCCCAGACATCAAACGGTTCGACCTCGAGAATGATTGTGAGTGGCATCTCGTTTCGCCTTGAAATGTTTCCTGTTCTTTGGCACCTGTCACAGGTTAGTGTAAAAGATCGAGCATCTTTGAACAAAGTAGGCCAAAAGAAACCTGATTGTAAGACTTTTGCTGCCCTCTTGGTGGGACCCATGTGTCCACCATATGGTGAAGAATGACAGTGATGAAGAATGCTCTGGATTTCTTCGTTTGGTATGCATCGGCGAATCAGACCGTCACCGCATCTCTTGTAAAGGTATGGGTCCTCCCATATGTAGTATTTCACATCCGCCATGAATCGCTTTTTCTGTTGATAACTGAAATTGGATGGAATTTCTTTACAAACCAAATAATTAACAATGTCTCCATACCATGGCATTGATGTTTCTTTCAATACAAGCAGAGATTCATCAAGAAATTCCTCGTTAATTTGATCATTTTTAGTTAAATCCATTTTCTCAGTTGGTGGTAGTCTTGAAAAATGATCAACTACCACATTCTCCGTGCCCTTTTTGTCTCGAATTTCAAGATCAAATTCTTGTAATAGCAAAATCCAGCGAATCAATCTTGGTTTAGCATCTTTCTTGGTAATTAAATAGCGAATGGCTGCATGGTCTGTGTAGACAATTACTTTTGACCCTACAAGATAAGAACGAAATTTATCAATAGCAAAAACAACAGCTAGTAATTTTTTTCAGTAGTTGCATAATTGACTTGAGCATCATTTAGAGTTTTGCTTGCATAATAAATCACTACTGGCTTGTTGTCCTTCAGTTGACCCAAAACAGCTCCAACCGCATGGTCACTTGCATTGCACATGATTTCAAATGGTAAGTTCCAGTCAGGTGGTTGTATGATTGGAGCAGTGGTCAAAGCCTTTTTCAACCTACAAAATGAATTTAAACAATCATCAGAAAAATTAAATTTTACATCTTGATTTAGCAAGTTAGTCAGTGGCTTGGCAATTTTAGAAAAATCTTTAATGAAACGCCGATAGAAACCGGCATGTCCTAGGAAACTTCGAATTCCTTTGACCGAATTAGGTGGCGTTAATTTTTCAATGACTTCTATTTTTGCCCGGTCAACCTCAATACCTCTGCTTGAGACTAAATGTCCTAACACAATCCCTTCCTGTACCATGAAATGACATTTTTCCCAATTCAACACCAAGTTGGTTTCCTCGCATCTCTGTAGCACCATTGATAGGTTAGATAAACATGATTCAAATGTAGTGCCATAAACAAAAAAATCATCCATAAACACCTCCATTATATGTTCAATGTAATCAGAGAATATGGCCATCATGCATCGTTGAAACGTGGCGGGTGCATTACAAAGACCAAAAGGCATGCGTCTGTATGCAAAAGTGCCATATGGACAGGTGAAAGTGGTTTTTTCTTGATCCAGTGGGTGAATTGGAATCTGAAAGTAGCCAGAGTAACCATCCAGATAGCAAAAGTAAGAGTGATTGGCAAGTCGTTCAAGCATTTGATCAATGAAAGGTAAAGGAAAGTGATCCTTTCGGGTTGCAATATTTAATTTGCGATAATCAATGCACATTCGCCAACCTGTGACTGTCCTTGTGGGAATAAGTTCGTTTTTATCATTTTTCACGACAGTCATATCGCCTTTCTTAGGTACCACATGTACAGGGCTTACCCAACTGCTATCAGAAATAGGGTAGATGATTCCGGCATCAAGAAGTTTTAAAATTTCCTTTTTCACCACTTCTTTCATGTTTGGATTCAGACGCCTCTGAGGTTCAATGCTTGTTTTACAATTTTCTTCCATTAAGATTCTGTACATGCATAGAGAAGGACTGATACCGGGTAGATCATTGATGCAGTAACCAATCGCCTTCCTATGTCTTCTTAACACATTCAATAGTTCATCAGCTTGGGATTCGGAAAGATTTGCGTTGATTATGACTGGATAAGTATCGTTTGAGCCAAGAAATGCATACCTGAGATTTTTAAGAAGAGGTTTAAGTTTTACCTTTGGTGCTTCTTCTTTTTTTGTTGATGGAGAAAAATTAAAGTTTGCATCCAACTTTTCATGAAGTGATTCGACAACTGGTGAGATGAAAGGGGCTCCATCCAAGAGAGCTGCACAAGCAGACAGTTTAGGGTTATTATTCTCAACAGTTGCACCCTGAATGATACATACCTCAATCAAGTCATCCTTTTCTTCGATCGGCAAAGGGTTGATGACGTCGACCCGCAGGCAAGAGTTATCAGTTGACAGTTGCTTTGTTGCCTCAGAAAGATTAAATTCGATCAGTTCATCTCCAACTGTCAATGAGAGTCGGCCATTCTTGACATCTATGATTGCTCCAGCGGTGGCTAAGAAAGGTCGCCCAAGAATGATCGGGATTTGGCGATCCTCCTCCATGTCGAGGACCACAAAGTCGACTGGGATGAATAGTTTGCCAACTTTCAAAGGTACGTCTTCAAGGATGCCAACTGAAAATTTAATTGATTGGTCGGCCAGTTGGAGAGACATAGATGTTGGTTTTGGATCACCCATGTTCAGCTTTTTACATATTGAAAGTGGGATTAGACTTACACTTGCTCCGAGAT
Organism: Annona cherimola; assembly: GCA_030490835.1. Lineage (NCBI taxonomy): Eukaryota > Viridiplantae > Streptophyta > Magnoliopsida > Magnoliales > Annonaceae > Annona > Annona cherimola. The sequence continues at coordinate 49,808,589 of CM059977.1, read as the reverse complement.
CACATAGTGCTTTGCTGATTTGGACATTCCCAAGAGCACATGGAATGGAGAAGCTTCCAGGGTCCTTTAACTTCTCAGGTAACTTGTTCTACAAAATAGCGCTGCACTCCTCAGTGAGTGAAATGGTTCCATATTCCTCAAGTTTTCTTTTGTTGGAAAGCATGTCCTTGAGAAATTTTGCATAAGCAGGCATTTGGGAAAGCATGTCGATGAAGGGCACGTTTATTGACAGGTTTTTGAGAGTTGAAACAAACTTTTCAAACTGCTTTTGGAGTTTAGCCTGTCTTTGCCTTTGTGGAAAGGGGAGAGGAGGCTGGTAAGGAGGTGGTGGTACATATGGCTTTTCCACCATTGGTTCTGGTTGTGGCTCCTCCTCTTGCTTCTTTTTTTGCTCAGTACCTTTTTCTGAGACCATTTGAGGTGGGTCGAGCTGCTTTCCACTCCACAAGGTAACCACCTGCACTTGCTCCCTAGGATTTACTTCAGGTTGGCTAGGGAGTTTACCCTGGTTTCTTTGGGATGAGGCTGTGGCATTTTGAGCAATTTGATTTTCAAGCAACTTGATATGGGTTTGCATTTGGTCCATTCTTTCATCATTTTTCTTGAGCTAGGATGATATTTTCGAGTATGGACTCAGTGGGTTGTGCTTGAGGTGGTGCAGGTAAGGCTTGTTTGGTCTGAAATGAAGGAGGGTTTAGTGGTTTTCTAAGGAAACCAGGTGGCTTATTATTTTGAGCAAAATTTTGGGTGTTTGACTGGTTTGCCCAAGAAAAATTTAGGCGGTTCCTCCATCCAGGGTTGTAAGTATTAGAATAGGGGTTACCATATGCGCGAGTGTCATATTGGTTGTTGATTGAATTAGCTTGCTCGCCCGTGGTGTCTTTAATGGAAAAACTACACTCAGTTGTGTAGTGTGAGGCTCCACAAATTTCACATGAGATGTGTCCAGAAGGAGATGCATGCTGATCCTTGGATTCCTGCTTCTTTTGCTGCAAAATTTTATCAAGTTTGTCATGTATATCATGTATGGATTCAATATCATATATATTTCCTCGCCGAGAGGTTCCTCGGACATCATCGTACTAAGAATCATAAAGAGCTAAGTCATCAAGGAGTTTGAGGGCCTCCTCAACAGTGAGTCGCATGAATCGGCCACCAGCGGCTGAGTTGACGGCGCTTCGGCTAGGTCGATCAAGTCCATTGAAAAGGTTTTCAATAATATCTCCTTGTGAGATACCATGATGAGGACATTTTCACTGCAAATCTTTCATCCTCTCCCACGCATCATATAAGGTTTCGCCATCTTTTTGGACGAATTGATTAATCTCGTCTCTGATTTTTCTGGTTTTATTTGGTGGAAAAAAATTTTCCAAGAATGCGGTAGAGAGTTCATCCCATGTGTTAAAAGTGTCAGGAGGCATAGAATAAAACCACTCGCTTTCTCTGTCTCGAAGAGAAAATGGGAAAAGCTGCAAACGAATTACCTCGCGTGGAATGTTTTGCACCCTGATTGTGTTGCATAATTGCAGGAATTTTGTGATGTGTACAGTTGGATTTTCAGAGAGAAGTCCTGCAAATTGGTCCTGTTGAACCATCCGGATGAGACCGGGATTTAGTTCAAAATTTCTTCCATCAATTTCTGGTTCGACTATGCATGATCGAAATCCACGAGGGTTCGGGCGGTTCCAATCGCTAAGTGTTATCCTCCTTGGAGGAGCATTATTCTCGGCCTGACCTTCCTCCTGCTCTTGATGTGGCGGGTTTGGATCGTTGTGTTCCGCCATAGTGTCTTGAGAAGATTGTTGCTGCTTATAGTCACGAATTCTTCTCCTAAAAGAACGTTCAATCTCAGGATTAGCAACAAAGAGTTTTTCAGCTAGTTGTTTTGCAAAGTTTCGAGTATGTGGGTGCATACAAAGATTAACCAGCTAATAAAAAATAAATAAGAACTAGAGATAGAAAAGAAAGAAAAAAAATAAAAAAAATTATAAAATTAAATGGAGACAAAAGAAAGTATCTAAAAACAAAATTTAAAGTAACGCCGAAATTCCCCGGCAACGACGCCAAAATACTTGTTCGCAATCTCACCGCAAGTGCACGGGTCGTAGATTGTAGTATATAAATTATCGATCCACAGGGAATTCAAGACTATAAATTTTGCTTTTAAACGCTTTCATGTCGGATATGGAGAGAATATAGCAAATAAAACAGAAAAGTGGGGAGAAAATGCAACAAATAAAAGGGAAAGAAAATAAATAAGGTGGGAAGAAGTGCAAGTTAAAAATGAGGAGAGAAAGCGAATATGCAAATACCTAGGGTCTAGGGTTTCCCATGCGTATTTTTCAACGGGTAGTGGTATAATTATTTAATTTGGATATTGTTTGTTAAAGGTGAACAAACCCTAATTTATCCTTGCACCTTCTCTCGAAACCTACAAGATGTACCCTAATTTTCTTAACTACCTATTCTCATGGGATTAAGTTACTTAGAATCCATTAAGTTCTGTGGTTTGTTCATGTAATTCCTCAAGGTTATCATGTCTATTTTCATGGTTGATGAGGTATATTTTGATTAATTCTAGTATATGAAATTATATGATTTTTCATGTAAAACAAAAAAAAAGAGGAAAGAAGAAAAGGATTGCTGCTATTCGACTTTGGGTATGCTGGAAAATGGGGCGGAGAATGGCATGGTGTTACTCGGCTGGAGCAGGCCCCGCGCGTCGCCATCGCCAAGGACGTGGAGGACGGACTGGTGACACTCTTTCTCTGTTGCACGAGTTATAACCTCTCTCTTTGTTTCTTCTCCTCTTCGTCTCCAGTCGATGGTTCTTCTTGCTGTCTAGGTCCCCACATCATAAATCCAGCCATATCCATCATTCGGCTGGCGACGAATCTCCTTTCTTGCTTTTATATTTTATGGTTTTTTTCTGCTTGGGTTCGTCCATGCAACCGTTGCGGAACAGAGGAGATCTGAAGTGGGTTTGCTATCACGATGATGAGGCTGAAATGGCCGTCGAAGACACAAGCGACATTGACAAGCTCTACGAATACGGCGAGTGCCTCAGCGAGACCAAGGACAAATCTCTGCATATCGGTGACTATGAGGGGATCATCCAGGCGGCCAAGGGAAGCATGAAGGCCAAGCAGTTGGCGGCAGCAGCATTTGCAACTTTCGGGCGGGAAGGACGATCTTGGAGCTCTGGCCATGCTGGAGGACAGTGTGAAGAAGCTGAAGAGCCCCAAGGCGTCGCCGGGGCCCTCCCTCAGCAAAAGCCAGATAGAATCCGCTATTGGCCTCCTTACCAACTGGCTCTACGAGTCCTGCGGCGCCGTCTCCTTCTCCTATGTCGAGCACCCCAAATTCAAGGCCTTTCTGCAGCAGGTGGGCCTCTCGCCGATTGGCCGCCGTGACCTCGCCGGTGTTCGACTCGACGCTCGCTACGATGAAGCCAGGGCGGAGTCCGAAGCCAGGATCTCCGACCCAATGTTCTTCCAAGTTGCCGCCGATGGGTGGAAGCCGCGGGACTGTCCGGCGCCTGCTGGAGAGAATCTAGTCAACCTTACCATCAATCTCCCCAACGGGACGAGCGTCTTCCGCAGGGCCGTTTTTACTAGCGGCCGAATTCCATCCAAGTACGCGGAGGAGATTCTTTGGGAGACGGTCGCCGGCGTCCCCGGCAGTGGCGGAGTCCAGCGCTGCGCTGGAATTATCTCCGACCGATTCAAGTCCAAGGCTTTGCGGAATTTGAAGAATCAGAATCATTGGATGGTGAACCTTTGCTGCCAACTCCAAGGCTTCAATAGCTTGATCAAGGACTTGAGCAGGGAGCTCCCGCTGTTTAAGACAGTTGCATTGAACTGTCTCAAACTTGCAGACTTCTTCAACACTAATTCCAAGTGCATGATGAGACCTATAAGGTGGTCTGCGTGGAAGATCCTGTTGCTCGGGAAGTGGCAAAGATGGTTCGAGATTTGGGCTTTTGGAGTGAGTTGGAGGCAGTGCATTCACTCATCAAGTTGGTTAGAACGATGGCCCATGACATGGAGGATCGGCCATTGGTGGGGCAATGCCTTCCTCTTTGGGACGAGCTGCGCATGAAAGTGAAGGACTGGTGCTCCAAGTTCAACGTGGATGAAGGGTCGATGGAGAAGGTGATTGAGAAATGGTTGAAGAAGAATTACCATCCTGCCTGGTCAGCTGCCTTCATCCTTGACCCGCTCTATTTGATACGGGACAGCAGTGGAAAGTATCTACCGCCGTTTAAGTACTTGATGCCTGAGCAGGAGAAGGATGTGGATAGGCTCATTACAAGGTTGGTATCCAGGGAGGAAGCTCACATTGCATTGATGGAACTTATGAAATGGCAAACAGAAGGGCTCGATCCACTGTACGCACAGGCAGTGCAGATGAAGCTTAGGAACCCCATGGTAAGGCCAGACTGGTACAGAAAAGCGAGTTTGACATGGTACCCAGTTCCGAGTTAGACCAATATCTAGCATGGGAGGCCACAGCTGAGATGCCCAAGGCGAACGCATATGACCCTGGTATGTGAAAGGACTCGGGGATAGGAGTCGACACCAAGAGGGAGGCCGAGGAGCCGCAGACGACGGAGCCTATGAGAGCATAAGCCCACTCAGGGGAATTCATCTTGGCCAGGCACTAGAAGGAGCTAGTCTGGTCCTTGAATGCCAGCTTCTCGTGCCGGTAGCTCGGGTAGGCAACGTCGGAGGAGTAGCGAAAGAATAATCGCATGGCTTCTCTCGTCGTTTTTACCTCCCTTTTGTCTCACTCGACGAAACCCATCTCTTCCGATCTTGTTCGAAGGCGGAAATTTTTATTTTTTTTTCAGTAAGTTTGGAGATTTAGAAAGCCGAGTGTGAGAGAGAGAGTCTCCCTCCCTCTCTCTGCGTGCTGAACAGATGCGCCTAACCCAGAAGAGAGGAAAGGAGAGCTGGACGAACTAAAAACGGGAAGAAATGAGACCACATGAACAAAGCTGGACAGCGCAGGCGAAGCATGATGTAGAAGCAAAAGAGGCAGCGAGCTCTGTCGCTGAACGGCTATTCCGCGCGAAGACGGTTCCGCGTGAGGGCGGTTCCGCGGGAAAGCGGTTCCACGGGAAGATGGTTCCGCGTGAAGGCAGTTCCGCGGGAAGACGGTTCCGCGTGAGCTTGCATCCACAGCCGCGGAACCCATCCCAGACCCGGCAAAAGCCTATAAATAGCCGCAGTTCGGCAAAGGAAAGGGAACGAAAACACACGAGAGGGCAGCGAGGGAGAACGGGAGAGAACTTCGAGCGGAGAAAGAAGACGAGCACTCCCGCGCTCAAAGAAGAGAGAACGTGAGTTCTCCATATATTTTTTTCTTTTCTTTTAGCTAAAAAAAAAGAGAGTTTCTTTCTTATATATATATATAAATATATATATATATATACATATTATTATTTTCAAAAAAACTACTTTTCCCAACGTGGATACTCCCCGACTGGCGGGTTGAATTGACACACGGGTTAAGTATATTTTCTCCGTTAAAATATATATGTGTATATTATATATATATATCTACATATACATATATATTATTTTCGAAAACTACTTTTCCCAACGTGGATACTCCCCGACTGGCGGGTTGAATTGACACACGGGTTAAGTATATTTTCTCCGTTAAAATATATATGTGTATATTATATATAAATATATATATCTACATCTACATATATATTATTTTCGAAAACTACTTTTCCCAACGGGGATACTCCCCGACTGGCGGGTTGAATTGACACACGGGTTAAGTATATTTTCTCCGTTAAATTATATATGTATATTATATATACATATATATACATATATATTATTTTCAAAAAAAACTACTTTTCCCAACGTGGATACTCCCCGACTGGCGGGTTGAATTGACACACGGGTTAAGTATATTTTCTCCGTTAAAATATATATGTGTATATTATATATATATATCTACATATACATATATATTATTTTCGAAAACTACTTTTCCCAACGTGGATACTCCCCGACTGGCGGGTTGAATTGACACACGGGTTAAGTATATTTTCTCCGTTAAAATATATATGTGTATATTATATATATATATATATCTACATATACATATATATTATTTTCGAAAACTACTTTTCCCAACGGGGATACTCCCCGACTGGAGGGTTGAATTGACACACGGGTTAAGTATATTTTCTCCGTTAAAATATATATGTATATTATATATACATATATATACATATATATTATTTTCAAAAAAAACTACTTTTCCCAACGTGGATACTCCCCGACTGGCGGGTTGAATTGACACACGGGTTAAGTATATTTTCTCCGTTAAAATATATATGTGTATATTATATATATATATATCTACATATACATATATATTATTTTCGAAAACTACTTTTCCCAACGTGGATACTCCCCGACTGGCGGGTTGAATTGACACACGGGTTAAGTATATTTTCTCCGTTAAAATATATATGTGTATATTATATATATATATCTACATATACATATATATTATTTTCGAAAACTACTTTTCCCAACGAGGATACTACCCGACTGGCGGGTTGAATTGACACACGGGTTAAGTATATTTTCTTCGTTAAAATATATATGTATATTATATATATATCTACATATACATATATATTATTTTCGAAAACTACTTTTCCCAACGTGGATACTCCCCGACTGGCGGGTTGAATTGACACACGGGTTAAGTATATTTTCTCCGTTAAAATATATATGTGTATATTATATATATATATATATATCTACATATACATATATATTATTTTCGAAAACTACTTTTCCCAACGAGGATACTCCCCGACTGGCGGGTTGAATTGACACACGGGTTAAGTATATTTTCTCCGTTAAAATATATATGTATATTATATATATATATATATATATCTATACATACATATATATTATTTTCGAAAACTACTTTTCCCAACGTGGATACTCTCCTACTGGCGGGTAGAATTGACACACGGGTTAAGTATATTTTCTCCGTTAAAATATATATGTATATTATATATATATATCTATATATACATATATATTATTTTTAAAAAAAACTACTTTTCCAAACGTGGATACTCCCTGACTGGCGGGTTGAATTGACACACGGGTTAAGTATATTTTCTCCGTTAAAATATATATGTGTATATTATATATATATATATATCTACATATACATATATATTATTTTCGAAAACTAGTTTTCCCAACGTGGATACTCCCCGACTGGCGGGTTGAATTGACACACGGGTTAAGTATATTTTCTCGGTTAAAATATATATGTATATTATATATATATATCTACATATACATATATATTATTTTCGAAAACTACTTTTCCCAACGTGGATACTCCCCGACTGGCGGGTTGAATTGACACATGGGTTAAGTATATTTTCTCCGTTAAAATATATATGTGTATATTATATATATATATATATCAACATATATATTATTTTCAAAAAAAACTACTTTTCCCAACGTGGATACTCCCCGACTGGCGGGTTGAATTTACACACGGGTTAAGTATATTTTCTCCGTTAAAATATATGTGTGTATATTATATATATATATCTACATATACATATATATTATTTTCGAAAACTACTTTTCCCAACGTGAATACTCCCCGACTGGCGGGTTGAATTGACACACGGGTTAAGTATATTTTCTCCGTTAAAATATATATGTCTATTACATATATATGTATATTATATATATATATATCTACATATACATATATACTATTTTCGAAAAGTACTTTTCCCAACGTGGATACTCCCCGACTGGCGGGTTGAATTGACACACGGGTTAAGTATATTTTCTCCGTTAAAATATATATGTATATTATATATATATATCTACATATATATTATTTTCAAAAAAAACTACTTTTCCCAACGTGGATACTCCCCGACTGGCGGGTTGAATTGACACACGGGTTAAGTATATTTTCTCCGTTAAAATATATATGTGTATATTATATATATATATATCTACATATACATATATATTATTTTCGAAAACTACTTTTCCCAACGTGGATACTCCCCGACTGGCGGGTTGAATTGACACACGGGTTAAGTATATTTTCTCCGTTAAAATATATATGTCTATTATATATATATGTATATTATATATATATATATCTACATATACATATATACTATTTTCGAAAACTACTTTTCCCAACGTGGATATTCCCCGACTGGCGGGTTGAATTGACACACGGGTTAAGTATATTTTCTCCGTTAAAATATATATGTATATTATATATATATATCTATACATACATATATATTATTTTTGAAAACTACTTTTCCCAACGTGGATACTCCCCGACTGGCGGGTTGAATTGACACACGGGTTAAGTATATTTTCTCCGTTAAAATATATATGTATATTATATATATATATCTATATATACATATATATTATTTTCAAAAAAACTACTTTTCTAACGTGGATACGCCCCGACTGGCGGGTTGAATTGACACGCGGGTTAAGTATATTTTCTCCGTTAAAATATATATGTGTATATTATATATATATATATATATATATCTACATATACATATATATTATTTTCGAAAACTACTTTTCCCAACGTGGATACTCCCCGACTGGCGGGTTGAATTGACACACGGGTTAAGTATATTTTCTCCGTTAAAATATATATGTATATTATATATATATCTATATATACATATATATTATTTTCGAAAACTACTTTTCCCAACGTGGATACTCCCCGACTGGCGGGTTGAATTGACACACGGGTTAAGTATATTTTCTCCGTTAAAATATATATGTATATTATATATATATATATACATATATATTATTTTAAAAAAAAACTACTTTTCCCAACGTGGATACTCCCCGACTGGCGGGTTGAATTGACACACGGGTTAAGTATATTTTCTCCGTTAAAATATATATGTGTATATTATATATATATATATATCTACATATACATATATATTATTTTCGAAAACTACTTTTCCCAACGTGGATACTCCCCGACTGGCGGGTTGAATTGACACACGGGTTAAGTATATTTTCTCCGTTAAAATATATATGTATATTATATATATATATCTACATATACATATATATTATTTTCGAAAACTACTTTTCCGAACGTGGATACTCCCCGACTGGCGGGTTGAATTGACACACGGGTTAAGTATATTTTCTCCGTTAAAATATATATGTATATTATATATATATATATATATCTATACATACATATATATTATTTTCGAAAACTAATTTTCCCAACGTGGATACTCCCCGACTGGCGGGTTGAATTGACACACGGGTTAAGTATATTTTCTCCGTTAAAATATATATGTATATTATATATATATATCTATATATACATATATATTATTTTCAAAAAAACTACTTTTCCCAACGTGGATACTCCCCGACTGGCGGGTTGAATTGACACACGGGTTAAGTATATTTTCTCCGTTAAAATATATATGTGTATATTATATATATATAAATATATATACATATATATTATTTTCGAATACTACTTTTCCCAACGTGGATACTCCCCGACTGGCGGCTCGAATTGACACACGGGTTTAGTATATTTTCTCCGTTAAAAATAAAATAAATATATGTGTATTTTCTATAAAAATGTATCAAAATATACATATATATTCAAAGGTATCCAAAAACAAAGATTTTGATTTCTAAAATTATATAAATGCCTCGCGGGCCTCCAAAAATGAATATTTTGTCCCGCGGGCCTTCCAAAAAATATATGTGTATTTGCCCTATGGGCCCCAAAAGAAATATATATATATATATATTTAGACTTTCAAAAATATATATATTATAAAAAAAAGAATTTTCATATACTTTTGCCTGAGTAGATACTCCCCAAACAGTGGGTTAAGTTGATACGCATGGCTAAGTATCTTTCTATTATATATATATATATATATATATATATGTCAAAAAAAAATGATGACCTCTTCACTCAATCTGAGCCTTAATGTCCGAGCAAGCCCAAAATGGCTCAAAACCCTCTAAAAAGCCCAAGATGGCTCAAAACCTTTCAAAAAGCCCAAGATGGCCCGAAACCCTCCAAAAAGCCTCAATAGGCTCAAAACTCTCCAAAAAGCCCAAGATGGCCCAAAACCCTCCAAAAAGCCTCAATAGGCTCAAAACTCTCCAAAAAGCCCAAGATGGCTCAAAACTTTTCAAAAAAGCCCATGATGGCCCAAAACTCTCCAAAAAGCCCAAGATGGCCCAAAACCCTCCAAAAAGCCTCAATAGGCTCAAAACTCTCCAAAAAGCCCAAGATGGATCAAAACTTTTCAAAAGGCCCATGATGGCCTAAAACTCTCCAAAAAGCCCAAGATGGCCTAAAACCCTCCAAAAAGCCTCAATAGGCTCAAAACTCTCCAAAAAGCCCAAGATGGCTCAAAACTCTCCAAAAAGCCCAAGATGGCTCAAAACTCTCCAAAAAGCCCAAGATGGCTCAAACATCTCTAAAAAGCCTGAGATAGCTTAAAATCCTCCAAAAAGCCCAAGAAGGCCCAAACTCTTTTCAACAAGCCCAGTTGGGCCCAAACCTTTTTAATTGGTCAAAAATGACCCAAACATACTTTTTAAATTCGGTTGAATCCATTTCTTGGTAAAACCACCCAATTGTTCAATCCAGAGGCTGAAAGCGGGAGACGCTGGTTTCTTGTACAAGTACAGAAGCTGAAAGCGGGACACGCTGGTCTGCTGTGTAAATCCAGAGGCTGAAAGCGGGAGACGCTGGTTTCTTGTACAAATACAGAAGCTGAAAGCGGGACACGCTGGTCTGCTGTGTAAATCCAGAAGCTAAGAGCGCACTTAGTTTGCTGTGTAAGGTCACTAGTGTAGCCGACGGGCCCCTCACTAGTTTCCAAAACCGAGTCATCGCTGGTCAACGGGCTAAGCGTAAACTCACATTTAAGACATGGCGCGTGGCGTCATGAACCTCATACGTAAAGATATGGCGCGCGGCGTCATATACCTCACATTCGAGTCACGGCGCGGGGCAAAGTGTACTCATTTATCTTTATATTTTTGTTAGACACGATTTTTCGTGCACTTGTAAAGACGTAGAAGGATCTTCTACGCACTTCATTATTATTAAGCATTTTTTTATGGACCATTGTATTCAGCTCTTTTAATCAAGGGTTTTCTCGTTAGAGATGTAAAATCAGAATGTGGAACACAATGCAAAATATTTCTGTGATGTACTTTTCGGACTCGGTTAAAGAATTGGATGCTTTAAAATTTTGCTGGGAAATTAATTAAGCATTTATTCTCAAAGCCGCAGGGAAAACAATTTTACATTCAACCAAGAAAGATAGAATTTTGAATTATATATTTTTCTCACGAGGCCGGAACAAATGGTGAACCCGACGTGAAACATTCTCCCTTCATCTTTAAGAGCTGAAACTATGGTCTTTATATGCTTATTTTCTCGAACCTAACACTCTGAAATGCTCCTTTGCAGATTTCATGGCACATTCGATGGCTTTTGGATTTTTGCCTAATGGTGGTTTTGTCATTTCTGAGCCAGACCACATGGATGCGGCTATCCCGCATCATTTTATTCGTGTACCAGAGAAGCCGGAGCACCGTGTCTATCGACACGTTGACTACTCTCCTGCAACGATCAAGCAAAGAAGAGGCTGATCTGCACTTCTCAAGGAGCCTCTTATTGTTCAAGGCTTGAAGACCACTCATATTCGACAAACAAAGTCTCTGCAGGCGCCAATCCGAATAGGCCCGCCTGCTCTACAACCGGACTATGCCAAAAAGTTCGCCTATCGGCTCGCTGCACCAGTCCAACCAGCAGTACAACAGCCTGCAGGACAACCTGTTTTGCAGTCTCACTCCACGAAAAGGTCTGCGAGGCAATCTATTGCAACTCGGCTAGCGCCAACTAGCTACCCAGAAGCCAATATTCCCCGAAAAGGGGGCAAAACTGTGCCAAATCCTGTTCAATGCACCATCACTCGCCAATTTGGTCGGGCTGCCTCAAGGGTTGTTGACCTAGCCCCCCGACCTAGCCAAGGTGACACCCAAGAGCGGAAGAAGTCAAGAAGACAGACCAAGTTTTCTCAGCTGGATGCTTCATTGGCCGATGGAGGGGATGACCAATTCAAGCCGCAAGGACCTATTGTTGTCCGATCCGGTTTAGGCACCTTGCGATTTGTCATCCCTGACCCGACGCATTCACCCCATCAGTCAACCGATGCTCCATCTAGCTCACAAGCTAGAGTCAAATCTCCAGGTCACTATGATACTGCCAACATAGTGACGGTCCTCATCACGTATCAAGGAAACAAAGGAGAAAAGCGCAGCAGAAAAAGCAGTTCGGGAAAACAACTTCCCGGTTAAACTTGAAGGCTTCATCGCCACTGCCACCAGGACCGAGGTATATGCTGTTCTCACACCCCCGACAAAGGGGTAGGCCACAAAAGAAGCCACTACAGAACTCTCGCAAATTGAGAGTGCCTCAAAAGCCAAGACTCTTTAGCGGGTGGCAGTATCCCCAGAGGCGCTATACGACGTATCCACGTTCGGTGCTCAGGCTGATCCCTGATTTTATACACAAAAATCAATTCGCCTCATTGATCAGACTGAGGGAGGATATGACTTATGCGCCTGTCGTGGCCCTGTCTCGAGAAAAGCACCGTATGCCGCACCCCAAGAGAGAAGCTAAAAGGAGGAGACGTCTCCTCCAGACGACAGAAGTCAACATGGTGGACCTCACCCAGCCAAGCACTTCCAAAGCATCAGAGATGTTAACCCGATCAAGGGCAGCCGCAATGCCCGTTACGCCGCCATTCTGTAGCCTCTCTAATCCTGAAGGGATTAGGGCCGCCCTCCCAAGAGGTCAATTTGAAGCCTCTTACATGGTGGGCGAAGAAGAAGAGGTTCTTACACCCAAGTCTCAGCTCATTCATGACCTCCGGGAGGAGATTAAGAGTATGAAACGGGCTATGGAAACTCAAGGCAACAAGACATCAGGTTCCCATCAACCACCATCACCAAGGAACCGTCAATCAGTCCATCAGCCAGAGAAACCAATTAGGCAGCAGACCGAGGAAGATGAAAATGCAGAATTGGAGTAAGGCTTTCTGCAGTTCAATAACCTACGTATCAATACTCCTCAAAGACAAGATGCGCGGGTAAACACACCCCTGGGATCTCCACCCGGGTTTGTCGCGCAAAAGGAGATGGTGCATCAGCTTGTAGCTGAATGCCTTCGTCGCCAGGCACCTCAACTCACTGGGGTCCCTACAACGACAATCAACAGGCCTTATCCCCCAGAGGTTGAAGCGGAGCTGCTACCTAGAGATTTGAAGCCACCAAAAATCCAATTCGATGGGACCGGGAGTGCGTTAAAACACCTGACATCATTCCATTATGCCATGGGCAACTGGGCACACCATTCGAATTTTTGTCTTCGAATGTTTCCCAATACTCTTTCTGGTGATGCTTTCCAGTGGTACATATCTCTCCCAACCGGCTCAGTTCGAACATGGGAAGAGATGAAAGAAATGTTCACCTCCCAATTCGTTGATACTACACGAGAAGTACAACTATCGGAATTATCTACCTTGTCCCAAAAGAAGGACGAGCCGGTTGAAGACTACATCACTAGATGGCAAAGGGCCGCTAACCGATGTCAAGCACCCCTATCTCAAGCAATGAAGGTCAATCTTTGCCGGAATGGCATCAAGACGGAAATTTTGTTGCTGATGAATGAACAGCTAAGTACATTTCAGGCCCTAGCTACAGAAGCTTGTCGAAAAGAGTATTTGTTGTCTCAACAAAAAGCTTGGAAGAAGGAGTCATCCACAACCACTACATTTAAGAAGAAGAAAACTGGAGAGACCTCTGCGAACACCACGGAGGTTAAGAAGCAGCCAGATAAAGCAAAGCCACCTGTAAAAGAGCAGCCTGCAAGACCCTTCCGAAGGGAGGAAATCCAATATGCCTTTGGGGAAGATGACGTGGAGACGCTATTCCAGCACCTCATGTCGACCGGGCTATTCGAGTTGCCCACTCCAAAAAGGCCAGAGGAAGTTGGACGCACTTCTCACCAGCGATATTGCAGTTACCACCGATATGTCGGTCACCCCACTAAGAAGTGTTGGGATCTCCAAGCAATATTACAAGATTACATCGACAAGGGGGTTATAAAAATCAGTCCTCCAGCGCAAGCTTCATCAAATGTTGTGATAATTGAGACGGCAGAAAAAGGTGATTGGGAAGTGGTTCGAAAACCACCAAGCCTAAGACGGACAAAAAGGTGTCTCAAAAATTCATACAGGAAAGACAAAAGAATAAGGGATAAGGTCATTCTCCCTTTCTTCTCAAGGCATTCGAGGTAATCCTCACGGGTGCAACCGTTCCTCATTATGGACTTTCTGCAGCCCGAGTTGCTACTCCCGTTCTATCAACGACTTGCTGGTAGATCACCTCGACTAGTAAAAGAAACATACATTCTCGAGGAATTACAGAATATAACTCCATGCGAGTTCCCTGAGGATGGTCCGTTCTGGGACCTAGATAGCAACAAAGGAGAAATTGAAACTTGCTATCATATAAATGCATCTGCGTCCAAGCCTGCAAAGCGACGAAGAACTGCCTCGGTGTTTATCCCTAACTACACCAAGTTTGAAGTTGGGATGTCACCGGTAAACCACATCATCACGTATTTACGAGAATCTCGGCTTCTGCCAGCATCCTGGGAAACCAGAGTGGAATGCTTCCGATACTCACTAGGGGAATCAGTGATATCCTGGTACCGAGATAATCATATCGAAGAAATTACCGAGTGGGTCATCTTGATAGACGCGTTCTTGGTCCGCTTCCTGTCAAGACAAAGAGAGCAGTTCCCTAGTAATTACTTGAGAGAAATACAATACAGTCAAGAATCCACTGCTCATTATATAAATTATCTCAGAGACAGTACATGGAGCGATCCCCTGGCTATATGGTTGCCTGAACCTGAAATGGTCACGAAGTATCTTTCGGATGCAGTATGCCCTCTGACTGACAACGGGTACAAGACCTTTGGAGCCAAAACTTTCATAAAGGCAATCCGATGGGTCAGCAATGAAGGCTTCAAACAAGAGGCAATTTTTAGCGATGCTGAAAGTTTTGGGAGGACAAATCAACTCCAAGTTCTTCATGTACTGCAGTTAAACGATGCGCCCATCCTTCGAGTGTTCCCTTTCTTAACCAAGGAATCAAGCTATGATTGGCCGCATATTCAGTTATTCCATGAGAATCATAAGTATGCATTGCCGCACTTGTTTGATTATTCACTGGCGGTCTGTCAAATGGGGCAAACGGAAGAGTTTGCACTCGGGCACTTTGTTTTGAGCTTAGCCCATGACAGTTGTGCCTTTCTCTGGATCTCCTCTCTCCCCGAAGAAGCATTTGGTTCTTGGGAAGAGTTCGTTGATATGTTTATCCTAAGATTCCATGAATATGAAACAGAGTTCCCTCCAAAGATGATAGAAGTCATGCACCCCCTATCAGGAGAGTCTTAATATGACTACATCTTGAGATGGATAAACTGCAGAGTAATCAACCAAAAATGCGACAAAGAAGGAATCATGGTTCATCAGTGCATCAAGTCAATGAGTGGGTATTTTCCTGAAATTCCAAAAATACAGCCATTTTTCTCGGATGTACTACGAACATTGGCTACAAACATTCAGGACTCTGCCTCTTGCAATATGGTGCAAGTTGAAGAAGATGTTCTTACAATTCTTCGATCTGGTCGAATCACACCAGAAAACAAGGGTAAAGCCCCGGCACAAGAAAATCGTACTCATCCAGAGCAGCACATACCAGCCGATCATCGAAAATCCTCAGTAAGCTATGATGTCCTTGGACACTTGAAGCGACTCCCTGCTCGACTCAGTATTTACGATGCCTTGCAGTTGTCACAAGAAGCCAGAGATGCACTGGTTAGTGCTCTGACAGATGAAAATGTCCGTCTTGCTTACCTGGTCGACGCCGCTGAATGTGATGAGGTCATTTCATTCACTAATGAAGATATGTTTCTTGGAGACATTAATCACAACCGACCTTTATATGTTACGGGCAACCTAGCTGGTGAGCTGGTTAACAGAATCATGATCGATGCCGGGTCTGCAATTAATATCCTGCCCCTTCGAACACTCAGGAGGATCGGAATTTCTCCATCAGCGCTAAAAGACACTAGTGTGGTGATTCACGGGTTTAATCAAGGGACCCAAAAAGCCATGGGCCTGATTGAGTTGGAACTAAGCATAGAAGATTTCTGCACCGAAATCCCATGCTTTGTGATTAATGCTCCGACCTCATATAACTTGCTGCTGGGAAGGCCTTGGCTCCACAGTAATAAGATCATCGCACCAACGGTGCATCAATGCTTCAAGTACTGCAAGGATGGAGTTGAAAAAAGGATTTTTGCTGACCATAAACCATTCACAACGGCGGAATCATTTTACTCCGATGCTAAGTATTATGACTTGGCATCTGCTGTCAACACATCAATGAAAGCAATTGAACCAACCGCACCAGAAGGACGGCAGGAGGTATCTCAGGCTCCCCCCGCCCCAGTAAGCACAAACATATTCTCAAAGGGTGAGAAGATGGAAGGTCAAGGTCGTGGTCGAGGGCGCGGTCATGGACGAGGAACGACAGAACCAAGGGCTCAATTTCAAACCAAATTTGAAAATATGAGCCTCGATCCAGTACATCCACTACCACGACAACGACAGGGGGCAACCATACCACCTCCTACCAGCTATAGCAACACTGCTGCAGGATCACGGTTCTACTTGGACCTCGAAGTCCTGAAAAAGGTTGCTAAATCGCCTCGAGCCAATTCCCCTAGGTTTGAGGTGGATCTGGAAGCTCTTCGGAGATTCCGGAATCAGGCCAATGAGGAAGCCAAGTCACTTTGCTGTGAGAGTGACGGAATGGCCACTGAGGCCGCTCACCAAAATCAAAAACCTAAGGAAACGCTCGATGAGGTTTTAGCAATGCTCGTGGGGTTTAATGTATCTGCTCCAAGTGTGCAGGAACCTCAAGATGAAAAATTTGCCCAAAAATATTTCATAAAGCAATATGGCAAGGTTTACGGTAGCCCTAACAAATCCTCTTGTTTGCCCACGGCTAAGCTCAAGAAATGGGATTTCCATCGCTATAGCAGAGAAAGCAAGAAAATTATGGATTTGATGGGGTTCTATCCTGATGAACCACATTTATCAGGCCTCGGAAGTGACATCCCTATCCCGTTATCCGAAAGACCCCCTGGTTATTAAAAGGGAAACAAACGACTTGGCCTTGGGTATAAAGAAGAAGAAGACGGCAACTTCGCCACCATCTACTGCGTCTCCACAAGTGATGACTCCAACAATGATGAAGAGGCATTAATAGAACCAGAGGACGCTCCACCTGCGATTGAGGATGGAGGGCAGCCTACTATTGACGTACTTGAGGAATTCAATCTCGGGACTGAGGAGAACCCGAGACCCATCTTTATTGCCAAAAATTTGGCTGAAAAAGAAAAGGCGGCATTGAGGCAGCTTTTAAGAGAATTCAAAGATGTTTTTGCTTGGGGGTATTCCGAAATGCCAGGTCTCAACCCCGCTATTGCAATGCATCATCTGCATATTACGCGGGATAAAAAGCCAGTCAAGCAAGCTCCGAGAAGATTTCGACCAGAGCTCGAAGAACAAATCATCAAGGAAGTTGAAAAACTCATTGATGCTGAATTTATTCGGGAAATCAAATTTCCAAAATGGATTTCTAGCATTGTTCCTGTCAAAAAGAAAAATGGGCAGATCCGCATCTGCGTGGATTTTCGAGATCTAAACGAAGCATGCCCTAAAGATGAATTTTCTCTTCCTTTCACTGATTTACTAATCGACAGCACAGCTCTGTACGACACATTCTCCTTTATGGATGGATATTCAGGATATAATCAAATCAAGATGGCTCCAACAGATGAAGCCGCAACAGCATTTCGAACACCGATGGGTGTCTTTTGCTACAAAGTCATGCCTTTTGGTCTTAAGAATGCTGGCGCAACTTATCAAAGGGCTATGCAAAATATATTTCATGATATGTTACACAAACATGTTGAGTGCTATGTCGATGACCTGGTTGTAAGATCTGAAGGTCACAATAAGCATAAAGAAGATTTGAGATCGGTATTCTTGCGCCTAAGAAAGTATGATCTCAAGATGAATCCTCTCAAATGTGCATTCGGAGTATCATCTGGGAAATTCCTCGGGTTCATAATCCGCCAAAGGGGAATCGAGGTCGATCCACTCAAAACGGAAGCAATTCAAAATATGCCGCCTCCACGAAATCTCAGAGAACTTAGGAGTCTGCAAGGCCAATTGTCGTATATCCGGCGTTTCATCTCCAACTTGTCCGGCCGCTGCCAACCCTTTCACAAGTTAATGAGAAAAGATGCGACTTTTCAATGGGACGCGAAATGCCAACAGGCGTTTGAAGCCATCAAAGAATTGCTGCAAAATCCTCCTGTTTTGACAACTCCAGTAAAAGGAAAGTCACTCATTCTCTATATTGCTGCCAGCCCACAATCACTGGGGGCATTGCTCGCACAAGAAAAGGCCCAAGGCAAAGAACAAGCCGCCTATTATCTCAGTCGACGATTATTGCAAGCTGAATGCAATTATTCCTCGATCGAGAAGATTTGTCTAGCATTGGTTTTTGTGGCACAAAAGCTAAGACATTACTTCCTCGCACATGAGATTACACTTATATCGAAGGCTGATCCCCTCAAGTTCCTGATCACTAGACCAATGCTTTCAGGACGCCTAGCAAAATGGTCACTTCTGTTATCTGAGTTTGATATCAAATATGTGCCACGAAAGGCAGTGAAAGGGCAAGTATTGGCAAATTTCCTAGCAGCCCATCCTCTTGAAGAAGAATTTCCCATCTTAGAAAACCTACCTGATGAGAAGGTTTTCTACGCAAATGATGATCCAATGTGGCAAATGTATTTCGATGGCGCTTCCAAGCCATCCGGAGCTGGTGTTGGAATTGTCGTAGTCTCCCCTCATAAAGACTTATTCCCGCACTCATATTTTCTTGGAAGAAGCACAACAAATAATGAAGCTGAGTACGAGGCCTTACTCATCGGCATGGAACTTCTTCTGCAATCAGATATTTTATTTGTGCGAATATTTGGGGACTCTGAATTGGTTATCAAACAGTTAAATAATCAATACGAAGTACATCAGCCCCATTTACGAAAATATTATGATAAAGCTCAAACTTTATTAGCAAAATTCGAAATGGTTTCGGTTGAGCATGTTCCTCGGTCAGAAAATGTAGTTGCTGATGCATTATCAAAGTTAGCCAGTGTCCTTGCTTTCAATGAGCTTGATGACGTGACAATTCGAGTACAAAGACTAGAAGATGACGAAGAGCTCCAAGTAAATCAAATTGGACGATGTGTATCCGAGGTAACTACAAACGATGATGATTGGCGCATCCCTATCATCAATTACCTCAAATACGGTATTGAACTAGATGATCCAAGTGCAACGAAGTCACTGAGAAAGGCTATTTTGCGATATACCGTGTTTCAAGATAGTTTGTATCGGATTGCTTTTGATGGGCTTTGGCTTCGCTGTATTAACGGGAATGATATCTGTCAAGTCCTTCAAGAGACGCACTCCAGCGAGTGCGGCGCCCACCAATATGGACGTCGTCTTTATCATAGGATCAAAACGTTGGGCTATTATTGGCCCACAATGGTCCAAGACTCCATCAATTTTGCAAAATCCTGTGAAGCCTGCCAAATGCATGGAGATATTTATCATATTCCTACTTCAGTAATGTCTCCAGCACCTATTTCGTGGCCTTTCTCTTGGTGGGGTTTTGATATTGTCGGTCTGATAAACCCGTCATCATCTAAAGGACACTTATATATTTTAGCCGCTACGGATTATTTCTCCAAATGGGCAGAAGCTAAAGCTTACAAGAGAGTCCGAGCGCAAGAGGTGGTTGAATTTATCAAGCACAAAATCATCTACCGTTACGGTGTTCCCTATCAAATCACCTCAGATAATGGCACACCATTCAAAAACGACAAAGTAAACCAGTTATGCCAAAAGTTTAGAATCAAGCAAGTGTTCTCATCGCCTTATTAACCACAAGGGAATGGTCAAGCAGAGGCATTTAACAAAAATATTATTCGAATCCTCAAAAGGACCACTGTGAAAAATAAGCGTGATTGGCACGAGAGGTTACCCGAAGCATTGTGGGCCTACAGAACCACACATCTAACTGCAACGGGAGCGACGCCATATTCATTACTCATTGGCACGGAGGCAGTTTTACCAGTGGAAATTCAGTTAGCATCCTTAAGGGTTGCCATCCATTCTGGGCTAACTACTGAACAACAAGCCAAACTTCGCTTCGACGAGCTCGAGGCACTAGACGAGAAACGAGTTCAAGCACGACAACGGATCGAACTCTATCAAGCTCGAATGGTCGAAGCATACAATAAAGTCGTGAGACATCGCTCATTCAAAAGAGGAGATTTGGTGCTAAAGCTACGCACAGAGATTATGGCCGGGGGCAAACTTACCGGCAAATTCGAGCCTAAATGGGACGGGCCTTACATCATTGAGAGGGTCCATGGCAATGGCACATATGAAGTTGTTAACTGCGGAAATCAAATGAAAGCAACCGTGAATGGGAATTACTTAAAAGATACTATCCATGAAATGACAAAGAAAGTCATACATCAAAAGAATCTCTACAGCCTCCCTCGTAGAAAGAAGGGACTCCTTCAAAACTCGAATGGAGTTCACTACATCAGCAGGAGAAACAGGTAGCGGCTCTATCGATGTCAAATTCTCCCTACCATGAGCATCATCATCAGATATTTCGACAACTAAGGCAGTTGTCAAAAAAAAAAAAAGGGGATTTTCCCGTTCTTCTCGGTTTCTTGCGGACGTGGAGGAGACGGAGGCTGAGGAGAAAACTTTGCCGCCACCCCTACCTGTCATACCCCTAAGCGCGAAAAAAGTCTCAATGAATCGAGTTCCAGTGGCAAGGTCTGGCACTGGGCAGAAAAGTTTCTCTGTCTTATGAAGATGGTAAACCTATTGATGGCAAAGGCGTTCGTATCAAACCAAGACTTTCAAAGTTGAGGTACGTTTTGCTGCCAAAATTCCAATGAAAGCTATTGCAAATGCTCTGCAAGGACATGATTCCTAGAGTTCTCAAGAAGCCTTAAGGGTTCTAGATATAATCCTAAGGCAGCATGCTGCAAAGCAGGGTTGCCTTCTGGTTCGGCAGTCATTTCTTCACAATGATCCTAGTAACTTTGTTGACTTTGGAGGTGGAGTTCTGGGTTGTCGTGGTTTTCATTCTAGCTTCCGAACCAGTCAAGGGGGGCTTCTCTCTAAATATTGATGTGTCTACTACAATGATTATAAGGCCTGACCCTGTTGATGGATTTTTGATGGCTAATCAAAATATTAGAAATCATGGTGAAATTGATTGGGGAAAAGCAAAGAGAACCCTGAAGAATTTGAAGGTTTTCTGCAAATATGTCATGCATTAATGTTGGAAAGCCAAAACGCCCCACTTACTATCCTGTCGAGCTCTGCTCTCTGGTTTCATTGCAAAGGTATACTAAATCTCTATCAACTTTGCAAAGATCATCACTGGTTGAAAAATCACGACAGAAACCACAAGAAAGGATGCAAACTTTAAATAATGCATTAAGAAGCAGCAACTATGGTGCTGATGAAATGTCGAAGGCATGCGGTGTTTCGATCAATGGTAACTTCACTCAAGTAAAAAGCCATGTCTTGAATGCACCAAAGTTAAAAGTTGGCAATGACGAATTCTTTCCTAGAAATGGTCGATGGAATTTCAACAATAAGAAACTTGTGGACACTTTTCTGCTCGCTGCAATGTTCGGTCTCTTGCTCATGATCTGCACAAATATGGGGCGATGAAAGGCATTGTCATTGCAGAACCACTTGATTACTTTGAAGAGAATCCTCAATTTAGGCGTGCTCCACCTACTGTTAGGGTCAACAAGATGTTCGAAATCATTCAGTCAAAACTTCCAGGAGCCCCTCAGTTTCTTCTCTGCGTTTTGACTGAGAGAAAGAATTGTGATATATATATGACCTGTAAAAAAAAAAAAAAAAAAAACGGCCTAGGCACTGAATGAAACTCGTTAAGCCGTGGAGCGATGCTTCAAAAATCATAAGGGCTACGGATCCATTGACTCTCAAAAGCTCTATGCCAAGTCGCAAAAAAAAAAAAAAAAAGGGGAGCCTACTGCATAACATGTCAGGAATCACGCCTTTACGAGTAGCCCACGACGGCATAATTCCTAAGGGGGCATTTGATGAGGTATATTTTGATTAATTCTAGTCTATGAAATTATATGATTTTTCATGTAAAAAAAAAAAAAAAAGAGGAAAGAAGAAAAGGATTGCTGCTATTCGACTTTGGGTATGCTGGAAAATGGGGCGGAGAATGGCATGGTGTTACTCAGCTGGAGCAGGCCCCGCGCGTCGCCATCGCCAAGGACGTGGAGGACGGACTGGTGACGCTCTTTCTCTGTTGCACGAGTTATAACCTCTCTCTTTGTTTCTTCTCCTCTTCGTCTCCAGTCGATGGTTCTTCTTGCTGTCTAGGTCCCCACATCATAAATCCAGCCATATCCATCATCCGGCTGGCGACGAATCTCCTTTCTTGCTTTTATATTTTATGGTTTTTTTCTGCTTGGGCTCGTCCATGCAACCGTTGCGGAACAGATGAGATCTGAAGTGGGTTTGCTATCACGGTGATGAGGCTGAAATGGCCGTCGAAGACACAGGCGACATTGACAAGCTCTACGAATACGGCGAGTGCCTCAGCGAGACCAAGGACAAATCGCTGCATATCGGTGACTATGAGGGGATCATCCAGGCGGCCAAGGGAAGCATGATGGTCAAGCAGTTGGCGGCAGCAGCATTTGCAACTTTCGGGCGGAAAGGACGATCTTGGAGCTCTGGCCATGCTGGAGGACAGTGTGAAGAAGCTGAAGAGCCCCAAGGCGTCGCCGGGGCCCTCCCTCAGCAAAAGCCAGATAGAATCCGCTATTGGCCTCCTTACCAACTGGCTCTACGAGTCCTGCGGCGCCGTCTCCTTCTCCTGTGTCGAGCACCCCAAATTCAAGGCCTTTCTGCAGCAGGTGGGCCTCTCGCCGATTGGCCGCCGTGACCTCGCCGGCGTTCGACTCGACGCTCGCTACAATGAAGCCAGGGCGGAGTCCGAAGCCAGGATCTCCGACCCGATGTTCTCTTCCAAGTTGCCGCCTATGGGTGGAAGCCGCGGGACTGTCCGGCGCATGCTGGAGAGAATCTAGTCAACCTTACCATCAATCTCCCCAACGGGACGAGCGTCTTCCGCAGGGCCGTTTTTACTAGCGGCCGAATTCCATCCAAGTACGCGGAGGAGATTCTTTGGGAGACGGTCGCCGGCGTCCCCGGCAGTGGCGGAGTCCAGCGCTGCGCTGGAATTATCTCCGACCGATTCAAGTCCAAGGCTTTGCGGAATTTGGAGAATCAGAATCATTGGATGGTGAACCTTTGCTGCCAACTCCAAGGCTTCAATAGCTTGATCAAGGACTTGAGCAGGGAGCTCCCGCTGTTTAAGACAGTTGCATTGAACTGTCTCAAATTTGCAGACTTCTTCAACACTAATTCCAAGTGCATGATGAGACCTATAAGGTGGTCTGCGTGGAAGATCCTGTTGCTCGGGAAGTGGCAAAGATGGTTCGAGATTTGGGCTTTTGGAGTGAGTTGGAGGCAGTGCATTCACTCATCAAGTTGTTTAGAACGATGGCCCATGACATGGAGGATCGGCCATTGGTGGGGCAATGTCTTCCTCTTTGGGACGAGCTGCGCATGAAAGTGAAGGACTGGTGCTCCAAGTTCAACGTGGATGAAGGGTCGATGGAGAAGGTGATTGAGAAATGGTTGAAGAAGAATTACCATCCTGCCTGGTCAGCTGCCTTCATCCTTGACCCGCTCTATTTGATACGGGACAGCAGTGGAAAGTATCTACCGCCGTTTAAGTACTTGACGCCTGAGCAGGAGAAGGATGTGGTTAGGCTCATTACAAGGTTGGTATCCAGGGAGGAAGCTCACATTGCATTGATGGAACTTATGAAATGGCAAACAGAAGGGCTCGATCCACTGTACGCACAGGCAGTGCAGATGAAGCTTAGGAACCCCATGGTAAGGCCAGACTGGTACAGAAAAGCGAGTTTGACATGGTACCCAGTTCCGAGTTAGACCAATATCTAGCATGGGAGGCCACAACTGAGATGCCCAAGGCGAACGCATATGACCCTGGTATGTGAAAGGACTCGGGGATAGGAGTCGACACCAAGCGGGAGGCCGAGGAGCCGCAGACGACGGAGCCTATGAGAGCATAAGCCCACTCAGGGGAATTCATCTTGGCCAAGCGCTAGAAGGAGCTAGCCTGGTCCTCGAATGCCAGCTTCTCGTGCCGGTAGCTCGTGTAGGCAGCGTCGGAGGAGTAGCGAAAGAATAATCGCATGGCTTCTCTCGTCGTTTTTACCTCCCTTTTGTCTCACTCGACGAAACCCATCTCTTCCGATCTTGTTCGAAGGCGGAAATTTTTTTTTTTTTCAGTAAGTTTGGAGATTTAGAAAGCCGAGTATGAGAGAGAGAGTCTCCCTCCCTCTCTCTGCGTGCTGAACAGATGCGCCTAACCCAGAAGAGAGGAAAGGAGAGCTGGACGAACTAAAAACGGGAAGAAACGAGACCACATGAACAAAGCTGGACAGCGCAGGCGAAGCGTGATGTAGAAGCAAAAGAGGCAGCGAGCTCTGTCGCTGAACGGCTATTCCGCGCGAAGACTGTTCCGCGTGAGGGCGGTTCCGCGGGAAGATGGTTCCGCGTGAAGGCAGTTCCGCGGGAAGACGGTTCCGCGTGAGCTTGCATCCACAGCCGCGGAACCCATCCCAGACCCGGCGAAAGCCTATAAATAGCCGCAGTTCGGCAAAGGCAAGGGAACGAAAACACACGAGAGGGCAGCGAGGGAGAACGGGAGAGAACTTCGAGCAGAGAACGAAGACGAGCTCTCCCGCGCTCAAAGAAGAGAGAACGTGAGTTCTCCATATATTTTTTTCTTTTCTTTTCGCTAAAAAAAAAGAGAGTTTCTTTCTTATATATATATAAATATATATATATATTATTTTCAAAAAAACTACTTTTCCCAACGTGGATACTCCCCGACTGGCGGGTTGAATTGACACACGGGTTAAGTATATTTTCTCCGTTAAAATATATATGTGTATATTATATATATATATCTACATATACATATATATTATTTTCGAAAACTACTTTTCCCAACGTGGATACTCCCCGACTGGCGGGTTGAATTGACACACAGGTTAAGTATATTTTCTCCGTTAAAATATATATGTGTATATTATATATATATATATATCTACATATACATATATATTATTTTCGAAAACTACTTTTCCCAACGTGGATACTCCCCGACTGGCGGGTTGAATTGACACACGGGTTACGTATATTTTCTTCGTTAAAATATATATGTATATTATATATATATATCTATATATACATATATATTATTTTCGAAAACTACTTTTCCCAACGTGGATACTCCCCGACTGGCGGGTTGAATTGACACACGGGTTAAGTATATTTTCTCCGTTAAAATATATATGTGTATATTATATATATATATATCTACATATACATACATATTATTTTCGAAAACTGCTTTTCCCAACGTGGATACTCCCCGACTGGCGGGTTGAATTGACACACGGGTTAAGTATATTTTCTCCGTTAAAATATATATGTATATTATATATATATGTATATTATATATATATATCTACATATACATATATATTATTTTCGAAAACTACTTTTCCCAACGTGGATACTTCCCGACTGGCGGGTTGAATTGACACACAGGTTAAGTATATTTTCTCCGTTAAAATATATATGTGTATATTATATATATATATCTACATATACATATATATTATTTTCGAAAACTACTTTTCCCAACGTGGATACTCCCCGACTGGCGGGTTGAATTGACACACGGGTTAAGTATATTTTCTCCGTTAAAATATATATGTATATTATATATATATCTATATATACATATATATTATTTTCGAAAACTACTTTTCCCAACGTGGATACTCCCCGACTGGCGGGTTGAATTGACACACGGGTTAAGTATATTTTCTCCGTTAAAATATATATGTGTATATTATATATATATAAATATATATACATATATATTATTTTCGAAAACTACTTTTCCCAACGTGGATACTCCCCGACTGGCGGGTCGAATTGACACACGGGTTAAGTATATTTTCTCCGTTAAAAATAAAATAAATATATGTGTATTTTCTATAAAAATGTATCAAAATATACATATATATTCAAAGGTATCCAAAAACAAAGATTTTGATTCCTAAAATTATATAAATGTCCCGCGGGCCTCCAAAAATGAATATTTTGTCCCGCGGGCCTTCAAAAAAATATATGTGTATTTGCCCTATGGGCCCCAAAAGAAATATATATATATATATATTTAGACTTTCAAAAATATATATATTATAAAAAAAAGAATTTTCATATACTTTTGCCTGAGTAGATACTCCCCAAACAGTGGGTTAAGTTGATACGCATGGCTAAGTATCTTTCTATTATATATATATATATATGTCAAAAAAAAATGATGACCTCTTCACTCAATCTGAGCCTTAATGTCCGAGCAAGCCCAAAATGGCTCAAAACTCTCTAAAAAGCCCAAGATGGCTCAAAACCTTTCAAAAAGCCCAAGATGGCCCGAAACCCTCCAAAAAGCCTCAATAGGCTCAAAACTCTCCAAAAAGCCCAAGATGGCTCAAAACTTTTCAAAAAAGCCCATGATGGCCCAAAACTCTCCAAAAAGCCCAAGATGGCCCAAAACCCTCCAAAAAGCCTCAATAGGCTCAAAACTCTCCAAAAAGCCCAAGATGGCTCAAAACTTTTCAAAAAAGCCCATGATGGCCCAAAACTCTCCAAAAAGCCCAAGATGGCCCAAAACCCTCCAAAAAGCCTCAATAGGCTCAAAACTCTCCAAAAAGCCCAAGATGGCTCAAAACTTTTCAAAAAGCGCATAATGGCCCAAAACTCTCCAAAAAGCCCAAGATGGCCTAAAACCCTCCAAAAAGCCTCAATAGGCTCAAAACTCTCCAAAAAGCCCAAGATGGCTCAAAACTCTCCAAAAAGCCCAAAATGGCTCAAAAATCTCCACAAAGCCCAAGATGGCTCAAAAATCTCTAAAAAGCCTGAGATAGCTTAAAATCCTCCAAAAAGCCCAAGAAGGCCCAAACTCTTTTCAACAAGCCCAGTTGGGCCCAAACCTTTTTAATTGGTCAAAAATGACCCAAACATATTTTTTAAATTCGGTTGAATCCATTTCTTGGTAAAACCACCCAATTGTTCAATCCAGAGGCTGAAAGCGGGAGACGCTGGTTTCTTGTACAAGTACAGAAGCTGAAAGCGGGACACGCTGGTCTGCTGTGTAAATCCAGAGGCTGAAAGCGGGAGACGCTGGTTTCTTGTACAAATACAGAAGCTGAAAGCGGGACACGCTAGTCTGCTGTGTAAATCCAGAAGCTAAGAGCGCACTTAGTTTGCTGTGTAGGGTCACTAGTGTAGCCGACGGGCCCCTCACTAGTTTCCAAAACCGAGTCATCGCTGGTCGACGGGCTAAGCGTAAACTCACATTTAAGACATGGCGCGTGGCGTCATGAACCTCATACGTAAAGATATGGCGCGCGACGTCATATACCTCACATTCGAGTCACGGCGCGGGGCGAAGTGTACTCATTTATCTTTATATTTTTGTTAGACACGATTTTTCGTGCACTTGTAAAGACGTAGAAGGATCTTCTACGCACTTCATTATTATTAAGCATTTTTTTATGGACCATTGTATTCAGCTCTTTTAATCAAGGGTTTTCTCGTTAGAGATGTAAAATCAGAATGTGGAACACAATGCAAAATATTTCTGCGATGCTTTAAAAATTTGCTGGGAAATTAATTAAGCATTTATTCTCAAAGCCGCAGGGAAAACAATTTTACATTCAACCAAGAAAGATAAAATTTTGAATTATATATTTTTCTCACGAGGCCGGAACAATGGTCTTAGATTTCCAGGTTTAATATCTCAATTTTCATATATTAGATTTCCACCTTTCGGTTCCATCACCTAATATATGGAATTATGCAAAAAAATGGGCCCGTGTACAAAGCAAACATAAAAATCACAAGATATTAAATTAAAAAAAATATCCATCATAAATAAATTAAAAATCCACACCACATTGCATTGTACGCATGCTACATCCTAAACCCTAGATTTAGGATTTAGCGAAGCATGTTTAAGTTCAAAATAAAATTAAAATTACAATCCATCTTAAACAAGATAACAAAAATTAAAAAGGGAAAAGATAGAAAAGCTTATTGGTTTGAAGCCCCGATGGTGTGTCGGCTGCTCCACGCAACTCGCCGGTCTGCCTTTTGCCCGTGCTCTCCACCTTGCTTTTGCTCCTTTTCTTTCTCAAAATTTTGCTCTAATCTTCTTCTAAAATTCCTGCTAAAATATTTTTTTCGTGGTATTTTTTTTGCAGGAATTTTCTGTAGCTTGCTCTTTGGGATTTTTCGTCTGCCGAATGCTGTCTTCCCAAAAATCTGGTGCAGAATGTCGTGTCTGCTACGGAATGCTGTGTGTGTGCCCAATCTTCTTTTTTTTCCATGCCCAGCTAACGATACTCTTTTATAGCTGAATAAGTGGGCCATTACTTAAATGCATTTCACATTATTTGTGATGGAAATTTTGCTGCTACTGGACATGTTGAATGAATGTTGGTTGCTGCTGCCGTATTCAGCTATGGGGTCCAATTAAAAGGCTTGCTGCAGGTTCACGTGAATTGCTTCATTCCTTTTCAATTTTAACGAGCAGCTAGTGGGGCCAATTGATATGCATATGTTGAATGTAGCTGCTGGTGAGGTCCATGGATATATGGCTGTTGACTTTATGTCCATGGTTATTGCCTTGGATAAAAAGGAAAATCTGGATGAATATGCTTCTCACGTGAATATGCATGCTGCATTTATTGTTGCTGGATGTTTTGTAAATGCATGCTTGCTAGGGAACAAACATGGTGGGGTCCAATATGAATGCATGCTGCTGAATTATAAAATGGGCATGGGTCATTCACGTGATGGGTTATGCAATGGGGATGGCTAGTATAAATGGACGGCTGATTCATGTGGGTGCTGCAAAATTTTTTAATGGTACTAGAAAATTCAGGTTTCACGTGAAAGGCTAGCTTGAAATAAATGGGCTGCTTTATGCAATCATCATGGAATGGACGGTGGAGATTTGCTCATGATTTGATTTCCATGTGGGACCCACTTGGTGTAATTTGTTTTCCCTGCATAAAAAATATTTTAATTAGTAAAAAAATCATTAGTGGATTATTATTATAAAATTAATTCAGATCCATTTTAATTTCACGGCAACAAATAAAATATAATTTCAAGCCAAAAGATTATAAAAATTACTGAATTTGCTTGAAATTAATATTTATCACCCAAATGTTGCAAAATCACATTTTAAACCACATTTCATATTAATTTTAATTAATTACCCACCAAATTGGTATAAAATGTCCATAAATATGTTACCAAATTCCAATTATCAACGGCCCTAGGCCCGCCCAACAGACGCGCACGCGCTCCGCGGCGATCGTCAGACCCAAAGGAAGTGCGGCATCGTGGGAGGGGAAAAAGATGGCGTAGAAAAAGGGGTGCAACACGAGGACTTCCCAGGAGGTCACCCATCCTAGTACTACTCTTGCCCAAGCACGCTTAACTACGGAGTTCTAATGGGATCCGGTGCACTAGTGTTGGTATGATCGCACCCGTTCTGGAAGCGCTCGAAAATCTACTTGACCTCAACGCCACCGAAAGCCTCCACCGGCGAGCGGCCGGGTCGACGGGATTTCCGAGCTCGCCCAGCTCGCAAGTTGGAGCGGCGGGATGCCCGGGTCCGGAGCGGCCGACGGCCTGCGAATTCGGATTCCGAATGAGGTCCGACGTGCCGGCGGTCGCCGTCGGAGCTTTCAGCGGCGATAGCCGAGCGCCATTATGCGGCCCAGCGGCGCAGCAGCTGCCACCCCCGTGGGGCCCGTCGTGCAGTTTCCAACGACATGCTGAACGTCCCGCATGGACATCAATTCCCATTTTCTTTTTCTTTCACAAACATAATTACTTATCATAAAACATAATAAAAGAAATTCAAAACCTTTGTGAAAAAGGACAAAAATTTTCTTTTTCTTATAAAATACTTTTGAAACAACATCGTAAAGAACTTGCTTGCTTAAAAACAAATTTTTAAAATCATCGTCATCAAACATGAAATCCTTTGAAAACATTATCATGGGGAACTTGCTTACTCATAAGCAAAATTCTCAATTCCATTAACATAAAGCACTGTCAATCTTTGGCGACACTGATGATAAAATCCTTATCTTAAAACGTATTGCTTGCTTCCCATGAAGCAAATCTCGAGGCTTTTTCTTAAAGCATTATTAAAGTCGTCATTTTTCAAAACTTGTGCTTGCCCATTCGTTTAAACATGATCATAAATAATTTTAATCATATATCATCACATAGAAAAAAAACCCTATTTTAACAAGATCGTTTGCTTACCTGATATTGTAGTAATCCTTTTCTTCCATTCTTTTCCTTGCCTTTGCCTAGATAAATGAAAATAACATTTCATTTATTTGCATCAACCTCAAATACTTATGTTTCTTAGGTTTTCGAACCTACATAAATCCATTTGGATTTATATTACACTAGCTTAGCCCATTTGTCTTTCAAGTCAGGTGTTCATACGTATCATAACCTATGCATCACATTATTCATTCATTCATTCATTTTTAATACCTTTATGTAGGGTAAACTTACATACATATAATAATCCTTCATTAAATCATTATTTGGAGCTTCATTACCTCCATTTATCATTTTTAACATATTTTTTTTATTTATATACAACGGTGCTCATTTTAAACACTTAGTTACTAACTTAGACATCATATAATAATCTCAAATTTTGATATTATCAGTATTTACTCAAACAGTACCCTAATCCACATTTTCACCATGTTGTTATGCATTTTTGCATTTTAACAACTTACATAGTCCATATATCATTTATTCATACCCATCCTTCCATACAAGTCCATTTTTTTACACATACTTATGTGTTTCTTAAATTTTTTCAAAATAGCAACTTGTCTCTAATTCCAGCATGATTAAACCCATTAATTAATACATAATTTAGAGTTTAATTTTGTATTTATAATCCATTCATCATAGGGTTCCAAAATAGCAACATTTGGACCCGTTTTACATACTTTCAACGCCTCTTTGGATACTTACTTCAAAACAGATTTTTAATCTAAATTTTCCAGCCTTAAACCATGTTTTCTTAACCCAAATTTAGGGTATTAACATATGTTTAAAATCCATATATTAACTCCTTTCAAAACAGCAACTTATTTTCCTATTGCGAGTACCGTTTTCACCCCATTTGGACACCTATTCATAAAATTCATAAAATCAGATTTGGAGCTTATCTTCCCAAATACTTTTGGACATCCATATTACCCTAATCCTAGGGTATTTTACCCTACATAAATTTCATAAATCATTTAATCTCATTTCCACACCATTTTAACATAAAAATGAAAAATTGGGTCATATATGCAACCCTAAGTTCCATAACTTATAAAATCAATAACCTATTCATAAATCATCATATGACTTACACTAAATCATAGTTTATATCCCATTATAAGTCAAGTTCCATCACAAAAACCTGAAATTTAATATTTATCTTGATTTATTCCTTTAGCTGTCCATAATGCTGAATTTAGGCACACTAAATTCTCAAAATCTTGAATTAACATCAAATCAAGTATTTTTGATCTGAAATTTCTACCATACCTTAATAACTATATTAATTAACCAAAATAAATATTTTTAGCATTAAATATTTAGTATTTCTATTTATTTTGGTATTTTTACTCTGCTGGATAGCAAATCCCTTTTCTAACAACCTGACTCACGTTAATTATGAGTTATATTTATGCCCATCAAAACCTAATTTTTATTTTGGTCATGTGATCCTTCAAAATTCCTTATATAAAAATTATTAAAACTTATTTGGTGCAATTGATCCTAACACCCGTGCAACCCTGTTCAGGTTGATTTTCTCAAATTTTTAATTTCCAATATGCTTCTCCTTTTAAGCTGAAAATTTGGTCGTTCCTTAATCATCCCATAATGAGTCTTCATTTTCATGCTAACAATCATTCATTAACTATTTCTTCCATATTTTCCTTTCCAGGTCCAGAATTACTACACATGAGTGTAGATTAGATATATGGGCTAATTAATCCCAAATTGAACTTTATACTCAACTCGTTTATCTAAGAATCTTTAATCCTTGAAACATGTTCTTTAAGAGGACTTTTATTACTCAAAACCATGATTCCAAATCAAGAAGAAAACTTGAAAATTGGAAGGCTTAAACTTAACGAGTACTTACCCGATTTGGTTGCATCTTTGCCCCGAGCTTCCCAAGCTTTTCCTTCCCTTTTTCTTCTTCTTTTCCTTCTCTTTTCTCCCTTTCCTTGCCGCTGGGGTCTTGTGAGGCTTGCTGGATTTTTGGAGAATTTTTCTCGCCTTAGTTTCCTCTCTCTCTCTCTTTCTCTCTTTCTCTTCTCCTTTGCTGGAACATCCAGCCCCATGCTTCCTTTCTTTCCTCCTTTTATTCGCCACTTTTCTTGGTGCTTAAGCAACCCATAGGGCATTTAAGTAATTTTTATTTTCCATCTTCCCAAATTACCCTCATTGCAACGTCCATAAAGCTTCCCACCTTGACTTGCATTCAATGGCTTTCGTCTTTTTGTGATTAAGAAAATTCCATGATAATTAGCTTAATCCAATCCATTCATATTATAGATTTCATAATTTTGTTCCATCATTTCAAATTTCATCTCAAACTGATGTTTCTAACTCAAGTTATGACCACTTGAATTTTTCTTTTGGATTTGGAGGAAAAAATAATTAATTATCACCCTAATACCATCATGATTCCCTTAATCCAATCCATTCATAAGATTAGGCCTACTGTCATGAGCTTACCTTTTAAATTTCATTGAAATCCGCCTTGTAGACGTCAAGTTATAAATTTTCTATCCTTTTTCATCTTAATTCCATAATTACACTTTAATCTCCATAAATTAAATCATGGTAATTAATATGATTATTCATAACACATTTTCACATTTCAATCCTCATTAAGCCCCTCGGGTCATACTGACTCACTTTGGGCTCCGACAATTAAATTTTTAATCACCATCTTAATTAAAACCCTAATTGCAAAATATCATTAATCATAAAATCATCCATAAATCATTCAAGGCATACATGTATCCTAATTACATGCCTAATGCCTTCATATGAGTCCTACTTGGGTTTGGGTATCACAATCCTCCCCCTTTATAACAAGTTTCGTCCCGACACCTATTACATTTCAAATGTCAAGGGTAAAGCTCATGTGAAATAACCAACTTATCATCCCCTTTTCTTTTCAATACTTTCATTGGCTCACTACGCTTCCATTGCACTACTCTGTCTTGGTAGCATTTTAGCCTTTGTCCATTAGATCTATCACTTGTCTATACTATTTCCTATTTCTTGTTCTCATATGGACATCTCATTGAAATTATTCTTTTCTTATGTCATTCATCTTTTATTCTTATGTTAGGCATACTATTATTCTTATACATAGAGAAATTATAGAATTTCTCATCTTATCACAGGTTAACATCTAGACTACCCATTCATTCATAAAAATCTATAGTAATCATTTTCACATATCATCAATAATACATTCATTTTATAATATAGAGCTTCTATGAAAACCCAACCTAAGTAGGATTCAATATATGCATTGAACATTTACATGTGATTTATAAGTAAATTTATTGAATTTTAAATATTTTTGTGATTTTGCTAAACTATGGTAATTAGGGCTAAGGATTAGCAGTGATGATGCGAGTGATCATTATAAGCTGATATGGGACAAAGGGATTAAAGTGAATTTTTGGTGATTGAAATATACCAATGAATCATGGATAATTATTTTAAATTATTTATTATGAATTATGAGAATTTAAAAGGATAATTCTCACGTTAGTGGAAAAATATTAGAAAATTCATAACTCAACGCCTGTAAAGCGGATTCAAGTGAAATTTGATAGAGAAGTTGATGATGATGGGCTTGCTCTTATGAGATTATTGGGTTATGAAAATCCTGATAAAATTGGTGTGATGATTAATTGATCATATCTCAAATTCAACCATTAATTTCAAACGGTTATAACTTGAG
This sequence comes from Annona cherimola, assembly GCA_030490835.1. Classification (NCBI taxonomy): domain Eukaryota; kingdom Viridiplantae; phylum Streptophyta; class Magnoliopsida; order Magnoliales; family Annonaceae; genus Annona; species Annona cherimola. The sequence continues at coordinate 49,773,907 of CM059977.1, read as the reverse complement.
CTAGAAAAATTGGATTGAGATGAAATTTGAAACGGTTGAATGAAATTATGAGATTAAAATTTTAAAAGGTTTAGATTAAGTAAATTATGTTGGAAAAATTTCTGCATTAGAAAAGGTGTATACAGTTGACTTTTACACCTCAAAAATACCATGCATTTAAGGCAAAAGGTGCATGAATTGAATGCAATTTTTAATGGCCAAATAGGTGTCAAATGCAAGTGAAATATAGGTTTTCTATGATTAAATATGTGTGGAAATTCGTGGTTATGCTGCTGGAATTAATGAGCTAAGGAGAGAGCTCAAACAAGCATCGCATGGTGACATGCATATGGACGTTCATGGGCTGTTGCAGCCGTGTATTTTTAATTTTTAATTTTATAAATAATGCACATAAATAGCTAACATATTGGGACACATAAATGAGCATTTAATTATGTAAAAAAATCCAAGAGAAATCATGAATTGCAGCTGCCATGAAAGGTGGCAAAATGGACAGCTTGTTGCATGCAAATGATGTACAAAATGACGTGCAGTTGCTGCCATTTTTGTTATTTTTTTATGAAAAATTAATGCATAAATTAGAGGTTAATGAGGTTTATAATTTACCCTTAAATTAGGGTCGAAAAATTGAAAAAGTTCCTGAAAAGGGGCAGCAATATGGACATGATGAAAATGGACAGCATGTTGAGGCAAATGATGTGCACTGTTTGATGCTGCTGTAATGATTTTTGCTAATTTTTTATGCCGAATTAATGGATTAATTAAATGCTAATTAGGTGTATAATTTATCCTCAAATTGAGATTATTAAAAATGGGAAAAAATCTAAAAAGCAGGCAGCCATGTGGACGTGACAAGTGGACAACTTGGATTGATTTTATCTTAAGTAGATTTTTGGTTTAATAAAAAATGGTAAAAATATTTTATATGGCCACAAATTAACCAGCACATTGGGGGGATAAGCACACATTAAATTTCTGTGGAAAATAACACCCCAAGTGGGGCCGACAGCTGGAAAATCTAGCTCTCTACATGGGGTGCTTGGTCATGTGAAGAGAAGCTTGGAAAAATAATTTTCTAAGTGCCCAAGCTCTTCTCCCCCAAGGTAGCAGCTTACGTCCCAGCCCTAGGACACCAAGGAGAAGAAAAGAGAAGAAAAAAAGAAGGTGAAAATGGGGGATTACCAATTAATCAAGTAAGTATATGTTAATTTTGACTTTATACCTCAAATCTGGAAGTTATATGATGTTATAAATAAAAAATATGAATGAAGTAGTAAATGAAGTATTTTCACCATGAACGTTTTTTTAAAACCTCATTATATGATGATTAAGGGACTAACAAAATTTAAAATTTAAATATTAAGCAAGTTTCAAATTAAAAATCCGAAAAGATTAACCTAAACAGGGTAGAACAGGTGACAGGATCAGCTGTAGTACATGATTTTTAATAATTTTTGTGGAAGGATTTTTATATGAAATTATTATATGATGTATAATACATCATGAGAATAATTAGTCTAAAATTAAAATTTATTTTTGGGTGATATTAGTAAGGGTTATAATTCACGTGATTAGGGCTGACCCTAAACTCACAACACTATCCAGCACAGTGAAAATACCAAAATAAATATACAATGATAATATTTCATGATGAAATTTTTATGAAAGTTAACTCATGTATTTATTTATCTATAAGATAAATTTAAAAATTAAATACCTTGATTTGATTATAATCAAGATTTAGAGATTTCGGTACGCCTGATTTCAGTATATGTGGATAGTTTGAGAAGCAAATCAAAAAGAAATATAAAACCTATGTAGAAATGATCCAAATTGATATATATGTTATGAAATAGTGTAATAAAGGATTAAGGATAGCAAAGGTGATTGATAATTGATGTTATTATATGTATATGTAATTAATGGGTAAATAAGAAGATGGAACTTAGTGAAAACAAGAAGGCAAGGGCTGTTTTGGAAACCTATGATTAGTGGATTAAAATCCCATAAAATACTCTAAATAAAGTGGTAATTAAGGAGGAATATCATGCTGAAAAATGGATAAAGTTGCTGACTTGGAAAATTTTATGAAATGTCTTTTATTTGTGTTACCAAATTGGCATATGTGAAAGGATAGACAAGCGTAGGTGATAAATGACTTCTGTTATTTGATTTTGTGAAAAAATATATGAAAATATGATAGATTTCATGATTATATATCTGTTTAGAGTGCATAATGATTAATTTCAAATTTTGGACTTAATTTATAAAGTTTAAGGCGATGACGTGTGCTTAAAAGGAGCACCGATGTGTAAATTTTGGAAAATAAGTGAAAAATGGTAAATGAAGGTTAATGAACTTATCAATGATAATTATTGGATTAATTTTATATGGTTGAATGGTTACCCTATTTATGAGATGGTATATGTTATGTGTTAACCGATGAAAGGTTCAAATATGTGTTATTTATGCGTAACGACTTGAGAAGTCAAATAGATGATGTATGTTAATGAAAATAGGCTAGAAAACTAAGTTTAATGCAAGCAAAAAGGAATATATAAAATGTTATATTATTCTCATGTAGGCAAGGGCAAAGAAAAAGCGGATTCAGAAAACTAATGTGAGACAAGTAAGCAAGCGAGCTTTCCAAAATACTGTTTTAAAGAAATTTTATGAAATTTATGAACTTGCTTTAATAAGTTGGTTTCATAGTTGCTTAATAAGTTGGTTTCATAGTTGCTAACAAAATAAATAAGTGAATTTTCAAGCATAATGTTTATCTTCAAGTATTAAAATGACTTGATCATGTTTATATTAATGATGTGGAGAATTGCTTAAAGAGTAAGCAAGCTCAGTTCTTGAAAATATGATGTGGGGTTTAAGATGGTTTTAATATAAGCAAGTTCATACAAGTATGGTTTACAAAGAATTTTATCTTGAAAGAGTTTGACTCTTTCATAAAATGATATTCAAAAACAAACCATGGAAATTCTATTTCTAAGGAGTTTTATTGAAAAATGTAATTCTTTACAAAATGATTTCTAGAAATAAATAGATGTTTTGAAATGGTTTCCATTAAATATCATAAATTGAATTTGTGTACATGTTTTGAGATTTATGTAGGTGTTTTGAAATAATCTATCAAGGTGCTTTGCAACTCTTAGAGTTGTAACACCTTGAACATACTTTACTCTGATGTTCCAAAAAGATTTAAGGGTGGCCAGTCTTATGAAATAATTTGGTGGATTTTATGTATAATAATGATCAAAAGATTATGCAAACTCCTCTATATATAAGAGTAACAAGGAAGTGACGTGGACACGACAGAAAATGCTATTACAATGGATAGAAGAGAGTTGCATATGTTTTACTCATAAAAATATTATCAAGAAAAGTTTTATCTATGCGAGTTTTGAATTAATTCAAAAGCTTCTTAAAATGAGATTTTCAAAAGTTGTTTAGTAAATCATTAAAGTTTTGTGAAATATTGTCTTCTCAAATATTTCGAATGTTTGGTAAAATGAATTTATTAAAATATTGCTAAACTCTTTAAGGGTGGTCATCCTAACATCGAGATTTGGAAATAGTTTACAAAAATGTTTTATTTTCAAAACAACAACGCCCACTTCTCAATTTGAGAAGGGCATAGTCTGTGGACTGAATGGTTTAAAATATTTTATTTTCAAAACAATCATGCCCAGTTCTCAATTTAAGAAGGGCATAGTCTACGGACTAAGTTTCTTTATACATATCAAGCTGAGGCTTGAAAAAGGGCACAGTCAAATGCCCGTGGTAAGTTTTGTGAAAATCATTGTTAGCATACGAGTGTGCACAAAACGATGTACTAGGCTCATGGTTGAGGCGGTTACGGACCAAAATGGTCTAAAACCAGAGCTCACCTCTACCTGTAGCCGAGTCGCTTAGGGAAGGTTGGAGGCCGGCAGCACCCTCTCTGAAATGGGAGTAAGCTCATGAGCAGACGCCTGGCTCGCGTGCTGTCTCATGAAAGGTTTTTTCCTAAGGAAGGATAATCATTTGATAAGTGTCACCAACCTGACGGTTAGAGACATAAATCCATATGTTTTTGAAACATACATATGTTCCCTATGTTCTAAAAGTCCCAAAATGGGCACCGACGCCGTTTGGTTTTAAATGGATTTGTGTTGTTTTAAAATGAATTTATGTTTAGTTTTCAAAAGATACCAAAAAAATTTTTAGGACATGAATATGTCCGCCATATTGGTTTAAAAAGGGTTTGATATCTTATATGCAGGTTAAAAGAGGTTTATATGGAAAAATATTTTTGGACATGAGAATGTCCGAATAGATAAAAGATTCCTATGCATATACATTGCTTTTGAATAACCCCGAGTTGAGTTATAAACAAATTTAAATATATGATGTTTTGGGACATGTAAATGACCTCATGGGGAAAAAGGTTATAAGAAAAATGTTTTAGGACATATAATTGTCCTCGTACCATATGAAAAATATTTTTGGACATAGACATGTCCTCATGGTAGATAAAAAATAGTTTGGGACAAACAATTGTCCCCATAAAAAATGGTTTAGATGCATAGACATCACCTTTGAAAATCCTCGAAATGGGAACATGCACAAAGTTTTATGAGTGTATTATAAAGAAGATCTCTATAAAAGGTTCCTTCCTATTGGCAGTTGATTACTTGATAAGTGTCTCCTACCGAATGGGCAAAGTTGATTACTTGATAAGTGTCTCCTACCGAATGGGCAAAGTTGATTACTTGATAAGTGTCTCCTACCGAATGGGCAAAGTTGATTACTTGATAAGTGTCTCCTACCGAATGGGCAAGGGATGCATTTAAATGAAAAAATGATGCTTGCTTCCTGAGTTTATCACTCACATTTTGTTTTTCCAACCTTAGACAGGTTAAAGGCTCGAGAAAAGGAGCAAAGCTAAAAGGAATTGGTACGTTTGAAGAATGAATAGATGAATGTATTGCTTATAATGAAATGGGATCGATTATGTATGGTGTAAGTAGATAAGGGATTATGTATAAAATTCTGCGTGAATTTTTATTTATGAATACATATGTTGCCTACAATATGAAAGCAAAGATACTTGTACGATAAATTTTATGATGATATGGATGAGTCCACTATGAATGATGACAAGTGTATGCTTATATGGTAAAAGGAAAAAAAATTAGACACAATCAAATTAAGAACTCATCGCGTGATCAGGGCAACAATCCTAATCACATTTACCAATCAAAACGGTTTTGGAGTAAGGCTTGTGGAGGCCTCGAGTGGGGGGCGCCACAATTTCATATATGAAATTTCATACGTGTCTTAGCAAAAGACACTTTTGCTTAGTTATCCATTTTTTCTCCTCTCATAATGTCTGCCACTAGATTTTACCATTGTAGACTATCTATTAGGAATACCGGTCCTAAACTAGTCTAAAATATTTTCTTCCTTATCTTCCTTTCTAGTTTCCATAAACTAGTGAGGATCCTTATCAATTTAAAATTTTTTCTAATCTCATTTTTTATGAATATCATAGAGAAATTATCTCTCTCGTACCTATTTTTCAATTACATCGGAATTGGGAAAAATTCCGACAATTATTCTTGCCTTCGTTTTTCTTCATCTAACTACCATTCCTTGCTATGATATACCAACTTTTGTGGTATCATATATGTAATCTCCTTTTCCTTCTATACATGCTAACTAGATATGTTTTGCTACATTTTTCTACATTAAGTTGCAGTGACTTCCTATCAATTATATCTATCGATTGTGTTGATCTTTCTTACTGTTTTCTTTTCCTACATCAGATTCCTTAATCTTTAGGGTCAAATTACCCTTGCCCTAATTATACATGTTCATTACCAACATGTGTTATATCTTGGTGTCCTATTGGAAGATATTTCTTATCAATTCTTCCAAATTACCTTCTTTGATCATGACATAATAGCCATTAGGGTTTCCTATCACTCATAAGCATTGTCAATCAATGCTTTGGACATTACATAAGATTACATATTCAAACCTTGAACATGTTCTTAGTTTCAGTCATCCACTGATCAGCTTAAACAAGATCTCATTCACCTGAAAATTTAGGTGGATACTGAGCTAAAAAGGTATTAATAACCTTTCCATTCATTTCTATCTTACTATTATCAACCCTTTAAAAGTTTGTGTACTAGGTAAAAATTTATTACCTGTACCGGTCTGTCTCTTTCACCTTCTTCTATTTGGTCCTATTGGGCCTTTTATGTTTCTATCTCCTTATCATTCATTCTTATAGGAAGTGTGGCCTACATTGGCCTGTTTCCTTCATATCTTCTTGTCTGGTCCTATTGGGGAAAATCCAAAGATTTTGAACCATTTCTATCATTTAGGCTACAACCTCAGGTGGCTTATCCGACGGCTTCTTTTTATAGCTGTAGTTATCTATTCTTTCTACTTGTGAGGTATTACCTGTAGCAGTAACACCTTCAATCCTTTGACTTAGGGTTCATAGTAGCCCATCGTTGTCGAGTTTATAGACTCCTTATCCTGATCATTTTAGGTTTGCTACTGGCTTTTCTTCTTTCCTACTGACTCATCTCGGCAACTGTGTTTCCCTTGTTCAAAAACTAAGATGTTAGGCATGTTGTAGAATGCAACATATAAAATGATGTCAATAGCAATTCTTATCATAATATTCATTCATATCACACATAGTCAATATGATCATTTCTAATCATAGAATCATCATACATAGTCAATTATATAATCTAGAAAGATTAATGACCTTTCCTTTTTCATGTACACTTAGCACTTGAATCAAATCAAATGCATTTATATTTTCATAACATTAAACATCATACATTAGGAGTCAAAAGAAACTTCTTTTTTCCTACCTTTCTCATTTCTATCTTCTCTTTTCATGACATAAAGTTGTTTTTCCTTACACATACAGATTATACCTACATAACTTGTCAATTAGTATAACTATAAATTCTTAAACTAGCAATTAATTAGAAAGTTGGTAACTTAGTGCCTTCGATATGTCCACCATAGCTCTGCACCTGAAGCATATATATTATATAGCACCATCTTATGCTATCTTATGTAAGATATGGTAAAGCCTTAGATATGGAAATCTCTATGTAGGGTTTCATAACCCGTCATCTATTTTGATTCCTCTCTATCCTTTGTCTTTCCTTAAATTATCCTACCTCCTTCTTCATCTCATTCTCCTCATATCATTTTTCCCTCATATACTATCTACTTCATGAAATATAGCATACCAGTTACATTTCCTTAAATAGTCATATCATTGTGTCATAATGACATTCGGTAGAAGACAATACATATCGTATATGCCTTAAAACCTCAATCTATCTCTTTCATCATTTTTCTATTTTTCTTCTACATCTATCTATCAATCCTTGCTGAAATATCATCTTTGTGATATCAAATCTTTTCTTACCACGCCTATTTATCAATTCATGCTTTGATACCAAGCTCTGTGGTGCCTCAAACCGAGACATCACTTCCTTACCTCAAGACCTTATTGATTGGTAAATGTGAATCAGGATTGTTGCCCTGATCACGCGGCAGGATTTTAATTGGAACTCGTCCAAAAAAATTTTCGTTTCTTCATTCATCGTTATTTCATTTATAACATAAGCAATGGTACACTTGTATTCACTTATACAAATCCTTTATAACTTCACAACATGCACTTATACATTAAAGGTTCTCTTTACCTAATCATGGCATCTCCATCTCATACACACATATATTTAATCATTAGTTCACCTAAAACTCAAAACTTTAAACAAGTTCACATATATATCAACATATCTGAAAACTTCCATTCATGGCATTCCACTCATCATGGCTAATCCTTTTAGCCCACCTGGGTACTACTTCGTACCTTCCTTCGTTGCTTAGGTCCATTGACCCCTTGAGTTTCCCGGTACCTGTCTAAGGTTTGGAAAAACAAAACGTGAATGACAACTCAGTAAGCAAGCATTTTATCTTTTAGGGCAAGACTTCCTTGAAAATCATTTCCTAAAACATTTTTCTCATAAATCATTTTAGCCAAGAGACATTTTATGTCCCAAAACATCTTGACATAAACCATATTTTGCAATGAACATTCTTATGTCCATAAAAAAAAAATTCACATAAATCATTTTGGCACCGGACGTTCATACATCCTAAAATATTTTCCCACGTAAACCTTGTTGGAAACGGACGTTTATACGTCCTAAAATATTTTTCACATAAACACTTTGGAAATGGACATTTTTATGTCCAAAATACATTTCAAGTAAGCATTTTTGGCAATGGACATTCATATGTCCACAAACACTTTTATCTCTTAAACTCTTTTAGAAACGGACATTTTTATGTCCACACATGTTCCAACGTAAATCCCTTTAGGAAATGGACATTCTCATGTCCAACTATTTTTTTCACATACACCTTTTGGAAAAGAATATTTTCCAACATAAACCTTTTTCATAATCCCCATCTTCAGGCTTGTTTATAGCAAACAAGTCATAAATCATTTTCATGAAAACTTTTGCAAAAAAACTATTTCTTTTTATTCTTAATATTTGCACATTTTGTGTAGAACACCCTACTTTTAGGGTAACTTATACATAATGGCCCATAAAAATCTAATTTATGATAACTTTTCGTATAAATGCTTTTATATCCCAATCTTTGGGCTTTTGAAAAGCAAAACGTATGCAAATGCATTTTTTCCCATCCAGTAGTGACACTTAGCAAGTGATCATGCTACCTTTTGGAAGAAAATCCTTAATAGCATGCTAGCCAAGCGGCTGTTCCTTTATCTTGCTCCCATCTCAGGGAGAGCGCCGCTAACACTCCTATCATCCTTTAGCGACTTGGTTATATGTAGAGTGGGCCCCAGTCATCCCAACTGTGCTCTACAACCGGCCTGATCCTTGTATTGGTGCACCATACATCATCATGACGGACCGCAGTCTGTTTGGTTTAAAGTATTACAGACCGCAGCCCGTATCCTTTAAAATCGGGATCACAAACCTCAGTCTGCATCCATAACTTAAAAACATCACAAACCGAAGTCTGTGTCATTAATAAAAATTATTTTCAAAAACACATCACAGATCGCAGTCCATGTCAACTTGTAAAGAGAGCGCACCCACTTGAAACAAGTTATCATTTGAATTTTATGATGACCTTCCTTAAATTCTTTTAGAAATATTTTGAGTAAAATATTTCAATAACTATTTGAAATATTTGAGAAAAAACACACCTTAAAACTCTTTTAATAAAAGAATTTTAAAACTTTTAAATTTTTAAGAATAAATCATACGTTTTTCCTAGCATTTTCTTGGTTTCCATTTCGGGGCCTTTTTCTTACAAAAGTTATGCAATTATGCTACCCCTTCTCAACCACCCTAATAATCGAATTATTGTCCACCTATCTATTATACCATTTTTACATAAGGGGTTTGCATAATCTTTTGCATACCATTAAGCAACCCGAAATCAAACTATTTTATGAAATCAACATAGGATGTTGGTGTTGGAAATATAGCTAAATCCATATTTTGATGATTAACAAATCAATTTGAGTATGTCTTGGCTACTAACAAGTTTGTGAAATGTTTAAGGAATATACATTTGAAGAAAATCAAGTTAGGAAGGCCAAGTCGATCCCTAAGTCGACTCCAAGATCGACTTCAAACATGCAGAACGTCCAGAGCTGAAATGGGAAGAAGACCAAGTGAAGTCGCGGGTCAAGTCGACTCCACATGCGACTTGGGTAGCCAAGTCGCAGACGAAGTCGACCTCGCTATCGACTTCAGTCCTGCAATTTCTTCCAGAGTTGAAAATTGGGACACGGAGCTGCCAAGTCGCAGGCCAAGTCGACTCCATGTGCGACTTGGGTGAAGTTGCGAACGAAGTCGACCCCGAAGTGCGACTTGAAGAATTCAAGGCTCAAGGATGGGAAAGCTAGCTTCTTTCCATGATCAAAGATGCAAGTTCAAAGCTTGGTTTCAAGTTTAAATGCAAACCAAGATCAAATCAAGTTTAGAGAAAATCCAAATAAGTTGCAAAGTTTAAGATGAATCAAAGTCAAAGCTTCCAAAGGTTCCAAATCATTCAAAGGACTTCTTCACTCTAGGCTTAAGAGCTTCAAGCATGATCAAGATCAAAACAAGCCTATCAAAGTTCAAGGACTCAAGATCTAGAACAAATCAAAGGCAAAGACATCAAGCATGCTTCAAACAGTCAAGTCTTCAAGAACAAACTCCAAAGCAAGAAAGCTCTTCAATGATTCAAGCTAAACTAAGATTGAAGCTAAGCAAGCAGAAGAGAAGACATTAATCCAAAAGGAAAATGAAGAAAACGATTTCCAAGTTCCAAATTCGTGAAGCCATCTGACGAGGTGAAGTCGAAGCCGAAGTCGACTCCACCTTCGACTTGGGTCAAGTCGAGAACCCAAGTCGACCTATTCTGGAACTTGAAGCTGCGACGGAGAAGCGAAGTCACACCCGAAGTCGACTCCATCTGCGACTTGGGCGAAGTCGCATCCGAAGTCGACTCCACATGCGACTTGGGTCGCAACGGTCGGAATTTATTCGAACGTTGGCGCATTAAATGCGCGCCACCTACTCACTAACGTTCGGATTCCCTCCAAAATTATAAATAGCATTCATGGTGAACGAGGGAAGTAGCTGAGAATCATTAAGTGTGCTTAACTACTACATTCAAGAGCTCTAAAGAGATCAAGCCACTCAAAGAAGAAGAACTCTACTTCAAATAGCAAGAGCTTTATTTCAGAATCTTCAAAGCCATTACAACAAGTTCTTCTCTGCGCCAAAACTGCTACTACACAACTGTAAAGTGTAGATTTCTTTGTTTCATTTATTTGTAATTGAACTTGATCTAGTTTGAGGAACTAGGATCAAGTGTATGCTAAGTAGTGTGTGATTGGAGTGAGACTCATCACCTACTTGAGCAGTGAGTTATATGCCCCCTAGAGCTAGAATCTAGAAGAGAGCAAGAGGCTCTAATTGTATTCCTGGAATGCAATAGTGGAACCCAAGTCACAAGGAGTGTGAGCTTGGAAGAGTGGAGTAGGGAGGTTGCCCGAACCACTATAAAAATTCTTGTCTGCTTGATTTACATTTCTGCTTTCTTTATTACTTTGCTTTCCATTCAGTTTCTTCATTCAAGGGGATTAATTCTACAAGGGGTTAAGTTTTTAAGTTACCAAAGAAATTTTTAAGAACCCAATTCACCCCTCCCCTCTTGGGTTTTGCCATCTATTCGGGACCCAACAAGTGGTATCAGAGCAGGTCTTTGAATTGAATCAAAGAGATCTATTATCATGGCATCCCAATCTACTTCCGTTCCCGCTTTTGCCGAGGGCCAATCTTTTACAAGGCCACCATTGTTTGATGGGAACAACTTTGGTTATTGGAAGCTTCGTATGAAGCAACTCATTATGGCTACCGATATGGACTCTTGGATTGCAATCCAAGACGGTGTAATCTTGCCTATAGATGAAAGAGCTTCCAAGTGGACCGAAGAGGAAGTTAGAACCGTCAAGAGCAATGCCAAGGCAATGAATTCTTTATTTTGTGCTCTTACGGCTTCGGAGTATGATAGAGTATCTTCTTGTTTGACTGCAAAAGAGATATGGGATACTCTAACATCCATTTATGAAGGAACCTCCCAAGTCCAAGGGACTAGGAGAAACATTTTGATTGGAGAGTTTGAAAATTTCAGAATGCTAGATACTGAAAATATTTCTGAAATGTTTGCAAGATTTTCTAAGATTACTAATGCTCTCAAAGGTCTTGGAAAAGCTATCTCTGAATCCGAACAGGTGATGAAGATACTAAGAGCTCTACCGGATTCATGGACTCCAAAGATTACAGCTATTGAAGAAGCAAAAGACCTCAACACCCTAAAGCTAGAAGATCTAATTAGCTCACTAATGTCACATGAGCTAATTAAGAGAAGAAACGAAGAGAATCATAAAGGGAAGAAAATCATTGCATTAAAAGCGGCACGCAACTCAGATGAGTCTACCTCCTCGTGTAACAATGGTGATGAAGATATTGCACTTCTTACTCACAAGTTTCGAAAATTTGTGAGAAAAGAAAAGAACCTTAAAGACTTCAAAGAAAGACCACAAAAAGAAAAGAAGAAGGAGGTCACAAAATGCTACCGATGCGGGGGCGTAGGACATGTGCAAGCTCAATGTCCTACACCGGAAGAAAGGCCAAAGGTGAATCATGAAAGAAGAAAATACCAAAGGCCAAGAGGAAGAGGCATGTTCGTCAACGAGGAAACTTCATCAACATGCAGCTCTTCAACCGACGAAAATGATGCAGCCAACTGTGCAAGAATATGTTACATGGCACGAATCGAGCAAGAAGAGGACTTGCTATGCTTAAACACGACTGAAGTTTTGGAAGAACAATCCACCTCAACCAAATGTACAAGCAATGATGAGGTAACTTCCAAACCTTGCTATTCTCAATCGAGTTATTCTTCTTTTCAAAGTTGCCTCAAATGTGCTGAATTAGAAGAACTACAAACTGCCTATGATTCATTATATGAGGAAATCAAAAAGCTAGGAAACAAGTTGTTCTCAAAGAAACAACAATGCAACTTTGTTATTATTGAAAATGGAAAACTAGCTGAAAAATCAACAAAACTGAAAGAAGAAAATGAATCATTGTTAAAAGTAGTAGAGAAACTGAAAAAGGAGAACAAATCCTTAAATGAATCATTAGCAAAGTTCTCTAATCCAGGAGAAAGTGTAAAGATATTTCTGAACATGACCTCACAAAAGGATAAAAGAGGTCTTGGGTACAATACATTTGAGCAAAAAGAAAGTGGCAAATCAAATGTGCCAAAAATTGGAAAATATCAATATGCACCAATTTATAAGCCACAAAAGAAAAATGTTATGTGGATTAAAAGACCAATTTTTGAACCAAAATGCAATTGGAGGCCTACTCCTAGACTACCAATGGCCTGCAGTTTCTGCAATAAAATGGGTCATAAAGCTTACAAGTGTAACTTCAAGAAGTTATATGACTATGGTGCAAAGCTAGTTTGGGTTCCAAGGAACACAAGATTTGGGCTTTCTAAGTTAGAATTACAAAGATTGAATCATTTTACTAACCCAAATGGACCCATAAAATGGGTACCAAAGAGATAAGGATTATTTGTTTACTTTTCAGATTTGTTTAAAGGCAAAGGCAAATAATGTATGGTTCATGGATAGTGGTTGTTCAAGGCACATGACTGGAGAAAGAAATTTGTTTCACAAACTTAAGCCTTGCAACGACGGAACGGTTGCCTTTGGTAATAATGAGAAAGGTAAAATCAAAGGTAAAGGAAATATTTACAGTAGCTCAAATGCATGTATGGAGGATGTTTTGTTTGTTGAAGGACTCAAGCATAACTTAATGAGCATTAGCCAATTATGTGATAAAGGATATAAGGTTGTGTTTGAATCATCTGTATGCAATGTATTTGATGGTGAACATATCATGTTTAGTGGAAAAAGACATGGAAATGTATATTTGGTTTCACTTGATGAATTAAATGGTCAATGTCTAATGGCCATTGATAATGATCCATGGGTTTGGCATAAAAGGCTTGGGCATATAAACATGAGAAACATAAAGACCCTATGGAAAAAGAGTTTGGTAGAAGGCTTGCCTAAGTTGAAATATGACAAAAATAAATTATGTAAGGCATGTCAATTATCTAAACAACCAAAGATGTCTTTTTCTACCAAAAAGGAGATTTCCACCACTAGGCCACTTGAATTGCTACACATGGATCTATATGGGCCATCCGACATCTTAACCATTGGTGGAAAGAAATATGTATTTGTGATTGTTGATGACTTTTCAAGATTTACATGGGTAATTCTCTTAGCTAGCAAAGATGAAGCTTTCTCTATGTTTTCAACTTTTGTAAACTTGGTGGAAAATGAAAAACAGAATACCATTTTGTGTATAAGGAGTGACCATGGTGGTGAATTTGAGAACAAACGATTCACAGAATTATGTAATGAAAAAGGAATTCATCACATATTTTCTGCACCAAGGACTCCACAACAAAATGGAGTAGTTGAAAGGAAAAACAGAACTATACAAGAGATGGCTAGAACAATGCTAAATGAGAGCAAATTATCCAAGAAGTTTTGGGGTGAAGCTGTGAGCACAGCTTGTCATGTTTTAAATCGAGTTACCATTAGAGCTATCTTGAAAAAGACCCCATATGAGCTATGGAAGGGAAGAAAACCAAATATCTCTTATTTTCATGCTTTTGGATGCACATGTTATGTTCTGAACAATGGAAAAACCAACTTGGGAAAACTTGACGCTAAAAGTGATGAGTCAATATTCCTTGGGTACTCATCAAATAGCAAAGCATATAGAGTATTCAATAAACGAAACCAAGTTGTAGAAGAATCCATACATGTTGTTTTTGATGAAACTAACCCATGCTTGAAAAGAAGAGATGATTTAAGTGATGCAGATGAGATTATAAGCAACTTTGAAAGGCTGCATGTGGAAAAGCAAGAAGATTCCATGGAGGAAAGGGTAAGTGAAGGTAACAATTCCTATAAACCTCCAACTGATTTAAAATTCAATCATGCACATCCAATCGAGCAAGTTATAGGAAATGTGTATGAAGGTGTAAAAACTAGAAGGTCAAAGCAAAATGTGTGTGGACAATATGCTTTTGTATCCAAAATTGAACCTTCTAATATTGATCAAGCTCTTGATGATGAAAACTGGATTATAGCAATGCAAGAAGAGCTAAATCAATTTGAAAGAAATCAAGTTTGGCACCTTGTTCCTAGACCAAATGACTGTATTGTTATTGGCACCAAGTGGGTCTTTAGGAACAAATTAGATGAAAGTGGACTTGTAGTGAGAAACAAAGCTAGACTTGTAGCAAAAGGATACTCACAAGAAGAAGGAATAGATTTTGAAGAATCCTATGCCCCGGTTGCTAGATTAGAGGCAATTCACATCTTACTAGCTTTTGCATCTCACATGAACTTTAAACTGTTTCAAATGGATGTCAAAAGTGCATTTCTGAATGGTTATATAAATGAAGAGGTGTATGTAGAACAACCACCTGGATTTGAGGAAAAAGATCAATCTAAATTTGTATACAAGCTAACCAAAGCATTATATGGATTAAAACAAGCTCCAAGAGCTTGGTATGATAGACTAAGCAAATTTCTGATTGATCATGATTTTCAAAAAGGAAATGTAGACACCACTTTGTTTATCAAGCACAATGGAAAGGATATATTGATCATTCAGATTTATGTAGATGATATTATTTTTGGTGCTACTAATGAAACTCTTTGCCAAGAATTTTCTGAGCTTATGCAGAAAGAGTTTGAGATGAGCATGATGGGAGAGCTAAACTTCTTCCTTGGACTGCAAATCAAGCAACTAAATGAAGGAATCTTCATAAACCAGTCCAAATACATCAAGGAGATGCTCAAGAAGTTTGGCATGGAGAATAGCAAAGGAGCAAACACGCCCATGAGCTCTACAATCAAGCTTGACAAAGATGAGAAGGGCAAAGTAGTTGATTTAAAATTGTATAGAAGCATGATAGGTTCCTTATTGTATTTAACTGCTTCTAGGCCAGATATTTTGTTTAGTGTGTGTATGTGCTCTAGATTTCAATCATGCCCAAAAGAATCACACTTGGTAGCTGTGAAAAGAATTTTTAGATATCTAGTAGACACTACCAATTTAGGACTATGGTATCCAAAGGGCTCTAATTTTGATCTAATCGGCTACTCGGATGCGGATTTTGCCGGTTACAAAGTAGATAGAAAAAGCACTAGTGGAACATGTCAGTTTCTTGGAAGCATGTTGGTTTCATGGTTTTCAAGAAAACAAACTAGTGTTGCTCTATCTACGGCGGAAGCCGAATACATTGCCGCCGGGAGCTGTTGTGCTCAATTACTTTGGATGAAACAACAACTTAGGGACTATGGCATGGATTTCAAAGATATACCTATCAAATGTGATAATACAAGTGCCATATGTCTAACCAAGAATCCAGTCCTGCATTCTAGGACCAAACATATAGACCTTAGACATCATTTCATTAGAGAACATGTAGAAAATCATGACATATGTTTGGTATATGTAAGAACAGAGAATCAAGTTGCAGATATATTCACTAAGCCCCTAGCAAAAGAAGCATTTTATAAGATTAGAAATGACATGGGAATGCTTGAACTCACTTAAAGCATAAATTCAGGGGGAGCACCCATTTAGGGGGAGCTAACCCACCTATCTCTTTGATTACCCTCTAATCTTTTTGATATATTGACAAAAAGGGGGAGAGAGATTTAAGGAGAAGAAGAGTATTTGAGTTGAAAAATTGAGTATAAGTCTTAATGATTAAAAGGGAGAGAGATGATTAAAAGAGAAGAGTAAGAATGGGGAGGAGAGTAGGATATGCTTACATGATATTTGAATGTTCTGTTTGCATGAGCATAAGCATGATTTTAAAATGCAATATGAACATATTATTTTTAATGAAAGGTATCCACTCAAATCGGTTTTGTCAATCATCAAAAAGGGGGAGATTGTTGGAAATATAGCTAAATCCATATTTTGATGATTAACAAATCAATTTGAGTATGTCTTGGCTACTAACAAGTTTGTGAAATGTTTAAGGAATATACATTTGAAGAAAATCAAGTTAGGAAGGCCAAGTCGATCCCTAAGTCGACTCCAAGATCGACTTCAAACATGCAGAACGTCCAGAGCTGAAATGGGAAGAAGACCAAGTGAAGTCGCGGGTCAAGTCGACTCCACATGCGACTTGGGTAGCCAAGTCGCAGACGAAGTCGACCTCGCTATCGACTTCAGTCGTGCAATTTCTTCCAGAGTTGAAAATTGGGACACGGAGCTGCCAAGTCTCAGGCCAAGTCGACTCCATGTGCGACTTGGGTGAAGTTGCGAACGAAGTCGACCCCGAAGTGCGACTTGAAGAATTCAAGGCTCAAGGATGGGAAAGCTAGCTTCTTTCCATGATCAAAGATGCAAGTTCAAAGATTGGTTTCAAGTTTAAATGCAAACCAAGATCAAATCAAGTTTAGAGAAAATCCAAATAAGTTGCAAAGTTTAAGATGAATCAAAGTCAAAGCTTCCAAAGGTTCCAAATCATTCAAAGGACTTCTTCACTATAGGCTTAAGAGCTTCAAGCATGATCAAGATCAAAACAAGCCTATCAAAGTTCAAGGACTCAAGATCTAGAACAAATCAAAGGCAAAGACATCAAGCATGCTTCAAACAGTCAAGTCTTCAAGAACAAACTCCAAAGCAAGAAAGCTCTTCAATGATTCAAGCTAAACTAAGATTGAAGCTAAGCAAGCAGAAGAGAAGACATTAATCCAAAAGGAAAATGAAGAAAATGATTTCCAAGTTCCAAATTCGTGAAGCCATCTGACGAGGTGAAGTCGAAGCCGAAGTCGACTCCACCTTCGACTTGGGTCAAGTCGAGAACCCAAGTCGACCTATTTTGGAACTTGAAGCTGCGACGGAGAAGCGAAGTCGCACCCGAAGTCGACTCCATCTGCGACTTGGGCGAAGTCGCATCCGAAGTCGACTCCACATGCGACTTGGGTCGCAACGGTCGGAATTTATTCGAACGTTGGCGCATTAAATGCGCGCCACCTACTCACTAACGTTCGGATTCCCTCCAAAATTATAAATAGCATTCATGGTGAACGAGGGAAGTAGCTGAGAATCATTAAGTGTGCTTAACTACTACATTCAAGAGCTCTAAAGAGATCAAGCCACTCAAAGAAGAAGAACTCTACTTCAAATAGCAAGAGCTTTATTTCAGAATCTTCAAAGCCATTACAACAAGTTCTTCTCTGCGCCAAAACTGCTACTACACAACTGTAAAGTGTAGATTTCTTTGTTTCATTTATTTGTAATTGAACTTGATCTAGTTTGAGGAACTAGGATCAAGTGTATGCTAAGTAGTGTGTGATTGGAGTGAGACTCATCACCTACTTGAGCAGTGAGTTATATGCCCCCTAGAGCTAGAATCTAGAAGAGAGCAAGAGGCTATAATTGTATTCGTGGAATGCAATAGTGGAACCCAAGTCACAAGGAGTGTGAGCTTGGAAGAGTGGAGTAGGGAGGTTGCCCGAACCACTATAAAAATTCTTGTCTGCTTGATTTACATTTCTGCTTTCTTTATTACTTTGCTTTCCATTCAGTTTCTTCATTCAAGGGGATTAATTCTACAAGGGGTTAAGTTTTTAAGTTACCAAAGAAATTTTTAAGAACCCAATTCACCCCTCCCCTCTTGGGTTTTGTCATCTATTCGGGACCCAACAGTTGGTAATCCTTAAATCCCCTTCAACATATCCGTATAAATATTTTTCAAAATATTTTCAACATAGATTTTCTTATCTAAAGGAAATCAAAACTTTTTCGAATATCATTTCAAGACGCATGGACTCTGTCCAAATCATCATTTATATTTAATTATCAATACATCAATTCCCATTTTAATCACATATCATCATATAGAAAGAAAACATTATTTTAGAAAGTTCGCTTCCTTACCTAAGATCGCCATAATCCTTTTCTTCCATTCTTTTCCTTGCCTTTGCCTAGATAAATGAAAATAACATTTCATTTATTTGCATCAACCTCAAATACTTATATTCCTTAGGTTTTCTAACCTACATAAATTCATTTGGATTTACATTACACTAGCTTAGCCCATTTGTCTGTAAAGTCGGGTGTTCATACATATCATGACCTATGCATCACATTATTCATTCATTCATTCATTTTAATACCCTTATGTAGGGTAAAATTAAATACATATAATAATCCTTCATTAAATCATTATTTGGAGGTTCATTACCTCCATTTATCATTTTTAATATTTTTTTATTTTTGATACAACGGTGCTCATTTTAAACACTTAGTTGCTAACTTAGACATCATATAATAATCTCGAAATTTGAGATTATCATTATTTACTTAAAAAGTACCATAATCCACATTTTTTTATCATATTTTTATGCATTTTTTTCATTTTAACAACTTACATAATCCATTTATCATTTATTCATACCTTCCCTCCATACAAGTCCATTTTTCAACACATACTTATGTGTTTCTTAAACTTTTTCAAAAAAGAAACTTGTCTCTAATTCCAGTATGATTAAACACCTTAATTAACACATAATTTAGGGTTTAATTTTGGATTTATAATCCATTCATCATATGGTTCCAAAACAGCAACATTTGAACCCGTTTTACACACTTTCAACGCCTCTTTGGATACTTACTTCAAAACAGATTTTTAATCTAAATTTTCCAGCCTTAAACCATGATTTTCTCAACCCATATTTAGGGTATTAATATATTTTTATAATTCATATATGAACTCCTCTCAAAAAAACAACTTATTTCCCTATTGCGGGTATCGTTTTCACCCCATTTGGACACCTATTCATAAAATTCATAAAATCAGATTTGGGGCTTATCTTCCCAAATCCTTTTGGGCATCCAAATTATCCTAATCCTAGGGTATTTTACGCTCATAACTTTCATAAATCATTTAATCTCATTTTCATACCCTTTTTAACATAAAAATAGAAAAATCAAGTCATATATGTAACCCTAAGTTTCATACCTTATAAAATCAACAACCTATTCATAAATCATAATATGACTTATACTAAATCATGATTTATATCCCATTATAAGTCAAATTATATCACAAAAACCTGAAATTTAACATTAATCTTGATTTATTCCTTAAGTTGTCCATAATGCTGAATTCAGGCACACTGAATTCTCAAAATCTTGAATTAATATCAAATCAAGTAGTTTTGATCTGAAATTTCTACCATACCTTAATAGCTACATGAATTAACCAAAATAAATATTTTTAGCATAAAATATTTATTATTTCTATTTATTTTGGTATTTTTACTCTGCTAGACAGCAGCATCCCTTTTCAGATAGCCTGAATCATGTAAATTATGGGCTATATTTATACCCATAAAAAACTAATTTTTATTTTTTTCTTGTGATTCTCAATATTTCTTATATATCTTATGAAATTTCAGCCCAAAATTCCTTGTATAAAAATTATTAAAAATCATTTGGTGCAGCTAATGCTAACACCCGTGCAACCCTATTCAGGTTGATCTTCCCGGATTTTTAATTTGCAAAGTGTTTATCATTTTAAGCATAAAATTGGGTCATTTCTTAATACCCCATAATGAGTCGTCCCAAAAATTTTCATACTAAAAATTATTCATTAACTATTTCTTCCATATTTTCCTTTCCAAATCCAGATTACTACACATGAGTGTAGATTAGAGTATATGGGCTGGTTAATCCCAAATTAAACTTTATAACTCAACTCATTTAGCTAAGAATACTTAATCCTTCAAACATGTTCTTTAAGAGGTCTTTTATAACTCAAAACCATGATTCCAAATCAAGAAGAAAACTTAGAAATTAAAAGGCTTAAACTTAACGGGTACTTACCCAATTTGGTTGCATCTTTGTCCCTCACTTTTTGAGTTTTTCCTTCCCTTTTTCCTTCTTCTTTTCCTTCTATTTTCTCCCCTTCCTTGCTACTGGGGTCGTGTGAGGCTTGCTGGATTTTTAGAGAATTTTTCTCGCCTTAGTTTCCTCTCTCTCTCTCTCTCTTCCTTTGCTGGAACGTCCAGCCCCATGCTCATTCTCTTTCCTCCTTTTATTTGCCACCTTTCTTGGTGCTTAAGCAACCCATAGGGCATTTAAGTAATTTTCATTTTCCATCTTCCCAAATTACCCTCATTGCAACGTCCATGAAGCTTCCCACCTTGACTTGCATTTAATGGCTTTCGTCTTTTTGTGATTGAGTAAATCCCATGATAATTAGCTTAATCCAATCCATTCATATCATAAATTTTATAATTTTATTCCATCATTTCAAATTTCATCTCAAACCGACGTTTCTAACTCAAGTTATGACCACTTGAATTTATCTTTTGGATTTGGGGATAAAAATAATTAATTATCATCCTAATCCCATCATGATTTCCTTAATCTATTCATAAGATTGGGCCCACCATCGTGAGCTTACCTTTCAAATTTCATCGAAATCCGCCTTGTAAGCATCAAGTTATGAATTTTCTATCATTTTTCATCTTAATTCCATAATTACACTTTAATCTTCATAAATTAAATCATGGTAATTAACATAATTATTCATAACACATTTTCACCTTTCAATCCTCGTTAAGCCCCTCGGGTCATACAGACTCACTTTGGGTTCCGGCGATTAAATTTTTAATCACCGTTCTTAATTAAAACCTTAATTGCAAAATATCATTAATCATAAAATCATCCATAAATCATTCAAGGCATACATGTATCCTATTTACATGCCTAATGCCTTCATATGAGTCCTACTTGGATCTGGGTATTACAATAATATATGAACTTATGTAGCTAGCATGCAGGGGTGTATAAATGAGCATTAATTCGTGTGGAAAAATCCCTGCAAAATCGTTAACATCAGCAGCATATTAATGGGTCAAGTGGTGGACAACGAAGGTGTCATATGCATGGACATCCAAGTGACCAGCTACTGGATTTGTTCTTCATTTTTTTCATGATAAATTAATAGCTGAACTAGCTACTATTAGATGCATAAATTACCCTTAAATTAAGGCTGCCAAAGTGTGGAAAATTTTGGCAAAAGGTGGCAGTAAGGGGATGTGCACAATGGACAGCTTGCTGAAATTGATTTTGAGCAGATTTTTGCTTATGAAAAATATAGTTAAAAATATCAATACTTGGCCACCATTTGGACAACACATAGGTAGGATTAATGAGCATTTAAATGACCTCAAATCATGCTCAAAGTGGGGTCCACAAGCTCAAAAATCCAGCCCTTACAAAGAGTAGTGGACGACCAAGTGAGAGGAGTGTTAGAAAAAAAATTCTAAGTAACAAACACTCTCACAACTCAGCAGCAGCTCATGCCCAAGGGAACCCCAGCAAGGATGAAGAAAAAATTGAGGAAAAAAAGAAAGAAAAAGAACGGGAAAAAGAAGGAGAAATTAAGCTTGAGTTGATTAGGGTTAAGGTTGCAACAATCAAGTATATGTGATGAGTTAAACCTTTTGATTCTAAGTTTTCTACCTCAAGTTTATGGATATGAATTTGATTTATAAAGAATCCTTAAATGGTGATTTAGCATGCCATTTGATTGAAAATTGAATGAATATTAAGAGACATATATGAATTTCAATGATTTATGAAGTTGGTATGGAGATTAGAATGGAATATGGGTTGAAAACCTAACTTGAAATATCCAAAATATATATGTCAAGTTGCTGTTTTGGATTAGTATCATGATTAGGTTATAAATCATGCTTTAGTGAAATATATATATGTTGGTTTAAGCTTAAGATATGAATTTTAGAAAGGATGGAATTCAAAGTGATGTATATTACCCGATTTCTATGTTTTTGTGACATGTATATGGATGATTTAGAGGGTAAATTAACTCTAAATTTAGGGTACTTTGAATGACCAAAAGGAATGAATTTATCTTGCCTTAAATCTAGAATTTCAGGGCCGAAGTAGGAGCATGCAAAATGGGGTGAGAAAGATATCCAATATGTACATGAAAATTGTTGTTTTGAGAGGAGTTAAATTATGAATGTTAAATATATATATATATATATATATATATATTAATACCCTAGATTTGGGTTAGGAAAAGTTGAATTAATTTCTGAAAATTCGGAATTATAAAACTATTTAGGGTTAAGTATCGAAAGACACGTTGAAAGTGTGAAAAACGGGTTCCAAAGTTGCTGTTTTGGAAACTTATGATTAGTGGATTAAAATTCCATCAAAATACCCTAAATAAAGTAAGGATTCTAATCATGCTGAAATATGGACCAAGTTGCTGATTTAGAAAATTTTATGAAATGCATCATATATGTGTTGTGAAATGGATGTATGTGAAAGGATAGACATGCATAAGTGGTAAATGACTTATGTAAATTGATTATGGAAAAAAATGTATGAAAGTATAATAAATTTTGTGAATACACATCTGTTTAGATGCATGATTTTAATTTCAAATTTTGAGATTAATTAATGAGGCTTAAGGTAACAACGTGTACTTAAAATGAGCACCGATGTATAAAATTTTGGAAAATAAGTGAAAAATGGTATATGGAAGGTAATGAACCTTTAAATAATGATTATTGAATGATGATTAAGTGATTAAATGATTACCCTACTTATGGTATTAAATATGATGTGTAATAGCCGATGTAATATACAAGTATGTGTTGTATATGCATAACGACTTCAAAAATCAAATGGATTATATATGTTAATGAAAATGGGTTGAAAAACTAAATGGGATGCAAGAAAAAGAAATATATGAATATTATATTATTCTCATGTGGGCAAGGGCAAAGAAAAGGCAGATTTAGAAGCTAGAGAAACATAGGTAAGCAAGCAAATTTCTAAATGATTTTGTTTTCTAAATTGTTGTAAATAAATGCAAATTTTGCTCTAACTGCTTGGATGTGATTATTGAAATTATTTCAGAAGTATTTAAGGATGGTCATTCCTTAGTTAAATATGTATTTGAAATGATTCTTCTGTATACAACATGATATTGCGAAATTTCTTTAATAAATGTTATGAAAATGTGACTCTAAGTTTCTGAATAAAAAATCATGCTAGCATGTTAAAGATGGTTTTATAAAAGTCCATGTGCACAAAGTACTAGATCCACCTGAAAGGTATAAGAGGATTGAATGTCCCCCTTTAGTGTGGCCAAGTCGATAAGATAGGCCCAAGGCCGGCGGCGCCCTCCCTGAGATGGGAGAAAACAATGACGGATGGTCACCTAGCTAGCTTCCATCCTATAAATGACATGTTCACTGTTTTACATTGCATTATGCATGTCGTACCTGTGATAGGTGCAAGAACTATGTTTTCAAGATCTACCTTTCCAAAAGGTATGAATTTCTTTCCAAGATATTTTAAATGAAAAATATTGCCTGCAAAATGAATTGTCTGTAAAATATACAGCTTGCTTATTGAGTTTACACTCATGTTTTCGTTTTCCAAACCCATAGACAAGTGAAAGAAAAGACCTGGCAAAGGAGCAAGAGTAGACCATTGAAGAAATGGGAAAACATTATAAGTTTTATGTCATGGAAAATTTATGTTGAATGGTTGTAAAATATTTTGATGTTTTATATTGACATTTATGGATGAAATATGCAATGACATCTGATTTACGTGAAGTTTGAAATATCTCTTGAACATCATGAATTGATAAGAAAATTATTGGATGAAAATAACCTATATGTGCATGAGATGAAAAAAAGGAAGGAAATAAACTCCTATGGAACATATTTAATTGGATAAAAATCCGTTAAAACCCGCAGTGTGACAAGACAATAATCCTGATCACATTTACCAATCAATAACGATCCTGAGGTAAGGCTCAGGATGTGATGCTCGGGTTTGGGGCGCCACATTTTACTTGGATATAAATTAGCCAACTCATCAAGGGATAAGATGGCATTAAAATACCCTATCTATGATGTGTCAAAATGGGCCCCACAAGATGGGAAAAAATCAGCAATATATAAAGGAGGGGAGCACCACATGAAACGTCCATTTTTGAGAGAGAATTCAAGGTAGGAAAATCTCCAAAGGGGAAGCAGCCTTGAGCATGACCAAGGGGGAGAAAAAGAAAGAAAAAGAAGAAGAAAAAAAGAGGAAAAGAAGGAAGGAAAGAGGAGAAACCAATTTAAGGAAGCTTGGATTCAAAGTTTCCTAGAATCAAGTAAGTATGGATTGAGTTTTGGATTCTTGAAACCTAAGTTTCTTCTCTCAAATCATGAGCTATGAATATGATTCATAAAGAACTCTTAAAGGATGAGTTAAGATGTCGTGATAAGGGTATTGAATGATTTTTGAAAGATTTAAATGAAATCAAGAGTTCAAGAGAGTGAAAGGGAAGTTAGGGTTGAATTTTGAGAAGAAATCTAACTTGGAATTTCTCAAAACCCTAAACCAAGTTGCTGTATGATTAAAGCATGATGATTTAGATGTAATTCATGTTCTTTAGAATTATATATGTTGATTTGAGCATTTGTTAATGATTTTAGTAAAAATGGAACTTAGGGTATCAAGTAATGCCCAAATTTTCCATTTTTGAGTTAAAAATGATACAAAGAAATGCTAAAATGGTTTATGGATGAATTCTAGGGTAAACTACCCTAAATTAAGGACCTTTTGGATGACCTAAGTGTGAAACCCAACCTATACAGGACTCAAATGTATGCATTGAACATATATCTATGATTTATATGTGAATTAATTAAATTTTTGGATAATCTTGTGATTTTGCTAAGTTATTGTAATTAGGATTAAGGATTAGCAAGAATGATTCGAGTAATCATTATAAGTTGATATGGGACAATGGGATTAAAGTAGTTTGATGGTGATTGAATGTGGCGCCCCAAACCGAGACGTTACTTCCTTACCTCGAGACCTTATAGATTAGTAAATGCGAATTAGAATTGTTGCCCTGATCACGCGGCAGGATTTTAATTGGAATTCGTTCAATTTTTTTTTTTGTTTCTTCATTCATTATCATTTCATTTATAACATAAGCAATGATACACTCGCACATATCCTTTAAACCATTTCAACATGCTGTTATACATCATAGGCCCTCTTGACCTAATCATAACATTGTCATTCCAGACATACATTTATCCATACATATATTCATTCATTCATTCATTCATTAGTTCTTCTAGAACTTAGAACTTTAAATAAATTCATATACGTCAGCATACCTGATTACTTTTATTCATATCATTCCACTCACCATGGCTAATCCTTTTAGCCCACATGGTACTATCTCGTACCTTTTCTCTATTTCTAAGGTCCTCGACCGCTTGAGTCTCCCAGTACCTGTCTAAGGTTTGGAAAAGCAAATGTAAGTGATAACTCAATAAGAAAGCATTTTATCTTTTAGGGCAAGACTTCCTCAAAAATCATTTCCTATAACATTTTTCTCATAAATCATTTTGGCTAGGGGACATTTTATGTCCCAAAACATCTTGACATAAACCATATTTGGCAATGGACATTCTCATGTCCACGAAAAGACGTTTTTCCACATAAACCATTTTGGCATTGGACGTTCATACATCCTAAAATATTTTTCCACATAAACCTTGTTGGAAACAGATGTTTATACATCCTAAAATGTTTTTCACATAAACACTTTGATAATGGACATTTTTATGTCCAAAATACATTTCCCGTAAGCCTTTTTGGCAATAGACATTCATATGTCCACAAACACGTTTATCCCTTAAACTCTTTTAGAAACGGACATTTTTATGTCCACACATGTTCCAACATAAATCCCTTTAGGAAATGGACATTCTCAAGTCCAACCCTTTTTCCCACATAAATCTTTTGAAAATGGACATTTTTATGTCCAAAACATTTTTCAACATGAACCTTTTTTCATAATCCCCATCTTGGGGCTTGTTTATAACAAACAAGTCATAAATCCTTTTCATGAAAACATTTGCATAAAAACTATTTCTTTTTATTCTTAATATTTACACATTTTGTGTAGAACACCCTGCTTTTAGGGTAACTTATACATAATGGCTCATAAAAATCCAATTTATGATAACTTTTTCATATAAATACTTTTATATCCCGATCTTTGGGCTTTTGAAAAGCAAAATGTATGCAAATATATTTCTCCCCATCCACTAGTGACACTTAGCAAGTGATCATGCTACCTTTTGGAAGAGAATCCTTAACAGCACGCTAGTCAGGCGGTTGTTCCTTTATCCTACTCACATCTTAGGGAGCGCACCGCTAGCATCCTGCCATCCCTTAGCGACTTGGCCATATGTAGAGTGGGCTCCAATCATCCCAACCGTGCTCTACAACTTGCATATTCCTTGTACTGGTGCACCGTACGTTATTATGATGGACCGCAGTCCGTTTGGTTTAAAGAACCACAGACCTCAGCCCATGTCCTTTTAAACCAGGATCACAGACCGCAACCCATGTCCTTTTAAATCGGGATCATAGATCGCAACCTGCATCCATATACACAAAAAATCTTAGACCAAAGTCTATATCTTTAAAAATTATTTTCAAAAACACATCACAAACCGCAGTCTGTGTCAACTTGTAAAGCGAGCGCACCCATTTTAAACAAGTTGTCATTTGAAATCTAATTTTTAAGATGACCTTCCTTAAATTCTTTTAGAAACATTTTGAGTAAAATATTTTGACAAATGTTTGAAATATTTGAGAAACAATACATCTTAAAACCCATTTTAATAAAAGAATTTCAAAACTTTTAGATTTTCAAGAATAAATCATATATTTTTCCTAGCATTTTCTTGGTTTCCATTTCGGGGCCTTTTGCTTACAAAAGTTATGCAATTTTGCTAACCCCTTCTCAACACATATCAATTTTGTAATTTTTACATAAAGGGTTTGCATAATCTTTTGCATATCATTTAGTAACCCGAAATCAAACCATTTTATGAAATCAACATAGGAGATTGGTCATCCTCAAATCCCCTTCAACACATCCGTATAAACATTTTTCAAGATATTTTCAACATAGATTTCCTTATCTAAAGAAAATTAAAACTTTTCGAATATCATTTCAAAACATATGAAATATGTCCAAATCATCATTTATTATTTAATTATCAAGACCTAACAAAACAAATCTTTTTCATAAATCAAATCTCCTTTTTCTTTTTTTTCTTTTATAACATGATTATTTATCATTAAACATCATAAGAGAAATTCAAAATTTTTTTACATTTGTTGCTTTGTGAAAAAGTGTAAAATTCCCTTTTTCTCATAAAATACTTTTGAAACAACATCATAAAGAACTTG
The DNA here is from genome assembly GCA_030490835.1 of Annona cherimola. NCBI lineage: Eukaryota > Viridiplantae > Streptophyta > Magnoliopsida > Magnoliales > Annonaceae > Annona > Annona cherimola. Next base: position 49,745,864 of record CM059977.1, on the reverse strand, counting down.
CTTACTTAAAAGTAAATTCTTAAAACCATCGGCATCAAACATGAAATCCTTTGAAAACATTATCATGGAGAACTTGCTTACTCATAAGTAAAATTCTCAATTCTATTAACATAAAGCATTACCAACCTTTGGCAACACTGATGATAAAATCCTTATCTTAAAACGTATTTCTTGTTTCCCATGAAATAAACCTTGAGGCTTTTCCTTAAAGCCACTCTTTTCCAAAACTTATGACTTTTCATTAAAGCCATCATTTTCCAAAACTTGTGGTTTTTCATTAAAGACATCATTTTCAAAACTTGTGCTTGCCCATTCATTAAAACATAAAAATAAACACTTCAATCACATATCATCATATAGAAAGAAAACATTATTTTAGAAAGTTCGCTTGCTTACCTGAGATCTCCATAATCCCTTTCCTTTCATTCTTTTCCTTGTCTTTGCCTAGATAAATGAAAATAGCATTTCATTTATTTGCATCGTCTTCAAATACTTATATTCCTTAGGTTTTCCAACCTACATAAGTTCATCTAACTTAACTCACTTGTCTTTCAACTCAGGTATTCATACTTATCTCTTCATATACGTCCATTTCTCAACACATAGATCATGTGTTTCCTAAATTTCTTAAAATAGAAATTTAATCCTAATTTTAGCATGATTAAATCCCTTAATCAACACATAATTTAGGGTCTAATTTCGGATTTATAATCCATTTATCATAGGGTTCCCAAAACAGCAACCTTAGAACCCATTTTTCATCGTTTCAATGCTCTCTTTAGCAACATGGTTTAAACATATTTTTAATCCAAATTTTTCAGCCTTAAATCATGATTTTATTAACCCAAATTGAGGGTATTAACACATATTTAAAATCCATATATTAACTCCTCTCAAAACGGCAACTTATTTCTCTAACGCGGGTACCGTTTTCACCCCATTTGGATACCTATTCATAAAATTCATAAAATCAGATTTAGGGCATATCTTACCAAATCCTTTTGGGAATACAAAGTATCCTAATCCTAGGGTATTTTACGCTACATAACTTCCATAAATCATTTAATCTCATTTTCATACCCTTTTTAACATAAAAATGAAAAAATCAAGTCATATATGTAACCCTAAGTTTCATACCTTATAAAATCAGCAACCTATTCATAAATAATCATATGAATTATACTAAATAATGATTTATATCCCATTATAAGTCAAATTATATCACAAAAATCTGTAATTTAACATTTATCTTAATTTATTCCTTCCGTTGTCCATAATGCTAAATTCAGGCACACTGAATTCTCAAAATCTTGAATTAATATCAAATCAAGTAGTTTTGATCTGAAATTTCTAAAATACCTTAATAACTATATTAATTAACCAAAATAAATATTTATATCATGAAATATTTAGACTTTCTATTTATTTTGTATTTTTACTCTAATGGACAACAGCACCCATTTTCAGAAAGCCTTAATCATGTAAATTATTGGGTAAATTTATTCCCATCAAAACATAATTTTTATTTTTTCGTGTGATCCTAAATATTTCTTATACATCGTGTAAAATTTTCACTCCAAAATTACTTGTATACAAGTTATTAAAAATCAATTGGTACAGCTGATCCTGACACCCGTGCAACCCTATTTAGGTTGATTTTACCATATTATTAATTTGCAACGTGCTCATCCTTTTAAGATGAAAATTGGGTATTTTCTTAATTATCACTTGATGAGTCGTATAAAAACATTTCATGATAAAATTAGTTCATTAACTATTTCTTCCATATTTTAGATTTCTGCCTCATTTCTTCTAGGTTTTGCTCCCACATTTTCATCTCTTTTCAATACATATGCAAAATCCTCAATCAATACTTAATTTCAGAATATTATTAATCTTTCTTTAGAGATTTATTGTGATTCAAAACCATGATTCCAATATCAAGAAGAAAACTTGAAAGTTGGAAGGCTTAACTCAACGGGTACTTACCCGATTTCGTCGATTCTTTGCCCCGAGCTTCTTCTTCCCTTTTTCCTTCTTCTTTTCCTCCTCTTTTCTCCTCTTCCTTGCTAGGTTGGACATACCCTAGCTGCTGATCCTTGGAGAAAGTCTCCATTTTTCTCCCTTTCGGCTCTCTTTTCTCTCTCCTTCTCTCTTCTTCTCTCTTCTTCTCTCTCTTTCTCTCTCCTTCTCTCTCTCCTTCTCCCCCCTGCTGGGACGTGCAGCAGCTTGCTCTTCCTTTTTTTTCTTTTTATAAGTCACTTTTCTCGGTGCTTAAGTAACTCCTTAGCTCATTTTTGTAAATTCCATTTTTACCTTTTCCAAATTGCCCTCTTTGCTTAGCTCTTAAGTAATCTCTTACTTGCTCTCCAAGAAAGTCACTTCTCATGATAATTAGCTTAATCCACTCCATTCGTCTCATAAATTTCATAATTTTATTCCATCGTTTCAAATTTCATCTCAAATCGACGTTTCTAATTCAAGTTATGACCACTAGAATTTATCTTTTGGATTTTAGATAAAAATAATTAATTATCACCTAATCTCATCATGATTCCATTAATCCAATTCATTCAAAAGATTGGGCCTACCTTCGTGAACTTATCTTTCAAATTGCATCAAAATCCGCTTTGTAGGCGTCAAGTTACGAATTTTCTATCATTTTTCATCTTAATTCCATAATTACATTTTAATCTCCATAAATTAAATCATGGTAATTAACATGATTATTCATAACACATTTTCACCTTTAAATCCTCATTAAGCCCCTCGGGTCATACCGACTCACTTTGGGCTCCGGCGATTAAATTTTTAATTATCATTCTTAATTAAACCCTAATTGCAAAATATCATAAAATCATCTATAAATTATTCAAAATTTATTTAAATCACATATAAATCAAATATATATGTTCAATGCATACCATCGAGTCCTACATAGGTTCGGGTTTCACATTGGAACATACCAATATATCATGAATAATGATTTTAAATTATTTGGTTTGAATTATGAGAATTTAAAGGATAATTATCAAGTTAAGTAGAAAATACTAGAAAATTCATAACTCAACGCCTGTAAGGCGGATTCAAGTAAAATTTGAAAGGAAAGTTGGTAATGATGGGCTTGATCTTATGGGATTATTGGGCTATGAAAATCCCTGATGAAGTTAGTGTGACAATTAATTGATCATATTTCAAAACCAACCATTAACTTCAAATGGCTATAACTTGAGTTAGAAAAGTCGGACTAAGATGAAATTTGACACGGTTGAATGAAATTGTGAGATTAACATTTTGGAAGGTTTAGATTAAGTGAATTATGTTAAGAAAATGTCTAAATTAGAAAAGGTGCATATTGTTGACTCTTACACCCCAAAAGTACCATGCATTAAAGGTAAGGAGTACATGAAGTAAATGCAATTTTTAATGGCTTAACTAGGTCTCAAATGCAGATCAAATCCAGGGTATTTTGTGCATTATCCTAAAACGAAAAATTCAGGTCATTATCCATGCAAGGACATTGGGAGTTATGGGGCTAAAAGAGAGCTCAAAGGAGCATAGGCAAGGTGGCAAGCATGGACGTCCCAACTAGCTACTGTTGGTCCCGAGTTAATGGCGAAACCCAAGAGGGGAGGGGTGAATTGGGTTCTTATAAAATTCTTCGGTAAATTAAAACTTAACCCCTTGATTGAAACAAATAGAGAGCAATGAAATAATGAAAGCAATAAAGTAAACAGTAGGCAAGATTTATAGTGGTTCGGGCAACCTCTCCCTACTCCACTCTTCCAAGCTCACACACCGTTGTGACTTGGGTTCCACTATGTATTCCACGAATACACTTAGAGACTCCGCTCTCTTCTAGATTCTAGCTCTAGGGGGCTTATACACTTGATACAAGTAGATGATGAGTTCAACTCCAATCACAACTCTACTTGCAACGTCTTGGTTTGTTACAACAAACTCAAACCAAGACCAATAACAAAGAATAATGAAAATAAGGAAGAATCTACACTTTACAGATGTGTAGTATCAATTTGGCACAGAGAAGAACTCGTAGTATTGGCTTTGAAGATTCAAAAGTTGAGCTCTTGCAGTTTGAAGCAAAGTTCTTCTTATTTGAATGGCTTGATCTCTTTAAAGCTCTTGTAGATGGGAGTTAAGCACACTTAATGATTTTCAGCTACTTCCCTCGTCCACAATGACTTCCTTTTATAATTGTGGAAGGAATCCGAACGTTTGAAGGTAGGTGGCGCGCATTTAATGCGCCAACGTTCGAATTTTTTCCGACCGTTGCGACCCAAGTCGCAGGCGGAGTCGACTTTGGGTGCGACTTCGCCCAAGTCGCAGATGGAGTCGACTTCGGGTGTGACTTCGCCTTTTCGTAGAGTCTTCAAGTTCCAGGTTGGGTCGACTTGGGTATCGACTTGACCCAAGTCGCAGGTGGAGTCGACTTCGGTGTGCGACTTCACCTTGTCAGGTGGCTTGATGAACTTGAAAATTTGGAATGCTTTAGTTTGCTTAGGCTTCTCCATTCCTTTTGTCCTTCTGCATTTTTCATTTCTCTTTGAACTAATATGTCTTCATTTTAGCTTGTTTTCTTTAGCTCCATGATTTTGCAAGCCTTGAGTCCTTGAGTCTTGAATCTTGTATTCTTGAGCAAGTTCTTGATTAGAACATTTGAGTTTATGCATCTTGCTTGGTTTTGATATTAATCTTCATATCTTGAATTTCTTCATCTTGAAATATGCTTGAAGTTGTGCCTTGGATTTGAGAAACTCAAGTTGATCTTGAAAATGAGCTTGAACTTGTGTTTTTGAACTTTGAAAACCTCAAGTCGATCGTGAGGTCGACTTCGTCTGCGACTTCGGTATTTTTCTGCCCCAAAATCAACTCTGGAGTGATTTTGCCATCTGAAGTCGATGCTGGAGTCGACTTTGTTTGCGACTTGGCTTCCCAAGTCGCAAATGGAGTCGACTTGGCTTGCAACTTCACCTGCTCTTCTTCCAATTTCAACTCTGGAAGGATTTGACTCCTTGAAGTCGATGTTGGAGTCGACTTGGGGATCGACTTGGCCTTAGTCGATGCCTGAGTCGACTTGGGAATCGACTTATCCTTCCATGCTCTATTTTCTTCAAATGTATATCCCTTAAACACTTCCACAAACATGTTAGTAGCCAAGACTTACTCAAATTGATTTGTTAATCATCAAAACATAGATTTAGCTTGTTTTCCACATATTTCCAACAGCTACTGTTTGTATTTTTTATTTATATAATTTATGAATCTATGTAGCTAGCATGTAGGGATGTATAAATGTGCATTTATTCATTTGAAAAATCCCTACAAAAATCGTGAATATTAGCTTCCCATTGAAAGATGCAATAGTGGACAACATAGGTGTCATGCACATGGACGTTCAAGGTGTTGTTGTTGGAATTTTTTCTTGATTTTTTATGATAAATTAATAGCTAAACTAACTACTAATTAAGTGCATAAATTACCCTTAAATTAAGGTTGCTAAAAAATAGAAAAAAGTCTAGAAAATGGGGCAGTTAGATGGACGTGTGATGTGGATAGCTGCTGATGGTTATCTTGAGCAGATTTTTAACTTTTAAAAAATGTGGTTAAAATAATTTACTTAGCCACAAATGAAACAGCACACCAATGGATAAAAATGCATTGAATTACCCTTAAAAATCCTGCTCTAAGTGGAGTCCACAAGCTGGAAAATCCAACCCCTATATATATGTGGACGACCATGTTAGAGAGGTGTTGGAAAAAAAATTTCTAAGTAGCAAAACACCTTCTCCACTTAGCAGCAGCTCATGTCTAAGGGGAACCTAGCAAGAAGGAAGAGAAAAGGAAGGAAAAAGAAAGGGAAAAAGGTGTGAAACCCTAACCTAAGTAAGATTCAATGTATGCATTTAACATGTACATGTGACTTATATATGACTAAATGGAATTTTTGGATGAATTTAGGATTTTATGATATTTTGCAATTAGGGTTCTACTAAGAATAGTGATTAAAAATTTAATTGTCGGAGCCCATTATGAGTCAAGGTGCCTAAAGAAGTATAATGAGGATTAAAATATGCTAATGTGGCATGAATATTTAGTTAATTTTTATGATTTAATTAATGGAAATTAAAATGAAAATTGTGGAATTATGTTAGAAAACACTAGAAAATTCATAACTCAACGCTTGTAAGGCAGATTCAAGTGAAATTTGAAATGAAAGTTGATGATGTTGGGATTGGTATTATGGGATTATTGGATTATGAAAATCCTTGATGAAATTAGATTAATGATTTATTGATCACATCTCAATCTCAATCGTTAACTTCCAACGGCTATAACTTGAGCAAGGAAAATCGGATTGAGATGAAATTTGAAACGGTTGAATGAAATTATGAGATTAAAATTTTGAAAGGTTTGGATTAAGCAAATCATGTTGGGAAAATACCTGAATTGAAAAAGATGCACATAGTTGACTTTTACACCCAAGAGTACCATGCATTAATGGCTAAAGTACATGGATTAAATGCATTATTTAATGACATATATGAGGTGTCAAAGGGAGGCAATTCCAAGTGGATTTTATGAATTAACAAAACTGCTAAAATCCATGGAGCATCAGTAGCTTAAATGCAAGATTTTAAATGGCTAAGGGAGTAGCTTCAATAGGCATGTATGTGTGTCAACACAAGGGACACCCATGGGTGATAAAGTATGGTTTTTGGAATTTTTAAAAATCCCAAATATGTATCTAAAATACCTAAACACCTAGGGTAAGTAATGAGTCATTAATCATGTGGAAAAATCCCTGAAAATTCGTGATTATCAGCTGCCCATTGAAAAATGCAAAAGTGGACAACTTTGTCTCATGCAAATGACGTCCAAATGATGGGCTGATTGCTGCCATTTTGCTAAAATTATTCATGCCGAATTAATATACGAATTAAGGGGTAATTAGAGGTATAATTTACCCTCATTTTAAGATTTTTAAAAAATAAAAATTGCTGGAAAAAGGGGCAGCAAGGGATGTGATTTGGAGGGACAGCTGTAGGGTTGAGATGTGAGCATATTTTTGGTTTTATTAAAAGGTGTAAAAATTATTTTACTTGGCTAAGATTAAGCCAGCACATCAAGGGGATGTAATTAAGTGGCTATGGAAAATGCCCCAGCAAGTGCGGCCCACTGCTGGAAATTCCAGCTCCACAAGACAAGCACGTTCACATGTGTTGGAAGCTTGGAGATTTTTTCCAAGTGCTAATACTTGCACCCAAAGGACAGCAGGCCTCACGTCCAGCCATGCCCAGCAAGAAGAAAAGAAAACCAAGGGAAAAGCAAGGGGAGAAGAAGAGAATTTGTGGAGGAAAACTCTTCCAAGTGATTAAGGTTTGGATAGCATCAATCCAAGTAAGTAGATGTGTTATTTTGATTGGTTTATCTTGAGTTCTTGAACTCCAAAATTTGAAAATCAAATGGATGTTTAAACATGCTTTAAAGTGATGATTCAACATTCTTTTGAATGAATATGGAATGGGTATTAACTTGCATGTATGAAATTCCATGATTTAGATGATGAAAAGTGAAGTTTTGAATCATATATAATGTGGTAAACTAAAATATGAACAGAATAGTAAATAGATGAATTTTTGCATGCAAATTTTTGGAAAGAATAATGATGGTATGATTAAGTAACCACCAAATTTTCATCTTAAAAGAATAAGTATTTTGCAATTAAAAATCCGAGAAGATTAACCTAAACATGGTAAAATGGGTGACAGGATCAGCTATAGAAAATGATTTTTAATCATTTTTATAAAAGTAATTTTAGGATAAAAATTTTACAATATGTATAATATATATTTAGGATCATATGAAAAAAATTAAAAATTAGGTTTTGATGGGTATAAATAAACCTAATAATTTATGTGATTAAGGCTGACTGAAAATGGATGCTGCTATCCAGCAAGGTAATTTAAATTATTAATATTTTATGTTGAAAATATTTATTTTGATTAATTCATATAATTATTAAGGTATGAAAGAAATTTCAGATCAAAAATACTCTATTTGATATTAATTCAATATTTTGAGATTTTAATACGCCTGATTTCAGCATATGTGGATAGTTTGAGAAAAAATCAAAAAGAAATATGAAACCTATGTAGAAATGATCCAAATTGATATAGGTGTTAAATCCTTAAATATTTATTAAGAAAAGTGGGATTATATTCTGAAATTTCTGATTTATATAATTGCCTAAGGTTATGTGTCAAAAGACACGTTAAACGGGTGAAAAATGGGTTCTAAACTAGCTGTTTTGGAAACCTATGGAAAGTGGATTTAAACCCCATAAAAATAACCCAAATTCAGTGGTAATTAAGGGTAATTAACCCTCTGAAATATGGATAAAACCTCTGCCTTAGAAAATTTTATGAATCATCTTATGTATATGTCGCTAAACGGGCATACGTGAAGCGATAGACTTGCATAAGTGATGAATGACATATAGAATATGGTTTTGTGCAAAAATGCATGAAAATATGAGGAATTTCATGATTACATAACTATTTTAAATTATACGATGTTAATTCCCAATTTTGGGACTGTATAATGAAGCTTAAGGCGATAACGTGTGCTTAAAATGGGCACCGATGTGTGAAGTTTGTAAAAGGAGTGAAAAAATGGTAAATGAAGGTTAATGAACCTATGTATAATAGTTAATGGATGAATTTTGTATGGTTGAATGGATACCCTAATTATGGGGTTACATATGTTATGTGATTAGCTGATGGAATGTGTAAAAATGTGCACGTATATGCTAAATGTATGCATAGTGACTTGAGAAGTCGAATAAATGATATATGTGAATAAAATAGGTTGGAAAACTAAATGAAATGCAAAGAAAAGAAACATATGAAAAACCATATTATTTTCATGTAGGCAAGGAAAAGAATGGAAGGAAAAGGGATTACGGCGATCTCAGGTAAGCAAGCGAACTTTCTAAAATGCCATTTTCTTTCTATGTGATTGATATGATTGAAAGGTTTATGTTTGTGTTTGAAATGTTTATGTTTATATTTTATTGAATGGGCAAGCACAAGTTTTGAATATGACGGTTTTAATGCAAAGCCATAAGTTTTGAAAAATGATGACTTTAACGAAATGTCTTAAGGTTTGTTTCACGGGAAGCAAGCGACACTTCTTAAGATAAATAATTTATCCTAAGTGTTGCCAAGGATGGGAATGCTTCATGTTAATGGAATTGAGAAATTTTTCTTATGAGTAAGCAAGTTCTCCATGCTAATGTTTTCTAAGGATTTCATGTTTGATACCGATAATTTTAAGAATTTTCTTTTAAGCAAGAAAGTTCTATGTGATATTGTTTCAACAGCATTTTATAAGAAAAAGGGAATTTTACCCTTTCTCTCAAAATATTATTTGTAAATGAGTTTTGAGTTATTTCTACAATAACTCGTGATAAACAATGATGGAAAAGATTTGTTTTGCTAGGTCATGATAATTAAATAGTAAATGATGGTTTAGACATAGTCCATATGTTTTGAAATGATGTTTGAAAAGTTTTGATTTTCTTTAGATAAGGAAATCTATGTTAAAAATGTTGGAAAAATGTTTATACGGATGTGTTAAAAAGGGATTTATGGATGACCAACTTTCTATGATTGACTTCATAAAATGGTTTGATTTCAGGTTGCTTAATGACATGCAAAAGACTGTTGTGAAATCCCAACCTAAGTAGGATTCAATATATGCAATGAATATTTACATATGATTTATAAGTGAATTAATTGAATTATAAATGATTTTATGATTTTGCTAAATTATGATAATTAGGGCTAAGCATTAGAAATGATGATTCGAGTGATCATTATAAGCTAATGGGACAAAGGGATTAGAATAATTTTTTGGTGATTAAAAAACACCAATACATCATGAATAATCATTTTATATTATTTAATATGGATTATCAGAATTTAAAAGGATAATTCTCAAGTTAGTATAGAAAACTTTAGAAAATTCATAACTTGACGCCCATAAGGCGGATTAATATGAAAATTGAGATGAAAGCACATAATTTCGTGCTTAATCACATGAAAAAGAGAGATTATGAAAAATTTTGAGGATAATTGATCATCACCGTCCAAAATTTAAAACGATCATAAATTGAGCTAGAAAAGTCGGATTAAGATGAAATTTGGAATGGACGGTTAAAATTATGAGATTAAGGTTATGAAAGGATTTGATCATGAAAATGATGATGTGATTAGGCTTGCACGAAATTATGATTAATGGTTTTGACTTTTTACAACAAAAAGTTATTAGCATAAGGGAGAGTAGCTTACATGCAAGCATAGACGTCCAAACTAGCCCATAAAGTGGATTTTGTGAAATATTTTTATAATATAATGTATTCCCAAAGTCAACAAGAAGTTAATGTAGATAATTTGGCTTTGAATTAAAGTAAAATTCGGATTTAATAGTTGCTGATTTGGACTATTAAATGGAAAATGAAAAAGTGGACAGCAGCTTGCTTTATGGGTGATATGGACGGTTTTGGCAGCTCTAGGCATACTTTATGATTTTTTTATTAGTCTAAATTCATCCTAAATGCTCTACACTATTAGGTGATTAAATTAGCATTAAATTAAAGCTGAACCATGTGGAGAAAAATTCGAAATTACTGCTGAAACAGGAGCATTGAAAATGGACAGCAAAAGAGAGTTGAAATGTGGACCGTTCAAGCAGCTAGAAAAGTGACTTTTTATATTTTTTAAAAATTGGAAAATGCATGGATATTTAGCCTAGGTAATAGGGTAGATAAATGTGCATTTAATATCTGCAAAATTCGTTGGAAAAAAATGGAGAAAGGCAGCTGATTGTGGACGTGATCTGATGGACAGCATAGTGATGATTTAATGCAATGGATAATTAGTGGATTTATAAATGTGATAAAAATAATTTTAATGGCCCACAAGCTGCCATTTCAGCAAAGGGGATAGGAATGCATTGGAATTAGCATTTCTGATGTGGAATGTGGGGTCCACTAGCTTGAAATTTCCAGCAATTGCTTAAAAGAAGGGGGACGTCCATATGCTTGAGAGAAATACTTAGAAAATTTCTGGATTTTGGAGCTCTCCTATCCAGCAGTAACTCACGTCCATAGGCCACCAAGGAGGAAGAAAAAAGAAGAAAATAAAGGGGAAAAGGAAGGATTAGCCATTTAATCAAGTAAGTATTTGATTATTTTGTTTTTATATCTCAAATCTGGAAATTTTATGATGTTGTAAAGTAAAATATGAACGGGATAGTAAATGGATGAATTTTAGCATGAATATTTTTTTAAATATTCATGATGGATTTATTAAGGAACGACCAAATTTTCAGCTTAAAATAATAATTAAGTTTTAAAATAAAAATCCGAGAAGATTGACCTAAACAGGGTAAAATGGGTGACAGGATCAGCCATAGAAAATGATTTTTAATAATTTTTATAAAAGGAATTTTATGCTAAAAATTTTACATAAAATATAAGACATATTTATTATCATACTAAAAATATTAAATTTAGGTTTTTATGGGTATAGATATGCCCTATAAATCACGAGATTAAGGCTGACCCTAAAATCCCAACACTGTCCAGCACAGTGAAAATGTAAAAATAAATATATTATATCAATATTTCATGATGAAATTTTTACGAAAGTTATTTAATTTAGTTATTAAGTTATGATATAAATTTCAGAATTAAATATCTTTATTTAGTTATAAATCAAGATTTATAGATTTCAGTTTGCCTGATTTCAGCAATTGTGGATAGTTGGAGAAAAAAATCAAAAAGAAATATGAAACTTATGCAGAAATGATCCAGATTTATTTATATGTTAATACCCTATATTTGGGTTAGGAAAATTCAGATTAATTGCTGAAATTTTGGATTTATGAAACTGTTTAGGATTATATGACAAAAGACACATTAAACGGGTGAAAAATGGGTTCCAAAGTGGCTGTTTTTGGAACTTTGAAATTAGTGGATTAAAAATCCGTGAAAATACACTAAATAAGTGTTAATTGAAGTTTATAAACTTTCTGAATTATAGGACAAGTTTTTTATTTGAAAATTTTTAAGGAATATATGAATTAGATGCGGTTAGACGCACATATGTGAAGCAATGCACATGATAAGATGATAAATGCATTATGTAAAATGTTCAAATGCAAAAATATGTTAAAATATGATGGAAAAACGTGAAATGCATTGATGAATTGATAATCTCAAATTTTGAGATTAATAATGAGAATTGAACATGTGATGAAATGATTGGTTGATACGTAATTATGTTATGTACGTATACCCGACTTGGAGATTAGGCGGGTTATGAATATTTATGAAAATGGATTGGAAAATTAGGTGAATACAAGTAAATGGAATTTACATGAATGTTATATCATTCTATATGTATAGGAAAAGGCAAAGAAAGGGTTGACACGGGAAGCTCACGTGATCAAGGTAAGCAAGCGAACTTTCCAAAATATTGATTTCCTTCTATGTTTTAAAAATGATAGCTGAAATAAAATGCCTTAAGAATTGTTTCATGGGAAACAAGCAATACTTCTTAAAATAGTTATTTTATCATAAGTATTGCCAAGATTGGAAATGCTTATATCGATAATTTTAAAGAATTTGCTTACAAGTAAGCAAACAAGCTTTCCAAAATATTGTTTCAAAGGAATCTTATGAAATTTATGAACTTGCTTTAATAAGTTGGTTTCATAATTGCTTACGAGATAAGTAAGTAAATTTTCAAGCATAATGTTTATATTCAAGTATTCAATTTACTTGATCATGTTTATACTAATGATGTGGAGAATTGCTTATAGAGTAAGCAAGCTCATTTCTTGAAAATATGATGTGGGTTTTATGATAGTTTTAAAATAAGCAAGTTCATACAACTGTGGTTTACAAAGAATTTTATATTGAAAGAGTTTCTCTTTCATAAAGTGATATTCAAAAACAAACCATGGAAATTCTATTTCCAAGGAATTTTATTGAAAAATATAATTCTTTACAAAATGGTTTCTAGAAATAAATAGATGTTTTGAAATGGTTTCAATTAAATGTCATAAATTGAATTTATATACGTGTTTTGAGATTTATGTAGATATTTTGAAATAATCTATCAAGGTTCTTTACAACTCTTAGAGTTGTAACACTTTGAAGATGCTTTACTCTAATGTTCTAAAAAAGATTTAAGGGTGACCAATCTTACAAAATGATTTCGTGGATTTTATGCTTAAATAATGATCAAAAGATTATGCAAACTCTTCTCTACATATATATAAGTGTAACAAGGAAGCGATGTGGACAAGACAAATAATGCCATTATAGTGGATGGAAGAGAGTTGCATAAGTTTTGCTCATAAAAATATTATTAAGAAAAGTTTTGTCTCCGCGAGTTTTGAATTAGTTCAAAAGCTTCTAAAAAATGAGAATTTCAAAAGTTATTTATCAAATCATTAAGTTTTGCAAAATATTTTCTTCTCAAATATTTCAAATGTTTGATAAAATGGATTTATTAAAATATTTCTAAACTCTTTAATGGTGGTCATCCTAACATCAAGATTTGAAAATAATTTACAAAAATGTTTTATTTTCAAAACAAACCACGCCCAGTTCTCAATTTGAGAAGGGCATAGTCTGCGGACTAAGTGGTTTAAAATATTTTATTTTCTTTTCAAAATAATCCTGCCCAGTTCTCAATTCGAGAAGGGCATAGTCTGCGGACTAAAGTTGGCTTTATACATATCAAGCTGAAGCTTGAAAAATAGCACAGTCAAATGACTAGGGCTAAGCTTTGTGAAAATCATTGCTAGCATATGAGTGTGCACAAAACGGTATACTAGGCTCATGGTTGAGGCGGTCACAGACCAAAATGGTCGAGAACCAGAGCTCACCTCTACCTGTAGCCGAGTCGCTTAGGGGAAGGCTAGAGACCGGCGGCGCCCTCCCTGAAATGGGAGCAGGATCATGGACAACCGCCTAGCTAGCGGTGCAATCCATGAATGGTTTCTTTCCTAGGGAAGGATGATCACTTGTTAAGTGTCACCTTCTTGAGGGTCAGAGACACAAATCCATATGCTTTTGGAACATATATGTTTCCTATGTTTTAAAAGTCCCAAAACGGGCATCTACATTGTTGTGTTTTAAATGGATTTGTGTTGGATTTAAATGGATTTATGTCCAGTTTTCAAAAGATACCATATGCGGGTTAAAAGAGATTTATATGGAAAAAATTTTTAGGACATGAATATGTCCGCCATATTGGTTTAAAAAGGATTTGGTATCTTATATGCTGGTTAAAAGAGGCTTATATGGAAAAATATTTTTTGGACATAAGAATGTCCGCCTAGATAAAAGATTTCTATGCACATATATTGCTTTTGAAGAACCCCGAGTTGGGTTATAAAGAAAATTAAATAAATGATGTTTTGGGACAAGTAAATGTCCTCATGCCATAAGAAAAATATTTTTGGACATAGACATGTCCTCATGACAGATAGAAAATATTTTGCGACAAACAATTGTCCTCATGAAAAATGGTTTAGATGCATGGACATCACTTTTAAAAATCCTCGAAATGGGGATATGCACAAAGTTTTATGAGTGTTTAATAAAGAAGATTTCTATAAAAAGTTTCTTCCTATTGGTAGTTGATCACTTGATAAGTGTCTCCTACCGAATGGGCAAGGAATGCATTTAAATGAAAAAAAATGATGCTTGCTTACTGAGTTTATCACTCACGTTTTGTTTTCCCCAACCTTAGACAGGTTTAAGGCTCGAGGGAAGGAGCAAAGCTAAAAGGTATCGGTATGTTTGAAGAATGGATGGATGAATGTATTGCTTATAATGAAATGGGATTAATTATGTATGGTGTAAATAGATAAGTGATTATGTATAAAATTCTATGTGAATTTTTATTCATGAACATATATATGTTGCTTATAATATGAGAGTAAAGATACTTGTATGACAAATTTTATGATGATATAGATGAGTACACTATGAATGATGACAAGTATGAGCTTATATGATGAAAGAAAAGAAAAAAAAAATTTGGACGAGTTTCAAATTAAGAACCCGCCGCGTGTTCAGGGTGACAATCCTGAATCACATTTACCAATCGATAGATCCTGAGGTAAGGTTGTGACGTCTCGGTTTGGGGCACCACAACTGTGCAATCTCCATTTATGTAAAAATGATTGATATGTGGATAATTTTTAAATTTTTAGGTTATGGACAAGGGGATAGTAAAATTGCATAACTTTTGTAAACAAAAGGTCCTAAAATGAAAACCAAGCAAATATTAGAGAAAAATATGATTTATTTATGGAAATTCACAAGTTTTGAAATTCTTTTATTAAAAGAGTTTTAAGATGTATCGTTTCTCAAATATTTCAAATGTTTATCAAAATATTTTACTGAAAACGTTTCTAAAGGAATTTAAGGAAGGTCATCCTAAAACTAGATTTCAAAAAACAACTTGTTAAAGTGGGTGCGCTCGCTTACAAGTTGACACGGACTACGGTCTGTGATGTGTTTTTGAAAATTATTCTTAAATATAGACTTCGGTCTAAAACTTTTGTGCATATGAATGCAAGCTACGGTCTGTGATCCCAGTTTAAAAGGACATGGACTGTGGTCTATGGTTCTTTAAACCAAACGAACTGCGATCCCTCGTAATAACGTATGGTGCACCAATACAAGTAATTAGGCAAGTTGTAGAGCACGGTTGGGATGACCGGGGCCCACTCTACATAAGACCAAGTCGCTAAGGGATGGTAAGAGTGTCAGCGGTGCCCTCCCTGAGATGGCAGTAAAATATATAAACAGCCACTGGACTAACGTGTTGTTAAGGATTCTATTCCAAAAGGTAGCATGATCACTTGCTAAGTGTCACTACTGGATGGGGAGAAATGCATTTGCATACGTTTGGCTTTTCAAAAGCCTAATGATTGGGTTATAAAAGCATTTATACAATAAGTTATCAAAAATTGGATTCTTATGAGCTAATATGCATAAGTTACTTTTAAAAAAATGGTTATTTACACAAAAGTGTAAATAACAGGAATTAAAGGAAATGTGCTTATGCAAATACATGTATGAAAATGGTTTACGTATTTTGTTTGTCTTGTTTGCTATAAACAAGCCCCAAGACAGGGATTATAAAAAGGTTTTATGTGAAACTTGGATTAGACATAAGAATGTCATTTACTAAAGAGTCTAAATGATAAGGGTTTATGGCCTTGAGAATGTCCATTGTTAATGATGTTTTAGGATATGAGGATGTCCTCCGTTTCCTAAGGATTTATGTTGTTTTGGGCAAACGATGATTTCATGTAATATTTGTGAACATTAAAAATGTTCATATAAGAATTAAAGGGATTTCATCGTCAAAGGTAAAACGTGCATATTTTGTCTTAACAGGCTCACACGTGGCTTGTAAATGATTTTAAGAATGAATGTCTTATGAAAACATTCATGAACATGGAATTGTCCTCATAAATAAAGGATTTCATGATGATATTTTAGGACAATACATGTCCTCAGGAAAAAGGTATTCCCAATGTTTATGAAAAAGGTTTTCAAGGAAGCCTTGCCCTAAAGATAAAATGCTTACTTACTAAGTTTTCACTCATGTTTTCGTTTTCCAAACCCATGGACAGGTGAAAGAGGGGACCTGGCAAAGAAACAGGAGTCACCCATTGAAGAAATGGAAAAAATTATAAGTTTCATGTGCTAAGGTAAACTATTGTATATGTGAATGGATGAACATGCATTATATATAGACAAAGTTGCTGACTTGGAAAATTTTATGAAATGCATTATATATGTGTTGTTAAATGGGTATATGTGAATGGATGAACATGCATAAGTGGTAAATGACTTATGTAATTTGATTTTGTGCAAAAATGCATGAAAATCTGATAAATTTTGTAAATATACAGCTGTTTAGATGCATGATGTTAATTTCAAATTTTGGGATTAATTAATTAAGCTTAAGGCGACAACGTGTGCTTAAAATGAGCACTAATGTGGAAAATTTTAGAAAATAAGTGAAAATGGTGTATGGAAGGTAATGAACCTACAAATGATGATTATTGAATGATTATTAAGTGATTGAATGGTTACCCCACTTATGAGATTAAATATATTGTGTAATAGCCAATGTAATGTGCAAGTATGTGCTATATATGCATAACGACTTGAGAAGTCAAATAGATTATGTATGTTAATGAAAATGGGTTGGAAAACTAAGTGGGATGCAAGCAAAAGGAATATATGAATATTATATTATTCTCATGTAGGCAAGGGCAAAGAAAAGGAAAATTTAGAAAGCTAGAGAAACACAGGTAAGCAAGCAAATTTCTAAATGATTTTTATTTTCTAAATTTCTTTACATAAATGCAGCTAATTGTTTTGATGTGAACACTGCAATTATTTCTAATAAATTTAAGGATGGTCATTCCTTAGTTGAATATGTATTGAAATGGTTCTTTTATTTACAAGATGACCTTGTGAAATTTCTATGATATACGTTATGAAAAATGTTGTGATTCTAAGTTCCTGAATCAAAAATCATGTTAGCATGTTAAAGATGGTTTTTATGAAAGTTCATGTGCACAAAATACTAGGTCCACCTGAAAGGTATAAGCGAACTGATTGTTCCCCTTTGGTGTGGCCAAGTTACAAAAATAGGCCCAAGGTAGGTGGCGCCCTGTCTGAGATGGGAGAAGACAAGGACAGATGGTTGACGAGCTAGCTTCCATCCTATGAAGGACATATTCACGGTTTTACATTGCATTATGCATGTCGTACCCGTGATGGGTACAGAAATTATATTTTCAAGACATACCTTTCCAAAAGGTATAAATTGCTTTCCAAGATATTTTAAACGAAAAATGTTGCCTGAAATAAATTGCTTGTAAAATATATAGCTTTCTTATTAAGTTTTGACTCATGTTTACGTTTTCCAAACCCATAGACAGGTGAAAGAAAAGACCCAGAAAAGGAGCAAGAGTAGACCATTGAAGAAATGGAATAACATTATAAGTTTATGTCATGGAAAAATTTATGTTGAATGGTTGTAAGATACTTCGATGTTGTGTGTTGACAACCATGGATGATACATGCTGTGATATCTGATTTATGTGAAAGTTTGAAATGTCTCTTGAACATCATGTATTGTTATGAAATTGTGGGTTGAAAATGACCAAAATATGCATGAGATGAAAAATGTAAGGAAATAAACTCCTATGAGAATATATTTAATTGGATAAATATCCGTTAAAACCCACCGTGTGACAGGGCAACAATCTTGATCTCGTTTACCAATCAATAATGATCCCGATGTAAGGCTCAGGATGTGACACTCGGGTTGGGGCACCACACTAAGTGGGCTGGATGAGTTTTCCCTAAATCTAATTTTTTAGGGTATATGTATGGAACGTCCAAATGGGGCCAAAACGGGTACCTTGCATGTGATTTTTGTTGCTGTTTGTAAAGAAATGATTTACGAATTTTATGGAGGATAAATTTCCCTAGGATTAAGGTACTTTGAGTGTACAAAAGGGATTGGAAAGATTTTTCCTAAAGTTGATTTTTAAGAACTTATGTTTGGACACGTCAAAACGTGTCAAAATGGATACCCTACATGCTTAAGATGTTGCTGTTTTGGAAGCAACTAAATTATGGATTTTAAATATGTGATAATACCCTACATTTGGGTTCAAAAAAGAATGTTTAATGTTGGAATTTATGGATTATAAATCTGTTAAGATTTTAGTATTGAAAGAGGCGTTGAAAGGATGAAAAATGGGTCATAATGTTGCTATTTTGGAACCCTATGATGAATGGATTGAAAATCCAAAATTAGACCCTAAATTAAATGTTAATTAAAGGGTTTAATAATGTTAAATAAGGACACAAGTTGCTAACTTGAAAAATTTTAAGAAACACCTAAGTTATGTGTTGTAAGATGGGTGTATGTGGATGGTTAAGTATGGATAAGTGGTAAATGATTTATATGAATGGATAAAATGTAAAAATGCATGAATATATGATGAAATGCATGTTTATGTTTCTGTATTGATGATTATTAATTATCTCAATTTTTGAGATTTAAGTATGAAGCCTAAGACGTCGAATATGTGTTTAGAATGAGCACCGACGTATGAAATGTGAAAAATAGATGAAAAATGATAAATAGAAGGTAATGAACCTCCATATGATGATTTATGGATGGTTGTTATGTTTATGAATGAATACCCTACCTATGGGTTGGGAACATGATGAGGAATGGAAGGTATGATGCACAAGTAAGTGCGATGTATGTATACCCAACTTGGAATCCAAGTGGGTTACGTATGTTAATGGATTATGGGTTGAAAAACTAAGCAAGCAAATGAAAATATTATGAATCCAATGTCATTCTTATATGTATAGGTAAAGCCAAAGAGATAAGCGATACAGAAAGCTAAGGCAAAGCAGGGAAGCAAGCAGCTTTCAAAATGCTTTTCGTTTTATCAAAATATGATAAATGATTGTTAATGATGTTCTAAAGGTTTGAACCATTGTACAATTATTTTATAAAATTGTTTCCAAGTTATTTAAGAATGGTCATTCCTTTACTTCAATATGTGTTGAAATGTTATTTCAATTATGATAAATGAATTGCTTACTGTTTTGCAATTATTTATGAAAAGTGATGTAGCATGGATTTAAACGATGCTTCATTGAAACGATGTTTAAAAGAGATGGTGCAAAGAATTCTCTACATGAGAATGACAAATTTTCATGTGTAAGAGGTATATAATGTCGAGATGACTAAAAGTCATGCATGGAATGAAAATTAAGTAGGCTAGTCAAGGCAGGAAGCAGGACAAGAGGTCTGCTCTTGATGTTGCCAAGTCAGAAGGTCCGGCGCTAAGGATGGAAAGGATCATTTTATGAAAGAATATTCCCCGAGCTAGCGTACCCTCACATGAAGGATTATGTCATGAATGGAAATGATTCATTTGCACATCCAATGTTTATGAAATGCCCAAAAAATGAAATTAAACTAGTTTACATGACTAGTTTACATGAATGGTTTATGAATAGTTTATTAAAAGGTTTCTGTTCCGTTGGTAGTTAATCACTTGCTAAGTGTCTCCTACCGAATGGAGAGAAATTCTTTTAAACAATGTTGCCTTTAAAATGAATTGCCTTAAAACCCTATAGCTTGTTTATTGAGTTTCAACTCACGTTTTATTTTCCAAACCCAAAGACAGGTAAAAGAAGACAGGTGAAAGAAAAAACAAGGTGTGAAACCCTAACCCAAGTAAGCCATATGTATGTATTGAACATGTATTTGATGATTATTTATGAATCATGGAATTATGAAGGTATTTTATGATTTTTGCTAATTATGGCAATTAGGGTTATGGGTTAGCATTAATGATGTGATTTAAGCATTTTGAGCCCAAATGAGATAATGGGTTTAGAATGAATTATTTGTGATTTAAGTATGCAATTATATCATGAAAAATCATTTTTCGTGATTTAAAATGAATTATGGAAATAAAGATGGAAATTGTCAAGTGTGAAGGAAAATATTGGAAAATTCATAACTCAACGCCTAAAAGGCGGATTCAAGTGAAATTTGAAATGAAGATTGTTAATATTAGGCTTGTTATTATGGAATGAAAATATTATGAAAATTCTTGATGAAATGAGAATTATGAATTTTTTTTAAGTATATGTTCATTTCAACCGTTAACTTCAAACGCGTGTAACGGGAGCTAGGAAACTCGGATTGAGATGAAATTTGAAACGGTTGAATGAAATTATGAGATGTTTATGTTGAATGTATTGGATTAAGGGAATCATGATGGGATTAGGGTGCTAATTAATTATTTTTATTCCCAAATCCAAAAGATATATTCAAGTGGTCATAACTTGACGTAGAAACGTCGGATTGAGATGAAATTTGAAACGATGGAATAAAATTATGAAATCTATGAGATGAATGGAATGGATTAAGATAATTATCATGAGAAATGGCTTTCTTGGAGAGCAAGTAACAAGTTGCTTAAGGGCTAAGCAAAGAAAGGCAATTGTGGACAAGTGGATGGTTGTGATTAAAGTTGCCTTTTTGATTTTTAGAAAATGGTAAAAACCCATTTTACTTGGCTGTAATTGTGCCAACACATAAGGTAGATAAGGGTGCATTTAAGTGTGTGGAATTGCAGCACAAGTGGGGCCCACAAAGCTGGAAAATCCAGCTACACAAGGGTGATCGTGCATTGGGGAGAGAGAGAGAGAGAGAGAGTTCTTGGAAATTTCCAAGGGCTGGAAATTCCTTCCCCAAGCAACAGCAGCTCACGTCCCCAACCTGGCCAGCAAGGAGGAAGGAAAATAGGAGAAAAAGAAGGAGAAAAAGAATGGGAGATTAGAGGAGAAGAGTAGCTCATGTGATTAGGGTTTGGAGAGCATCAAACCAAGTAAGTACATGGGTTAATTTGATTTGGTTATCTTGAGTTCTTGAACTCCAAAGTTCTAAATATGATGTTTCAACATGCTTTAAAGTGATGATTCAACAAGCATTTGAATGAATATGGAATGGGTTTTAGCTTGCATGCATGAAACTCCATGATTTAGATGATGGAAAGTGAAGTTTTGAATGATATATGATGTTGTAAAATAAATTATGGTCGGAACAGTAAATGGATGATTTTTATCATGAAAATTTTTGAGAACAATCCTCATGCTATTATTAAGGAACGATAAAAGTTTCAGCTTAAAAGGATATGTATGTTGGAAATTAAAAATCCGTGAATATTAGCCCAAACAGGGTAAAACGGGTTACAGGATCAGCTGTAGAAAAGGATTTTTAATAATTTTTCTACAAGGGTTTTCGGGCTGAAAATTTTACAGGACGTACAAGACATATTGGGGATAACAGGAAAAATTTAAAAATGAGGTTTTTATGGGTGTAAATAAACCCCATAAATAACGTCATTCAGGCTGACTGGAAATGGAGTTTACTGTTCAGCAAGGTAAAAATCCCCAAATAAATATGTAATGTTAATATTTCGTACTTAAACTTTCATGAAAGTTAATTTATGAAGTTATTAAGGTATGGTAGAAATTTCAGATCAAAAATACTTGATTTGATATTAATTCAAGATTTTAAGATTTCAGCACGCCTGATTTCAGCATATGGGGTTAGTTTGAGAAAGAAATCAAAAAGAAATATGAAACGTGTGTAGAAATGATCCAAATTGAGTTATGTGTTAAATAATTAAATATGGATCAGTAAAAGTGAGATTATATGCTGAAATTTCGGATTTATATAATGACCTAAGGTTATGTGTCAAAAGACACGTTAAACGGGTTAAAAGTGGGTTCCAAACTACTGTTTTGGAAACCTATGGAAAATGGATTTAAACCCCATGAAAATACCTTAAGTAAAGTGGTATTAAAGGGTAATTAACCCGCTGGAAAATGGGTTAAATTTCTGAGTTAAGAAATTTTAAGAAATGCATCATGTTTAAGTGCTAAATGAGCTTATGTGAAGGGATAATGATAAACGGGTGATGAATGACTTATGAAAAAATGATTTTATGCAAAAAGGCATGAAAATGAGATGAAATCCATGTTTATGGATCTGTTTGGAATGACATGTTATTAATCCAAAAGTTTGGATTTGAATTATGAAGATTAGGCAATGCTATGTACATAGAAGAAACACCCGTATGTGTATTTTTGGAAAAAATGGGAAAAATTGCAAAGTAAGCTTAATAAAGCTATGAATGATGCATATGGAATGAATTTTTATGATATTGGAATAAATACCCTAATTTTAGGGTTATGTGCATGTTATATGTATAGGCTATGATGTGTGATAGCCAAATGTGTGAAAACGGTACTAATATATGCAAATTAAGCCATATATGTGTAGGATGAATTATGAAGGATATATGCTAATGGAAATGGGTTGGAAAACTAAATGGAATGCAATGACAAGAAATGTATGAAAAACCATATTATGTTCATGTAGGCAAGGAAAAGAATGGAAGGAAAAGGGATTATGGCAATCTCAGGTAAGCAAGCAAACTTTCTAAAATGCATTTTCTTTCTATGTGATTGATATGATTGAAATGTCTATGTTTATGCTTATGTTTTTACGAATGGGCAAGCACAAGTTTTGAATATGACGGCTTTAATGCAAAGCCATAAGCTTTGAAAAATGATGACTTTAATGAAAAGTCTCAAGGTTTGCTTCATGGGAAGCAAGCGACACTTCTTAAGATAAATAACTTATCCTAAGTGTTGCCAAGGATGGGAATGCTTCATGCTAATGGAATTGAGAAATTTTTCTTATGAGTAAGCAAGTTCTCCATGTTAATGTTGTTTTAAGGATTTCATGTTTGATATCGATGATTTTAAGAATTTGCTTTTGAGGAAGCAAGTTCTATATGATATGGTTCAACAGCGTTTTATAAGAAAATGGGAATTTTACCCTTTTTCACAAAATATGTTTGGTAAATGAGTTTTGAGTTATTTCTACAATAACTCGTGATAAACAATGATGAAAAAGATTTATTTTACTAGGTCAAGATAATTAAATAATAAATGATGGTTTGGACATAGTCCATATGTTTTGAAATGATATTTGAAAAGTTTTGGGTTTCCTTTGGATAAGGAAATCTATGTTGAAAATGTTGGAAAAATGTTTCTACGGATGTGTTGAAAGGGATTTATGGATGACCAACCTCCTATGGTTGATTTCATAAAATGGTTTAATTCAGGTTGCTTGATGGCATGCAAAAGACTATGCAATTTTCCTCTATGTGAAAATGATTGATATGTGGACAATTATTAAATTTTTAGGTGAAGGACAAGGGGATAGCGTAATTGCATAACTTTTGTAAACAAAAGGTCCTGAAATAGAAACCAAGAAAATATTAGAGAAAAATATGTTTTATTTATGAAAATCCAAAGGATTTGAAATTCTTTTATTAAAAGGATTTTAAGATGTATGGTTTCTCAAACGTTTCAAATGTTTATCAAAATACTTTACTCAAAACGTTTTTAAAAGAATTTAAGGAAGGTCATCCTAAAACTGGATTTTCAAATAACAACTTGTTAAAGTGGGTGCGCTCGCTTACAAGTTGACACGGACTGCGGTCTGTGATGTGTTTTTGAAAATAATTGTTAAATATAGACTTCGGTCTATGATTTTTGTGCATATGGATGCAGGCTGCGGTCTGTGATCCCGGTTTAAAAGAACATGGGTTGCGGCCTGTGGTTCTTCAAACCAAAACGGACTGCGGTTCGTCAGGATAACGTACGGTGCACCGGTACAAGGAATAGGCTGGTTGTAGAGCACGGTTGGGATGACCGGGGCCCACTCTACATAAGGCCAAGTCGCTAAGGGATGGCAGGAGTGCCAGCGGCGCCCTCCCTGAGATGGGAGCAGGATAAGTGAACAGCCGCCTGGCTAGCGTGCTGTTAAGGATTCTCTTCCAAAAGGTAGCATGATCACTTGCTAAGTGTCACTACTGGATGGAGAGAAATGCATTTGCTTATGTTATTTCTGAAAAGCCCAAAGATTGGGTCATGAAAATATGATTTTATGAAAGTATCCTAAAGGGATTTTTATGAAATGGTTACCCTAAAAGAAAGGGGGTTTTACACAAAAGTGTAAATAACAAGAATTAAAGGAAATGTGTTTATGCAAATGCATTCATGAAAATGGCTTTCCTTGTTTGCTATAAACAAGCCCCAAGACGGGGAATTATGAAAAGGATTTATGTTCATTTGTAAGAAAGCCTAAATAAAGAATATTTTTGGACATAAGAATGTCCTTTGCCGAGAAAGGCTTATGTGATTGATGTTTAAGGACATATGAATGTCCATTGCCAATAAGGTTATGTAAATGATGTTTTGAGACATGAAATGTCTCTTGATTTTATGATGGCTTATGTGAATGATGTTTTGAGACATGAAATGTCTCTTGATTTTATGATGGCTTATGCGAATGACGTTTTGAGACATGAAATGTCTCTTGATTTTATGATGGCTTATGCGAATGATGTTTTGAGACATGAAATGTCTCTTGACTTTATGAGGGCTTATGTTAATGATGTTTTGAGACATGAAATGTCTCTTGGCTAAACGATTTTATGAGGGTTTATGTTAATGATGTTTTGAGACATGAGATGTCTCCGTTGCCTAAGTATTTATGTTGTTTTGGACGGAAAATGTCCACTGGCAACCGAATGATTTCATGTAATGGCTATGAACATTAAAAATGTTCATATAAGATTAATGGAAACTCATCATTAAAGGTAAAATGTATATGTTTTGCCTAAACAAGCCCAGGCGCGGCTTGTAAATGATTTTAAGAATGAATGCTTTATGAAAGCATTCAAGGACATGAAATTGTCCTTATAATAAAGGATTTCATGATGGTATTTTAGGACATACGCATGTCCTCAGGAACAAGGTATTCCCAATGTTTATGAAAAAGGTTTTCAAGAAGCCTTGCCCTAAAATGCTTGCTTACTGAGTTGTCACTCACGTTTTGTTTTCCAAACCCTTAGACAGGTACTGAGGAGACTCAGAAGGTTGCGAACCTCAGACATGGAGGAAGGTCCATGATGATAGCCTTGAAGGCTATAAGGAATGGAAAAGCATAAATATGCTAAGGTAAGCTAATGTGTATGTGAACTTAATGAGAATATTAAGTTCTAAAAATGATTCAATGGTTGAATGTATGAATGTAAATTTTGATGTCTAAGTTAAGGAAACTTTCACGGCAGGAAGGCATGAAAAGATACTAGGTGTTTATGTATATCCGAACTTAGCTAGAGTTCTAAGTTCCATGTGAATTAATGACTGAATGTATGAAAGTATGATTTATACGATGATTCAGTATATAACGACAGGCATATAAAGATGCTATGAATGAAATGATGAATTTTATTACAAGTGAAATGTCACAATGTGTGATGATTGTCATGTCAAGATTATGAATGATGACAGATGAATAATCGAAAAAAATTTGGACGTATTCCAATTAAAAACCCGCCGCGTGATCAGGGCAACAATCCTGATTCACATTTACCAATCGATAGATCTTGAGGTAAGGAAGTGACGTCTCGGTTCGGGGCGCCACACAAGGAAAAAAGCACATGTGGAGATTCAAGGATGAATGAATTTCTATGAATTACCTATGTATGAACTGAAGGATTTAAATGGTTGCATGATGATCCGAAAGGATTATTTTGATGATGTATATGAATCATGTTATGTTTTATTGCCTATGGATTGACGAAAAAATTTTATTGATAAATGCTAACGCATGAAATATTATATTATGATTAAGTATGGATTTTATGCGATCACTTGTGTATTTTTCAAATGTTGTAATGACCTAAAATGGCATTTGATGGAATATAGAATGTGTAAATGGTATAAACTCCTAAGGAGTTAAGTTACAATGATAAATATCTAATAAACCTGTCGTGTGACTGGGCAACAATCCTGATCACGTTTACCAATCAATAGATCTTGGAGTAAGATTGTGATACTCGAGCTGGGGCGCCACAATATCATTTAAGGTTGCTGAGAAAAGGGGAGAAAAACCTAGGCTTCAAAGCAATGAGAGAAGATCAAGAGGAGACCAAGCCGTTCACTGCAAATCCATTGAGTTTCATCCCTTTTTCTTCTTCCTCTTCTTATTTTTGCTATTCTCCTCACTTGGGATGATTATAAACTTGATTTTTATTGAAGTTGAAATCATGTTTATGGGCTAAATATCCTTGTGGTGGGAGATATGGAGGATTTGACATCATAAACTATGTTATTCAGTTTCCTTGTGATTGAATGATAAATTAGTTGTGTTGTAACTTTGGTTGCTTGAGATTACCCTTATATATCATGCTTAATGCGTTTACAAGTTTTACAGCCTTATAGATTGATTTGATATCCAAATCTATACTTGGAAGAGTGAGATTTGTATAAGATCCATATATAAGGCATAGGTTTTCTAACTCTTGTTTCGTTGGATGTTAATATAAAAAGAAATACACCTATTAACCTTATGTAATCTTAATTAAGTTATGTGGTTATTAGTCTCATTTTACTTAGGTACACGGGGAACATAGAAAATAACTAAAACAAGATTAGGTTTGTTTGTATTGGAAGACATATATGAATATAAAATAACCTAGATTAGTAATCTCTACACAACTAACTTAAAAAGGAACCAATTTAAAATATCTATGAGTCAATAAACTCATACTCTCATCCATCTTAATCATCTCAAGACAAGTTCTTCTTCAATCACTCTATTTTGGTTAATTTCTATTTAGATTACTTAAGTTTGATTTCAGTTCTTTAAATACAAATTCTATTCAATTTACCAATTCACTTTCGGAAATTAAATTCTAAGGTGATAATCCACTTAACACAATCTTCTTGAGAACGATACTCTACTTACTCTTTATTATCTGATAGGAACTTGATAAGCACATATACTTACATTAAAATGAGCATTTTAATTAGACATGTATGCAGCTCGTCAATTTCGGCCAATTTTCTCAATTCAAAGGCATTAAATCAAGTATGCTAATTTTGTCTGGTTTTGACAACACTAAAGCTCTAAGCATAATTGATTGATTCAAGATTGGAAACACACCACTCCACTATGCGACCATATTCACCACACCATGAACAATGCACCAAGGATGATGAATTAACAGCACTAATATTCATCGATAATGTCAAGTTCTGCAACTACTTTGATATTGTATTCATTCAAGCATTAAGAGCAGTCACAAAATCAATCTCCAACACTCTTGCAATTGCTTCTGTTTTAAACGGTTGACAAAAATATATATATATATATAAGTCCAATTATTTAGGTGTATAAGCTTCATTATGTGAAACCCTAACCAAGTAGAACCCATATGTATGCATTAATCATGTATATGATATTATTTGTGAATTATTGAATTATGAAGGTATTATATGATTTTTGCTAATTATTACAATTAGGGTTAAGGATTAGCAATAATGATGTGATCAAACATTTTGAGCTAAAATGAGATAATGGAATTAGAGTAAATTATTGTTAATGAAAATGTGCAAATACATTATGGATAATCATTTTTCATTATTTAATATGAATTATGGAAATTATTATGATAATTGACTAGTTTAGTGGAAAAACATTGAAAAATTCATAACTCAACGCCTATACGGATTCAAGTGAAATTTGAAATGAAAATTAATGATATTGGGCTTGGTATTATTGAATTAATGATTTCTGAAAATTCTTGATAAAATGAGAGTTATTATTTATTGATTATATTTCAATTTCAACCGTTAACTTTAAACGGCTATAACTGGAGCTAGGAAAGTCGGATTTGTTGGTCCCGAGTTAATGGCGATTACCCAAGAGGGGAGGGGTGAATTGGGTATTTAAAAATTTATAACTTAAACAGAAACTTTACCCCGGATTAATCTAATCCCCTTAATGAAGAAACAAAATGGAAAGCAATTATAATATAGAGAGCAGAAATATAAATCAAGCACACAAGATTTTTATAGTGGTTCGGGCAACCTCCCTACTCCACTCTTCCAAGCTCACACTCCTTGTGACTTGGGTTCCACTATTGTATTCTCTCAATACAATTAGAGTCACTGCTCTCTTCTAGATTCCAGCTCTAGGGGGCTTCAACAAAACACAGCACAAGTAGGTGACGAGTTCCACTCCAATCACACACTACTTTGCTTACACTTGATCTTAGTTCCTCAAACTAAATCAAGTTCAATACAGACAAATGAAATAACAGAAAGGAGTCTACACTTTACAGATGTGTAGAAATAATTTGGCGCAAAGAAGAACTTGTAATGTAGGCTTTGAAGATTTTGAAGTTGGGCTCTTGCAGTTTGAAGCGAAGTTCTTCCTCTTTGAATGGCTTGATCTCTTTAGAGCTCTTGTAGATGTGAGTTAAGCACACTTAATGATTCTCAGCTTCTTCCCTCGTTCACATTCAATGCCTTTTATAATTGTGGAGGGAATCTGAACGTTAGAGGGTAGGTGGCACGCATTTAATGCGCCAACGTTCGAATAATATCCGACCGTTGCGACCCAAGTCGCATGCGGAGTCGACTTCGGATGCGACTTCGCCCAAGTCGCAGATGGAGTCGACTTCGGGTGCGACTTCGCTTCTCCGTAGCGACTTCAAGTTCCAGGTCGGGTCGACTTGGGTATCGACTTGACCCAAGTCGCAGGTGAAGTCAACTTCGGGTGCGACTTCACCTTGTCAGTTGGCTTTGATGATCTTGAAAACTTTGGAGATTGCTTTCTTTTGCTTAGGCTTCTTTCCTTTAATTGATTTCATTCTAGAATGGCTCCTCATACTTGTAGATCTTGTCAATCTTGAAGAGCATGTCTTTGATTCTTCTTGGATTAGCTTGAACCTTGTGAATCTTGAGGAGAACTTGAATCATTGAATAACTTCTTGGTATCTTGAACTTGGATTGGTTGTCATATCATGACTTTCTTCATCTTGAGATAAGCTTGGAGATTTTGCCTTGATCTTGAGAGTTTTAAGTTGATCTTGCACCTTTGATTAGGTATTGAGAACACTCAAGTTGACTCTTGGAATGAACTTGAAACTGCATCTTTGAGCTTGAGAGCATCAAGTCGAACTTGGGGTCGACTTCGCCTGCAACTTCGCCCAAGTCGCAACTGGAGTCGACTTCGACTGCGACTTCGGCATTCTTCCATCCCAAATTCAGCTCTGGAGTGAATCTCCCGACTGAAGTCGATGCTGGAGTCGACTTCCTTTGCGACTTGGCTTCCCAAGTCGCAAGTGGAGTCGACTTGGCCTGCGACTTCACTTGTTCTTCTCCCATTTTCAACTCTGGACAGATTTGGCTTCTTGAAGTCGATCATGGGGTCGACTTGGCCTTCCATGCTTTATGTTCTTCAAATGTATATCCCTTAAACATATCCACAAACATGTTAGTAGCCAAGACTTACTCAAATTGATTTGTTAATCATCAAAACATAGATTTAGCTAGTTTTCCACATATTTCCAACAATCTCCCCCTTTTTGATGATTGACAAAACCGATTTGAGTGTATACCTTTCAATTACTTAAAAATACGATAAGTTTGTATTTGAAGTGTTATCATACATATGTTCATGCAAACTTTCAATAAAAATATTCAACAAACATATCCTACTCTTCTCCCCCTCAAATCCTACTCGTCTCCCCCTTTTTGTCAATATATCAAAAAGTTAGAGGGTAAAGAGATAGGTGGGTTTGCTCCCCCTAAACAGGTGCTCCCCCTAAGTTTATGCTAAGTTAATTCAATCATTCCCATGTCATTTCTAATCTTATAAAATGCTTCTTTTGCTAGGGACTTTGTGAATATATCTGCAATTTGATCCTCAGTTCTTACATATACTAAACATATATCATGATTTTCCACATGTTCTCTAATAAAATGATGTCTAAGGTCTATATGTTTGGTCCTAGAATGCAAGACTGGATTCTTGGTTAGACATATGGCACTAGTATTATCACATCTGATGGGTATATCTTTAAAATCCATGTCATAGTCCCTAAGTTGCTGTTTCATCCAAAGTAATTGGGCACAACAGCTCCCGACGGCAATGTATTCGGCTTCCACCGTAGATAGAGCAACACTAGTTTGTTTTCTTGAAAACCATGAAACCAACATGCTTCCAAGAAATTGACATGTTCCACTAGTACTTTTTCTATCTACTTTGTAACCGGCAAAATCCGCATCCGAGTAGCCGATTAGATCAAAATTAGAGCCCTTTGGATACCAGAGTCCTATATTGGTAGTGTCTACTAAGTACCTGAAAATTCTTTTCACAGCTACCAAGTGTGATTCTTTTGGACATGATTGAAATCTAGAGCACATACACACACTAAACAATATATCAGGCCTAGAAGCAGTTAAATACAACAAAGATCCTATCATGCTTCTATACAATTTCAAATCAACTGTTTTTCCTTTCTCATCTTTGTCAATTTTAATTGTTGAGCTCATAGGGGTGTTTGCTCATTTGCTATTCTCCATGCCAAACTTCTTCAGCATTTCTTTGATATACTTGGACTGGTTAATAAAAATTCCTTCATTTAGTTGCTTGATTTGCAGTCCAAGGAAGAAATTCAGCTCTCCCATCATGCTCATCTCAAATTCTTTCTGCATAAGCTCAGAAAATTTTTGACAAAGGATTTCATTAGTAGCACCGAAAATGATATCATCAACATAAATTTGAATGATCAATATATCCTTTTTTTTATATTTGATAAACAAAGTGGTGTCTACCTTTCCTTTTTGAAAATCATGATCAATCAGAAATTTGCTTAGTCTATCATACCAAGCCCTTGGGGCTTGTTTTAATCCATATAATGCTTTGGTTAACTTGTACACAAATTTAGATTGATCTTTTTCTTCAAATCCGGGTGGTTGTTCTACATACACCTCTTCATTTATATAACCATTCAAAAATACACTTTTAACATCCATTTGAAACAATTTAAAGTTCATGTGAGATGCAAAAGCTAGTAAGATGCGAATTGCTTCCAATCTAGCAACCGGGGCATAGGATTCTTCAAAATCTATTCCTTCTTCTTGTGAGTATCCCTTTGCCACAAGTCTAGCTTTGTTTCTCACTACAAGTCCACTTTCATCTAATTTGTTCCTAAAGACCCACTTGGTACCAATAACAGTGCAATCGTTTGGTCTAGGAACAAGGTGCCAAACTTGATTTCTTTCAAATTGATTTAGCTCTTCTTGCATTGCTATGATCCAGTTTTCATCATCAAGAGCTTGATCAATAGTGGATGGTTCAATTTTAGATACAAAGGCATATTGTCCACAAATGTTTTGTTTTGACCTTCTAGTTTTTACACCTTCATATACATTCCCTATAACTTGTTCAATTGGATGGGCATGTTTGAATTTCAAATCTGTTAGAGGTTTGTAGGAATTATTACCTTCACTTACCCTTTCCTCCATGGAATCTTCTTGCTTTTCCACATGCAGTTTTTCAAAATTGCTTGCTATATCATGTGCATCACTTAAATCATCTTTTCTTTTGTAGCATGGGTTAGTTTCATCAAAAACAACATGAATGGACTCTTCTACCACTTGGTTTCGTTTATTGAATACTCTATATGCTTTGCTATTTGATGAGTACCCAAGGAATATTGCCTCATCACTTTTAGCATCTAATTTTCCCAAGTTGGTTTTTCCATTGTTTAAAACATAGCATGTGCATCCAAAAGCATGAAAATAAGAAATATTTGGTTTCCTTCCTTTCCATAGTTCATATGGGGTCTTTTTCAAGATTGCTCTAATGGTAACTCGATTCAAAACATGACAAGCTGTACTCACAGCTTCACCCCAAAATTTCTTGGATAATTTGCTCTCATTTAGCATTGTTCTAGTCATCTCTTGTATAGTTCTGTTTTTCCTTCCAACTACTCCATTTTGTTGTGGAGTTCTTGGTGCAGAAAATGTGTGATGAATTCCTTTTTCATTACATAACTCTATGAATCGTTTGTTTTCAAATTCACCACCATGATCACTTCTTATAGTCATAATAGTACTTTGTTTTTCATTTTGCACCAAATTTACAAAAGTTGAAAACATAGGGAAGGCTTCATCTTTGCTAGTTAAGAGAATTATCCATGTGAATCTTGAAAAATCATCAACAATTACAAACACATATTTCTTTCCACCAATGGTTAAAATGTCGGATGGCCCATATAGATCCATGTGTAGCAATTCGAGTGGCCTAGTGGTGGAGATTTCCTTTTTGGTAGAGAAAGGCATTTTAGGTTGTTTTGACAATTGACATGCCTTGCAAATTTTATCCTTGTCATATTTCAATTTAGGAAAACCTTCTACCAAATTCTTTTTCCATAGAGTTTTAATGTTTGACATGTTTACATGTCCAAGCCTCTTATGCCAAACCCATGGATCATTATCAATGGCCATTAGACATTGACCATCTAATTCATCAAGTGAAACCAAATATACATTTCCATGTCTTTTTCCACTAAACATGATATGTTCTCCATCAAATACATTACATATAGATGATTCAAACACAACCTTGTATCCTTTGTCACATAATTGACTAATGCTCATTAGGTTATGCTTGAGTCCTTCAACAAACAAAACATCTTCCATGCACGCATTTGAAATACTATAAATATTTCCTTTACCTTTAATTTTACCTTTCTCATTATTGCCAAAGGCAACCGTTCCGTCGTTGCAAGGCTTAAGTTTGTGAAATAGATTTCTTTCTCCGGTCATATGCCTTGAACAACCGCTGTCCATGAACCATACATTGTTTGCCTTTGCCTTGAAACAAATCTGAAAAATAAAAAGGTAAATCTCATCTCTTTGGTACCCATTTTATGGGTCCATTTGGGTTAGTAAAATGATTCAATTTTTGTTGTTCTAATTTAGAAAGCCCAAATCTTGTGTTTCTTGGAACCCAAACTAATTTTGCACCATGGTCATATAATTTCTTAAAGTTGCACTTGTAGGCTTTATGACCCATTTTGTTACAGAAATTGCAAGTCAATGGTGATCTAGGAGTAGGCCTCCAAGTATATTTTGGTTCAAATGTTGGCCTTTTAGTCCACATAACATTTTTCCTTTGTGGCTTGTGTATAGGTGCAGTGTTGGTTTGATATTTCCCAAGTATCGGCATATTTGATTTTCCACTTTCACTTTGCTCAAATGTATAATATCCAAGGCCTCTTTTATTTGTTTGAGCATTCATGTTCAGAAACATCTTCACATTTTCTCCGGGATTAGAGAACTTTGCTAATGATTCATTTAATGATTCGTTCTCCTTTTTCAATTTTTCTATCTCTTTCAACAATGATTCATTTTCTTCTTTCAGTTTTGTTGATTTTTCAGCTAGTTTTTCATTTTCAATAATAACAAAGTTACATTGTTGTCTCTTTAATGATAACTTGTTTCCTAGCTTTTTGATTTCCTCATATAATGAATCATAAGCAATTTGTAGTTCTTCTAACTCAGCACATTTGAGGCATTCTTGAAAAGAAGAATAATTTGATTGAGAGTAGAAAGGTTTGGAAGTTACCTCTTCATTGCTCGTGCATTTTGTTGAGATGGTTTGTTCTTCCAAAACTTCGGTTGTGTTTAAACAAAGCAAGTTTTCTTCTTGTTCGATCCGTGCCATGCAGCATATTCTTACGCAGTTTGCTGCATCGTAATCGTCGGTTGAAGAGCTGCTTGTTGACGAAGTCTCTTCATTGACGTACATGCCTCTTCCCTTTGGCTTTTGGTATTTTCTGCCTTCATGTCCTTCCTTCCTCTCTTGATACTCTTCCGGCGTAGGACATTGAGCTTGTATGTGTCCTATCCCGCCGCATTTGTAGCACTTCGTTGGCTCCTTCTTCTTCTCTCTCCGTGTTCTTTCTTTGAAGTCCTTGAAGTTCCTTTCTTTTCTCACAAATTTTCGGAATTTGCGAGTGAGAAGTGCAATATCTTCATTATCATTATGAGACGAGGAGGTAGACTCTTCTGAGTTGTGTGCCGCTTTTAACGCAATGATTTTCTTCCCTTTGTGATTGTCTTCGTTTCTTCTCTTAATTAGCTCATGTGACATTAATGAGCTAATAAGGTCTTCTAGCTTTAAGGTGTTTAGGTCTTTTGCTTCTTCTATTGCTGTAATCTTTGGAGTCCATGAATCTGGTAGAGCTCTTAGTATCTTCATGACCTGTTCGGATTCAGAGATAGCCTTTCCAAGACCTTTCAAAGAGTTAGTAATCTTAGAAAATCTTGCAAACATTTCAGAAATATTTTCTGTTTCTAGCATTCTAAAGCTTTCCTATCAAAATATTTCTCCTAGTCCCTTGGACTTGGGAGGTTCCTTCATAAATAGATGTTAGAGTATCCCATATTTCTTTAGCGGTTAGACAAGAAGATACTCTATCATACTCAGAAGCTGTAAGAGCACAAAATAGTGAGTTCATAGCCTTAGCATTGCTCTTTACAGTTCTTACTTCCTCTTCGGTCCACTTGGAAGCTCTTTCATCTATAGGCAATGTTACACCATCTTGGATTGCAATCCAAGAATCCATGTCGGTAGCCATAATAAGTTGCTTCATACGAAGCTTCCAATAACCAAAGTTGTTCCCATCAAACAATGGTGGCCTAGTGAATGATTGGCCCTCAGCAAAAGCGGGAATGGGAATCGATTGGGATGCCATATCAATAGATCTCTTTGGTTTAACTCAAAGACCTGCTCTGATACCACTTGTTGGTCCCGAGTTAATGGCGATTACCGAAGAGGGGAGGGGTGAATTGGGTATTTAAAAATTTATAACTTAAACAGAAACTTTACCCCGGATTAATCTAATCCCCTTAATGAAGAAACAAAATGGAAAGCAATTATAATATTGAGAGCAGAAATATAAATCAAGCACACAAGATTTTTATAGTGGTTCGGGCAACCTCCCTACTCCACTCTTCCAAGCTCACACTCCTTGTGACTTGGGTTCCACTATTGTATTCTCTCAATACAATTAGAGTCACTGCTCTCTTCTAGATTCCAGCTCTAGGGGGCTTCAACAAAACACAGCACAAGTAGGTGACGAGTTCCACTCCAATCACACACTACTTTGCTTACACTTGATCTTAGTTCCTCAAACTAAATCAAGTTCAATACAGACAAATGAAATAACAGAAAGGAGTCTACACTTTACAGATGTGTAGAAATAATTTGGCGCAAAGAAGAACTTGTAATGTAGGCTTTGAAGATTTTGAAGTTGGGCTCTTGCAGTTTGAAGCGAAGTTCTTCCTCTTTGAATGGCTTGATCTCTTTAGAGCTCTTGTAGATGTGAGTTAAGCACACTTAATGATTCTCAGCTTCTTCCCTCGTTCACATTCAATGCCTTTTATAATTGTGGAGGGAATCTGAACGTTAGAGGGTAGGTGGCACGCATTTAATGCGCCAACGTTCGAATAATATCCGACCGTTGCGACCCAAGTCGCATGCGGAGTCGACTTCGGATGCGACTTCGCCCAAGTCGCAGATGGAGTCGACTTCGGGTGCGACTTCGCTTCTCCGTAGCGACTTCAAGTTCCAGGTCGGGTCGACTTGGGTATCGACTTGACCCAAGTCGCAGGTGAAGTCAACTTCGGGTGCGACTTCACCTTGTCAGTTGGCTTTGATGATCTTGAAAACTTTGGAGATTGCTTTCTTTTGCTTAGGCTTCTTTCCTTTAATTGATTTCATTCTAGAATGGCTCCTCATACTTGTAGATCTTGTCAATCTTGAAGAGCATGTCTTTGATTCTTCTTGGATTAGCTTGAACCTTGTGAATCTTGAGGAGAACTTGAATCATTGAATAACTTCTTGGTATCTTGAACTTGGATTGGTTGTCATATCATGACTTTCTTCATCTTGAGATAAGCTTGGAGCTTTTGCCTTGATCTTGAGAGTTTTAAGTTGATCTTGCACCTTTGATTAGGTATTGAGAACACTCAAGTTGACTCTTGGAATGAACTTGAAACTGCATCTTTGAGCTTGAGAGCATCAAGTCGAACTTGGGGTCGACTTCGCCTGCAACTTTGCCCAAGTCGCAACTGGAGTCGACTTCGACTGCGACTTCGGCATTCTTCCATCCCAAATTCAGCTCTGGAGTGAATCTCCCGACTGAAGTCGATGCTGGAGTCGACTTCCTTTGCGACTTGGCTTCCCAAGTCGCAAGTGGAGTCGACTTGGCCTGCGACTTCACTTGTTCTTCTCCCATTTTCAACTCTGGACAGATTTGGCTTCTTGAAGTCGATCTTGGGGTCGACTTGGGGAACGACTTGGCCTTCCATGCTTTATGTTCTTCAAATGTATATCCCTTAAACATATCCACAAACATGTTAGTAGCCAAGACTTACTCAAATTGATTTGTTAATCATCAAAACATAGATTTAGCTAGTTTTTCACATATTTCCAACAGGATTGAGATGAAATTTGAAACGGTTGAATGAAATTATGAGATGTTTATTTTGGATGGCTTAGATTAAGTATGGAATGATGGGAAAATACCTGCATTGAAAAAGGTGAGTATGGTTGACTAATACACCTCAAAAGTACATTTTCATTAATGCTAGAGTACAAAGCATAATGGCTTGAAATTATTGAGAATTGAGGTGGTATTTTGTATATTTATTTGAAATAAAAAAATATAAGAATTATCTATCCATTAAATGCACATGATGATGGAGCTACAAAGCAAACAACCTAGCATAGGTGGTGTGGCAACATGGGACGTCCAAGGGGGCTGCTATGCTACATATTTTTCAGTTTTTAATTTTTAAAATATGTGAAAATGTGGCTGAGATGCAGGTACATAAAATGTGCATGCAATCATGAAGATTTTCAGAAATAAAAAAATAACAAAATGCATATGCATGAAGCTGAAACCTGGACAGCATATAGGGATGGAAAACGTGATTTGATATGCTATGTTGCTGCAGTTTTTGTTAAATTTATTTACACCAAATTAATATACGGATTAAGGGTTAATTAAGTGTACAATTTACCCTTAAATTAGGGTTGACAAAAAATGAAAAATGGATGGGATAGCAAGGGACGTGAATTGGAAATAGTTTGAGCGGCTATGAATTAAAGTGATTTTGTGGATTTTTGAAAATGGTAAAAACCATTTCACTTGGCTAGGAATCTGCCAATGTATGAAGAGGGATAAGGGCCCATTTATTATGTAGAAAATTTAGGGGAATGTGGGGCCCACATCTAGAAAAATTCCAGCTCATATAAACCCATGCACGTCACTTGAGGTAAGGGGTTGGAAATTTGCTCAGTGTTGAGATTTTCACCCAAGCAAACAAGCAGCAGCTCACGTCCATTTTTCCATCCAAGGAAGAAGGAAAAGCAAGGGAAAAAGGAAGAAAATTTGAGGAGAAAAGAATCTCAAAGGATTAGGGTTTGATTTAGCACAAATTCAAGTAAGTATATGTGTTGTTTGAGTTAATTATTTTGAGTTTTTAAACTCCAAAATGAGAATATGGATGGGATGCTTAAAGGATCTATAAAATGGTGATTTAACATGCTTTTGAATGAATATTGAATGGGTATTAGGTTTCATGTATGAATTTTCATGCTTAAGTTGATGAAAGTGAAGTTTTGCATGTGTATTAAGTGGAAAATCCAAGTTGGTAAACCCTCAATCTTCAAGACAAGTTGTTGTTTTGGTTTGATGATGTGATTAGTGTTGGTCCCGAGTTAATGGAAAAACCCAAGAGGGGAGGGGTGAATTGGGTTCTTAAAAATTCTTTGGTAAATTAAAACTTAACCCCTTTAAAGTTTAATCCCCTTGACTGTAACAAATAGAAACAATAAGATAATGAAAGCGAAAATGAAATACAGTAGACTAGATTTATAGTGGTTCGGGCAACCTTTCCCTACTCCACTCTTCCAAGCTCACACACCCTTGTGACTTGGGTTCCACTATGTATTCCACGAATACAACTAGAGTCTCCGCTCTCTTCTAGATTCTAGCTCTAGGGGGCATATACAACCAGAGCCTCCGCTCTCTTCTAGATTCTAGCTCTAGGGGGCATATACAATCAACACAAGTAGGTGATGAGTTACACTCCAATCATAACTCTACTTGCTATGTCTTGGTTTGAACCACCAAACTCAAACCAAGCACCAAAAACAAACAACAACATGAAAATAGAAGAAATCTACACTTTACTAACTTGTGTAGCAAGTTTCAGCTCGAGGAAGAATCTGTAGAAGCAACCAATCGTATTACGTTGAAGCAAACCGCAACTTTGAAGCTTGTTCTTCCTTTGAAAGTGAATAGATCACTCAATTATAGAGAAAAGTAGATAAAAGCTCTTAGTAGCACTTCTTTTCTCTTTTTCAACTCTTTCTTGTATATATCCACGCTTGCTTGAGTGTCTGTATATAGAGGAGGGAAAATTTTGAACGTTATAGAGTTGGTTGGCGCGTAATAAATGTCCCAACGTTCAAAAATTCGAACGTTATGTCTCCAAGTCGCTGGTGGAGTCGACTTCGTGTGCGACTTCGCCCAAGTCGCATGCTAGAGTCGACTTCATGTGCGACTTCGGCTGTTCTTCAGCTTCCAAGTCTATCTTCTGGGTCGACTTGGCTTGAGACTTGGCCTCAAGTCGATCTTGGAGTCGACTTGGGGTGCGACTTGACCTCAAGTCGATCTTGGCGTCAACTTGGTGTGGGACTTGGCTATTTTCTTGTGCCAAGTCAGTTTGATCTTTGTTAATATATCTCTTTTTTGCTTAACTTCTTCTTCTTCTTATGTCTTTCAATACTTGGAAGCTTATTTGTACAGACTTAGCTTTAAGTCCCGTGAACTTGAGGAACTTGAATCTTGTATGAACTGTTCCAACTTTGATTTGGAATGAATCCATGTTTCTTCCTTGCTTTAAACTTGAATTAGTCTTCATACATTCAAGTTTGAGAAACTTGAGTTGTCTTTATCATGAAGTGGACTTGTGCTTTGACTTGAACTTGAAAATCTGTTTTATCATGTTGAAGTTGATGCTAGAGTCGACTTTGCCTGCGACTTCATCCAAGTTGCATGTGGAGTCGACTTCAGTTGCAACTTCAAAAGTTTTGCTGCTCAATTTTAACTTTGAAAGGAAGACGACACCTCAAGTCGATTCTGGGGTCGACTTCATCTGCGACTTAGCCTCAAGTCGCAAGTGGAGTCGACTTCGTCTTCGACTTCGGTTGTTTTATCTTCCAAAATCAACGCTGGAGGGAAAATGCTGCTTCAAGTCGATACTGGAGTCGACTTCATCTGCGACTTGGACTCAAGTCGCAAGTGGAGTCGACTTCATTTGCGACTTCGGTTGTTCAACTCCCCAATTTCAACATTTTCCAAAAAAATGCCTGTTGAAGTCGACTTTGGGATCGACTTTGCCTAAGTCGAAGTTGGAGTCGACTTGGGGATCGAGTTGGTCTGATTTCTCATTCCTTAAAGACATTTATAAAAATCATTAGTAATCATATCATACTCAAATTTGTATTTGTTAATCATCAAAACTTGTGCTCAGGTCAATTTGTTTTTTATTTAACTATTGTTTCCAAAAATTAGGTTATGAATTATGTAATCATACAAAATATATGATGGTTTATGCTTAAATGATGAATTTTTGAAGTTAGGGAATGCAAAGTGATGATTTTGACCTAATTTCTATGTTTCTATGCTAAAAATGCTATGAAAATGGGTTTGCATGTTTTATGAATGTTATGTAGAGTAAAATACCCTAGGTTTAAGTTATTATGGATTCCAAACAATATTTGGGAAAAGAAGCCCTAAAAATTATTTTTATAGTTTTTATAAAAATATGTCTAACCGATGTGAAACGGGACTTAAAACGTGTAGGCAATTTGCTGTTTTAAGAAATGATAATTCATGGATGTTATATATGTGTTAAATCCCTAAATATGGATTAGGAAAAATGGATTTGTTTGCTGAAATTTCGGAATTATATGATTGCATGGGGTTATGTATCAAAAGATGCATTAAACGGGTGAAAAACGGGTTCCAAACTTGCTGTTTTGGAAACTTATGGTGAATGGATTTAAATCCCATGAAAATACCCTAAATGCAGGGGTAATTAAGATTAATTAACCCGCTGAAATATGGATTAAATTTCTGAGTTAGCAAATTTTATGAAATGCATTATATATATGTTGTTAAATGGGCTTATATGAATGGATAAAGGTGAATAGGTGATGAATGACTTATGAAAAATGATTTTGTGCAAAAATGCATGAAAATGAGATGAATTTCATGTTTATATATTTGTTTAAGATTTTATGATATTAATTCCAAAATTTTGGACTTGATTTATGAAGCTAACGCAATGATATGTGCATAGGTAAAACATCCATGTGTGTATTTTGGAAAAATGTATAAATGGCAAAGTGAGGTTAATGAACTTATGTATGATGATTATTGAATGAATTTTATGAGATTGAAATTAATACCCTATGTATGGGGATATATAAGTTATGATATGTGATAGCCGATGAAATATATAAAAATGTGTTATATATGATGACTTATGAAGTCAAATAAATGATATATGTATATGGAATGGGTTGGAAAACTAAATGAAATATGAGAAAAAGAAATATATGAAAAATCATATTATTCTCATGTAAGCAAAGGCAAAGAAAAGGTTGTGACGGAAAGCTAAGGAATTCAGGTAAGCAAGCAAATTTTCTAAAGGATTTTTGTTTTTCTAAATTATTTACATAAATGCAATTTTTGCTCAAACTTGTTTGATGAAACTATAAAAATTATTTCTAATGTGTTTAAGGATAGTCATCCCTTAGAAAAATGGTGTTGAAATGATGTTTTAATTCAAATGCAATATTATAAAATTTTCTTTGATAAATGCTATGGAAAAATGATGTGATTCTATGTTTCTGATTGAATAATCATGCTAGAATGTTAAAGATGGATTTATGCAAAAGTTCATGTGCACAGGATACTATGTCCACTTGAAGGGTATAAGCAGACCGATTGTCCCCCCTTGTGTGGCCAAGTCACTTAAAACAGGCTCAAGGCCGGCGGCGCCCTCTTTGAAATAAGAGTTAACGTGACGGATAGTTGCTTGACTAGCTTCCATCCTAAGGGGAAAATGGTATATATGTTCATGTTTTATATGGCATTACGCATATGGTACTCATGATGGGTACAGAATTTCATGCTTTTGAGATATACCTTTAGACAAGGTATAAATCACTTTCCAAGATGATTTTAAATGCAAAATGTTGCCTGAAATGCATTGCCTATAAAATTCAAATAACTTGCTTATTGAGTTTCAACTCACGATTTTGTTTTTCAAACCCAAAGACAGGTGAAGAACAGGACATGGCAAAGGAGCAATTACAAGCTTAAGAAAGCAATGGAGAAATTTTAGAATTTTTGTGTTATGAAAAGCTCATGTGAAATAATTGTAAATTATATGAAGGGTTTTATATTGACGTTGATGATATATATGTCATGATATCTGATTTAGGCAAGTATTGAAATGTTGCTTGAACATCATACTTGTATGTGATGAATGGATTGAAATGACTTTCATATGTCTAAGTTGAAAATATGAGAACTTAAATTGTTACGTGGACTTCTATATGATCATAATTAATGGGATAAATATCCGATAAAATTCGCCCTATGACTGGGCAACAATCCTGATCACGTTTACCAATCAATACGATCCCGAGGTAA
The DNA here is from genome assembly GCA_030490835.1 of Annona cherimola. Lineage (NCBI taxonomy): Eukaryota > Viridiplantae > Streptophyta > Magnoliopsida > Magnoliales > Annonaceae > Annona > Annona cherimola. The sequence continues at coordinate 49,703,432 of CM059977.1, read as the reverse complement.
GGCTCAAGATGTGACGCTCGGGTTTTGGAGCGCCACAAAGCTTGGTATCAGAGCATGGATTGGTAAATAGGCGTGGAAAGTTTCTGAGTATAGGAAAATTGATAGAATATGATGAGATATGCATAATTATATATGATTACCCATGATTATGTGATGAATTAGATATGATTATATGATGCACATGTATGCTTATAACTTAATGAACTACATGCTATATGATTATTAGGCATGTTTATAACATGATGAAATGCATGTCATATGATGATGAATTATTGTTGCAATGCAATTTGATTGCTATGTTGTACAGATGGCGAATAGGGGTAAACGGATGATGAGTGCGGAAGAGTTGAGAAAGGAGGAGGAGAGGAAATAGCAAAGAGAAGAGAATATCCATAGGTGGTGGAAATCCCAACACAGAACTGCACCGTTTCCAACAGTTCCTCCAGGGTTTTCACCTATACGCACTCATGACCACACCCAGGAAAATTATCATGCTTCCTCCGACCAGTATAATCAGGGTCTAGACGAGTCCTCAAGTTATAAACCTAGAGTCCGAGTTCTCCCAGAAACATACCTTGGCATTCCTCGGGATCCCCATGTTCCAACCAACAGAGTAGATCCACAAGACCTACAAGACTTTTGGGATAAGACTCAGGCACCTATACCCCCTGATGCTGGCCCATGGTACAGGTTCGTTGATGGATGTGTCCAGTTTCATTACGAAGCATCTTGGGAGAGACTCCATCAACGGGAAGTGGATATGGCTCTCTATATACAAGACCTACTGCTCCTAAACCTGATGAGGTGATGCTCTATATAATGGAGAAAATAGGGGAAATTGTTCGATTGGCCGAGGTCAATGATGATGACGACTCGATGGAATTCCTCAAACCTTTTGAGGAAGAAGAGGAGGAGGATGAAGGGAAAGAAGTAGAGGAGGAAATAGAAGAGGAAATACTAGAGTTTGTAGAGGATGACGAGGATGAGGACGATGATGATGATAGTGATGATGAGGAAGTTCAAGCATGGTCCAACACTAGCACTATCACAAAAGCACCCTCACAACTTCCATGTAGACGTAGACGTCAAAGGAAAGGTCCAGGAGGACAATGAACTTACTGTTGGAAACAATGTTCAAAACAAAACAAATTGACCAAAGCATAAGTTTTGATGATTAAACAAAGACTAATTTGAGTATATAAAGTGTACTAATGAGTTTGCCAAGTGTTTAAGGAAAACAAAGAAGTCAAGTCGATTACCAAGTCGACTTGGACTTCGACTTAGGGTGAAGTCGATACCTAAGTCGACTTCACAAGCGACTTCAAATGGCAAAAGGTGGATAGCATTGAAAATAGAAAACAAGCAAGTGAAGTCGCAGGCCAAGTCGACTCCAGGTGCGACTTAGGAAACCAAGTCGCAGACGAAGTCGACTCCAGCATCGACTTCAAGCATCCAGAGTTGAAAAAGTGGAAACGGACATGACGAAGTCGCAGGCGAAGTCGACTCCAGGTGCGACTTGGGCGAAGTCACAGACGAGGTCGACTCCAACTTCGACTTGAGGAGTTCAGACTTGAAGATTGAAGTTTCAAGCTTATTCCAAGGATCCATTTGGACTTTATCAAATCCAAATAAGATACAAAGTTCATTCTCAAAAAGCAACTGAAGTTTCTTGAAGATCAAAAGCTAAGATTCATATTCAAAGTTCAAATCAAGTCTATCAAGTCCAAAGCTAATCTTCAAGCTTATTCCAAATGAAGCAATACCCAAGTCATGAAGACCAATTTTACAAAGTTCAAGCCAGTTCAAGAAGATCAAGGTGTTTTTGCAAAAGACCACGCCAAGTCGCAACCCAAGTCGACTCCAGGATCGACTTGAGTTGAAGACTGAAGGCCAAGTTGAACCAGACTCGGACTTGGAAATCTGAAGAACTGGAGTCGCACACGAGGTCGACTCCAGGTGCGACTTGGAAGCCAAGTCGCAGGCCAAGTCGACTCCACATGCGACTTGGGTCGCAACGGTCGGAATTTATTCGAACGTTGGCGCATTAAATGCGCGCCACCTATCTTCTAACGTTCGGATTCCCTCCAAAATTATAAATAGCATTCATGGTGGACGAGGGAAGTAGCTGAAAAACATTAAGTGTGCTTTACTACCATCTTCAAGAGCTTTAAAGAGATCAAGCAAATCAAAGAGGAAGAACTTTGCTTCAAACTGCAAGAGCTACATTTCAGAATCTTCAAAGCCATTACTACAAGTTCTTCTCTGCGCCAAACTGCTTCTACACAACTGTAAAGTGTAGTTCTTTTATTGTTTCATTTGTTTGTATTGAACTTGATTTAGTTTGAGGAACTAAGATCAAGTGTAAGCAAAGTAGTGTGTGATTGGAGTGTAACTCATCACCTACTTGTGCTGTGTTTTGTTAATGCCCCCTAGAGCTGGAATCTAGAAGAGAGCAAGAGGCTCTGGTTGTACATGCCCCCTAGAGCTAGAATCTAGAAGAGAGTGGAGACTCTAAGTTGTATTCGCGGAATACAATAGTGGAACCCAAGTCACAAAGAGTGTGAGCTTGGAAGAGTGGAGTAGGGAGGTTGCCCGAACCACTATAAAAATCCTGTGTGCTTGATTTATACTTCTGCTATTTATATTGCTTTCCATTTCATTTCTCCATTAAGGGGACTGGATTAATCCGGGGATAAGCTTCTGTTTAAGATATAATTTTTAAATACCCAATTCACCCCTCCCCTCTTGGGTTTTACCATCAACTCGGGACCAACAAGTGGTATCAGAGCGGTTCTTTGAGTTTACCAAAGAGATCTTATTAATATGGCATCCCAATCTACTTCCGTTCCCGCATTTGCTGAAGGCCAATCCTTTACAAGGCCACCGTTGTTTGATGGGAGCAATTTTGGATATTGGAAGCTTCGTATGAAGCAACTCATCATGGATACCGACATGGATTCTTGGATTGCTATCCAAGATGGAGTAACCTTGCCTACCGATGAAAGAGCTTCCAAATGGACCGATGAGGAAGTAAGAATTGTTAAGAGCAACGCCAAAGCTATGAACTCTTTATTTTGTGCTCTTACTGCTTCTGAATATGATAGAGTATCCTCTTGCTTAACCGCCAAAGAAATATGGGATACGCTAACCTCTATCTATTAAGGAACTTCTCAAGTCCAAGGGACGAGAAGAAATTTTTGATTGGAGAACTGGAAAACTTTAGAATGCTAGAAAGAGAAAACATCTCTGAAATGTTTGCTAGATTCTCTAAAATTACTAATGCTCTAAAAGGTCTCGGAAAGGCTATATCTGAATCTGAGCAGGTCATGAAGATCTTAAGAGCTCTACCCGAATCATGGACTCCAAAGATCACTGCAATAGAAGAAGCCAAGGACCTTAACACTCTAAAGCTTGAAGACTTAATTAGCTCACTCATGTCACATGAGCTAATCAAGAGAAGAAATGAAGATCAACACAGGGGCAAAAGAGCAATTGCTTTGAAAGCCGCACAAGACACAGATGACTCCTCTTCTTCTCAAAACGACGACGAAATCGCCCTACTCACAAAACATTTCAGAAAATTTGTGAGGAAAGACAAAAATTTCAGAAGCTTCAAGGATAGAACTCCCAGAGAAAAGAAGAAAGAATCAACCAAATGCTATCGATGCGGCGGTTCGGGACATATGCAAGCTCAATGTCCAACTCCCGAAGAAAGCAAAGTAAAAGAACAAAGAAAAGATCGAGGGGACAATAAGAGATTCCAAAGATACAAAGGAAGAGGCATGTACGTGAATGACGAGGAATCTACAATGAGTAACTCCTCAACCGATGAAATCGAAGTAGAAGAATGTGCAAGAATCTGCTGCATGGCACAAATCGAGCAAGAAGAACAAACTACCTCAACAAAATGCACAAGTAATGAAGAGGTAAGTTCCAAACTCTCCCATTCTAAGTCAAGTTATTCTTCTTTTCAAGATTGCCTCAAATGTACTCAATTAGAAGAACTTCAAACTGCATATGATTCATTGTATGAAGAAATGAAGAAATTAGGAAGCAAGTTTACAATTAAGAAGAAACAATGTGATGCAGTAATAATTGCAAATGGTAAACTTGCAGAGAAATTAGACAAAATAAAAGAAGAAAATGATATGCTGAAAAAGGAGAACGAATCATTAAATGAATCATTAGCTAAGTTCTCTAATCCAGGAGAAAATGTTAAAATGTTTCTGAATATGACCTCCCAAACACATAAAAGAGGTCTTGGATATCATACATTTGAGCAAGGAGAAAGTAGCAAATCAAATGTGCAAATACTTGAGAAATATCAAACTAAAACTGCATCTATATACAAGCCACAAAAGAAAAATTTTAAGTGGATTAGAAGACCAACTATTGAACCATTGCATACTTGGAGGCCTACTCCAAGATTACCTATGGCTTGTAATTTCTGCAATAAATTGGGTCATAAAACTTACAAATGTAATTTTAAGAAATTATATGACCGTGGTGCAAAATTAGTTTGGGTTCCAAGGAACACAAGATTTGGGCTTTCCAAGTTAGAACAACAAAGATTAATATATATCACTAACCCAAATGGACCCATAAAATGGGTACCAAGGAGATAAGATTTACTTGCTTATTTTTTCAGACATGTTTTAAGGCAAAGGCAAATAATGAATGGTTCATGGATAGCGGTTGCTCAAGGCATATGACCGGTGAAAGAAGCTTATTTCATAAACTTAAGCCTTGCAACGATGGAATGGTTTCCTATGGTAATAATGAAAAAGGTAAAATTAAAGGTAAAGGAAATATACATAGTATTTCAAATGCATGCATGGAAGATGTTTTGTTTGTTGAAGGACTCTAACACAATTTAATGAGCATTAGCCAATTATGTGATAAAGGATACAAAGTTGTGTTTGAATCATCTATATGTAATGTATTTTATGGAGAGCATATCATGTTTAGTGGTAAAAGATATGGAAATGTATATTTGGTTTCACTTGATGAATTAAATGGTCAATGTCTAATGGCCATTGATAATGATCCATGGGTTTGGCATAAAAGGCTTGGACATATAAACATGGGAAACATAAAGACCCTATGGAAAAAGAGTTTGGTAGAAGGATTACCAAGATTGAAATATGACAAGGACAAGATTTGTAAGGCATGTCAATTATCAAAACAACCCAAGATGCCTTTCTCTACCAAAAAGGAAATTTCCACCACCAAGCCACTTGAATTGCTACACATGGATCTATACGGGCCATCCGACATTCTAACCATTGGTGGAAAGAAATATGTATTTGTCATAGTTGATGATTTTTCAAGATTCACATGGATAATTCTCTTAGCTAGTAAAGATGAAGCCTTCTCTATGTTTGCAACTTTTGTAAATTTGGTGCAAAATGAAAAACAAAGTACTATTGTGACCATAAGAAGCGATCATGGTGGCGAATTCGAAAACAAACGATTCATGGAATTTTGCAATGAAAAAGGAATTCACTACACATTTTCTGCACCAAGAACTCCACAACAAAATGGAGTAGTAGAAAGGAAAAATAGAACCATACAAGAGATGGCTAGAACTATGCTAAATGAGAGCAATCTATCCAAGAAATTTTGGGGTGAAGCTGTAAGTATAGCTTGTCATGTATTGAACCGTGTCACCATTCGAGCAATCTTGAAAAAGACCCCATATGAACTATGGAAAGGAAGAAAACCAAATATTTCTTATTTTCATGCTTTTGGATGTACATGTTATGTTTTGAACAATGGAAAAATTAACTTGGGAAAGTTAGATGCTAAAAGTGATGAGGCTATATTCCTTGGATATTCATCAAATAGCAAAGCATATAGAGTTTTCAATAAACGAAACCAAGTTGTTGAAGAATCCATACACGTTGTATTTGATGAAATTAACCAAACTCCGAGAAAGGAGGATGAACTAAGTGATGCAGATGAGACAAAAGGCAAAGAACAACCAAAGGAACTCGAGCTCAAGCCAGAAAATTTCATGGAGGAAGAGGTAAGTGAAGGTAATGATTCTTACAAACCTTCAACTGATTTAAAGTTCAAAAATGCCCATCCAATTGAGCAAGTTATTGGAAATGTATATGAAGGAGTGAAAACTAGAAGATCAAAACAAAACGTTTATGGTCAATATGCCTTTGTATCTAAAATTGAACCAAATACCATTGAACAAGCTCTCAATGATGAAAATTGGGTTATTCCAATGCAAGAAGAGCTAAACCAATTCGAAAGGAACAATGTATGGCACTTAGTTCCTAGACCAAATAATCACACTATCATTGGTACCAAATGGGTATTTAGGAACAAATTAGATGAAAGCGGACTTGTAATTAGAAACAAGGCCAGATTAGTAGCCAAAGGGTATTCTCAAGAAGAAGGAATCGATTTTGAAGAATCATATGCACCCGTGGCTAGATTAGAAGCCATACGTATTCTACTAGCATTCGCTTCTTATATGAATTTCAAATTGTTCCAAATGGATGTAAAAAGCGCATTTTTGAATGGCTATTTGAATGAAAAAGTATATGTTGAACAACCCCCTGGTTTTGAAGAAATGAATCAATCAAAGTATGTTTATAAATTGACCAAAGCGCTATATGGATTAAAGCAAGCTCCAAGAGCTTGGTATGAAAGGTTGAACAAATTTTTGATTGATCATGAGTTTCTAAGAGGGAAAGTAGATACTACTTTGTTCATCAAATACAAAAACAAAGATATTTTAATTGTACAGATTTATGTAGATGACATAATTTTCGGTGCTACTAACGAAAATCTTTGTCAAGAATTTTCTAAGATTATGCAGAGCGAATTCGAAATGAGCATGATGGGAGAATTAAATTTCTTCCTTGGACTGCAAATTAAGCAACAAAGTGAAGGGATATTCTTGAACCAGTCCAAGTACGTCAAGGAAATGCTCAAGAAATTTGGATTGCAGAATAGCAAATGGGCAAACACTCCAATGAGCTCTACAATCAAGATCGACACGGACGAAAACGGTAAAAGTATCGATCAAAAGCTTTATAGAAGCATGATAGGATCCTTGTTATATTTAACTGCTTCTAGACCCGATATTCTATTCAGTGTTTGTATGTGCTCTAGATTTCAAGCATGCCCAAAAGAATCACATCTACTTGCTGTAAAAAGAATTTTTAAATATTTGGTAAAAACTACCAATCTTGGACTATGGTATCCAAAGGGGTCAACCTTTGATCTAATCGGCTATTCGGATGCAGATTTTTCCGGATATAAAGTAGATAGAAAGAGCACTAGTGGAACTTGTCAGTTTCTTGGACATATGTTGGTTTCATGGTACTCAAGAAAACAAACAAGTGTTGCTCTATCTACTGCAGAAGCCGAATACATAGCCGCCGGTAGTTGTTGTGCCCAATTGCTTTGGATGAAACAGCAATTGAAAGATTATGGTATTGATTATGTTGATATTCCTATTAGATGTGATAATACAAGTGCAATTTGTCTGACTAAAAATCCTGTACTGCATTCAAGAACCAAGCATATTGATGTGAGACATCATTTTATTCGTGAACATGTTGAAAATCATGATGTATGTTTAGAATATGTGAAAACTGAGGACCAAATTGCTGATATCTTCACCAAACCACTAGCCAAGGAATTATTTTATAAAATTAGGAACAATATGGGAATGATAGAGCTAAATTAGGGAAAATTAAATAAGAAAATTAAAATTGAAAAATGTCAAGTCAATGAGTCAAGTCGACTCCAAGGGCGTGAAGTCGACTCCACTTCAGAAGCGAAGTCGACTCCGCCAGAGTCAAAGTCGACTCCGCCCCCAGGCGAAGTCGACTCCGAGGGACCGAAGTCGACTTCGCCTAGGGCAGAGTCGACTCCGCGCGCGACGTTTCGCATTCGGCCGATTTCTTCTTCTTCTCTTTCCTTCCTCTTTCCTTCTCATTTTCCCGCTTTTTCTTTCTCTCCTCCTATCTCCGGCGATTCCGATCTCCCTTGTCTCCGGCAAACTGCCGTTCTCTCTCCTCCTATTTCCGGCAACTCTCTCCCTCTCTCACTCTCTCCCTCTCTCACTCTCTCTCTCACTGTCATTCCCTCTCAAAATCCCAAAACTCTAAGCTCCAATGGCACCAAAGAAAGCCGTATCAAAACCATACCCCAAACGGGTTCCCACACAACCTTCATCTCACACAAAAGAAGTTCCTAGAAGAACTAGGACTCCATCAAAAAGGGCTAGAGAGGAACCATCAACTTCGACGGGTAGACGGGTTCGATTCCAAACCACTACTCAATCATCTGATCAAGCACCCAGGTCGGAAAGTCAACAACAAACCCAAACCTCACAGAGCACACAATCCGGGACAAGCAGAAGGGGCACTGCGGCTGGGAAAGCCCAAGTATTGAAGATGCCCACTACCTACTTCAAAACCGAGCTCCAACATAGCCGTTTTTACAAAAAATTCTACGAACGGAAGGTATTCATACCCAAGATTATAGATTTTAATTTCTTGAAAGAATATGGATCCGACATAGAAGATCTATTAGATTTTCAAGGATGGACCAATTTGCTAAAGGAAGACGAAAGGGTCTATCCAGATCTTACTCGAATTTTTTATTATCTATGGGATGAAGAATACTATGGAACCTTCGTCAAAGAAGTAGAAATAGATCTTGGAATCGGGATAATTGCAGGACAGACTGAAGTAATGAGTCATTTAGGACACATACTTGGAGTCCCGTATGAGGATGAGCCTATTCCAGAAGACCTCACATTGGATCAATTGTATAATCAGCTCACCCGGAGCAACAAGTATCATCCGGGAATCAAATTCCTTCGGTACATGGATCTCTCACCCAGGCTACGAGTGCTCAGACTTCTCATTGCCCACTGCATCTACCCAAAGGGCGGTGGAAGAAACCAATTAAATCCATAAGAAGCGGGGATACTATGGAAAGTGGCCAACAGGGTCAAGGTGAGCTTACCAAAATTATTTCTTGAAGCCTTGGCATCTAGAAAGGATAACCCACGAGGAGTCCTCCCTTATGGCACATGGATCACAAAAATTCTTGAATTCTTCAAAGTGGATATTGAAGGCGAGCCTTTCGAAGTGCTCAAATCCACAAATGCCATAAATAAAGCACTAATCCAAAGAATGAAGATCAATCTGCTTGAACTAAGGCATGAAGCTTCAGAAGAAGAGCGAGAAAACAATGCACAAGCTGAGGGGGAGCAACCTCCCGAAGCACAGCCCGCTCAAGAGGAGCCAGCATCTCCCATATCGTACGGATCCTATTCTCCACAAGGATCTACTGGACGTGAACGGATGCCTCCAACCTCATCTGAGGAGGTCACTCTAAAAGATCTGAGAGATGAAATCGTTGCCGTCCGTGAAGAAATGGGTCACCAAGAAGACAGGATGGTGAGTCTTGTGACCGAAGTGTTGGCGGAAATCAATAATATGCATTCCCGACAAGATCGAATCGATCGGGAAATGCGTACAATCCGCTATTACCTTGCATCGGGTCGACACCAAAACCAACCCATACCCGAACTTGATCCATTTGATACCGGATCAGTTCGACGTGAGCCGACTCCTGCACCATGCTCATCTTACTACTCATCCGCCCATGTCCGTCCCATCAAACCAACTCAATCTATCTATCCCATTTCCCAATTTCAATTTACCAAGTCTTTGGTAATTGACAAATTTTTTGAGTGATTGACAAAAAGGGGGAGAAAAGATAGGTTTGAGAGTTTTCTTTTTGTTTGGGTTGGGTAATTTGTATAGGTTTCATTTTTGTTTTACATTGTATTTTGAAACTTGATACATATATGAAAGTTGTGTTATGCTTGCAATGATTAATATGTTTGAATGATATGAATGATATGAAAGTAATGCTCTGTCATTAATATATTTTTTTTTTCTATGATAATGGTTTGAAAAGCTCTGAACTATATGTTTAAAAGTACCTAGGACAATGCTCTGTTTTTCAAAAAAATATATATGAACATGATTAATGTTTTGAAAGGTATCAACTCAAATGTAGTTTTGTCAATCATCAAAAAGGGAGAGATTGTTGGAAACAATGTTCAAAACAAAACAAATTGACCAAAGCATAAGTTTTGATGATTAAACAAAGACTAATTTGAGTATATAAAGTGTACTAATGAGTTTGCCAAGTGTTTAAGGAAAACAAAGAAGTCAAGTCGATTACCAAGTCGACTTGGACTTCGACTTGGGGTGAAGTCGATACCTAAGTCGACTTCACAAGCGACTTCAAATGGCAAAAGGTGGATAGCATTGAAAATAGAAAACAAGCAAGTGAAGTCGCAGGCCAAGTCGACTCCAGGTGCGACTTAGGAAACCAAGTCGCAGACGAAGTCGACTCCAGCATCGACTTCAAGCATCCAGAGTTGAAAAAGTGGAAACGGACATGACGAAGTCGCAGGCGAAGTCGACTCCAGGTGCGACTTGGGCGAAGTCGCAGACGAGGTCGACTCCAACTTCGACTTGAGGAGTTCAGACTTGAAGATTGAAGTTTCAAGCTTATTCCAAGGATCCATTTGGACTTTATCAAATCCAAATAAGATACAAAGTTCATTCTCAAAAAGCAACTGAAGTTTCTTGAAGATCAAAAGCTAAGATTCATATTCAAAGTTCAAATCAAGTCTATCAAGTCCAAAGCTAATCTTCAAGCTTATTCCAAATGAAGCAATACCCAAGTCATGAAGACCAATTTTACAAAGTTCAAGCCAGTTCAAGAAGATCAAGGTGTTTTTGCAAAAGACCACGCCAAGTCGCAACCCAAGTCGTCTCCAGGATCGACTTGAGTTGAAGACTGAAGGCCAAGTTGACCCAGACTCAGACTTGGAAATCTGAAGAACTGGAGTCGCACACGAGGTCGACTCCAGGTGCGACTTGGAAGCCAAGTCGCAGGCCAAGTCGACTCCACATGCGACTTGGGTCGCAACGGTCGGAATTTATTCGAACGTTGGCGCATTAAATGCGCGCCACCTACCTTCTAACGTTCGGATTCCCTCCAAAATTATAAATAGCATTCATGGTGGACGAGGGAAGTAGCTGAAAAACATTAAGTGTGCTTAACTACCATCTTCAAGAGCTTTAAAGAGATCAAGCAAATCAAAGAGGAAGAACTTTGCTTCAAACTGCAAGAGCTACATTTCAGAATCTTCAAAGCCATTACTACAAGTTCTTCTCTGCGCCAAACTGCTTCTACACAACTGTAAAGTGTAGTTCTTTTATTGTTTCATTTGTTTGTATTGAACTTGATTTAGTTTGAGGAACTAAGATCAAGTGTAAGCAAAGTAGTGTGTGATTGGAGTGTAACTCATCACCTACTTGTGCTGTGTTTTGTTAATGCCCCCTAGAGCTGGAATCTAGAAGAGAGCAAGAGGCTCTGGTTGTACATGCCCCCTAGAGCTAGAATCTAGAAGAGAGTGGAGACTCTAAGTTGTATTCGCGGAATACAATAGTGGAACCCAAGTCACAAAGAGTGTGAGCTTGGAAGAGTGGAGTAGGGAGGTTGCCCGAACCACTATAAAAATCCTGTGTGCTTGATTTATACTTCTGCTATTTATATTGCTTTCCATTTCATTTCTCCATTAAGGGGACTGGATTAATCCGGGGATAAGCTTCTGTTTAAGATATAATTTTTAAATACCCAATTCACCCCTCCCCTCTTGGGTTTTGCCATCAACTCGGGACCAACACTTACTTGTTTTGCTTTTCTTTAAACAGATGTGTATGTATAAGTGTGGTTGATGATCATGTGGTGTATGTATGAGTAGGGCTAGTTGATACTGTGGTTTCTATGGTGAACTGACATGTGTATAAATGTGTAGTGGGTATGCTAAGCTGAATATGTACATAAGTGTGACTTACTTTTGTATGTACTAACTGTGAATATGGTGTATGTGAATGAATATGTTGATATACTGAACTCTTGATGTTTTAGACATGTATGGATGAATGAGCATGAGCTGAATAGTGTGATATATTATGATTGAATAAAATGATTATGACCATGTGATGATAAGATGCATATGCAATGATTGAATATTGAATGAAACTGAAATGTGTATACAATGATTCTATGATGATTATCAATGAAATGTGTATATAATGATTTAATGCTAATTGAAAATGAAAAGTGTGTTGTTATATACTCGGATTAAAACAATGGTAGAAACGAGAGCCGGATTGGGAAAAAATAAAGGAAAAGAGGCAGAGACAGAGGTTCCAAGCCAACACGAAGTTGGCGAATCTAGCCAACCTAAAAGGGGAAGGCTAGTGACACAGAATCAAGGAACCAACAAAGGAGGAATGATGAAATCCCTGAACGGAATGTGGAAGAGGAAACTGAGTTGAGGCAGAATAGACTTATGGAGGAAAGAGTGGTTGCAGCGGTGGAAAAAGCAATGCAGCAGGCCACTAGGGATTGGGCAGCACAAACTGCCGACATTATACAGGGATTATGGGAAAGTACCCAACAAGCTCAGTTGGGAAGTGCAGAAAGAGGACCTGCTCCTATGGGGGACCCTATTGCCATACCGGCACCGCTAAGGGATGAAAATCAGCTAATGGAAGCTAATAAAAGAGCCATAAATGCCTTTCTAGCACAGCGACCCCCAAAATTTTCTGGAGAACCAGACCCGGTCCAGGCAGAGCAATGGTTGATGAAGATTAAGAAATTGTTCAGGATATCTCCGTACAACGACCATCAGAGAGTACTGTGTGCCACCCATTTGTTAGCAAAGGATGCACATGAATGGTAGGAGACCATGTTAATCACAATTCCACGACCCGAAGAAGTGTCTTGTCAAACATTTGTGGAAGAATTTAATAAAGAATACCTCTCGGTGGGTTTGCAGAGTCAAAAGGTGATAGAATTCGAAAAATTATATCAAGGGAGGATGACGGTCACGAGTACGCTACAAAATTCAACGCTCTGGTCAGATATGTCCCTTGAATTGCAAATGTGTCATAGAATAAGGCACAAAAATTTCAACAACGGGTGAGGCCATACCTGTGAGAATTTTTGGCACCTCTGCTAATAAAGGATTATGCCTCAAGCCTTGAGAGAGAAAGGGCTTTGGAAATTGAAGCCTTGAGAACCCAAGAACTAAGATTGGGTTCGAGGGCGTTCAGTGTGGGTCCTAAGGAACCGGAAACCGGGAAAGAAAAAGCTAAAAAAGACAGTGTAAGAAAGAGAAAAGGAATTCAAAAGAGGAAAAGATCGCCATTGTGTAAGAAATGTCAAATGCGACATACAGCCGAGTGTCTAAAGGGCTCGAATCGATGTTACAAATGTGGACAAACAGGTCATATTGCCAAGGAGTGCAGGCCGGGAGAAGCAAAGGTGGTTAAGTGTTATATATGTGACCAAGTGGGTCACATAGCCCCGAACTGCCCAAACAAGGCGCAATCATCTCAAGGACGTGGAAGACCTGCTCAGCTTATGATACCCAGAGCAACCAGTAAGCAAGGAACTTCTACAAACCCGGTGCATGTGCATGCCCTGACCGGCACAGAATCTCAAGAATAAGAAGAAAAGGTGGTCACAAGTACGGTTTATATTCTAGGGAATATGGCAGTAGCTTTGTTTGATTCTGGTGCCACCCATTCATTCATAGCATGCCAATATGTGACCACCAATGCACTGCCAGTAGAAGAGACCAATCATGTTATACATGTAGAATCTCCAGTCTATAGGTTAACAAGTACTAACCAAGTATGCAAAGCCTGCCCAATTAGGATAGGATCATTGATTCTAAAAGCTAACTTGATACTATTACATATGACTGAGTTCGACGTGATATTGGGTATGGATTAGCTTAAGCCAATGGGGATCGACAATAGACTGTAAGAATAAGAAAGTGCAATTTGAAGCAACTCCAGGGAGGGAGATTGCCATTAGAAAATTGAGGCAACCTGACAGTTCAAGTATACTAATATCATCTATGAAAGCTGTCAGAATGATTCGACAAAAGTGTCAAGCCTATTTGGTATCTGTGAATGTAGACAAAGGCATGGAAGTAGAAATTAATCAAATACTTGTGATTAAAAAATTTCCAAGTTAACCACATTGCCTCCACAAAGGGAAATGGATATGACAATTGATGTAATGTCGGGTACAACTCTGATTTCTAAAACTCCATATAGAATGGCGCCAGCTGAGATGAATGAACTAAGGGCACAAATACAGGAGCTATTGGACAAGGGTTTCATTAGACCAAGTGTGTGGCGCCCCGAACCGAGGCGTCCACTGGCCTTACTCCGGGATCTTGTCGATTGGTAAGTGTGAATCAGGATTGTTGCCCTGATCACGCGGCGGGTACTTAATTCGATCTCGTCAAAATTTTTTTTTCTTTTTCTTTCATCACATAAAGACACATACTTATCATCAAATCTCAATTATCATTGATAACATTCATACTTGTTTTTGTACAATACAGGTTATTTTAACCTGAACATTTTATACATACATAATTTGAAAACTCCTTATCATATATTCATGTCATACCATATATGGATCAGCATATCATAAAATTTTCTTCATACCTTCTTTTTCCTTTTCTTCTTGGCCTGTGCTGTACCTGTCTATGGTTTGAAAAGCAAAACGTGAGTCGAAACTTAGTAAGCAAGCGTTTTTTTTTTCCATTTAAATGCATTTCTCCCGTTCAATAGTAGACACTTATCAAGTGATCTACTATCAACCAGTGGAAACCTTTTCATAAAACCTTGCGTAAAACATATGCTTGCAAACTTAACATGTAAACCTCTTTTTCACGAACATAAAACGTTTTCCATAAAACTTTATTTCTCCAAGGACATTCTCATGTCCTTAAAACATTTTTCATAAAACCTTTTTAAAACAAGCATATACATCATGCATAACGTTTCTGTCCGTCTGGTAGGTGACACTTACCAAGTGATCACCCTTTCCTCCTTAGGAGAGAAACCATCTCTATTGATAACTCGCGAGCCAGGCAGTTATCCGTGTTCTTCTCCCATTTCAGGGAGGGCGCCGCCGGCATTTCGCCTTTTAAAGCGACTTGGCCTATGTAGAGGGGGCCCATCTTGCAACCGCGTCCGGTCTGCATATCCTCTACAATAAACCTAATACATAGCTCATGTGCACATTCTTCACGTTCATATGCTAGCATGCTTTTCATAAAACCCCACAGACCTTAGTCTGTGTCTTTTTTCCTTTTCAAAATCTGATGCTAGCATAACCTTTCAAAATAGTACAGACCTCGGCCTATATTTCTATCTCTAACTTGATAACTCGGCATAGCCCAAGTTAACAAGTTGATAAAAATATTTTGTAAGGATGACCAACCTTAAATAATTTTAAAAACATTTAAATGGCACATTCTTAAAACATTTGAAATATTTGAGAAATAATAAATTTGAAACATTGCTAAAAAATGTTTATAAATCATTTTTGATCGGTAAAACAATTTTGAAAAATATTTTAATATTTGGAAACCAAAGACTTTGGAAACATTTTTCTTCTCGTTTCTAGATTTTTCATGAACAAAGGATGCATAATTCATTTTCTATATATATATCATATTCTTTGTCCACATAACACTTAAGTTTCTTCTATACGAAGATATGCTTGTATGATCCTTTGGTCATTTAAAAGAAATCTTCATTTAAATCGGTTATTGGTTGGCCTTCCTTAAATCCGTTTCAAAACATCATTTTAAATTCATTCGATAAAACAAAATATTATTTTGAAAATCAAAACTTTTCCTTTTCCATTATAATGCAACCATTTCCATCTTTCTCTTCATTTATAAGGATTTGCTTATGATAGAGCAATTCCCACATACCTCAACATTTCTTCTTACTTCCATATGAATTTGCTTATAATAAAGCAAATTTAACATATTCCATAGTTGCACTATATAAAAATCATTTTCAAAATTTTGCTTGCTTACCTTTGCTTTGCTTTAATCTGACTCCTTTATCCTTTCCTTTCCTTTTCCTATACAAGTGAAAAGGATATACATATCTTATCATACATGAGTCATATTCATTTATAACCTTATTTTTCTTTATAATTTCTTATAAAGGTTAACCCTAAAAATACTTGATCATTATTTCCTTTCCTAAAATCACTGTAGTAGATACTGTAGCAAAAAATCACTGTTCATCCGTGGTTACTGTTCACAGCGACGTGGTTACTGTTCATGGGTTTCAAAAATTGATATTTTTTCCAAAAATAAAAAATACCATAACATACCTTATGCCTAGTATATCATTGGACATTTCATACATTTTGAATTTATCATCATTTACTTGGCCAAAAAAATCATTTTCTTCATATACTAAAAATCAACATAAATTCACTTAAGCATAATCCTTAATTCCAAAAATTATGAAATTGATATATCATCATCCCAACATCATATTCATTCATCTCAAATCATCATTTATCAATTTTGGAGCATTATTTACACATATCATGTGTTATTTTCCCAAAAGCTCTATCTTCGCCCTAAATTTTTTATGTTTTGGCATAATTCCAATTAAGCATTATATCTATACTTATTTTCTCATGCTTAGGCATTATCTAAGCATATTTTTATCCTAGTTAACATCCAAAAGAAATTTGGGTAGAAATCACTTACCCGAAGTAGAGATACGCCTCTTTTTCTCACACTTTCTCTCTTTAACTTCTTCTTCTTCTTCCTTGGACGTGTGGGAGGATTTTGGGAGCTTGGAATGGCTCAAGTGGAGCTAGAATATGATGCCTTGGACGTCCACCCTCCTGCCCTATTTATAGGGTTGCATTTTTCAACAATTTGGAATTTACCCCCTAGCTTTGAGGTATTATAAATTGGTATTTCTTTTTAATTTTGAAAATGCATGGAGCTTTGTGCAGCATACCTACCCTGCTCCAGCAGCCCTAGTTTGCAGACCTATTTTTCCTATTTTTTTAATTTTTAAAATTATTTAATTTAGGCTAAATAAATCCTAGCCGTTGATTAAAGATGATGATGATCATGGACCATTGATCATAGTCAAACCTCCAGCCACCCTAGCCTGCTCCAGCCCCTGCAGCAGCTGCTTTTAATTAATTTTTTTATTTTTAATTATTTACTTTATTAAAAAGTCAAGGTATATTTAATAAAAAGTTAAGTTACTTTTTCAATCTTCATTTGACGCTTCATCTTGACCTTTGATTTGTGATTTTCATCACATCTTAATCCATTCATCATGATCATCATGTATTTTTAACCATCCATAAAAAATTTCATCTAATTCCGACACCCCGATTGCAATTTATGAATTTTTTTCTATTTTTCCACAAAAATCCAAATTTGGATTAAAATATCCAAAAGTAATACTATTTTGTCTTGTAGTGATTAATTCTCCTTTTGACTTTTTGTGATTAGGTTATTCAAGTGATTAACTCTTAATCTCATATCTTAATCCACAATTACTATGCACGTTTACTATTCACGTGCACTATTCACGTGCACTATTCACGGGATTAAATTCCTAATTGCATTATTTCAATCTCCAATACACATATCTATCAATATAATTCATGAATTTTCATTTATTCATAAAATAATTACAAAATTATAAATATTGAAATGACGCGTATACGGTCGAAATGATGCGTATACGGTCGGGGTTTCACAAAGTGTGTCCTCTTGGGGAGCTCCGGTACTGTTTGTGAGGAAAAAGGACGGAAGCTTAAGGTTATGCATTGATTACCGAGAGCTGAATAAGGTCATAATAAAGAATAAGTATCCATTGCCCAGGATCGATGATTTGTTCGATCAATTGCAAGGAGCCACGAATTTCTCCAAAATTGATTTACAGTCAGGATACCATCAGCTAAGAATAAGTCCGGCCGATACTCATAAAATGGCATTTCGAACCAGGTATGGACATTATGAATTTCTGGTAATGCCTTTTGGACTTACTAATGCCCCTGTTGTATTCATGGACATGATGAATAGGATTTTTTGGGACTATTTGGATCAATTTGTAGTTAGTTTTATCGATGATGTCCTGATCTACTTTAAAACGGAGAAAGAACATGAAGATAATCTACGGAAGGTATTAGAAAGGTTGAGGAAAGAGAAATTGTATGACAAACTGAAGAAATGTAAGTTTTGGCTGAAACAAATAAGATTTCTCGGACATATAATATCTGAAAAGAGTATTCAAGTTGATCCTCAAAAGATTGAGGCGGTATTGAAATGGCCAAGGCCGACGACTATTATGGAAATTCGAAGCTTTCTAGGGTTGGCCGGCTATTATAGAAGGTTTGTCGAAAGATTTTCACAATTGTCAACCTCGTTAACCAAGTTGACTTATAAAGGAGTCAGGTATGTATGGTCTGAGGAATGCGAGCGTAGCTTTCAGAAATTGAAACAACGGTTAGTAGAAGCACCCATTCTAACCCTACTCGAAGGAAATGAAGTGTTTGTAGTTTATAGTGATGCATCGAGAAAAGGATTGGGTTGTGTTTTGATCCAAAAGAGTAAAGTGATAGCCTATGCGTCCCGATAGTTAAAGCCCAATTAAGTAAGCTACCCCACACATGATTTAGAGTTAGCAGCGGTGGTATTTGCCTTGAAAATATGGAGACATTACCTGTATGGTGCAAGATGTGAGATTTACACTGATCACAAGAGCCTCAAATGTATTTTCACTCAGAAAGAGTTGAACATGAGACAAACGAGATGGCTTGAGTTATTGAAGGATTATGATTTAGAAATTTTATACCATTCAGATAAGACAAATGTGGTATCTGATGCATTGAGTCGGAATGTCAGCTTAGCGCATTTTATCACTAAGGAAGAAGGTTTGCTTAAGGAGATAGAGCAAACGGAACTGATTGTATGTCCACCAAGAGTCCAAACCCGACTATCACAATTACACATACAATCATCACTTTTTGAACGGATCAAGGTTGCGCAGCAAGAGGATAAGGACCTACATACACATGTTGAGAAAATGAAGAAAAAAGGATTGATAGAATTTTCTATTGATGAGCAAGGTGTGTACAGGTACAATGGTCGCCTTTGCATACCTAACATAGCTGAGTTGAAGGAACAGATCCTTAAAGAGGCACATTTTTTATCGTTTTCTATTCACCCAGGGAGTACCAAGATGTATCAAGATCTCAAGAAAGCATATTGGTAGAATAATATGAAAAGAGAGATCGTCGAATGTGTGGCTAAGTGTTTAACTTGCCAACGGGTGAAGGCGGATCACCAGAAAATACCTAGTAAGCTACAGTCCTTAGAAATTCCCGAATGGAAGTGGGATAAAATCACAATGGACTTTATTGAAGAATTACCTAGAACCCAAGCAGAAAATGATTCTATATGAGTAATTGTGGATAGATTATCAAAAGTTGCGCACTTCCTACCTATCAGAAGGACTTATACAGCGGAGAGGCTAGCTAAGGTTTATTATAAAGAGATCGTAAGACTCCATGGAGTGCCAAAGTCGATTATCCCGGATTGAGATGAGACGTTTACATCAATGTTTTGGAAAAACTTGCACAAAACCTTAGGCACCCAACTCAAGTTCAGTACGGCTTTTCATCCTCAAACCGATGAACAAACGGAGTGGGTGAACCAAGTCATTGAAGATATGCTCCGTATGTGTACTTGAAATTTCATGGGATGAGTATATCCTAATTGCAGAATTCGCATATAACAATAGTTATGAAGCAAGCATCCAAATGGCTCCATTTGAGCCGTTATATGGTCGACGATGTCGAACGCCGTTGAACTGGGATGAAGTTGGAGAGAAAAGATTAACCCCATACTTATCTCAACAAATGGCGGACAAGGTGAAGACTATTTGCCAGTGTATACTCACGTTCAAAGTCGGCAAAAGAGTTACACAGATTGCAAGAGAAGGGATTTAAACATCCAAGTTGGTGAACACGTGTTTATTAAGGTCACGTCATTCAAGGGAGTTACAAGGTTTGGGAAAAGGGGAAAGCTAAATCCCAGGTATATTGGACCATTTGAAGTTTTAGAAAAGGTTGGGAAATTGGCATATCGAATAACCTTACCCCCAGTGCTAGCTTTAGTTCACAATGTGTTTCATATATCAATGCTTAGGAAATATGTTCCGGACCCAACACATATATTAGTGGCTGAGAATTTGCCGATTCAAGATTATCTAAATTATGAAGAAAGACCAGTGAGGATCTTGGATCACAAGGTACAAAAGCTTCGAAATCGGGAAATCGAGTACGTGAAGGTGCAATGGAACCGATATTCCGAAAATGAAGTCACTTGAGAACTAAAGGAAGAAGTGGAACGAAAATACCCCCATCTATTTAAAGAATAGACGGTTTCGGGACGAAACCTGTTATAAGAGGGGGACGATTATGAAACCCTAACCAAGTAGAACCCATATGTATGCATTAATCATGTATATGATATTATTTGTGAATTATTGAATTATGAAGGTATTATATGATTTTTGCTAATTATTGCAATTAGGGTTAAGGAATAGCAATAATAATGTGACTATGTATTTTGAGCTAAAATGAGATAATGGAACTAGAGTAAATTATTGTTGATGTAAATGTGAAAATGCATTATGGATAATTATTTTTCATTATTTAATATGAATTATGAGAATTATTTTGATAATTGACAAGTTTGATGGAAAAATACTGAAAAATTCATAACTCAACGTCTATAAGGCGGATTCAAGTGAAATTTGAAATGAAAATTAATAATATTGGGCTTGGTATTATGGAATTAATGGGTTGTGAAAATTCTTGATAAAATGAGAGTTATGATTTATTGATTATATTTCAATTTTAACCGTTAACTTTAAACGGCTATAATGGGAGCTAGGAAAGTCGGATTGAGATGAAATTTGAAACGTTGAATGAAATTATGAGATGTTTATTTTGGATGGCTTAGATTAAGCATGGAATGATAGAAAAATACGTGTATTGAAAAAGGTGAGTATGATTGACTAATGCACCTCAAAAGTACATTTTCATTAATGCTAGAGTACAAAGCATAATGGCTTGAAATTATTGGTAATTGAGGTGGCAATTGTAGGCCATTTCTAGGGTATTTGTGTATTTATTTGAAATGAAAAAATATGAGAATTATCCAGCCATTAAATGCACATGATGATGGAGCTACAAAGCAAACAACCTAGCATTGGTGGTGTGGCAACATAGGACGTCCAAGGGGGCTGCTATGCTGCATACTTTTCAATTTTTAATTTTTAAAATATGTAAAAATGTGGCTGAGATGTAGGTACATAAAATGTGCATGCAATTATGAAGATTCGTAGCGATAAAAAAATAATAAAATGCAGATGCATGAAGCTGAAACGTGGACAGCATATAGGGATGAAAACGTGATTTGATATGCTAAGTTGCTGCAGTTTTTGTTAAATTTATTTACACCAAATTAATATATGAATTAAGGGTTAATTAAGTGTACAATTTAACCTTAAATTAGGGTTGAAAAAAGTGAAAAAGGGATGAAAAATCTGGACAACAAGGGACGTGAATTGGAAACAGTTTGAACGGCTATGGATTAAAGTGATTTTGTGGATTTTTGAAAATGGTAAAAACCATTTTACTTGGCTGGGAATCTGCCAACATATGAAGAGGGATAAGGGGCCATTTATTATGTGGAAAATGCAGGGGAATGTGGGGCCTACAGCTGGAAAAATTCCAACTCATATAAACCCATGCACGTCACTTGAGAGAAGGGGTAGGAAATTTGCTAAGTGTTGAGATTTTCACCCAAGCAAACCAGCAGCAACTCACATCCATTTTTCCAGCCAAGGAAGAAGGAAAAGCAAGGGAAAAAGGAAGAAAATTTGAGGAGAAAAGCATCTCAAAGGATTAGGGTTTGATTTAGCACAAATTGAAGTAACTATATGTGTTGTTTTAGTTAATTATTTTGAGTTTTTAAACTCCAAAATGGGAATATGGAAGGGATGCTTAAAGGATCTGTAAAATGGTGATTTAACATGCTTTTGTATGAATATTGAATGGGTATTAGGTTTCATGTATGAATTTTCATGCTTAAGTTGATGAAAGTGAAGTTTTGCATGTGTATTAAGTGGAAAATCCAAGTTGGTAAACCCTCAATCTCCAAGACAAGTTGCTGTTTTGGTTTGATGATGTGATTAGGTTATGAATTATTTAATCATACAAAATATACAATGGTTTATGCTTAAATGATGAATTTTTAAAGTTAGGGAATGCAAAGTGATGATTTTGACCTAATTTCTATGTTTCTATGCTAAAAATGCTATGAAAATGGGTTTGCATATTTTTTGAATGTTATGTAGAGTAAAATACCCTAGGTTTAAGGTATTATGTATTCCCAACAATATTTGGGAAAAGAAGCCCTAAAAATGATTTTTATAGATTTTATGAAAATATGTCTAACCGATGTGAAACGGGACTTAAAACGTGTAGGCAATTTGCTGTTTTGAGAAATGATAATTCATGGATGTTATATATATGTTAAATCCCTAAATATATATTAGGAAAAATGGATTTATTTTCTGAAATTTCGGAATTATATGACTGCATAGGGTTATGTATCAAAAGACACGTTAAACGGGTGAAAAACGGGTTCCAAACTTGCTGTTTTGGAAACTTATGGTGAATGGATTTAAATCCCATGAAAATACCCTAAATGCAGGGGTAATTAAGATTAATTAACCCGCTGAAATATGGATTAAATTTCTGAGTTAGAAAATTTTATGAAATGCATTATATATATGTTGTTAAATGGGCTTATATGAATGGATAAAGGTGAATAGGTGATGAATGACTTATGAAAAATGATTTTGTGCAAAAATGCATGAAAATGAGATGAATTTCATGTTTATATATTTGTTTAAGATTTTATGATATTAATTCCAAAATTTTGGACTTGATTTATGAAGCTAACGCAATGATATGTGCATAGGTAAAACATCCATGTGTGTATTTTGGAAAAATGTATAAATGGAAAAGTGAGGTTAATGAACTTATGTATGATGATTATTGAATGAATTTTATGAGATTGAAATGAATACCCTATGTATGGGGATATATAAGTTATGATATGTGATAGCCGATGAAATATATAAAAATGTGTTATATATGATGACTTATGAAGTCAAATAAATGATATATGTATATGGAATGGGTTGAAAAACTAAATGAAATATGAGAAAAAGAAATATATGAAAAATCATATTATTTTCATGTAGGCAAAGGCAAAGAAAAAGTCATGATGGAAAGCTAAGGAATTCAGGTAAGCAACCAAATTTTCTAAAGGATTTTTGCTTTTCTAAATTATTTACATAAATGCAATTTTTGCTCAAACTTGTTTGATGAAACTATGAAAATTGTTTCTAATGTTTTTAAAGATGGTCATCCCTTAGCAAAATGGTGTTGAAATGATGTTTTAATTCAAATGCAATATTATGAAATTTTTCTTTGATAAATGCTATGGAAAAATGATGTGATTGTATGTTTCTGATTGAAAATTTATGCTAGCATGTTAAAGATAGATTTATGCAAAATTTCATGTGCACAGGATACTAGGCCCACTTGAAGGGTATAAGCGGACCGATTGTCCCCCTTTGGTATGGCGAAGTCGCTTAAAACAGGCTCAAGGCTGGCGGTGCCCTCTCTGAAATGGTATATATGTTCATGATTTATTTGGCATTATGCATATGGTACTCATGATGGGTACAGGATTTCATACTTTAGAGATATACCTTTAGACAAGGTATAAATTGCTTTCCAAGATGATTTTAAATGCAAAATATTGCCTGAAATGCATTGCCTGTAAAATGCAAATAGCTTGTTTATTGAGTTTCGACTAATGATTTTTTTTTCCAAATCCAAAGACAGGTGAAGGATAGGACATGGCAAAGGAGCAATTACAAGCTTAAGAAAGCAATGGAGAAATTTTAGAATTTTTATGTTATGAAAAGCTCATGTGAAATCATTGTAAATTATATGAAGTGTTTTATATTGACATTGATGATATATATGACATGATATCTAATTTAGGCAAGTGTTGAAATGTTGCTTGAACATCATACTTGTATGTGATGAATGGATTGAAATGACTTTCATATGTCTAAGTTGAAAATATGAGAACTTAAATTGTTACGTGGACTTCTATATGATCATAATTAATGGGATAAATATCCGATAAAATCCGCCGTGTGACAAGGCAACAATCCTGATCATGTTTACCAATCAATACTATCCCGAGGTAAGGCTCAGGATGTGACGCTCGGGTTTTGGGGCGCCACACATTATATGCTTTTTCCCAAATGAACACCATTTGTTGAAGAGCCCACCATCTAGCATATAACTAATTGCAAACCATTCTAAAAAAAATTAAATTTAGATCTATAATTGGACCCCATGATGTGGACATCTTCTAAGTAAATCCTTGTACTTGTCCCATGCTTCGTAGAGAGTTTCATGCTCATGTTGTAAGAATGACACGATATCAATAAGAACTTGTACTGATTTCACTATTGAAAATACTTCTCTAGATTTTTCTAAATAAAATTGTCCTATGTTAATATAGAATTAAGTGGCAATGAGTCAGGCCACTCCATATATCATAAAGTGAGAATTGGAACGTCCATAAGTGAATTGCCTCAGCAGATACACCATTTTGATTGAATGCGTTGAGAATTTGCAAAAATGTTCATAGATGGTCATGAGGATCTTCTGATACAACCCACTAAATTGCCCCATTTATTAAAGCATCTAAAGTACAATGATTTTCATTTCAGTTAAATGCTGCTAATGGCAGTTGAATACTTGAGTGGATGACATCTTGGCCAAACAATATGATCCTAAATGTCATGATCATTGTCATTCTATATTTGATATTCTCCTTGATGTTGAATAATCTATTATTCACCATCACCTTGGTTGTTTCATGTCTAATCTCCACTAGTATCATCCATCTCTTTAAGAAGCTTTTAGACAATCTTACTATCTCATAAATGCCAATGAAATGTCTTCTCAAGTTTGGGACCAAATAGTAATAGACTTACTATTCCACTTCTTCTATTTTGCATAAACTAGAAAGAATTCTCCTAAAACAAAAGAAGAAAGCAAAGAATAAAGAAAAAGAAAAAGCAAACAAGAATAAAAATTCTAAATTAATATTAATGTAGTTGGTATGGATATCATTGAAAATAAATTAGTTTTAAAGGACAAAGTCCCTAGCAATAGTGTCAAAAAACTTCATAAGTAATTTTGCAACGTAAGTGGATGCCACGTTCAAGTAATGAAGTAATGAGTAGAGATCATTCCCACAAGAACTGATAATCTAAAACAAACATTTAATACCCGAATTAGCGAGTTAACTATTATCTAAATGATCTTAATTTTAGAGGTGAACAAAATAAAATTAAAACTCCTAAAATAATTACACTAATTTTAAAATGAAAGAAGACTAATACGCTTATATAGACATATAAATTTAGAATTATAGTTATCCTTGACACTTCAAAATTAAACTGATACATTAATTTTTGTGACTAGATTATTAATTTAAGGCACTCAAACATCTAAACACGCCTCTTGATGATATATAAACTTAACTATTTAATTCAACTCTCTATTTCCTATGAGAATTAAATTAAATTGCAGCTTTAAGTTCAAACCCTAATTTGGATGACCTGAGGCTATTAGATATCTTCATACTCTACTAACAAATCAATCTACCCTTCACTAAAGGGAAAAACTATCTCTAGCATAGTATCTTGATCTAGTATTCTTTAATCTAAGTCTAATATCATGTTTTCCCTTCTGGACATCACGTATAATTTTCACGATAATCTAATAAATGATTAATCTATTAGAGCATTAAGAATAAATTAAACAGATAAGCGAATTCATGTAGATTAACAAAAGGATAATTTTATAAATCAACTATCCATGTCAAGTTCAACCATAACTCTAAAGAAGGAAACTTAGTTTTGGATTTGGAAGTAAAAACTAAAATAAAAAGTATCCATCCACATAAACATGAGTACTAAATCAAAGGACAAATATAAAGAAAAAGAAAAACTCTTCAAGAATTTTTCTTGCGATGCAAATCCATCTTGTCTCTTCTCTCTATGTTGTTCCACACCTTTAACTCAATCTTAGAGTTCAAAAGTTGTCAAAAATGTGCTGAAAAGTTAAACAATAATACAAAAAATTGTATTCGCATCATCCTAGTGCTATACACCCAGTGTAAGCCAGCCAGTCTTATCTTAACACCTTGGCACAGTCTGTCGCTATGCTTTTCTTATATAATAAGAGTAATAATGAAAAATAAATAAATTAAATTAAAATAAATAAATTATTTGTATTGATGTTATATAAAAATAATTAAAATATGATATTTTACAAAATATAAAAATAATAACTCAAAATAAAAAATTATTTAAATTTTTTTACGTATACCCAAACATGCCCCTTAAAAATGACTAATTTATGTACTATAGATAAAAGCAATGTTTCTATGGGTAATGTGCAGCTTTTATGGTAAGTGTCACTCTCCTCACAAGTTCCAACAAGCTCACCGCTAAAGCACTAAAGCAAGCCGCGTCATAAAATATGACGCCGAGAAGACGAATCGAGGCATGGGGCACACAGCTCGAAATAACCCCTTTCCTTGACCCAACTAGACTTTTCTACTTATCACCTACTTTAAAAATAATAATAATAATACACCAATATTCATTGTTTACAAGTTTTTTAAATCCAAAGTATTTTCCGAATGGAGATATATGGAGTTGCAAGCTCAAACCAAGTGCATCATACACATGGAAGAGTTTTCAAAAGGCTATGCAACTAATGAACTTGGGGTGTAGATGAAGGTTGAGAGATGGTAGGAAAATTCACTTTTAAGATAATTCGTGAAACCCCAATTATTTTAAGCCTAATGAAGGAACTTGGAATTTGTACAATGAGGAATTTAGAAAATTCTAAGAGATGGAGGTTTAAGTTACCCACACTGGCATGGGAGGTATTAAATTTTGTGCCCTTTAATTTAGATGGATGGGATTAGGGTATCTAATTAAGCAAAGTAATTAATTTAATCACTTTTGGTTATCTTGAAAAATGGACACTAAAAGACGAAAAGGAGTGATAGAGAATGTGAGGTCGATTAGGAATTAATGGCCCCTCTACATGTCATTTTTGGCTAATTAAGTGATTAAACTCATATCTTGAGATGTTTAAGGCAAGTTGATGTGAAATTTTTAGGGTAAACCTAAGTTAGGATACCCTACAAGATTAATGGAGTGGATTATGAGTATTTTGATTAGAAAGTTGATAAACAATTGGAAATTTCATGAAAACCCTTGAATTAATTTCAAATGATCATAACTTCGCCAATATTGATCATTTAATGATGAAAATTTTTATGGAAAGTCAAAGGAGTGTGCCTAGGTTATGAATGGTTTTGATTATGTCAAAACCTATGATAAACTCTTGATTTGCAAGATGATAATTAAAAAGGGCATTCGCATTAATGAACCCTATCTCAAGAGTCACAAATGCAAGAGATAAAAAGCAAAAAGGGAGGTAATTAATGCTTTGAGGCTAATGGGGCAAGGTAAGGTGATTTGGGTTATTTTGTGAAATAAAAATTATGAAAAATAACAATTAAATCTAGCTAAATGTGGACATGTTTGGGTATCAAAAATTGAAGTAATTTTTGATTTTTTGCAAAATGAAGTGACAATGTGGCTAAGAATGGGACACATGTATGGTTCAAATTGGGTAGCAATAAAGCAAGATGAATGGCAAGGATTTGGGCAGCAATTAATTGAGTAAATTATTTACATAAATCATGATTTATGATGTGCCATTGGGAGGTAAAACTCAGCACATATAAAAAAGCAACAAGGGTAGCAACATGGGATGTTTTCTAGCTTGAAAGAGAGGAGAAAAAACTTAGAAAAAAAAAAAGAATAAGGCAGCAAGTGGTGGACAGCAAGGACGTCCCAAACAACAAGGAAAAAAAAAAGAGAAAGGAAGGAGAGGAAGAAGTGGATGCCCATAGCTAAGGTTGGTTTGTCCATGTTATGATTGAATTGTTTAAGTTTTATTAGTCTATTTCATGCTTAAGGGACGCCCAACTAAATAGGTTTAATTGTAAGTGCAAAATTTGATTAGTTAACAGCCTATAACATGCTCAAGTGACGTTTAAGAAGTCACCCGGGGGCTGTTTGATTAATTACTTGGTTATTGTTCCATTCAATGCCTAAAGGAATGATCAAACTAAGTAAGAATTAAGGGAAATTTTCTGTTTAATTCTACCTTGATCACTACATGATATACATGATTATTGTGAAACTCCAATCTTAGACACGTATAAAACCCTAGGGTTGTAAACCCTACGTAATGTATTAATGAAATATATATTCATGAAATATGAAATTATGAGGGAGTAGATGTTAAAATAATTAATTATGAAATTCGGATGAATAGTGCACGTGAATAGTGAAACGTGAATAGTAAATGTGGGATTAAGGAATATGTTAAGTTAATCACTTTGGATTAACTTAATCATAAAAGAAGAAAAAGGAAGCTTCCCACAAAAGGACAAAATAGCAACTTTTTGATTTATTTAATATTTTCGGATTTTTAATGGATTTTTGAAGTAAAATGAAGAAAAATTCATATCTTGCAATCCGGACATCGGATTAAGATGAAATTTTTTATGGATGGCCAAAATATGATGATGAACATGATGAGTGGTCTAATATTGATCAAAAATCATGAATTAAGGGTCAAGATTAAACGTCATTTGAAGATCAAAAAGTAGCTTTACGTTTTCATTAATTAGCATTTGACTTTGGATTAATTTTAATTAATTAAATGTATAAATAATTAATGAAAAGCTGCTATGGCTGCTGGATCTTGGACTTTTGGGACCAAATCCAATGGCCCAAAATCAATCTTATCAAAAATCAATGGCTAGGATTTAATTAGCTTAAATTAATTAATTTTAAAAATCAAAAAAATAATAAAAAATAGGGCTCAATAGGGTGGCTGGAGCAGGCATAGGGTGGGAAGCTCTTGGCTCAATGCAATTTTTAAAATTAAAAAGAAATACCAATTTATAATTAAATACCTCAAAGCTAGGGGATAAAATCCAATTTTGTGAAAAATCAAAAAGTATAAATATGGGGCATGGGGTGAACGACCAAGCACTCAAACTCAGCTCCATTTGAGCATTTTTTCACCCCCACCACGTTTTATCCTTGAGGAGAAAGAAGAGGAGGAAGTTAGAGAGAGAAAGTGCGAGAAAAAGTGGGATATCTCCACTTCGGGTAAGCAATTTCTTTCCAAATTTCTTTTGGATGTTAATTAGGGTAAAATCATGCTTAGATAATTCTTAAGCATGAGAAAATAAGTAAAGTTATAATGCTTAATTGGAATCATGCCGAAACATCGAAAATTTGGAGTAAAGATGGAGCATTCGGGAAGATAGCATATGATATGTGAAAATAATGATCCAAATTTGATAAATGATGATTTGGGATGTATGAATATGATAAATATAATATTTTAATGATGATATATTAGTTTCATGATTTTTGGAATTAAGGATTATGCTTAAGTGAATTTATGTTGATTTTTAGTATATGGAGAAAATGATTTATTTAGCCAAGTTAATGATGATAAATTCATAATTCATGAATTTTCCATGATATACTAAGCATAAGCTATGTCATGGTATTTCTTATTTTTGGAAAAAATATTAATTTTTGGAACCCATGGACAGTAACCCACGTTGCTGTGAACAGTAACATCGGGTGAACAGTAATTTTGCTACAGTAATATGCTACAGTGCCATGAACAGTAATTATGAACAGTGAACAGCGTATTTTGGAAAAAAATTGAGATTTATTTTTATATATTTATGAGGATATATGGATGAAATTTTAAAGGATTTATGGATAAAAATCCATATAAATGAGTAATGACCAAGTATCTTTATACAATTAACCTCTATGGGAATGAGGTAATGAATGGTTATAAAGCAAGCATGGAAAGTAAACTAAGACATAGGATGGATGGATAAAATATCCATTTTCTTTGTATAGGGAAAAAGGAAAGGAAAAGGTGGAGGACACGGACTGAGGAGGTAAGCAAGAGAACTTTTTTTTAAAATGTGATTTTATTGTTTTATTGTAAGAAAGCAATCCTTTTGAAAATGATGATTTGTAAGCAAGCTATATGTTTTCTAAAATGTTTTAAATGATTGCAAATTGTTTGCTCACATATTTTATGAAATGTGTTTAAGGGTGGTCATTCCTATAATGTTTTGAAATGATGAATGTTTATGAGTTTTTATGATAAGTCATGCCGGCATATTGATATCATGTGATGTTCATGGACATGTGCACATGTATGATGTATAAGGAAGAGGCTTTGGTGGAGGTAGAAAGCGGATCAGAGGGTCCCCCTTCACTATTGCCGAGTCGTATGGGCTGTGTGCCGACGGCGTCCTCCCCAAAGGTGGAGGCAAAGGAATGTTATGTGTAAATGAATGCATTGCATTTTCATACATTGATTGAAAATGAAAAGCATGGATTTGAAATGATGTTTTTAAATGAATGGTGCAAACAATTCTCTACATGAGAATGACAAGTCACCTGGTGTAAGAGGTATAT
Source organism: Annona cherimola (assembly GCA_030490835.1). Taxonomy (NCBI): domain Eukaryota; kingdom Viridiplantae; phylum Streptophyta; class Magnoliopsida; order Magnoliales; family Annonaceae; genus Annona; species Annona cherimola. The sequence continues at coordinate 49,672,698 of CM059977.1, read as the reverse complement.
GATGCCGGGAAAATCAAAAGTCATGCATGTAGGAACCATGTAGGCGTCAAGAGGAAGAGAGGTTCCCCTTGATGAGGCCAAGTCGGAGACAGCTGGCGTATTGGACCACGCTATGTGAGATGTTCCCTGGGCTAGCGTACCCACACGCACGAAGGTTTATGTCAGGAATGAAAAGAAAGTATTTGCACACATGGATTTGAAAAGATATTTTTAAGGGATGATGCAAATAATTCTCTACATGAGAATGACAAGTCACCTGGTGTAAGAGGTATATAATGACCGGAAAAATCAAAAGTCATGCATGTAGGAACTATGTAGGCGTCAAAAGGAAGAGAGGTTCCCCTTGATGAGGCCAAGTCGGAGACAGCCGGCGTATTGGACCATGTTATGTGAGATGTTCCCTGGGCTAGCGTACCCGCGCACAAAGGTTTATGTCAGGAGTGGAAAGGAAGCATTTGCACATCCAATGTTTATGAAAAGGTTTCTATTCCATTGATAGTTGATCACTTGCTAAGTGTCTCCTATTGAATGGAGAGAAATGCATTTACGAATGATTTTCATGAATGGTTTATGAAAGGTTTCCAAAAATAGTTTACGAAAAGGTTTCTATTCCGTTGGTAGTTGATCACTTGGTAAGTGTCTTCTACCGAATGGAGAGGAATGCATTTAAAATGAAAAATGCTTGCTTATTGAGTTTCGACTCATGTTTTGTTTTCCCAACCTCAGACAGGTGTAGGGAAAGACAAGAGATGAAGGGCATGAGTTGCTAAAGGAAAAAGAAGAATCTACAAAGGTTAGTAGATTTTTGTATGAATAGATTCCCTAACGGGATATGATGAAAAAGGGTATAGGTTGTATAAAATTATGAAGTTATGAATAATATGAGAAGTTGATGATTTATGATGTTATGGATAAGTCCATTATGAATGATGATGAGTATATGTTTATGTGATGAAAGAAAAGAAAAAAAAAGAAAAAAAAAATGGACGAGATCCAATTAAGTACCCGCCGCGTGATCAGGGCAACAATCCTGATTCACACTTAATCGATAAGATCTTGGAGTAAGGACTATGTGGACGCCTCGGTTCGGGGCGCCACAATTATAAAGGATGCAATTAAAGGTTATTGATGACAAGTGTAAGTGTTAATTGGTGATATGCATGTATGTTGGGTTCATGTGCAAGAATAAGAATGAAACTTAGCAAAAATGAGACCATACGTAGCTGTTTTGGAAATGGATGATAGTTACAGAAATTTTAATGGAATTTATGTTATTTAAGCTATTGAACAAGCACCTAACAAGACCACAAGAGTGGTTGGCTGATGATTTTCCATGTGTATATCATTAAAGTTCAATTGTATAAATGAAACACTAGTGAAAATGAGCTCAAATAGGGCTGTTTTGAATAAGGGACATGAATTCCAGAAATTTCATGTGAATTTAGTGTATTATAGATCATAAACAAGCCCTTAAGTGGTCACAAGAATGGTTGATAGATAGCACCTTATGTATGTATAATTAAGGTGCAAGTGCATAAATGAAACTTAGAAATATGAGACTATCTAGGGCTGTTTTGTAAAGGGGGATAATGAACATGTATTCCAGAAATTTTATGTGAATATTATGTCGTTAAAAATTATGAATAAGCCCTTAACATGCCCACAAGAATTGGTGATAGTTAGCATCCCATATATATTATTGAGGTGCAAATGTATGAATGAAACAAAATGAAAATATGAATGTATTGGGCTGTTTTGAAGAAGGCGATTAATTTTAGAAATTTAAAATGAACTTGGCGTGTTATATATTCTATACAAGCCTTGAGATGATTATAAGAGTTATTGGTTGATGACTCTTCTATGTATGCTCTAAAAATGCAATTGTATGAGTAATATATAATAAATATAGACATGTATGTGGCTGATTTGGAATAGATGACCATTTCAGAAATTTGAAGCGAACTTAGCTTGTTAAAGATTGTAAACAAGCCACTTAAATGATTATACAAAGTTAAATGGCAAGTGTCGGAGTGATATATGGCAAATATATGCATATAACTGACTGTTTTGGAAAAGATAGCTAATTTCATAAATTTTGATTTGGAATGAACTTGCTATAGACTATAAACAAGTACCTTGAATGATAACAAGAGTTAATATCCTAGGTGTGGATATTGAGTGACATAAGTGATTAACCATGGAGATCAAATGAGTATATGCATAATATGGGTTTCTTAAAATGTGGGTATTTGTTTCAAAGAAAGGATTTATGTAAAATTGGCTTGTTATAAGTTATAAACAAGCACTTTAAATGAATGTAAAAGTTTAATACCCTAAATTTTAAGTGTTGAATGAAATGAATAGTTGTTAAACAGCAAGTACCCTATACTTGGGTATTAAATGAAATAAATGACAATCACTAAGTTGAAATGGATATATGTGATTGTTAGAAAGATGGATTAAATTTAAAAAAAAATTGAATATGAATTAGTTGCTACAAATCATAAGCAAGTCTCATGAAAATTACAAGTGATTGAATATCATAGACTTGGATATTTAATAGAATAAATGAATATTTACTAAGTTTACAAAGGTAAACATGTATATATGTAACCATTAAAAAAGGTAAATATTAATGGTTACTAAGAAGGATAAATGTTAATTGCTAGAAGTTAACTTGCTATAATAAATGCAAAAGTTTGAAAACCCTAGACTTTGGGTTGAATGGAAAGATCGATCAACCATGAAGGTTATATACACATGAATATACATATAAGGATGTTAAATGATGTGATGTATTAATAGAAAAAAACATTTAAAGTTAACTTGCTTAGGATTAAACACAAGTTGAAAATCATATGATACATATACATGTGTCATTTAAGACACAAGGAAAGGACAAAGGAACTTACTAAGATTATATAGTTATGTGGTTATCAATGGACTTATGAGTAAGTCAAAATATATATATATATATATATATATATATATATATGACCATTAGCAAAGGTGAATATGGACATTCATTCCAAAGAAAGGATTGATTAAAAATTAGATTGTTGTAAAATATGAATGAATATCTTGAATAATTTTAAAATATCTATACACTAGACATAGGTATGAAGGAAAGAAACAAAGAATTTATTAAGTTTATATGACTATGGGGTTGCTAAAAAATATAACTATTAACCCCAGAGAAAAAGTTACTTGTTACGAACCATATAGGAATTGAAAACCATATGACATGTATATATGAATTCATAAAAAAAAGGCATGCAAGCACAAGACATCATGTAAATGTATAATGAAATCATTTTCACTTGTCTAGGAAAAGATGGAAGGCGCAAGAGGATCATCACAGGTAATCAAGCAACACTTTTGCAAATGTGTTTTCTTCTCAAAAAATGAAATGAATTGTAAACTGCTTTAATTGAATGTTCTAAAATTATCTAAAGATGGTCATTCCTTCATCCCAATTGAACTATTATTTTAACATCCTATGTCTATGTTTCCATAAGATAAATTGATTACCGTTCATGTGTTCACAATGATTATGCAAATATTTCTTTGAATTAAATGGTGTTATATTGAAATGATGTTCAAAAGGATTGTACAAATACTTCTCTACGTGAGAATGATAGGTTGTCATGTGAATGGGGTATATAATGTTGGGGTGAATGAGAGTCATGCATGGAATGGAAATCAAGTAGGCGAGTCAAGGTAATAACAGGACCGAGTATCCACCCTTGATGTTGCCAAGTCGGAAAGTCCAGCGTCATGGATGGAAATGATCATGTCATGAAAAGATATTCACCTGGCTAGCGTACCCTCATATGAAAGATTATGTTATGGATGGATGATTACTTTATAAGTGTTGCCTATCTAATTAAAAGAATGCATTTGCATATCCATGGTTTATGAAATACCCAGAAATTAGGATTGAAAAAGTTTACATGAATGATTTAAATGAAAGGTTTACATAAAATGTGTTACATGAAAATGAAGAAAATGCTTGCTTGTTGAGTTCCGTACTCATGTTTTGTTTTTCCCAAACATAGACAGGTGCAGGAAAATTCAAGTGATGGAAAACATATTCTTATTCAGAAAAGAAACAAGGAATTCTCAAAGATTTGTGTTCCTTCGTATGTTGAAAAATGGATAAATGCCCTGTTGGGACTAGGGGTGTTAACGGATTGGGTTGAACGGGTTAGAGCTTAATCATAATCCTAACTCATTTAATATATCTCAATCCTAATCCGTTTATTAACCCATTTAAAAAACTTAAACCCTAACCCATTTACAACCCATTTAATAAACGGGTTAACGGGTTGTGTTTGTTACTAATTTTCATGCTAAAAATCTTCAATAAAGTCTGTAAATTTAAATAAATTAAATAATTCGAAGCTAACATACCTGAATTTAATTTATTTTGGCTTGAAAACATCAGTGTCAATCTCAAGTCATCTCTTTAATGTCAATTCCTATTATGAATATTATATATATATTATAATATATTATATTAAATGAGTTATACGAGTTAGATGGGTTAAATAAACAGGTTGGACGGGTTGCGAAGCCTCAACCCTAATCCGTTTATTTAATTAAATGGTTGAACGGATTGGCGGATCATAACCCATTTATTCAAAAATCCCAACCCAAACCCATTTATTAACGGGTTGAACGAGCGGGTTAACGGGTTGATCATGACCATTAACACCCCTAATTGGGACATGATGTGAGTAGGACATATGTTCAGGATACCTTGTATAGGATCATATGATTGAGACAGGAAAAAGATTAAATTATAAGTGCTTGTATGCTGATGGATATCTTATACTGATATGAAATTATCAAATTATGAATATATTATATGAAAATAACATGATCAGTTCAAGAAGACCTTTAATGTAAAGGAGCAAGTTGATATGTTATGAATAATATGTGCAATTGGTTAAAGTATATGTTGCTTGTAAAAGATTGAATGAGATGAAGGGAATGAAAAAAATTATTATTATTCCGCTAAAAGAAAATGAATACAAAAATCCCGACGCGTGAACAGGGTAACAATCATGTATCACATTTAAACGATCCCGAATAAGGTTTTGTGACGCCTCGGGTCGGAGGTGCCACATAATTGGACATCGACATCTCTAAAAAAAGCAGCCCTCTTACTTATAGAGATTCATGAGGACAGTAAAGTATGAAAATTTGTAGACTAGCATAATACAAGGTGTAAGTAATGTACAGTAAAGAGGGCCATTGGAGAAGAAGGACGGAACGTAGTATCCAACACTCCCATTCCAAATGGAGTGGAAGAAGACAGAAAATTCTGGGCTCTTGCACCTAACAATTGCTTTAGCATTAGATCAGCCCATAAGCTAGCTATGCAGAGTTTCTCCCAGGAGGAAGAAATGTAAGAGAGTTGAGGGACGAGGTAATAATTCAAAAAATTTAGCAACTGAAGATCTGAAAAAAGATCATTATTTTTGTTGGAGAGTAATTACAGGGGCATTATTAAATTTTGCAAAAAGAGGCATCGTTTTTTTCCAGTTCTCATGCAGTAAGAAGAATTTGTCCCCCCTAATCTTCTTCTTGTGCTCCTATGGGAGGATATGGCAGCTTAAAAACAAGTACAAGATTCCAGTTCGGGTTGTGGGGTAAATTCAAATGAACTTCGTGAACCTAAACAACCCTATGAGGCGGTGTCCTAAAGAAAGTGTTCTCAAAATACATGCGGACGCAGGTTTATTTTTTCACAAACAACGTATGGGTGCAGGACAGTAATAAAAGACTAGAATGGTCAAGTTATGGCAAAAGTATGGAGAGTGGAAAGGCTAACTGTTCCCCTATTAATGGAAGCTCTTGCGGTGCTAAGAGGTATGATCTAGTCAAAGGATTTGGCCTTCTAAAAAATCCAGTATGAATCAAATTCATTGGCAGTAGTTAAATCTCCCAAAAGATGGTGTTACAAGGTCTTAGGTTGGTGCATTGGTACAAAGATCAAAAAGCTTTAAGCCTTTTTTTGAATTGTGTAGTTTCTCTCAGGTGTACAGATCTGGTAACTATGCAGCTCATTGGTTAGCTGACTTTGCACAAACAATGCACACGTCAAATATGGAGTGGATAGATAGCTCTCTTTTTTGTATATCAGAGGACTTCGAAAGGAGAACGAATCTCTGGCGATCTCATCTCATCCAAGAGGACCAGTCTCTACTGGAAGCTTGAGATTGAGAGTCTCCAACTTTTTGCCTTATCAAAATAATAATAATAGGCAGACAGGCCCGGTAGCTGATTTGTGGAGAATAAATTAACAAAAACGTCTTAACTAGCGAAGATAAAAGAACATTTACAATTCATGTAGAATCCTGCTAGAAAATGTATCATCCACATTCCACATCTTACACAATGCATTGCTGCACCCAAATAGCAGCATTTCCATGATCTGCTAGCAAAAGAGTATTATCCACATTCATTATCTTCCCAAAAAGCAGCTCCAAAACATGGATCTCGCTAGCCAAAAGGCATCAAAAGCTATTCTCCATAATTATCAATTTCACTTTGCATATTACTTTAACCTTAGAGCAATTCTACACTGCTGCCAGCAGATGCATCCAACCCAACAGATTCTTCCTCATAACCTCCCCCAGCAGCAAGAAAATTCCAGTATTTCTCCAGCATGTGGTCAACTGGCTGTACACGTTCCCATTTTCCCGAGCAAAATATGGCATAAGCATCAGCAGCGTACCTGTCCATAAAATTATGACTGGTTAAATTATAGTTGAGTGAAATGAAAGAGAACTACCCAACGCAATGGGTTTCCATGGCACATCTACATTCTTATACCACGCCTGCTTACAAAAAGCATGGGCCAGTTCAAATGTATCCTAAATGGAAGTTGGATGCACTTGAATAGCTGAAACTAAAATCTAGCCACAATTCATTTATAAAATGGCTGGATTGAATAACCAAAAAGTGTTGAGCCCCTGAACTTGATGACAAATCAATGTTACAGTTGTAAAAGGGAAGATCTTACTTTCCAACACCATGCAATTGCGTCACATGAGTCCAAAAGTCCTCAAGATACTCCTCAGAAAAGCGTCTGATCATTGCAGCCCTCTTGTTCTGTAGCCCCAAAGACTTGATGACTTCCTTTATATCTTCATCAGCAACCTCCGTTGCTGCTTTAGCATTAGGAAGCAGACTAAAGAAATCAGCCAGCACTTTTTTAACCTGCAACACACTAAAGCAAAAGATAAGTGCATGCTTCCCGCCAACTTACAAGAAGACTGCAAGGAAGACTACTTTTAAAAATTTAATAAGAAGAAACTTCAAAACACCATCCCAATACAGACAGTTGGCTTGCAATTAGCTTTTTTTTCAAAGCTTTTCTCTTCTTTTTCTTTCAGATTTGCAAAAGAGGCCAGCATACTTAGTGACTACAGAGATCATAGCAGCCATATTTTTAATATTTTATTAAAGCAAAACAATTCTTAAATCCATCACAAGGACATTAATATCCCACGTTGCTTCTTCTAAAGAGCACTAGAGATCACAAACATTTTGATGCACATTTGCATTACATGGAGCAAAGCACATAAATATGTATCATCTGACGGTAGATGGAAATGCAAAGAATCATCAATTTCAAGAAACTGCGCCATATAAGGTACATTTAAACTGCCCCAACTAGTCTCCATTTGGCCTGCAGTTCCTAATACAATTGCAGAAAGCAATACCCAATTGGCATACCAGTTTGGCTAGGGTTCATGATTAAGTCACATTTAAAAAATCAAAACACCTCTTTTTAAGCTTATTTACAGCTAAATTGCACAAATCCAAGAAGCCAGAATTTTTAGCTTCCCATAATCATAGGAAATCACAACTGCATTGTGAATAGGGAATCACACCAATGGGCCAAACAGAGCATAACAAACTACAACATGATTTCCAATGTCATCCAAACCAACTACAGATATTTGGAAATATGTCAGGCAGCTTCCTAAGATTAGTTGTTTGCACATATATCTATTCCAAACACTCTCAGATAACAACGTTTTCAGCAACAAAGAAAATACAAGGTGCAGTCACTTAAGGCCAAATTTAGCAGCAGATGAAAGCAGTTTTAAAACATAGTTTTACTCCAAAAAGAGTGTTGCAAAGTAAGAAATTGGTTAGCATTTGGCCATGTCATCCCAAAAGTTTTATTAGCATTATCTGTGTTTAGTTGGTGGCATGCACACCCATCCGTGACTTAATAATTCAATGTTACTGGTATCGTTGTGTTTTATCCATGATACATGAGCTTATGTGACTACAAGAAGTTCCAAGCTTTCAGCTGCATCCTAAAACTAGTAAGGATTTGGCAGTTTGAAAAAGACCCATCCGTGACTTAATAATTCAATGTTACTGGTATCGTTGTGTCTTATCCATGATACATGAGCTTATGTGACTACAAGAAGTTCCAAGCTTTCAGCTGCATCCTAAAACTAGTAAGGATTTGGCAGTTTGAAAAAGACCCATCCGTGACTTAATAATTCAATGTTTCTGGTATCGTTGTGTTTTATCCATGATACATGAGCTTATGTGACTACAAGAAGTTCCAAGCTTTCAGCTGCATCCTAAAACTAGTAAGGATTTGGCAGTTTGAAAAAGACATCTGAGGTTTCTGGCCAAACACTTACCCACGCAGCAAAAGCATGTTTCCGCACAGTGAAATGCTCATGCTTCCCAAACATAGCACAAAATATCAAACACCCACCATGCTCTAGGGATGATTAAGACAAGCTACTAAGTATAGAAATAGCAAAATACTTACTTTGAGAGTGAATTTAAGGTACAAAAAATGCAGAACATATTAAACATTCATTATCTAAATGCTGGGACCTAAATAAAGAAAATATGATAATTTACAGCTGATTCTCAAACTGTTTGGATCTTACATCATTTCAGACTACCTGCTAGTATCTATTTCTAGAAGATTTTTCAAGAGCCATTCAAATTTTCTGACAGGAATAAACTAGAAATTTGAGGAAAAACAGCATTCCTAGTCCAACCCAATCTATAGAAATTATTGACAGCACATCCAAACATGATTGCCTACTTCCAATAATTTGGAATCAGCAATTCTACAGTCCAATAGTTAACAATAATTAAACCTAACCTAATGAGTAATGCTTAGTAACATCAAGCTTCCTTAAGAAAAAATAATGAACCAACTCACGTAATTCCAATCAGTTCATAAACATATCAACCATGCTCCAGCAACCGTACACTCCAGTCAGCAAGATCTAAAATTCACCAATTGCATAGTACCATATAAAATCAGCCATTTCTTTTGAAACATAAAGATTCCTTCAGAAAAATAAGGGTCCAACTAGCAAATTGTAAGCAGCTCTAATTGCTTAGTAGCATCAAGCTTCCTTTAGCAAAGTAAACAGCAATAGGCATATTCCAACAACATCATCTATCATTAGAGTAACATGCACAGGGGAATGGACAATGCAATTAGCTATTCCAAATTGTAGGTGATTTTCATCCCACCCTTTCTTGCTGGAAGCCACAGTAGGAGAACAGCCAACAACAATAAAATGGAAATCATTTGATGAGTAAATCAAGACTAGATCATGCCACTCGTGACAATGTTAGCCCCTGCCCCTGATAAAATTATGTAAAATTTACAAAACCAGAGGAAAAGCATAGGATGCTTCTACACCTTATGGCTCATGGTTGCAACAGCACTTCAAACAATCTATTTTTGTTTTTCAATAATTCTCGGCAAAAAAGAATAAGCTATGTGGGTTCCATGGAAGCAGGTAGAAAAATCCAACAGTTCTATAGCATGGCATCAGCAGCATGTGTGCTGATGAGAGGAAAATGCAATGCAGGTGGAAAAAGGAAGGGAAAGGAACCTGACGACCAGTGGTGCAGTTCAAAAGCATGCAAATGACAATAACTCTCCAAGGGTCATGAGCATGATCCTCCTGAAGGAGGGAGTGCACAGAGCGTGGTGGCTCCCACGTCCTCTCTGCAGCACTCTGCCTCCTGTATGCTGCGTCCCGCTTCTGGCTTGCAGAGAGGACAATGCTGGTTCTCTTCCTCCTCTTCTTTGGAGGCGGGGATGACATAGGAGCAGCAGCAGCTGTAGGTTCTGCTGCTTCATCGAATGCGCAAACACGGCAGCGACAGCGGCGACGAGGACACGAAGAGATATTCCTAAGCGGTTTTACAGCGGCAGGGATGGGACTCATAAGAGTGGAAGCCGCAGCAGCAGCAGCATCCGTTTTTGCTTTTGCGGTACTGATTTTAGGAGGGAAAAGAGGCAAAGGACGGCCAGAGGGAGGGATGTAACGGAAGCTTTCAATGGGAGGCGGTTGATCAGAAGAGGGCGAAGGTGATTTGATTCCATCAACTTTAACGACTGAGTGAGTTGCTAGTTCGTAGGGAAGGGAGGTAGTGTCATTGGTTTTGAGGAAGGAGGAATAGGTGATGGCGGAGTGCTTGGGATTGTTGAAGAATCCGGAGAGGGCGACTCTTTTGGGTTCTAGTGGTGAAGAAGAGGCCATGGTAGTGGTGGTGGAGGTGGAGGGCTTGGGATTGTTGAAGAAGCGGGAGAGGACGACTCTTTTGGGTTCTGCTTCTACTTGCGAAGGAGAGTCAGTGGTCGAGGAGGGCTTAGGATGGTTGAAGAAGCGGGAGAGGACTCTTCTGGGTTCGACTTCTACTTGTGAAGGAGGGGCGGCGGTGGTGAAGTGCTTGGGATTGTTGAAGAAACGGGAGAGAACGACTCTTTTGGGTTCTACTTCCACTTGTGTAGGAGGGACGGTTGCGGTGGAGGGCTTGGGATTGTTGAAGAAGCGGGAGAGTACGACTCTTTTGGGTTCTACTTGCGAAGGAGGGGCGGTGGTGGCGGAGGGCTCAGGATTGTTGAAGAAGCGGGAGAAGACGACTCTTTTGGGTTCTACTCCTACTTGCGAAGGAGGGGCGGTGACGGTGGAGGGCTTGGGATTGTTGAAGAAGCGGGAGAGTACGATTCTTTTGGGTTCTACTTCTACTTGTGAAGGAGGGGCCGGGGTGGTGGAGGGATTGGGATTGTTGAAGAAGCGGGAGAGGACGACTCTTTTGGGTTCTACTTCCACTTGTGAAGAATAGTCGGTGGTGGGGGGGGGCTGGGGATTGTTGAAGAAGCGGGAGAGGACGACCTTTTTCTCTGATTCCACGGGCTTAGGATTGGGATGGTGGAAGCCATTCGTCTCGCAGCCTTCCGGCAGGGGAAGGAGATCGCTGACCATGATTCTTGGCTTGCACTCGCCGTCCGTTCCTTCTGCATCTTAGGCTAGCATTTTATAGATGGTTCCCAGCAGGATCGAGAATCGGGAGAGGGACCTAAAAGCGTTATTTGAGTTTCGCGCCCGCTGCCGCCAGCATTTCTCGTTTCCCGCCCTTGCCAGTTTTAGTTTAACGCCTTCTGCTGGCGCGTGGATCACGCAATAATCAATGCTCTTTTTACGCTTTTTTATGACGTCTCAATTTTATTGAGCATCGTGTGAATATCATGTCACTTTCTGATGGCCTAGGATATACGAAAGTTAGCATGACACGTGATCAAGATATGAAAATGTTTGACGACATGGCATATAATTTAGAATGAAAAAATGAGCGCTTTAAGGTAGCTTAGGTCTTGTTGACAAGTTTGATTTTAGCTCTCACATCATTGCGAGATTTAAGCAAAATAAAAAAAAAACGCATAAAAAAAAAAGAAAAACTTATGCAAGAAGGGTTTCAAAGATGGTAATGCAAAACCTGAATTTTTTAATATGTCTCCGGATGCAATATGATAAAAAAAAAAAAAAAAAAAATTACATGAAATTGGTTTGGAAAACATAACAATGGACAGATCATTATTTTTGTGAAACCGTAGGAGATGATTTTATGATTTTAATGTTTATAAATACTAAGATTACGTAATGCTCCATCAATCATATCCTCCACCAACCAGCAGTTGCTATGTAAATTCAAGCCAAGATCCATCAAGTTGAGTAAAGCACATATCTACGTGTGCTAGAAACTTATGGGATATTAGTCCACTTAAATATTTACAATAGTAAAAACTGGTACTGTCGGTAACAAATGACCAATTATAGTACAGTGTAAGCATTACAAAATTAATAGACACATCTGTTTGGTATTATTAAAATTTACATCGACTTGCTTAACGTTCACAGTCTGACTACATAAATATCACAAATTTAAAATGCTGATATATAAATACTTAATTTCAAATGAACATTTAAATCTAAATACATATTTAATTAGACTTCCATTATCTTGCTAATACTTATAATGTGTGTTTAACGTCTGCTTTCCTGTCAACTAAAAATAATAACAAAACAATAATGAGCTTGGACAAACTTGTTAAATAGGAAATTAGCTTAAAACTATTAAGGGTGTGTTTGGTTGGAAGTAAAACTTTTGATGAAAAGTTTTGGGGGTAGAAGTTGTCAAATTGATAGAAAATGATGTGATATAATAGGGGTAATGATGAGGAGTAAAAAGAATAAAGTTAAAATAGATAGGTTAGTTGTATGGGTAGTTGTGTAGAAATGATTGAAAAGTATAGTAGTTTGTATAGAAAAATGTGAAAAAATAATTAAAAAATAGAGTAGTTATGAAGAATGAAAAGTTTTGAGTTGAAAAGTTTTAGTTGACATATTTTGGCCCCAAACAAACACACCCTAATACTATAAGTCAACCATTTCAAGACAAAGCAATTGAAATACTACAATGTTCTCAAATAATTTAACATACTATTGCCTATAATCACACTGAAATGCAACTGCTCATACAAATTGACAAGCTGCGTATATATCTAATTAAAATGTTCGTTTTAACGCAAGTGTACTTGCCAATCAAGTAATAAAGAGTAAGTACAGTACCATTCCCACAAGGATTATGTTAAACAAATCAACACCTTAAATTTCAATAATCTAAAGTGAGTTAGTAAAGTGAATGAGAATTTGTTTTCAAATAATTGCATTAAACTAAACTAAGCAAAATAGTAAGTGACCAGAGTGGAGTGGATACTGTTGATATTGCTTTGAAATGATTAAGATAGGTAGAGATATGAATTCATTGAATCATAACTATGTCATTTGGTCCCATTTAAGTTAGTTGCGCAGAGATTATTAATCTAGATTCACTTATATTCATATATGTCTTCTAACACATACAAACATAACCAAGTTTTAGTTATTTGCTATGTTCCTATGTATACAAGTAAAACAAGGTTGATAGCCACATAACCTCATAAAGATTACACAGGGTTAATAGGTATATTCCAATCCATATTAACATCTAACACAAACAAGAGCGAGAACACTTGTGTCTTGTATATGGATCTTATTAAAATTCCACTTTTTCAAGCGTGAATCTGAATATTCAATCAATCCACAAGGTTGCAAAGTTTGTAAATGCATTAAGTATGATATATAACGGTAATCTCAAGCAACTCAAGTCACAACACAATTGTATTATCATTTCAAACATAAGAAAACTAAATAACATTGGCTATGAGTTCAAATCATACATATCTCTCACCATAGGAAGATTCAGCCCATAAATATGACTTCAATTCTTATTCAAATCAAGTTTACAATCATTCAAAGTAAAGAGAACAACAAAAATGAAGAGAAAGATGAGAAGAGGAGATGAAACCCAATAGATTCACCGTAACAGTTTATATCTCCACTTGCTCTCTTCTCTCTTTTCTTGAAGCCTTAGTTTTCTCTCTTTCTCCATAGCAGTCACAAGCTCTCTTTTTTTCCAAATAAAACCTTAAGTGTTATATTTATACCCTGTAACATATCGGTCAAAAAAAATGATCCCGAGCCGTATATTTAAAGCAATTTCCTAAGATTAATCACACATTTATGGCAAAATTAATTATTATAATTTCATAAAAATTTTAAAATTTCACTTCCACTAGTTATGTTCTCATTATTATATTAAGGCACAAAGAAATTTTTTTTAAAAGTCTAATTCTCAATACGTGCCTTTAAAATAAATAAATTGAAATAATTATTTTTGAAAATCTTTTTGTAAATCTAAAACGTTAGTGTCCCAATTGATTTGCTACACCTGTAAAAATAATGGGTTAGTCTCAACATGACTAGCAAGTAGAAAATTATTTGAAAATGGATAATAGCCCAAATAAAACTTAATTAAATGATAAAATAATCATTTAATTTAATATCTTAAAAATTAGGCTTCAAATGCAAAATCAAACCCTTCCATTGAGTCCAGAAGCATCAAAAACTTAGAAATAGACTATTTGATCATTCAAATCGGAGTTCAATGAAAAAATAATAATAAAATGAAATGAACGGCTCATATTAAGCCACATCATCGTAGCCTTTCCTGCATAAGGGACCCACCCGGGTCTCTCTCACTTAGCCTGTACTGCTGTAATGGCTGCATATCAATTTTAATCCATTATGTTAAAACGTTAGAAGCATTAAAGTCATTAAATACATCAAATATATTAAATAGTCAAATGCAATGAAGAAAATTCAATGCAAATACATGATTTACATACATCTGTCGGAATTTCCTCTCCCTAACGAATTGCTTTTCTCTCTCCTCAAATTCGTCCGCAACCTCAAATTCTTGCTCGACAAATTTTAATACTAGACATTCGTAATTTTAGGCTATGTAATTTAATTTTATGTAGGTTAATATTACATAAGCATCATTACATATACTATAATTAACCCACATCAGTAATAAATAATTTCAATATATATATACAACATATCAATGCATTTATACAAAAATAAAATGCATAGTAAAACTCAAAAATCTCAATACGTATAATTTCAAGCATAAAATTGAACATATTTACCTGCAAAATTTTATATCCTAAAAACTTAGGATTATAAAATTTTATTATGTCAAATAGAGCCTAAAAATCATATAATGTAATGCTTTATTCATAATAATTATATAAAAATAATTCCAACACATAAATTACAAAATTATTGAACTAAAATCAATTTCCAATTAAAATCCCACTTGCCTTATAAAAGCTCTCTCCTCACGCAAGCCGCTTTCTCTAAAATTCTTTCAACCTTTCTTACGAATACCCCCATCTATCAAATCTCTATCCCAATTTATAGAAGTCTCGTAGCTTCTAAGGGATAGGAGGAAAGGAATAAGATAAAATTTATTTTAAAATTAGATTTTATTTTAACAAATATTATATAGGATAATTCCTATCTCATCATATCTTATCTTGTGGAGAGATAGAGATAAAATTCGTTTCAAAATTAAATTCTATCTTAATCACTCTATCTAGGAGAGTTTTTATCTTATCCTATCTTATCCGGTGAGGCCCACGTGCCTGGGGAGGCAAAAGTGCAAAAATTAATTATTTTTCAATATTTTACATACCCCCTTTAACCTAGCATGAAACACATGCTTAAACTCACTCGTGTGAGGATCGGCGCCTAGGCGCCACTTTTTTGGAAGCTGCCTAAAGCTACCTATTTCTGGACTTTTCTACTGTAGTAGTACTTGAGGCCGAGGCGCCAGGGCGCTAGTTTTCTGCCTTGCGTTTTTAGTGTGTGCTTGTAATGCAACTCTTTTCCCGTCACTTTGGCATGAAGTTTATGAGTTAGCCACCATCTTTCCCTATAATAAAACATACAAAACAAGTAAATGTTATCCTAATTGATGCAATGAAATTGCTAACAAGTTAAATGACATGATTTGTATTGAATTAACTAAAAAATGCATGAAATCTACACATAAGGCCTAAAATGCAGAAAGGAGAAAACTAATGTAAAACTTATGTAAATTTACATGTTTCTCTTGAACTAGCATTCCAAATGAGTGCAAAATGAGCATTAATAACTCTAATTTTATAGAGTTATCACACACCCAAACTTAAATGTTACTAGTCCTCGAGCAACACATTAAAACGCAAATGTATACAACTATTACGTCTTAAAATCAAGTCTACATTTAAATTCTTAGCAATGCAATGATATCTCTCATCTTAACAATGCACAAGATAACAATAAATTGAAATAACTCAGGAATTCCTGTTAAGATCAATCCAAGATATCATTCTCAATATAAAAATCAAACTACATGCAAATGATATACATAAGTAGTTAAAAGTTATAGTTCAACCTTGCTAACTGTTCTCTTGATTAAAAGAGCTTCTTAGGACGGATGTAATATAAATGAGTATGCTCAAAATAAATCTATTATCTCAAAAGGACATAGCATTCATCTGTCTATTTTACTTGGCCTAGACTTACAAAATTGTACAATTAGTTCTCCCAAACTTATTGTTTTAACTCTCCTCACCATATTTCTGAGTATCTGGAGAGAATCTTCTATGAAACGGTATTACTGTGACTTTCCATTGCCTTTTTATGAGAACCTTGACATTTTTAGATACCAAGTTCTGGCTACTCAGCTTGGACCAGTCATCCCCTTCATTATTTATTGCAAAATCTTATTAGGAGGAATATATTATAGCCTCCATTTGAGGTTAGTAAAGTTGTTATGAGGAAATAAAAAACTCTATTTTTGGGTGGTTTAAATGAGATGCCATTAAGTGATTGAAATTAGAAATGGAAATTTCCTATGATTTCAATGTTTCGTTCCTCCCAATGTCCTCTATTTATCATAACACGTTTGTGTTGGTCCCGAGTTAATGGCAAAACCCAAGAGGGGAGGGGTGAATTGGGTATTTAAAAATTTATAACTTAAACAGAAACTTAACCCCGGATTAATTTAATCCCCTTAATGAAGAAACGAAATAGAAAGCAATATAATATAGAGAGCAGAAACATAAATCAAGCACACAAGATTTTTATAGTGGTTCGGGCAACCTCCCTACTCCACTCTTCCAAGCTCACACTCCTTGTGACTTGGGTTCCACTATTGTATTCTTCAAATACAATTAGAGCCACTGCTCTCTTCTAGATTCCAGCTCTAGGGGGCTTCAACACAACACAGCACAGGTAGGTGATGAGTTCCACTCCAATCACACACTACCTTGCTTACACTTGATCTTAGTTCCTCAAACTAAATTAAGTTCAATATAAACAAATAAAATAACAAAAGGAGTCTACACTTTACAGATGTGTAGAGGCAATTTGGCGCAGAGAAGAACTCGTAATGTAGGCTTTGAATATTCAGAAATGTAGCTCTTGCAACTTGAAGCAAAGTTCTTCCTTCTTGAATGACTTGATCTCTTTAGAGCTCTTGAATATAGGAGTTAAGCACACTTAATGATTCTCAGCTGCTTCCCTCGTTCACATTCAATGCCTTTTATAATTGTGGAGGGAATCCGAACGTTAGAAGGTGGTTGGCGCGCATTAAATGCGCCAACGTTCGAATAAATTCCGACCGTTGCGACCCAAGTCGCAGGCGGAGTCGACTTCGGATGCGACTTCGCCCAAGTCGCAGATGGAGTCGACTTCGGGTGCGACTTCGCTTCTCCGTCGCAACTTCAAGTTCCAGATTAGGTCGACTTGGGCATCGACTTGACCCAAGTCGCAGGTGAAGTCGACTTCGGGTGCGACTTCACCTCTTCAGGTTCCAAGTCTGAGTCTTGAGTCGACTTTGGCTTCAGACTTCAACTCAAGTCGATCATGGAGTCGATTTGGGTTGCGACTTGACTTGGTCTTTGCAAAATATGCTTTGATCCTCATTGATTTTCTTCTATCTTGTTTGGCTTTCTTCCTTTAGTTGCTTTCATTCTAGAATGGCTCCTTATACTTGTAGATCTTGTGAGTCTTGAAGAGCTTTACTTTGATTATTCTTGGATTAGCTTGAACCTTGTGAATCTTTGAAGAACTTGAATCTTGCATGGTAGATTCATGCACCTTGCTTGCTTTTGATTCATATTGATCTTCATGACTTGATTATTTCTTCATCTTGGAGCATGCTTTAATCTTTGTCTTGGGCTTGATAAACTTGATTTTGATAAAGAGCTTGTATCCTTGATTTGGTCTTGAAAGATCTTAAGTTGATTTTGGGAATGAGCTTGAATCTGCATCTTTGATCTTGGAAAAACTCAAGTCGCACTTTGGGGTCGACTTCGTCCGCGACTTCGCCCAAGTCGCAACTGGAGTCGACTTCGTTTGCGACTTCGGCATTCTTCCATCCCAAATTCAGCTCTAGAGTGATTTTCCCAACTGAAGTCGATGCTGGAGTCGACTTCGTTTGCGACTTGGCTTCCCAAGTCGCAAGTGGAGTCGACTTGGCCTGCGACTTCACCTGCTCTTCTTCTATTTTCAACTCTGGACAGATTTGGCTCTTTGAAGTCGAACTTGGAGTCGACTTGGGGAACGACTTGGCCTTCTATGCTTTATGTTCTTCAAATGTATATCCCTTAAACATATCCACAAACATGTTAGTAGCCAAGACTTACTCAAATTGATTTGTTAATCATCAAAACATAGATTTAACTTGTTTTCCACATATTTTCAACAATCTCCCCCCTTTTGATGATTGACAAAACCGATTTGAGTGTATACCTTTCAATAACGTAAAAATAACATGTTTAGCAAACTTTCAACGTTTAACAAACATATGCTCATGAAAACTTTCAAGTTGAAAACATTTAAACTCTTCTCCCCAACCATATCCTACTCTTCTCCCCCTTTGGACTTATATCAAATCCTACTCTTCTCCCCCTTTTTGTCAATATATCAAAAAGTTAGAGGGTAAAGAAAGAGATAGGTGGGTGTGCTCCCCCTAAACAGGTGCTCCCCCTCAGTTTGTGCTAAGTTAATTCAATCATTCCCATGTCATTTCTAATTTTATAAAATGCTTCTTTTGCTAGGGGCTTTGTAAATATGTCTGCAACTTGATCCTCTGTTCTTACATATACCAAACATATGTCATGATTTTCTACATGTTCTCTAATGAAATGGTGTCTAAGGTCTATATGTTTGGTCTTAGAATGCAAGACTGGATTCTTGGTTAGACATATGGCACTAGTATTATCACATCTGATGGGTATATCTTTAAACTCCATGCCATAGTCCCTAAGTTGCTGTTTCATCCAAAGTAATTGGGCACAACAGCTCCCGGCGGCAATGTATTCGGCTTCCGCCGTAGATAGAGCAACACTGGTTTGTTTTCTTGAAAACCATGAAACCAACATGTTCCCAAGAAATTGACATGTTCCACTAGTGCTTTTTCTATCTACTTTGTAACCGGCAAAATCTGCATCCGAGTAGCCGATTAGATCAAAATTAGAGCCCTTTGGATACCAAAGTCCTATGTTGGTAGTGTCAACTAGGTATCTGAAAATTCTTTTCACAGCTACCAAGTGTGATTCTTTTGGACATGATTGAAATCTAGAGCACATACACACACTAAACAATATATCAGGCCTAGAAGCAGTTAAATACAACAATGAACCTATCATGCTTCTATACAATTTTAAATCGACTATTTTTCCTTTTTCATCTTTGTCGATTTTGATTGTTGAGATCATTGGCGTGTTTGCTCCTTTGCTATTTTTCATGCCAAACTTCTTCAGCATTTCTTTGATATACTTGGACTGGTTGATGAAGATTCCTTCATTTAATTGCTTGATTTGCAGTCCAAGGAAGAAATTCAGCTCTCTCATCATGCTCATCTCAAATTCTTTCTGCATAAGCTCAGAAAATTCTTGACAAAGGATTTCATTAGTAGCACCGAAAATGATATCATCAACATAAATTTAAATGATCAATATATCCTTTTCTTTATATTTGATAAACAAAGTGGTGTCTACCTTTCCTTTTTGAAAATCATGATCAATCAGAAATTTGCTTAGTCTATCATACCAAGCCCTTGGGGCTTGTTTTAATCCATATAATGCTTTGGTTAACTTGTACACAAATTTAGATTGATCTTTTTCTTCAAATCCAGGTGGTTGTTCTACATACACCTCTTCATTTATATAACCATTCAAAAATGCACTTTTAACATCCATTTGAAACAATTTAAAGTTCATGTGAGATGCAAAAGCTAGTAAGATGCGAATTGCTTCCAATCTAGCAACCGAGGCATAGGATTCTTCAAAATCTATTCCTTCTTCTTGTGAGTATCCCTTTGCCACAAGTCTAGCTTTGTTTCTCACTACAAGTCCACTTTCATCTAATTTGTTCCTAAAGACCCACTTGGTACCAATAACAGTGCAATCGTTTGGTCTAGGAACAAGGTGCCAAACTTGATTTCTTTCAAATTGATTTAGCTCTTCTTGCATTGCTATGATCCAGTTTTCATCATCAAGAGCTTGATCAATAGTGGATGGTTCAATTTTAGATACAAAGGCGTATTGTCCACAAATGTTTTGTTTTGACCTTCTAGTTTTTACACCTTCATATACATTCCCTATAACTTGTTCAATTGGATGGGCATGTTTGAATTTCAAATCTGTTGGAGGTTTGTAGGAATTATTACCTTCACTTACCCTTTCCTCCATGAAATCTTCTTGCTTTTCCACATGCAGTTTTTCAAAATTGCTTGCTATATCATTTGCATCACTTAAATCATCTTTTCTTTTGTAGCATGGGTTAGTTTCATCAAAAACAACATGTATGGACTCTTCTACCACTTGGTTTCGTTTATTAAATACTCTATATGCTTTGCTATTTGATGAGTACCCAAGGAATATTGCCTCATCACTTTTAGTATCTAATTTTCCCAGGTCGGTTTTTCCATTGTTTAAAACATAGCATGTGCATCCAAAGGCATGAAAATATGAAATATTTGGTTTTCTACCTTTCCATAGCTCATATGGGGTCTTTTTCAAGATTGCTCTAATGGTAACTCGATTCAAAACATGACAAGCTGTACTCACAGCTTCACCCCAAAATTTCTTGGATAATTTGCTCTCATTTAGCATTGTTCTAGCCATCTCTTGTATAGTTCTGTTTTTCCTTTCAACTACTCCATTTTGTTGTGGAGTTCTTGGTGCAGAAAATGTGTGATGAATTTCTTTTTCATTACATAACTCTATGAATCGTTTGTTTTCAAATTCACCACCATGATCACTTCTTATGGTCATAATAGTACTTTGTTTTTCATTTTGCACCAAATTTACAAAAGTTGAAAATATAAAGAAAGCTTCATCTTTGCTAGCTAAGAGAATTATCCATGTGAATCTTGAAAAATCATCAACAATTACAAATACATATTTCTTTCCACCAATGGTTAAAATATCGGATGGCCCATATAGATCCATGTATAGCAATTCAAGTGGCCTAGTGGTGGAGATTTCCTTTTTGGTAGAGAAAGGCATTTTAGGTTGTTTAGATAATTGACATGCCTTGCAAATTTTGTCTTTGTCATATTTCAACTTTGGCAAGCCTTCTACCAAACTCTTCTTCCATAGGGTCTTTATATTTCCCATGTTTATATGTCCAAGCCTTTTATGCCAAACCCATGGATCATTATCAATGGCCATTAGACATTGACCATCTAATTCATCAAGTGAAACCAAATATATATTTCCATGTCTTTTTCCACTAAACATGATATGTTTTCCATCAAATACATTACATATAGATGATTCAAACACAACCTTGTATCCTTTGTCACACAATTGACTAATACTCATTAGATTGTGCTTGAGTCCTTCAACAAACAAAATATTTTCCATGCATGCATTTGAAATACTATAAATGTTTCCTTTACCTTTAATTTTACCTTTCTCATTATTACCAAAGGCAACCGTTCCATCGTTGCAAGGTTTAAGTTTATGAAATAAACTTCTTTCTCCGGTCATATGCCTTGAACAGCCGCTGTCCATGAACCATACATTGTTTGCCTTTGCCTTGAAACAAATCTGAAAATAAAAAGGTAAATCTCATCTCTTTGGTACCCATTTTATGGGTCCATTTGGGTTAGTAATATAATTCAATTTTTGTTGCTCCAACTTAGAAAGCCCAAATCTTGTGTTCCTTGGAACCCAAACTAATTTTGCACCATGGTCATATAATTTCTTAAAGTTACACTTATAGGCTTTATGACCCATTTTATTGTAGAAATTGCAAGCCATAGGTAATCTTGGAGTAGACCTCCAAGTATGCATTGGTTCAAATGTTGGCCTTCTAGTCCACACAACATTTTTCCTTTGTGGCTTGTATATAGGTGCAGTTTTGGTTTGATATTTCCCAAGTATTGGTATATTCGATTTGTCACTTTCTTTTTGCTCAAATGTATAATATCTAAGGCCTCTTTTATTTGTTTGAGCAGTCATATTAAAAAACATCTTTACATTTTCTCCAGGATTAGAGAACTTTGCTAATGATTCATTTAATGATTCGTTCTCCTTTTTCAATTTTTCTATCTCATTTATCAATGATTCATTTTCTTCTTTCAGTTTTGTTGATTTTTCAGCTAGTTTTTCATTTTCAATAATAACGAAGTTACATTGTTGTCTCTTCAATGACAACTTGTTTCCTAGCTTTTTGATTTCCTCATATAATGAATCATAAGCAATTTGTAGTTCTTCTAACTCAACACATTTGAGGCATTCTTGAAAAGAAGAATAACTTGATTGAGAATAGCAAGGTTTGGAAGTTACCTCTTCATTGCTTGTGCATTTTGTTGAGATGGTTTGTTCTTCCAAAACTTCAGTTGTGTTCAAACATAACAAGTCTTCTTCTTGTTCGATCCGTGCCATGCAGCATATTCTAGCACAATTTGCCGCCTCGAATTCGTCGGTTGAGGAGCTGCTTGTTGATGAGGTTTCTTCATTGATGTACATGCCTCTTCCCTTTGGCCTTTGGTATTTTCTACCTTCATGTCCTTCCTTTCTTTCTTGATACTCTTTTGATTTCTCTTCCGGCGTAGGACATTGAGCTTGCATGTGTCCTATCCCACCGCATTTGTAGCACTTCGTTGGCTCCTTCTTCTTCTCTCTTCGTGTTCTTTCTTTGAAGTCCTTGAAGTTCCTTTCTTTTCTCACAAATTTTCTGAATTTGCGGGTGAGAAGTGCAATATTTTCATTATCATTTTGAGAAGAGGAGGTAGACTCTTCTGAGTTGTGTGCCGCCTTTAATGCAATGGTTTTCTTCCCTTTGTGATTGTCTTTGTTTCTTCTCTTAATTAGCTCATGTGACATTAATGAGCTAATTAGATCTTCTAGCTTTAGTGTATTTAGGTCTTTGGCTTCTTCAATCGCCGTAATCTTTGGAGTCCAAGATTCTGGTAGAGCTCTTAGTATCTTCATGACCTGTTCGGATTCAGAGATAGCCTTTCCAAGACCTTTCAAAGCGTTAGTAATCTTAGAAAATTTAGCAAACATTTCAGAAATATTTTCTGTTTCTAACATTCTAAAGTTTTCTAATTCTCCAATCAAAATGTTTCTCCTAGTCCCTTGGACTTGAGAAGTTCCTTCATAAATAGATGTTAAAGTATCCCATATTTCTTTAGCAGTTAGGCAAGAGGATACTCTATCATATTCAGAAGCTGTAAGAGCACAAAATAAAGAGTTCATAGCCTTAGCATTACTCTTGACGGTTCTTACTTCCTCTTCGGTCCACTTGGAAGCTCTTTCATCTATAGGCAATGTTACACCATCTTGGATTGCAATCCAAGAATCCATGTCGGTAGCCATAATGAGTTGTTTCATTCGAAGCTTCCAATAGCCGAAATTGTTCCCATCAAACAATGGTGGCCTTGTAAATGATTGGCCCTCAGCAAAAGCAGGAACAGAAATATATTGGGATGCCATTGTTAATAAGATCTCTTTGGTTTAACTCAAAGACCTGCTCTGATACCACTTGTTGGTCCCGAGTTAATGGCAAAACCCAAGAGGGGAGGGGTGAATTGGGTATTTAAAAATTTATAACTTAAACAGAAACTTAACCCCGGATTAATTTAATCCCCTTAATGAAGAAACGAAATAGAAAGCAATATAATATAGAGAGCAGAAACATAAATCAAGCACACAAGATTTTTATAGTGGTTCGGGCAACCTCCCTACTCCACTCTTCCAAGCTCACACTCCTTGTGACTTGGGTTCCACTATTGTATTCTTCAAATACAATTAGAGCCACTGCTCTCTTCTAGATTCCAGCTCTAGGGGGCTTCAACACAACACAGCACAGGTAGGTGATGAGTTCCACTCCAATCACACACTACCTTGCTTACACTTGATCTTAGTTCCTCAAACTAAATTAAGTTCAATATAAACAAATAAAATAACAAAAGGAGTCTACACTTTACAGATGTGTAGAGGCAATTTGGCGCAGAGAAGAACTCGTAATGTAGGCTTTGAATATTCAGAAATGTAGCTCTTGCAACTTGAAGCAAAGTTCTTCCTTCTTGAATGACTTGATCTCTTTAGAGCTCTTGAATATAGGAGTTAAGCACACTTAATGATTCTCAGCTGCTTCCCTCGTTCACATTCAATGCCTTTTATAATTGTGGAGGGAATCCGAACGTTAGAAGGTGGTTGGCGCGCATTAAATGCGCCAACGTTCGAATAAATTCCGACCGTTGCGACCCAAGTCGCAGGCGGAGTCGACTTCGGATGCGACTTCGCCCAAGTCGCAGATGGAGTCGACTTCGGGTGCGACTTCGCTTCTCCGTCGCAACTTCAAGTTCCAGATTAGGTCGACTTGGGCATCGACTTGACCCAAGTCGCAGGTGAAGTCGACTTCGGGTGCGACTTCACCTCTTCAGGTTCCAAGTCTGAGTCTTGAGTCGACTTTGGCTTCAGACTTCAACTCAAGTCGATCATGGAGTCGATTTGGGTTGCGACTTGACTTGGTCTTTGCAAAATATGCTTTGATCCTCATTGATTTTCTTCTATCTTGTTTGGCTTTCTTCCTTTAGTTGCTTTCATTCTAGAATGGCTCCTTATACTTGTAGATCTTGTGAGTCTTGAAGAGCTTTACTTTGATTATTCTTGGATTAGCTTGAACCTTGTGAATCTTTGAAGAACTTGAATCTTGCATGGTAGATTCATGCACCTTGCTTGCTTTTGATTCATATTGATCTTCATGACTTGATTATTTCTTCATCTTGGAGCATGCTTTAATCTTTGTCTTGGGCTTGATAAACTTGATTTTGATAAAGAGCTTGTATCCTTGATTTGGTCTTGAAAGATCTTAAGTTGATTTTGGGAATGAGCTTGAATCTGCATCTTTGATCTTGGAAAAACTCAAGTCGCACTTTGGGGTCGACTTCGTCCGCGACTTCGCCCAAGTCGCAACTGGAGTCGACTTCGTTTGCGACTTCGGCATTCTTCCATCCCAAATTCAGCTCTAGAGTGATTTTCCCAACTGAAGTCGATGCTGGAGTCGACTTCGTTTGCGACTTGGCTTCCCAAGTCGCAAGTGGAGTCGACTTGGCCTGCGACTTCACCTGCTCTTCTTCTATTTTCAACTCTGGACAGATTTGGCTCTTTGAAGTCGAACTTGGAGTCGACTTGGGGAACGACTTGGCCTTCTATGCTTTATGTTCTTCAAATGTATATCCCTTAAACATATCCACAAACATGTTAGTAGCCAAGACTTACTCAAATTGATTTGTTAATCATCAAAACATAGATTTAACTTGTTTTTCACATATTTCCAACAATTTGCACATCTACCATTGGATATCATGCCAAAAATGCACTAGATGACATAGATTATCTAGAAGCATGAGAGGATATTATAGAATAGATTGATGGCCATCAAGTGGACGATAATAGAGCTGTAGATTAAGGTGGCAAACAAAGAAAAGAATATTTGAAAAAAATACTACTATTGTCTTCTCCGAAAACATTTATTTTTTCCAACAATTTTTCTCTTACTGTGCGCTCTTTGCTCTCATCTTCACATCAGAACTTAGGGAACATTTGAGAATGCAGGATGAGGAGAAATTGTGGATGAGGTGAGAGTGGAAAAACATATTTTCAAAATTATGTGATTGATATGAAACAATAAGAGTAAAATTGGAATAAAAATAGTAGTTGGAAGGAAATCGATGGTGCTTGCAGATGGCAATTTTTGCTGTGAGTTTGGGCAGCTTGGTCGATCGGTGCTTGGTTGGGAAGATGGAGTCACACCTTATAGTGCTCCACCAGCGCACCGGATATCTGTACATGTGCAATAACATTTACATCATTCCGTATTTTCATCTTAATAATTTTAATTACTAGCAAGTATATACAAAATATTTTTAGCCTATCTGATTGCTACTTGCATAATTCTATTTTATATTTTAGAATATTGTATATTAACTTTTTTTTTGTTCTTCATTAAAGACACATGTAAATATGTATGAATGCATGATTACCCCATTAGAGCATTCTATAGCTTTTTCCAAATTAAATTAATAAGCTAGAAATATTTCACAGCTATTTTAAGCCTATTTTTAATTATATCCATTTTGGTTTTTTAATTTTATTACAAAAGCATTCTACAAAATTACTCAATTTGTTTTCATATTTTAAAATATCTATGATTTGGGTTAAATTTTGACAAAATTAAATATTCTATGAAAAATATAATTTTCATGAAATTTTACATAAAACAAATATTTTATTAATATTTTATACTTAAAGGTGTGGATTTAATATGAATTTTTTTTTAAATTTTGAGATTTATCACCAAGCCACAAAAGGAGTTTTTGACAGACCCGACTTCTTCTACTCTCCTTATTTTAGTGGGTTTTGTCCCACTTATATCTGACAATTTCGTCTGGTCAACTTGTCTTTTGATATTTCCGCACTTTTGCAAAACCTTCTCTCATCTACAATCTTTGATTTTCCTTAGTTTCTGACAAACTTCTTCCATTTACCACTTCCTCGTTGATAACCTCTAGTGTTTCCATACTTACCTCTTTCTTATTTTTAGTCTGGTTACTGTCCTCCACCATGTTCCCCTCTTTTAGCTCAATCCTCTTTTTCAGCTTCCTCTCATAAATGCTCCTTTGCTTCTGCTTATTATTTATGTCATGCCTTTATTTATAGCACTTTGGTTGTCAATGCACATCAGTTAGTTCTCAATCTCACGCTGGTTCTTTTCTTCACTACTACCCTTGTCATCTTGCGAAGTTGTTTGGCTTTCAATCTTGTTCTGTCTTCTATTTGGCCTCCACTTCTTTTTCCTTTTCTTTCTTCACTATCTCCAGGTAGTCTCACCAAATATTTTTGGGGGAAAACTCGATTTTCTTTTCCTTCGCCTCTTTCGGCTCCATTCAGTCCGACTTCCAATTGGAGGAAATTTTCATATGGAATCTTGTTCTCATGCTTCTCTATGATCTCTTTAGGTGCGTGGTTGCACTCCTTAGCGCTCTGTCCCATTCTGCCACAAGTGAAACAAATAACCGGTAACCTATCGTATGAAACCTCAATCAACATTTTCTTCTACGTGAATTGATTACGAAGATACATCTCCTCGGTAGTAGTTGTGCATTCTTCACAACTCTAACTATAACATCTTGCCCATCTACCTTCACCTCTTCAAAGTTATCAAATGTCCTCCCAACCATTTCACTCACCGCTAACTTCTTATTGAGATATGAGATGTCTCTAGTATAAACTCACATTGGTGTTGTGCGCAGGGTAACATTATCTAAGTTCATTTGAGAAGTCAGCTCCTCTACAATAACTAGGTGGCAATCATACAATGGGCGAGCATCTAGGACCTTCCCGAGATCTACTTCATATTCGAAAGAAATCAAATAGAGATTTTGATCTACCTTTGTGAAATTGTATTTGCCTTGCAATCTCCACAGTCTCCTCATTATTGCCTTAAAAACTTCTTTAAACCATCTAAAATGATGACGTAAGTAGTATTTTAAATATTTACCCAAAATCTTTTGGATAATTTACTCTCATTTAGCATGGTTCTAGCCATTTCTTGTATTGTCCGGTTTTTCCTTTCAACAACTCCGTTTTGTTGAGGAGTTCTTGGTGCAAAAAATGTATGGTGAATTCCTTTTTCATTGCAAAATTCTATGAATCAATTATTTTCAAATTCACCACCATGATCACTTCTAATGGAAACGATTGAACTTTGTTTTTCATTTTGCACCAAATTTGAAAACATGACAAACATAGAAAAAAATGAGACATGATCTCCTCCGACCGGTTTGAAATCATTAGATTTTAGACTGGTCCAAAAATATATATTTTTTGTTTTTCTTGAAATTTTTTATAAACATGTTAACCTAGTTGTATTTAGTTTATAAATCATGTTTTACCATTTTTGGATATGCACATATATTTATTTTAGATTTTTAAATACAAGGGTATTTAGGTCATTTTAAATTAAATTTTTTTCGAAAAATAAAAAATATATTTTTGGACCGGTATGAAATCACCAAATTTCAGACCGGTATGAGAAGATCCATTGACATACAAAATTGTTTCCATTAAACTTGGTTACATAGAAGTGGAATCGATATAATTTATATAAGTTAATTTTTATGAAATAATAATATTGAAAAAGGTGTGATTGAAAAATTGAGAAGGGTTGGGATTGAAAATTAACTTAATTAATGAGACAAAATTAGTAGTATGAAATACATGCTCATATTTAATTATACGAACTATATTAATCATAAAATTATGATAATAAAAGGTGCTTTTGGCAACATATGTCGGGAAGGAGGAAGAGAAAAATATTTTTGAGAATTATAAAGTAATATGATATGCTAGGGATAAAGTGGACATAAATAAAATAATTGTATAAAAAATGATTGAATATATTGATAAAAATGAAAAAATAGGGTGTTTAAAATAAGTAAGATGATTAGAATGTGTTGCCTCTCTCCTTTCATAAATATATTATCAAATGCACCCATAATCATATTAATTTATGTGATTGACTTTGTCTAGTATTTAAATTGACTCTTTCAAATGTCCTTTTTCGTCTGCTTCTTTATGATGAGCAAGGATATATAGATTCTTAATTTTGTAGTTTATAAAATCTTTTTATACAAAACAAAAGGATAAGCTTAAGTTAGAGTTCAAAATTGTATCCACTAGAGTGATATGGGAACTCTTAGATAACTCAAATTTGAATTTTAAATAGCACTATGCTCTTTCTTTTGGATCAATGACTTTTAAAAAGTGGCTTTCTGAGATGGGTAATGAAACATATGAACTACATGTTACTCATTATTTTCACATTAAAATTATTATATTAAAAATAAATGTATTAGATATATGTATATTTTTTCAATTCTTAGTATATACAACTCAACTTAAGTACATATTTCACTACTAATTCCATGAGTGTAGAACTAACAATGTTATTTAATGAAGTAGCTACCAAGACATTACTCTAAAAAATTAGAAATAAACTTCCGATCGAGGACTTGAAGCCTCGACCTCCTGCCCTTGGGTAGAACTCTTTATTGGCTACGCCAATAATCAACATATTTGTGTCTGATCATCTAAACTTACGAGCTCAATAAAGATATTGTGGCGCCCCAACCTGAGGCACCTGAGCCTTACTCCAAAATTGTTGTTTATTGATAAATGTAAGGTAGGATTGTTGCCCTGATCTCGTTGTAGGTTCTTAAATTGGATCTCATCTAAATTTTTTTTTCATTTCATTTTTTTTTCTTTCATCATTTCATTTCTTTACATTTCACTCTATTCATCTTACAAGCAACAATACACTTATAATTCATCACACTTAGCATTTTAAAATACCATTTTCCCTTTTTATTATTATATTTATTCATAATCTCACATTTTGGCATTTGTTATCAACTACACACATCATTCATAAATTTCATCTTGCTCCCTTACATCTTGGTTTTATCAACCTAGTCATGCCGTAATCACATAAAATACATTTATAGTCAAGTATTCAACATACATACTTGGATATATACATTTAATCATCATGATTTCATTCAACCGTTTCAAATTTCATCTCAATCCGATTTTCCTAGCTCAAGTTATAGCCTTTTGAAGTTAATGATTGGAATTGAGATGTGATCAATAAATCATTATTCATTTCATCAAGAATTTTAATGACCAAATAATTCCATAATACCAAGCCCAATATCATTAACTTCTATCTCAAATTTCACTTGAATCTGCCTTACAGACATTGAGTTATAAATTTTCTAGCATTTTTTTGCTTAACTTGACAATTATTATATAAATGCTCATAATTCATTTTAAATGAATTAAAATGATTTTCCTTGATGTATTTGCACATTTCAAACAACAACAATTTACTCTAATCCCATTGTCCCATGTTAGCTCAAAATGATTAATCACATCATTATTGTTAATCCTTAACCCTAATTGCAGTAATTAGCAAAATCACATAAATCATTCATAATTCAATAATTCATATATAAATGTCATATACATGATCAATACATACATATAGGTTCTACATAGGTTGGGTTTCACAGTAACCACCTCATCCTCTTGCTCCTGTGACTTAGTTCGAGTTAGGGCATGCACGTATATTGGGTTTCTAGAGGTAACTTGTCGGTTAGCTACTCTGGTTTTCCTTGGTTGGGCTGATCTTTCATGCCTTTGCAACGTTTATACCTTATTTGGACGATTCGGGGCGATGTGTCCTACCTGATTTCAAACGTAGCATCTGATACCAACTTCTGTGGTATCATACTAATTTTTTTATCAACCTTTATTTTCTTCCATCCCGCACTCTTTGGCTACATGACCTGTTTGTCCACACTTATAGCATCCATTTGATCCTTTCAAACATTCATCTAGGTGATGCTTTTGGCACTTTTTTCATAATAGAGAATTTTCTTTCTTAGAGGTACCTTTACCTTTTTCCATTCCTCATTTCTTACTCTTTTCTGTCCCCGTTTCCTCCTCCTTAACACTTGATCTATACAAATCTTCTTCTTGTCCTAACTCCAAGGTTCTTAATGCCTCAATCTCCAATGCCCCTGCCCTGTCTAAACTCGATGCATAATCCTTAATCAATAAAGGGGCACTGCTCTCCCTTAGGTATGACCTCAGTCCCTGTTGGAATCTTTGTGTCTTGTTTTCTGGTACGTTAGCAATCTAAGGTACATATCTTACCAAGGCATTAAATTTGTTAGCATACTCCGTGACAGATATCACTTGGTATAACTTTTCGAATTCAATCACCTTTTGGCTTTGCAATTTGTCTCGCCGCGAACCAAGGCATCACATTTACCCTTACTCTAAGATCATGTTGATTGGTAAGTGTGAATTAGGATTGTTGCCCTGATCACGCGGCGGGTACTTAATTGGATCTTATTCAAAAAAAATTTTCTTTTTCTTTTATCACACAGAGACACATATTTATCATCAAATTTAAATTATCATTGATAACATTCATACTTATTTTTAGTACAATACAGGTTATTTTAACCTGGTCATTTCATACATACATAATTTGAAAACTCCTTACCATATGTTCATTCATAGCATATACAAATCAGCATATCATAAAATTTTCTTCATACCTTCTTTTTCCTTTCTTTCCTAGCCTATGCTGTACTTGTCTATGGTTTGAAAAGCAAAACGTGAGTCGGAACTCAATATGCAAGCGTTTTTTTTTCATTTAAATGCACTCTCCTGTTCAATAATAGACACTTATCAAGTGATCTACTATCAACCAGTGGAAACCTTTTCATAAAACCTTTCATAAAACCTTTTATAAAACATATGCTTGCAAACTTAACATGTAAACCTCTTTTTCATGAACATAAAAACATTTTTCATAAAACTACCTTTTTCCAAGGACATTCTCATGTTCTTAAAACATTTTCCATAAAACTTTTTTTAAAAAAGCATATGTATCATGCATAACGTTTCTGTTCGTCTGGTAGGTGACACTTACTAAGTGATCACCCTTTCCTCCTTAGGAGAGAAACCATCTCTATTGATAACTCGCGAGCCAGGCAGTTATCCGTGTTCTTCTCCCATTTCAAGGAGGGCGCCACTGGCATTTCACATTTTGAAGCGACTGGCCTATGTAGAGGGTCCCATCTTGCAACTGCGTCCGATTTGCATATCCTCTACAGTAGACCTAGTATATAACTCATGTACACATTCCTTTCTCTACATTCTTATGCTAGCATGCTTTTTATAAAACTCCACAGACCCTAGTCTGTGATTTTTCCTTTTCAAAACTTGATGCTAGCATGTCATTTCAAAATAGTACAGACCTCGGCCTATATTCCCTTTTCTAACTTGAGAACTTGGCACAACCCAAGTTAACAAGTTAATAAAAATATTTTGTAAGGATGACCAAACTTAAATAGTTTTCAAAACATTTAAATAACACATTTCTAAATCATTTAAAATATTTGAAAGAAATATTTGAGAAATAGTAATTTCAAAATTTTGCTAAAATGTTTTTAAATAAATTTTGAGCGGTAAAACATTTTCAAAAACATTTTAACATCTAAAGATAAAAGATTTTACAAACGCTTTTCTTCCTATTTCTGGGTTTTTCATTAACAAAGGATATACCAATGCATAATTTATTTTTTTATATAATATTATATTTTTTGACCACACGACACATGAGCTACTTCTATATGAAGGCGAGCTTGTATGATCCTTTGGTCATTACTTAAAAAAAATCTTCATTCAAATCGATTATCGGTTGACCTTCCTTAAATCCGCTTCAAAACATTTTAATAAATCATTTTAAATTCATTTGATAAAACCACATATTATTTGGAAATCAAAATTTTCCTTTTCCATTATAATGCAACCATTTCCACATTTTTCCTTATTTTCATAAGGATTTGCTCATGATAAAGTAATTTTCACATAACTTAACATTTCTCCTTACTTCCATATGGATTTGCTTATGATAAAGCAATTCCTGACATATTCCATGGTTGTAATATATAAAACATATAAAAATCATTTTCAAAAGGTTTGCTTGCTTACCTCTGTTTTGGTTCAGTTTGAATCGTTTATCATTTCCTTTCCTTTTCCTATATAAGTGAAAAGGATATACATTATCATACATATGTTATATTCATTTATGATCTTATTTTCCTTCATAATTTCTTATAGAGGTTAACCTTAAAAATACTTGGTCATTATTTCTTTATATGGATTTTTATCCATAAATCCTTAAAAATTCCATCATTAGATTTAAATATTAATCTCAAATTTTCTCCAAAATCTTGTCGTTTACTGTAGCAAATTACTATAGCAATTACTATAGCAAATTACTGTTCACAGTAATGTGGGTTACTGTTTATGGGTTCCAAAAATTGACGTTTTTTCCAAAAATAAAAATACCATGACATAGCTTATGCTTAGTATATCATGGAAAATTTCATATATTTTTAATTTAACATCATTTATTTGGCTAAATAAATCATTTTCTCCATATACTAAAAATCAACATAAATTCACTTAAGCATAATCCTTAATTCTAAAAATCATAAAATTAATATATCATCATTCCAACATCATATTTATCATATTCATATATCCTAAATCATTATTTATAAATTTTGGAGCATTATTTCCACATATCATATGCTATCTTCCTGAATGCTCTATCTTTGCTCCAAATTTTTGATATTTTGGAATAATTCCGATTAAGCATTATATCTATACTTATTTTCTCATGCTTATGAATTATCTAAGCATGGTTTTATCCTACTTAACATCAAAAAAAAATTTGGGTAGAAATCACTTACCCGAAGTGGAGATATCCCACTTTTTCTCACACTTTCTTTCTCTAACTTTCTCCTCTTCTTCCTTGAACGTGTGGGAGAGTTTTGGGAGCTGAAATTTATCAAGTGGAGCTAAGATTTTGATGCCTTGGACGTCCCCCTGCTGCCTTATTTATAGGGCTTGATCTTTCAAGAATTTGGAATTTACCCCTTATCTTGAGGTATTTAACTTGTTGGACAGCAGAATCCATTTTCAGACAACCTGAATCACGTTAATTATGGGGTATATTGATACCCATCAAAACCTAATTTTTATTTTATTCATGTGATACTCAATACGTCTTATATATCCTTGAAAATTTTCAGCCCAAAATTTCTTGTATAAAAATTATTAAATATCCTTTGGTGTAGCTGATCCTGCCGCCCATACAACCCTATTTAGGATGATTTTCTCAGATTTTTAATTTGTAACTAACTTATCCTTTTAAGCAAAAAATTAGTTCATTCCTTAATCACCCCATAATGATTCTTCCAAAAATTATCATGCTAAAATTCATCCATTTACTATTTCGTTCATATTTTAGTTTACAACATCATATAAATTCTAGATTTGAGGCATAAAATGAAGATTAACATATATTTACTTGATTAATTGATAATCCCTCCATTGAGACGTGCCCTAGCTGCTGCCCTTGGAGAAAATTTTCATTTTTCTCTTATTTCCTCTCTTCTCTCTCTCCTTCTCCCCTGCTGCTGGAACGTCCAACCCCCTTGCTCCCTTTTTTTTTCTTTTATAAGTTACTTTTCTTGGTGCTTAAGTAACCCTTAAGGCATTTTTATAAATTCCATTTTCACTTTTCCCAAATTGCCCTCTTTGCAACTTCCATGAAGCTTCCTAAGTAATCTCTTACTTGCTCCCCAAGAAAGAAACTTCTCATGATAATTAGCTTAATCCATTCCATTCATCTCATAGATTTTACAATTTTATTCTATCGTTTCAAATTTCATATCAATCCGACGTTTCTACGTCAAGTTATGGCCATTTGAATTTATCTTTTGGATTTGGTATAAAAATAATTAATTATCACCCTAATCCCATCATGATTCCCTTAATCCAATCCATTCATAAAATTGGGCCCACCATCGTGAGCTTACTTTTCAAATTTCATCGAAATTCGCCTTATAGGCGTCAAGTTATGAATTTTCTATCATTTTTCACCTTAATTTCATAATTACATTTTAGTGTCCATAAATTAAATCATGATTATTAACATGATTATTCATAACACATTGTCACTTTCAAATTCTCACTAAGCCCCTTGGGTCATACCGACTCACTTTGGGCTCCGGCGATTAAATTTTTAATCATCATTCTTAATTGAACCCTAATTGCAAAATATCATTAAATCATAAAATCATCCGTAAATAATTCAAAATTCATTTAAATCACATATAAATCATGTATATATGTTCAATGCATCCCATTTAGTCCTACATAGGTTGGGGTTTTACAGAAGTCTTGTCCTAAAAGATAAAATACTTGCTTACCGAGTTATCACTCACATTTTGTTTTCCAAATCTTAGACAGGTACTGAGAGACTCAAAGGATTGAGGGCCTAAGAAATAGAGAAAAGGTACGTCATGGTAGCCATGTGGGTTATAAGGAATGGAATGTGATAGCCTGATTACAGATCCAAGGTATGTTGATGTCTATGTAAACTTATGTAGAATCATAAATTCTTTATGATCCAATGCTTGTATGAAATGTAAATGTTATTATAGAAAAGCATGATGAATGCTATGAAAGAATTATGAGATGTAAAAAGTGATGATTTAGTCAGGAAGACTTTCATTGTAGAATAGTATGAAGTGATGTTATGAAAATTTATTACAAGTGTATCACTACTTATTTGATGAATGATGTGAAATGTAAAGATATGAACGATGATGAACGAAAAAAAAAATTTGGACGAGTTCAAATTAAAATCCCGCCGTGTGATCAAGGCAACAATCTTGATTCACATTTACGAATTTATAAGGTCTTGAGGTAAGGAAGTGACGTTTCGGTTTGGAGCACCATATGGGTAGCTTAAACTTACCCTATGATGAGATGAGAGTATATAGATATAATTTCTCTACATATAAGAAAAATAGTATGCCTACATCAAGAGTTGGATGACATAAAGGAAAGGGAAATTGTCACTGAGAAACCCTTATGAGAACAAGAGACAGTAGAAAATTAGTAATAGGTCTAATGGACCAAGGCCTAAAGTGCCACCAAGATAGAGTAGCGCAGTGGAAACGTGGTGAGCTATTAAAAGTATTGGAAAAAGATGATAAAATTGACTATTTTATATAAGCCTTACCCCGATATTTAAAATGTAATACGTTTCGGGACGAAACCAGTTATAAGGGGGGGGAGGATTGTGATACCCAGACCCAAGTAGAACATTTACATGAAATTAGGCATGTCTATGTGATATATGCATTATTCAATTGATTGATTGATTTTAATGCTATTGACTAAGAAAGGTGATTAAAGTAATCACCATAGCTCAAGGTGGGTCAATGGACTAAAGAGGCCTAATGAGGATTAGGGAATGCGAATATATTAAGGATAATTCATCGTATCTTATGGTTTAACTAATGGAGATTATGTTGATAATTATGGATTTAAGGTGATAAATGTTAGAAAATTCATAACTTAAAGCCTACTAGGCGGAATGAGGTGAAATTTAAAAGGTAAGCACATGATGATATGCTTAACCTCATGAATGGATTTAATTATGTAAATTATGATGAGATTAGGATGATAATTATTTATTTTCATCCAAATCCAAAAGACAATTTCAAATGACCATAACTTATGTAAGAAATGTCATTTTGGGATGAAATTTATCACGATCGGTTAAAACGATATGGTGAATCATATGGATGAGTTTGATTAAGTTAATTACTATAAGAAATTCTTAACCAAAAAAGGATGAAAGCGTTTGACTTTTGCTCATGAAAAAGTGACATACCATTAATGAACTGAAAGTGACAAGTGACATGTGTCAACATGGGATTTGTTGAGCAAGATTTAAAGTCAACTAATTAAATGAAAAGTTGACTTTTGAAAAAGCAAATGGACATGTGTCATCATAGGATTAATTTGAGCAAGGTTAAAGCCAACTCAATTAATGTTAAAGTTCATGAATTTATATCAAGTGGACACATGTTAACGTATGGTGAAATGGGTGGATTTTTGTGATGCCCAGACTCAAGTAAGATTTATTTATATGCAATTGGCATATAAATATGGATCAAGTATAATTTAGTGGAATTATGAATGATTTCCTTTGCAATATTGATGATTTATCGCAATTAGGGCAAATGATGATGAATGATCAATGAAAACTAATATGGGTCAATGTTATTAAAGAGGCTCAATGAATTAGGAAATGTGAATATATTGAGGATAATTACCTCATGTATTATGGTTTAACTAATGGAGATTTTGATGTTAATTATGGATTAAAGCAGGCAAATGCTAGAAAATGCATAACTCGACGCTGGGAAGGCGGATTAAGATGACAATTGAAAGGTAAGTATATAATTTTGTGATTAATCTTATGGTAATGATGGATTATTAAAATAAGTATGAAATTAGCGTGAAAATTGATCATCACCGTTCAAAAATTCAAATGGTCATAACTTGAGCTATAAAAGTCGGATTGAGACGAAATTTGAAATGATCGATTAAAATTAAGAGATCTATGCAATGAGAGGATTTGAATAAACTAATGATGATAAAATCAAGTGCTTAATGCCATGATTTAATGGATAATGGATTAGCTCAAAGGAGCTTGAAAAGGTGGCCATACATGGGGACGATCAAGGGGCCATATACTTGATTTTTTTTAAATTTTTAAAAATGCAAAATGTGTATTTAAATGACCTAGGAAGCTAGGGGGAGATGTGGACGAGATTTGGGTTGATTTTTATGCCAAGAAAATGCCAAAATATCAAGGCAAAGGGATGTGGACAGCAAGGTAGGGGCAATGGACAGCAACATGTAGCTGTCAAGGGGTGCACGTTCAAGCAGATTTTGTGATTTTTATGATTTTTTAATAGCTAAATTGATCCCTAATTAAGCTATTTACCTAGGGTTATTAAACACCCATTAATTAAAGTGAAAATTTGGTGGAAAAATCGTGCAAGAGTTGCTGCAAGTGGACCCTACCAAAGTGGACAGCTTTATCTAAAAGCTGGATAAGGCTGTGGAAACAAATCTGAAAAAAATATTAAATGATTAAATATGTGGCTAAAAATTTTTGTGCAAAATCTAGGGTAAATTTTTAAAACTTTATCCTCCATTTTGGGTCAAAATTGTAAAGGAAAAATTGAAAAATAAATGCTTATATAAGCAGGCAGTGTGGATGTTCTAGATTTCTATTTGGGAGAGAAAAAAAGAAAAAAATCAAAGGGGCAGTGGCTGGAACGATCCAAGGGATGAAACCATGAATAAATGAAGGGGATTTCAAGTGCTCAAAGGATGGATCACCAATTAATCAAGTAAGTATATGATTATTTTGATTTTATGTTGCAAATCTGGAAATTATATGATGTTGTAAACTAAAATATGGATGAAAAAGTAAATAGATTAATTTTAGAATGAAAATATTTTGGAAGAATTATTATGGTATTATTAGGGAACTATCAAATTTTCAGCTTAAAAGGATAAGTACTTTGCAAATTAAAAATCTGAGAAGATTAGCCCAAACAGGGTAAAACGGGTGACAGGATCAGCTGTAGAAAATGATTTTTAATAATTTTTATACAAGACTTTTTGGGCTGAAAATTTTCCAAGATATATAATATATATTGAAGGATCGCAGAAAAAATTAAAAATTAGTTTTTGATGGGTATACATATGCCCTATAATTCACGTGATTAAGGCTGACCCTAAACTCACAACTCTGTCCAGCACAGTGAAAATGCAAAAATAAATATATAATGTTAATATTTTATGATGAAATATTTATGAAAGTGAATTCATATATTTATTGATGTATTATAGAAATTTCAGAATTAAATCTTTGATTCGATTATAAATCAAGATTTAGAGATTTCAGTATGCCTGATTTCAGCATATATGGATAGTTTGAGAAAAAAATCAAAAAGAAATATGAAACTTATGTAGAAATGATCCAAATTAATATATATATTAATAGAATAAATTTGAGTTAGTAAAATTTGGATTAATTGCTGAAAATTCGGATTTATAAAACTGTTTAGGGTTATGTGTTGAGATACATGTTAAACGTGTGAAAAATGGATTCCAAAGTTGCTGTTTTGGAAATCTATGAATAGTGGATTTAAATCTTATAAAAATACCATAAAAAAGTGGTAATTAGGGATAATAATAATGCTGAATTATTGACCAAATTTCTGACTTGGGAAATTTTATGAAATGCCTCATATATGTGTTGCCAAATGGATTTATATGTAATATAAGTCCAAATGGATTTATATAGGTTGAAAAACCTAAGGAATATAAGTATTTGAAGATGATGCAAATAAATGAAATGTTATTTTTATTTATCTAGGCAAAGGCAAGGAGATGAGGAAGAAAAGGATTATAGCGATCTTAGGTAAGCAAGCAGACTTTTTAAAATTATAAATTTTTCTCTATATGTTGAAATGATGATTTTATCAATGCTTTTATGATTTTGTTTTTGATTATATTTTGATGAATGGGCAAGCACATATTTTGAAAATGACAGCTTTAATGCAAAGATATAAGTTTTGAAAAATGATGACTTTAAGGAAAAGCCTCAAGGATTTCTTTGTAGGAAGCAAACAATGATTTTAAGATAAAGAATTTATCACAAGTGTTGCCATGGATTGGCAATGCTTTATGTTAATGGATTGAGAAATTTGCTTATGAGTAAGCAAGTTCTCCACGATAATGTTTTCAAAAGATTTCACGTTTTATGTTGATGGTTTTTAAGAATTTGCTTTTAAGTAAGCAAGTTCTTTACGATGTTGTTCTAAAAGTATTTTATAAGAAAAAGAAAATTTTTCCCTTTTTCACAAAGCAACAAATGTAAATAAGTTTTGAATTTCTCTTATAATGTTTAATGATAAATAATCATGTTATAAAAAAAAGAAAAAGGAGATTTGATTTATGAAAAAGATTTGTTTTGCTAGATCTTGATAAGTAAATAATAAATGATGATTTGAACATAGTTCATATGTTTTGAAATGATATTCAAAAAGTTTTGATTTCCTTTAGATAAGGAAA
Organism: Annona cherimola; assembly: GCA_030490835.1. NCBI lineage: Eukaryota > Viridiplantae > Streptophyta > Magnoliopsida > Magnoliales > Annonaceae > Annona > Annona cherimola. The sequence continues at coordinate 49,632,773 of CM059977.1, read as the reverse complement.
TCTATATTGAAAATGTTTTGAAAAAGATTTATACGAGTGTTGTTAAATGGAATTTAAGGATGACCAACCTCCTATGTTGATTTCATTAAATGGTTTAATTTTGAAAATTCAAAGGTTTTGAAATTCTTTTATAAGGATTTTAAGATGTATTATTTTTCAAACATTTCCAAATGTTTATCAAAATATTTTACTGAAAATGTTTCTAAAAGAATTTAAGAAAGGTCATCCTAAAATTTGATTTCAAATAACAACTTGTTAAAGCGGGTGCGCTCGTTTACAAGTTGACACGGATTGCAGTCTGTAATGTGTTTTTTGAAAATAATTTTTAAAGATATATACTTCGGTCTAAGATTTTTTGTGTGTTATGGATGCAGACTGAGGTCTGTGATCCCGGTTTAAAAGGACATAGGCTGCGGTCTGTGGTTCTTTAAACCAAACGAGCTGCGGTCTGTCATAATAATGTACGATGCACCAGTACAAGAAATAGGCAGATTGTAGTGCACAGTTGGGATAACCGGGGCCCACCCTACATAAGGTCAAGTCGCTAAAGGATGGCAGGAGTGCCAGCGGCGCCCTCCCTGAGATGGGAGAAGGATAAATAAACAGCCGCCTGACTAGCGTGCTGTTAAGGATTCTCTTCCAAAAGGTAGCATGATCACTTGCTAAGTGTCACTACTAGATGGAGAGAAATGTGTTTGCATACATTTTGCTTTTCAAAAGCCCAAAGATTGGGATACAAAAGCATTTATATAAAAAAGTTATCATAACTTGAATTTCTAAGAACCATTATGCATAAGTTACCCTAAAAGCAGGATATTTTACACAAAATGTGTAAATATTAAGAATAAAAGAAGTTTTTATGCAAAAGTTATCATGAAAAGGATTTATGACTTGTTTACTATAAACAAGCCCCAAGATGGGGATTATGAAAAAGGGTTTATGTTGGAGAATGTTTTAGACATAAGAATGTCCATTGCCAAAAGGTTTATGTGGGAAAAATTGTTGGGCATGAGAATGTCCAACGCCAAAGTGTTTTAATAAAAGGTGTTTTAGGACATATGAATGTCCATTGCCAAAGAAAGCTATGTGAAAAATATTTTAAGACATTAAATGTCTCTTGGCTAAAGAATTTTATGATGAAAAATATTTTTTGACATAAAAATATCCTTTGCCGAGAAAGGCTTATGTAAATAATATTTTAGGACATGAGAATGTCCTCCCTTGCCAAAAGATTTATGAGAAAAATGTTTTGGACATAAAACATCCACTGGCAAAAGATGGTTTTATGTAAAGGTCTTTGAACATTAGAAATGTTCATCTAAGATCAAAGGAAATTAACTAAGGAGGGTAAAACATATATGTTTTGCCTTAACAAGCCCAGACGTGTCTTATAAATGATTTTGAGAATAATGTTTATGAAAAATGTTCAAGGACATGGAATTGTCCTTATGAACAACGATTTTATGATAATGTTCTTTTCATGATAATGTTTTGGGACACATAAATGTCCTCATGAAAAAGGTGTTTAAGATTTTTATGAAAAAGGTTTTCAAGGAAGTCTTGCCCTAATGATAAAATGCTTGCTTACTGAGTTATCACTCACGTTTTTTTTTCCAACCCTTAGACAGGTACCAGGGAAACTCATAAGGTTGCGAACCTAAGACGAGAAGAAAAGTACGTGATGATAGCCATAAAGGCTATGAGGAATGGAAAAGCATGAATATGCTAAGGTAAACTAATTGTGTATATGAACTTAGTTAGAATTCTAAGTTCTATGTTTATGTGTATAGGAACTTAGTGAGAATTCTAGTTTCATGTGAGTCAATGACTAAATGTATGCAAGGATGATGTGATCCAATGCTTGTACGAAATGTAAATGTTATTGTAGAAAAGCATGATGAATACTATGAAAGAATTATGAGATGTAAAATGTGATGTGCTTATTTAGGCATGAAAGGATGCTATGAATGAGGTGATGAAATTTATTACAAGTGTATTGCCGCTTGTATGATGTATGATGTTGATTTTAAAGAAATGATTGATGAATAATGGTGTGAAATGTAAAGATATGAATGAGTGACGCAGAATATGAAAAAAACGATGATGAAGAAATCGAAAAAAAATTGGACGAGATCCAATTAAGAACCCGCTGCGTGATTAGGGCAACAATTCTGATTCACATTTACCAATCGATAGATCTTGAGGTAATGAAGTGACGTCTCGATTTGGGGCGCCACAATTTTAATTTCAAAAAATAAAAAAAATGCATGGATAATGCGGACATGTGTCATTGTAAGATGCATTTGGAAGAGGATAAGGTCAACTAATTAATGCAAGTTGATCTTTTATGGTGGTAATTAATGCTTCAAGGTTAAGGTGGCAAGATGAGGTGAATTGGAATGATTTTATGAAAAGAAAATTTTGGAAAAAATTAAAACAAAAACTAGCTGCATGTGGACGTGATTGGGCAGCAATATTAAGTGATTTTTTTATTTTTTTGAAAAATATAAATGAGGTGATAATGTGGCATAGCTAAGAGAAGTGATATGGCAACCTATAGGCAAATGTAGGGACACTTGGATGGTCCATATTTCAGCAGCACATATGGGCATTTAAATGCATGTAACCATGGTTAAAATGAGACCAACTAAGGTTAAATTACAGCCATTTAACAGCCCTATATAAGGGAGCAAAGTGGGCAGCCCTTGGGACATTTTTTTTGGCATGGTTGGAGAGAGAAAATAAAGAAAAAAAGAGAGAAAACAACAAGGGTAGTAGGTTGAATGTCCACATGCAAGGAGGGTGAATTAGCGAGAGAAAATTCTCTCCAAGTAAGGCACCCTTGCATGACCCAAAACAACCAAGAAAATAGGAGAAAAAGAGAAGGAAAAAGGGGAGAAAAGAAAGGGATTCAAGCTAAGAAAGTTTGGATTTAAGTTTTATTTGATTCAAGTAAGTATATTTCATATTTTGGATGTTTTAATCTTAAGTTTTTCATATCAAGTAATGGGTCATGAATATGATTCATAAAGAACTCTTAATGGATGAGTAATGATGCTTGATAAGGGTATTGAATTATTTTTGAAAGATTTAAATGAGATCAAGAGTTCAAGAGAGTAAAAAGGGAAGTTAAGGTTGAGTTTTGAGATGAAATCTAACTTGAAAATTCTCAAAATCCTAAACCAAGTTGCTGTATGATTTAAGTATGATGATTTGGATATAATTCATGTTCTTTTGAATTACAAATATTGATTTAAGCATTTGTTAATGATTTTAGCAAAAATGGAACTTAGGGTTTCAAGTACTACCCGATATTTCCATTTTTGAGTTTAAAATGATACAAGAAAGTGCTTAAATTATTTATGGATGAATTATAGGGTAAACTACCCTAAATTATGGATCCTTTGGATGGCCTTAGTGGGCTGGATGAGTTTGCCCTAAATCTGATTTTTTAGGGTATGTATATGGGACGTCCAAATGGAGGCCAAAATGGGTGCTTTCCAAATGATTTTTGTTGTTGTTTGTGATGAAATGATTTATGAATGTTATGGAGGGTAAAATAAATTAGGTTTAAGGTGCTTTGAGTGTCAAAAAGTATTTGAAATGATTTTCCCTAAATCTAATTTTAAGGATATATGAATGGACATGTCAAACGGGTCAAAATGGATACCCTACATGCTTAAGATGTTGCTGTTTTGGAAGCAACTAAATTGTGGATTTTGAATATGTGATAATACCATAAATTTGGGTTAAGAAAATCATATTTAGTTGCTCAAAATTATGGCTTAAAAATCTGTTAAGATTTAAGTCATGAAAGAGGCGTTGAAAGGATGAAAAACGGGTCCTAATGTTGCTGTTTTGGAACCCTATGATGAATGGATTGAAAATTCAAAATTAGACCCTAAATTAAATGTTAATTAGGGGGTTTAATTATGCTGAATAAGGATACAAGTTGCTGACTTAAGAAATTTTAAGAAACATCGAAGTTATGTGTTGTAAGATGAGTATATGTGGAAGGCTAAACATGAATGGATGATACATGATTTATGTGAAGTTGCTGAAATGCAAAATATGCATGAATATGTGATTAAATTTACAAGGATGTTGCTGTATGAGTGGATTTTGATTATCTCAAATTTTGAGATAAAGTTATGAAGCTTAAAACGTCACTTATATGCTTAGAATGAGCATTGACGTAGGAGAAATGAAACATAGATGAAAAATAATTAACAGGAGATATAAATCCCCATATGTTGAATTATGAATGAATGTTATGTGTTTACCTTAAATATGGGTTTAAAACACAATATAAAATGGATGACATGATGCACAAGTAAGTGCGATGTATGTATACCCGACTTGGAATTCAAGTGGGTTATGTATGTTAATGGATTATGGGTTGGAAAACTGAGCGAGCAAATGAAAATGTTATGAATGCAGTGTCATTCTTATATGTATAGGCAAAGCCAAAGAGATCAGTGATACGGAAAGCTAAGGTGAAGCAGGTAAGCAAGCAATTTTCTAAATGCTTTTCGTTTTATAAAAATATGATAAAATGACTGCAAATGATGTTCTAAATGTTTTGAACCATTTTGCAATTGATTGATAAGTTATTTCCAAGTTATTTAAGGATGATCATTCCTTTACTTCCATATGTGTTGAAATGTTATTTCAAATATGATAAATGAATTGCTTATTGTTTCGTAAGTATTAATGAAAAGCGATGTAGTATGAATTTAAACGATGTTTCATTGAAATAATGTTTAAAAGGGATGGTGCAAAGAATTTTCTGCATGATAATGACAAGTCGCCATGTGTAAGAAGTATATAATGCCGTGGTGACAAAAAGTCATGCATGGAATGAAAATTAAGTAGGCTAGTCAAGGCAGAAGCAGGACAGGAAGTCCACCCTTGACGTTGCCAAGTCGTAAGGTCCAACGCCAAGGAAGAAAAGGATCATGTTAAGAAAGGATATTCCCCAAGCTAGCGTACCCTCACATGAAAGATTATATCATTAATGAAAATGATGCATTTGCACATCCAATATTTATGAAATGCCCAAAAATTGGAATTAAACTGGTTTACATGACTGGTTTAAATGAATGGTTTATGAAAAAGTTTTTGCTCCGCAGGTAGTTGATTAATTATTAAATGTCTCCTACCGAATGGAGAGAAATGCTTTTGAACAATGTTGCCTTTAAAATGGAGTGCTTGAAATCCCGATAGCTTGCTTATTGAGTTTCAACTCACGTTTTGTTTTCCAAACCCAACAACACGTGAAAGGAAGGAGGCAAGAAGCACAGGTGGAGATTCAAGAATGAATGAATTCTTATGAATACTTGCATATGCCTTTATGTATGAATGACGACATTAAATTGTGATTTAATGTTGTATATGAATTACGTTATGGTTTTGTGGCCACAGAAGGTGAAAAATTATTATGGTCAATTGTTAAGAATGATTTATCATGATATGATTAAGTATGAAAGTTAAGAGATCATATGTGTATGTCTCAAATGTTAAAATGACCTAAAAATGCATTTGATGGAAATTAAATGTATAAATGGTATAAACTCCTAAGGACTTAAGTTTAAGTGGATAAATATCCTGTAACATACCGGTTTAGAAAAGTGATCCCGGCCGTCTATTTAATGCAATTTCTCAAGATCAATCACATATTTATGGTGAAATTAATTATTATAAATTCATAAAAAATTCAAAAATTCCACTTGCACTAGTCATGTTCCCATTATTACATCAAGGCACACAAAATTTTACAAGTCTATCATCTTAATACATGCCTTTAAAATAAATAACTAGAAATAATTATTCTTGAAAATCTTCTTGTAAATCCAAAACGCTAGTGTCCCACTTGATTTGGTACACTTGTAAAAATAATGGGTTAGTCTCAACATGACTAGCAAGTAGAAAATTATTTGAAAATGGATAATGACAAAAATAAAACTTAGTTAAATGATAAAATAATCATTTAATTTAATATCTTAAAAATTAGGCCTCAAATGCTGTAACGCCCCCAAACCGAGACCTCACTTCCTTACCTCAAGATCTTATCGATTGGTAAATGTGAATCAGGGTTGTTTCCCTGATCATGCAACGGGATTTTAATTGGACCTCGTTCAATTTTTTTTTGTTTCTTCATTCATCATCATTTCATTTATAACATAAGCAATGGTACACTTGTACATATCTTTTAATCCATTTCAATGTGTTGTATACATCATAGGCCCTCTTGACCTAATCATGGCATTCCCATCTCATACATACATATATTCAATTATTAGTTCACTTAGAACTCAGAACTTTAAACAAGTTCACATATACGTCAACATACTTGAATACTTTCATTCATATCATTCCACTCATCATGGCTATTCCTTTTAGCCCACATGGTACTATGTTGTACTTTTTCTCCATTTCTTAGGTTCTTGACCGCTTGAGTCTCCTAGTGTTTATGTCTGAGGTTTGGAAAATAAAACGTGAGTGATAACTCAGTAAGCAAGCATTTTGGGGCAACGCTTTCCTTGAAAATCATTTCCTAAAACATTTTCTCATAAATATTTTGATCAGGGGATATTTTATGTCCCAAAACATCTTGACATAAACTATATTTGACAATGGACATTCTCATGTCCATGAAAAGATGTTTTTCCACATAAATCATTTATCCACTTATACCTTGTTGGAATCGGACGTTTATACATCCTAAAACGTTTTTCACATAAACACTTTGATAATGGACATTTTTATGTCCAAAATACATTTTCCGTAAGCCTTTTTGGCAATGGACATTCATATGTGCACAAACACCTTTATCCCTTAAACTCTTTTAGAAATGGATATTTTTATGTCCACACATGTTTCAACATAAATCCCTTTAGGAGATAGACATTCTCAAGTCCAACCATTTTTCCCACATAAACCTTTTGGAAATGGACATTCTTATGTCCAAAACATTTTCCAACATAAATCCCTTTAGGAAATGGACATTCTCATTTCAACCATTTTTTTCACATAAACCTTTTTTCATAATCCCCATCTTGGGGCTTGTTTATGGAAAATAAGTCATAAATCCTTTTCATGAAAACTTTTGCACGAAAACCATTTTTTTTATTCTTAATATTTACACATTTTGTGTAAAACACCATACTTTTAGGGTAACTTATGCATAATGGCTCATAGAAATCCAATTTATGATAATTTTTTGTATAAATGCTTTTATATCCCAATCCTTGGGCTTTTGAAAAGTAAAACGTATGCAAACACATTTCTCCTCTGTGGCACCCCAAACCTGAGCGTCACAACCTGAGCCTTACCTCAGGATCGTTTTGATTGGTAAACGTGATCAGGATTGTTGCCCCGTCACACGGCGGGTTTTATCGAATATTTATCCCATTAAATATGATCATGTAGATGTTCACTTAACAGTTCAAATTCTCATATTTTTAACCTAGACATATCTAAGTCATTTCAATCCATTCAACGCGTATACATAGCATGTTGTTCCAGCAACATTTCATTATTTGCCTAAATCAGATGTCATTGCATATATACATCATAGTCATCAAACATAACATAAAATTTCAATTTACATCCTTTTCACATAAGTTCCATAACATGAAAATTCTAAAGTTTTTCATTGATTCCTTAAGTTGGCACTTGCTCCTTTGTCATGTCCTGTCCTTCACATGTCTTTGAGTTTGGAAAATAAAATCGTGAGTCGAAACTCAATAAGCAAGCTATTTACATTTTACAGGCAAATCATTCCAGATAACATTTTGTATTTAAAATCATATTGGAAAGCAATTTATACCTTATCTAAAGGTATATCTTAAAAGCATGAAATCCTGTACCCATCACGAGTACCATATGCATAATGCCATATGAAAACATGAACATATATATACCATTTTTTTCCTTCGGATGGAAGCTAGCCAGGCGACCATTCGTCACGTTAACTCCCATTTAAGAGAGGGTGCCGCCGGCCTTGGGCCTGTTTTAAGCGACTTGGCCACACCAAAGGGGGATAATCGGTCCGCTTACACCCTTCAAGTGGACCTAATACCCTGTGCACATGAACTTTTGCATAAGTCCATCTTTAACATGCTAGCATGATTTTTCAATCAGAACCATAGAATCACATCATTTTTCCATAGCATTTATGAAAGAAAGATTTCATAATATTGCATTTAAAATAAAACATCATTTCAATACCATTTTGCTAAGGGATGACCATCCTTAAACACATTAGAAATAATTTTCATAGTTTCATCAAACAAGTTTAAGCAAAAATTGCACTTATGTAAATAATTTAGAAAAGCAAAAATCCTTTAGAAAATTTGCTTGCTTACCTGAATTCCTTAGCTTTCCGTCACAACTTTTTCTTTGCCTTTGCCTACATGAGAATAATATGATTTTTCATATATTTCTTTTTCTCATATTTCATTTAGTTTTCCAACCCATTCCATATATATACATCATTTATTTGACTTCACAAGTCATGATACACATATATAGCTTATTTTTACACATTTCTTCGACTACCACATAACATGACTTATATAACCCCATACATAGGGTATTCATTTCAATCTCATAAAATTCATTTAATATCCATCATACATTGGTTTATTAACCTCAATTTCCTATTTATCCATTTTTCCAAAATACACGTATGGATGTTTTACCTATGCACATATCATTGCCTTAGTTTCATAAATCAAGTCCAAAATTTTGGAATTAATATCATAAAATCTTAAACAGATATATAAATATGAAATTCATCTTATTTTCATGAATTTTTGTACAAAATCATTTTTCATAAGTCATTCATCACCTATTCACCTTTATCCATTCACATAAGCCCATTCAACAACATATACATAATGTATTTCATAAAATTTGCTAACTCAAAAATTTAATCCATATTTTAGCGGGTTAATTACCCTTAATTACCCTTGCATTTAGGGTATTTTCATGGGATTTAAATTTATTCACCATAGGTTTCCAAAATAGCAAGTTTGGAACCCCTTTTTCACCTGTTTAACGTGTCTTTTGACACATAACCCTATGCAGTCATATAATTCCGAAATTTCAGCAAATAAATCCATTTTTCTTTATCCATTTTAGGGATTTAACACATATTTAACATCCATGAATTATCATTTCTCAAAACAGCAAGTAGCCTACACGTTTTGAGTTCCGTTTCACATCGGTTTGACACTCTTTCATAAAATCTATAAAAATCAGTTTTACGGCTTGTTTTTCCAAATCTTTTTGGGCATCCATAATACCTTAAAACTATGGTATTTTACCCTATATAACATGCATAAAACATGCAAACTCATTTTCATAGCATTTTTAGCATAGAAATATGGAAATTAGATCAAAATCATCACTTTGCATTCCATAACTTCAAAAATTCATCATTTAAGCATAAACTATCATATATTTTACATGAATACATGATTCATAACCTAATCATATCATCAAACCAAAACAGCAACTTGTCTTAGAGATTTAGGGTTTGCCAACTTGGATTTTCAACTTAATACACATGCATAACTTCACTTTCATCAAGTTAAGCATGAAATTTCATACATGAAACCTAATACCCATTCAATATTCATTCAAAAGCATGCTAAATCACCATTTTACAGATACTTTAAGCATCCCTTCCATATTCCCATTTTGGAGTTTAAAAACTCAAAATAATCAACTCAAACAACACATATACTTACTTGAATTTGTGCTAAATCAAACCCTAGCACTTGGAGATGGTTTCCTCCTCAATTCTCCTCCCTTTTTTTCTTGTTTATCCTTCTTCCTTGGCTGGAAAAATGGACGTGAGCTGCTGCTAGTTTGCTTGGGCGAAAATCTCAACACTTAGCAAATTTCCAACCCCTTCTCTCAAGTGACGTGCATGGGTTTATATGAGCTGGAATTTTTCCATTTGTGGGCCCCACATTCCCTAGAATTTTCCACATAATGAATGGGCCCTTATCCCTCTTCATACGTTGGCAGATTCCCAGCCAACTAAAATGGTTTTTACCATTTTCAAAAATCTACAAAATCACTTTAATCCATAGCCATTCAAACTGTTTCCAATTCACGTCCCTTGCTTTCCAGTTTTTCCATCCATTTTTCATTTTTTTGCAACCCTAATTTAAGGGTAAATTGTACACTTAATTAAACCTTAATTCATATATTAATTTGGTGTAAATAAATTTAACAAAAACTGCAACAACTTAGCATATCAAATCATGTTTTCCATCCCTATATGCTGTCCATGTTTCAGCTTCATGCATCTGCATTTTATTATTTTTTATTGCTCCAAACCTTAATAATTGGATGCAAATTTTATGTATCTTCATCTCAGCAATATTTTCACATATTTTAAAAATTAAAAATTGAAAAATATGCAGCATAGCAGCCCCCTTGGACTTCCCATGTTGCCACACCACCTATGCTAGGTTGTTTGTTTTGTAGCTCCATCATCATATGCATTTAATGGCTGGATAATTATCATATTTTTTATTTCAAATAAATACACAAAATACCCCAGAAATGGCCTGCAATTTCCACCTCAATTCCCATTAATTTCAAGCCATTATGCTTTGTACTCTAGCATTAATGAAAAGGTACTTTTGAGGTGCATTAGTCAACCATACTCACCTTTTTCAATGAAGGTATTTTTCAAAAATTTCATGCTTGATCTAAGCCATCCAAAATAAACATCTCATAATTTCATTCAACCGTTTCAAATTTCATCTCAATTCGAGTTTCCTAGCTCCCGTTATAGCCGTTTAAAGTTAACGATTGAAATTGAAATATGATCAATAAATCATAACTCTCATTTTATCCATAATTTTCACAACCCATTAATTCCATAATACCAAGCCCAACATTATAAATTTTTATTTCAAATTTCACTTGAATCCGCCTTATAAGCGTTGAGTTATGAATTTTTCAATGTTTTTCCATAGAACTTATCAATTATCATAATAATTCCCATAATTCATATTAAATAATGGAAAATGATTATCCATAATGTCTTTTCACATTTACATCAATAATAATTTACTCTAATTCCATTATCTCATTTTAGCTTAAAATGATTAATCACATCATTATTGCTAATCCTTAACCCTAATTGTAATAATTAGCAAAAATTATATAATACCTTCATAATTCACAAATAATATCATATATATGATTAATGAATACATATGGGTTCTACCTAGTTAGGGTTTCACATCCCCATCCAGTAGTGACACATAGCAAGTGATCATGCTACATTTTGGAAGAGAATCCTTAACAACATGCTAGCAAGGCGGCTGTTCAATTATCCTGCTTCCATCTCAGAGAGGGCGCCGCTGGCACTCCTACCATCCCTTAGTGACTTGGCCTTATGTAGATTGGGCCTTGGTCATCCCAACTGTGCTCTACAACTGGCTTATTTCTTGTACTGGTGCACCGTGCATTATTATGACGGACCGCAACCCGTTTGGTTTGAAGAACCACAGACCGCAGCTCATGTCCTTTTAAACCGAGATCACAGACAGCAACCTGCACCCATACTCACAAAAAGTCTTAAACTGAAGTCTATATCTTTAAAAATTATTTTCAAAAACACATCACAGACCGCAGTCCGTGTCAACTTGTAAGCGAGCGCACCCACTTTAACAAGTTATTTGAAATCTAATTTTAGGATGACCTTTCTTAAATTCTGTTAGAAACATTTTGAGTAAAACATTTTGATAAATATTTGAAATGTTTGAGGAATAACACACTTGAAAACCCTTTTAATAGAAGAATTTCAAAACTTTTAGATTTTCAAGAATAAATTATATATTTTTCCTAGTATTTTCTTGGTTTCCATTTTGGGGCCTTTTGCTCACAAAAGTTATGCAATTGTGCTAACCCCTTCTCAACCACCTTAAAATCAATTTCTTGTCCACATATCAATTTTGTCAATTTTATATAAAGGAGCCTTGCACGGTCTTTTGTATGCTACTTTAGCAATCCGAAACCAAACCATTTTAAGAAAATCAACATAGGAGGTTGGTCATCTTTAAATCCTCTTCAACACATCCGTATAAACATTTTTCAAGATATTTTCAACATAGATTTTGTGGCGCCCCGAACCAAGATGTCACTTCCTTACCTCAAGATCTATCGATTGGTAAATGTGAATCAGGATTGTTGCCCTGATCACGTGGCGGGTTCTTAATTGGAATACGTCCAAATTTTTTTCGTTTATTCATCTGTCATCATTCATAACTTGACATGACAATCATCCCACATTGTGGCATTTCACTTGTAATACAATTCATCATTTCCATTCATATCATCTTTTCATGTTTGTCATTATACAATTAATCATTGTACACATCATATTTGCATACATTTAGTCATCGATTCACATGGAACTTAGAATTCTAACTAACTTCGGATATACATAAACACATAGCATCTTTACATGCCTTTCTACAGTGAAAGATTCCTTGACTTAAGCATCACATTTTCATATCCATACATTCATACATTCAATCTTTGAATCATATAGAACTTAAAATTCTAATTAAGTACACATACACATTAGCTTACCTTAGCATATTCATGCTTTTCCATTCCTCATAGCCTTTATGGCTATCATCATGTACTTTTCTTCTCGTCTTAGGTTTGCAACCTTCTGAGTTTCCTTGGTACCTGTCTAAGGGTTGGGAAAACAAAACGTAAGTGACAAATCAGTAAGCAAGCATTTTATCTTTAGGGCAAGGCTTCTTGAAAACCTTTTTCATAAACATCGGGAATATCTTTTTCCTGAGGACATGTATATGTCCTAAACTATCATCATAAAATTCTGTGTTCATGAGGACAATTCTATGTCCTTGAACATTATCATAAAACATTTATTCTTAAAATCATTTACAAGCCACCTTAGGACTTGTTAAGGCAAAACATATATGTTTTACCTTCTCTAATGAATTTTCTTTAATTCTTATACGAACATTTTTAATGTTCATAGACATTACATGAAATCATCTTTTGCCGGTGGACGTTTTACGTCCAAAACATTGTTTCTCATAAATCCTTAGGCAAAGGAGACATCTCATGTCTCAAAACATCATTAACATAAACCATCATAAAATCCTTTAGCCAAGAGACATTTTATATCTCAAAACATCATTAACATAAGCCATCATAAAATCCTTTAGCCAGGAGACATTTTATGTCTCAAAACAATTTTCATATATCTTCTTTTGGCAATGGACATTCATATGTCCTAAAACGCTTTTTATTTAAACACATTAACATTGGACATTCTCATGTCCATAAACCCTTATTATTTAGGCTCTTTAGAAATGGACATTTTTATGTCCATAAACATTCTTCATTTAGGCTCTTTTAGAAATGGAAATTCCTATGTCCATCTCAAGTTTCACATAAATCCCTTTTCATAATTCCCCGTCTTGGGGCTTGTTTATAGCAAGCAAGGCAAACAAAATACGTAAATCATTTTCACAACTGCATTTGCATAAAATTTTTTTCTTTTATCCCCGTTATTTACACTTCTGGGTAAAACACCCTGTCTTTTAGGGTAACTTATGCATATTAGCTCATAAAAATCCCTTTTAGGATAACTTTTTGTATAGATGCTTTTATATCCTAATCTTTGGGCTTTTGAAAAGAAAAACGTATGCAAATGCATTTCTCCCCAACCAGTAGTGACACTTAGCAAGTGATCATGTTACCTTTTGGAAGAGAATCCTTAACAACACGCTAGCCCAACTGCTGTTTATTTATCCTGCTCCTATCTCAGGGAGGGCGCTGCTGGCACTCCTGCCATCCCTTAGCGACTTGGCCTTATGTAGAGTGGGCCCCGGTCATCCCAACCGTTCTCTACAACTAGCCTATTTCTTGTACCGGTGCACTGTACATTATCCTGACGGACCGCAGTCCGTTTGGTTTAAAGAACCACATATCGCAGCTCATGTTCTTTTAAACCGGGATCACAGACCGCAGCCTGCATCCATATGCACAAAAATCTTAGACCGAAGTCTATATTTAACAATTATTTTCAAAAACACATCACAGACCGCAGTCCGTGTCAACTTGTAAGCGAGCGCACCCAATTTAACAAGTTGTTATTTGAAATCTAGTTTTAGGATGACCTTCCTTAAATTCCTTTAAAAATGTTTTTGAGTAAAATATTTTGATAAATATTTGAAATGTTTGAGAAACAATATATTTTAAAATCCTTTTAATAAAATAATTTCAAATTCTTTGGATTTCCATAAATAAATCATATTTTTCTCTAATATTTTCTTGGTTTCCATTTTAGGACCTTTTGTTCACAAAATTTATGCACTTATGCTATCCCCTTGTCCATAACCTAAAAATTTAATAATTGTCCACATATCAATTATTTTTACATAAAGGAAAATTGCATAGTCTTTTGCATGCCATTAAGCAACCTGAAATCAAACCATTTTATGAAATCAATCATAGGAGGTTTGTCATCCATAAATCCCTTTTTAACACATCCGTATAAACAATTTTAACATAGATTTTCTTGTCTAAAGGAAATCAAAACTTTTTGAACATCATTTCAATACATATGGACTATGTCCAAAACATCATTTATTATTTAATTATCTTGACCTAGCAAAATAAATCTTTTTCATCATTATTTATCGCGAGTTATTGTAGAAATAACTCAAAACTCATTTACAAACAATATTTTGTGAAAAAGGGTAAAATTCTCTTTTTCTTATAAAAAGCTATTGAAAAATATCATATAGAACTTGCTTGCTTAAGAGCAAATTCTTAAAACTATCAGTATCAAACATGAAATCTTTAGAAAACATTAGCATGGAGAACTTGCTTACTCATAAGCAAAATTTTTCAATTCCATTAACATGAAGCATTCCCATCCTTGGCAACACTTGGGATAAATTATTTATCTTAAGAAGTGTCTCTTGTTTCCCATGAAGCAAACCTTAAGACTTTTCATTAAAGTCATCATTTTTCAAAACTTATGGCTTTGCATTAAAGCCGTCATATTCAAAACTTGTGTTTGTCCATTCAATAAAACATAAACGTAAACATAAATAATTCAATCATATCAATCACACAGAAAGAAAATGGAATTTTAGAAAGTTTGCTTGCTTGCCTGAGATCGCCATAATCCCTTTTTCTTCCATTATTTTCCTTGCTTATATGAAAATAATAAGATTTTTCATATATTTCTTTTCCTTGCATTCCATTTAGTTTTCCAACCCATTTTATTCACATATATCATTTATTCAACTTCTCAAGTCACTATACATACATTTAGCATATACGTGCACATTTTTACACATTCCATCGGCTAACACATAACATATATAACCCCATAAATAGGGTATCCATTCAACCATATAAAATTCATCCATTAATAATCATATATAGGTTCATTAACCTTCATTTACAACTTTTCACATTTTTTTCCAAAATTCATACATCGGTGTCCGTTCCAAGAGCCCGTTATGACCTTAGGCTTCATTATATAATTCCAAAATTGGAAATTAACCTCGTGAAGTGCTAAATAGATATATATTCATAAAATATATCATATTTTCATACATTTTTGCACAAAAGAAAATTTCACAAGTCATTGATCACCCTTGCATATCTATTCCTTCACATATGCCTATTTGGCAACATATACATAACGGATTTCATAAACATTTCTAAGTCAGAGGTTTAATACATATTTCAGCGGGTTAATTACCCTTAATTAATGCTGCATTTAGGGTATTTTTATGGGGTTTAAATCTACTTTCCATAGGTTTCCAAAACAGCTAGTTTGGAACCCATTTTTCACCCGTTTAACATGTCTTTTGACACATAACCTTAGGCAATTATATAAATCCGAAATTTCAGCATTTAATCTAAATTTTATTAATCCTTATTTAAGTATTTAACACATATATAAATTTGGGCCATTTCTACATAGGTTTCATATTTCTTTTTAATTTTTTTCTCAAACTATCCACATATGCTGAAATCAGGCGTACTAAAATCTCAAAATTTTGAATTAATATAAAATCAAGTATTTTTAATCTGAAATTTCTTTCATACCTTAATAACTACATTAATTACTAAAATAAATATTTTCAGTATAAAAAATTAATCATTTATATTTATTTTGGTATTTTTACCTTGACAGACAGCAGAATTTGTTTTCAGTCAGCCTTAATCACGTAAATTATTGGGTATATTTATACCCATAAAAACCTAATTTTTAATTTTCTGATGTGATAAAAAATATTTATTAAATATCTTGTAAAATTTTCAGCCCAAAATTTATTGTAGAAAAATTATTAAAAATTATTTTCTACAGCTGATCCTGTCACCCATTTTACCCTGTTTGGGTTAATCTTATCTGATTTTTAATTTGCAAAGTAATTATCCTTTTAAGCTGAAAATTGGATAGTTCCTTAATCACACCATAATGATTCTTTCCAAAACTTTTCATTCTAAAATTCGTCCATTTACTATTCCGTCCATAATTTAGTTTTCAATATCATATAATTTCCAAATTTGATGCATAAAACCAAAATAATCATATACTTACTTGATTAAATGGGTGATCTCTCCTTTTTACCTTTCTTTTCCTTCTATTTTTTCTTCTTCTTGGCTTGCTATGTACTGGACGTGAGGCTGCCTTGGGGAAGAAGAATTTCAGCACTTGGAAAATTCCAAGCTTCTTCTCTCTCATGGACGTGCACTCCTTGGTAGGGCTGGAATTTCCAGCTATGGGCCCCACCTTTGGAGCTTGTTTTCCACAACCAATTAATGCCTCCTTATCCTATTAATTTTCTAGATTAATCTTAGCCAAGTAAAATAATTTTTACACCTTTTAATAAAATAAAAAATCTGCTCACATCTCCACCCTACAGCTGTCCCTCCAAATCATGTCCCTTGTTGCCCCTTTTTCTAGAAATTTTTTAATTTTTAAAAATCTCAAAATGTGGGTAATTTATACACATAATTACCCCTTAATTCATGTATTAATTTTTTGTTAAAAAAATAATAAAACTCATTACAGCAGCATCAAACATGGGACGTCATTTGCATACACAAGCTGTCCATTTTTCCACCTTTCATGGCAGCTGCAAATCACGAATTTTTTTGGATTTTTTTCACATAATTAAATGCCCATTTATGTATCCCAACATTTCAGCTATTTATGTGCATATTTTATAAAATAAAAATTTCAAAAAAATATGCAGCAACCAGCCCATGAACGTGCTTGCCTTGGACACCTCACCTATGCTCACTTGAGCACCCATAGCTCCATCAATTGTGATAATTTATTGCTGAGATTTTATTTGGATATTTAAATTTTATATTAATGCATAAATTTCCTTAGAAATGTCCTGCACTTGACACCTCAAATGTCATTAAATTCATGCACTCATGCTTTGTACTCTAGCATTAAATGTAGAGTACTTTCGAGGTGCATTAGTCAACCATGCTCACCTTTTTTATTGCAGGTATTTTCCCCACATTTTAAGCTTAATCCAAGCCATCCAAAATAAACATCTCATAATTTTATTCGACTATTTCAAATTTCATCTCAATCCGATTTTCCTAGCTCCCGTTATAGCCGTTTAAAGTTAACGATTGAAATTGAAATATGATCAATAAATCATTAATCCAATTTCATAAAGTATTTTCATAATCAAATAAACCCATAATATCAAGCCCAACATCATCAACTTTCATCTCAAATTTCACTTGAATCTGCCTTACAGGCGTTAAGTTATGAATTTTCTAGTGTTTTCCAACATAATTCCACAATTTCCATTTAATCTCCATTAATTAAATCATGAAAATTAAGCTAAAAATTCATGCCACATTAGCATATTTTAATCCTCATTATGCTCCTTTAGTCACCTTGACTCATAATGGGCTCCGGCGATTAAATTTTTAATCACCATTCTTAGTGGAACCCTAATTGCAACATATAATAAAATCCTAAAATCATCCAAAAATTACATTTAATCATATATAAGTCACATGTACATATTCAATGCACACATTGAATCTTATTTAGGTTGGGGTTTCACAGATTTCCTTGTCTAAAAGAAATCAAAACTTTTCGAATATCATTTCAAAACATATGAACTATGTCCAAATCATCATTTATTATTTAATTATCAAGACCTAACAAAATAAATCTTTTTCATAAATCAAATCTCTTTTGTCCTTTTTTTTCTTTTATAACATGATTATTTATCATCAAACAACATAAGAAAAATTCAAAACTTATTTGCATTTGTTGCTTTGTGAAAAAGGGCAAAATTCTCTTTTTCTTATAAAATACTTTTGAAACAACATTATAAAGAACTTGCTTACTTAAAAGAAAATTTTTAATACCATCAGCATTAAACATGAAATCCTTTGAAAATATTATCATGGAGAACTTGCTTACTAATAAGCAAAATTCTCAATTCCATTAATATAAAGCGTTGCTAATCTTTGGCAACACTGATGATAAAATCTTTATCTTAAAACACAAAGCTTGCTTCCCATGAGTCAAACCTTGAGGCTTTTCCTTAAAGTTATTTCTTTTCCAAAACTGACGACTTTTCATTAAAGCCGTCATTTTCCAAAACTTGTGGCTTTTCATTAAAGCCATCATTTTCAAAACTTGTGCTTGTTCATTCATTAAAACATAATCATAAACATTTCAATCACATAGAAAAAATAGCATTTTAGAAAGTTTGCTTGTTTACCCGAGATCGCTATAATCCTTTTCTTTCATTCTTTTCCTTGTCTTTGCCTAAATAAATGAAAATAACATTTTATTTATTTGCATCATCTTCAAATTCTTATATTCCTTAGGTTTTCCAACCCATTTTCATTAACATATATAATTCCTTCGACTTCCCAAGTCATTATACCCATATAGCATATACTTATTACATGAGCTTTTACACACCCTATTTAATTCTATAAATAGTTTAATCATCCAATCACTTAATAATCATTCAATAATCATTATTTAATGGCTCATTATCTTCCTTAAGCCAATTTTCACTTATTTTCCAAAATTCACACATCGGTTCCCATTTGAAGCACACGTCGTTACCTTAAACCTCATTAATTAATTCAAAAATTTGGAATTAACATCATACAATTATAACAGATATATAATCATGAAATTTATCATATTCTCATGCATTTTTGCACAAAATCATATTTCACAAGTCATTTATCATTCATGCATATCTATTCTTTCTTATACGCCCATTTGGCAACACATATATGAGGCATTTCATAAAATTTCCCAAGTCAGCAACTTGGTCACTAATTCAGCATGATAATTAACCTTAATTATAACTTGATTTAGGGTATTTTTATAGGATTTAATTTCACTAATCATAGGTTTCCAAAATAGCAACTTTGGAACCCATTTTTCACACGTTTAATGTGTCTCTTGACGCATAACCCTAAATAGTTTTATAAATCCGAATTTTCAGCAATTAATCCAAATTTTCCTTACCCAAATTTAGGGTATTAACATATATATCAATTTGGATCATTTCTACATAGGTTTCAGATTTCTTTTTGATTTTTTCTCAAACTATCCACATATGCTGAAATCAGGCATATTGAAATCTCTAAATCTTGATTTAATATCAAATCAAGTAGTTTTGATCTAAAGTTTCTACCATACCTTAATAACTACTTTAATTAACCAAAATAAATACTTTTAGAATACAAAATTAAGAATTTATATTTATTTTGGTATTTTTACCTTGCTGGACAGTGTTGTGAATTTAGGGTCAGCCCTAATCACGTGAATTATGAGGCATACTTATACTCATCAAAACGTAATTTTTATTTTTTCTATGTGATTATAAATATTTATTATATATTCTATAAGAGTTTTAGCCTGAAATTCCTTTTATTAAAATTATTAAAAATCATTTTGTACAGCTGATCCTGTCACCCGTTTTACCCTATTTAGGTTAATCTTCTCGGATTTTTAATTTGAAACCTGCTTAATATTTCAATTTGAAATTTTGGTCGTCCCTTAATCAGCATATATGAACTTGTAAACAAATTTTCATGGTAAAAATCCTTCGGTTACTACTGTAGCACCCGCCGTGAGCGCTACGATGGGCTCGGAATGGTTTCCCGGGCCTTGAAAATGTGGATCGTGTTGAAAAGCAACGCGGGCTTAGATTTCCTGCATTCACATGGGGTAAAACGCATTAGACTTCATATCTTTTAGGAAAGTTGGCGTGTGGGTATTTTCTCGTGATTTCAGCAGCATAACGGCTAAGACGGGGCTTTCCGTACACGGGTCAAGTCACAAATCCGGCAGCATAACAGCAGCGTATTATGCTGGGATCCGTGGACCCGCGTGCACCCACCTTGCCGGGGCGTTAACTCAAACACGCACACACAAAAATAAAGAAAAACGGAGTCGCCACTGATCTTTAAAGGGAGATCAGACCCTGTTTAAAGAAATAAGGCACTAATAATACAGAGATCGGGTTCCGGCCTACGGATTGAAGCAAATATGGAGAAATCTGCCAACCCGAGGCGGTTTACACGGCGTGAAAGGGGGTAAAATGAAAGATTTGAGAGAATGGGAGAGATGGAAAGGGGGCGTGGAGGAGGGAGCGTGGCTTGGAGAGCATGAAAAGCCGGGACGCCGGGGTGTTGCTGCAGACTCCCGTCCTCCCCTTGGGATGCCTCTCTTCAAGTGTCTTCAAATGAGAGGGGTGCCTCTCCTTTTATAGATGCAAGAGTGGGTTTTGGGCTCTCTTAAGTCATGGACTTGGTCCATGGGCTTGGACTTGTGTTGGGATCGTGGGCTTTTGGGCCCTTTTGAGGTCATGGACTTGGTCCATGGGCTTGGGCTTCTTGAAGAGTTGGACTTGATCCACATTCTTGAGCTTGGGTTGAGGTTGTGGGCCTTGGCCCATTTGAAGGCTTGGACTTGGTCCATATACTTGAGTTTGGTGGACTTGAGCTTGGCTTAAACCCGTTTGCTTTGGGTGGGCCGTTGTAGGGGCCCAGAATTGTAGGAAAGCCTGCTTCTGAGGCTTGGGCTGCATTGTGGAGCCAGTTGAGGTGGCCTGTAGGAGCTTCGCTCTTTTGTGGGCCTGGTCTGGTTGTTGAAAAGCCTTCTTCGAGGCTCGGTGGAGCTTCGCTCCTGTGGGTTGAGTGCGGAATGGCCCGCTTAGCTGGCTTGAACTTCCTTTTGTGTCTTGAATTTGCTTGGACTTGTAATCCATTTCAATTTATCCATATTTGGGCCCAACGGTGGGGTGTCAACAACTACTTCATTCATTTTTTTGTTTTTAACATCATATAATATCTAGATTTGAAGTATAAACCCAAAATAATCATATACTTACTTGATTAAATGGGTGATCCCTCATTTTTTCCTTTTCTTCCTTCTTGGCTGGGCTAGGGATGGATGTGCTACTGTTCTTGGGGGAGATGAAGTTTCAGTACTTGGAAATTTTTCTCATGCATTAATTTGGCATAAAAAATTTTGCAAAAATCATTATGGCAGCATCAAACTGTGCACATCTAATGCATAACATGATGTTCACTTAGCAACGTTCCATATAACAGCTCCTTTGAACGATTTTATGCCTTGAAATTCCACATGATTAATGGCCTATTACTTACCCTGGGTGTTTAGGTATTTTAGATGCATATTTGGGATTTTTAAGAAATCCAAAAACCATACTTTATCACCCATGGGCTTCCCTTGTGTTGACACACATACATGCCTATTGAAGCTACTCCCTTGGCCATTTAAAACCCTGCATTTAAGCTATTGATTTTCCATGAATTTTAGCATTTTTGTTAATTCATAAAATCCACTTGGAATTGCCTCCCTTTGACACCTCATATATGTGCCATTAAATAATGCATTTAATCCATGTACTCTAGCCATTAATGCATGACACTCTTGGGTGTAAAAGTCAACTATGTGCACCTTTTTCAATTCGGATATTTTTTCAACATGATTTGCATAATCCAAATCTTCCAAAATGTTAATCTCATAATTTCATTCAACCGTTTCAAATTTCATCTCAAACCGATGTTTCTACGTCAAGTTATGACCACTTGAATTTTTATTTTGGATTTGAGATAAAAATAATTAATTATCACCCTAATCTCATCATGATTCCCTTAATCCAATTCATTCATAAGATTGGGCCCACCGTCGTGAGCTTACCTTTCAAATTTCATTGAAATCCGCCTTGTAGGCGTCAAGTTATGAATTTTCTATCATTTTTCATCTTAATTCCATAATTACACTTTAATCTCCATAAATTAAATCATGGTAATTAACATGATTATTCATGATACCTTGTCACCTTTAAATCCTCATTAAGTCCCTCAGGTCATATTAACTCACTTTTGGCTCCGACGATTAAATTTTTAATCACCATTCTTAATTGAACCCTAATTACCAAATATCATAAAATCTTAAAATCATCCAGAAATTCCATTTAATCATATATAAGTCACATGTACATGTTCAATGCACACATTGAATCTTACTTAGATTGGGGTTTCACAAATGCAAAATCAAACCATTCCATTGAGTCTAGAAGCATCTAAAACGTAGAAATGGACTATTTGATCATTCAAATTGGAGTTCAAATGAATAAATCATAATAAAATGGAATGAACAGCCCATATTAAGCCACATCATCATGGCCTTTCTTGCAGGTTGGTCCCACTAGGACCTCTTTTACTTAGCCCTTATTGCTGCAATGAGCTACATGTCAATTTCTAAAAATACCTAGACATCAGAAACATCAAAATTATTAAATGCATAAAAATGTCAAAAGCAACAAAAAAAATTCATTTTAAAAAGGAAGATTCAAATCCACCGAGTGACTTTCCTTTCTCTGACGGAATTTCTTCCGTTCCAAATTTCGACGCTTGTCGAAATTCTTTTCTTTCCTCCATTGGATGTCCGAGAAAATCGATATTGGCTTATATAATTTGATTTTACGCACATCATATTATACATGAGCATTATTACTTATATTATAATTAGCCTACATCATTAATATATAATTTCAATATCCATATATTTATTGCATATCAATGCATTTATAAAAATAAAATGCATAATAAAATTCAAAAATCTCAATACATATAATTTTTAAGCATAAAATTTGACATATTTATTTGCAAAATTTTATATCCTAAAAACTGACGATTATTAAATTTAATTATGTCAAATATAGCCTAAAAATTATATAATATAATGCTTTATACATAACAATTGTATAAAAATAGTTCCAATGTGAATAACATAATTATCGAACAAAAATCAATTTCCAAACAAAATCCCACTTGCCTCGCATAGCTTTTTGTCCTTCCACAATTTTATCTCCCAACCTTTCTTGCGGATGCCTCCCTGCACCCACTCCCTAAACCCTTTTTTATAAGAAGGTTCTTATAGTTTCCTAAAATTCTAGGAAAGGTATAAAAAATAAAATTATCATTTTAACTTAAATTTCAATTAAACTAAATCTTATCTCATCTAAATCTTATCTTATCTTATCTCATCTTATCTTATCTGGTGGAGCCCACATGTCCGGGGAAGCAAAAGTGCAAAAATTAATTATTTTTCTGTGAAACCCCCTATTCGAACCCTAGACCTCTGAGACCACTTGGACTACCTGTATCCAACCGAACTATACGGGTTGCTGAAATAACATTCAAAAATAAAAATATAGATATAACTCGTGCCATATTTAAATAATAATTGGTCACGGCCCATTATTACTTATTTGGCTCAGTTGGTCAAAAAGTCTACCCTTGCCACATAGGGTGTCCTACGTGGATTTTGACCCGTCAACTTAAAATATTATTATTTTTTTCAATATTTTACATTCTTCCCACCTTATAAAATTTCATCCTCGAAACTTGTAATAGTCATGATAGATTTTGGAACAATTCGGAGCAGATTCTACGAATATCGTCCTCTAGCTCCCACGTTGCTTCCCGCTCACCATTGTTGCTCTATTGCACTAGAACATGCTGAATTGTCCTTCTCTTTAACTTCTTCGCGCGACTATTCAAGATTCTAATAGGACGTTCTGGATGAGTTAAATCTTCCTCGATCTCATATTGTTCGACTAACAAAATGTGCCTCGAATCGGCCACATACTTTCTTAACTGTGAGATATGGAATACATTATGAACACTTGCTAGCGAAGGAGGCAATGCTAGCCGATAGGCAACACCGCCAATAATTTTCAATATTTCAAAAGGTCTGATATATCGAGGAGATAATTTAGCTTTCACTCAAAATCAAGTCACACCTTTGGTGGGAGAGACTTTTAAGAAGACTAACTTCCCTACTTGCCATTTGCATACTTTTTCTAGCGATCTTGCACTGCTTCCAACTGGCGCCTAATAACTTGAACTACATCAACAACTTGTTGAACTAGGGCTGGAGCTAAAAGTTGTCGTGTACCTATTTCGTTCCAATAGACTGGCGTTCGACACTTTTTTCCATATAGAGCTTCAAATGGAGCCATACCAATACTAGCTTGGTAACTATTGTTATAGGCAAATTCAACCAAGGACAAGTGCTCATCCCATGAACCAGGAAAATCCAAAGCACAAGCTCTCAATTGATCCTTTAGAATTTGAATTGTTCTTTCAGATTGACCATCCATCTGCGGGTGATACGTGGTGCTTAACCGTAACTCTGTTCCCATACATTTTTGTAATTGTTGCCAGAAATCGAAAATAAACTGTCGATCTCTGTCTGACACAATGGAAACAGGAACACCATGTAAATGAACAATCTCCTACAGGTATAAGTCTGTCATCTGATCCATTCTAAAGGTCATGCGATTTGGTATGAAGTGAGCGGATTTGGTAAGTCTATCCACTATTGCCCATACAACATCATGACAATCTTGCGTCCTAGGGAGAGCAGTCACAAAGTCCATGGTAATATGCTCTCATTTCTACTCTGGTATTTCTAAAGGTTGCAATAATCCAGCTTGTCTTTTTCATTCAGCTTTAACATACTAACATACTAAGCACCGAGACACAAATTTGGCACACTCGACACGCAGCCTTTTCCACCAGAAATTTTGTCTCAAATCTTTATATATCTTGGTACTACTAGGGTGTACAGAAAATTTAGACTGATGAGCTTCCTCTAAAATCTCTCATCGCAACATGTCTTTTCTAGGCACAACTAACCTTCCCCAAAAAAGTAGTGTACCATTAGAACTACAAACGAAATCCGAGGGATCTTCATTTTTCAAATTTTCTAAAATATGAAGAACAAGTTTGTCTTGCTTCTGAGCTTGCTTTATCCAATCAATCAGCGTTGATTGAATTTGTGAAGTACTTATTCTTCAAATTTCTCTTGGAGTTACTACTTCTAACTGCAAAGATTGGATTTCTCATACCAGATGCAACTATCGAGTAATCTAAACTGCAGTGCAAAATTTAAGACGTAGAGCATCGGCTACCACATTCTCTTTACCGGGGTGATATTGAATGCTAATGTCATAGTCTTTTAGTAACTCCAACCATCTTCTTTGTCGAAGATTCAATTCTTTTTGAGAGAAAATGTACTTTAGGCTCTTATGGTCTGTAAAAATTTGTGTTTTCTCACTATACAAGTAGTGTCGCCATATTTTTAAAGCAAACACCGTTGTGGCTAATTCCAAGTCATGGGTAGGGTAATTTTGTTCATAGGGTCTTAACTGTCTAGATGTATAGGCAATTACCCTACCTTGCTGCATGAGTACACAGCCGAGGCCTTTCCTAGATGCATCATTGTACACCACATAGTTTTCGCTAGTGATCGGCAAGGCTAAAATCATCGCTGAAGTTAAGCGACTCTTCAGCTCTTGAAAACTTTTCTCACAACCATCTGACTAGATAAATTTAGCATTCTTGTGGGTTAACCTGGTAAGTGGTACTGCTATGCTTGAGAAAATTTCCACGAATTTTCGATAATACCCCGCCATACCCAGAAAGCTTCTAACCTCAATTATAGTGGTCGGTCTACCCCAATTAGTTATAGCTTTTATCTTTTTTGGGTCTACTGATACACAATCCTTGCTAACCACATGACCTAAGAAGGTCACACTATCCATCTAAAACTCGCATTTCTTGAATTTGACATACAACTTATGTTCTCTTAGAGCCTGTTGTACTTTCCTAAGATGACTAACATGTTCTGCCTCTCCTTTGGAATACACTAGAATATCGTCAATAAATACAACAACACATTTGTCTAAGAACTGTCGAAATACCCTATTCATAGGGTCCGTAAATGCGGCTGGGGCATTAGTTACTTCAAATGACATCACTAAAAATTCGTAATGACCATACCGGGTTCTAAAAGTTGATTTAAGTATATCTTCGTTCAAAACTTTTAACGGATGATATCCTGACCGTAAATCTATTTTGGAGAAGACCGATGCACCTTGCAGTTGATCAAAGAGATAATCAACTCAGGAAAGTAGATATTTGTTCTTTATTGTTATCTTATTTAGCTCTTTGTAATCGATGCACAACCTCATACTGCCATATTTCTTCTTTACAAAAGGCACAGGTGCTCCCCAAGGTGACTTACTAGGTCGAATAAACCCTAGATCGAGAAGCTCTTGCAACTGTTGTTGGTCCCGAGTTAATGGCGATTGCCCAAGAGGGGAGGGGTGAATTGGGTATTTAAAAATTTATAATTTAAACAGAAACTTTACCCCGGATTACTCTTGTCCCCTTAATGAAGAAACGAAATGGAAAGCAATATAATGTAGAGAGCAGAAATATAAATCAAGCAGACAAGATTTTTATAGTGGTTCGGGCAACCTCCCTACTCCACTCTTCCAAGCTCACACTCCTTGTGACTTGGGTTCCACTATTGTATTTTCCAAATACAATTAGAGTCACTGCTCTCTTCTAGATTCCAGCTCTAGGGGGCATCAACAAATCACAGCACAAGTAGGTGATGAGTTCCACTCCAATCACACACTACTTTGCTTACACTTGATCTTAGTTCCTCAAACTAAATCAAGTTCAATACAATAAAATGAAATAACAAAAGAATCTACACGTTACAGTTGTGTAGAAGCAGTTTGGCGTAGAGAAGAATTCGTAGTGTAGGCTTTGAAGATTCAGAAGTTAAGCTCTTGCAGTTTGAAGCGAAGTTCTTCTTCTTTGGATTGACTTGATCTCTTTAATGCTCTTGAAGGTAGGAGTTATGCACACTTAATGATTTCAGCTACCTCCCTCGTTCACCATGAATGCTATTTATAATTTTGGAGGGAATCCGAACGTTAGAAGGTAGGTGGCGCGCATTTAATGCGCCAACGTTCGAATAAATTCCGACCGTTGCGACCCAAGTCGCAGGTGGAGTCGACTTCGGGTGCGACTTATCCCTTCTGCTCGCGACTTCAAGTTCCTGGTCGGGTCAACTTGAGTTTCGACTTGACCCAAGTCGCAGGTGGAGTCGACTTCGGTATGCGACTTCACCTCGTAAGTTATCTTGATGAACTTGAAATCTTTGGGATACTCTTGTTTTCTTCATGCCTTGTTGTTCTTCCCTGATTGAGTTCTTCTTCGAGTCATTGTCTTCACTTTAGCTTGTTTCTTTTGGCTCCATATTTTGCAAGCCTTGAATCCATGAGTCTTGATTGTTGCATTCATGAGCAAGTTCTTTGATTTGAATGGTTGAGTTTATGCATCTTGCTTGGACTTGGATTAGTCTTCATATGTTTGTCTTGAAATCTGTTAATCCCAACTTGTCTTCTGAAATTTCTCCTCTGTCCGATCGAAGTCGATGCCGGAGTCGACTTGGTCTGCGAATTCGCCCAAGTCGCATGATGGAGTCGACTTGGTCTCCGACTTCGGTGCCCCCAGATCTTGGTTTCAACTCTGGACGGAAAACGACGCCTCCAAGTCGCTACTGGAGTCGACTTGGCCTGCGACTTCACCTCAAGTCACAAGTGGAGTCGACTTGGGGTGCGACTTCGGCACTTCGGGGTCTTGACTTCAACTCTGGAAAGTTTCGTCATTTTGAAGTCGATGCTGGAGTCGACTTGGTCTGCGACTTCGCTCCAAGTCGCATGCGAAGTCGACTTAGTTTGCGACTTCGGCAGCTCTGCTCCCATTTTCAGCTCTGGAAGGAATTGACCCCTCGAAGTCGATGTTGGAGTCGACTTGGGGATCGACTTGGCCTTAAGTCGATGCCTGAGTCGACTTGGAAATCGACTTATCCTTCCTTGCTTCATTTTCTTCAAATGTATATCCCTTAAACATTTCCACAAGCATGTTAGTAGCCAAGACTTACTCAAATTGATTTGTTAATCATCAAAACATAGATTTAACTTGTTTTCCACATATTTCCAACAATCTCCCCCTTTTTGATGATTGACAAAACCGATTTGAGTGTATACCTTTCAGTAACGTAAAAATAGTATGCTCATGCTTAGTAAACTTTTCAACATTTAACAAACATATGCTCATGCAAACATTCAAACTCTTCTCCCCAACCATATCCTCATAAGGACTAATATTCAATCCTATTCTTCTCCCCCTTTGGACTCAAGTCCTACCTTTGGACTCAAATCCTATGCTCATGCAAACATTCAAACTCTTCTCCCCAACCATATCCTCATAAGGACTAATATTCAATCCTATTCTTCTCCCCCTTTGGACTCAAGTCCTACCTTTGGACTCAAATCCTACTCTTCTTCCCCTTTTTGTCAATATATAAAAAAAAAATGAGGGTAAAGAAAGACATAGGTGGGTTTGCTCCCCCTAAACAGGTGCTCCCCCTAAGTTTATGCTTAGCCTAACTCAATCATTCCTATGTCATTTCTAATCTTATAAAATGCTTCTTTTGCTAGGGGCTTAGTGAATATGTCTGCAACTTGATCCTCGATTCTTACATATACCAAACATATGTCATGATTTTCTACATGTTCTCTAATGAAATGATGTCTAAGGTGTATATGTTTGGTCCTAGAATGCAAGACTGGATTCTTGGTTAGACATATGGCACTAGTATTATCACATTTGATAGGTATATCTTTAAAATCCATGCCATAGTCCTTAAGTTGCTGTTTCATCCAAAGTAATTGGGCACAACAGCTCCCGGCGGCAATGTATTCGGCTTCCGCCGTAGATAGAGCAACACTAGTTTGTTTTCTTGAAAACCATGAAACCAACATGTTCCCAAGAAATTGACATGTTCCACTAGTGCTTTTTCTATCTACTTTGTAACCGGCAAAATCCGCATCCGAGTAGCCGATTAGATCAAAATTAGAGCCTTTTGGATACCAAAGTCCTAAATTGGTAGTGTCTACTAAGTATCTGAAAATTCTTTTCACAGCTACCAAGTGTGATTTTTTTGGAAATGATTGAAATCTAGAGCACATACACACACTAAACAATATATCAGGCCTAGAAGCAGTTAAATATAATAAAGAACCTATCATGCTTCTATACAATTTTAAATCAACTATTTTTCCTTTCTCATCTTTGTCGATTTTGATTGTTGAGCTCATGGGCGTATTTGCTCCTTTGCTATTCTCCATGCCAAACTTCTTTAGCATTTCTTTGATATACTTGGACTGATTAATGAAGATTCCTTCATTAAGTTGCTTGATTTGCAGTCTAAGGAAGAAATTCAGCTCTCCCATCATGCTCATCTTAAATTCTTTCTGCATAAGCTCAGAAAATTCTTGACAAAGAGTCTCATTAGTGGCACCGAAAATGATATCATCAACATAAATTTGAATGATCAATATATCCTTTTCTTTATACTTGATAAACAAAGTGGTGTCTACCTTTCCTTTTTGAAAGTCATGATTAATCAGAAATTTGCTTAATCTATCATACCAAGCCCTTGGAGCTTGTTTTAATCCATATAATGCTTTGGTTAACTTGTACACAAATTTAGATTGATCTTTTTCCTCAAATCCAGGTGGTTGTTCTACATACACCTCTTTATTTATATATCCATTCAGAAATGCACTTTTAACATCCATTTGATACAGTTTAAAGTTCATGTTGTTGGAAACATGAGGAAAACTAGCTAAATCTATGTTTTGATGATTAACAAATCAATTTGAGAAAGTCTTGGCTACTAACAAGTTTGTGAAAATGTTTAAGGAATAACCATTTGAAGAAAATCAAGTATGAAAGGCCAAGTCGTTCCCCAAGTCGACTCCAAGATCGACTTCAAACATGCAAAACTGTCCAGAGTTGAAAACGGGAGAAGAGCAAGTGAAGTCGCAGGCCAAGTCGACTCCACCTGCGACTTGAGTAGTCAAGTCGCAAACGAAGTCGACCTCACCATCGACTTCAGTCGGGCGAAACCTTCCAGAATTGAATTCGAAACAGCAGAATTGAATTCGAAACAGCAGAATTGAATTCAGAAGATAAGCTGGAAGATAAAATCAAGTCATGAGTCCAATGCGAAGCAAGGAGGTTGAATCAATCATGCAAGGGTCAAGCTCTTCAAGATTCACAAAGACTACAAGTAAGAGGAGCTATTCCAAAATGAAAATGATTGAAGAAAAACACTCTGCAAAGAATCAGAACTTGAAGTCGCGAGCAGAAGGTGAAGTCGCACCCCAAGTCGACTACACCTGCGACTTGGGTGAAGTCGCAAAGCCAAGTCGACTTCATGATCGACTTCAAGTGGGCAAAACCTTCCAGTGTTGAAATTGAAGACAGAAGTTCGCGAAGTCGCACCCGAAGTCGACTCCATCTGCGACTTGGGCGAAGTCGCATCCGAAGTCGACTCCACATGCGACTTGGGTCGCAACGGTCGGAATTAATTCGAACGTTGGCGCATTAAATGCGCGCCACCTACCTTCTAACGTTCGGATTCCCTCCAAAATTATAAAAGGGAGTTATTGTGGACGAGGGAAGTAGTTGAAAAACATTAAGTGAGCATAACTCCTATCTACAAGAGCATTAAAGTGATCAAGCCAATCAAGAGAGGAAGAATTGTGCTTCAAGTTGCAAGAGCTACATTCAGAAACTTCAAAGCCATCATCTACAAGTTCTTCCCTGCGCTAAATCGTTTCTACACACCTGTAAAGTGTAGTTTACTTTTATTGTTTACTTGTTTGTGTTGAACTTGATTTAGCTTGCGTAGCTAAGATCAAGAGGTAGCAAAGTAGTGTGTGATTGGAGTGTGACTCATCACCTACTTGTGCTAAGTGTTTGATGCCCCCTAGAGCTAGAATCTAGAAGAGAGCAAGAGGCTCTGGTTGTATATGCCCCCTAGAGCTAGAATCTAGAAGAGAGCAAGAGGCTCTAGTTGTATTCGCGGAATACAATAGTGGAACCCAAGTCACAAGGAGTGTGAGCTTGGAAGAGTGGAGTAGGGAGGTTGCCCGAACCACTATAAAATCCTTGTCTACTTGCTTTTATTTCTGCTCTCTTTATTACTTTGCTTTCCATTCAGTTTCTTCATTAAAGAGGATTAATTCTACAAGGGGTTAAGTTTTTAAGTTACCAAAAGAAATTTTTAAGAACCCAATTCACCCCTCCCCTATTGGGTTTTGCCATCTATTCGGGACCCAACATATGTGAGATGCAAAAGCTAGTAAGATGCGAATTGCTTCCAATCTAGCAACCGGGGCATAGGATTCCTCAAAATCTATTCCTTCTTCTTGTGAGTATCCTTTTGCCACAAGTCTAGCTTTGTTTCTCACTACAAGTCCACTTTCATCTAATTTGTTCCTAAAGACCCATTTGGTGCCAATAATAGTACAATCTTTTGGTCTTGGAACAAGGTGCCAAACTTCATTTCTTTCAAATTGATTTAGCTCTTCTTGCATTGCTATAATCCAGTTTTCATCATCAAGAGCTTGATCAATATTGGATGGTTCAATCTTAGATACAAAGGCGTATTGTCCACACACATTTTGCTTTGACCTTCTAGTTTTTACACCTTCATATACATTCCCTATAACTTGTTCAATTGGATGGGCATGTTTGAATTTCAAATCTGTTGGAGGTTTGTAGGAATTATTACCTTCACTTACCCTTTCCTTCATGGAATCTTCTTGCTTTTCCATATGCAGTTTTTCAAGACTACTTGTTATATCATCTGCATCACTTAAGTCATCTTTTCTTTTCAAGCAAGGGTTAGTTTCATCAAAAACAACATGTATTGACTCTTCTACAACTTGGTTTCGTTTATTGAATACTCTATATGCTTTGCTATTTGATGAGTACCCAAGGAATATTGCCTCATCACTTTTGGCATCTAATTTTCCCAAGTTGGTTTTTCCATTGTTCAAAACATAACATGTGCATCCAAAAGCATGAAAATAAGAAATATTTGGCTTCCTTCCTTTCCATAACTCATATGGGGTTTTTTTCAAGATTGCTCTAATGGTAACTCGATTCAAAACATGACAAGCTGTACTCACAGCTTCACCCCAAAATTTCTTGGATAATTTGCTCTCATTTAGCATTGTTCTAGCCATCTCTTGTATAGTTCTGTTTTTCCTTTCAACTACTCCATTTTGTTGTGGAGTTCTTGGTGCAGAAAATGTGTGATGAATTCCTTTTTCATTACATAACTCTATGAATCGTTTTTTTTCAAATTCACCACCATGATCACTTCTTATAGTCATAATAGTACTTTGTTTTTCATTTTGCACCAAATTTACAAAAGTTGAAAACATGGGGAAGGCTTCATCTTTGCTAGCTAAGAGAATTATCCATGTGAATCTTGAAAAATCATCAACAATAACAAATACATATTTCTTTCCACCAATGGTTAAAATATCGGATGGCCCATATAGATCCATGTGTAGCAATTCAAGTGGCCTAGTGGTGGATATTTCCTTTTTGGTAGAGAAAGGCATCTTAGGTTGTTTAGATAATTGACATGCCTTGCAAATTTTGTCTTTGTCATATTTCAACTTTGGCAAGCCTTCTACCAAACTCTTCTTCCATAGGGTCTTAATATTTTCCATGTTTATATGTCCAAATCTTTTGTGCCAAACTCATGGATCATTATCAATGGCCATTAGACATTGACCATCTAATTCATCAAGTGAAACCAAATATACATTTCCATGTCTTTTTCCACTAAACATGATATGTTCTCCATCAAATACATTACATATAGATGATTCAAACACAACCTTGTATCCTTTGTCACATAATTGACTAATGCTCATTAGGTTATGCTTGAGTCCTTCGACAAACAAAACATCTTCCATGCATGCATTTGAGATACTATATATGTTTCCTTTACCTTTAATTTTACCTTTCTCATTATTGCCAAAGGCAACCGTTCCATCGTTGCAAGGCTTAAGTTTGTGAAATAAACTTCTTTCTCCGGTCATATGCCTTGAACAACCGCTGTCCATGAACCATACATTGTTTGCCTTTGCCTTAAAACATATCTGAAAAATAAACTAGTTCTTATTTCTTTGGTACCCATTTTATGGGTCCATTTGGGTTAGTAATATGATTCAAACTTTGTTGCTCTAACTTAG
Organism: Annona cherimola; assembly: GCA_030490835.1. Taxonomy (NCBI): domain Eukaryota; kingdom Viridiplantae; phylum Streptophyta; class Magnoliopsida; order Magnoliales; family Annonaceae; genus Annona; species Annona cherimola. The sequence continues at coordinate 49,599,189 of CM059977.1, read as the reverse complement.
AAAGCCTAAATCTTATGTTTCTTGGAACCCAAACTAATTTTGCACCATGGTCATATAAGTTCTTAAAATTACACTTGTGGGCTTTATGACCCATTTTGTTGCAGAAATTGCAAGCCATTGGTAATCTTGGAGTTGGCCTCCAAGTATATTTTGGTTCAAATGTTGGTCTTCTAGTCCACATAACATTTTTCCTTTGTGACTTGTATATAGGTGCAGTTTTGGTTTGATATTTCCCAAGTGTCGGTACATTTGATTTTCCACTTTCTTTTTGCTCAAAAGTATAATATCCAAGACCTCTTTTATTTGTTTGAGCAGTCATATTCAAAAACATCTTCACATTTTCTCCGGGATTAGAGAACTTTGCTAATGACTCATTTAATGATTCGTTCTCCTTTTTCAATTTTTCTATCTCTTTCAACAATGATTCATTTTCTTCTTTCAGTTTTGTTGATTTTTCAGCTAGTTTTCCATTTTCAATAATAACGAAGTTACATTGTTGTCTCTTCAATGTTAACTTGTTTCCTAGCTTTTTGATTTCCTCATATAATGAATCATAAGCAATTTGTAGTTCTTCTAACTCAGCACATTTGAGGCATTCTTGAAAAGAAGAATAATTTGATTGAGAATAGCAAGGTTTGGAAGTTACCTCTTCATTGCTCGTGCATCTTGTTGAGATGGTTTGTTCTTCCAAAACTTCCGTTGTGTTCAAACATAACAGATCTTCCTCTTGTTCGATCCGTGCCATGCAGCATATTCTAGCGCAGTTTGCTGCATCGTTATCGTCGGTTGAAGAGCTGCTTGTTGATGAAGTCTCTTCATTTACGTGCATGCCTCTTCCCTTTGGTCTTTGGTATTTTCTGCCTTCATGTCCTTCCTTCCTCTCTTCCGGTGTAGGACATTGAGCTTGCATATGTCCCACACCTCCGCACCTATAGCACTTTGTTAGCTCCTTCTTCTTCTCTCTTCGGGATCTTTCTTTGAGATCTTTGAAGTTCCTTTCTTTTCTCACAAATTTTCGGAATTTGCGAGTGAGTAGTGCTATGTCTTCATTGTCGTTGTGAGATGAGGACGTAGATTCTTCTGAGTTGTGGGTGACCTTTAGTGCAATGGCTTTCTTCCCTTTATGATTGTCTTTGTTTCTTCTCTTAATTAGCTCGTGTGACATTAATGAGCTAATTAGATCTTCTAGCTTTAGTGTATTTAGGTTTTTGGCTTCTTCTATTGCAGTAATTTTTGGAGTCCAAGATTCCGGTAGAGTTCTTAGTATCTTCATGACCTGTTCAGATTCAGAAATAGCCTTTCCAAGACCTTTTAATGCGTTATTAATTTTAGAAAACCTTGCAAACATCTCAGAAATATTTTCTGTTTCTAACATTCTAAAGCTTTTCAATTCTCCTATCAAAATATTTCTCCTAGTCCCTTGGACTTGAGAGGTTCCTTCATAAATGGATGTTAGAGTATCCCATATTTCTTTAGTGGTTTGACAAGATGATACTCTATTATATTCGGAAGCTGTAAGAGCACAAAATAGTGAGTTCATAGCTTTAGCATTGCTCTTTACAGTTCTTACTTCCTCTTCGGTCCATTTGGAAGCTCTTTCATCAATTGGCAAGATTACACCGTCTTGGATTGCAATCCAAGAGTCCATATCGGTAGCCATAATGAGTTGCTTCATTCGAAGCTTCCAATAGCCGAAATTGTTCCCATCAAACAATGGTGGCCTAGTAAATGATTGGCCCTCGGCAAAAGCGGGAACGGAAGTAGATTGGGATGCCATATGATTAGATCTCTTTGGTTTAACTCAAAGACCTGCTCTGATACCACTTGTTGGTCCCGAGTTAATGGCGATTGCCCAAGAGGGGAGGGGTGAATTGGGTATTTAAAAATTTATAATTTAAACAGAAACTTTACCCCGGATTACTCTTGTCCCCTTAATGAAGAAACGAAATGGAAAGCAATATAATGTAGAGAGCAGAAATATAAATCAAGCAGACAAGATTTTTATAGTGGTTCGGGCAACCTCCCTACTCCACTCTTCCAAGCTCACACTCCTTGTGACTTGGGTTCCACTATTGTATTTTTCAAATACAATTAGAGTCACTGCTCTCTTCTAGATTCCATCCAGCTCTAGGGGGCATCAACAAATCACAGCACAAGTAGGTGATGAGTTCCACTCCAATCACACACTACTTTGCTTACACTTGATCTTAGTTCCTCAAACTAAATCAAGTTCAATACAATAAAATGAAATAACAAAAGAATCTACACGTTACAGTTGTGTAGAAGTAGTTTGGCGCAGAGAAGAATTCGTAGTGTAGGCTTTGAAGATTCAGAAGTTAAGCTCTTGCAGTTTGAAGCGAAGTTCTTCTTCTTTGGATTGACTTGATCTCTTTAATGCTCTTGAAGGTAGGAGTTATGCACACTTAATGATTTCAGCTACCTCCCTCGTTCACCATGAATGCTATTTATAATTTTGGAGGGAATCCGAACGTTAGAAGGTAGGTGGCGCGCATTTAATGCGCCAACGTTCGAATAAATTCCGACCGTTGCGACCCAAGTCGCAGGTGGAGTCGACTTCGGGTGCGACTTATCCCTTCTGCTCGCGACTTCAAGTTCCTGGTCGGGTCAACTTGAGTTTCGACTTGACCCAAGTCGCAGGTGGAGTCGACTTCGGTATGCGACTTCACCTCGTAAGTTATCTTGATGAACTTGAAATCTTTGGGATACTCTTGTTTTCTTCATGCCTTGTTGTTCTTCCCTGATTGAGTTCTTCTTCGAGTCATTGTCTTCACTTTAGCTTGTTTCTTTTGGCTCCATATTTTGCAAGCCTTGAATCCATGAGTCTTGATTGTTGCATTCATGAGCAAGTTCTTTGATTTGAATGGTTGAGTTTATGCATCTTGCTTGGACTTGGATTAGTCTTCATATGTTTGTCTTGAAATCTGTTAATCCCAACTTGTCTTCTGAAATTTCTCCTCTGTCCGATCGAAGTCGATGCCGGAGTCGACTTGGTCTGCGAATTCGCCCAAGTCGCATGATGGAGTTGACTTGGTCTGCGACTTCGGTGCCCCCAGATCTTGGTTTCAACTCTGGACGGAAAACGACGCCTCCAAGTCGCTACTGGAGTCGACTTGGCCTGCGACTTCACCTCAAGTCGCAAGTGGAGTCGACTTGGGGTGCGACTTCGGCACTTCGGGGTCTTGACTTCAACTCTGGAAAGTTTTGTCGTTTTGAAGTCGATGCTGGAGTCGACTTGGTCTGCGACTTCGCCCCAAGTCGCATGCGAAGTCGACTTAGTTTGCGACTTCGGCAGCTCTGCTCCCATTTTCAGCTCTGGAAGGAATTGACCCCTCGAAGTCGATGTTGGAGTCGACTTGGGGATCGACTTGGCCTTAAGTCGATGCCTGAGTCGACTTGGAAATCGACTTATCCTTCCTTGCTTCATTTTCTTCAAATGTATATCCCTTAAACATTTCCACAAGCATGTTAGTAGCCAAGACTTACTCAAATTGATTTGTTAATCATCAAAACATAGATTTAACTTGTTTTCCACATATTTCCAACAACTGTATCTTTAATTCTTTCAACTGTGCAGAAGCCATTTGATAAGGAGCTTTTGAAATTGGAGTAATACCGGGCATCAATTCTATGATGAAATTAATTTCTCTTTCTGAGGTTACTCCCGGCAACTCTTTTGGAAACACATCCGGAAATTCGTGAACAACTGGAATGTCTTCCAACTTATCCTCTTTTTCTTCTATTGCTAGAACTGAAATAAGACATCCTTGCCAACCCTTTTTAAAAATTTTTCTAGCTTAAAAAGCTGATATGAGATGGGGTACTACTAATTGACTTTTCTTGAAATCAATACTTTGTTTATCGGATCCTCTTAAGCTGACACGACGCTCATGAAGGTAAATTTCATGTACCCACTTAGCTAACCAATTCACTCCCAAAATAACATCTAGATCTTTCATAGTATAATTAAAAGATCTACTGGGATGACTAAACTTTCAATCTCTAGGGTATAAGCCACACAAGCATGTTTGACCAATAAACTACCCCCAACAGGTGATGTGATCCGGACATCCCAAGTCAACTTAGTGACTTCCAACCTATGCTCTCGCACGAACTCTTCGGATATAAAAGAGTTATCCGCACCTGTGTCAAATAATACTCGAGCAAAAATACCACAGAGATGAATAATACCTGCCACTGTCTCCGCCGGGGCTTGAGTTTGCTCGGGTATTAAGGCACAGATTTATGCTTGAGCTGGTAAAACTAGCAGTCATCCACCTCCACCTTGGTATTGTTGTCCTATTAGTCTACCAACTGCATGATTTTGCCCTTGCTGTTGTGGTTGTCCGACATTTCTGCCTGTTGGACAATCCTTAATGATGTGACCAGGCTATCCACAGTTGTAGCACACGAAGCCCACGATACAATGTGATGGTTGATGACTAGTCTTTTCGCACTTGAAGCATTTGCAAATTCTAGTATGAAGCTTTCCACATCTATTGCACTTGAGGACTTTTTTCTTCTTTTGAAATCCTCCATTCTTTGCACTTCCCTCGACTCTAGTTTGCCCCGAAGAAGATTGTCTGATCTGATTCTTTCTCAAATGATCTTTTACTGGTGATCGTTCCTTTTTTAGGTGAAGTCGATCCAGTTTAGCGGTATCACTCTCAACTAAGAGTGCATTATCGATTGCATCACCATAGGTTTTATTGATGAAAATTATTACTCGACCGCGTATACCCTGAGCAAGACCATCCTCAAACTCATGGATCCGACTATATTCTTCCCATTCTGAGCTTGGAGCAAACCGAAGTAGAGAGTTGAACTTTGTTTCATACTTGGCCACCGTCACAGTGCCTTGCTTCAATTCAGCAAACTCTTGGACCTTTGAAATTCTAATAGAAGATGGAAAGAACTTGGCGAAAAAGGATTCCTTAAATTTTTCCCAAGTTACATTTTATTTTCTATTGTTGAAGACATGTTGTTGTGTCTTTCACCATCGATAGGCCTCTCCACTGAGTTTGAACGGAGTAAATAAAACTTTTTATTGGTCATCGCAACCTAAAAAGTCAAAAATCTTTTCCATCGCATCGATCCAATGCTCAGCAGCTAAACAATCACCAAAGGATGGGCATTTTTTACGATGGAATGCATCAGCATCTTGCCGATCCATTTCTTTCTATTTGGGAAAACCCGTGGTTGTAACACTCAGACTTTCTACAACTGTTCCTTGAGTTTTATCACTAACTCCTTTGTTTGCCTGGTTCGAGACCTCCCTTTCTTCCTGCCTACCAAATTTCAAAATTTCTTCTAAAAACCTGAGCATCAGAGTTTTGATCTGGCCTTTCTCTCTGACTCCCATGCATATTAGCAGTCAACTGATGCTCATCATGCCCGTGGTGACGGTGCTCTTGGTTTCTTAGCACTGTTGATGATTGCTATTGAACAATCTATTCTAGCTGTGCTTGCATCCATTCCCACTGATGAAAAGCCTTTGTCTGAAACACTGCAAAGGATTGCTCTTGTTCATTCAAACGCTGCTCAAGCATGTTAGTTTTTGTCGAAGATTCAATTAGACCTTTGTCCTTCCTTCTACTGGGCCTTTTTCTAGGCTCAGCTTCTGGTTGGTCCTTAGCCTGCTTCTTTTGCAGCTTTTTATTAGGATATTGCGCTGGGTGACAAGTTTGGGCATTCAGATCATCAGAATTACTTTCCATTCTGGCATAGAAGAGAAATATGGTCTCAATAAATATTCTTAAGTAAACAGGAACAATCGTTTTAAAAAATATTACAATCTAATTTGCATATTTGCTAAAAGGATAATTTTCCTTGAGGTGATCAGAAGAATGACACAGGAAACAAACTCGGCTACTATATGGACATGCCTTAGTTATATGTCCATTAGTACCATAAAAATAACACACCAACTTAGTTAAAATGGGTCATTGGTTATAAAAAGTCTTTGGTTCCTTTCTGGCATAGGCTTCCTTAGACTCGACTTTAGTCTGCACGTCTTAACCCTGGGCCGCATAGAGGGTAACTTATGGGTAGCTTGAGAACGTACTTCCTAGGTCTCTACCTCAGTATAGACATGTGAAACCCCAACCTAAGTAGGGTCCAATGTATGCATTGGACATATAAAAGTGATTTATATGTGAATTAAATGAAGTATGAATGATTTTAGGATTTTATGATATTTGGCAATTAGGGTTCAATTAAGAATGGTGATTAAAATTTAATTGCCGGAGCCCAATATGAGTCAAGGTGACTAAAGGGGAATAATGAGGATTAAAATATGCTAATGTGACATGAATGTTTAGTTTAATTTTCATGATTTAATTAATGGAGATTAAAATGGAAATTGTGTAATTATGTTGGAAAACACTAGAAAAATCATAACTTAATGCCTGTAAGGCGGATTCAAGTGAAATTTGAAATGAAAGTTGATGATGTTGGGCTTGGTATTATGGGATTATTGGATTATGAAAATTATTGATGAAATTAGATTAATGATTTATTGATCACATCTCAATTTCAACTGTTAACTTCCAACGACTATAACTTGAGCTAGGAAAATCGGATTGAGATGAAATTTGAAACGGTTGAATGAAATTATGAGATTAACATTTTGGAAGGTTTGGATTAAGCAAATTATTTTGGTAAAATACCTGAATTGAAAAAGGTGTATATGGTTGACTTTTGCACCACAAGAGTACCATGTATTTAATACTAGAGTACATAGAATTAATGCAATTTTTAATAAACCAAATAGGTTTCAAATGTAGGTACAATGCAGGGTATTTTATGAATAATTATAAAATTCAAAAATCCCATGAATTATCCATGCATTTATGTCCACATTAAAGGGGCTAAGAGTACTCAAAATGAGCATAGGAGAGGTGACATGCATATGGACGTGAATAGGCAGTTGCAGCTGGTTATTTTTGCAATTTTTATTTTATGAATTATGTATATATATATATAGCTGAAATTTTGTTATGTATAAATAAGTATTTAATTATGTGAAAAAAATTCAAGAAAATTCGTGAACAGTAGCTGCCATTGAAGGTGTAAAAGTGGACAACTTGTTGCATGCAAATGACATCCAAATGATGTGCTAATTTGCTGCCATTTTGCTAAATTTTTAAATTCCAAATTAATGAATGAATTAAAGGGTAATTATGTGTATGATTTACCTTTAAATTCAGATTAATAAAAAATTTTAAAAAATATGAAAATGGGTAGCAGCAATGTGGACGTGCAAAGGGACAGCTGGATGGTTGTGATTAAAACAGATTTTTGGATTTTTGAAAAACAAATTTTACTAGGCTGTGAGTTAACCAGCACATAATAGGATAAGAGGGCATTCAATGGCTATGGAAAATGCAGCAACAAGTGGGGCCCATAGCTGGAAATTCCAGCTCTATGAATGGGATGCTTGGTCATATGAAGAGAGACTTGGAAAATATTTTTCTAAGTGCTGAAATTTGCACCTCAAGAATAGCAGCTCACATCCCATCCCTAGGCAACCAAAGAGGAATAAAAGATAAGAAAAAGGAAGGGAAAAAGGAAGGATTACCAATTCATCAAGTAAGTTTATGTTAATCTTGATTTTATGCTTCAAATATGGAAATTATAGGATGTTATAAACCAAAATATGAATGAAGTATTAAACGAAGGATTTTCACCATGAAAATTTGTTTAAAAGTTCATTATATGATGATTAAGAGACGACCAAAATTTCGGATTGAAATATTTAGCAGGTTTCAAATTAAAAATCCGAGAATATTAACCTAAACAGGGTAAAATGGGTGACAGGATTAGCTGCAGAAAATGATTTTTAGTAATTTTTATAAAATTAATTTTGGGCTAAATATTTTACAGAATATATAAGACATATTGAGGATCATAGAAAAAATTAAAAATTATGTTTTTATTGGTATAAATATACCCAATAATTTACGTGATTAAGGCTGACTGAAAATGGATGCTGCTGTCTAGCAAGGTAAAAATACCAAAATAAATATAAATTCTTAATTTTTTATGCTGGAAATATGTATTTTGGTTAATTCATATAGTTATTAAGGTATGGTAAAAATTTCAGATTAAAAATACTTGATTTGATATTAATTCAAGATTTTGAGATTTCAGTACGCCTGATTTCAGCATATGTGGATAGTTGGAGAAAAAAATTATCGAACTAAAATCAATTTCCAAATAAAATCCCACTTGCCTCATGTAGCTTTTTGTCCTTCCACAATTCTATCTCCCAACCTTTCTTACGGATGCCTCCCTACACTCACTCCCTAAATCTCTTTTTATAAGAGGGTTCTTGTTGGTTTCCTAAAATTTTAGGAAAGGTATAAAAGATAAAATTATCACTTTAACTTAATTCCAATTAAACTAAATCTTATCTTATCTAAATCTTATCTTATCTTATCCTGTGGGACCTACATGTTTGGGGAGGCAAAAGTGAAAAAATTAATTATTTTTCTATGGAACCCCCTACTCGAATCCAAGACCTCTGAGACCACTTGGACTACCTGTATGCCAACCGAGCTACATGGGTTACTGAAATAACATTCAAAAATAAAAATAAAAATATTACCCATGGCATATTGCAATAATAATTGGTCACAGCTCATTATTACTTATTTGGCCCAGTTGGTCAAAAAGTCTACCCTTGCCACATAGGGTGTCCTACGTGGATTTTGACTCGTCAACTTAGATTATTATTATTTTTTCAATATTTTACATATCCAATAAAGCCCACTGTGTGATAGGAAAACAATCATGATCACGTTTACCAGTCGTTAGATCTTGGAGTAAGGTTGTGACGCTCGGGCAGGGATGCCACATTTCATCACATATTCATGCATATTTGCATTTTAGTAATTCATATAAACCACTTATCCATACTTAGCCTTCCACATATACCCATCTTACATCACATAACTTAGGTGTTTCTTAACATTTCTCAAGTTAATAACTTGTTTCCTTATTCAGAATGATTAAACCCCTTAATTAAAATTTAATTTAGGGTCTAATTTTGGATTTTCAATCTATTCATCATAGGGTTACAAAACAGCAACGTTAGGACCCGTTTTTCATCCTTTCAACCCCTATTTCAATACTTAAATCTTAATAGATTTATAATCCATAAATTCTAGCAATTAAGCATGCTTTTCTTAACCCAAATTTAGGGTATTATCACATATTCAAAATTCATAATTTAGTTGCTTTCAAAATAGCAACATCTTAAGCATGTAGGGTATCCATTTTGACCCATTTTGATGTGTCCATACATATATCCTTAAAATTAGATTTAGGGCATATCTTTCCAAGACCTTTTGGACACTCAAAGAAAATTAATCCTAGGGTAATTTACCCTCCATAAAATCCATAAATCATTTATTTATAAGCAGCAACAAAAATCACATGGAAAGTACCGTTTTGGCCCCCGTTTGGACATTCCATACATGTATCCTAAAAAATTATATTTAGGGAAAACTCATCCAGCCTACTTACGACGACCAAAGAGTCCTTAATTTAGGATAATTTACCCTACAATTCATCCATAAACCATTTAAACACTTCTTTATATCATTTTTAACTCAAAAATAGAAACATCTAGCATTACTTGAAACCCTAAGTTCCATTTTTGCTAAAATCATTAACAAATGCTTAATCAACATATGTAATCCAAAATATCTTGAATTAAATCCTAATCATCATGCTTTAATCATTTAGGGTTTTGAGAATTTTCAAGTTAGATTTCTTCTCAAAATTTAACCCTAACATCCATCTTAACCTCTTTAAACCCTTCAATTCATTCGTACCATTCAATCCTCATTCAATACCCAAATCAAGGGCATCATGAATCATCTTTAAGGGTTCATTATGAATCAAATTCATGATCCATAATTTGAGAAAAGAAACTTAGGTTTCAAGAATCCAAAACCCAATCCATACTTACTTGATTCTAGAAAATTTTGAATCCAAGCTTCCCGAAATTGGTTTCTCCTCTTTCCTTCCTTCTTTTCCTCTTTGTTTCTTCTTCTTTTTCTTTCTTTTTCTCCCCCTTGGTCGTGCTGCTTCCCCTTTGGAGATTTTTCTCCCTTGAATTCTCACCCCAAATGGCCGTCCCATGTGATGTTCCCCCTTTATATATTGTTGATTTTTTTCCATCTTATGAAGCCCATTTTGACACATCATAGATAGAGTATTTTAATGCCATCTTATCCCTTGATGACTTGGATAATTTATATCTAAGTAAAATACCCATTTTCTATTTAACAAAAATCATAAAATTCCATGCATTGATGGGGTGCATTGTTGTCCACTAGGTGACACCCTTTGTTGTTGTCGACTTGGCATTTTTGTATGCTATGTGTTTGTGGCGCCTCGAACCAAGGCGTCCACATAGTCCTTACTCCATGATCTTGTTGATTGGTAAACGTGACTTAGAATTGTTACCCTAATCACACGGCGGGTTCTTAATTGGATCTCGTCCAAATTTTTTTTTTCGTTTCTTTCTTTTTCTTTTCTTTCATCACATAAACATATACTCATCATCATTCATAATGAACTTATCCATATCATCATAAATCATCAATTTCTTATATTATTCATAATTTCATAATTTTATACAACCTATGTCCTTTCTCATTATATCCCATTAGGGCATTCATTCATACTTCAATATACAAAGAATTACATACCTTTGTAACTATGCTTCTTTCATTCATTCATCATATCATTTACAAGCAAATCAACTTGATCTTTTTCATCACTTTGCTTTCCTGCACCTGTCTGAGGTTGGGAAAATAAAACATGAGTCAAAACTCAATAAGCAAACATTTTTTATTTTAAATGCATTCCTCTCCATTCGGAAGTAGACACTTACCAAGTGATCAGCTACCAACGGAATAGAAACCTTTTCGTAAACAATTTTTGGAAACTTTTCATAAACCATTCATGTAAACTATTTGTAAATGCATTTCTCTCCATTCGATAGAAGACACTTAGCAAGTAATCAACTATCAATGGAATAGAAATATTTTCATAAACATTGGATGTGCAAATGCTTCCTTTCCACCCCTGACATAAACCTTCGTATGTAGGTACGCTAGCTCAGGGAGCATCTCACATAACATGGTCCAATACGCTGGCTGTGTGGCGCCCCAGCCCGAGCGTCACATCCTTACCTCAGGATCTATCGATTGGTAAATGTGAATCAGGATTGTTGCCCTGATCACACGGCGGGTTCTTATTGGATATTTATCCACTTAATCCTAACTCCTTAGGATTTCATATCATTTATGTTGGAAATATGTGGAAAACAAGTTAAATCTATGTTTTGATGATTAACAAATCAATTTGAGTAAGTCTTGGCTACTAACATGTTTGTGGATATGTTTAAGGGATATACATTTGAAGAACATGAAGCATGGAAAGCCAAGTCGTTCCCCAAGTCGACTCCAAGTTCGACTTCAAGAAGCCAAATCTGTCCAGAGTTGAAAATGGGAAAAGAACAAGTGAAGTCGCAGGCCAAGTCGAGTCCACTTGCGACTTGGGAAGCCAAGTCGCAAACGAAGTCGACTCCAGCATCGACTTCAGTCGGGAAAATCACTCCAGAGCTGAATTTGGGATGGAAGAATGCCGAAGTCGCAAACGAAGTCGACTCCAGTTGCGACTTGGGCGAAGTCGCGGACGAAGTCGACCCCAAGCTCGACTTGACGTTCTCAAAGCACAAAGATGCAGTTTCAAGCTCATTCCAAGAATCAACTTAAGATCTCTCAAGACCAAATCAAGGATTCAAGCATGCTCCAAGATGAAGAAATAATCAAGTCATGAAGATCAATATGAATCAAAAGCAAGCAAGGTGCATGAATATATCATGCAAGATTCAAGTTCTCCTCAAGATTCACAAGGTTCAAGCTAATCAAAGAAAGAATCAAAGACATGCTCTTCAAGATTGACAAGATCTACAAGTATGAGGAGCCATTCTAGAATAAAATCAATTAAAGGAAAGAAGCCTAAGCAAAACAAAGCAATCTCCAAATTACTCGAGTTCATCAAAGCCAACTGACAAAGTGAAGTCGCACCCGAAGTCGACTTCACCTGCGACTTGGGTCAAGTTGATGCCCAAGTCGACCTAATCTGGAACTTGAAGTTGCGACGGAGAAGCGAAGTCGCACCCGAAGTCGACTCCATCTGCGACTTGGGCGAAGTCGCATCCGAAGTCGACTCCGCCTGCGACTTGGGTCGCAACAGTCGGAATTTATTCGAACGTTGGCGCATTAAATGCACGCCACCTACCTTCAAACGTTCGGATTCCCTCCACAATTATAAAAGGCATTCATTGTGGACGAGGGAAGCAGCTGAGAATCATTAAGTGTTCTTAACTCCTATATTCAAGAGCTCTAAAGAGATCAAGCCATTCAAGGAGGAAGAACTTTGCTTCAAATTGCAAGAGCCCAACTTCTGAATCTTCAAGGCCAATACTACGAGTTCTTCTCTGCGCCAAATTGCTACTACACATCTGTAAAGTGTAGATTATTTTATTATTTCATTTGTTTGTGTTGAACTTGATTTAGTTTGAGGAACTAAGATCAAGTGTAAGCAAGGTAGTGTGTAATTGGAGTGGAACTCATCACCTACTTGTGCTGTGATTTGTTGATGCCCCCTAGAGCTGGAATCTAGAAGAGAGCAGTGACTCTAATTGTATTAAGAGAATACAATAGTGGAACCCAAGTCACAAGGAGTGTGAGCTTGGAAGAGTGGAGTAGGGAGGTTGCCCGAACCACTATAAAAATCTTGTCTGCTTGATTTATATTTCTGCTCTTTACATTATATTGCTTTCTATTTCGTTCCTTCATTAAGGGGATTAGATTAATCCGGGGTAAAGTTTCTGTTTAAGTTATAAATTTTTAAATACCCAATTCACTCCTCCCCTCTTGGGTTTTGCCATTAACTCGGGACCAACAATTTATACATTCTATTTCCATCAAATGCCATTTTAGGCCATTGTATCATTTGAGAATTACAATGTCATCTCATAATCTTCATACTTAACCATATTATGGTATTTCATGCTTTAGCATTTACCCATAAAAATTTTTCGCCAATCCATAGGCATAAAACATAACATAATCCTTCTACAACATTGAATAACAATTTAATTGTTAACATTCATATAACCATTCAACCCTTAGGTTCATATACAGGTACTCATGGAAATTCGTTCATCCTTGAATCTCAACCTGTGCTCCTTGCCTCCTTCCTTTCACCTGTCTATGGGTTTGCAAAACAAAACGTGAGTTGAAATTCAACTCAATAAGCAAGCTTAGGGTTTTCATGCAATTCATTTTGAAAGCAACACTCTTTAAAAATATTTCTTTCCATTCAGTAGAGACACTTAGCAAGTGATCAACTACCTATGGAGCAGAAACTTTTTCATAAACCTTGCATAAACATTTCATGAAAACCATTCATGAAAAACCATTCGCAAACATTTCATAAACATTGGATGTGCAAATTCATCATTTCCATTAATGACGTTATCCTTCATGTGACGGTACGCTAGTACGGGGAACCCTCTTTCATAGCATGATCCTTTCCATCCTTGGCGCCGGACCTACCGACTTAGCAACGTCAAGGGGGACTCCTTGTCCACTTACTACCTTTACTAGCCTACCTCACCGGTCCTTTCCGACTCGGCAACGTCAAGGGGGACTCCTTGTCCACTTACTACCTCGACTAGCCTACTTGATTTTCATTCCATACATGACTTTTAGTCACCCCGGCATTATATACCCTCTTACACATGGAACCTGTCATTCTCATGTAGAGAATTCTTTGCACCATCCCTTTCAAACACCGTTTCAATGAAACATCGTATAAACTCATGTTTCAACACATTTCATGCACAATCGCAAAACCATAAACAATCATTTATTTCAAAAGAAATAATCATTTCAATACACGTATATAAACAAGGAATGGCCATCCTTAAACACCTTGTAATGAAAACCAAAATCATTTAGAAAGCTGCTTGCTTACCTCGCTTGCTTAGCTTCCCGTTTCGCTTATCCCTTTGCCTTTGCCTATACATATAAGAATGATATAACTGTTGGAAACATGAAGAAAACTAGCTAAATCTATGTTTTGATGATTAACAAATCAATTTGAGAAAGTCTTGGCTACTAACAAGTTTGTGAAATGTCTTAAGGAATATACATTTGAAGAAAATCAAGTTAGAAGGCCAAGTCGTTCCCCAAGTCGACTCCAAGATCGACTTCAAACATGCAGAACTGTCCAGAGTTGAAAACGGAAGAAGGGAAGGTGAAGTCGCAGGCCAAGTCGACTCCACCTGCGACTTGGATAGCCAAGTCGCAAACGAAGTCGACCTCACCATCGACTTCAGTCGAGCAAAACCTTCCAGAGTTGAATTTCGGAGCAGCAGAATATCGAAGTCGCAAGTGAAGTCGACTCCAGTTGCGACTTGGGTGAAGTCGCGAACGAAGTCGACCCCGAAGTGCGACTTGAGGTTTTGGAGATTCAAAGATACTGATTCAAGCTTCTTTCAAAGATCAAAGATGCAGTTTCAAGATTAAATGATTTCAAAAGTCAACTCAAAGCCTCTCAAGTCCAAGACAAGAAGTTTCAAGGTGTTCAAGATCAAATCAAGTCTATCAAGTCAAAGGTTTGGAGATCATGGAGCTAATGAAAGCAAAACTCAATGATTCAAGACATGAAAAATACAAAAGAAGCAAAGGCATGAAGTAACAAAGCAACTCGGAATTATTCAAGTTCATAAAGCAAACTGCCGAGGTGAAGTCGCACCCGAAGTCGACTTCACCTGCGACTTGGGTCAAGTCGAGAACCCAAGTCGACCCTGACTGGAACTTGAAGCTGCGACGAAGAAGCGAAGTCGCACCCGAAGTCGCACCCATCTGCGACTTGGGTGAAGTCGCATCCGAAGTCGACTCCGACTGCGACTTGGGTCGCAACGGTCGGAATTAATTCGAACGTTGGCGCATTAAATGCGCGCCACCTACCTTCTAACATTCGGATTCCCTCCAAAATTATAAATAGCATTCATGGTGGACGAGGGAAGTAGCTGAAAAAACATTAAGTGTGCTTAACTACTACATTCAAGAGCTCTAAAGAGATCAAGCCACTCAAAGAAGAAGAACTCTACTTCAAATAGCAAGAGCTTTATTTCAGAATCTTCAAAGCCATTACAACAAGTTCTTCTCTGCGCCAAAACTGGTACTACACAACTGTAAAGTGTAGATTTCTTTGTTTCATTTATTTGTAATTGAACTTGATCTAGTTTGAGGAACTAGGATCAAGTGTATGCTAAGTAGTGTGTGATTGGAGTGAGACTCATCACCTACTTGAGCAGTGAGTTATATGCCCCCTAGAGCTAGAATCTAGAAGAGAGCAAGAGGCTCTAATTGTATTCGTGGAATGCAATAGTGGAACCAAGTCACAAGGAGTGTGAGCTTGGAAGAGTGGAGTAGGGAGGTTGCCCGAACCACTATAAAAATTCTTGTCTGCTTGATTTACATTTCTGCTCTCTTTATTACTTTGCTTTCCATTCAGTTTCTTCATTCAAGGGGATTAATTCTACAAGGGGTTAAGTTTTTAAGTTACCAAAGAAATTTTTAAGAACCCAATTCACCCCTCCCCTCTTGGGTTTTGCCATCTATTCGGGACCCAACAAGTGGTATCAGAGCAGGTCTTTGAATTGAATCAAAGAGATCCATTATCATGGCATCCCAATCTACTTCCGTTCCCGCTTTTGCCGAGGGCCAATCCTTTACAAGGCCACCATTGTTTGATGGGAACAACTTTGGCTATTGGAAGCTTCGTATGAAGCAACTCATCATGGCTACCGATATGGATTCTTGGATTGCTATCCAAGATGGTGTAACTTTGCCAATTGATGAAAGAGCTTCCAAATGGACCGAAGAGGAAGTAAGAACCGTCAAGAGCAATGCTAAGGCTATGAACTCTTTATTTTGTGCTCTTACGGCTTCGGAATATGATAGAGTATCATCTTGCTTAACCGCCAAGGAGATATGGGATACTCTAACATCCATTTATGAAGGAACCTCTCAAGTCCAAGGGACTAGGAGAAATATCTTGATAGGAGAATTGGAAAGTTTTAGAATGCTAGACACAGAAAATATTTCTGAAATATTTGCTAGATTTTCTAAGATTACTAATGCTCTAAAAGGTCTTGGAAAGGCTATTTCTGAATCCGAACAGGTTATGAAGATATTGAGAGCTCTACCGGATTCATGGACTCCAAAGATAACGACAATTGAAGAAGCCAAAGACCTAAACACTTTGAAGCTAGAAGATCTTATTAGCTCATTAATGTCACATGAGCTAATTAGGAGAAGAAACGAAGATAATCACAAAGGGAAGAGAACCATTGCACTCAAGGCCACTCACAATTCAGATGGATCCACCTCTTCATCTCACAACGATGATGAAGACATTGCTCTTCTCACTCGCAAATTCCGGAAATTTGTGAGAAAAGAAAAGAACCTCAAAGACTTCAAAGAAAGACCACATAAAGAAAAGAAAAAGGAGGTTACAAAATGCTACCGATGCGGGGGCGTAGGACATATGCAAGCTCAATGTCCTACACCAGAAGAAAGGCCAAAGGAGAGTCATGAAAGAAGAAAATACCAAAGGCCAAGAGGAAGAGGCATGTTCGTCAACGAGGAGACTTCATCGACATGCAGCTCTTCAACCGACGAAAATGATGCAGCTAACTGTGCAAGAATATGTTGCATGGCACGAATCGAGCAAGAAGAGGACTTGCTATGCTTAAACACGACTGAAGTTTTGGAAGAACAATCCACCTCAACCAAATGTACAAGCAATGATGAGGTAACTTCCAAACCTTGCTATTCTCAATCGAGTTATTCTTCTTTTCAAAGTTGCCTCAAATGTGCTGAATTAGAAGAACTACAAACTGCCTATGATTCATTATATGAGGAAATCAAAAAGCTAGGAAACAAGTTGTCCTCAAAGAAACAACAATGCAACTTTATTATTATTGAAAATGGAAAACTAGCTGAAAAATCAACAAAACTGAAAGAAGAAAATGAATCATTGTTGAAAGAAGTAGAGAAACTGAAAAAGGAGAACAAATCCTTAAATGAATCATTAGCAAAGTTCTCTAATCCAGGAGAAAGTGTAAAGATGTTTCTGAACATGACCTCCCAAACAAACAAAAGAGGTCTTGGATACAATACATTTGAGCAAGGAGAAAGTGGCAAATCAAATGTGCCTACACTTGGGAAATATCAAACCAAAATTGCACCTATATACAAGCCACAAAGGAGAAATGTTATGTGGACTAAAAGACCAACATTTGAACCAAAATATACTTGGAGGCCTACTCCTAGATTACCAATGGCTTGCAACTTTTGCAACAAAATGGGTCATAAAGTTTACAAGTGTAACTTTAAGAGATTGTTTGATTATGGTGCAAAACTAGTTTGGGTTCCAAGGAACACAAGATTTGGACTTTCTAAGTTGGAGCAACAAAGGTTGAATAATATTACTAACCCAAATGGACCCATAAAATGGGTACCAAAGAGATAAGGATTATTTGTTTACTTTTCAGATTTGTTTAAAGGCAAAGGCAAATAATGTATGGTTCATGGATAGCGGTTGTTCAAGGCACATGACTGGAGAAAGAAATTTGTTTCACAAACTTAAGCCTTGCAACGACGGAACGGTTGCCTTTGGTAATAATGAGAAAGGTAAAATCAAAGGTAAAGGAAATATTTACAGTAGCTCAAATGCATGTATGAAGGATGTTTTGTTTGTTGAAGGACTCAAGCATAACTTAATGAGCATTAGCCAATTATGTGATAAAGGATATAAGGTTGTGTTTGAATCATCTGTATGCAATGTATTTGATGGTGAGCATATCATGTTTAGTGGAAAAAGACATGGAAATATATATTTGGTTTCACTTGATGAACTAGATGGTCAATGTCTAATGGCCATTGATAATGATCCATGAGTTTGGCATAAAAGGCTTGGACACATAAACATGAGAAATATAAAAACCCTATGGAAAAAGAGTTTGGTAGAAGGCTTGCCTAAGTTGAAATATGACAAAGACAAAATATGTAAGGCATGTCAATTATCTAAACAACCAAAGATGCCTTTCTCTACCAAAAAGGAGATTTCCACCACTAGGCCGCTTGAATTGCTACACATGGATCTATATGGGCCATCCGACATTTTAACCATTGGTGGAAAGAAATATGTATTTGTAATTGTTGATGACTTTTCAAGATTCACATGGATAATTCTTTTAGCTAGCAAAGATGAAGCTTTCTCTATGTTTTCAACTTTTGTAAACTTGGTGGAAAATGAAAAACAGAATACCATTTTGTGTATAAGGAGTGACCATGGTGGTGAATTTGAGAACAAACGATTCACAGAATTATGTAATGAAAAAGGAATTCATCACACATTTTCTGCACCAAGGACTCCACAACAAAATGGAGTAGTGGAGAGGAAAAATAGAACTATACAAGAGATGGCTAGAACTATGCTAAATGAGAGGAAATTATCGAAGAAGTTTTGGGGTGAAGCTGTAAGTACAGCTTGTCATGTATTGAATCGAGTTACCATTAGAGCAATCTTGAAAAAGACCCCATATGAGCTATGGAAAGGAAAGAAACCAAACATATCTTATTTTCATACTTTTGGATGCACATGTTATGTTCTGAACAATGGAAAAACCAACTTGGGAAAACTTGATGCTAAAAGTGATGAAGCAATATTCCTTGGTTATTCATCAAATAGCAAAGCATATAGAGTTTTCAATAAACGAAACCAAGTTGTAGAAGAATCCATACATGTTGTTTTTGATGAAACTAACCCATGCTTTAAAAGAAAGGATGATTCAAGTGATGCAGATGACATAGCAAGCAATCTTGAAAAATTGCATATGGAAAAGCAAGAGGAATTCTTGGAGGAAAGGGTAAGTGAAGGTAATGACTCCTATAAACCTCCATCTGATTTAAAATTCAAACATGCACATCCAATTGAACAAATTATAGGGAATGTGTATGAAGGTGTAAAAACTAGAAGGTCAAAGCAAAATGTTTGTGGACAATATGCCTTTGTATCCAAAATTGAACCTTCTAATATTTGATCAAGCTCTTGATGATGAAAACTGGATTATAGCAATGCAAGAAGAGCTAAATCAATTTGAAAGAAATCAAGTTTGGCACCTTGTTCCTAGACCAAATGACTGTATTGTTATTGGCACCAAGTGGGTCTTTAGGAACAAATTAGATGAAAGTGGACTTGTAGTGAGAAACAAAGCTAGACTTGTGGCAAAAGGATACTCACAAGAAGAAGGAATAGATTTTGAAGAATCCTATGCCCCGGTTGCTAGATTAGAGGCAATTCGCATCTTACTAGCTTTTGCATCTCACATGAACTTTAAATTGTTTCAAATGGATGTCAAAAGTGCATTTCTGAATGGTTATATAAATGAAGAGGTGTATGTTGAGCAACCACCTGGATTTGAGGAAAAAGATCAATTTAAATTTGTATACAAGCTAACCAAAGCATTATATGGATTAAAACAAGCTCCAAGGGCTTGGTATGATAGACTAAGCAAATTTCTGATTGATCACGATTTTCAAAAAGGAAAGGTAGACACCACTTTGTTTATCAAGTATAAAGAAAAGGACATATTGATCATTCAAATTTATGTTGATGATATCATTTTTGGTGCTACTAATGAAACTCTTTGCCAAGAATTTTCTGAGCTTATGCAGAAAGAGTTTGAGATGAGCATGATGGGAGAGCTAAACTTCTTCCTTGGACTGCAAATCAAGCAACTAAATGAAGGAATCTTCATAAACCAGTCCAAATACATCAAGGAGATGCTCAAGAAGTTTGGCATGGAGAACAGCAAAGGAGCAAACACGCCCATGAGCTCCACAATCAAAATGGACAAAGATGAAAAGGGAAAATTAGTTGATATGAAAGTGTATAGAAGCATGATAGGTTCCTTATTGTATCTAACTGCTTCTAGGCCAGATATTTTGTTTAGTATGTGTATGTGCTCTAGATTTCAATCATGTCCAAAAGAATCACATTTGGTAGCTGTGAAAAGAATTTTTAGATATCTAGTAGACACTACCAATTTAGGACTATGGTATCCAAAGGGCTCTAATTTTGATCTAATCGGCTACTCGGATGCGGATTTTGCCGGTTACAAAGTAGATAGAAAAAGCACTAGTGGAACATGTCAGTTTCTTGGAAGCATGTTGGTTTCATGGTTTTCAAGAAAACAAACTAGTGTTGCTCTATCTACGGCGGAAGCCGAATATATTGCCGCCGGGAGCTGTTGTGCCTAATTACTTTGGATGAAACAGCAACTTAGGGACTATGACATGGATTTCAAAGATATACCTATCAAATGTGATAATACTAGTGTCATATGTCTAACCAAGAATCCAGTCTTGCATTCTAGGACCAAACATATAGACCTTAGACATCATTTCATTAGAGAACATGTAGAAAATCATGACATATGTTTGGTATATGTAAGAACTGAGGATCAAGTTGTAGATATATTCACTAAACCCCTAGCAAAAGAAGCATTTTTTAAGCTTAGAAATGACATGGGAATGCTTGAACTAACTTAAAGCATAAATTGAGGGGAGCACCCATTTAGGGGGAGCACCCATTTTTGATATATTGACAAAAAGGGGGAGAGAGATTTAAGGAGAGAAGAGTAGGATATGTATATGCTTAAATGAATACTTTGAATGTTTGCATTATGAATATGAGCTTATTTATTTAAATGAAAGGTATCCACTCAAATCGGTTTTGTCAATCATCAAAAAGGGGGAGATTGTTGGAAACATGAGGAAAACTAGCTAAATCTATATTTTGATGATTAACAAATCAATTTGAGAAAGTCTTGGCTACTAACAAGTTTGTGAAATGTCTTAAGGAATATACATTTGAAGAAAATCAAGTTAGAAGGCCAAGTCGTTCCCCAAGTCGACTCCAAGATCGACTTCAAACATGCAGAACTGTCCAGAGTTGAAAACGGAAGAAGGGAAGGTGAAGTCGCAGGCCAAGTCGACTCCACCTGTGACTTGGATAGCCAAGTCGCAAACGAAGTCGACCTCACCATCGACTTCAGTCGAGCAAAACCTTCCAGAGTTGAATTTCGGAGCAGCAGAATATCGAAGTCGCAAGTGAAGTCGACTCCAGTTGCGACTTGGGTGAAGTCGCGAACGAAGTCGACCCCGAAGTGCGACTTGAGGTTTTGGAGATTCAAAGATACTGATTCAAGCTTCTTTCAAAGATTAAAGATGCAGTTTCAAGATTAAATGATTTCAAAAGTCAACTCAAAGCCTCTCAAGTCCAAGACAAGAAGTTTCAAGGTGTTCAAGATCAAATCAAGTCTATCAAGTCAAAGGTTTGGAGATCATGGAGCTAATGAAAGCAAAACTCAATGATTCAAGACATGAAAAATACAAAAGAAGCAAAGGCATGAAGTAACAAAGCAACTCGGAATTATTCAAGTTCATAAAGCAAACTGCCGAGGTGAAGTCGCACCCGAAGTCGACTTCACCTGCGACTTGGGTCAAGTCGAGAACCCAAGTCGACCCTGACTGGAACTTGAAGCTAAGATGAAGAAGCGAAGTCGCACCCGAAGTCGACTCCATCTGCGACTTGGGTGAAGTCGCATCCGAAGTCGACTCCGACTGCGACTTGGGTCGCAACGGTCGGAATTAATTCGAACGTTGGCGCATTAAATGCGCGCCACCTACCTTCTAACGTTCGGATTCCCTCCAAAATTATAAATAGCATTCATGGTGGACGAGGGAAGTAGCTGAAAAAACATTAAGTGTGCTTAACTACTACATTCAAGAGCTCTAAAGAGATCAAGCCACTCAAAGAAGAAGAACTCTACTTCAAATAGCAAGAGCTTTATTTCAGAATCTTCAAAGCCATTACAACAAGTTCTTCTCTGCGCCAAAACTGCTACTACACAACTGTAAAGTGTAGATTTCTTTGTTTCATTTATTTGTAATTGAACTTGATCTAGTTTGAGGAACTAGGATCAAGTGTATGCTAAGTAGTGTGTGATTGGAGTGAGACTCATCACCTACTTGAGCAGTGAGTTATATGCCCCCTAGAGCTAGAATCTAGAAGAGAGCAAGAGGCTCTAATTGTATTCGTGGAATGCAATAGTGGAACCCAAGTCACAAGGAGTGTGAGCTTGGAAGAGTGGAGTAGGGAGGTTGCCCGAACCACTATAAAAATTCTTGTCTGCTTGATTTACATTTCTGCTCTCTTTATTACTTTGCTTTCCATTCAGTTTCTTCATTCAAGGGGATTAATTCTATAAGGGGTTAAGTTTTTAAGTTACCAAAGAAATTTTTAAGAACCCAATTCACCCCTCCCCTCTTGGGTTTTGCCATCTATTCGGGACCCAACAATAACATTCATATATCTCCTTTGCTTGCATTCAACTCAGTTTTCCAACCCATTTTCATTAACATACATAATTCCTTCGACTTCTCAAGTCGTTATACCCATATAGCACATACTTATTACATAGCTTTTACACACCCTATTTCATCCCATAAATGAGGTAATCATCCAATCACTTAATAATCATTCAATAACCATTATTTAATGGCTAATTACCTTCCTTAAGCCATTTTTCACTCATTTACCAAAATTCACACATCGTTGCTCATTTTGGGCACACGTCGTTGCCTTTAAGCCTCATTAATCAACTCAAAAATTTGAGATTAACATCATGCAATTCTAAACAGCAATATATTTACAAAATTTATCATATTATCATGCATTTTTTGCACAAAATCAAATTACTTAGGTCATTTACCACTTATGCATGTTTATCCTTTCACATATGCCCATTTGGCAACACATATATGAGGCCTTTCATAAAATTTCCAAAGTCAGCAACTTAATCCACATTTCAGCATGATAATTATCCTTAATTATCACTGTACGTAGGGTATTTTCATGGAATTTAAATCCACTAATCATAGGTTTCCAAAACAGCAACTTTGAAACCCATTTTTCATCCATTTAACGTGTCTCTTGACACATAACCCTAAGCAGATTTATAAATCCGAATTTTCAGTAAATAATCCACTTTTCCTAACCAAAATTTAGGTTATTAACACATACATCAATTTGGGTCATTTCTACAGAGGTTTCATATTTCTTTTTGATTTTCTACTCCAACTATACACATACGCTGAAATCAGGCGTACTGAAATCTCAAAAACTTGAATTAATATCAAATGAAGTATTTTTGATCTAAAATTTATGTCATACCTCAATAACTACATTAATTAACCAAAATAAATATTTCCATCACTAAATATTTAATATTTATATTTATTTTGGTATTTTTACCTTGTTGGACAGCAACATCCATTTGCAGACAGCCTGAATGACGTTATTTATGGGGTATATTTATACCCATAAAAACCTAATTTTTAATTTTTTTATATGATACTAAATATTTCTTATATATCCTTTAAACTTTTCAGCCAAAATTCCTTTTAGAAAAAGTATTAAAAATCATTTGCTACAGATGATCCTGTCACCCTTTTACCCTGTTTGGGTGAATATTCTCATATTTTTAATTTCCACAGTAATTATTATTTTAATCTAAAAATTTGGTCGTTCCTTAATAACCTCATAAGGATTCTTCCCAAAACATTTCATGCTAAAATTCATCCATTTACTATTCCGTCCATATTTTAGTTTACAACATCAAATAACTTCCAGATTTGAGACATAAAATCAAGATAATCATATACTTACTTGATTAAATGATAATCCCTCTTTTTCCCCTTCTTTTTTCTCCTATTTTCCTTCCTCCTTGCTGGCCTAGAGCTGGGACGTGAGCTTCTGTTGCTTGGGGAAGAATTTTCAGCACTTAAACAATTTTCCAAATTCCCTTCTATGTGAACGTGCATGGCCTTACATAGGTGCTGGATTTTCCAGCTATGGGGCCCACTTGGTGCTGCAATTCCACACTCCTTAAATTCTCCCTTATCTACCATATGTGGTGGCACATTTGTAGCCAAGTAAAAAGTCAAAAAAGCTACTTTAATCACAACCATCCACTTGTCCACAATTGCCCTTCTTTGCTTAGCTCTTAAGCAACTTGTTACTTGCTCTCTAAGAAAGTCATTTCTCATGATAATTAGCTTAATCCATTCCATTCATCTCATAGATTTCATAATTTTATTCCATCGTTTCAAATTTCATCTCAAACCGACGTTTCTACGTCGAGTTATGACCACTTGAATATATCTTTTGGATTTGGGAATAAAAATAATTAATTATCACCCTAATCCCATCATGATTCCCTTAATCCAATCCATTCATAAAATTGGGCCCACCGGTCGTGAGCTTACCTTTCAAATTTCATCAAAATCCGCCTTGTAGGCGTCAAGTTATGAATTTTCCATCACTTTTCACCTAAATTCCATAATTACACTTTAATCTCCATAAATTAAATCATGATTATTAACATGATTATTCATAACACCTTGTCACCATTAAATTCTCATTAAGCCCCTCGGGTCATACCGACTCACTTTGGGCTCCGGCGATTAAATTTTTAATCACCGTTTCCAATGGAAACCCTAATTCAAAATATCATAAAGTTCTAAAATCGTCCAAAATTTTCATTTAATTCACCTATAAATCACTTGTACATGTTCAATGCACAATTAAATCCTCCTTAGGTTGGGGTTTCACAGGCTGTCTCCTACTTGGCCTCATCAAGGGGAACCTTTCTTCCTCTTGACGCCTACATGGTTCCTACATGCATGATTTTTGATTTCCCCAGCATTATATACCTCTTACACCAGGTAACTTATCATTCTCATGTAGAGAATTATTTGCACCATCCCTTAAAAACATCATTTCAAATCCATGCTTTTCTTTTCAATCAATGTATGAAAATGCAATGCATTCATTTACACATAACATTCCTTTGCCTCCACCTCTAGGGAGGACGCTGTCAGCACACAGCTCATACGACTCGGCAATAGTGAAGGAGGACCCTTTGATCCGCTTTCTACCTCTACCAAAGCCTCTTCCTTGTGCCCCCACCTCTTGGGAGGACGCCGCCGACACACAGCCCTTGCGACTTGGCAATGATGAAGGGGGATCCCTGATCCTACTTCCTCCACCAAAGCCTATTCATTATACATCATACATGTGCACATGTCCATGAACATCGCATAATATCAATATGCCGGCATGACTTTTTATAAAAACTCATAAACATTCATCATTTTAAAACATTATAGGAATGACCACCCTTAAACAAATTTCATAAATACTTGAGAATAAAACATATTTTCAAAAGGGTTTCTTGCTTACAAATCATCATTTTCAAAAGGATTGCTCGCTTACAATGAAGCAATAAAATCACATTTTTAAAAAATTAGCTTGCTTACCTCTTCAGTCTGTGTCCTCCACCTTTTCTTTTCCTTTTTCCCTATACAAGGAAAATAGATATTTTATCTATCGATTCTATGTCTTAGTTTACTTTCCATGCTTGCTTTATAACTATTCATTACCTCATTCCCATAGAGGTTAATCTTATAAAGATACTTGGTCATTATTCATTTATATGAATTTTTATCCATTAATTCTTTAAAAATTCCATCTATATATCCACATAAATATATAAAAATAAATTTCAATTTTTTCCCAAAATACATTGTTCACTGTTCATGGTTCCTACATGCATGATTTTTGATTTCCCTAGCGTTATATACCTCTTACACCAGGTAACTTATCATTCTCATGTAGAGAATTATTTGCACCATCCCTTAAAAACATCATTTCAAATCCATGCTTTTCTTTTCAATCCATGTATAAAAATGCAATGCATTCATTCACACATAACATTCCTTGTGCCCCCACCTCTTGGGAGGACGCCGCCGACACACAGCCCTTGCGACTTGGCAATGATGAAGGGGGATCCCTGATCCTACTTCCTCCACCAAAGCCTATTCATATACATCATACATGTGCACATGTCCATGAACATCGCATAATATCAATATGCCGGCATGACTTTTTATAAAAACTCATAAACATTCATCATTTTAAAACATTATAGGAATGACCACCCTTAAACAAATTTCATAAATACTTGAGAATAAAACATATTTTCAAAAGGGTTTCTTGCTTACAAATCATCATTTTCAAAAGGATTGCTCGCTTACAATGAAGCAATAAAATCACATTTTAAAAAAATTAGCTTGCTTACCTCTTCAGTCTGTGTCCTCCACCTTTTCCTTTCCTTTTTCCCTATACAAGGAAAATAGATATTTTATCTATCGATTCTATGTCTTAGTTTACTTCCATGCTTGCTTTATAACTATTCATTACCTCATTCCCATAGAGGTTAATCTTATAAAGATACTTGGTCATTATTCATTTATATGAATTTTTATCCATTAATTCTTTAAAAATTCCATCTATATATCCTCATAAATATATAAAAATAAATTTCAATTTTTTCCCAAAATACATTGTTCACTATTCATAATTACTGTTCATGTCACTGTAGCAAAATACAGTTTATGTTTACTGTTCACCCGAGGTTACTGTTCACAGCGACATGGGTTACTGTTTATGGGTTCCAAAAATTGACATTTTTTTCAAAAATAAAAAATACCATGACATAGCTTATGCTTAGTATATCATCGAAAATTTCATACATTTTGAATTTATCATCATTTACTTGGCTAAATAAATCATTTTCTCCATATACTAAAAATCAACATAAATTCACTTAAGCATAATCCTTAATTCCAAAAATCATGAGATTAATATATCATCATTCCAAAATCATATTTATCATAATCATGCATCCCAAATCATCATTTATCAAATTTGGAGCATTATTTCCACATATCATACATGATTTTCCCGAATGCTTTATTTTCGCTCCAAATTTTCGATGTTTCGGCATAATTCTAATTAAGCATTATAACTATAATTATTTTCTCATGATTAGGAATTATCTAAGCATGATTTTTCCATACTTAACATCCAAAAGATATTTGGAAAGAATCCCCTTTCCTGAAGTAGAAAAACTCTCCTCCTACTTGGCCTTTCTCTCTCTAACTTTCTCTCCTTCTCTCCCTAAGGCCAAAAACGAATTCTGGGGGTTGGAAATGCTCAATGGAGCTAGAATGGGTGTGCCTTGGTCGTTCACCATGCTCCCAAATTTATAGCGTGACATTTTTGACAAAATTAGATTTTACCCCCTTAGCTTGCGGTATTTAATTATAAAAATGTATTTTTTCTAATTTTAAAATGTGCCTTGAGCCAAGACTAGCCACCCTATGCCTGCTCCAGCCCCCCTATGCAGCCATATTTTTACTTACTTTTTCGATTTTTAAAATTAATTAAATTAAGCTAAATAAATCCTAACCGTTGATTTTTGATAAGATTGATTTTGGACCATTCGATTTTGGCCCAAAATTCAAGCCTCCAGCAGCCATTGCATCTTTTCATTAATTATTTTATTTTTTATTTAATTAAAATTAACCCCAAAGTCAAATATAATTAATGAAAAAGTGAAGCTACTTTTTGATCTCCAAATGACGTTTGATCTTGACCCTTAATTCATAGTTTTTGATCAATCTTGGACCATTCATCATGTCCATCATTATATTTTGGCCATCCAATAAAAAATTTCATCTCAATCCGATGTCCGGATTGCAAGATATGAATTTTTCTTCATTTTCTTCACAAAAATCCATAAAAATCCGAAAATACTAAATAAATCAAAAAGTTGCTATTTTGTCCTTTTTGTGGGAAGCTTCGTTTTTCGTCTTTTATGATTAAGTTAATCCAAAGTGATTAACTTAACATATTTCTTAATCCCACATTTACTATTCACGTTTCACTATTCACGTGCACTATTCATCCGAATTTCATAATTAATTATTTTATGCTCTATTCCAACATATTTTCATACTCATGAATATTTATTTTATTAATATATTACCTAGGGTTTACAACCTTAGGGTTTCACGTGTGTAAGATCGGGGTTTCATAGTGTTTACCCTAAATATGTGATTGAAACACATTATGGAAAGTATGGAATGAATGCTATGATTTCATAAGTGCCTGTCTTGTATGTATGATCGACTTGAAAATCCAAGTTGATTATGAATGATATGGATTATGAGATTGGAAAACTAAGTGAATATAAGGAAATGACTTGTTATGAATGCAATGTTATGTTTATGTATAGGCAAAGGCAAAAAAGTTAACGAGGAGGAAAGCTAAGCAAGAAAGGTAAGCAAGCAGTTTTCTAAAATGCTTTGTTTTATCAAATGTGATAAAATGCTTATCAATGATGTCCTAACTGTTTGTGAAACCCCAACCTAAGGAGGATTCAATGTGTGCATTGAACATGTACATGTGACTTATATTTGATTAAATGAAAATTTTGGATGATTTTAGGATTTTATGATATTTTGCAATTAGGGTTCAACTAAGAATGATGATTAAAGATTTAATAACTGGAGCTCAATATGAGTCAAGGTGACTAAAGGGGAATAATGAGGATTAAAATATGCTAATGTGGCATGAATTTTTAGTTTAATTTCCATGATTTAATTAATGGAGATTAAAATGAAAATTGTAGAATTATGTTGGAAAACACTAAAAAATTCATAACTCAACGCCTGTAAGGCAGAATCAAGTGAAATTTGAGATGAAAGTTGATGAGGTTGGGCTTGGTATTATGAAATTATTGGGTTATGAAAATCCTTAATGAAATTGGTGTGGTGATTTATTGAACATAGATCAAATCTAACCATTAACTTTAAACTGCTATAACTAGGAAAATCAGATTGAGATGAAATTTGAAACGGTTAAATAAAATTATGAGATCAAACTTTTGGAAGGTTTGGATTAAGCATATTATTCTGGGAAAATATTTGAATTGAAAAAGGTGTGCATAGTTGACTTTTGCTCCTCAAAGGTATTATGTATTAAATGCTAGAGTACATGGAATTAATGCATTATTTAATGGTATATATGAGGTGTCAAAGGGAGGCAATTCCAAGTGGATTTTATGAATTAAAAAAAATACTAAAGTCCATGGAAAATGAAGAGCTTAAATGCATGGTATTAAATGGCTAAGGGAGTAGCTTCAATAGGCATGTATGTGTGTCAACACAAGGGACACCCATGAGTAATAAAGTATGGTTTTTGGATTTTTAAAAATCCCAAATATGCATCTAAAATACCTAAACACCTAGGGTAAGTAATGGGCCATTAATCATGTGGAATTCCAAGGCATAAAATCGTTCAAAGGAGCTACTACATGGAACGTTGCCAAGTGGACAGCTTGGATGGTCAAGATCTTGAGCAGATTTTTGGTTTTATTAAAATGTGTAAGAATTATTTTACATGGCTAATATGTAACCAGCACATTAGGAGGATAAGGTTGCATTGAATAATGTGGAAAATCTAGCTCCAAAGTGGGGCCCACAGCTGGAAATTCCAGCTCTATAAAAGGGAATGCACGTTCAAGTGATATAGGTGTTGTGATTTTTCTAAGTGCTAAAATTATTCTTCCCCAAGGCAGTCCTCACGTCCAGCTCTAGAGCCATCCAAGAAGGAAGAAAAAAGAAGGAAAAATAAAGGAGAAAAGGAGGGATCACCCATTTAATCAAGTAATTATATGATTATTTTGAGTTTATACTTCAAATCTGGAAATTATATGATGTTATAAACCAAAATACAAATGAAGTATTAAATGAAGGATTTTCACCACGAAAATTTATTTAAATCTCATTATATGATGATTAAGGTACGACCAAAATTTCATATTGAAATATTAAGCAGGTTTCAAATTAAAAATCCGAGAAGATTAACCTAAACAGGGTAGAATGGGTGACAGGATCAGCTATAGTAAATGATTTTTAATAATTCTGTACAAGGAATTTTGGGCTGAAAATTTTACAGGATATATAAGACATATTTAGGATCACAAGAAAAAATAAAAATTAAGTTTTTATGGGTATAAATATACCTAATAATTTACGTCATTAAGGCTGTCTGAAAATGGATGCTGCTGTCCAGCAATGTAAAAATACCAAAATAAATATAAATGCTTAATGTTTTGTGATGAAAATATTTAATTTGGTTAGTTCATGTAGTTATTAAGGTATGATAGAAATTTTAGATCAAAGCTACTTGATTTGATATTAATTCAAGATTTTTAAATTTCAGTACTTCTGATTTCAGCATATGTGGATAGTTGGAGAAAAAAATCAAAAAGAAATATGAAACCTATGTATAAATGATCCAAATTGATATATATGTTAATATGCTAAATTTGGATTAAGAAAAGTGAGATTATGTGCTGAAAATTTGGATTTATAAATCTGCTTAGGGTTATGTGTCAAAGTTGCTGTTTTGCAAACCTATGATTAGTGAATTTAAATTCTAAAAAAATAAACTAAGTACAGTGGTAATTAAGGATAATTATCATGTTGAAATGTGGATTAAATTTCTGAGTTGGAAAATTTTATGAAATGCCTCATATGTATGTCATTAAATGCTATATGTGAAAGGATAGACATGCATGAGTGGTAAATGACCTAAGTAATTTGGTTTTGTGCAAAAATGCATGAAAATATGATAAATTTTGTGAATATATGGCTTTTTAGAATTGCATGATGATAATTCCAAATTTTGGAATTAATTAATGAGGCTTAAGGAGACAACGGGTGCTTAAAATGAGCAACAATGTGTGAATTTTGGAAAATAAGTAAAAAATAGATTAAGGAAGGTAACGAGCCATTAAATAATAATTATAAGATGATTATTATATGATTGCATGATTATCCTATTTATGGTATCAAATATGATGTGTAAAAGCCCATGTAATGCACTAGTATGTACTATACGGGCATAACGACTTGACAAGTCGAAGGAATTATGTATGTTAATGAAAATGGGTTGGGAAACTGAGTTGAATGCAAGCAAAGGAAATATATAAATGTTATATCATTCTTATATGTATAGGCAAAGGCAAAGGGATAAGCGAAACGGAAAGCTAAGCAAGCAAGGTAAGCAAGCAGGTTTCTAAATCAGTTTCGTTTTAAATGCTTTCTAAGGTATTTAAGGATGACCATTCCTTGTCTAAATATATGTTGAAACGTTATTTCTATTGAAATAAATGATTGCTTATTGTTTCGCAATTATTCATGAAAAGTGATGAAGTATGGATTTGAAATGATGTTTCAAAGGAATGGTGCAAAGAATTCTCTATATGATAATGACAAGTTCCATGTGTAAGGGGGTATATAATGTCGAGGTGACTAAAAGTCATGCACGTAATGGAAATCAAGTAGGCTAGTCGAAGAAGTAAGTGGATAAGGAGTCCCCCTTGACGTTGCCAAGTCGGTAGGTCTGGCGCCAAGGATGGAAAAGATCATGCCATGAAAGAGGGTTCCCCATGCTAACGTACTATCACATGAAGGATAATGTTATCAATGGAGATGATGAATTTGCACATCCAATGTTTATGAAATGTTTATGAAAAGGTTTTTGCTCAACAGGTAGTTGATCACTTGATAAGTGTCTCTACTGAATGGAGAAAAATGCTTTTAAATAAATATGCCTTATTGAGTTTCGACTCATGTTTTCGTTTTCCAAATCCAAAGACAGGTGAAAGAAGAGACCTGGCAAAGGACTAGGAGCTATCTATTGAAGAAATGGGAAGACATTATAAGTTTCATGTTAATGAAAAACTTATGTCGTATGATTGTAAATACTTTGATGTTTTGTGTTGACATCTATGATGATACAACAGTGACTTTGATTTATGAGATGGTTTGAAAAATGTTATGAAAATCATGTCTAGTTATGACATTATTGGATGGTAATGATTCAGGTATGCATGAAATGAAAATATGAGAAATTAAACTCCTATGGAAACATAATTAATTGGATAAATATTTGTTAAAACTCGCTGTGTGATAGGGCAACAATGCTGATTACGTTTACCAGTCGAACGATCTTGAGGTAAGGTTGTGACGCTCGAGTTGGGGTGCCACACTGTTTATGTGAGTTAGCAAATGAATGATTTCAATTCTATATAAATTGTTTAAGGATGGCCATTTCTCGTATAAATGAATATTGAAATGTTATTTCTATTGAAATAAATGAACTACTTACTACTTTTCAAGTATTTGTGACAAATGATAAAGTCATGATTTATAAATGAAAAATCATGCTAGCATGTCAAGTCAAGTTTGTGAAAGAAGCATGTGCACAAAAGCATGAGGTCCACCTCAAAGGTATAAGCGGACCAAATGTCCCCCCTTTGGTGCGGCCAAGTCACTAAGGTGGCCGAGGCCTGGCGGCGCCTCCCTGGATTGGGAGAGAGGATGAAAGTGGATGGTTGCCTAGCTAGCATCTATCCAAAGGAATGTCATAATTTTAAATTATTCATCGCATTGTTTATGACATACCCTGGATGGGTATGAGAAGCCTGTTTAAAGATATGTCCTCAAGCGGGTATAAAGTAGCTTTCCATGAATGATTTATGAAAAGATTTATACTCCATTAGTAGTTGATCACTTGGTAAGTGTCTTCAATAGAATGGAGGGAAATGCATTTATATGAATTGCCTTGAAAATGAATTGCCTGAAAACCTATAGCTTTCTTATTGAGTTTCAACTCACAGTTTTGTTTTCTAAATCTTCAAGAAAAGTGAAGGAGAGAACCATGCAAGGAGCACGGGTGGAGATTCAAGGAAAAAAATAAATTTCTACAAGTTCTTGTGATTGACTCTATGAGTTTGTATGGTTGTATGTTAATGACATTGTTGATGAATTGAGTGATGTATAAGGCTTATGTTATGCTTATGACTATGTGATGATATGACTATAAATAGTGAAAAAATTTATGATCAATTATTGATAATGATTCATTATGAAATGGTTATGTATGGAAAGTTATGAGATAACATGTGTATATATTTCAAATAGGATATATAAAATGATATAAACTCCTAAGGAGTTAAGATAAAAGGGATAAATATCCAAAGAACTCGCTAAGTGACAGGGCAACAATCCTGATTACGCTTACCAATCGATAGATCTTGGAGTAAGGTTGTGATGCTCGTGCTTGGGCACCATAGGAAAGTTCCATATCCTTGAACCTTTTCATAAAACATCATTCTCAAAATCATTTACAAGCCATGTCTGGGCTTGATAAGGCAAAACATGTATATTTTACCCTTTTTAATTAACTTCCTTTAGTCTTATATGAACATTTCTAATGTTCCGAGATATTTACATAAAACTATCTTTTGTCAGTGGATATTTTATATCTAAAATATTTTTCTTATAAATCCTTTTTAGAGAAGAACATTCTCATATCCTAAAACATCATTCACAAAACTTTTTTTTGGCAAGGGACATTTCTATGTCCAAAAAAATATTTTTTATCATAAATTCCTTTAGCCAAGGGACATTTGATGCCCAAAATATTTTTGACATAACTTCCTTGAGCAATGGACATTCATATGTCCTAAAGCATATTTCTCATAAACTCTTTGGCAAAGGACATTCTTATATCTGAAAACACACTTCATTTAAACCCTTTGGAAATGGACATTCTTATGATACCCAGACCCAAGTAAAGCTTATATATATGTACAATTGACATATAAATATGGATCATGTATGATTTAGTAAAATTATGAATGATTTCCATTGCAATATTGATGATTTATTGCAATTAGGGCAAGTGGTTATGAATGATGGTTATAAGCCAAAATGGGTCAATGTTATTAAAGAGGCTTAATGAGAATTAGGGAATGTGAATATATTGAGGATAATTACCTCATATATTGTGAAACTCCAACCTAAGTAAGATTCAATGTATGCATTAAACATGTACATGTGACTTATATATGATTAAATGGAATTTTTTGATGATTTTAGGATTTTATGATATGTTGCAATTAGGGTTCCACTAAGAATGGTGATTAAAAATTTAATCGCCGAAGCCCATTATGAGTCAAGGTAACTAAAGGAGCATAATGAGGATTATAACATGCTAATGTGGCATGAATTTTTAGTTTAATTTTCATGATTTAATTAACGGAGATTAAAATGGAAATTGTGGAATTATGTTGGAAAACACTAGAAAATTCATAACTCAACGCCTGTAAGGCGGATTCAAGTGAAATTTGAGATGAAAGTTGATGATGTTGGGCTTGAAATTATGGGATTATTGGATTATGAAAATTCTTGATTAAATTGGATTAATGATTTATTAATAATATTTCAATTTCAACCGTTAACTTTAAACTGCTATAACGGGAGCTAGGAAAATCGAATTGAGATGAAATTTGAAATGGTTGAATGAAATTATGAGATGTTTATTTTGGATGGCTTGGATTAATATTGAAATGTTGGAAAAATACCTGTAATGAAAAAGGTTAGCATGGTTGATAATGCACCTCAAAAGCACCTTTCCATTAATGGCTAGAGTACATGGATTAAATGCATTATTTAATGGGAGATGAGGTGTCAAATGCAGCACATTTCTAAGGTAATTTATGTATTAAAATAAAATTCAAATATCCAAATAAAATCCCAGCAATGAATGTCCATAATTGATGAAGCTATGAGTGCTCAAGTGAGCATAGGTGCACGTTTATGGGCTGGTTGCTCCATATTTTTTGAATTTTTTATTTTATAAAATATGTAAATATGCAGCTAAAATGTTGGGATACATAAATTATCACTTAATTATGTGAAAAAAATTCAAAGAAATTCGTGAATTGCAGCTGCCATTGAAGGAGGAAATGTAGACAGCTTGTCTCATGCATGTGACATGCAATGGTTGGTGCTGTTGCTGCCATTTTTTGTTAATTTTTTTAACAAAAAATTAATACATGATTTAAGGGATAATTAGGTGTATAAATTTTCCACATTTTTGGATTTTAAAAAATGATGAAAATGGGCAGCAAGTGACGTGCAAGGGCTGGACAATTTGGACGGTCTTGATGCATGCAGATTTTTGCAATTAAGAAAATGTGAAAAAAATAAATTATATGGCTAATAATTATCCAGCTCATTATGGGGATAAGTATGCATTAAGTGGCTGTGGAAAATGGCTCCAAAGTGGGGCCCACAGCTGGAGAAAATCCAGCTCTTCAAAAGCATGCATGTTCACATGAGAGAGAGAAGGTGTGAACGTCCAAGGGGTTTTCTTGCTTAAAAGAAAGCTAAATTTTCTAACTCCCAGCCCCTTGAACGTGCCAACTAGAGAAAAACCAAGATAAAGTCAAGGGAAAAAGAGGAAGAAAGAAAGAGGAGAAGTGGAGAAAAGCAAGCCTTTCAATTTTAGATTGAATCCCCTCAAGTTCAAGTAAGTATATGTGTTATTTGGAATTGGTTATCTTGAGTTCTTGAACTCCAAAGTTCTAAATATGAAATGGATGTTTAAACATATTTAAAGTGATGATTCAACATGATTTTGAATGAATATGGAATGGGTTTTAGCTTGCATGCATGAAATTCCATGATTTAGATGATGACAAGTGAAGTTTTGAATGATATATGATGTTATAAATTAAATTATGGACGGAACAGTAAATGGATGAATTTTAACATGAACATTTTTGGGAGTAATACTTAGGGGTGATTAAGTAATGAATCAATTTTCAGCTTAAAAGGATAAGTACTTTGTAAATTAAAAATCGGAGAAAATTCACCCAAATAGGGTAAAACGGGTGACAGGATCAGCTGTAGAAAATGATTTTTAATAATTTTTATACAAGGAATTTTGTGATGAAAATTTTACATAATATGTAAGACATATTGAATATCACAAGAAAATTTTAAAAATTAGTTTTTTATGGGTATAAATATACCCCATAAATAACGTCATTCAGGCTGTCTGAAAATGGATGTTGCTGTCCAGCAAGATAAAAATACCAAAATAAATAGAAATATTAAATATTTCAAGATGTAAATATTTATTTTGGTTAATTCATGTAGTTTTTAAGTTATTACGGAAATTTTAGACCAAAAATACTTGATTTTATATTAATTCAAGTTTTTGAGGTTTCAGTATGCCTGATTTCAGCATATGTGGATAGTTTGAGAAAAAATCAAAAAGAAATATGAAACCTATGTATAAATGATCCAAATTGATATATGTGTTAAATTATTTAATATGGATTAATAAAAGTGGGATTATATGCTGAAATTTCAGATTTATATAATTGCCTAAGGTTATGTGTCAAAAGACACGTTAAACGGGTGAAAAATGGTTTACCAACTAGCTGTTTTGGAAACCTATGGCAAGTGGATTTAAATTCCATAAAAAATAACCTAAATGCAGTGGTAAATTAAGGTTTGATATCATGCTGAAATATGGATGATATTGCTGACTTAGAAAATTTTATGAAATCCATTGTGTATATGTTGCCAAATGGGCATATGTGAAGGAATGGATGTGCAAGGATGATAAATGACATGTAGAATATGGTTTTGTGCAAAAATTTATGAAAATATGATATATTTTATGAATATATATCTTTTTAGCACTTCATGAGGTTAATTTTCGATTTTTGAATTATATAATGAAGCCTAAGGTCATAATGGGCGCTTGGAACGGGCACCGATGTACGAATTTTTGGAAAAAAATATGAAAAGTGGTAAATGAAGGTTAATGAACCTATATATGATTATTAATGGATGAATTTTATATGGTTGAATGGATACCCTATTTATGGGATTATATATGTTATGCGTTAGCCGATGGAATGTGTAAAAATGTGCACGTATATGCTAAATGTATGCATAGTGACTTGAGAAGTTGAATAAATGATATATGTGAATAAAATGGGTTGAAAAACTAAATGGAATCCAAGGAAAAGAAATATATGAAAAATCATATTATTTTCATGTAGGCAAGGAAAATAATGGAAGAAAAAATGATTATGGCGATCTTAGGTAAGCAAGCAAACTTTCTAAAATGTCATTTTCTTTTTATGTGATTGATATGATTGAATTGTCCATGTTTATGTTTATGTTTTAACGAATGGGCAAGCACAAGTTTTGAATATGATGGCTTTAATGCAAAGCTATAAGTTTTGAAAAATGATGACTTTAATGAAAAGTCTTAAGGTTTGCTTCATGGGAAACAAGCGACACTTTTTAAGATAAATAATTTATCCTAAGTGTTGCCAAGGATGGGAATGCTTCATGTTAATGGATTTGAGAAATTTTGCTTATGAGTAAGTAAGTTCTCCATGCTACTGTTTTTTAAGGATTTCATGTTTGATACCGATGGTTTTAAGAATTTGCTTTTAAGCAAGCAAGTTCTATATGATATTATTCAACAGCGTTTTATAAGAAAAAGAAAATTTTATCCTTTTTCACAAAATATTGTTTGTAAATGAGATTTGAGTTATTTCTACAATAACTCGTGATAAATAATGATGAAAAAATTTATTTTGCTAGGTCAAGATAATTAAATATTAAATGATGTTTTGGACATAGTCCATATGTTTTGAAATGATGTTCGAAAGATTTTGATTTCCTTTAGATAAGGAAATCTATGTTAAAAATGTTGAAAAATGTTTATACGAATGTGTTAAAAAGGGATTTATGGATGACCAATCTCTTATGATTGATTTCATAAAATGGTTTGATTTCAGATTGCTTAATGGCATACAAAAGGCTGTACAATTTCCCTATATGTAAAAATAATAGATATGTGGACAATTATTAAATTTTTAGGCTATGGACAAGGGGATAAAATAATTGTATAACTTTTATAAACAAAAAGTCCTGAAATAGAAACCAAGAAAATATTAGAGAAAGATATCATTTATTTATGAAAATTCAAAGGATTTGAAATTCTTTTATTAAAAGGATTTTAAGATGTATGGTTTCTCAAACGTTTCAAATGTTTATCAAAATATTTTACTCAAAAAGTTTTTAAAGGAATTTAAGGAAGGTCATCCTCAAACTAGATTTCAAATAATAACTTGTTAAAGTGGGTGAGCTCGCTTACAAGTTGACACGGACTGTGGTCTGTGATGTGATTTTAAAAAATTATTCTTAAATATAGACTTCGGTCTACGATTTTTGTGCATATGGATGCAGGCTGCGGTCTGTGATCCTGGTTTAAAAGGACATGGGCTGCGGTCTGTGGTTCTTTAAACCAAACGGACTGCGGTCCGTCAGGATAACATACGGTGCACCGGTACAAGGAATAGGCCAGTTGTAGAGCACCGTTGGGATGACCAGGGCCCACTCTACATAAGGCCAAGTCGCTAAGGGATGACAGGAGTGCCAGCGGCGCCCTCCCTGAGATGGGAGCAGGATAAATAAATAGTCGCTGGGCTAGCGTGTTGTTAAGGATTATCTTCCAAAATGTAGCATGATCACTTGCTAAGTGTCACTACTTGATGGGGAGAAATGCATTTGCATACGTTTTGCTTTTCAAAAGCTCAAAGATTGGGATATAAAAGCATCTATACAAAAAGTTATCCTAAAAAGAATTTTTATGAGCTAATATGCATAAGTTACCCTAAAAGACAGGGTGTTTTACACAAAAGTGTAAATAATGGGGATAAAAAAATGTTTTTATGCAAATGCAGTTATGAAAATGATTTATATATTTTATTTGCCTTGTTTGCTATAAACAAACCCCGAGATGGGGATTATGAAAAAGATTTATATGAAACGTGGATTGAACATAAGAATGTCCATTTCTAAAGAGCCTAAATGATAAGGGTTTATGGACATGAGAATGTCCAATGTTAATGTGTTTAAATAAAAATGTTTTAGGACATATGAATGTCCATTGCCAAAGGAAGCTATATGAAAAATGTTTTAAGACATAAAATGTCTCCTGGCTAAAGGATTTTATGATAGCTTATGTTAATGATGTTTTGAGACATAAAATGTCTCTTGGCTAAAGAATTTTATGATGGTTTATGTTAATGATATTTTGTGGCGCCCCAGCCTGAGCGTCACATCCTTACCTCAGGATCTATCGATTGGTAAATGTGAATCAGGATTGTTGCCCTGATCACGCGGCGGGTTCTTATTGGATATTTATCCACTTAATCCTAACTCCTTAGGATTTCATATCATTTATACATTCTATTTCCATCAAATGCCATTTTAGGCCATTGTATCATTTGAGAATTACACATGTCATCTCATAATCTTCATACTTAACCATATCATGGTATTTCATGCCTTAGCATTTACCCATAAAAATTTCTCGCCAATTCATAGGCATAAAACATAACATAATCCTTCTACAACATTGAATAACAATTTAATGTTAACATTCATAAGTTCATATACAAGAACTCATGGAAATTCGTTCTCCTTGAATTTCCACCTGTGCTCCTTGCCTCCTTCCTTTCACCTGTCTATGGGTTTGGAAAACAAAACTTGAGTTGAAATTCAACTCAATAAGCAAGCTTAGGGTTTTCATGCAATTCATTTTGAAAGCAACACTCATTAAAAACATTTCTTTCCATTCGGTAGAGACACTTAGCAAGTGATCAACTACCTATGGAGCAGAAACGTTTTCATAAACCTTGCATAAACATTTCATGAAAACCACTCATGAAAAACCATTCACTTAAACCATTCGCAAACATTTCATAAACATTGGATGTGCAAATTCATCATTTCCATTGATGACGTTATCCTTCATGTGACGGTACGCTAGCACGGGGAACTGTAACGCCCCATTCATAAAAATACTTAATAACTAATCAACGGCGCTACACAATCTAAGAAAAATTCGGCAGCATCTCCCCATAACATACAAGGGGTAATATGGAATACATGACCTGATATTCATAACATTTCCATCTGTAACATTCGATCCTATTTATATACTTGCATCTTCATATAATAAGAACATTCATATAGAAGGAAATCATTACATATTTTCCTTACACAACAAACAGATATAATAGTCATGCATATGTGCATCAACAAGGATTATAATCCAATCTGAAATACCAAATACATTATGTTGGAAACATGAGGAAAACTAGCTAAATCTATGTTTTGATGATTAACAAAACAATTTGAGAAAGTCTTGACTACTAACAAGTTTGTGAAATGTCTTAAGGAATATACATTTGAAGAAAATCAAGTTGGAAGGCCAAGTCGTTCCCCAAGTCGACTCCAAGATCGACTTCAAACATGCAGAACGTCCAGAGCTGAAAACGGAAGAAGGGAAGGTGAAGTCGCAGGCCAAGTCGACTCCACCTGCGACTTGAGTAGTCAAGTCGCAAACGAAGTCGACCTCACCATCGACTTCAGTCGGGCGAAACCTTCCAGAGTTGAATTCGAAACAGCAGAATGCCGAAGTCGCACCCCAAGTCGACTCCACGTGCGACTTGAGGTGAAGTCGCAGCCGAAGTCGACTCAGACATCGACTTCGCTCAGGCAGACGGAAAAATTCAAATGACAAGTTCTGGATTACTTGATTTCAAGCCAAACTAAATGAAGATGAAGATCAAGGCAACATAGATACTCAAGCTGAAACATTTGAAGACAAATCCACGTACAAGCAAGAAGCATAAACTCAATCGTTCAAATCAAGAAGATATCTAAGATTACATGAGTCAAGATTTTCAAGAACATCATGACAGTGAAGTCGCAAAGCCAAGTCGACCTCATGATCGACTTCAAGTGGGCAAAAACTTCCAGCGTTGAAAACTGAAGACCGGAGTCTGCGAAGTCGCACCCGAAGTCGACTCCATCTGCGACTTGGGTGAAGTCGCATCCGAAGTCGACTCCGACTGCGACTTGAGTCGCAACGGTCGGATTTATTTTCGAACGTTGGCGCATTAAATGCGCGCCACCTACTCACTAACGTTCGGATTCCCTCCAAATTATAAATAGCATTGATGGTGAACGAGGGAAGTAGCTGAGAATCATTAAGTGAGCAATAACTCATATCCATAAGAGCTTCAAAGAGATCAAATCACTCAAGGAGGAAGAATTGTGCTTCAAGTTGCAAGAGCTACAATCAGAAACTTCAAAGCCATCATCTACAAGTTCTTCCCTGCGCTAAATCGTTTCTACACACCTGTAAAGTGTAGTTTACTTTTATTGTTTACTTGTTTGTGTTGAACTTGATTTAGCTTGCGTAGCTAAGATCAAGTGGTAGCAAAGTAGTGTGTGATTGGAGTGTGACTCATCACCTACTTGTGCTAAATGTTATATGCCCCCTAGAGCTAGAATCTAGAAGAGAGCAAGTGGCTCTAGTTGTATATGCCCCCTAGAGCTTTGAATCTAGAAGAGAGCAAGAGGCTCTAATTGTATTCGTGGAATGCAATAGTGGAACCCAAGTCACAAGGTGTGTGAGCTTGGAAGAGTGGAGTAGGGAGGTTGCCCGAACCACTATAAAAATCTGCGTCTATTTTATTTCTGCTTTCTATATTGCTTTGCTCTACATTTTGTTTCTTCATTTAAGGGGATTGAACTCACAAGGGGATAAGTTACCGAAGAAATTTTTAAGAACCCAATTCACCCCTCCCCTCTTGGGTTTTGCCATCAATTCGGGACCCAACAAGTGGTATCAGAGCAGGTCTTTGAGTTTATCAAAGAGATCTTATTGAAATGGCATCCCAATCTACTTCCGTTCCCGCATTTGCTGAAGGCCAATCCTTTACAAGGCCACCGTTGTTTGATGGGAACAATTTTGGATATTGGAAGCTTCGTATGAAGCAACTCATCATGGCTACCGACATGGACTCTTGGATTGCTATCCAAGATGGTGTAACCTTGCCTATAGATGAAAGAGCTTCCAAGTGGACCAAAGAGGAAGTTAGAACCGTCAAGAGCAATGCCAAGGCAATGAATTCTTTATTTTGTGCTCTTACGGCTTCGGAGTATGATAGAGTATCTTCTTGTTTGACTGCAAAAGAAATATGGGATACTCTAACATCTATTTATGAAGGAACCTCCCAAGTCCAAGGGACTAGGAGAAACATTTTGATTGGAGAGTTTGAAAATTTCAGAATGCTAGATACTGAAAATATTTCTGAAATGTTTGCGAGATTTTCTAAAATTACTAATGCTCTAAAGAGTCTTGGAAAAGCTATTTCTGAATCCGAGCAGGTTATGAAGATATTGAGAGCTCTACCGGATTCATGGACTCCAAAGATTACAGCTATTGAAGAAGCCAAAGACCTCAACACATTGAAGCTTGAAGATCTTATTAGCTCACTCATGTCACATGAGCTAATTAAGAAAAGGAATGAGGATCAACACAAAGGCAAAAGAGCAATTGCCTTGAAAGCTACACAAGACACGGATGACACCTCATCCTCTCAAAACGATGACGAGATGGCCCTTCTCACAAAACGATTCAGAAA
Organism: Annona cherimola; assembly: GCA_030490835.1. Taxonomy (NCBI): domain Eukaryota; kingdom Viridiplantae; phylum Streptophyta; class Magnoliopsida; order Magnoliales; family Annonaceae; genus Annona; species Annona cherimola. Next base: position 49,556,639 of record CM059977.1, on the reverse strand, counting down.
ATTTGTGAGAAAAGGCGAAAATTTCAAAAATTTCAAAGACAGAAATTCCAGAGAGAAAAAGAAAGAACCAATCAAATGCTATAGATGCGGGGGCGTAGGACATATGCAAACTCAATGTCCTACACCGGAAGAAAGGCCAAAGGAGAATCATGTAGGCAGAAAATTTCAAAAGCCAAAGGGAAGAGGCATGTACGTCAATGAGGATACTTCATCAACATGCAGCTCTTCAACCGACGACAATGATGCAGCCAACTGTGCAAGAATATGCTGCATGGCACGAATCGAGCAAGAAGAGGACTTGCTATGCTTAAACACGACTGAAGTTTTGGAAGAACAATCTACCTCAACAAAATACACAGAAAGTGAAGAGGTAACTTCCAAACCTTATTCTCAATCAAGTTATTCTTCTTTTCATGATTGCCTCAAATGTGCCGAATTAGAAGAACTACAGAATGCATATGATTCATTATATGAGGAAATCAAAAAGCTAGGAAACAAGTTGACATTAAAAAGAAAACAATGTAACTTTGTTATCATTGAAAATGGAAAACTAGCTGAAATGTCAACAAAATTGAAAGAAGAAAATGAACTGTTGTCGAAAGAAGTTGAGAAACTGAAAAAGGAGAACGAATCCTTAAATGAATCATTAGCAAAATTCTCTAATCCCGGTGAAAATGTGAAGATGTTCTTGAATATGACCTCACAAACAGATAGAAGAGGTCTTGGATACAATACATTTGAGCAAAAAGAAAGTGGTAAATCAAATGTGCCTACACTTGGAAAATATCAAACCAAAACTGCACCTATATACAAGCCACAAAGGAGAAATGTTATGTGGACTAGAAGGCCAACACTTGAACCAAAATATACTTGGAGGCCTACTCCTAGATTACCAATGGCCTGCAACTTTTGCAACAAAATGGGTCATAAAATTTACAAGTGTAACTTTAAGAGATTATTTGACCATGGTGCAAAACTAGTTTGGGTACCAAAGAACACAAGATTTGGGCTTTCCAAGGTAGAACTACAAAGATTGAATCATTTCACTAACCCAAATGGACCCATAAAATGGGTACCAAAAAGATAAGGATTATTTGTTTACTTTTCAGATTTGTTTAAAGGCAAAGGCAAACAATGTGTGGTTCATGGATAGCGGTTGTTCAAGGCACATGACCGGAGAAAGAAGTTTATTCCACAAACTTAAGCCTTGCAACGACGGAACGGTTGCCTTTGGTAATAATGAGAAAGGTAAAATCAAAGGTAAAGGAAATATTTACAGTAGCTCAAATGCATGCATGGAGGATGTTTTGTTTGTTGAAGGACTCAAGCATAACTTAATGAGTATTAGCCAATTATGTGATAAAGGATATAAGGTTATGTTTGAATCATCTATATGCAATGTATTTGATGGTGAACATATCATGTTTAGTGGAAAAAGACATGGAAATGTATATTTGGTTTCACTTGATGAACTAGATGGTCAATGTCTAATGGCCATTGAAAATGATCCATGGGTTTGGCATAAAAGACTTGGACATGTGAATATGTCAAACATAAAGACCCTATGGAAAAAGAGTTTGGTAGAAGGCTTGCCAAAGTTGAAATATGACAAAGACAAAATTTGCAAGGCATGTCAATTATCTAAACAACCAAAGATGTCTTTTTCTACCAAAAAGGAGATTTCCACCACTAGGCCACTTGAATTGCTACACATGGATCTATATGGGCCATCCGACATCTTAACCATTGGTGGAAAGAAATATGTATTTGTGATTGTTGATGACTTTTCAAGATTTACATGGGTAATTCTCTTAGCTAGCAAAGATGAAGCTTTCTCTATGTTTTCAACTTTTGTAAACTTGGTGGAAAATGAAAAACAGAATACCATTTTGTGTATAAGGAGTGACCATGGTGGTGAATTTGAGAACAAACGATTCACAGAATTATGTAATGAAAAAGGAATTCATCACACATTTTCTGCACCAAGGACTCCACAACAAAATGGAGTAGTTGAAAGGAAAAACAGAACTATACAAGAGATGGCTAGAACAATGCTAAATGAGAGCAAATTATCCAAGAAGTTTTGGGGTGAAGCTGTGAGCACAGCTTGTCATGTTTTAAATCGAGTTACCATTAGAGCTATCTTGAAAAAGACCCCATATGAGCTATGGAAGGGAAGAAAACCAAATATCTCTTATTTTCATGCTTTTGGATGCACATGTTATGTTCTGAACAATGGAAAAACCAACTTGGGAAAACTTGACGCTAAAAGTGACGAGTCAATATTCCTTGGGTACTCATCAAATAGCAAAGCATATAGAGTATTCAATAAACGAAACCAAGTTGTAGAAGAATCCATACATGTTGTTTTTGATGAAACTAACCCATGCTTGAAAAGAAGAGATGATTTAAGTGATGCAGATGAGATTGTAAGCAACCTTGAAAGGCTGCATGTGGAAAAGCAAGAAGAGTCCATGGAGGAAAGGGTAAGTGAAGGTGATGATTCCTATAAACCTCCATCTGATTTAAAATTCAAACATGCACATCCAATTGAGCAAGTTATAGGAAATGTGTATGAAGGTGTAAAAACTAGAAGGTCAAAGCAAAATGTGTGTGGACAATATGCTTTTGTATCCAAAATTGAACCTTCTAATATTGATCAAGCTCTTGATGATGAAAACTGGATTATAGCAATGCAAGAAGAGCTAAATCAATTTGAAAGAAATCAAGTTTGGCACCTTGTTCATAGACCAAATGACTGTATTGTTATTGGCACCAAGTGGGTCTTTAGGAACAAATTAGATGAAAGTGGACTTGTAGTAAGAAACAAAGCTAGACTTGTGGCAAAAGGATACTCACAAGAAGAAGGAATAGATTTTGAAGAATCCTATGCCCCGGTTGCTAGATTAGAGGCAATTCGCATCTTACTAGCTTTTGCATCTCACATGAACTTTAAACTGTTTCAAATGGATGTCAAAAGTGCATTTCTGAATGGTTATATAAATGAAGAGGTGTATGTTGAGCAACCACCTGGATTTGAGGAAAAAGATCAATCTAAATTTGTATACAAGCTAACCAAAGCATTATATGGATTAAAACAAGCTCCAAGGGCTTGGTATGATAGACTAAGCAAATTTCTGATTGATCACGATTTTCAAAAAGGAAAGGTAGACACCACTCTGTTTATCAAATATAAAGAAAAGGACATAATAATCATTCAAATTTATGTTGATGATATCATTTTTGGTGCTACTAATGAAACTCTTTGCCAAGAATTTTCTGAGCTTATGCAGAAAGAGTTTGAGATGAGCATGATGGGAGAGCTAAACTTCTTCCTTGGACTGCAAATCAAGCAACTAAATGAAGGAATCTTCATAAACCAGTCCAAATACATCAAGGAGATGCTCAAGAAGTTTGGCATGGAGAATAGCAAAGGAGCAAACACGCCCATGAGCTCTACAATCAAGCTTGACAAAGATGAGAAGGGCAAAGTAGTTGATTTAAAATTGTATAGAAGCATGATAGGCTCCTTATTGTATTTAACTGCTTCTAGGCCAGATATTTTGTTTAGTGTGTGTATGTGCTCTAGATTTCAATCATGCCCAAAAGAATCACACTTGGTAGCTGTGAAAAGAATTTTTAGATATCTAGTAGACACTACCAACTTAGGACTATGGTATCCAAAGGGCTCTAATTTTGATCTAATCGGCTACTCGGATGCGGATTTTGCTGGCTACAAAGTAGATAGAAAAAGCACTAGTGGAACATGTCAGTTTCTTGGAAGCATGTTGGTTTCATGGTTTTCAAGAAAACAAACTAGTGTTGCTCTATCTACGGCGGAGGCCGAATATATTGCCGCCGGGAGCTGTTGTGCTCAATTACTTTGGATGAAACAGCAACTTAGGGACTATGGCATGGATTTCAAAGATATACCTATCAAATGTGATAATACAAGTGCCATATGTCTAACCAAGAATCCAGTCTTGCATTCTAGGACCAAACATATAGACTTTAGACATCATTTCATTAGAGAACATGTAGAAAATCATGACATATGTTTGGTATATGTAAGGACAGAGGATCAAGTTGCAGATATATTCACTAAACCCCTAGCAAAAGAAGCATTTTATAAGCTTAGAAATGACATGGGAATGCTTGAACTAACTTAAAGCATAAATTGAGGGGGAGCACCCATTTAGGGGGAGCACCCATTTTTGATATATTGACAAAAAGGGGGAGAGAGATTTAAGAATAAGGAGAAGAAGAGGATTTGAGTATAAGTTATTTGAGTATAAGTCTTTATGATTAAAGGGGAGAGAGATTTAAGGAGAGAAGAGTAGGATATGTATATGCTTAAATGAATACTTTGAATGTTTGCATTATGAATATGAGCTTATTTATTTAAATGAAAGGTATCCACTCAAATCGGTTTTGTCAATCATCAAAAAGGGGGAGATTGTTGGAAACATGAGGAAAACTAGCTAAATCTATGTTTTGATGATTAACAAAACAATTTGAGAAAGTCTTGACTACTAACAAGTTTGTGAAATGTCTTAAGGAATATACATTTGAAGAAAATCAAGTTGGAAGGCCAAGTCGTTCCCCAAGTCGACTCCAAGATCGACTTCAAACATGCAGAACGTCCAGAGCTGAAAACGGAAGAAGGGAAGGTGAAGTCGCAGGCCAAGTCGACTCCACCTGCGACTTGAGTAGTCAAGTCGCAAACGAAGTCGACCTCACCATCGACTTCAGTCGGGCGAAACCTTCCAGAGTTGAATTCGAAACAGCAGAATGCCGAAGTCGCACCCCAAGTCGACTCCACGTGCGACTTGAGGTGAAGTCGCAGCCGAAGTCGACTCAGACATCGACTTCGCTCAGGCAGACGGAAAAATTCAAATGACAAGTTCTGGATTACTTGATTTCAAGCCAAACTAAATGAAGATGAAGATCAAGGCAACATAGATACTCAAGCTGAAACATTTGAAGACAAATCCACGTACAAGCAAGAAGCATAAACTCAATCGTTCAAATCAAGAAGATATCTAAGATTACATGAGTCAAGATTTTCAAGAACATCATGACAGTGAAGTCGCAAAGCCAAGTCGACCTCATGATCGACTTCAAGTGGGCAAAAACTTCCAGCGTTGAAAACTGAAGACCGGAGTCTGCGAAGTCGCACCCGAAGTCGACTCCATCTGCGACTTGGGTGAAGTCGCATCCGAAGTCGACTCCGACTGCGACTTGAGTCGCAACGGTCGGATTTATTTTCGAACGTTGGCGCATTAAATGCGCGCCACCTACTCACTAACGTTCGGATTCCCTCCAAATTATAAATAGCATTGATGGTGAACGAGGGAAGTAGCTGAGAATCATTAAGTGAGCAATAACTCATATCCATAAGAGCTTCAAAGAGATCAAATCACTCAAGGAGGAAGAATTGTGCTTCAAGTTGCAAGAGCTACAATCAGAAACTTCAAAGCCATCATCTACAAGTTCTTCCCTGCGCTAAATCGTTTCTACACACCTGTAAAGTGTAGTTTACTTTTATTGTTTACTTGTTTGTGTTGAACTTGATTTAGCTTGCGTAGCTAAGATCAAGTGGTAGCAAAGTAGTGTGTGATTGGAGTGTGACTCATCACCTACTTGTGCTAAATGTTATATGCCCCCTAGAGCTAGAATCTAGAAGAGAGCAAGTGGCTCTAGTTGTATATGCCCCCTAGAGCTTTGAATCTAGAAGAGAGCAAGAGGCTCTAATTGTATTCGTGGAATGCAATAGTGGAACCCAAGTCACAAGGTGTGTGAGCTTGGAAGAGTGGAGTAGGGAGGTTGCCCGAACCACTATAAAAATCTGCGTCTATTTTATTTCTGCTTTCTATATTGCTTTGCTCTACATTTTGTTTCTTCATTTAAGGGGATTGAACTCACAAGGGGATAAGTTACCGAAGAAATTTTTAAGAACCCAATTCACCCCTCCCCTCTTGGGTTTTGCCATCAATTCGGGACCCAACACATTATAGTTGTCAAAGCGAATCCGCCTAAGTAATTGTCCACATATATGATTATCAAAAAGAGCACAAGTCTAAAAGAACTGAAATCAACATATTGTGCTAGGGTCTCTCATGTTTGATCTTCAACTTGTTCCATCCTTAAGTTCCCCTTCTGACCTGCGATCTAAAAGCACAATAACAAATGATATGAGTCTAAATAGACCCAGTAAGTAGATAGTGGTTAGCACAAAATGGAAATAAGCATAATGATGGATGCTCATATAGTGATGAAGCTAATACACATGGATCCAATACCCACTCCCAAGATCGTATGCATATAACCATACACACAGATTGAACAACACGACCAATCATCTACTCATGTCCATCAAGGGCCATGAACAACCCTCTCCTCATGTCAATCAGGGGCCATGAACAACCCTTACAACCAACTATTTGAGATAACGCATCATACATAACAGACAATGAAACACATCGCAAACCACGCATACAACATCAACACAATTCAGATTCAACACATAGATCTGTCACACAAGCATTTTATCAAACACACGATAGGTGCAAAATGAAAGAACCTTCGATTCATACTCTCGATTGGGGCAAATCAATTCACGTCACATTCCAACAATATAACAACTGCTAAGAAGTCTTTTACATCATAGAAATCACGCATTCAAAGTAAATTCACCATGAACCCTAACTGTTACGAACTCTACGCCTAATACCATGGAGTCGTTAGAAGCTATACATTTCCTCTAGCCTCGCATCGCGTTTAACATAAAATTTCATCACTAAATCGAGAAGGGGCGACATCTACTTACTTGAATCAAAATTTCCCCCAAAAACAGTGCTCCAGACTTAGACGGAGAGATTCGGAACTTCCACGATTCGAGTCGATGATCCTCAAACAGTCGGTAGAGCTTCCTTGAATGAATCCGTGGCTAGCCCGAACTGAATGGTGGGGAAAGAAGAGAAGACGCAGAGAACGGAAAGAGAAGAAGAAGGAAGATAGCCGGGTGCGGGATGAAAAATGAACCCTAGCGCGCGCGGGCTTCCTTTATTACTGAATCCCTATCGGGTCGGGTCGGAACATGGATCGGGTCTAATTGCAATTAGTAATTTACTCTCCCACTCATACGACTTAATAATTAAAATTTTCTTCGGGGGCGCTGCCCCCTTGACCCCCGCGACCTGACCGGGCAGGTCGAACCCCGTACCTACTCTGCGAGGGAAACAATAGTCATAGTGCCCATCAATGGAACGCTAATCATACATGCACATATGCACTATACATCTCCTAAATGTCGTGCCATGTATGTTATGTATCCATTAATATCGTAAAATTCTTACTAGCATGTTCATAAGTTACCTCATAAATAGAGAAAAGTTATAATAAAAATAGAATAAAATACCTGGTCCTCACAGGAACCCTCTTTCATGACATGATCCTTTCCATCCTTGGCGCCGGACCTACCGACTTGGCAACATCAAGGGGGACTCCTTGTCCACTTACTACCTCGACTAGCCTACTTGATTTCCATTCCATGCATGACTTTTAGTCACCCCGGCATTATATACCCTCTTACACATGGAACCTGTCATTCTCATGTAGAGAATTCTTTGCACCATCCCTTTCAAACACCGTTTCAGTGAAACATCGTATAAACTTATGTTTCAACACATTTCATGCATAATTGCAAAACCATAAGCAATAATTTATTTCAACAGAAATAAACATTTCAATACTCATGAAAACAAGGAATGACCATCCTTAAACACCTTGTAATGAAAACCAAAATCATTTAGAAAGCTGCTTGCTTACCTCGTTTGCTTAGCTTCCCGTTTCGCTTATCCCTTTGCCTTTGCCTATACATATAAGAATGATATAACATTCATATATCTCCTTTGCTTGTATTCAACTCAGTTTTCCAACCCATTTTCATTAACATACATAATTCCTTCGACTTCTCAAGTCGTTACACCCATATAGCACATACTTATTACATGAGCTTTTACACACCCTATTTAATCCCATGAATAAGGTAATCATCAAATAACTTAATAATCATTCAATGACCATTATTTAATGGCTCATTACCTTTCTTAAGTCATTTTCCACTTATTTTCCAAAATTCACACATCATTGCTCATTTTAGCCACACGTCATTGCCTTTAACCTCATTGATCAACCCCAAAATTTGAGATTAACATCATGAAATTCTAAACAGAAATATATTCACAAAATTTATCATATTTTCATGCATTTTTACACAAAACCAAATTACTTAGGTCATTTACCACTTATGCATGTTTATCCTTTCACATATGCCCATTTGGCAACACATATATGAGGCCTTTCATAAAATTTCCAAAGTCAGAAACTTAATCCACATTTCAGCATGATAATTATCCTTAATTATCACTGTACTTAGGGTATTTTCATGGAATTTAAATCCACTAATCATAGGTTTCCAAAACAGCAACTTTGAAACCCATTTTTCATCCATTTAACGTGTCTCTTGACACATAACCCTAAGCAGATTTATAAATCCTAATTTTCAGTAAATAATCCACTTTACCTAACCCAAATTTAGGTTATTAACACATACATCAATTTGGGTCATTTCTACAGAGATTTCATATTTCTTTTTGATTTTCTACTCCAACTATCCACATACGCTGAAATCAGGCGTACTGAAATATAAAAATCTTGAATTAATATCAAATAAAGTATTTTTGATCTGAAATTTCTACCATAGATTAATAACTACATTAATTAACCAAAATAAATATTTTCAGAACGAAATATTTAATATTTCTATTTATTTTGGTATTTTTACCTTTCTAAACAGCAAAATTCATTTGCAGACAGCCTGAATTACGTTAATTATTGGGTATATTTATACCCATTAAAACCTAATTTTTAATTTTTTTATATGATTATAAATATGTCTTATATATCCTATAAAATTTTCAACCCAAAATTACTTGTATAAAAAGTATTAAAAATCTTCTTATACAGCTGATTCTGTCACCCGTTTTACCCTGTTTGGGTGAATATTCTAAGATTTTTAATTTCCAAAGTAATTTTAATTTTAAGCTGAACATTTGGTCGTTCCATAATCACCCCATAATTATTCTTCACAAAACTTTTCATGCTAAAATTCATCCATTTACTTTTCCGTCTATATTTTAGTTTACAACATCAAATAACTTCTAGAATTGAGACATAAAATCAAGATAATCATATACTTACTTCTTTAAATGGATAATCCTTCCATTGAGCACTTGAAATTTCCTTCTTTTCCTCTCCTCCTTGCTGGGTTTGACATGCCCTAGCTGTTTCCTTTGGAGAAAATCCCTTTTTTTCTCCCTTTTCCCTCTCTTCTCTCTCTCTCTCTCTCCTTCTCCCCTGCTGCTGGAACGTCCAGCCCTTGTTCTCCTCTCTTTCCTCCTTTTATTTTCCACTTTTCTTAGTGCTCAAGCAACCCCCTTCTCCCCTGCTGCTGGAACGTCCAGCCCTTGTTCTCCTCTCTTTCCTCCTTTTATTTTCCACTTTTCTTAGTGCTCAAGCAACCCCATAGGCATTTTAGTAAATTCCATTTTCACTTTCCACAATTGGCCTTCTTTACTTAGCCCTTAAGCAACTTGTTACTTGCTCTCCAAGAAAGCCATTTCCCATCATAATTAGCTTAATCTATTCCATTCATCTCATAGATTTCATAATTTTATTTCATCGTTTCAAATTTCATCTCAAACTGACATTTCTACGTCAAGTTATGAACACTTGAATATATCTTTTGGATTTGGGAATAAAAATAATTAATTATCACCCTAATTCCATCATGATTCCCTTAATCCAATCCATTCATAAAATTGGGCTCACCGTCGTGAGCTTACCTTTCAAATTTCATCGGAATCCGCCTTGTAGGCGTCAAGTTATGAATTTCCCATCATTTTTCACCTTAATTCCATAATTACACTTTAATCTCCATAAATTAAATCATGATTATTAACATGATTATTCATAACACCTTGTCACCATTAAATCCTCATTAAGCCCCTCGGGTTATACCGACTCACTTTGGGCTCCGGCGATTAAATTTTTAATCACCGTTTCCATTGGAAACCCTAATTCAAATTATCATAAAATTCTAAAATCTTCCAAAAATTCCATTTAATTCACATATAAGTCACATGTACATATTCAATGCACACATTAAATCCTCCTTAGATTGGAGTTTCACATATTTTGAGACTTGAGATGTCTCCTTTGCCTAAGTATTTATATTGTTTTGGATGTAAAACGTCCACTGACAACCAATGATTTCATGTAATGGCTATGAACATTAAAAGTGTTCATATAAGATTAAAGGGAACTCATCATCAAAGGTAAAACGTGTATGTTTTGCCTAAACAAGCCCAGGCGTAGCTTGTAAATGATTTTAAGAATGAATACTTTATGAAAACATTCAAGGACATGGAATTCTCCTCATAAACAAAGGATTTCACGATGGTATTTTAGGACATATACATGTTCTCAGGAACAAGGTATTCCCGATGTTTATGAAAAAAGTGCTTACTGAGTTGTCACTCACGTTTTGTTTTCCCAACCCTTAGACAGGTACCGAGGAAAACTCAGAAGGTTGCAAACCTAAGACATGAAGAAAGGTACTTGATGATAGCCTGTGGGCTATGAGGAATGAAAAAACATGAATGTGCTAAGGTAAGCTAATGTATATGCGAACTTAATTAGAATTTTAAGTTCTATATATGATTCAATGGTTGAATATATGGATGAATAGATGTAAAATGGGATGTTTAAGACAAGGAAACTTTCTCTGTAGAAAGGCATGAAAAGATGCTACGTGTTTATGTATATTTGAACTAAGTTAGAGTTCTAAGTTCCATGTGAATTAATGACTGAATGCATGCAAGTATGATTTGTACAATGATTAAGTGCATGATGACAAGCATGTAAAGATGCTTTGAATGAAATGATGAATTTTATTACAAGTGAAATGTTACAATGTTTGATGATTATCGGGTCAAGTTATGAATGATGACAGATGACTAAACAAAAAAAAAATGGGACGTATTCCAATTAAGAACCCGCCGCGTGATTAGGGCAATAATTCTGATTTACATTTACCAATCGATAGATCTTGAGGTAAGGAAGTGACGTCTCAGTTTGGGGTGCCACATATATTATGGTTTAATTAATGGAGATTATGATGATAATTATGGATTTAAGGTAGCAAATGTTAGAAAATCCATAACTCGATGCTAGTAAGGTGGATTAAGATGAAAATTGAAAGGTAAGCACATAATTTCATGCTTAGTCATATAGAAGTGATGGATTATTAAAATTTTGATGAAATTAGGATGAAAATCGTTCATCTCCATCAAAATCCAAAGATGACTTCAAAGAGATGAAATTTGAAATGAATGGTTAAAATTATGAGATCTATACAATAAGAGGCTTGGATTAAGCTAATGATGATGGGATCATGGTTGCATGAAAAAGGGGTATGCACATTTGACTTTTGTGTACCATAAAGTAAGTTTGTGTTTAAGTTAAAGTAAGGTGATTAACTATATTTCTAATGGCATAAATGAGGTGTCAAAAGGAGATAATTACACATGGATTTTATGAATTATTTAAAATAAAAAATCCATGATAATATCAAGTGATTAATGACATAATTTAATGGGAAATGGATTACCTCAAAGGAGCATGAAATACGTGGCCCACACATGGACGGCTAAAGGGGCTATTGCATGGGTTTTAAATTTTTAAAAAAATGCAAAATATGCAATTAAGTGAGCTAAATGACAAGAACGGTTAATGGCATTAATTTGGGATGGATTTTTGTGGCACAAAATGCAAAAATCCAAAGCACATGTGACGTTGAAAATATGGACAACAACATGTAGCTATGGAGTGATGCTCGGTCAAATAGCTTTTGTGATATTTTTAATGCTTTTTTAATAGCTAATTTGACCCCTAAATAAGCTCCTAGTTAGGGTGATTAATGGTCCATTAATTAAAGCTGCTATTTTGGTGGAAAAAATTGAAAAAGGGGCAGCTGAAATGGACGTGATTACATGATCATGAAATGGATAGCCTTGGAGATGTGGACATTCATGCTGGAAATGTGATTTTTATGATTTTTTTAATAAGCTAAGTAAACCCCTAAGTAAGCTATTAGGTAGGGTGGTTAATTACCCATTAATTAAAGTGAATTAGGTGAGGAAAAATGTAAAAGCTGCTGTTGAAAATGGACGTGAATGGTTGACAGCAACATAGGTTTAATGATATGGATTTTTGATGATTTTTTAAGATAATTATCTAATTTAGAGCGTCCAAATTTTTCCATGTCATTAAAAGGATAAATATGCTTTAATTAGTTGCTAAAGGATGTGGCAAATGGGGCCCACAAAGCTGGAAAATCCAGTATATACATAAGTGCACGTCCACATGTGACAAGGGGTTAGAAATTTTTTTTTTTTTCAAAGTAGCAAACCCTTTCTAGCAGCTATGTACGTCCCCTTCTTCCAACAACTTGAAAAGGAGAAAAGGAGGAGGAAAAGAAGGAGAAAAAGGAGAAAAAAAGGGAGGAGAACCAAGCTTGGATAGCTTGAATGAAGGTTGACAACAATCAAGTAAGTAAACCCTATGATTTGAGTTCTTTAATTCTATATTTTTCACCTCAACTTATGAGTCAAGAATTTGATTCATATTGAACCCTTAAAGCATGATTTATGATGCCCTTGATTAGAGTATTGATTAAGGTTTGAATGAAAAGAATAAAAGCATGGGTTCAAGAGGATGAAAATGAAGATTAAGGTTGAAAATGGGTTGATTAAACTAGCTGAAATTTTCTTAAACCCCCATGTAACATTGCCATTTTGATGTTTAATTATGAATACATGATGATTCATGATTTAATGGATTACATATGTTGATTTTGGCTTAAGTTATGAATTTTAGAAAGAATATGAATTAGGGTTACATATATGACCCGATTTCTATGTTTTTATGTTAAAAATAATATGTGAATGTGAAACCCCAACCTATGTAGGACTCAATGGGATGCATTGAACATATATACATGATTTATATGTGATTTAAATGAATTTTGAATGATTTATGAGTGATTTTATGATTTGATGATATTTTGTAATTAGGGTTTAATTAAGAATGGTGTTTAAAAATTTAATCGCCAAACCTAAAGTGAGTCGGTACGGCCCGAGGGGTTTAATAAGGATTTAATAGTGACAATGTGCCATGGATAATTATGTTGATAATCATGATTTAATTTATGGAGATTAAAGTGTAATTATGGAATTAAGTTGAAAAATGATAGAAAATTCTTAACTAGACGCCTACAAGGCGGATTTTGACGAAATTTGAAAGCTAAGCTCATGATGGTGGGCCTAATCTTATGGATGAATTGGATTAAGGGAATCATGATGAGATTAGGGTGATAATTAATTATTTTTATACCAAATCTAAAAGATAAATTCAAGTGGTCATAACTTGACGTAGAAATGTCGGATTGAGATGAAATTTGAAACGATAGAATAAAATTATGAAATCTATGAGATGAATAGAATGGATTAAGCTAATTATCATTGGATGTTGCTTTCTTGGAGAGAAAGTAACAAGTTGCTTAAGAGCTAAGAAAAGAAGGGCAATTGTGGAAAGTGAAAATGGAATTTACTAAAATGCCTATGGGGTTACTTGGGCATCAAGAAAAGTGGTTTATAAAAAAAGGGAGCAAAGGGGTTGGATGTTCCAGCAGTAAGGAAGAGGAGAGAGAGAAGGAGAGAGAGAGAGATATATATATATATAAAGATAGAGAAGAGAGGAAAAAGGGGATTTTATCCAAGGATCAGCAGCAAGCACGCCAAACCCAGCAAGGAAGAAGAGAAAAAAAGAGGAAAACAAGAAGGAAAAGGGAAGGAGAAGCTCGGGAAACTCGGGGCAAAGAATCGGCGAAATCGGGTAAGTACCCGTTGAGTTAAGCCTTCCAATTTTGAAGTTTTCTTCTTGATATTGGAATCACGGTTTTGAATCATAATAAACCTCTAAATAAAGATTAACAACATGCTGGAATTAAGTATTGATTGAGGGTTTTGCATATGTATTGAAAAGAGATGCAAATATGAGAGCAAAAACCTAGAAGAAATGAGTCAGATATCTAAAATATGGAAGAAATAGTTAATGAACGATTTTTTTCATGAAACTTTGTAGAAAGACTAATTAAAGGGTGATTAAGGAAATACCCAATTTTTTTCTTAAAAAGATAAGTAATTTGCAAATTAAAAATCTGAGAAAATCTACCTGAACAGGGTTGCACGGGTGGCAGGATCAGCTGCACCAAAGGATTTTTAATAATTTTTATACAATAAATTTTGGGCTGAAAATTTTAAAAGATATATAAGATATATTGAGGATCATAAAAAAAATAAAAATTAGGTTTTGATAGGTATAAATATACCTAATAATTTATGTGATTAAGGCTGTTTGAAAAGGAGCTCTGCTGTCCAGCAGAGTAAAAATATAAAAATAAATAGAAATACTAAATATTTCATGCTGAAAATATTTATTTTTTTTAATTAATGTAGTGATTAATGAATGGTATAAATTTCAGATAAAAAATACTTGATTTGATATTAATTCAAGATTTTGAGAATTCAATGTGCCTGAATTCAGCATTATGGACAACTTAAGGAATAAATCAAGATAAATGTTAAATTTCAGATTTTTGTGATGGAATTTAAATTATAATGGGATATAAACAAGTGATTATGAGGGTTTAACCTATTAGAGGTAAACAAGATTATTCTAAATTTAATTTTTTGAAGATATGCAAAGGGATGTCCAAAGAGTGGTGCAAAGGGTACCTAAGATGTGTGTGAGAGTTGCTCTAATATATGGATTTTAAACATGTGTTAATACCCTAAATTTGGGTTAAAAAACATGATTAATTTTTAGAATTTATGGATTAGAAATCTGTTTTGAATTAAGTGTCAAAACAGGCGTTGAAATGATAAAAAATGGGTTCTAATGTTGTTGTTTCCAAACCCTATGATGAATTGATTATAAATTTGAAATTATACCCTAAATTATAGGTTAATTAAGGGGTTTAATCATGCTGGAATTAGAGACGATTTTCCGTGTTGAAAAATTTTAAGAAAAATACATGATTTATGTGTTGAGAAATGGACGTATTTGAAGAGATAAGTATGAATAAATGATATATGGATTATGCAAGTTGTTAAAATACAAAAATAAGTGAAGAAGTGATGGAAAACCTAAGGGATATAAGTATTTGAAGACGATGTAAATAAATGAAATGTTATTTTCATTTATTTAGGCAAAGGAAAGGAAAAGAATGGAAGGAAAGGGATTATGACGATCTTAGGTAAGCAAGTGAACTTTCTAAAATGTTGTTTTCTTTCTATGTGATTGGTATAATTGAGAATTTATGTTTATATTTTGACGAATGGGCAAGCACAAGTTTTGAAAATGAAGATTTTATTACAAAGCCACAAGTTTTGAAAATGAAGATTTTATTACAAAGCCACGAGTTTTGAAAATGATGGCTTTAATGAAAAGTCATAAGTTTTGAAAAAGAATGACTTTAAGGAAAAACCTCAATGTTTGCTTCATGAGAAGCAAACAATATTTTTAAGATAAAGAATTTATCACAAGCATTGCCATGGATTGGCAATACTTTATGTTAATGGATTGAAAAATTTGCTTATGAGTAAACAAGTTTTCCACAATAATGTTTTCAAAGTTTTCATGTTTGATGCCAATGGTTTTTAAGAATTTGTTTTTAAGTAAACAAGTTCTTTATGATATTGTTTCAAAAGTATTTTATAAGAAAAAAGAAATTTTGCCCTTTTCAACAAAGCAACAAACATAAATAAGTTTTGAATTTCTTTTATGATGTTTAATGATAAATAATCATGTTATAAAAAATAAAAAAGGAGATTTGAATTATGAAAAAGATTTGTTTTGCTAGGTCATGATAAGTAAATAATAAATAATGATTTGGACAGTTCATATGTTTTGAAATAATATTCGAAAAGTTTTGATTTCCTTTAGATAAGGAAAACTATGTTGAAAATATCTTGAAAAATGTTCATATGGATGTGTTGAAACGGATTTAAGGATGACCAACCTCCTATGTTGATTTCATAAAATGGTTTGATTTCGGGTTGTTAAATGGTATGCAAAAGATTATGCAAGCCCTTTTATGTACAAATGACAAAATTGATATGTGGACAAGAAATTAATTTTAAGGAGGTTGAGAAGGGTTAGCACAATTGCATAACTTTTATGAGCAAAAGGTCCCAAAATGGAAACCAAGAAAATGTTAGAAAATTTATAGTTTAATTTTGAAAATTCAAAGATTTTGAAAATTCGAACATTTTGAAATTCTTTTATAAGGATTTTAAGATGTATTATTTCTCGAACATTTCAAATGTTTTGTGCCGCCCCGAACCGAGGTGACTAGAAGCCTTACTCCGGGATCGTTTTGATTGGTAAACGTGACTCAGGATTGTTGCCTTGATCACACAGCAGAATTTTTATTTTTATTTTTTTTTCATCAATACATAGAAAATTCCCATCATTCATCCAATTTGAAATATATTTCACATAACACAGTTATGATAAAAAGCTATTCCATAAACATTTTCATTGGAATAAAAATATTCCTTTCCATCTCAAAATTATCATCGTTGACTTTACATAAAGTTTACATAAACATCATTTATATCAAAAACTACATAACACTTGGCATGCTGCTTTCATCATCATTTCCTGTCTGTTGTTGAAAAAGCATGGGTGAGTAATGATACTCAGTAAACAAGCTATACATAATTTTTCAATCATTTTCATGCATTTCATAAAATGCAAATGCAATGCATACATAGCATTCATGACATTCCTTTGGATGCGACGCTAGCTAGGCGCCCATCCCATACATGCTCCCATTTCAGGGAGGTCGCCGCCGGCTTGGGCCTATTAAGCGACTGGCAATAGCGAGGGGGACATCTGGTCCGCTTACTACCTCGACTAAGGCCTATTCCTCGTACACATGCTCATTCTCATACACATGCCGGCATGATATTTGCAAATCATAAACAATGTCATAAAAATCATTTAATAAACAATTTCACGAAACAAACTTCAGTTCATGTAAAGCAGTTATAGGTATGGCCAACCTTAAATAAATTTCATAAGGCAATTCACAAACAATTTCAAGCATTTTGAAAATAATTTGCAAAACATATAACTTGCTTACCTTCTTAGGAGGTGTCTTCGACCTTCTTTTTTCTTTTTCCTATTCAAGGAGAAATGATATTTTCATTTCTTCTATTCAAGCTGCTTCCCATGCATGCTCTATATTATTTGGGCATTATTTCTTTATGTGGATATTTTTATCCATAGGTCCTTCAAAATTTTCATCCTTATATTTAAAAATTAATCTCAAATTTTCTTCAAAATCACGCTGTTTACTGTAGCAAATCACTGTAGCAGATTGATATTTTTTCCAAAAATAAAAAATACCATGACATACCTTATGCTTAGTATATCATTGAACATTTCATACATTTTGAATTTATCATCAGTTACTTAGCCAAAAAAAATCATTTTCTCCATATACTAAAAATTAACATAAATTCACTTAAGCATAATCCTTAATTCCAAAAATCATGAAATTAATATATCATTATTCCAACATCATATTTATCATAATCATACATCCTAAATCATCATTTATCAATTTTTGAGCATTATTTTCACATATCATATACTATCTTCCCAAATACCCTATCTTCGTTCCAATTTTTTGATGTTTTGGCATAATTCCATTTAAACATTATATCTATACTTATTTTCTCATGCTCAGGCATTATCTAAGCATGGTTTTACCCTAATTAACATCCAAAAGAAATTTTGAAAGAAATTGCTTACCCGAAGTGGAGATACGCCTCTTTTTCTCACACTTTCTCTCTCCAACTTTCTCCTTCTTTCTCTAAAGGCCAAAAACGAATTTTGGGGGTGGGAATGCTTGAATTCTTCAAGCTTGGAGTGCCTTTGGACGTCCTCCCTGCCCCCCTATTTATACTTTTTGATTTTTCACAAAATTGGATTTTACCCCCTAGCTTTGAGGTATTTATTTATAAATTGGTATTTCTTTTTAATTTTGAAAAATTCTTTGAGCCATGTGCTGCCCACCCTAGGCCTGCTCCAGCAACCCTATTGCAGCCCTATTTTCTACCTATTTTTTTGATTTTTAAAATTAATTAAATTAAGCTAAATTAATCCTAACCGTTGGTTAATGATAAGATTAATTTTTGGCCATTGGATTTGGCCCCAAAAGTCAACAGCCCCTGCAACTCCCTTCATTGCAGCAGCCATTGCATTTAATTTTTTTTATTTTTTATTTTATTTATTTATTAAAAAGTCAAAAGTAGCTTTAATTAAAAGTTAAGCTACTTTTTCGATCTCTAAATGACGCTTCATCTTGACCTTTGATTTGTGATTTTCATCACATCTTAATCCATTCATCATGTTCATCATGAATTTTTAACCATCCATAAAA
The DNA here is from genome assembly GCA_030490835.1 of Annona cherimola. Lineage (NCBI taxonomy): Eukaryota > Viridiplantae > Streptophyta > Magnoliopsida > Magnoliales > Annonaceae > Annona > Annona cherimola. The sequence continues at coordinate 49,537,999 of CM059977.1, read as the reverse complement.
AATTTCATCGAATTCCGACGCCCGAATTGCAATTTATGAATTTTTTTCTATTTTTCCACAAAAATCCAAATTTGAATTAAAATATCCAAAAGAATTGCTATTTTTTCTTGTAGTGATTAAATCTCTATTTTGTCTTTTTGTGATTAAGTTAATCCAAGTGATTAATTCTTAATCATGTGTCTTAGTTCGTGGTTACTATTCACGTGCACTATTCACGGGGTTGTTGGAAACAATGTTCAAAATAAAACAAATTGACCAAGGATTGAGTTTTGATGATTAACAAGAACTAATTTGAGTATATATATATGACTAATATGTTTGCCAAGTGTTTAAGGAAAGCAGAGAAGTCAAGTTGATCTTCGAGTCGACTTGAACTTCGACTTGGGAGTGAAGTCGATAGTGAAGTCGACTCCACTAGCGACTTCAAACAAGCCAAAACTGGACAGAGTTGAAAATGGAATTCTGACGAGTGAAGTCGCAGGCCAAGTCGACTCCACATGCGACTTGGGTAGTCAAGTCGCAGACGAAGTCGACTCCAGCATCGACTTCAAATTGCACAAAAGTGTCCAGCGTTGAAATCTGGCTCCCGAAGATGACGAAGTCGCAGACGAAGTCGACTCCAGGTGCGACTTGGGCGAAGTCGCAGACCAGGTCGACTCCAACTTCGACTTGAGAAGTTTTGAAGTCTAAGCTGAAGTTTCAAAGCATATTCAAGATATCCATTTGAAGTTTCTCACATACAAATGAGATGTAAAGACTACTCTTAAAGAGAAACTTAAGTTTTGAAGATCAAAGCAAGAATCTAAGTACAAATTCAAATCAAGTCTATCAAGCTCAAAGCAAATCTTCAAGCTAGCTTCCAAATGGAGTAATACCCAAGTCATGAAGACCAAGTGAGTCCAAAGCAAAGCAAGGAACATACATATATTGTGCAAGGACTCAAAGCTTTCAAATGGTTTGCAAGATTCAAGACATTTCAAGAAGATCAAGGCGTTTTTGCAATAGACCAAGCCAAGTCGCAACCCAAGTCGACTTCAGGATCGACTTGAGTTAAAGTCTGAAAGCCAAGTCGACCCAAGTCTCAGACTTGAGTTTCTGAAGAACCCAAGTCGCAGGCCAAGTCGACTCCATGTGCGACTTGGAAGCCAAGTCGCAGGCCAAGTCGACTTCATCTTCGACTTGGAGTATAACGTTCGAATTTTTGAACGTTGGAGTTCATTTATTGCGCGCCAACCACTCCTACAACGTTCCAATCTTCCTCATTCTATAAAAAGACATTCAAATGAACGTGAGAAAACACAATACTCACTACTCTAAGGATCATAGAGAGAAAAGAAGTGCAAGAAAGACTTTCAAATCCCTTTTCTCCATATTTGAGTGTTTCAAAGGAAGAAAGAGCTTCAAACTGCAAGTTGCTTCAACGATCATCATCCCAGATATCTTTGATTTCTTTCTCGAGCTCAATCTGTCTACACAAATCTGTAAAGTGTAGTTCTTGCTTATTTTTATTGTTTTGTTGTACTAAACTTGATTTAGCTTGGATAGCTAAGATCAAGTGTATGCAAGTAGGGAGTGATTGGAGTGAGACTCATCACCTACTTGTGCATTGAGTTGTTACGCCCCCTAGAGCTAGAATCTAGAAGAGAGCAAGTGGATCTAGTTGTATATGCCCCCTAGAGCTTTGAATCTAGAAGAGAGCGGTGACTCTAAGTGTATTCAAGGAATACATAGTGGAACCCAAGTCACAACGGAGTGTGAGCTTGGAAGAGTGGAGTAGGGAAGGTTTGCCTGAACCACTATAAATCTTGTGTTCTGTTTTCTATTACTGCTTTATTTTAATTGCTCTCCATTAGCTTTCATAAGGGGATTAATTTTTGAAAGGGGTTAAGTCTTTGATTTACCAAAGATTTTTTAAAAGAACCCAATTCACCCCTCCCCTCTTGGGTTTAGCCATCAACTCGGGACCAACAAGTGGTATCAAAGCAGGTCTTTGAGTTTACCAAAGAAATCTTATCGATATGGCATCCCAATCTACTTCCGTTCCCGCTTTTGCTGAAGGCCAATCCTTTACAAGGCCACCGTTGTTTGATGGGAACAATTTTGGAAATTGGAAGCTTCGTATGAAGCAACTCATCATGGCTACCGATATGGATTCTTGGATTGCTATTCAAGATGGAGTAACTTTGCCTACCGATGAACGAGCTTCCAAATGGACCGATGATGAAGTAAGAACTGTTAAGAGCAACGCCAAAGCTATGAACTCTTTATTTTGTGCTCTTACTGCTTCTGAGTATGATAGAGTATCCTGTTGCTTAACCGCCAAAGAGATATGGGATACACTAACCTCTATCTATGAAGGAACTTCTCAAGTCCAAGGGACGAGAAGAAATATTTTGATTGGAGAACTAGAGAATTTTAGAATGTTAGAAACAGAAAATATTTCTGAAATGTTTGCTAGGTTCTCAAAGATTACTAATGCTCTAAAAGGTCTTGGAAAGGCTATTTCTGAATCTGAGCAGGTTATGAAAATTTTAAGAGCTCTACCCGAATCATGGATCTCAAAAATCACTGCAATAGAAGAAGCCAAGGATCTTAACACACTAAAGCTTGAAGACTTAATTAGCTCTCTCATGTCACATGAGCTAATCAAGAGAAGAAATGAAGATCAACACAGGGGCAAAAGAGCAATTGCCTTAAAAGCCGCACAAGACACCGATGACACATCTTCTTCTCAAAACGACGATGAGATTGCCCTACTCACAAAACGCTTCAGAAAATTTGTGAGGAAAGGCAAGAATTTCAGAAGCTTCAAAGAAAGAACTCCCAGAGAAAAGAAGAAAGAATCAACCAAATGCTACCGATGTGGCGGTTCGGGACATATGCAGGCTCAATGTCCAACTCCCGAAGAAAACAAGGCAAAAGAACAAAGAAAGGATCAAGGGAACAATAGAAGATTCCAGAAATACAAAGGAAGAGGCATGTACGTGAATGATGAAGAATCTACGACGAGTAGCTCCTCAACCGACGACATAGAGGCGGAAGAATGTGCAAAAATTTACTGCATGGCACAAATCGAGCAAGGAGAACAAATTACCTCAACAAAAGACACAAGCAATGAAGAGGTAAGCTCTAAACTCTCCCTTTCTGAATCAAGTTATTCTTCCTTTCAAGAATGCCTCAAATGTACTGAATTAGATGAACTACAAACTGCATATGATTCATTATATGAAGAAATGAAGAAATTAGGAAGCAAGTTTACAATTAAGAAGAGACAATGTGATGCAACAATAATTGTAAATGGTAAACTTGCAGAAAGATTAGACAAATTGAAAGATGAAACTGAATTGCTGAAAATGGAGAACAAATCATTAAATGAATCATTAGCTAAGTTCTCTAATCCAGGAGAAAGTGTTAAAATGTTTCTGAATATGACCTCCCAAACACATAAAAGAGGTCTTGGGTATCATACATTTGAGCATGGAGAAAGTAGCAAATCAAATGTGCAAACACTTGAGAAATATCAAACTAAAGCTGCATCTTTTTACAAGCCACAAAAGAAAAACTTTAAGTGGACTAGAAGACCAACATATGAACCATTGTATACTTGGAAGCCTACCCCAAGATTACCTATGGCTTGTAATTTCTGCAATAAAATGGGTCATAAAACTTACAAATGCAATTTTAAGAAATTATATGACCATGGTGCAAAGTTAGTTTGGGTTCCAAGAAACACAAGATTTGGGCTTTCCAAGTTAGAACAACAAAAGTTGATGTATATTACTAACCCAAATGGACCCATAAAATGGGTACCAAGGAGATAAGATTTATTTGCTTATTTTTCAGATATGTTTAAAGGCAAAGGCAAACAATGAATGGTTCATGGATAGCGGTTGCTCAAGGCATATGACCGGTGAAAGAAGTTTGTTTCATAAACTTAAGCCGTGCAACGATGGAATGGTTGCCTTTGGTAATAATGAAAAAGGTAAAATTAAAGGTAAAGGAAATATACATAGTATTTCAAATGCATGCATGGAAGATGTTTTGTTTGTTGAAGGACTCAAACACAATTTAATGAGCATTAGCCAATTATGTGATAAAGGATACAAAGTTGTGTTTGAATCATCTATATGTAATGTATTTGATGGAGAGCATATCATGTTTAGTGGTAAAAGACATGGAAATGTATATTTGGTTTCACTTGATGAATTGAATGGTCAATGTCTAATGGCCATTGATAATGATCCATGGGTTTGGCATAAAAGGCTTGGACATATAAACATGGGAAACATAAAAACCCTATGGAAAAAGAGTTTGGTAGAAGGATTACCAAGATTGAAATATGACAAAGACAAGATTTGCAAGGCATGTCAATTATCAAAACAACCCAAGATGCCTTTCTCTACCAAAAAGGAAATTTCCACCACTAAGCCACTTGAATTGCTACATATGGATCTATACGGGCTATCCGACATTCTAACCATTGGTGGAAAGAAATATGTATTTGTCATAGTTGATGATTTTTCAAGATTCACATGGATAATTCTCTTAGCTAGTAAAGATGAAGCCTTCTCTATGTTTGCAACTTTTGTAAATTTGGTGCAAAATGAAAAACAAAGTACTATTGTGACCATAAGAAGCGATCATGGTGGCGAATTCGAAAACAAACGATTCATGGAATTTTGCAATGAAAAAGGAATTCACCACACATTTTCTGCACCAAGAACTCCACAACAAAATGGAGTAGTTGAAAGGAAAAATAGAACTATACAAGAGATGGCTAGAACTATGCTAAATGAGAGCAATCTATCCAAGAAATTTTGGGGGGAAGCTGTAAGTACAGCTTGTCATGTATTGAACCGTGTTACCATTCGAGCAATCTTGAAAAAGACCCCATATGAACTATGGAAAGGAAGGAAACCAAATATTTCTTATTTTCATGCTTTTGGATGTACATGTTATGTTTTGAACAATGGAAAAACTAACTTGGGAAAGTTAGATGCTAAAAGCGATGAGGCTATATTCCTTGGTTATTCATCAAATAGCAAAGCATATAGAGTTTTCAATAAACGAAACCAAGTTGTTGAAGAATCCATACACGTTGTATTTGATGAAATTAACCAAACTCCGAGAAAGGAGGATGAACTAAGTGATACAGATGAGACAAAAGGCAAAGAACAACCAAAGGAACTCGAGCTCAAGCCAGAAGATCTCGTGGAGAAAGAGGTAAGTGAAGGTAATGTTTCTTACAAACCTCCAACTGATTTAAAATTCAAAAATGCCCATCCAATTGAACAAGTTATTGGAAATATATATGAAGGAGTGAAAACTAGAAGATCAAAACAAAACGTTTATGGTCAATATGCCTTTGTATCTAAAATTGAACCAAATACCATTGAACAAGCTCTCAATGATGAAAATTGGGTAATTGCAATGCAAGAAGAGCTAAACCAATTCAAAAGGAACAATGTATGGCATTTAGTTCCTAGACCAAATAATCACACTATCATAGGTACTAAATGGATATTTAGGAACAAATTAGATGAAAGCGGACTCGTAATTAGAAACAAGGCAAGATTAGTAGCCAAAGGGTATTCCCAAGAAGAAGGAATTGATTTTGAAGAATCATATGCACCCGTGGCTAGATTAGAAGCCATACGTATTTTACTAGCATTTGCTTCTCATATGAATTTCAAATTGTTTCAAATGGATGTAAAAAGTGCATTTTTGAATGGCTATCTGAATGAAGAAGTATATGTTGAACAACCCCCTGGCTTTGGAGAAAAGAATCAATCAAAGTATGTCTATAAATTGACCAAAGCATTATATGGACTAAAACAAGCTCCAAGAGCTTGGTATGAAAGATTGAATAAATTTTTGATTGACCATGAGTTTCAAAAGGGGAAAGTAGACACTACTCTGTTCATTAAATATAAAAATAAAAACATTTTATTATGTTGATGACATAATATTTGGTGCTACTGACGAAAAACTTTGTCAAGAGTTTTCTAAGATAATGCAGAGCGAATTCGAAATGAGTATGATGGGAGAATTAAATTTCTTCCTTGGACTGCAAATCAAGAAACAAAGTGAAGGAATATTTCTAAATCAGTCCAAATACGCCAGAGAGATGCTCAAGAAGTTTGGAATGCAAAATAACAAAGGAGCAAACACTCCAATGAGCTCTACAATCAAGATCGATGCGGACGAAAATGGTAAAAGTATCGATCAAACACTTTATAGAAGCATGATAGGATCCTTGCTATACTTAACTGCTTCTAGACCCGATATCCTATTTAGTGTTTGTATGTGCTCTAGATTCCAAGCATGTCCAAAAGAATCACATCTACTTGCTGTAAAAAGAATTTTTAAATATTTGTTAGAAACTACAAATCTTGGACTATGGTATCCAAAGGGGTCAACCTTTGATCTAATCGGCTATTCGGATGCAGACTTTGCCGGATATAAAGTAGATAGAAAAAGTACCAGTGGAACTTGTCAATTTCTTGGACATATGCTAGTTTCATGGCATTCAAGAAAACAAACAAGTGTTGCACTATCTACTGCGGAAGCTGAATACATAGCCGCCGGTAGTTGTTGTGCCTAATTACTTTGGATGAAACAACAGTTGAAAGACTATGGTATTGATTATGTTGATATTCCTATTAGATGTGATAATACAAGTGCAATTTGTTTGACTAAAAATCCTGTATTGCATTCTAGAACCAAACATATTGATGTGAGACATCATTTTATTCGTGAACATGTTGAAAATCATGATGTGTGCTTAGAATATGTGAAAACAGAGGATCAAATTGCTGATATCTTTACCAAACCTCTAGCTAAAGAATCATTTTACAAGATTAGGAATGATATGGGAATGATAGAGCTAAATTAGGAAAAATTATATAAGAAAATTACAATTGAAAAATGTCAAGTCGATGAGTCAAGTCGACTCCAAGGGCGTCAAGTCGACTCCACTTTATAAGCGAAGTCGACTCCGCCCCCAGGCGAAGTCGACTCCAAGGGACCGAAGTCGACTTCGCCTAGGGCAAAGTCGACTCCGCGCGCGACGTTTCGCATTCGGCCGACTCTCCTCTCTTTTTCTTCTCTCCTCTCTTCTTTCTTCCTCATTTTTCCGGCCTCCCTGTTTTTCCTCTTCTCCTCCGGCGATTCTTCTTATTTCTCCCTCTCCGGCGACAGCCTTTTCTCCGGCGATTTTTCCCTTGTCTCCGGCAAATCGTCACACACTCTCTCTCTTTCACTCCCTTTCATTCTCTTTATCTCTCACTCTCTCAGTTTCCTTTTCTTTCTCTTTCTCTTCCACACTATCTCTCAAACTCTCTCTTTCTCTCACTCGCATTCCCTCTCAGATCCATAAAGTCCAAACTCCAAATGGCACCAAAGAAAGCCGTATCAAAACCATACCCCAAACGGGTTCCCACACAACCACAACCTTCATCTCAACCAAAAGAAGTTCCTAGAAGAACTAGGACTCCATCAAAAAGAGCCAGAGAGGAACCATCAACTTCGACGGGTAAACGGGTTCGATTCCAAACCTCCACTCAATCATCTGATCAAGCACCCAGGTTGGAAAATCAACAACAAACCTCACAGAGCACACAATCCGGGACAAGCAGAAGGGGCACTGCAGCTGGGAAAGCCCAAGTATTAAAGATGCCCACTACCTACTTCAAAACCGAGCTCCAACATAGCCGTTTCTACAAAAAGTTCTACGAACGGAACGTATTCATACCCAAGATTATAGATTTTAATTTCCTGAAAGAATATGGATCCGACATAGAAGATCTATTGGATTTTCAAGGATGGACCAATTTGCTAAAGGAAGACGAAAGGGTCTATCCAGATCTTACTCGAATGTTTTATTATCTTTGGGATGAAGAAAATTTTGGTACATATGTCAAAGAAGTGGAAATGGATTTTGGAATCGGGATAAATCCAAGCCAGACCAGAGCAATGAGTCATTTAGGACAAATACTTGGAGTCCCCTATGTTGAAGAACCTTTTCCTGAGGATCTCACAATGGATCAGATATACAATCAGCTCACCCGGAGTAACAAGTATCATCCGGGCATCAAATTTCTTAGATACATGGATTTATCACCAAGACTACGGGTTCTAAGACTTCTCATTGCCCACTGCATCTACCCAAAGGGCGGTGGAAGAAATCAATTGAACCCACAAGAAGCTGGGATCTTATGGAAAGTAGCAAATAAAGTCAAGGTGAGTCTACCTAGATTGTTTCTAGAAGCCTTGGCAAGTCGAAAGGATAATCCGAGGGGAGTCCTTCCTTACGGCACTTGGATCACAAAGATCCTCGAACATTTTGAAGTGGACATTGAAGGCGAGCCATTCGAAGTGCTCAAGTCCACCAATGCAATCAACAAAGCACTAATCCAGAGGATGAAGATAAATGTGCTTGAACTCAGGTCCGAAGCTCCAGAAGAAGAGCATCGAGAAGACCAAGCACAAGCTGAGGGGGAGCAACCTCCCATGGCTTCACCTGCACGGGCCGCTTCTCCTCCATCGCACGGATCTTACTCTCCACAAGGGTCCGCTGTAAGAGAACGGGTGCCTCCCACCTCTTCTGAGGAGGTCACCCTGAGGGATCTCAAAGATGAAATCATTGCCATGAGGGCAGAAATGGGCTATCAAGAAAACCGGATGACAAGTCTTGTCACCGGTGTCCTTAATGCGCTTGAAGATATGCATTCTCGACAAGATAGAATCGAGCGGGAAATGCGAAATATCCGCTATCATCTTGCCTTAGGCCATCATAAGAAGAGACCCATGCCTGAACTCGATCCCTACGAGTCGGGTTCAGTTCATAGAGAGGCAACTCCCGATCACGCTTCTCTTGTCTACTCCTCGGCCCATCATTGTCCCATCAAACCTATTCCATATCCGATCTCTCAATTTCAATTCATCAAATCATTATTTTTGCTTGATTGACAAAAAGGGGGAGATAGAATAGATAGAATAGGAATTGAGTTGAAAGTTTTTTTAAGTTTTGGGTTGGGTACATTGTATTTAAGGTTTCATTTATGCTTTGATTTTTGTTTTCTGTAATGAAACTTCATATATATATATGAAAAGATGTTTTATTTTTGATATGATACTTGGTTTATGATTGATATGATTGATATATTTGATAAGTGATTGCAATTTTTATGAATACAAAGTATTCTTAATGATTAATACTCAATATATGGCTTGTAAGGTATTCAAGCATACTCTATGCCAAAATGACTAATGTTCTGAAAATGTTCTCATTTAAACTCAAAACTCTAAATTATATGTTCAAAGATACTTATATGCTCTGTTTTCTCAAATGAACATGTTTGAGTTTTTTGAAAGGTATCAACTCAAATGAAGTTTTGTCAATCATCAAAAAGGGGGAGATTGTTGGAAACAATGTTCAAAATAAAACAAATTGACCAAGGATTGAGTTTTGATGATTAACAAGAACTAATTTGAGTATATATATATGACTAATATGTTTGCCAAGTGTTTAAGGAAAGCAGAGAAGTCAAGTCGATCTTCGAGTCGACTTGAACTTCGACTTGGGAGTGAAGTCGATAGTGAAGTCGACTCCACTAGCGACTTCAAACAAGCCAAAACTGGACAGAGTTGAAAATGGAATTCTGACGAGTGAAGTCGCAGGCCAAGTCGACTCCACATGCGACTTGGGTAGTCAAGTCGCAGACGAAGTCGACTCCAGCATCGACTTCAAATTGCACAAAAGTGTCCAGCGTTGAAATCTGGCTCCCGAAGATGACGAAGTCGCAGACGAAGTCGACTCCAGGTGCGACTTGGGCGAAGTCGCAGACTAGGTCGACTCCAACTTCGACTTGAGAAGTTTTGAAGTCTAAGCTGAAGTTTCAAAGCATATTCAAGATATCCATTTGAAGTTTCTCACATACAAATGAGATGTAAAGACTACTCTTAAAGAGAAACTTAAGTTTTGAAGATCAAAGCAAGAATCTAAGTACAAATTCAAATCAAGTCTATCAAGCTCAAAGCAAATCTTCAAGCTAGCTTCCAAATGGAGTAATACCCAAGTCATGAAGACCAAGTGAGTCCAAAGCAAAGCAAGGAACATACATATATTGTGCAAGGACTCAAAGCTTTCAAATGGTTTGCAAGATTCAAGACATTTCAAGAAGATCAAGGCGTTTTTGCAATAGACCAAGCCAAGTCGCAACCCAAGTCGACTTCAGGATCGACTTGAGTTAAAGTCTGAAAGCCAAGTCGACCCAAGTCTCAGACTTGAGTTTCTGAAGAACCCAAGTCGCAGGCCAAGTCGACTCCATGTGCGACTTGGAAGCCAAGTCGCAGGCCAAGTCGACTTCATCTTCGACTTGGAGTATAACGTTCGAATTTTTGAACGTTGGAGTTCATTTATTGCGCGCCAACCACTCCTACAACGTTCCAATCTTCCTCATTCTATAAAAAGACATTCAAATGAACGTGAGAAAACACAATACTCACTACTCTAAGGATCATAGAGAGAAAAGAAGTGCAAGAAAGACTTTCAAATCCCTTTTCTCCATATTTGAGTGTTTCAAAAGAAGAAAGAGCTTCAAACTGCAAGTTGCTTCAACGATCATCATCCCAGCTGTCTTTGATTTCTTTCTCGAGCTCAATCTGTCTACACAAATCTGTAAAGTGTAGTTCTTGCTTATTTTTATTGTTTTGTTGTACTAAACTTGATTTAGCTTGGATAGCTAAGATCAAGTGTATGCAAGTAGGGAGTGATTGGAGTGAGACTCATCACCTACTTGTGCATTGAGTTGTTACGCCCCCTAGAGCTAGAATCTAGAAGAGAGCAAGTGGCTCTAGTTGTATATGCCCCCTAGAGCTTTGAATCTAGAAGAGAGCGGTGACTCTAAGTGTATTCAAGGAATACATAGTGGAACCCAAGTCACAACGGAGTGTGAGCTTGGAAGAGTGGAGTAGGGAAGGTTTGCCCGAACCACTATAAATCTTGTGTTCTGTTTTCTATTACTGCTTTATTTTAATTGCTCTCCATTAGCTTTCATAAGGGGATTAATTTTTGAAAGGGGTTAAGTCTTTGATTTACCAAAGATTTTTTAAAAGAACCCAATTCACCCCTCCCCTCTTGGGTTTAGCCATCAACTCGGGACCAACAGGGGTTAAATTCCTAATTGCATTATTTCAATCTCCAATACACATATCCATCAATATAATTCATGAATTTTCATTTATTCATAAAATAATTACAAAATTACAAATATCGAAATGACGCGTATATGGTCGGGGTTTCAAATGTTTATCAAAATATTTACTCAAAATGTTTTCTAAAAGAATTTAAGGAAGGTCATCCTAAAATTAGATTTCAAATAACGACTTATTAAACTGGGTACGCTCGCTTACAAGTTGACACGGATTGCAGTATGTGATGTGTTTTTAAAAATAATTTTTAAAGATATAGACTTTGGTCTATGATTTTTGTATGGTTATGGATGCAGAAAGAGGTCTGTGATCCCGGTTTAAAAGGACATAGGCTGCGGTCTGTGGTTCTTCAAACCAAACGGACTGCAGTCCGTCATAATAATGTACAGTGCACCAGTACAAGAAACAGGTAGGTTGTAGAGCACGGTTGGGATGACCGGGGCCTACTCTACATAAGGCCAAGTCGCTAAAGGATGACAAGAGTGCTAGCGGTGCCCTCCCTGAGATGGGAGTAGGATAAATAAACAGCCGCCTGGCTAGCATGCTGTTAAGGATTCTCTTCTAAAAGGTAGCATGATCATTTGCTACGTGTCACTACTGGATGAGGAGAAATCTGTTTGCATACGTTTTGCTTTTCAAAAGCCTAAGGATTGGGATATAAAAGCATTCATATAAAAAATTATCCTAAATTGGATTTCTATGAGCCATTATGCATAAGTTACCCTAAAAGTAGGGTGTTTTACACAAAACGTGTAAATATTATGAATAAAAGAAAATGGTGTTCATATAAAAGTTTTCATGCAAAGGATTTATGACTTGTTTGCTATAAACAAGCCCCAAGATGATGATTATGAAAAAAGGTTTATGTGGAAAAAATTGTTGAACATGAGAATGTCCATTTCCTAAAGGGATTTATGTTGGAAAATGTTTTGGACATAAGAATGTCCATTTCTTAAAAGGATTTATATTGGAACATGTGTGGACATAAAAATGTCCATTTTAAAAGAGATTAAGGGATAAAAGTGTTTGTGGACATATGAATGTCCATTGCTAAAAAGGCTTATGTATTTTGGACATGAAAATGTCCATTATCAAAGTGTTTATGTGAGAAACATTTTAGGACGTATGAATGTCCTATTCCAACAAGATTTACGTGGAAAAATGTTTTAGGACATATAAACGTCCGTTTCCAACAGGTTTAAGTGGAAAAATGTTTTAGGATGTATGAACGTCCAATGCCAAAATGATTTATGTGGAAAAATATCTTTTCGTGGACATGAGAATGTCCATTGCCAAATATGGTATATGTCAAGATGTTTTGGGACATAAAATGTTTCCTGGCCAAAATGATTTATGAGAAAAATAATTTAGGAAAAGATTTTCAAGGAAAGTCTTGCTCCAAAATGCTTGCTTACTGAGTTATCAATCACATTTTGTTTTCCAAACCTCAGACATGTACTGGGAGACTCAAGGGGTTGTGGACCTAAGAAATGGAGAAAATGTACGAGATAATACCATGTGGGCTAAAAGGATTAGCCATGGTGAGTGGAATGCTATGAATGGAAGTTTTTAGGTATATTGATATATACGTGACTTGTTTAAACTTCTGAGTCCTAGGTGAACTAATGATTGAACATATGTATGTATGCAATGAAAATGCCATGATTAGGTCAAGAGGACCTTTAATGTATAAGTGCATGTTGAGAAGTTATAAAGGATATTTACAAGTGTACCATTACTTATGTTATAAATCAAATGATGATGATTGAAGAAACGAAAAAATTTTTGGACGAGTTCTAATTAAAATCCCGCCGCATGATCAGAGCAACAATCCTGATTCACATTTACCAATCGATAAGATCTTGAGGTAAGGAAGTGACGTCTCGGTTTGGGGCATTATAGTGAAAGAGCCCAAAAAATTTAGGGATGTTATAGAGGGTAAAATACCCCATGTTTAAGGTATATTGAGTGTCTAAAAAGGTGTGAAAAGATTAGCCCTAAATCTGATTTTATGGATATAAGATTGGACATGTCAAAACGGGTCAAATGGATACTCAAAATGTATAGAAATATTGGTATTATGCAAACAAATGAATTTTGGAATTTAAATATGTGATAATACCCTAAATTTGAGTTAAGAAAAGTATAATTAATGGCTGGAATTTATGGATTAGAAAACTGTTTTGAATTAAGTGTTAAAACAGGCGTTGAAATGGTGAAAAACAGATTCTAATGTTGCTGTTTTGGAACCCTAAGATGAATGGATTATAAATTTGAAATTAAACCCTAAATTATATGTTAATTAAGGGGTTTAATCATGCTGATTTATGACACAAGTTGCTGTGTTGAAAATTTTTAAGGAACACATGATCTATGTATTGTGAAATGAACATGTATGGAAAGATAGGCATGAGAAAATGATAAGTGATTTATGTGAATCATTAAAATGCAAAAATGTATAAATAAGTGATGAAAAACAAGGATTAGGTTACTATTTTGATAAGTAATGATAATCTCAAAATTCGAGATTATTATATGATGGTTAAGTTATTAATTAAGTGCTTAAAATGAGCACTGATGTGTGAAAAATGAAAAATATGTTAAAAATACTAAATGGAGATAATGAACCTCTAAATAATGATTTAATAAATGATTATTACATGTATGTAAGTTTACTCTACATAAGGGTATTAAAATGAATGAATGGATGATTGATATATATAGGTTATATTACTAAGTATGAATACCTGACTTGAAGAACAAGTGGGTTAAGTTAATGTAATGTAGATCCAAATGGTTGAAAAATCTAAGGAATATAAGTATTTGAAGTGATGTAAATAAATAAAATATTATTTTCATTTATCTAGGCAAAGGCAAGGAAAAGAATGGAAGGAAAGAGATTATGGCGATCTCAAGTAAGCAAGCAAACTTTCTAAAATATTATTTTCTTTCTAATGGAATATAATTTGCAAAAATGAGAGTATAGGATACAAGGTAGGAATTAAAAAAAAGTCAATATTAGCAAGCAAACACTACAAGAGGATACATTTTTTGGTAACTTTTATTAGCATCCAAAAAAATTTTATTAACAAGAAATATGCATATGCAAAAATTGGGTCGGGTTGGGTCGAATGACCCCCAACCCGGCTCAAACTAATTTTTAAAATTGGGTCGGGTTGAACCCGATTTTCAAAAACCGATTTTTCAAAACATCAACCCGACCATGATATAAATCGGTTCGGGTTGATGTGCGCTCGGGTTGAACCCGACCCTATTTACACCCCTATTTTGGATTGCTAAAATGGCATGCAAAAGATTATGCAAGTCCCTCTTTATCTAAAAATGATAAGATAGATATGTGGACAATAATTTGAATTTAAGATGGTTGAGAAGGAGATGATATAATTGCATAACTTTTGTAAGCAAAAGGCCCTGAAATGGAAACCAAGAAAATCTTATAAAATATATGATTTATTTTTGAAAATCCTAAAGTTTTGGAATTATTCTATAAGGGTTTTAAGATGTATAGTTTTTCAAACATTTCAAATGCTTATCAAAATATTTTACTCAAAATGATTCTAAAAGAATTTAAGGAAGGTCATCCTAAAACTAGATTTCAATTGACAACTTCTTTAAAGTGAGTGTGCTCACTTTACAAGTTGACACGGACTGTGGTCTGTGATATGTTTTTCAAAATGAATTTTTAAAATACAGACTTTGGTCTATGATGTTTTTCAAGTATGGATGCAAATTGAGGTCTGTGATCTCAGTTTAAAAGAACATGGGTTGCGGGCTGTGATACTTTAAACCAAATGGACTACGGTCCGTCAGGATGATGTATGGTCCACTAGTACAAGGAGTAAGTCGGTTGTAGAGCACGATCAGGATGGTCAAGGCCCACTCTACATATGACCAAGTCGCTCAAGGATGGTAGGAGGCCAGCGGCGCCCTCCCTGAAATGGAAGAAGGATAAGGAAATAGCCGCCTAGTTGGTGTGCTGTTAAGTATGGATTCTCTTCTAAAATGTAGCATGAAAACTTGCTAAGTGTCACTACTGACTGGGAAGAAATGTAATTGCTTATGTTTTGATTTTGAAAATCCCAACGAATGGGGCATAAAAATATTTTTATGAAAAGTTATCCTAAACGGATTTTAAGAAATAGTTACCCTAAAGATAGGGTGTTTTACAAAAAAGTGTAAATAATAAGGATGAAAGGAAATATTTTTTTATGCAAATGCTTTTAAGAAATGGATTATATATTTTATATGCTTTGTTTGCTATAAACAAGTCCCAAGATGGGGATTATGAAAAGGATATATGTCAAACTTGGTTTTGGACATAGGAATGTCCATTTCCAAAGGATTTAAATGGTGAATGTTTATGGACATGAGAATGTCCAATGCCCAAGTATTTTAATGGAATGTGTTTTAGGACATATGAAAGTCCGTTGTCAAGAAAGTTATGTAAAAAATATTTTGAGATATTAAATGTCTCTTGGCTAAAGGATTTATGAGAAAAATGTTTTGGACGTAAAACGTCCACCGACAAAAGACGGTTTTATATAAATGTCTTGGAACATTAGAAATGTTTATACAAGACTAAAGGAAGTTAATTAAAAAAAGGGTAAAAAACATAAATTTTGCCTTAACAAGCCTAAACGTGGCTTGTAAATGAATTTAAGAATGATGTTTAGGAAAATATTCTAGGACATAGAATTGTCCTTATGAATAAAGGATTTTATGATAATGTTTTAGGAGATATAAATGTCCTCAAGTAAAAAGGTGTTTAAGAAGTTTAAGAAAAAAATTTTCAAGGAAGTCTTGCCCTAAAAGATAAAATACTTGCTTACTGAATTGTCGCTCAATTTTTGTTTTCCCAAACCTTAAACAGGTATCGGGAAACTCAGAAGATTGCAAACCTAAGTAATGAAAGAAGGTATGTGATGGTAGCCAGGTGGGCTATAATGAATGAGATAGCATGATTAAGTTTCAAGGTATGTTAATATATATATGTGGACTTATTATGAATTCTATGTCCTATATGATTTAATGAATGACTGTATGTATGTATGGATGTAGAATGTTAGAATTAAGCCAAGGAGACTTTCATTGTAGAAAAGCATGATGAGATGCTATGAATGAAATATACAATTTATTACAAGTGTATCGCCGCTTGTATATTGAATGATGTGGAATGTAATGAAATGAATTGTAGCACCCCATCTTTGGGCTTTTCAAAAGCAAAACATAAGCAAATGCATTTCTCTCCATTTATTAGTGACACTTAGCAAGTGATCATACTACCTTTTGGAAAGAATCCATCCTTAACAACATGCTAACCCGACGGTTGTTCTTTCATCCTTCTCCCTTCTCAGGGAGGGAGTCACTGGCCTCCTGCCATCCCTTAGCGACTTGGCCATATGTAGAGTGCGCTCCGGTCCATCTCCGACTGTGCTTTATAACCGGCCTATTTCTTGTATTTGTGTACCATATATCTTTATCATAGACCGCAGTTTGTTTAGTTTAAAGTATCACAGACCGCAGCCTGTGTCCTTAAACTGGGATCACAGACCGTAGTCCACATCCATACTTGAAAACATCACAGACCGAGGTCTGTATCTTTAAAAATTATTTTTGAAAAGAACATCATAGACCGCAATCCGTGTTAACTTGTAAAGCGAGTGCACCCACTTTAAATAAGTTGTCATTTAAAATCTAGTTTTAGGATGACCTTCCTTAAATTCTTTTAAAAGAATTTTGAGTAAAACATTTTGATAAACATTGGAAATGTTTGAAAAATAAATCTTAAAATCCTTATGAAAGAACTTCAAAACTTTTAGATTTTCAAAAATAAACCATGTATTTTCTTAACATTTTCTTAGTTTCCATTTCGGGACCTTTTGCTCACAAAAGTTATGCAATTATACTATTCCCTCTTAACCACCTTAAAATCAAATCCCTGTCCACATATTCAATTTGCCATTTTTACATATAGAGGAGCTTGCATAGCCTTTTGCATGCTATGTTAGCAACCCAAAATTACACCAATTTATGAAATCAACTTATTAGGTTGGTTATCCTTAAATCCCATTAAACAACATTCGTATAAACATTTTTCAAGATATTCTCATCATCTTTCCTTAAAGGAAATGAAAACTTTTGGAATATCATTTCAAAACATATGGACTATGTCCAAATCATCGTTTATATTTAAATATCATGACATAAAAAAATAATCTTTTTCCATAAATCAAAGCCCTTTTTACTTTTTCTTTCATAAACATAATTGTTTATCACGAAATATCATAAAAGTAAACTCAAACTTATTTACAAATAATGCTTTGTGAAAAAGAGAAAATTTCTATTTTTCTTATAAAATACTTTTGAAACAACATCATAAAGAACTTGCTTGCTTAAAAGCAAATTCTTAAAAATATCGGCATAAAACATAAAATCCTTAAAAATTATCATTATGGAGAACTTGCTTACTCATAAGTAAATTTCTCAATCCATTAGCATAAAGCATTCCTAATCTTTGGCAACACTTGTGATAAATCTTTATCTTATAAAGTGTTGCTCACTTCCTATGAAGCAAACCTTAAGACTTTTCATTAAAGCCATTCTTTTTCAAAATTTACAACTTTTCATTAAAGCCGTCATTTTAAAAAATTGTGCTTGCTCACTTGTAAAACATTCATAAAAACATTGACCTAACATTGTTTCAACACAGAGAAAATTCAATGATTCGAAAGTTCGCTTGCTTACCTGAGATCGCCTTCATCCTTTTTTTTCATTATTTTCCTTGCCTTTGCCTAGATAAATGAAAACAAAATTTCATTGATATTTATCTACTTCAAATACTTATATTCCTTAAGTTTTTCAACTTACATAAATCCATTTGGATTTACATTATACTAACTTAACCCACTTGTCTTTCAAGTCGGGTGTTCATATGTATCAACATAGCTTATACATCGCATTATCCATTCATTCATTTTTAATACCCTTATGTAGGGTAAACTTTCATACATATAATAATTATTTATTAAATAATTATTTGGAGGTTCATTACTTCCATTTATCATTTTTAATATATTTTTCACTTTTCATACAACGGTGCTCATTTTTAGCACTTAATTAATAACTTAGGCATCATATAATAATCTCAAAATTTGAGATTATCATTATTTACTAAAACAGTAACATAATCCACGTGTTTCATCATATTTTTATGCATTTTTCCATTTTAACATCTCACATAAACCATTATCATTTTCTCATGTCTATCTCTCCATACATGTCCATTTCTCAACACATAATTCATGTGTTTCTTAAACTATTTCAACACAGAAACTTGTCTCTAATTCCAGCATGATTAAACTCCTTAATTAACATATAATTTAGGGTTTAATTTCAGAATTTTAATCCATTCATCTTAGGGTTCCAAAACAGCAACTTTGGAATCCGTTTTTCATCATTTCAACGCCTCTTTTGACACTTAAATCAAAAAGATTTTCTAATCCATAATTTTCAGCAAATGATCATGCTCTTCTTAACCCAAATTTAGGTTATTAACACATATTTAAAATTCAAAATTTTTTTGCTCGCATAACCGCAACTTTACATGCATATAGGGTACCCTTCTTGCACCATTTTGGATGTCCAAATGTACGCACCTAAAAATCAGATTTAGGGCAATATTTTCTAACCCATTTGAACATCCAAAGTACCCTAAATCTAGGGTATTTTACCCTCTTAATCATCCATAAATCATTTGGGCTAATTCATGTATCATTTTTAACATAAAAACATAGAAATCGGGTCATATGTGTAGCCCTAATTCATATCTTAAGCCCAATTCAACATATATAATTCATCAAATCATGAATCATCATATAATCATGATAACATCTCAAAACAGCAACATCATATACGAATTTAAAAAAATTTCAGCCATGATTATCAGCCCATTTCCAACCCTAATCACCATTTTCATCCTCATG
This sequence comes from Annona cherimola, assembly GCA_030490835.1. Taxonomy (NCBI): domain Eukaryota; kingdom Viridiplantae; phylum Streptophyta; class Magnoliopsida; order Magnoliales; family Annonaceae; genus Annona; species Annona cherimola. Next base: position 49,518,782 of record CM059977.1, on the reverse strand, counting down.
AACCCTTGATTTCATTCTTTTCATTCAAACTTTAATCAATACCCTAATCAAAGGCATCATGAATTATAATTTAAGGGTTCATTATGAATCAAATTCTTGACTCATAAGTTGAGGAGAAAAATATAAAATTAAAGAACTCAAATCATAGGGTATACATACATGAATCAGTTCCAACTTGAATTCCAATTTCTAGCTTGAATCCTTCTTCTTTCTTCCCCTTTTTCCTTCCCTTTTTCTCCTTTTTTTCTTGCTTTCCTTGCTGCTGGAATGTAGGGTCATGCACTGCTGGAATTTTAGGGGGTTTGCTCCTTGACATTTTTCTCTCTCTAACCATTCATCATATGGACGTGCACCCCTAATATAAGCTGGATTTTTCCAACATTGTGGGCCCCATTTGCCACATCAATTAGCATGCAATTAAATACATGTTTATACGCTTTGATGACATGGCAAAATATGGTCCAAGTAAATTAGATAATTATCTTAATAAAATCCATTAAAATCCATGTCTTTAAGGAACTACAAAGCTGTCCACCATTCAACGTCCATTTTAGCAGCAACTTTTGCAATTTTCTTCACCTAATTCCACTTTAATTTATGGGTAATTAATCACCCTACTAATTGTGGCGCCCTGAGCTGAGGCGTCACATTTGTCCCTACTCCAAGATCTTATCGATTGGTAAGTGTGAATCAGGATTATTGCTCTGATCACTCGGCGGGTACTTAATTTGATCTCGTCCAATTTTTTTTCTTTTTCTTTTCTTTCATCACACAAAGACACATACTTATCATCAAATTCAATTATCATTGATAACATTTATACTTGTTTTTGTAGAATACAAGTTATTTTAACTTGATCATTTTATACATACATAATTTGAAAACTCCTTATCATATGTTCATTCATACCCTATACAGATCAGCATATCATAAAATTTTCTTCATACGATTTTTTTCCTTTCCTTCCTGGCCTATGTTGTACCTGTCTATGGTTTGAAAATCAAAATGTGAGTCGAAACTCAGTAAGCAAGCATTTTTTTCATGTAAATTCATTTCTCCCGTTCAATTGTAGACACTTATCAAGTGATCTACTATCAACTAGTAGAAATCTTTTCATAAAACCTTTCATAAAATATATGCTTGCAAACTTAACATGTAAACCTCTTTTTCATGAACATAAAATTTTTTTTCATAAAACTTCCTTTTTCCAAGGACATTCTCATGCCCTTAAAATATTTTTCATAAAATCTTTTTAAAACAAGCATATGCATCATGCATAACGTTTCTATCCATCTGGTAGGTGACACTTACCAAGTGATCACCCTTTCCTCCTTAGGAGAGAAACCATCTCTATTGATAACTCATGAGCCAGACAGTTATTCATGTTCTTCTCCCATTTCAGGAAGGACACCGCCGGCATTTTTCCTTTTGAAGCAACTTGGCCTATGTAGAGGGGGCCCATCTTGCAACCGCGTTCGGTTGCATATCCTCTACAGTAGACCTAGTGCATAATTCATGTGCACATTCCTTTCTCTACATTTTTATGCTAGCATGCTTTTTATAAAACTCCACAGACCTAGTTTGTGATTTTTCCTTTTCAAAATTTGATGCTAGCATGTCATTTCAAAATAGTACAGACCTTGACCTGTATTCTCTTTTCTAACTTGAAAACTTAGCACAGCCCAAGTTAACAAGTTAATAAAAATATTTTGCAAGGATGACCAACCTTAAATAATTTTGAAAACATTTAAATAACACATTTCTAAATCATTTAAAATATTTGAAGGAAATATTTGAGAAATAGTAATTTCAAAATTTGGCTAAAATATTTTTAAATAAATTTTGAGTGGTAAAACAATTTCAAAAACATTTTAATATCTAAAGACAAAAGATTTTGCAAATGCTTTTCTTCCCATTTCTAGGCTTTTCATGAACAAAGGATATACCAATGCATGATTTATTTATTTTTATATGATATCATATTCTTTGACCACACGACACATGAGCTACTTCTATATAAAGGCAAGCTTGTATGATCCTTTGGTCATTACTTAAAAAAAATCTTCATTCAAATTGATTATCAGTTGGCTTTCCTTAAATCCGCTTTAAAAAGTTTTAATAAATCATTTTAAATTCATTTGATAAAACCACATATTATTTGGAAATCCTTTTCCATTATAATGCAACCATTTCCACATTTTTCCTTATTTTCATAAGGATTTGCTTATGATAAAGCAATTTCCACATGACTTAACATTTCTCCTTACTTCCATATGGATGTGCTTATGATAAAACAATTCCGACATATTCTATGGTTGCAATATATAAAACATATAAAAATGAATTTCAAAAGGTTTGCTTGCTTACCTCTGTTTTTCTTCAATCTAATCCTTTATCCTTTCCTTTCATTTTCCTATACAAGTGAAAAGGATATACATATTTTATCATACATATGTTATATTCATTTATGACCTTATTTTCTTCCATAATTTCTTATAGAGGTTAACCTTAAAAATATTTAGTCATTATTTCCTTATATGGATTTTTATCCATAAATCCTTAAAAAAATTTCCATACATCCTTATAAAAATAAATCTCAATTTTTCTCAAAATCATGCTATTTACTGTTCATAGTTACTGTAGCAATTACTATAGCAAATCACTGTTCATGTGAGGTTACTGTTCACAACAACGTAGGTTATTCTTCATGGGTTCGAAAAATTGACATTTTTTCCAAAAATAAAAAATACCATGACATAACTTATGGTTAGTATATCATGGAAAATTTCATATATTTTGAATTTATCATCATTTACTTGGCTAAATGAATCACTTTCTCCATATACTAAAAATCAATATAAATTCACTTAAGCATAATCCTTAATTCCAAAAAATATGAAATTAATATATCATTATTCGAACATAATATTCATCATATTCATACATCTCAAATCATCATTTATAAATTTTGGAGAATTATTTTCACATATCATATGCTATCTTCTCGAATGCTCCATCTTTGCTCCAAATTTTTGATATTTTGGCATAATTTCGATTAAGCATTATTACTATACTTATTTTCTCATGATTAGGCATTATATAAGTATGGTTTTACCCTACTTAACATTAAAAAGAAGTTTGGGTTGAAATCACTTACCCGAAGTGGAGATATCCTACTTTTTCTCACACTTTCTCTCTCTAACTTTCTCCTCTTCTTCCTTAGATGTGTGGGAGGGTTTTGGGAGCTGGAATTTCTCAAGTGGAGTTGGGATTTTGATGCCTTGGATGTCCCCCCTTGCTGCCCTATTTATACTTTTTGATTTTTCATCAAATTGGATTTTACTCCCTTGCTTGAGATATTTAATTATAAAAATGAATTTTTTATAATTTTAAAAAATGAATCGAGCTAAGATAAGCCACCCTATGCCTGCTCCAGCCCACTCTATGCAGCCCTATTTTTTATTTTTTATTTTAAAAATTACTTAATTTAAGCTAAATAAATCCTAATTGTTGATTCTAGATGATGATGATCATGGACCATTGATTTGGTCAAATTTTCCCAACCACCCCTTTCCATGCCCTTGCTGCAGCTGCTGTTTTAATTAATTTTTTATTTTTTATTATTTATTTAAATAAAAAGTCAAAAGTAACATTAATGTAAAAGATAAGTTACTTTTTTTTTATCACCATTTGACGTTTCATCTTGACCCTTGACTCGTGATTTTCATCACACCTTAACACATTCATCATGAATTTTTAACCATCCATAAAAAATTTCATCTAAATTCGACGCTCGGATTGTAAATTATGAATTTTTCTTTAATTTTTCACTAAAATCCAAAATGGTATTAAAATATCAAAAACTAATGCTATTTTGTCTTGTAGTGATTAAATTCTTTTCATTTTTTTGTGATTAGGTTAATCTAAGTGATTAACTCTTAATCACGTGTCTTAATCCTCGGTTACTATTCACGTACACTATTCACCTGGTTTAATCCCACAATTGCATTTCTTTAACCTCTAATACACACATTTACAAATATAGCATATTTCATGAATTTTATTTATCATAAAAATCAATACAAAAATCTAGGGTTTACAACCTATGTGTTATTCTAGGATTGCGAGTTTCACACTAATAGCCTACTTAGGGGTTCATTTAGCATATTTAAAAAAATTTAAAAATCAGATTTGCAGCCTTGGACGTCCACTTGCCTTGCTGTCCATTTATGGTCCATGTGACCACGTCCATATGCAGCTGCCCCTTTTGTAATTTTTTCCACAAAATTGCAGCTTTAATTAATTGTCACTTAATTACCTTAACTAGGAGCTCATTTAGAGGTCCAATTAGCATTTTAAAAAATCATAGAAAATCCCAAAAGTTGCCTTGATCGTGCACATCTCCTTGCTTCCATGTTGTTGTCCACTTGATGGGGTCCACTTATCATTGACTTTTGGGCATTTTCTTGCCACAAAATCAATCGCAAATCACGTCCATTAACCACCCTAGCTGCTTAGGTCATTTAAATACACATTTTACATTTTTTAAAATAAAAATATCATGTAAACAGCCCTTTGGACATGAATAGGTTGCCACCTATTTCATGCTTTTTTGAGCTAGCCATTTAGCCATTATTTCATGTCATTATTCTCTTGATTTGTGGCACCCCAAATCTGAGCGTCACATCCTTAGCCTTACCTCAGGATTGTTATTGATTGGTAAATGTGTGGCGCCCCAAACCGAGCGTCACATCCTAGCCCTTACCTCGGGATCGTATTGATTGGCAAACATGATCAGGATTGTTGCCCTGTCACACGGTGGGTTTTATTGGATATTTATCCCATTACTTATCATAAAGTCATATAACAAGTTGAGTTCTCATAATTTCATTCTCATACATTTCTAAGTCATTTCGAACCATTCATCATAAATACAAGGCATGTTATTCAAGCAACATTTCAACACTTGCCTAAATCAGATGTCACTGCATGTATAAATTACAGTCATCAATTTAAAACCATTCGAATAGTTTACATCTATTCATCACAAAGAACTACATCAAATTTTTACAACCATTTCACATAAATATCATAACATCAGTTCCATAAGTTTTTTCCATGGATTTCTTAAGTCGGCGCTTGCTCCTTTGCCATATCCTATCCATCACCTGTCTCTGGGTTTGGAAAACAAAGTCGTGAGTCAAAACTCAATAAGCAAGCTATTTGCATTTTACAGGCAAACCATTTCAGGCAACATTTTGCATTTAAAATCAACTTGGAAAGAAACTTATACCTTCTTTAAAGGTATATCTTGAAAACATAAAATCATGTACCCATCATGGGTCTCATATGCATAATTTCATATGAAAATATGAACATGAACATCATTTCTCCCTTAGGATGGAAGCTAGCCAGACGACCATCCGTCACGTTAACTCCCATTTCAGAGAGGGTGCCACCGGCCTTCGGCCTGTTACAAGTGACTTGGCTACACCAAGGGGGGACAATCGTTCCGCTTACACCCTTCAAGTGGACCTAGTATCCTGTGCACATGAAATTTTGCATAAATTCATCTTTAACATGCTAGCATGATTTTTCAATCATAAGCATCAAACCACATCATTTTTCCATAGCCTTTATCAAAGTAACATTTCATAACATTTCATTTGAAACAAAATATTATTTCAATATCATTTTGCTAAAGGATGGCTATTGTTAAAGACATTAGAGATAATTTTCATAGTTTCATCAAACAAGTTAAAACATAAATTGCTTTTATAGAAACAACTTAGAAAAGCAAAAATCCTTTAGAAAATTTGCTTGCTTACCTGACTACCTTAGCTTTCTGTCACCACCTTTTCATATCTTTCTTTTTTTCATATTTCATTTAATTTTCCAACCCATTTCATATACACATATCATTTATTTGACTTCATAAGTCATCATACACATATATATAGCTTATTTTGCACATATTAGCACCTTTGTACACATTTCTACGGCTACCGTATAACATAGCATATACATGTAACCCTAAAATTAAGGTATTCATTTCAATATCATAAAATTTATTCCCTGAACATCATACAAAGCTTCAATAAGCGTACTTTTCCATTTTTCCCATTTTTCCCAAAACACACACATGGGTGTTTCGTCTACGTACCTATTATTGCCTTAGCTTTGTAAATCAAGTCCAAAATTTTGGATTAAATATCATACAATCTCAAACAGATACATAAATATGGGATTCATCCCATTTTCATGCATTTTTGCATAAAATCACTTTTCATAAGTCATTCATCACCCGTTTATTTTCATCCCTTCACATAAGCTCTTTTAGCACATAATCATAATGCATTTCATAAAAATTGCTAACTCAGAAATTTAATCTATTTTTAGGGGTTTAATTAACCTTAATTACCACTACATTCAAGGTATTTTCATGGGGTTTAAATCCATTCAACGATAAGTTTCCAAAACAGCAAGTTTGGAACTGGTTTTTCACCCGTTTTACATGTCTTTTGACACATAACCCTATGAAGCAACATAATTCCGAAATTTCAGCAATGAAATCCTTTTTTACTAATCTATATTTAGGAATTTAACACATAATTAACATCCATGCATTATCATTTCTCAAAATAGCAACTTACCTGCACGTTTTTAGTTCCATTTCACGTCGGTTTGACGTTGTTTCATGAAAATCATTAAAATCAGTTTTAGGGTTTCTTTCTCCCAAATATTTAGGGCATCCATCATACCTTAAACTTAGTGTATTTTACCCTACATAACATGCTTAAAACATGCAAGTCCATTTCCATAACATTTTTAACCCAAAAACTAAGAAATTAGGTCAAAATCCATGCTTCGCATTTCATAACGTCAAAAATTCATAACTTCAGCATAAACCCTCATATATTTGGCATAAATACATGATTCGTAGCTTACTCATATCATAAAATCAAAACAGAAACTTGTCTTGGAGATTTAGGGTTTAACAACTTGAATTTTCTACTTCATACGCATGCATAGCTTCATTTTCATCATTCTTAACTTAAAAATTCATACTTAAAACTTAATACCTATTTCATATTCATGCAAAAGCATGTTGAAACACCACTTTACAGATCCTTTCATCATCCTTTTCTTTTTCAAGTTTTGAGTTTAAGAACTCAAGTTAAACAACTTTAAAACCAACACATACCAACTTGGTTTTGAACCAACTCAAACCCCAATCCTTTGATATGATTTTTTCTTAAAATTTCCTTCCTTTTTCCCTTGGTTTTCTTCCCTTTCTTGCTGGAAATTTTTGACGTGAACTGCTGGGTTCCCTTGGACGTTTTCAGCACTTAGAATTTTTCCCAAAAATCCTTCTCCTTTCAACGTGCATGGGCTATATATATTGCAGGAATTTTTTCCAGCTATGGGGCCCACTTATTGATGAAATTATACACCCCTTAAATGCACCCTTATCTACCATATGAGGTGAGTAAATTTCAGCCAAGTAAAATTGCATTTTTACCATTTTCAAAAATCACAAAATCTGCATCATCTTTGACCCTCCATGCCTCTCCATTCACGTCCAGCTTTGCACGTCCATTCTCCATTCATTTTTCCATTTTTTTATTAAAAAATGTGGGTAATTTATACCTATAATTACCTTTTAATTCATGCATTAATTTTATGTAAATAAATTTAACAAATATTGCAGCAACTTAGCACAAAATCACATCTTTCCTTCACACAAGCTGTCCACGTTTTCAGCAGTATATACCTATTTTTTCTATTTTTTAATTTCTAAAATTATCCATTATTGTATGCACATATCATGTACTTGAATCCCTGCAACATATATGCATTTTTAAAAAAATTTAAAAATAAAAAATGGGCACCAAACAGCCCTTGGACATCCCCCTCTTGGACACCTCCTCCATGCTTTTGCAATTCCATCATAACTTGCATTAAATGGATGGATAATTCCCATATTTATGCATTTCAAATAATTGCATAAAATTCAAAAGGAATGGCCTGCAATGTTCCACCTCAAATTCCATTTCCATCATGCATTATGACTTGGTACTCTAGCATTAATGGCATGTTACTTTTGTGGAGCATAAGTCAAACATGCTCACCTTTTTCAATGCAGGCATTTTTCTAACACTTCATGATTAAACCAAGCCATTCAAAATAAGTATCTCACCATTTCATTCAACTGTTTCAAATTTGATCTCAATCCGAGTTTCCTAGCTCCCGGTATAGCCGTTTGAAGTTAACCGTTGAAATTGATATATGATTAAAAATTCATAATTCTGATTTCATCAAGGATTTTCATAATCCGTTTATTCCATAATACCAAGCCCATCATTACTAATTTTCATGTCAAATTTCACTTGAATCCGCCTTTTAGGCATTGAGTTATGAATTTTCCAATATTTTTCATCAAACTAGTCAATTTCCATAATAATCCCCATAATTCATTTTAAATAATGGAAAATGATTTTTCATGATATATTTGCACATGTAAATTGCAAATAATTTATTATAAATCCATTGTCTCCTTTAGGCTCAAAATGCTTAATCACATCATTATTGCTAACCCATAACCCTAATTGCAATAATTAGCAAAAATCATATAATGCCTTCATAATTCCATAATTCACAAATAAACATCATATACATGTTCGATGCATACATATGGGCCCTATATGGGTTAGGGTTTCACAATCCTCCCTCCCTTATAACAGGTTTCGTCCCGAAATCGTCTATTCTTTAAATAGGTGGGGGTACTTTTGTTCGACTTCTTCTTTTAGCTCCAAAGTGGCTTTATTTTCGGAATACCGGTTCCATTGCACTTTCACGTACTCAATTTTCCGATTCTGAAACTTTTGTACCTTGTGATCCAAGATCTTCACTGGGCTCTCTTCATAGTTTAGATAATCCTGAATCGACAAATTTTCAGCCACCAATACATGGGTTGGATCTGGGACATATTTCCTAAGCATCGATATGTGGAATACATTGTGAATTAAAGCTAGTGCTGGGGGTAAAGCTACCCGATATGCTAGTTTCCCAACCTTTTCCAAGACTTCAAATGGTCCAATATACCTGGGATTTAGTTTTCTCCTTTTCCCAAACCTTGTAACTCCCTTGAATGATTTGACCTTAATAAACACATGTTTGCCAACTTGGACATTCAAATCCCTTCTCTTGCAGTCTGTGTAACTCTTTTGTTGACTTTGGGCAGTGAGTATACACTGGCGAATAGTCTTCACCTTGCCTACCATTCATTGAGATAAGTCTGGGGCTAATCGTTTCTCTCCAACTTCATCCCAGTTCAACGGCGTTCGACATCGTTGACTATATAATGCCTCAAATAGAGCCATTTGGATGCCAACTTGGTAATTATTGTTATATGCGAATTCCGCAATTGAGATATACACATCCTATGATCCTCCAAACTCTAAGGTACACATATGGAGCATATCTTCAATAACTTGATTCACCCGCTTTGTTTGTCCATCCGTTTGAGGATGAAAAGCTGTACTAAACTTAAGTTGGGTGCCTAAGGTTTCGTGCAAGCTTTTCCAAAACCTTGATGTGAACATCGCATCTCGATCTGAGATGATCGACTTTGGCACTCCATAGAGTCTTACGATCTCTTTATAGTAAACCTTAGCTAGCTTTTCCACTGTATATGTTCTTTTGATAGGTAGAAAGTGCACAACTTTCGATAACCTATCCACGATTACCCATATAGAATCATTTCCTATTTGAGTTCTAGGTAATCCTTCGATAAAGTCTATTGTAATATCGTCCCACTTCCATTCTGTAATTTCTAAGGACTGTAACTTACCAGGTATTTTCTGGTGATCCGCCTTCACCCATTGGCAAGTTAAACACTTAGCCACATATTCAACAATCTCTCTCTTCATATTATTCCACCAATATACTTTCTTGAGATCCTGATACATTTTAGTACTCCTTGGGCAAATAGAAAAAAGGCGAAAAATGTGCTTCTTTAAGGATCTGTTCCTTCAACTCAATAATGTTAGGTATGCAAAGGCGACCTTTGTACCTATACATACCCTGTTCATCAATAGCAAATTTTGTCAACCTCTTTTTCTTCATTTTCTCAACGTGTGTATGTAGGTCTATGTCCTTTTACTGTGTAACCCTAATCTGATAAAAAAGCGATGATTGTATGTGTAATTGGGACAGTCGGACCTGGACTCCTGGTGGACATACTATCAATTCCATTTGCTCAATTTCCTTAAGCAGTCCTTTCTCCTTAGTGATAAGATGCGCTAAGCTGGCATTTCGGCTCAACGCATCAGCTACCACATTTGTCTTACTTGGATGGTATAATATCTCCAAATCATAATCTTTCAATAACTCGAGTCATCTCCTTTGTCTCATATTCAACTCCTTCTAAGTGAAGATATATTTAAGGCTCTTGTGATCAGTATAAATCTCACATCTTGCACCATACAAGTAATGTCTCCATATTTTTAAGGCAAATACCACCGCCGCTAACTCTAAATCATGTGTGGGGTAGCTTACCTCATTGGGCTTTAGTTGTCGTGACGCATAAGCTATCACCTTATCCTTTTGCATCAAAACACAACTCAAACCTTTTCTCGATGCATCGCTATAAACCACAAACCCTTCATTTCCTTCAGATAGGGTTAGAATGGGTGCTTCTACTTACCGTCGTTTCAACTCCTAAAAACTGCGTTCGCATTCTTCAGACCATCCATACCTAACTCCCTTATGAGTCAACTTGGTTAATGGGGCTGACAACTGGGAAAACCCTTCAACAAATCTCCTGTAATAGCCGGCCAACCCCAGAAAACTTCAAATTTTCGTAATGGTCGTCGGCCTTGGCCATTTCAATACTGCCTCAATCTTTTGAAGATCAACTTGAATACCCCTTTCGGATATTATATGCCAAAGAAATCCTATCTGTTTCAGCCAAAAATCACATTTCTTCAGTTTGGCATACAATTTCTCTTTCCTTAGCCTTTCTAAGACCCTTCGCAGATGGTCTTCATGTTCTTTCTCCATTTTAGAGTAGATCAGGACATCGTCGATAAAAACAACCACAAGTTGATCCAGATAGTCCCGAAAAACCTTATTCATCATGTCCATGAATACAGTAGGGGCATTAATAAGTCCGAAAGGCATTACCAGAAATTCATAACGTCCATACCTGGTTCGGAATGCTGTCTTATGTGTATCAGCTGGACTTATTCTTAACTGATGGTACCCTGACTGTAAATCAATCTTGGAGAAAGTCGTTGCTCCTTGAAATTGATCAAACAGATCATCGATCCTGGGCAATGGATATTTATTCTTTATGGTGACCTTATTCAACTCTCGGTAGTCAATACATAACCTTAAGCTTCCATCCTTTTTCCTCACAAATAGTACTGGAGCTCCCCAAGGGGATACACTAGGTCTAATAAAACCCTTGTCAAACAACTCCTGTATTTACACCCTTAGTTCATTCATCTCAGCTGGCGTCATTCTATATGGAGTTTTAGAAATTGGAGCTGTACCTGACATTACATCAATTGTCATATCCATTTCTCTTTGTGGAGGAAACATGGTTAATTCTTTTGGAAGCACATCTGGAAACTCTTTAACCACAGGTATTTGATTAATTTCTACCTCCATGCCTTTGTCCACATTCATAGACACTAAGAAAGCTTGACATTTTTGTTAGATCATTCGGACAGCTTTCATAGATGATATTAGTATACCTGAACTGTTAGGTTGCCTCAACTTCCCAATAGCAATCTCCTTTCCTAGAGGTTCTTCAAATTGCACTTTCTTATTTTTAAAGTCTATGGTCGCTCCCCATTGACTTAGCCAATTCATACCCAATATCACATCGAATTCAGTCATAGGCAATAGGATCAATTCCGCTTCTAGAATAAATGATCCTATCCTAATTGGGCAGGCTTTGCATACTTGGCTAGTACTTGCTAACCTATAGACTGGAGATTCCACATGTATAACCTGATTGGTCTCTTCTATCGGTAGTGCATGGGTGGTCACGTATTGGCATGCTATGAATGAATGGGTGGCACCAGAATTTAACAAAGCTACTGTCATATTCCCTAGAATATAAACTGTACCTGTGACCTCCTTTTCTTCTTATTCCTGAGACTCTATTCGGGTCAGGGCATGCATGTGCACCGGGTTCATAGAAGTTTCCTGCTTATTGGGTGCTCCAGGTATCCTCGGCTGAGCAGGTCTTCCACGTCCTTGGGATGACTGCGCCTTAGTTGGGTAGTTCGTAGCTATGTGATCCACTTGATCACATATATAGCACTTAACCACTTTCGCTTCTCCTGGCCTACACTCCTTGGAGATGTGACTCGTCTGTCCGCATTTATAACACCGATTTGAGCCCTTTAAACACTCGGCTGTGTGTCACCATTGACATTTCTTACAAAATGGCGAGCTGTTTCTTTTGAATTCCTTTTCTTTTTCTGATACTACCTTTTCTAGCTTTCTCTTTTCATGTTTTTGGTTCCTTAGGACCCATACTGAACGCCCTCGAACCCAATCTTAATTCTCGAGTTCTTAAGGACTCAATCTCTAAAGCTCTTGCTCTCTCAAGACTTGAAGCGTAGTCTTTTATTAATAGAGGTGCAAGGCTTTCCCACAGATATGTCTCAACCCTTGTTGAAATCTCTGTGCCTTATTTTGTAGCACATTAGCAATCCAAGGGACATATCTGACCAGAGCATTGAATTTTATAGCGTACTCAGTGATCGTCATCCTCCCTTGATATAATTTTTCAAATTCTATTACCTTTTGACTCTGCAAACCCACCAAGAGGTATTCTTTATTAAATTCTTCCACAAATGCTTACCAAGACACTTCTTCAGGTCATGGCATTGTGATTAACATGGTCTCCCACCATTCATGTGCGTCCTTTGCTAGTAAATGGGTGGCACACAGTACTTTGAGATGGTTGTTGCACGGAGATATCCTGAACAATTTCTTAATCTCCATCAACCATTGCTCTGCTTGCACCGGGTCGGGTTCTTCAGAAAATTTCGGGGTCGCTGTGCTAGAAAGACATTTATGGCTCTTCTGTCAGCTTCCATCAGTTGATTTTCATCTCTTAGCGATGTCGGTGTCTCAATGGGGTCCAGCCTCGGAGCAGGTCCTTCTCTTTCCACATTACCCAACTGAGCTTGTTGGGTTCTCTCCCATAAACCCTGTATACTGTCGATAGTCTGTGCTGCCCAATCCCTAGTGGCCCGCTGCATTGCTTTTTCTACCGCTGCAGCCACTCTTTCCTCCATGAGTCTATTCTGTCTCGACTCAGTTTCTTCTTCGATATTCCGTTCAGGGCTTACATCATTCCTTCTCTGTTGGTTCCTTTGATTTTGGGTCACCGGCCTTCCCCTTTTTGGTTGGCTAGATTTGCCAATTTTGTGTTGGCTTGGGATCTCTGTTTCTACCTCTTTTCCTTTATTTTTCCTTACTATTGCTCTTGTTTCCACCATTGTTTTAATCTGAGTATATAACAAACACTTTTCATTTTTATTTAGCATTAGATCGTTATATTCACATTTCATTAATAATCATTATAACACCATTGTATGTGCATTTCAATTTCATTCAACATTACATCATTGCATATACATCACATCATCACATGGTCACAACCATTTTATTCAATTACCATATAACACACCATTCAGCTCATGTTCGTTCATTCATACATATCTAAAGCATCACAAGTTCAGTATAGCAGCATATCCATTCACATATACTATATTCACAGTCACAAAAGTAAGTCACACTTATGTACATATTCAACTTAACATACCCATTTCACATGTGCATGTATGTCAGTTCACCATAACAACCATAGAGTCATCCAACCATAATTATACATAAACCACATGATCATCACCACACTTATATATACACAACTGTTTAAAGAAAAACAAAGCAAGTTCATCATCCTCCTGGACCTCTCCCTCGACGTCTACGTCTACGTTGAACTTGTGAGGGTGCCTCTGTGATAGTGCCAGTGTCAGACCATGCCTGAACTTCATCGTCACTATCATCATCATCCTCATCCTCATCATCTCCCACAAACTCCACTATTTCTTCTTCAACTTCCTCCTCTTCTTCATCCTCTTCTTCCTCCTCCTCTTCTTCTTCCTCAAATGGTTCGAGGAATTTCATCAGGTTGTCATCATCATTGATTTCGGTCAGAGGAACAACTCCACCCGTGTTCTCCGATATATATAACATAACCTCATCAGGTTTAGGGCCAGCAGATACCTCGATGACTCCTTCGGCACGATGCCTTTTTATGTAAAGAGTCATGTCCACTTCCCATTGATGGATTCTTTCCCACGACGCTCCATAGCGAAACTGGACACACCCATCAAAAAACCTATACCATGGACCAGCATTGGGAGATGAAGGTGCCTATGTCTTATCCCAGAAGTTCTGTAGACCTAGTGGATCTACTCTATCGGTCGGAACAGGGGGATCCTGGGGAATGCCAAGGTAAGTGCCCGGTAACACTCGTGCCCTAGGTTTACGGCTGGGGGGCTCTCATAGGTTTTGTGCATGTTGACTCGAGGAGTCATAGTAACTTACCTTCGTGTGATCTTGTGTGCGAATTGGTGAAAATCCAGGGGGGACTGATGGAAACGATGCATCATCCGACTGTGTTTCCCTCCATCTATTCATATTTTCTTTTCTTCTCTGTCTCCTATTTTCTTCCTCTCTTTCTCTTCTTAACTCCTCTGCACTCATCATTCTCTTTCCTCTATCCGCCATCTATGTAGGCATAGTAATCAAATTGCATTGCGACAATAATTCATCATCATATGACATGCATTTCATTATATTAGAAGCATACCAAATCATCACATGAACATGTCTATTTCATCATCTATCATGCATTTCATCATGCTATAATCATGCATGAACATCATTTAACCACATATAATTCATCACATCGTTATAAGTAATCATATATATATATATATTCATGTGTAATCATGCATATCTCATCATATTCTATCAATTTCATATACTTAAAAATTTTCCACACCTATTTACCAATCCATACTCTGATACCAAGCTCTACGGCACTCCAAACCAAGCGTCACATCCTAGCCCTTACATCGGGATCGTATTGATTGGTAAACATGACCAGGATTTTTGCCCTGTCACATGGCGGGTTTTATTGGATATTTATCCCATTACTTATCATATAGTCATATAACAAGTTGAGTTCTCATAATTTCATTCTCATACATTTCTAAGTCATTTCGAACCATTCATCATATATACAGGTCATGTTGTTCAAGCAACATTTCAACACTTGCCTAAATCAGATGTCACTACATGTATGAATCATAGTCATCCATTTAAAACCATTCGAATAGTTTACATCTATTCATCACAAAGAACTACATCAAAGTTTTACAACCATTTCACATAAATATCATAACATGAGTTCCATAAGTTTTTTCCATGGGTTTCTTAAGTCGGCGCTTGCTCCTTTGCCATATCCTATCCATCACCTGTCTCTGGGTTTGGAAAACAAAGTCGTGAGTCGAAACTCAATAAGCAAGCTATTTGCATTTTACAAGAAAACCATTTCAGGCAACATTTTGCATTTAAAATCAACTTGGAAAGCAACTTATACCTTGTCTAAAGGTATATCTTGAAAATATGAAATCTTGTACCCATCATGAGTCTCATATGCATAATGCCATATGAAAATATGAACATGAACATCATTTCTCCCTTAGGATGGAAGCTAGCCAGGCGACGATCCGTCACGTTAACTCCCATTTCAGAGAGGGTGCCGCCAGTCTTCGGCCTGTTACAAGTGACCTGGCCACACCAAGGGGGGACAATCGGTCCACTTACACCCTTCAAGTGGACCTAGTATCTTGTGCACATGAACTTTTGCATAAAGTCAGCTTTAACATGCTAGCATGATTTTTCAATCATAAACATCAAACCACATCATTTTTCCATAGCCTTTATCAAAGAAACATTTCATAATATTTCATTTGAAACAAAATATTATTTCAATATCATTTTGCTAAGGGATGACCATCCTTAAAGACATTAGAAATAATTTCCATAGTTTCATCAAACAATTTATCCTTAAAGCATAAATTACATTTATAAAAACAATTTAGAAAAGCAAAAATCCTTTAGAAAATTTGCTTGCTTACCTGACTTCCTTAGCTTTCCATCACCACCTTTTCTTTGCCTTTGCCTACATGAGAATAATATGATTTTTCATATCTTTCTTTTTCTCATATTTCATTTAGTTTTCCAACCCATTCCATATACACATATCATTTATTTGACTTCATAAGTCATCATACACATATATAGCTTATTTTGCACATATTAACACCTTTGTACACATTTCTATGGCTACCGTATAACATAGCATATACATGTAACCCTAAAATTAAGGTATTCATTTCAATATCATAAAATTTATTCCTTGAACATCATACAAAGCTTCAATAAGCATACTTTGCCATTTTTCCCATTTTTCCCAAAACACACACATGAGTGTTTCGTCTACGTACATATTATTGCCTTAGCTTTGTAAATCAAGTCCAAAATTTTGGATTAAATATCATACAATCTCAAACATATACATAAAATGGGATTCATCTCATTTTCATGCATTTTTGCATAAAATCAGTTTTCATAAGTCATTCATCACCCGTTTATTTTCATCCTTTCACATAAGCTCTTTTAGCACATAATCATAATGCATTTCATAAAATTTGCTAACTCAGAAATTTAATCCATTTTTTTGGGGTTTAATAACCCTTAATTAACACTGCATTAAAGGTATTTTCATGGGGTTTAAATCCATTCAACCATAGGTTTCCAAAATAGCAAGTTTGGAACCCGTTTTTCATCTGTTTTACATGTCTTTTGACACATAATCCTATGCAGCAATATAATTCCGAAATTTCAGAAATAAAAACATTTTTTCCTAATCTATATTTATGGATTTAACACATAATTAACATCCATGCATTATCATTTCTCAAAATAGTAACTTACCCGCACATTTTGAGTTCCATTTCACGTCGGTTTGACGTTCTTTCATGAAAATCATAAAAATCAGTTTTAGGGTTTCTTTCTTCCAAATATTTTGGGCATACATAATACCTTAAACCTAGGGTATTTTACCCCACATAACATGCTTAAAACATGCAAGTCCATTTCCATAACATTTTTAACAAAAAACTAAGAAATTAGGTCAAAATCCATGCTTTGCATTTTATAACTTCAAAAATTCATCAGTTAAGCATAAACCCTCATATTATTTGGCATAAATACATGATTCGTAGCTTACTAATATCATAAAATCAAAACATAAACTTGTCTTGGAGATTTAGGGTTTAATAACTTGAATTTTCTACTTCATACGCATGCATAGCTTCATTTTCATCATTCTTAACTTAAAAATTCATACTTAAAACTTAATACCTATTTCATATTCATGCAAAAGCATGTTGAAACACCACTTTATAGATCCTTTCATCATCCTTTTCATTTCCAAGTTTTGAGTTTAAGAACTCAAGTTAAACAACTTAAAAACCAACACATACCAACTTGGTTTTGAGCCAACTCAAACCCCAATCCTTTGATATGATTTTTTCTTCAAATTTCCTTCCTTTTTCTCTTGGTTTTCTTCCCTTTCATGCTGTAAATTTTGGACGTGAGCTTCTGGGTTCCCTTGGAAGTTTTCAGCACTTAGAATTTTTCCCAAAAATCCTTCTCCTTTCAACGTGCATGGGCTATATATGTTACTAGAATTTTTTCTAGCTGTGGGGCCCACTTGGTGCTGCAATTCCACACCCCTTAAATGAACCCTTATCTACCATATGTGGTGGGTAAATTTCAGCCAAGTAAAATTGCATTTTTACCATTTTCAAAAATCACAAAATCTGCATCATCTTTGACCCTCCATCCTCTCCATTCACGTCCAGCTTTGTACGTCCATTCTCCATTCATTTTTCCATTTTTTAATTAAAAAAATGGGTAATTTATACCTCTAATTACCTTTTAATTCATGCATTAATTATATGTAAATAAATTTAACAAATATTGCAGCAACTTAGCACAAAATCACATCTTTCCTTCACACAAGCTGTCCACGTTTTCAGCAGTATATACCTATTTTTTTCTATTTTTTAATTGCTGCAATTCTCCATTATTGTATGCACATATCATTTACTTGCATCCCTGCAACATATATGCATTTTTAAAAAAATTTAAAAATAAAAAATGGGCACCAAACAGCCCTTGGACACCTCCTCCATGCTTTTGCAATTCCATCATAACTTGCATTAAATGGATGGAAAATTCCCATATTTATGCATTTCAAATAATTTCATAAAATCCACAAGGAATGGCCTGCAATTTTCCACCTCAAATTCCATTTCTATCATGCATTATGACTTGGTACTCTAGCATTAATGACATGTTACTTTTGTGGAGCATAAGTCAAACATGCTCACCTTTTTCAATGCAGGCATTTTCCCAACACTTCATGCTTAATCCAATCCATTCAAAATAAATATCTCACCATTTCAAATTTCATCTCAATCCAAGTTTCCTAGCTCCCGTTATAGCCGTTTGAAGTTAACGGTTGAAATTGATATATGATTAAAAAATCATAATTCTCATTTCATCAAGGATTTTCATAATCCGTTTATTCCATAATACCAAGCCCATCATTACTAATTTCTGTTTCAAATTTCACTTGAATCCACCTTTTAGGCGTTGAGTTATGAATTTTCCAATATTTTCCATCAAACTTGTCAATTTCCATTATAATCCACATAATTCATTTTAAATAATGGAAAATGATTTTTCATGATATATTTGCACATGTAAATCGTAAATAATTTATTCTAAACCCATTGTCTCCTTTAGGCTCAAAATGCTTAATCACATCATTATTGCTAACCCATAACCCTAATTGCAAAAATTAGCAAAAATCATATAATGCCTTCATAATTCCATAATTCACAAATAAACATCATATACATGTTCGATGCATACATATGGGTCCTATATGGGTTAGGGTTTCAAAAAATGTGATCAGGATTGTTGCCCCCTGTCACATGGCGGATTTTAATGGATATTTATCCAATTAAATATGTTTCCTTAGGTATTTATTTTCTTCTATTTTTCATTTCATGTATATCTAGGTCATTTTCACCCAATAATTTCATAACTAATCATGATATTCAAGATATATTTCAAATTTTCTCATAAATCAGATGTCACAGCATGTATTATCCATAAATGTCAACACAGAAACATCAAATTAATTTACAACCTTCCAACAAAAATTTGTTTCACAATCATGAACTTATAATGTTTTTCATTTCTTCAATGGTCGACTCGTGCTCCTTTGCCAGGTCTCTTCTTTTACCTGTTTATGAGTTTGGAAAATAAAAATGTGAGTTGAAACTCAATAAGCAAGCTATATATTTTTTAGGCAATTCATTTTGCAGGAACTATTTTTCATTTAAAATATCTTGGAAAGCATTTTATACCTTTTGAAAAGTTATATCATGAAAATGTAGTCCTTGTACCTATCATAAGTACGACATGCATAATGCAATGTAAAACCATAAAACATGTCTTTCATAGGATGGAAGTGTAAGGACCAGGTATTTTATTTTATTTTATTTTCATTATAACCCTTCTCTATTTATGAGATAACTTATGAACATGCCACTAGGAGTTTATAATGTTAATGGATGCATAACATATATGAATATAGTATCTAGGGAACATATAGTGCATATATGCATATATTATGATCTTAGCACACTGAGTATAAATTAAAATGTGTATGATTAGTGTGTCATTGTTAAGGACTATAACTATTTTTCCCCTTCGCGGAGTAGGTACGGGGTTCGACCTGACCGGTCAGGTCGCGGGGGTCAAGGGGGCAGCACCCCCTGAGAAATTTTTAATTATTAAGTTGTAGGAGCGGGGAATTAAATTACTAATTACGACTGGACCCGACCCATGCCCCGACCCGACTCAATGGATTCTATTAACATAAGCAGCCCACGCTCTAGGGCTTCATTCCCATTTCGCGCCCGACCGCGTTTTCTTCTCCTCCTCTTCTGGTTCTTCGCTCCTCTTCTACTTTCTCTTCCACTCAGTTCGAACCACCCGTGATCTCTTGAGGGAAACTATACCAACTACCTTGAAGGTCATAGATCCGAGTCCAGGAAGCTCCAAGGCTCCGAATTTCTACAGTCCACATCTAGGGTCGCTGTCTTGGGAGGGATCACGGTCAAGGTAAGTAGATGTCGCTCTTCTCGATTTAGTGATGAAATTTTATGTTAAACGCGATGTGAGGCTAGAGGGAATGTATAGCTTCTAACGACTCCATGGTATTAGGCGTAGAGTTCGCAACATTTAAGGTTCATGGGGAATTTACTTTGAATGCGCGATTTCTATGATGTAAAAGACTTCTTAGCAGTTTTTATATTGTTGGAATGTGACGTGAATTGATTTTCCCCAATCGAGAGTATGAATTGAAGGTTCTTTCATTTCGCACCTATCATGTGTTTGATAAAATGCTTGTGTGACAAATATATGTGTTGAATCTGAATTGTGTTGATGTTGTATGCGTGGTTTGCGACGTGTTTCAATGTCTGTTATGTATGATGTGTTATCTCAAATAATTGGTTGTAAGGGTTGTTCATGGCCCCTGATTGACATGAGGAGAGGGTTGTTCATGGCCCTTGATGGACATGAGTAGATGATTGGTTGTGTTGTTCAATTTGTGCGTATGGTTATATGCATACGATCTTGGGAGTGGGTATTGGACCCATGTGTATTAGCTTCATCACTATATGAGTATCCATCATTATGCTTATTTCCACTTTGTGCTAACCACTATCTACTTACTGGATCTATTTAGACTCATATCATTCGTTATTGTGCTTTTAGATCGCAGGTCAGAAGAGGAACTTAAGGATGGGACAAGTTGAAGATCAAACATGAGAGACCCTAGCACAATATGTTGATTTCAGTTCTTTTAGATTTGTGCTCTTTTTGATAATCATATATGTAGACAATTATTTAGGCGGATTCGCTTTGACAACTATAATGTATTTGGTATTTCAGATTGGATTATAATCCTTATTGATGCACATATGCATGACTATTATATCTGTTTGATGTGTAAGGAAAATATTTAATGATTTCCTTCTATATGAATGTTCTTATTATATGAAGATGCAAGTATATAAATAGGATTGAATGTTACAGATGGAAATGTTATGAATATCAGGTCATGTATTCCATATTACCCCTTGTATGTTATGGGGAGATGCTGCCGAATTTTTCTTAGATTGTGTAGTACCCATTGACTAGTTCTTCAGTAATTCTTGGAATGGGGTGTTACAGGAAGCTAGCTGGGTGACCATCCGCCCTTGTCTTCTCCCATCTCAGGGAGGGCGTTACCGGCCTTTGGCCTATCTTAGCGACTTTACCACACAAAAGGGGGACAACCGGTCCTCTTATACCTTTCAAGTGAACCTAGTACTTTGTGCACATGAAAATTTCATAAAAACAATCTTTAATATGCTACAAAGATTTTCATTCAGAAATTTTATAACACATTATTTTTCATAACATTTATCCAAGAAATTTCGCAAGATCATATTGTAACCAAAAGAATCATCTCAATACATATTTAACTAAGGAATGACTATCATTAAATACTTTAGAAATAATTTCAATAATCACATTAAAGTAGTTAGACTGAAAGTTGCATTTATTTAAAACAATTTAGAAAACAAAATCATTTAAAAATTTGCTTGCTTACCTGTCTCACGTTAGCTTTCCGAATCTACCTTTTCTTTGCCCTTACCTACGTGAGAATGATATAACATTCATATATTTCTTTTGCTTGCATTCAACTTAGTTTTCGAACACATTTTCATTAACATACATAATCTATTTGACTTTTCAAGTTGTTATGCACATATAACACATACTTGTGTATTACATCGGTTATTACACAACATGTTCAATCCCATAAGTAAGGTAATCATTCAATCATTTAATTATCATCATTTAAAGGTTCATTACCTTCTATACACCATATGTCACTTATTTTCCAAAAATTTATGCATCAATGCTCATTTTAAGAACTCGTTGTTGCCTTAAGCCTCACTAATTAATCCCAAAATTTGAGATTATCCTTATGCATCTAAACGGAAATAAAATCATGTAATTTATCATATTTTCATGCATTTTTTGCAATTAATCAATTTATATAAGTCATTTACTACTTATTCATGTTCATCCTTCCACATATACCTATTTCACAACACATATATGACGCATTTCATAAAATTTTCCAAATCAGCTACTTTATTAAAAATGATTAACACCCTTAATTAACACTTTATTTAGGGTATTTTTATGAAATTTTAATCAATTAATCATAGGATTCCAAAATAGCAACTTTGGAACCCATTTTTCACACTTTCAACATACCTTTCGATACTTAAACCAAAACAGATTTATAATCCAGAATTTTCAACAACTAATCCAACTTTTCCTAACCCAAATTCAGGGTATTAACACATATTTTACATCCATAATTCAACTCCTTTCAAAATAGCAACTTTCATGTACATATTGGGTACCCTTTTCGACCCATTTCGAATATTCCTAAACATGCCCTAAAGTTCCAGATTTAAGGCAAAGTTAATTCATTCATTTTGGACATTCAAGGTACACTAAATTTAGAGTAATTTACCCTTTAAATCATCCATAATTTATTTAGGCATACTTATACAACATCTATATCACAAAAATATGGAAATCGAGTCTTATACGTAACCTTGAATTCCATTCTTTCTAAAATTCATATCTTAGGCTTAAATCAACATATATATTTCAAGAAAACATGATTCATAGCCTAAACATGACACTAATTCAAAACAACACTTAATATATGCATTTGGGATATTTCAAGTTAGGTTTTCAATCCATATTCAATCCTAATCTCCATTTCAACTCCTTAAATCATTGAAATTCATATATATCCTTAATACTCATTCAATATTCAATCAAATGGCATGCTAAATCACCATTTAAGGATTCTTTTTGAATCATATTCATATCCATAAACTTGGAGTAGAAATCTTGAAATCAAAGGGTTTGGCGCCCCGGCCCGAGCGTCACAACCTTACCTCAGGATCTATCGATTGGTAAATGTAAATCAGGATTGTTGCCCTGATCACGCGGTGGGTTCTTATTGGATATTTATCCAATTAATCCTAACTCCTTAGGATTTCATATCATTCCACTTGTTTCAACTTTCCATCAAATGCCTTTCTAGGCCATTATATCACTTAAGAATTATTCATGTCATCTCATAACCTTCATACTTAACCATATCATGATATTTCATGCCTTAGCATTTACCAATAAAAATTTTCAACAATCCATAGGCATAAGACATAACATAATCCTTCTAAGACATTAAATAACTATTTAATGTCATCATTCATATAACCATTCAACCCTTAGGTTCATACACAGGTAACTTGTAGAAATCCATTTATCCTTGAATCTCCACCTGTGCTCCTTGCCTCCTTCCTTTCACCTGTCTATGGGTTTGGAAAACAAAACATGAGTTGAAATTCAACTTAATAAGCAAGCTTAGGGTTTTCATGCAATTCATTTTGAAAGCAACATTCTTTAAAAATATTTCTCTCCAATCAGTAGAGACACTTAGCAAGTGATCAACTACCTATGGAGCAGAAACTTTTTCATAAACCTTGCATTAACATTTCATGAAAACCATTCACTTAAACCATTCGCAAACATTTCATAAACATTGGATGTGCAAATTCATCATTTCCATTGATGACGTTATCCTTCATGTGACGGTACGCTAGCACGGGGAACACTTTTTCATAGCATGATCCTTTCCATCCTTGGCGCCGGACCTTCCGACTTGGCAACGTCAAGGGGGACTCCTTGTCCACTTACTACCTCGACTAGCCTACTTGATTTCCATTCCATTCATGACTTATAGTCACCATGGCATCATATACCCTCTTACACATGGAACTTGTCATTTTTATGTAGAGAATTCTTTGCACCATCCCTTTCGAAACATCGTTTCAACAAAACATCATATAAACTCATGTTTCAACACGTTTGAAGCATAATTGCGAAATCATAAGCAATCATTTATTTCAAAAGAAATAAACATTTCAATACGCATATAAACAAGGAATGGCCATCCTTAAACACCTTGTAATGAAAACTAAAATCATTTAGAAAGCTGCTTGCTTACCTCGCTTGCTTAGCTTCCCGTTTCGCTTATCCCTTTGCCTTTGCCTATACATATAAGAATGATATAACATTCATATATCTCCTTTTCTTGCATTCAACTCAGTTTTCCAACCCATTTTCATTAACATACATAATTCCTTCGACTTCTCAAGTCATTACACCCATATAGCACCTACTTATTACATGAGCTTTTACACACCCTATTTAATCCCATAAATAAGGTAATCATCCAATCACTTAATAATAATTCAATAATAATTATTTAATGTCTCATTACCTTTCTTAAGTCATTTTCCACTTATTTTCCAAAATTCACACATCGTTGCTCATTTTAGGCACACGTCGTTGCCTTAAGCCTCATTAATCAATCCCAAAATTTGAGATTAACATCATTAAATTATAAAAAGCAATATATTCCTAAAATTTATCATATTTTCATGCATTTTTGCACAAAACCAAATTACTTAGGTCATTTACCACTTATGCATGTCTATCCTTTCACATATGCCTATTTGGCAACACATATATGAGGCCTTTCATAAAATTTTCAAAGTCAGCAACTTAATCCACATTTCAGCATGATAATTATCCTTAATTAAAACTTTAATTAGGGTATTTTTATGGGATTTAAATCCACTAATCATAGGTTTCCAAAACAGCAACTTTGAAACCCATTTTTCACCCATTTAACGTGTCTCGTGACACATAACCCTAAGCAAATTTATAAATCCTAATTTTCAGTAAATAATCCACTTTTCCTTACCGAAATTTAGGTTATTAACACATATATCAATTTGGGTCATTTATACAGAGGTTTCATATTTGTTTTTTATTTGTTTCTCCAACTATCCACATATGCTGAAATTAGGCGTACTGAAATATCAAAATCTTAAATTAATATCAAATCAAGTATTTTTAATATAAAATTTCTTACATAACTTAATTACTTCATTAATTAACTGTCATAAAATTTTCAGTACGAAATATTGACATTACATATTTATTTTGTCATTTTTACCTTGCTGAACAGCAACATCCATTTTCAGACAGCCTGAATGACGTTATTTATGGGGTATATTTATACCTATCAAAACCTAACTTTTAATTTTTTTATATGATCCTTATTATGTCTTATATATCATGTAAAAGTTTCAACCCAAAATTGTTTGTATAAAAATTATTAAAAATCATTTTCTACAGCTGATTCTGTCACCCGTTTTACCCTGTTTAGATGAATCTTCTCAGATTTTTATTTTACAAAATACCTATCCTTTTAAGCTGAAAATTTGGTCGTTCCATAATCACCTCATAGGGATTCTTCCCAAAACTTTTCATTCTAAAATTCATCCATTTATTATTCCGTCCATATTTTAGTTTGCAACATCAAATAACTTCCAGATTTGAGACATAAAATCAAGATAATCATATACTTACTTCATTAAATGATAATTCCTCTTTTTCCCCTTCTTTCTTCTTCTCTTTTCTTCCTCCTTGGTGGCCTAGAGCTGGACGTGAGCTGCTGTTGCTTGGGGAAGAATTTTCAGCACTTAACCAATTTTCCAAAGTCCCTTCTATGTGAACGTGCATGGCCTTACATAGGTGCTGGATTTTCCAGCTATGTGGCCCACTTGGTGCTGCAATTCCACACTCCTTAAATGATCCCTTATCTACCATATGTGGTGGTACATTTGCAGCCAAGTAAAATCTGGTTTTACCTTTTACAAAAGTCAAAAAAAGCTACTTAAATCACAACCATCCACTTGTCCACAATTGCCCTTCTTTGCTTAGCCCTTAAGCAACTTGTTACTTTCTCTCCAAGAAAGACACTTTCCATCATAATTAGCTTAATCCATTCCATTCATCTCATAGATTTCATTATTTTATTCAATCATTTCAAATTTCATCTCAAACTGACGTTTCTACGTCAAGTTATGACCACTTGAATATATTTTTTGGATTTGGGAATAAAAAAATTAATTATCACCCTAATCCCAACATGATTCCATTAATCCAATCCATTCATAAAATTGGGCCCACCGTCGTGAGCTTACCTTTCAAATTTCATCGAAATCCGCCTTGTAGGCGTCAAGTTATGAATTTTCCATCATTTTTCACCTTAATTCCATAATTACACTTTAATCTCCATAAATTAAATTATGGTAATTAACATGATTATTCATGACACCTTGTCACCATTAAATCCTCATTAAGCCCCTCGGGTCATACTGACTCACTTTGGGCTCCGGCGATTAAATTTTTAATCACCATTTCCATTGGAAACCCTAATTCAAATTATCATAAAATTCTAAAATCATCCAAAATTTTCATTTAATTCACCTATAAATCACTTTTACATGTTCAATGCACAATTAAATCCTCCTTAGGTTGGGGTTTCACAAAGGGTCTAACACATCACATATGCCTTCTTGGTTGATGTAAACCTTAATCCAATTCAAAGCAAGCATTGTTTCCTTTCTTTCTTCCCTTCTTTCTCCTCCCTTTTCTTCCTTTCTTTCCTCTCTTTTTGCTAGGATTTTTGGGAGTGCAAGGCTGCTAGAGTTTAGGATGTTTGCTCCTTAGAAAAACATTTCTCTAACTCCCTTTTCTCATGGCCGTCCACCCCTTCTTATAAGGGCTGAATTTTTCAGCTTGTGGGCCCCACTTTGGACATGATTTGAGATAATTTTAATGCTCATTTATCCCACATATGTGTTTTCCAAATGGTGGCCAAGTAATTATATTTTAACTAGATTTTCTGTATGTTAAAATCTGCTCAAAATCACATCTTCTAGTTATCCCCTGTGCACGTCAAAATGCAGTTGCTTTTTCCATTTTTTCCACATAGGTTGCAGCTTAATTAATGGTAACTTATGTATCCTAATTAGTAGCTATCTCAGCTACTGATTTATCATAAAAAAAGAAAGAAAAAAATCCAACAATCAGGCCTCTTGAACGTCCCATTGGTAGCTTACCTTGGTGTCCACTATTTGCTCCATCAATTAGCTGCTGATCACAACGATTTTTGTTGGATTTTTCCACATGATTTGATGGCCACTACGTACCCTTGCATGCTAGCTACTTAGGTTTATATATCATATAAAAAAATGCAAAATTCCAAGTTGCAACACCCCCTTGGACATCCCATGCATGACACCCTTGTTATGTTATTTTGAGCTCTTCTTTTTAGCTCATTAATTCTAGCAAATGTTGCAGGGATTTTCCATACATATTAATGCATAAAATACCCTACATTTGACACATATTTGGAGCTAGTAAAATTGTGGCACCCTAAAACGAGACGTCACTTCCTTACCTCAAGATCTATCAATTGGTAAATATGAATCAGGATTGTTGCCCTGATCACGTGGCGGGTTCTTAATTGGATCTCGTCCAAATTTTTTTTTGTTTTCATCTGTCGTCATTCATAACTTTATATAGCAATCATCACACATTGTGACATTTCACTTGTAATAGAATTCATCATTTCATTCATAGCATCCTTTTATGTCTGTCATTATTCACTCAATCATTATACACATTATACTTGCATACATTTAGTCATTGACTCACATGAAACTTAGAATTCTAACTAAGTTCATATACACATAAACATGAAACTTAGAATTCTAACTAAGTTCATATACACATAAACATGAAACTTAGAATTCTAACTAAGTTCATATACACAAGTAGCTTACCTTAGCATATTCGTGCTTTTTCATTCCTCATAGCCTTCAAGGCTATCATCATGTACCTTCCTCCACATCTTAGGTTTACAACCTTCTGAGTTTCTCTGGTACCTGTCTAAGGGTTGGGAAAACAAAACGTGAGTGACAACTCAGTAAGCAAGCATTTTATCTTTAGGGCAAGACTTCCTTGAAATGTTTTTTCATAAACATCGGGAATACCTTTTTCCTGAGGACATGTATATATCCTAAAATATCATTGTGAAATCCTCTGTTTATGAGGACAATTTTATGTCCTTGAATGTTTTCATAAGACATTCATTCTTAAAATCATTTACAAGCCGCGCCTGGGCTTGTTAAGGCAAAACATATACGTTTTACCTTCTCTAATGAGTTCCTTTTAATCTTATATAAACATTTTTAATGTTCATAGCCATTACATGAAATCAACGGTTTTCAGTGGACGTTTTATGTCCAAAACATTTTTCTTATAAATACTTAGGCAAAGGGGGACATCCTCATGTCCTAAAATATCATTAACATAATTCATCATAAAATCCTTTAGCCAAGAGACATTTTATGTCTCAAAACATTTTTCATATAGCTTCCTTTGGTTATAGACATTCATATGTCCTAAAATACTTTTTATTTCAACACATTAACATTGGACATTCTCATGTCTATAAACCCTTATTATTTAAGCTCTTTAGAAAAGGACATTCTCATGTCCAATCCAAGTTTTACATAAATCTTTTTCATAACCCCCGTCTTAGGGCTTGTTTATAGCAAACAAGGCAAATAAAATACATAAACAATTTTCATAACTGCATTTGCATAAAAACATTTCCTTTTATTCTCATTATTTACACTTTTGTATAAAACACCCTTTCTTTTAGGGTAACTTATGCATATTAGCTCATAAAAATCTCTTTTAGGATAACTTTTTGTATAGTTGCTTTTATATCCCAATCTTTGGACTTTTAAAAGCAAAATGTATACAAATGCATTTCTCCCCATCCAGTAGTGACACTTAGCAAGTGATCATGCTACCTTTTGGAAGAGAATCCTTAACAACATGCTAGCCCAGCGATTGTTTATTTATCCTGCTCCCATCTCAGGGAGGGCGCCGCTGGCACTCCTGTCATCCCTTAGCGACTTGGCCTTACATAGAGTGGGCTTCGGTCATCCCAACTGTGCTCTACAACTTGCTTACTACTTGTACTGGTGCACCGTACGTTATTATGATTGACCGTAGTCCGTTTGGTTTAAAGAACCACAGACCGCAGCCCATGTACTTTTAAACCGAGATCATAGACCGCAGCCTGCATCCATATGCATAAAAATCTTAGACTGAAGTCTATATTTAAGAATAATTTTTAAATACACATCACAGACTGCAGTCCATGTCAACTTGTAAGTGAGCGCACCCACTTTAATAAGTTGTTATTTGAAATCCAGTTTTAGGATTACCTTCCTTAAATTCCTTTCGAAACATTTTAAGTAAAATATTTTGATAAAAATTTGAAATATTTGAGAAACAATACATCTAAAACTCTTTTAATAAAAGAATTTCAAAACTTTTGGATTTCCATAAATAAATCATATTTTTCTCGAAATTTTCTTGGTTTTTATTTCAGGACCTTTTGTTTACAAAAGTTATGCAATTATGCTATGCCCTTGTCAATAGCCTAAAATTTTAATAATTGTCCACATATCTATTATTTTTATGTATAGGGAAATGGCACAGTCTTTTGTATGTCATTAAGCAACCTAAAATCAAACGATTTTATGAAATCAATCATAGGAGGTTGGTCATCCTTAAATCCCTTTCAACACATCCGTAGAAACATTTTTCCAACATTTTCGACATAGATTTCCTTGTCTAAAGGAAATCAAAACTTTTCGAATATCATTTTAAAACATATGGACTATGTCCAAATCATCATTTACTATTTAATTATCTTGACCTAGCAAACAATTCTTTTCATAATGAGTGTTTATTATAAGTTACTGTAGAAATAACTCAAAACTTATTTACAAACAATATTTTGTGAAAAAGTGTAAAATTTCCTTTTTCTTATAAAATGCTGTTAAATAATATCATATAGAACTTGCTTGCTTAAAAATAAATTCTTAAAACCATCAATATCTAACATGAAATCCTTAGAAAATATTAGCATGGAGAACTTGCTTACTCATAAGCAAAATTCTCAATTCCATTAACTTGAAGCATTCCCGTCCTTGACAATACTTAGGATAAATTATTTATCTTAAGAAGTGTCGCTTGCTTTCCATGAAGCAAACCTTAAAACTTTTCATCAAAGTCATCATTTTTCCAAAACTTATGGGTTTGCATTAAAGTTATCATATTCAAAACTATTGCTTGCCCATTCGTTAAAACATTGTGAAACCCTAACCTACGTAGGACCCATATGTATGTATTGAACATGTATATGATGATTATTTGTGAATTATGGAATTATGAAGGCATTATCTGATTTTTGCTAATTATGGCAATTAGGGTTATGGATTAGCATTAATGATGTGATTAAGCATTTTGAGCCTAAGTGAGACAATGGGTTTGGAATGAATTATTTGTGACTTAAATGTGCAAATATATCATGAAAAATCATTTTCCATTATTTAAAATGAATTATGGGAATTATTATAAAAATTGACAAGATTGATGGAAAATATTGGAAAATTCATAACTCAACGCCTAAAAGGCAGATTCAATTGAAATTCGAAATGAAAATTGTTAATGATGAGCTTGGTATTATGGAATGAAAATATTATGAAAATTCTTGATGAAATGAGAATTATGAATTTTTAAGTATATGTTCATTTCAACCGTTAACTTTAAACGGCTATATCGGGAGCTAGAAAACTCGGATTAAGTTGAAATTTGAAATGGTTGAATGGAATGGTGAGATGTTTATTTTGGATGTTTTGAATTAATCATGGAATATTGGAAAAATGCCTGCATTGAAAAAGGTGGCTATGGTTGACTTATGCTCCAAGAGAGTACCATATCATTAATGTAAAGGTGCAGGATATGATGGCATGTAAATAAATGGATTATGAGGTGTCCATTGCAGGAAATTTTGAGGGAATTTATGCATTTAAATAAAATTAATAATTCCATGAATTATCCAACTATTAAATGCTTCATATGATGAAGCTACATAAGCATAGGCCAATGGTAGCCAAGGTGGCTATGCATGGGATGTCTAAGGCTATTTGGGCTGTCAAAATTGATTTTTTTTTATTTCTTAAAAATGCATAAATGTTGCAGGAATGCAAGTACATGATATGTGCATACAATAATGGAGATTTGTAGCAATTAAAAAATGGAAAAAGGTAGGTATATACTGCTGAAAATGTGGACAGCTTATGGTGGAGAAAAATATGATTTTTGGTGTTAAGTTGCTGCAATATTTGTTGAATTTATTTACATAAAATTAATGCATGAATTAGAGGGTAATTAGAGGCATAAATTACCCACATTTTTTCATGAAATAAAAATGAAAAAAATGAATAAAAATCTGGACAGATTGGACGTGAATTGGAGATGCATGGGACGGTCAAAGATGATGAAATTTTTGACTTTTGAAAATGGTAAAAATATAAATTTACTTGGTTGAAAACGTGCCAGCCCATATGGTAGATAAGGGAGCATTGAATGGGGGTGGAATTGCAGCACCAAGTGGGCCCCACTACTGGAAAAAAATCCAGCTCTTATAAGCCATGCACGATCACTTGGAGAGAGGCTTGAGAAAATTTCTAAGTGTGGAATTTCCACCCCAAAGCCAACCCAGCAGCTCACGTCCATATTTTCCAGAAAAAGGAGGAGAAAAACCAAGGGAAAAAGGAAGGAAACTTGAAGAAGAAATCATCTCCAAGCATGAGGGTTTAAGTTGGCTCAAAAACAAGTAAGTATGTGATGATTTTGAATTGTTTAACTTGGGTTCTTAAACTCAAAACTTGAGAATGGAAAGCATGCTTAGTAAATCTATAAAATATCTATTTTACATGCTTTTGAATGAATATGACATGAGTTTTAGGATTTATGAAAGAATTTTCATGTTTGGGTAGATGGAAATGACGATATTTACGTGTTTCAAGTGAGAAAACCCAACTTGAAAAATCTAAACATCCATAATGTGTTGCCGCATGGTTTAAATGTTGTATTTCTATTATTAATCATGATTTGATGAAGAACATGTGTTGCTTTCAGCTTAAGAAATGGATTTTAGCAATTATGGAACGTGAAGTAGGGTTTATGACCCGAAATTGCGAGATATATGCAAAAAAATCCTATGGAAATGGGTGTACATGTTCTAAAACGTTTATGTAGGGTAAAATACCCTAGGATTAAGGTATAATTTATTCCCAAAAGGATTTAGGAAAATGAGATCCATAACTGATTTTTATGAATTTTTGAAGTAATGCATGTATGGAGTAGAAACGGGTCTCAAAACGTGTGGGTTACCCGCTGTTTTGAGAAATGGAAATTTATGAATGTTGAATATGTGTTAAACCCTAGAAAATGGGTTGAGAAAAGTGGATATATTTCTGGAAAATTCGGATTTTAGGGCTGCCCATAGTTATGTGTCAAAAGACACATTAAACGGGTGGAAAACGGGCTCCAAACTTGCTGTTATGGGAACCTATGACGAATGGATTTTAAACCCCATGAAAATACCCTAAGTAAAGTGGTATTAAAGGGTAATTATACTACTGGAAAATAAGATGAAATGTGGCTTAGAGGATTTTATGAAACTCCATACGTATGTATAGCAAAAAGGGGCATATGTGAAAGGGTTAGATGGGCTTATGTGAGAAATAACTTGTGAAAAATAATTTTATGAAAAAATGCATAAAATATGATGAAATTCATGAATATAAGTCTGTTTTACATAATATGATGTGAAATTCCAATTGTGGAATTTTATAATGCCATTTATGATGATAACGGGTGTTTGAAACGGACGTCGATGAAGGAATGGTGGTAAAAATGTGATAAATAGCAAAAAAAAGGGGTTAAGAAACCTACGTATAATGATTTATGAATGAATTTATGAAATTTGAAATGGATACCCTAATTTTAGGGTTATGCTTGTTGGAAACAATGTTTAAAACAATAAAAATTGACCAAATCTTGAGTTTCGATGATTAACAAGAACTAATTTGAGTATATAAAAGGTACTAATGTGTTTGCTAAATGTTTAAGGAAAGCAAAGAGGTCAAGTCGATCTTCAAGTCGACTTGGACTTCGACTTGGGTGAAGTCGATCCCAAAGTCGACTCAAATATCGACTTGAGAATGAATCCCAAAAAGCAACAGGTGAAGTCGCAGGTCAAGTCGACTCCACTTGCGACTTGGGAAGTCAAGTCGCAGACGAAGTCGACTCCAGAATCGACTTCAAACGAAAGAAAATGTCCAGCGTTGATTTTGGGGGCACGAAGCTGCCCAAGTCGCAAACGACGTCGACTCCAGGTGCGACTTGGGTCAAGTCGCAGACAAGGTCGACTCCAACTTCGACTTGAGGATTTTAGACTTGAAGATTGAAGTTTCAAGCTTATTCCAAGGATCATATTGAACTTGTTCAAACCCAAATGAGATGAAAAGTTCATTCACAAAGAAACAACTTAAGATTCTTGAAGATCAAAGCTAAGATTCATATTCAATGTTCAAATCAAGTCTATCAAGCCAAGGCAAATGTTCAAGCCTATTCAAATAAGGCAACACCCAAGTTATGGAGACCAAGTGAGTCCAAGACTAAGCGAGGAACAAGCATATATCATGCAAGGACTCAAATAGCTCAAAAGCTTTGCAAGGATCAAGCCAAATCTTGAAGAACAAAGCAGCTTCAGCAAAACCCGAGCCAAGTCGCAGGCTAAGTCGACTTCAGGTTCGACTTGAGTCGAAGTCTGAAACCAAGTCGACTAAAACTCAGACTTGGAAAATTGGAAGAACTGGAGTCGCAGACGAAGTCGACTCCAGATGCGACTTGGGTTGCCAAGTCGCAAGCCAAGTCGACTCCATCTTCGACTTGGGTATAACGTTCAAATTTTCGAACGTTGGAGTTCATTTATTGCGCACCAACCACCTCCACAACGTTCATATTTTCTTCCCTCTATAAAAGGACCCTCAAATGAACGTGAAATATATACAAGAACATTACAAGACACTACTATATACTCTACAAAGTCCAAAGAGAGAAAAGAAGATCTAGAAAGGAATCCTATTTGCTTTTCTCCATTTCTGAGTGGTTCGTATACATTCTAAGGAAGAAGAAAGCTTCAAGTTGCTAGCCTTCATCAATATTCATCCAAAGCTGCTTCTACAACTTCTTCCTCATGCTAAATCTGCCTACACAAATCTGTAAAGTGTAGTTTCATTTATTTCATTGTCTTGTTGTATAAATCTTGATTTAGCTTGGGTAGCTAAGATCAAGTATATGCAAAGTAGGGTGTGATTGGAGTGAGACTCATCACCTACTTTTGCATGTGAGTTGTTTATGCCCCCTAGAGCTAGAATCTAGAAGAGAGCAAGTGGCTCTAGTTGTATATGCCCCCTAGAGCTGAAATCTAGAAGAGAGCGGTGAATCTAAATGTATTCGTGGAATACATAGTGGAACCCAAGTCACAACAGAGTGTGAGCTTGGAAGAGTGGAGTAGGGAAGGTTTGCCCGAACCACTATAAATCTTGTGTTATATTTCTTTTTACTGTTTTATCTTTATTGCTCTCTAGCTCTTTTCTAAAGGGGATTAATTACTCAAGGGGTTAAGTCTTTTATTTACCAAAGAATTTTAAAGAACCCAATTCACCCCTCCCCTCTTGGGTTTTGCCACTAACTCGGGACCAACAAGTGGTATCAGAGCAGGTCTTTGAGTTTACCAAAGAGATCTTATCAATATGGCATCCCAATCTACTTCCGTTCCCGCTTTTGCTGAAGGCCAATCCTTTACAAGGCCACCGTTGTTTGATGGGAGCAATTTTGGATATTGGAAGCTTCGTATGAAGCAACTCATCATGGCTACCGACATGGATTCTTGGATTGCTATCCAAGATGGAGTAACCTTGCCTACCGATGAAAGAGCTTCCAAATGGACCGATGAGGAAGTAAGAATTGTTAAGAGCAACGCCAAAGCTATGAACTCTTTATTTTGTGATCTTACTGCTTCTGAATATGATAGAGTATCCTCTTGCTTAACCGCCAAAGAAATATGGGATACGCTAACCTCTATCTATGAAGGAACTTCTCAAGTCCAAGGGACGAGAAGAAATATATTGATTGGAGAACTAGAAAACTTTAGAATGCTAGATAGAGAAAACATCTCTGAAATGTTTGCTAGATTCTCTAAAATTACTAATGCTTTAAAAGGTCTTGGAAAGGCTATATCTGAATCTGAGCAGGTTATGAAAATTTTGAGAGCTCTTCCCGAGTCATGGACTCCAAAGATCACTGCGATAGAAGAAGCCAAGGATCTTAACACATTAAAGCTTGAAGACTTAATTAGCTCACTCATGTCACATGAGCTAATCAAGAGAAGAAATGAAGATCAACATAGGGGCAAAAGAGCAATCGCCTTGAAAGCCGCACAAGACACTGACGATACCTCCTCTTCTCAAAACGACGACGAGATTGCCCTACTCACAAAACGTTTCAGAAAATTTGTGAGAAAAGGCAAAAATTTCAGAGGTTTCAAAGAAAGAACTCCCAAAGAGAAGAAGAAAGAATCGACCAAATGTTACCAATGCGGCGGTTCGGGACATATGCAAGCTCAATGTCCAACTCCCGAAGAGAGCAAGGCAAAAGAACAAAGAAAGGATCGAGGGGACAACAAAAGATTCCAAAAATACAAAGGTAGAGGCATGTACGTAAACGATGAGGAATCTACAACGAGTAACTCCTCAACCGACGAAAACGAGGCGGAAGAATGTGCGAGAATTTGCTGCATGGCACAAATCGAACAAGAAGAACGAATTACCTCAACAAAATGCACAAGCGATGAAGAGGTAAGTTCCAAACTCTCCCATTCTAAATCAAGTTTTACTTCCTTTCAAGAATGCCTCAAATGTACTGAATTAGATGAGCTACAAACTGCATATGATTCATTATATGAAGAAATGAAGAAATTAGGAAGCAAGTTTACAATTAAGAAAAGACAATGTGATGCAACAATAATTGTAAATGGTAAACTTGCAGAAAGATTAGACAAATTGAAAGATGAAAATGATCTGCTGAAAAAGGAGAACAAATCATTAAATGAATCATTAGCTAAGTTCTCTAATCCAGGAGAAAGTGTCAAAATGTTTTTGAATATGACCTCCCAAACACATAAAAGAGGTCTTGGGTATCATACATTTGAGCAAGGAGAAAGTAGCAAATCAAATGTACAAATACTTGAGAAACATCAAACTAAAAATGCATCTATGTACAAGCCACAAAAGAAAAATTTTAAGTGGACTAGAAGACCAACATTTGAACCATTGCATACTTGGAGGCCTACTCCAAGATTACCTATGGCTTGTAATTTCTGCAATAAAATAGGACATAAAACTTACAAATGTAATTTTAAGAAATTATATGACCATGGTGCAAAATTAGTTTGGGTTCCAAGAAACACAAGATTTGGGCTAGAACAACAAAAATTGATTTATATTACTAACCCAAATGGACCCATAAAATGGGTACCAAGGAGATAAGATTTATTTGCTTATTTTTCAGACATGTCTTAAGGCAAAGGCAAACAATGAATGGTTTATGGATAGCGGTTGCTCAAGGCATATGACCGGTGAAAGAAGTTTATTTCACAAACTTAAGCCTTGTAATGATGGAATGGTTGCCTTTGGCAATAATGAAAAAGGTAAAATTAAAGGTAAAGGAAATATACATAGTATTTCAAATGCATGCATGGAAGATGTTTTGTTTGTTGAAGGACTCAAACACAATTTAATGAGCATTAGCCAATTATGTGATAAAGGATACAAAGTTGTGTTTGAATCATCTATATGTAATGTATTTGATGGAGAGCATATCATGTTTAGTGGTAAAAGACATGGAAATGTATATTTGGTTTCACTTGATGAATTGAATGGTCAATGTCTAATGGCCATTGATAATGATCCATGGGTTTGGCATAAAAGGCTTGGACATATAAACATGGGAAACATAAAAACCCTATGGAAAAAGAGTTTGGTAGAAGGATTACCAAGATTGAAATATGACAAAGACAAGATTTGCAAGGCATGTCAATTATCAAAACAACCCAAGATGCCTTTCTCTACCAAAAAGGAAATTTCCACCAATAAGCCACTTGAATTGCTACATATGGATCTATACGGGTCATCCGACATTCTAACCATTGGTGGAAAGAAATATGTATTTGTCATAGTTGATGATTTTTCAAGATTCACATGGATAATTCTCTTAGCTAGTAAAGATGAAGCCTTCTCTATGTTTGCAACATTTGTAAATTTGGTGCAAAATGAAAAACGAAGTACTATTGTGACCATAAGAAGCGATCATGGTGGCGAATTCGAAAACAAACGATTCATGGAATTTTGCAATGAAAAAGGAATTCACCACACATTTTCTGCACCAAGAACTCCACAAAAAAATGGAGTAGTAGAAAGGAAAAATAGAACTATACAAGAGATGGCTAGAACTATGCTAAATGAGAGCAATCTATCCAAGAAATTTTGGGGTGAAGCTGTAAGTACAGCTTGTCATGTATTGAATCGTGTCACCATTCGAGCAATCTTGAAAAAGACTCCATATGAACTATGGAAAGGAAGGAAACCGAATATCTCTTATTTTCATGCTTTTGGATGTACATGTTATGTTTTGAACAATGGAAAAACTAACTTGGGAAAGTTAGATGCTAAAAGTGATGAGGCTATATTTCTCGGATATTCATCAAATAGCAAAGCATATAGATTTTTCAATAAACGAAACCAAGTTGTTGAAGAATCCATACACGTTGTATTTGATGAAATTAACCAAACTCCGAGAAAGGAGGATGAACTAAGTGATACAGATGAGACAAAAGGCAAAAAACAACCAAAGGAACTTGAGCTCAAGCCAGAAAATCTCGTGGAGGAAGAGGTAAGTGAAGGTAATGATTCTTACAAACCCCCAACTGATTTGAAGTTCAAAAATGCCCATCCAATTGAACAAGTTATTGGAAATATATATGAAGGAGTGAAAACTAGAAGATCAAAACAAAACGTTTATGGTCAATAAGCCTTTGTATCTAAAATTGAACCAAATACCATTGAACAAGCTCTCAGTGATGAACATTGGATTATTGCAATGCAAGAAGAGCTAAACCAATTCGAAAGGAACAATGTATGGCATTTAGTTCCTAGACCAAATAATCACACTATCATAGGTACTAAATGGATATTTAGGAACAAATTAGATGAAAGCGGACTCGTAATTAGAAACAAGGCAAGATTAGTAGCCAAAGGGTATTCCCAAGAAGAAGGAATTGATTTTGAAGAATCATATGCACCCGTGGCTAGATTAGAAGCCATACGTATTTTACTAGCATTTGCTTCTCATATGAATTTCAAATTGTTTCAAATGGATGTAAAAAGTGCATTTTTGAATGGCTATCTGAATGAAGAAGTATATGTTGAACAACCCCCTGGCTTTGGAGAAAAGAATCAATCAAAGTATGTCTATAAATTGACCAAAGCATTATATGGACTAAAACAAGCTCCAAGAGCTTGGTATGAAAGATTGAATAAATTTTTGATTGACCATGAGTTTCAAAAGGGGAAAGTAGACACTACTCTGTTCATTAAATATAAAAATAAAAATATTTTAATTGTGCAGATTTATGTTGATGACATAATATTTGGTGCTACTGACGAAAAACTTTGTCAAGAGTTTTCTAAGATAATGCAGAGCGAATTCGAAATGAGTATGATGGGAGAATTAAATTTCTTCCTTGGACTGTAAATCAAGTAACAAAGTGAAGGAATATTTCTAAATCAGTCCAAATACGCCAGAGAGATGCTCAAGAAGTTTGGAATGCAAAATAGCAAAGGAGCAAATACTCCAATGAGCTCTACAATCAAGATCGATGCGGACGAAAATGGTAAAAGTATCGATCAAACACTTTATAGAAGCATGATAGGATCCTTGCTATACTTAACTGCTTCTAGACCCGATATCCTATTTAGTGTTTGTATGTGCTCTAGATTCCAAGCATGTCCAAAAGAATCACATCTACTTGCTGTAAAAAGAATTTTTAAATATTTGTTAAAAACTACAAATCTTGGACTATGGTATCCAAAGGGGTCAACCTTTGATCTAATCGGCTATTCGGATGCAGACTTTGCCGGATATAAAGTAGATAGAAAAAGTACCAGTGGAACTTGTCAATTTCTTGGACATATGCTAGTTTCATGGCATTCAAGAAAACAAACAAGTGTTGCACTATCTACTGCGGAAGCCGAATACATAGCCGCCGGTAGTTGTTGTGCCCAATTACTTTGGATGAAACAACAGTTGAAAGACTATGGTATTGATTATGTTGATATTCCTATTAGATGTGATAATACAAGTGCAATTTGTTTAACTAAAAATCCTGTACCGCATTCAAGAACCAAGCATATTGATGTGAGACATCATTTTATTCGTGAACATGTTGAGAATCATGATGTATGCTTAGAATATGTGAAAACGGAAGACCAAATTGCTGATATCTTTACCAAACCACTAGCTAAAGAATCATTCTGTAAGATTAGAAATGATATGGGGATGATAGAGCTAAATTAGGAAAAATTAAAGCAAGAAGCCAAAATTTGAAAAAGGCAAACTGATGGGTCAAGTCGACTCCGCCAAGTCGACTTGGGAAAGCGAAGTCGACTCCGCTATCAAAGCGAAGTCGACTCCAAAGGGGTCAAAGTCGACTCCGCACTACGTGCGAAGTCGACTCCAGGGAACCGAAGTCGACTTCGCCTAGGGCAAAGTCGACTCCGCGCGCGCGACCGTCCGCCTTCCTCATCTCCTTCTTCTTCTTTCCCATTTTCCTTCTTCTTCCTCATTTCTCGTTCTTGCTCCTGCGATTACTTCTTCCTCTCCGACGATATCTTTTCTCCAGCTAGAAATCCATTTCTCCCTTCCGGCGACCCTCTCCTATCCGGCAGCAATCCATTTTTCTCTAGCAATTGCCGCTCCACCTATTTCCGGCAAACAGATCCTCTCTCTCTCTCGCCCCTCCGGCGAGCAACTGCATTTTTTTTTCTCTTTCTCGGAAAGCTCTCTTCCCACTCCGGCAGATTTCTCTCTCTGTCTCCGGCAAAACAGCCATTCCAGTTTCTATCTTTCTCTCACAGCTTTCTCTCTCAGTTCTTTCCAATCTCTCAGCTCTCTCTCAGTTCTCTCAAGTTCTCACTTTCTAGTCACAACTTCAGCTCTGTTTTCTTCTCTCTCAGTTTCCAACTTCAATCCAATGGCCCCAAAACCAAGAATTCCAAAGAAAGCAGTCTCAAAACCATCTCTAAAGCCTATGCCTAGACCTTCAAGGTCAACCACTGAGGAAGAGGTGCCCAGAAGGCAAAGAACACCCGCAAAACGGCCACGAGAGGAACCTTCGACCTCGACGGGTAGGCGGGTTCGTTTCCAAACAACAACGCAATCAACTGATCAAACTCAAAGATCAGAAAGTCGACCTGAAAGCTCTTACTCTTCAAGGATTCCTATCAAGAAGGGGCAAGTTCTAAAAATGCCCACTACTTATTTCAGGACAGAGCTACAGCATAGTCGCTTCTACAGAAACTTCTATGAACGAAAGGTATTCATTCCTAAGATCATAGATTTCAAGTTCCTCAACGACTATGAGTTCGACATAGAAGAGTTGTTGGATTTCCAAGGATGGATACAACTATTCAAATCCGATGAACGGATCTATCCTGATCTCACAAGACAGTTTTATTATTTATGGGACGACACCAAGTTTTGCACTTATGTCAAAGGCACTGAAATACAGTTTGGGGGTAGCAACCTCCCAGATCAAGACAGAGCCCTGAGAAGAATTGGAAACATTCTTCAAGT
This sequence comes from Annona cherimola, assembly GCA_030490835.1. Classification (NCBI taxonomy): domain Eukaryota; kingdom Viridiplantae; phylum Streptophyta; class Magnoliopsida; order Magnoliales; family Annonaceae; genus Annona; species Annona cherimola. The sequence continues at coordinate 49,477,619 of CM059977.1, read as the reverse complement.
ACCCTTTGATGAAGAGAGGCTTTCCCAGGATCTGACAGTGGACCAGATCTACAATGAGTTAACAAAAAGCAACAAATACCATCCAGGTACCAAATTTCTGCATTACATGGATCTTCCTCCCAGACTCAGGGTCATCCGTTTGCTAATAGCCCACTGTATCTTGCCAAAAGGAGGCGGAAGAAATCAACTCAATCCACAGGAAGCAGTGATCTTATGGAAATTGGTCAATAAGGTGAAGATCAGTCTTCCTAGACTCTTCCTTGAAGCCCTGGCAAATAAAAAGGAGAACCCACGGGGTGTGCTACCGTATGGATCCTGGATCACTTTGATCCTGGAAAGGTGCGATGTAGACATCGACGGGGAACCATATGAAGTTCCAAAGACAACAAACGCCATCAACAGGGCTTTGCTCCAACGCATGAAGATCAATTTGGAGCAGTTTAGGGATGATAGAATCCGGGAGAAGCTTGGCGAGCCAGTCCTAGAACAAGAGGACAATGCACAAGCTGAGGGGGAGCAAGCTCCCGAGGCATCGCCTGAACGGCCTGCATCTCCTCTGTCACACGGATCACATTCTCCTCAAGGATCCGTTGCACCCGAACGCGTGCCGCCTACTTCAGATCAAATGGCTGCACTTCAAAGCCTCAAAAACGAGATCTTGGATGCTATGGGTCATCAAGAAGATAGGATGACTAGCCTAGTGACCGGTGTGCTGAATGCTATCACTGATATGCATTCCCGACAAGATCACATGGATCGGGAACTGCGTACCATCAAATATCACCTCGCCTCCGGACGTCACAAGAAGAGGCCTATGCCCGAACTCGATCCATACGAATCGGGTTCAGTTCATAAAGCAGCATCTCCCGATCATGATATCTCCATCTACTCATCTGCCCAAAATCGTCCTATCAAACCAATCTTATATCTGATCTCTCAATTTCAATTCACAAAATCATTAAGAGTTGATCGATTTTTGATAGATTTTTGATAGTTTGACAAAAAGGGGGAGATAGAATAGGTGAGTTGAGTAAAATTTTCTTTTGGGTTGGGTAGTTTTGTATCTAGGTTTCATTTTTGTTTTGTATTGCATTTTGAAACTTGATATATATATATGCTATTGATGAATGTTATGTTTGCTTAATAAAGTATTCAATATGATTTGCTTGAAAGGTATCCAATATGCCAAAATGGTTGAAATTTCAAAAAGCTCTGACCTATATGACAAATGCTCTGTTGTTCAAAAGACATATGAACATGATTAATGATTGAAAGGTATCAACTCAAATGAAGTTTTGTCAATCATCAAAAAGGGGGAGATTGTTGGAAACAATGTTTAAAACAATAAAAATTGACCAAATCTTGAGTTTCGATGATTAACAAGAACTAATTTGAGTATATAAAAGGTACTAATGTGTTTGCTAAATGTTTAAGGAAAGCAAAGAGGTCAAGTCGATCTTCAAGTCGACTTGGACTTCGACTTGGGTGAAGTCGATCCCAAAGTCGACTCAAATATCGACTTGAGAATGAATCCCAAAAAGCAACAGGTGAAGTCGCAGGTCAAGTCGACTCCACTTGCGACTTGGGAAGTCAAGTCGCAGACGAAGTCGACTCCAGAATCGACTTCAAACGAAAGAAAATGTCCAGCGTTGATTTTGGGGGCACGAAGCTGCCCAAGTCGCAAACGACGTCGACTCCAGGTGCGACTTGGGTCAAGTCGCAGACAAGGTCGACTCCAACTTCGACTTGAGGATTTTAGACTTGAAGATTGAAGTTTCAAGCTTATTCCAAGGATCATATTGAACTTGTTCAAACCCAAATGAGATGAAAAGTTCATTCACAAAGAAACAACTTAAGATTCTTGAAGATCAAAGCTAAGATTCATATTCAATGTTCAAATCAAGTCTATCAAGCCAAGGCAAATGTTCAAGCCTATTCAAATAAGGCAACACCCAAGTTATGGAGACCAAGTGAGTCCAAGACTAAGCGAGGAACAAGCATATATCATGCAAGGACTCAAACAGCTCAAAAGCTTTGCAAGGATCAAGCCAAATCTTGAAGAACAAAGCAGCTTCAGCAAAACCCGAGCCAAGTCGCAGGCTAAGTCGACTTCAGGTTCGACTTGAGTCGAAGTCTGAAACCAAGTCGACTAAAACTCAGACTTGGGAAATTGGAAGAACTGGAGTCGCAGACGAAGTCGACTCCAGATGCGACTTGGGTTGCCAAGTCGCAAGCCAAGTCGACTCCATCTTCGACTTGGGTATAACGTTCAAATTTTCGAACGTTGGAGTTCATTTATTGCGCACCAACCACCTCCACAACGTTCATATTTTCTTCCCTCTATAAAAGGACCCTCAAATGAACGTGAAATATATACAAGAACATTACAAGACACTACTATATACTCTACAAAGTCCAAAGAGAGAAAAGAAGATCTAGAAAGGAATCCTATTTGCTTTTCTCCATTTCTGAGTGGTTCGTATACATTCTAAGGAAGAAGAAAGCTTCAAGTTGCTAGCCTTCATCAATATTCATCCAAAGCTGCTTCTACAACTTCTTCCTCATGCTAAATCTGCCTACACAAATCTGTAAAGTGTAGTTTCATTTATTTCATTGTCTTGTTGTATAAATCTTGATTTAGCTTGGGTAGCTAAGATCAAGTATATGCAAAGTAGGGTGTGATTGGAGTGAGACTCATCACCTACTTTTGCATGTGAGTTGTTTATGCCCCCTAGAGCTAGAATCTAGAAGAGAGCAAGTGGCTCTAGTTGTATATGCCCCCTAGAGCTGAAATCTAGAAGAGAGCGGTGAATCTAAATGTATTCGTGGAATACATAGTGGAACCCAAGTCACAACAGAGTGTGAGCTTGGAAGAGTGGAGTAGGGAAGGTTTGCCCGAACCACTATAAATCTTGTGTTATATTTCTTTTTACTGTTTTATCTTTATTGCTCTCTAGCTCTTTTCTAAAGGGGATTAATTACTCAAGGGGTTAAGTCTTTTATTTACCAAAGAATTTTAAAGAACCCAATTCACCCCTCCCCTCTTGGGTTTTGCCACTAACTCGGGACCAACAATGTTGTGGCGCCCCGAACCGAGACGTCACTTCCTTACCTCAAGATCTATCGATTGGTAAATGTGAATCAGGATTGTTGCCCTGATCACGCGGCGGGTTCTTAATTGGAATATGTCCAAAAAAAAATTTCGATTATTCATCTGTCATCATTCAAAATCTTGACATGACAATCATCATACATTGTAATATTTCACTTGTAATAAAATTCATCATTTCATTTAAAGCATCTTTACATACCTGTCATTATACACTGAATCATTGTATAAATCATACTTTCATACATTCAGTTAATTCACATGGAACTTAGAACTCTAGCTAAGTTCGAATATACATAAACACATAGCATCTTTACCTGCCTTTCTGCAGTGAAAGATTCCTTGTCCTCAGTATCATATGTTATATCATACATCCATACATTCAACCATTGAATCATATTCAGAACTTAATATTCTCATTAAGTTCATATACACATTAGCTTACCTTAGCATATTTATGCTTTTCCATTTCTCATAGCCTTCAAGGCTATCATCATGTACCTTCCTCCATGTCTGAGGTTCGCAACCTTCTGAGTTTTCTCGGTACCTGTCTAAGGGTTTGGAAAACAAAACGTGAGTGACAACTAAGTAAGCAAGCATTTTATCTTTAGGGCAAGGCATCTTAAAAATCTTTTTCATAAACATTGGGAATACCTTGTTCCTGAGGACATGCATACCTAAAATACCATCATGAAATCCTTTGTTTATGAGGACAATTCCATGTCCTTGAGTATTTTCATAAAGCATTCATTCTTAACATCATTTACAAGCCACGCCTGGGCTTGTTTAGGCAAAACATATACATTTTACCTTTGATGATGAGTTCCCTTAAATCTTATATGAACATTTTTAATGTTCATAGCCATTACATGAAATCAATCTGTTGCCAGTGGACATTTTTCGTCCAAAACAACATAAACACTTAGGCAACGGAGACATCTCATGTCTCAAAACTATTGAAAATATGTGGAAAACTAGCTAAATCTATGTTTTGATGATTAACAAATCAATTTGAGTAAGTCTTGGCTACTAACATGTTTGTGGAAATGTTTAAGGCATATACATTTGAAGAAAATAAAGCATGGAAAGCCAAGTCGTTCTCCAAGTCGACCCCAAGATCGACTTCAAGAAGCCAAATCTGTCCAGAGTTGAAAATGGGAGAAGAACAAGTGAAGTCGCAGGCCAAGTCGACTCCACTTGCGACTTGGGAAGCCAAGTCGCAAACGAAGTCGACTCCAGCATCGACTTCAGTCGGGAAAATCACTCCAGAGCTGAATTTGGGATGGAAGAATGCTGAAGTCGCAAACGAAGTCGACTCCAGTTGCGACTTGGGCGAAGTCGCGGACGAAGTCGACCCCAAGTGCGACTTGAGTTTTTCCAAGATCAAAGATGCAGATTCAAGCTCATTCCCAAGATCAACTTAAGATCTCTCAAGACCAAATCAAGGATACAAGCTCTTTATCAAAATCAAGTTTATCAAGCCCAAGGCAAAGATTCAAGCATGCTCCAAGATGAAGAAATAATCAAGTCATGAAGATCAATATGAATCAAAAGCAAGCAAGGTGCATGAATCTACCATGCAAGATTCAAGTTCTTCAAAGATTCACAAGGTTCAAGCTAATCCAAGAAGAATCAAAGTAAAGCTCTTCAAGAATCACAAGATCTACAAGTATAAGGAGCCATTCTAGAATGAAATCAACTAAAGGAAGAAAGCCAAACAAGATAGAAGCAAATCAATGAGGATCAAAGCATATTTTGCAAAGACCAAGTCAAGTCGCAACCCAAGTCGACTCCATGATCGACTTGAGTTGAAGTCTGAAGCCAAAGTCGACACAAGACTCAGACTTGGAACCTGAAGAGGTGAAGTCGCACCCGAAGTCGACTTCACCTGTGACTTGGGTCAAGTCGATGCCCAAGTCGACCTAATCTGGAACTTGAAGTTGCGACGGAGAAGCGAAGTCGCACCCGAAGTCGACTCCATCTGCGACTTGGGCGAAGTCGCATCCGAAGTCGACTCCGCCTACGACTTGGGTCGCAACGGTCGGAATTTATTCGAACGTTGGCGCATTTAATGCGCGCCAACCACCTTCTAACGTTCGGATTCCCTCCACAATTATAAAAGGCATTGAATGTGAATGAGGGAAGTAGCTGAGAATCATTAAGTGTGCTTAACTCCTATATTCAAGAGCTCTAAAGAGATCAAGCCATTCAAAGAGGAAGAACTTTGCTTCAAATTGCAAGAGCTACATTTCTGAATCTTCAAAGCCTACATTACGAGTTCTTCTCTGCGCCAAATTGCTTCTACACATCTGTAAAGTATAGACTCCTTTTGTTATTTCTTTTTGTTGTATTGAACTTGATTTAGTTTGAGGAACTAAGATCAAGTGTAAGCAAGGCAGTGTGTGATTGGAGTGGAACTCATCACCTACTTGTGCTGTGTTGTGTTGAAGCCCCCTAGAGCTGGAATCTAGAAGAGAGCAGTGACTCTAATTGTATTGAGAGAATACAATAGTGGAACCCAAGTCACAAGGAGTGTGAGCTTGGAAGAGTGGAGTAGGGAGGTTGCCCGAACTACTATAAAAATCTCATGTGCTTGATTTATATTTCTTCTCTCTACATTATATTGCTTTCTATTTCGTTCCTTCATTAAGGGGATTAGATTAATCCGGGGTAAAGTTTCGGTTTAAGTTATAAATTTTTAAATACCCAATTCACCCCTCCCCTCTTGGGTTTTCCCATTAACTCGGGACCAACAAGTGGTATCAGAGCAGGTCTTTGAGTTTATCAAAGAGATCTTATTATCATGGCATCCCAATCTACTTCCGTTCCCGCTTTTGCTGAGGGCCAATCATTCACTAGGCCACCATTGTTTGATGGGAACAACTTTGGTTATTGAAAGCTTCGTATGAAGCAACTCATCATGGCTACCGACATGGATTCTTGGATTGCAATCCAAGATGGTGTAACTTTGCCTATAGATGAAAGAACTTCCAAGTGAACTGAAGAGGAAGTAAGAACTGTAAAGAGTAATGCTAAAGCTATGAACTCACTGTTTTGTGCTCTTACAGCTTCTGAATATGATAGAGTATCTTCTTGTCTAACCGCTAAAGAAATATGGGATACTCTAACATCTATTTATGAAGGAACCTCCCAAGTCCAAGGGACTAGGAGAAATATTTTGATAGGAGAATTGGAAAGCTTTAAAATGCTAGATACAGAGAATATTTCTGAAATGTTTGCTAGATTCTCTAAAATTACTAACGCTTTGAAAGGTCTTGGAAAGGCTATCTCTGAATCTGAACAGGTCATGAAGATCCTAAGAGCTCTACCAGATTTATGGACTCCAAAGATTACAGCAATAGAAGAAGCAAAAGACCTAAACACGTTAAAGCTAGAAGACCTTATTAGCTCATTAATGTCACATGAGCTAATCAAGAAAAGGAATGAGGATCAACACAAAGGAAAGAGAACTATTGCACTAAAGGCCACCCGTAACTCAGAAGAGTCTACCTCCTCATCTAATAATGGTGATGAAGATATTGCACTTCTCACTCGCAAATTCTAAAAATTTGTGCGAAAAGAAAGGAACTTCAAGGACTTCAAATAAAGAACAAGAAGAGAGAAGAAGAAGGAGCCAACGAAGTGCTACAAATGCGGCGGGATAGGACACATACAAACTCAATGTCCTACGCCGGAAGAAAAATCAAAAGAGTATCAAGAGAGGAAGGAAGGACATGAAGGCAGAAAATACCAAAGACCAAAAGGTAAAGGCATGTACGTCAATGAAGAGACTTCATCAACAAGCAGCTCCTCAACCGACGAATTTGAGGCGGCAAATTGTGCTAGAATTTGCTGCATGGCACGGATCGAACACGAAGAAAACTTGTTATGTTTGAACACAACGGAAGTTTTGGAAGAACAAACCATCTCAACAAAATGCACGAGCAATGAAGAGGTAACTTCCAAACCTTGCTATTCTCAATCAAATTATTCTTGTTTTCATGAATGCCTCAAATGTGCTGAATTAGAAGAACTACAAATTGCTTATGATTCATTATATGAGGAAATCAAAAAGCTAGGAAACAAGTTGTCATTGAAGAGACAACAATGTAACTTCGTTATTATTGAAAATGGAAAACTAGCTGAAAAATCAACAAAACTGAAAGAAGAAAATGAATCATTGATAAATGAGATAGAAAAATTGAAAAAGGAGAACGAATCATTAAATGAATCATTAGCAAAGTTCTCTAATCCTGGAGAAAATGTAAAGATGTTTTTGAATATGACTGCTCAAACAAATAAAAAAGTCCTTGGATATTATACTTTTGAGCAAAAAGAAAGTGGCAAATCGAATGTGCCAATACTTGGAAAATATCAAACCAAAACTGCACCTATAAACAAGCCACAAAAGAAAAATGTTATGTGGACTAGAAGGCCAACGTTTGAACCAATGCATACTTGGAGGTCTACTCCAAGATTACCTATGGCTTGCAATTTTTGCAATAAAATGGGTCATACAATCTATAAATGTAACCTTAAGAAACTGTATGATCATGGTGCAAAATTAGTTTGGGTTCCAAGGAACACAAGATTTGGGCTTTCTAAGTTGGAGCAACAAAGATTGAATTATATCACTAACCCAAATGGACCCATAAAATGGGTACCAAAGAGATAAGATTTACTTGCTTATTTTTCAGATTTGTTTCAAGGCAAAGGCAAACAATGTATGGTTCATGGACAGCGGTTGTTCAAGGCATACGACTGGAGAAAGAAGTTTATTTCACAAACTTAAGCCTTGCAACAACGGAACGGTTGCCTTTGGTAATAATGAGAAAGGTAAAATTAAAGGTAAAGGAAACATTTACAGTATTTCAAATGCATGCATGGAAGATGTTTTGTTTGTTGAAGGACTTAAGCACAATCTAATGAGCATTAGTCAATTATGTGACAAAGGATACAAGGTTGTGTTTGAATCATCTATATGTAATGTATTTGATGGAGAACATATCATGTTTAGTGGAAAAAGACATGGAAATGTATATTTGGTTTCACTTGATGAATTAGATGGTCAATGTCTAATGGTCATTGATAATGATCCATGGGTTTGGCATAAAAGGCTTGGGCATATAAACATGAGAAATATAAAGACCCTATGGAAGAAAAGTTTGGTAGAAGGCTTGCCAAAGTTGAAATATGACAAAGACAAAATTTGTAAGGCATGTCAATTATCTAAACAACCTAAAATGCCTTTCTCTACCAAAAAGGAAATTTCCACCACTAGGCCACTTGAATTGCTACACATGGATCTATATGGGTCATCCGACATTTTAACCATTGGTGGAAAGAAATATGTGTTTGTAATTGTTGATGATTTTTCAAGATTCACATGGATAATTCTCTTAGCTAGCAAAGATGAAGCCTTCCCTATGTTTTCAACTTTTGTAAATTTGGTGCAAAATGAAAAACAAAATACTATTATGACTATAAGAAGTGATCATGGTGGTGAATTTGAAAACAAACGATTCATAGAGTTATGTAATGAAAAAGGAATTCATCACACATTTTCTGCACCAAGAACTCCACAACAAAATGGAGTAGTTGAAAGGAAAAACAGAACTATACAAGAGATGGCTAGAACAATGCTAAATGAGAGCAAATTATCCAAAAAATTTTGGGGTGAAGCTGTGAGTACAGCTTGTCATGTTTTGAATCGAGTTACCATTAGAGCAATCTTGAAAAAGACCCCATATGAGCTATGGAAAGGAAGAAAACCAAATATCTCCTATTTTCATGCTTTTGGATGCACATGCTATGTTTTGAACAATGGAAAAACCAACTTGGGAAAATTAGATGCTAAAAGTGATGAGGCAATATTCCTTAGGTACTCATCAAATAGCAAAGCATATAGAGTATTTAATAAATGAAACCAAGTTGTAGAAGAGTCCATTCATGTTGTTTTTTATGAAACTAACCCATGCTACAAAAGAAAAGATGATTTAAGTGATGCAGATGATATAGCAAGTAATTTTGAAAAACTGCATGTGGAAAAGCAAGAAGATTTCATGGAGGAAAGGGTAAGTGAAGGTAATAATTCCTACAAACCTCCAACTGATTTGAAATTCAAACATGCCCATCCAATTGAACAAGTTATAGGGAATGTGTATGAAGGTGTAAAAACTAGAAGATCAAAACAAAATGTTTGTGGACAATACGCCTTTGTATCCAAAATTGAACCTTCTAATATTAATCAAGCTCTTGATGATGAAAACTGGATTATAGCTATGCAAGAAGAGCTAAATCAATTTGAAAGAAATCAAGTTTGGCACCTTATTCCTAGACCAAACGATTGTACTGTTATTGGCACCAAGTGGGTCTTTAGGAACAAATTAGATGAAAGTGGACTTGTAGTGATAAACAAAGCTAGACTTGTGGCAAAAGGATATTCACAAGAAGAAGGAATAGATTTTGAGGAATCCTATGCCCCGGTTGCTAGATTGGAAGCAATTCGCATCTTATTAGCTTTTGCATCTCACATGAACTTTAAATTGTTTCAAATGGATGTTAAAAGTGCATTTTTGAATGGTTATATAAATGAAGAGGTGTATGTAGAACAACCACCTGGATTTGAGGAAAAAGATCAATCTAAATTTGTGTACAATTTAACCAAAGCATTATATGGATTAAAACAAGCTCCAAGGGCTTGGTATGATAGATTAAGCAAATTTCTGATTGATCATGATTTTCAAAAAGGAAAGGTAGACACCACTTTGTTTATCAAGTATAAAGAAAAGGATATTTTGATCATTCAAATTTATGTTGATGATATCATTTTTGGTGCTACTATTGTTGGTCCCGAGTTAATGGCAAAACCCAAGAGGGGAGGGGTGAATTGGGTATTTAAAAATTTATAACTTAAACAGAAACTTAACCCCGGATTAATCCAGTCCCCTTAATGAAGAAACGAAATGGAAAGCAATATAATTTAAAGGTGTATGATTAGCATTCCATTGATGAGCACTACGACTATTGTTTCCCTCGCAGAGTAGGTACGGGGTTCGACCTGCCCCTTGCGGGGGTGAAGGGGGCAGCGCCCCCGGAGAAAATTTTAATTATTAAGTCGTTTGAGTGGAGAGTAAATTACTAATTGCAATTAGACCCGTTCCATGCTTCGACCCGACCCGACCGTTCAGTAATAAAGGAAGCCCGCGCGCTAGGGTTTAATTTTCATCTCGCACCCGGCCATCTTCTTTCTTCTTCTCTTCTCGTTCTCTGCTTCTTCTCTTTTTCCCTACCATTCAGTTCAGGCTAGCCATTAGATTCCTTCAAGAAAGCTCTTCCGACTGCTTGAAGATCGTCGACTCTAATCGTGGAAGTTCCGAATCTCTGCGGCTAAGATAGGAGCACTGTTTTTGGGGGAAACTTCGATCCAGGTAGGTAGATGTCGCCCTTTCTTAATCTAGTGGTAAAATTTTATGTTAACCGTGATGTGGGACTAGTAGGAGTGTGTAGCGTCGAATAATTTCGTGGTATGGGGTGAAGGGCTCGTAGCAGTTAGCGTAAGTATGGTTCATGGGGAATTTGCTATGAATGTGCGATTTCTAGGTTGCAAAGGATTCATTAGCAGTTTGTATATTATTAAATGTGATGTTAATCGATTTGGCTCAAACGAGTGTATGAATTGAGGGTTTCCTTATGTTACACCTATTATGTGTTTGATAAAATGCTTGTTTGACTGTTTTGTGTGTTGAATCCAAAGTAAATTTTGCCGATGTTATATGAGTGGTTTGTGGCATTCATCTTTGTCTGTTAAGTATAACGTGTTGTTCAAAATGATTGGTTGTAAAGGGTTGTTCATGGCCCTGATTGACATGAGGAGAGGGTTGTTCATGGCCCTTGATAAACATGAGTAGAGGATTATTCGTGTTCTTTTATTTAGATGTGGTTTATGCATATGGTCTTGGGAGTGGGTGTTTGGACCCATACGTCTTATCATGAAAACAACATGTGCATCCAGAATTTACTTATTTTCACTCTGTGCTAACCACTATCCACTTGCTGAGTCTGTTTAGACTCATATCGTTTGTTATTTTGCCTTTAGATCACAGGCCAGGTGGAGAACTTCAAGATAGGACAAGTTGAAGATCACATTTGGGAGACATAGCACATCAACTTCAATTTCAGTTCTTTTAAAATTTGTGCTCTTTTGATATTCGTATATGTAGACGGTTACTGAGATGGATTTACTCTGATAAGCAATTGTAATTGTTATTTTGGATTGGATTATAGCCTTTGTGGATGCACATATGCATGATCATTAGGTTTTCCTGATGTGTATGGGTAGCATTCAATGATTTTCTTTCTATATGAATGTCCTTATTATATGATGATGTAAGTATATAAATATAGAATTGAATGTTACAAATTGAAATATTTATGAATATCAGGTCATGTATTCCATATTACCCCTTGTATATTATGGGGAGATGCTGCCGAATTTTTCTTAGGATATGTAGCTCCCATTGATTAGTTATTGAGTATTTCTATGAATGGGGCGTTACACTTCTATACTTGATTTTCTTCAAATGATTATTCCGTAAACATTTCCACAAATTTGTTAGTAGCCAAGACTTACTCAAATTGATTTGTTAATCATCAAAACATAGATTTAGCTAGTTTTCCACATATTTCCAACAATCTCCCCCTTTTTGATGATTGACAAAACCGATTTGAGTGTATACCTTTCAATAAAATAACATATTTAGCAATAAAATAACATGCTTAGCAATCCTTCAATATTTAACAAACATTCAAACTCTTCTCCCCAATCATATCCTACTCTTTTCTCCTTAAGCATAATCATAGGGATCAAATCCTATTCTTCTCCCCCTTTGGACTCAAATCCTACTCTTCTCCCCCTTTTTGTCAATATATCAAAAAGTTAGAGGGTAAAGAAACAAGTGGGTTTGCTCCCCCTAAATGGGTGCTCCTCCTCAATTTATGCTTTAAGTGAGTTCAAGCATTCTCATGTCATTTCTAATCTTATAAAATGCTTCTTTTGCTAGGGGCTTAGTGAATATATCTGCAACTTGATCCTCTGTTCCTACATATACCAAACATATGTCATGATTTTCTACATGTTCTCTAATGAAATGATGTCTAAGGTCTATATGTTTGGTCCTAGAGTGCAGGACTGGATTCTTGGTTAGACATATGGCACTTGTATTATCACATTTGATAGGTATATCTTTAAAATCCATGCCATAGTCCCTAAGTTGCTGTTTCATCCAAAGTAATTGAGCACAACAGCTCCCGGCGGCAATGTATTCGGCTTCCGCCGTAGATAGAGCAACACTAGATTGTTTTCTTGAAAACCATGAAACCATCATGCTTCCAAGAAACTGACATGTTCCACTAGTGCTTTTTCTATCTACTTTGTAACCGGCAAAATCCGCATCCGAGTAGCCGATTAGATCAAAATTAGAGCCCTTTGGATACCACAGTCCTAAGTTGGTAGTGTCTACTAGGTATCTCAAAATTCTTTTCACAGCTACCAAGTGTGATTCTTTTGGGCATGATTGAAATCTAGAGCACATACACACACTAAACAAAATATCAGGCCTAGAAGCAGTTAAATATAATAATGAACCTATCATGCTTCTATACAGTTTTAAATCAACTTCTTTTCCTTTCTCATCTTTGTCAATTTTGATTGTTGAGCTCATAGGTGTGTTTGCTCCTTTGCTGTGCTCCATGCCAAACCTCTTCAGCATTTCCTTGATATACTTGGATTGGTTAATGAAGATTCATTCATTCAATTGCTTGATTTGCAGTCCAAGGAAGAAGTTTAGCACTCCCATCATGCTCATCTCAAACTCTTTCTGCATAAGCTTAGAAAATTCTCGGCAAAGAGTTTCATTAGTAGCACCAAAAATAATATCATCTACATAAATCTGAATGATCAATATATCCTTTTCTTTATACTTGATAAACAAAGTGGTGTCTACCTTTCCTTTTTGAAAGTCATGATCAATCAGAAACTTGCTCAGTCTATCATACCAAGCTCTTGGGGCTTGTTTTAATCCATATAATGCTTTGGTTAACTTGTACACAAATTTAGATTGATCTTTTTCTTCAAATCCAGGTGGTTGTTCTACATACACCTCTTCATTTATATATCCATTCAGAAATGCACTTTTAACATCCATTTGAAACAATTTAAAGTTCATGTGAGATGCAAAAGCTAATAATATGCGAATTGCTTCCAATCTAGCAACCGGGGCATAGGATTCTTCAAAATCTATTCCTTCTTCTTGTGAATATCCTTTTGCCACAAGTCTAGCTTTGTTTCTCACTACAAGTCCACTTTCATCTAATTTGTTCCTAAAGACCCACTTGGTGCCAATAACAGTACAATCATTTGGTCTAGGAACAAGTTGCCAAACTTGATTTCTTTCAAATTGATTTAGCTCTTCTTGCATTGCTATGATCTAGTTTTCATCATCAAGAGCTTGATCAATATTAGAAGGTTCAATTTTAGATACAAAAACATATTGTCCACAAACATTTTGTTTTGATCTTCTAGTTTTCACACCTTCATACACATTCCCTATAATTTGTTCAATTGGATGGGCATGTTTGAATTTCAAATCTGTTGGAGGTTTGTAGGAATTTTTACCTTCACTTACCCTTTCCTCCATGGAATCTTCTTGCTTTTCCACATGCAGTTTTTCAAAATTGTTTGCTATATCATCTGCATCACTTAAATCATCTTTTCTTTTGTAGCATGGGTTAGTTTCATCAAAAACAACATGTATGGACTCTTCTACCACTTGGTTTCGTTTATTGAATACTCTATATGCTTTGCTATTTGATGAGTACCCAAGGAATATTGCCTCATCACTTTTAGCATCTAATTTTCCCAAGTTGGTTTTTCCATTGTTCAAAACATAGCATGTGCATCCAAAAGCATGAAAATATGAAATATTTGGTTTTCTACCTTTCCATAGCTCATATGGGGTCTTTTTCAAGATTGCTCTAATGGTAACTCGATTTAAAACATGACAAGCTGTACTTACAGCTTCACCCCAAAATTTCTTGGATAATTTGCTCTCGTTTAGCCTTGTTCTAGCCATCTCTTGTATAGTTCTGTTTTTCCTTTCAACTACTCCATTTTGTTGTGGAGTTCTTGGTGCAGAAAATGTGTGATGAATTCCTTTTTCATTACATAACTCTATGAATCGTTTGTTTTCAAATTCACCACCATGATCACTTCTTATAGTCATAATAGTACTTTGTTTTTCATTTTGCACCAAATTTACAAAAGTTGAAAACATAGAGAAAGCTTCATCTTTGCTAGCTAAGAGAATTATCCATGTGAATCTTGAAAAATCATCAACAATAACAAATACATATTTCTTTCCACCAATGGTTAAAATATCGGATGACCCATATAAATCCATGTGTAGCAGTTCAAGTGGCCTAGTGGTGGAGATTTCTTTTTTGGCAGAGAAAGGCATTTTAGGTTGTTTAGATAATTGACATGCCTTACAAATTTTGTCTTTGTCATATTTCAATTTTGGCAAACCTTCTACCAAACTTTTCTTCCATAGGGTTTTAATGTTTGACATGTTTACATGTCCAAGCCTCTTATGCCAAACCCATGGATCATTATCAATGGCCATTAGACATTGACCATCTAGTTCATTAAGTGAAGCCAAATATACATTTCCATGTCTTTTTCCGCTAAACATGATATGTTCTCCATCAAACACATTGCATATAGATGATTCAAACACAACCTTGTATCCTTTATCACATAATTGACTAATGCTCATTAGATTGTGCTTGAGTCCTTCAACAAACAAAACATCTTCCATGCATGCATTTGAAATACTGTAAATGTTTCCTTTACCTTTAATTTTACCTTTCTCATTATTACCAAAGGCAACCGTTCCATCATTGCAAGGCTTAAGTTTGTGAAATAAACTTCTTTCTCCGGTCATATGCCTTGAGCAACCGCTGTCCATGAACCATACATTGTTTGCCTTTGCCTTGAAACAATTCTGAAAAATAAAAAGGTAAATCTCATCTCTTTGGTACCCATTTTATGGGTCCATTTGGGTTAGTAATATTATTCAACCTTTGTTGCTCTAACTTAGAAAGCCCAAATCTTGTGTTCCTTGGAACCCAAACTAATTTTGCACCATGGTCATATAATTTCTTAAAGTTACACTTATAGGCTTTATGACCCATTTTATTGCAGAAATTGCAGGCCATAGGTAATCTTGGAGTAGACCTCCAAGTATGCATTGGTTCAAATGTTGGCCTTCTAGTCCACATAACATTTTTTCTTTGTGGCTTGTATATAGGTGCAGTTTTGGTTTGATATTTCTCAAGTGTTGGCACATTCGATTTGCCACTTTCTTTTTGCTCAAATGTATAATATCCAAGGCCTCTTTTATTTGATTGAGAGGTCATGTTCAGAAACATTTTTATACTTTCTCCTGGATTAGAGAACTTTGCTAATGATTCATTTAATGATTTGTTCTCCTTTTTCAATTTTTCAATCTCATTTTTCAATGATTCATTTTCTTCTTTCAGTTTTGTTGATTTTTCAGCTAGTTTTCCATTTTCAATAATAACAAAGTTACATTGTTGTCTCTTCAATGACAACTTGTTTCCTAGCTTCTTGATTTCCTCATATAATGAATCATATACAAGTTGTAGTTCTTCTAATTCAGCACATTTGAGGCATTCATGAAAAGAGGAATAACTAGATTGAGAATAGCAAGGTTTGGAAGTTACCTCTTCATTGCTTGTACATTTTGTTGAGGTGGATTGTTCTTCCAAAACTTCAGTTGTGTTTAGGCATAACAAGTCTTCTTCTTGTTCGTTCCGTGCCATGCAGCATATTCTTACGCAGTTTGCTGCATCGTTGTTGTCGGTTGAAGAGCTGCTTGTTGATGAAGTCTCTTCATTGACATACATGCCTCTTCCCTTAGGCTTTTGATACTTTCTTCGTTCATGTCCTTCTCTCCTCTCTTGATAATCCTTTGGTTTTTCTTCCGGTGTAGGACATTGAGTTTGCATATGTCCTACGCCCCCCGCATCTATAGCACTTGGTTGGCTCGTTCTTCTTCACTCGTCGTGGTCTTTCTTTGAAGTCTTTGAAATTTCTTTCTTTTCTCACAAACTTTCGGAATTTGCGAGTGAGTAGTGCTATGTCTTCATTGTCGTTGTGAGATGAGGAGGAAGATTCTTCTGAGTTGTGGGTAGCTTTTAGTGCAATAGTTTTCTTTCCTTTGTGTTGATCTTCATTTCTTCTCTTGATTAGCTCATGTGACATTAGTGAGCTAATAAGGTCTTCAAGCTTCAATGTGTTCAAGTCCTTTGCTTCTTCTATTGCAGTAATTTTCGGAGTCCATGATTCGGGTAGCGCCCTTAGAATCTTCATGACCTGCTCCGATTCAGAAATTGCTTTTCCAAGACCTTTCAAAGCATTAGTAATTTTAGAGAATCTAGCAAACATTTCAGAAATATTTTCTGTATCTAGCATTCTAAAGTTTTCCAATTCTCCTATCAAAATATTTCTCCTAGTTCCTTGGACTTGAGAGGTTCCTTCATAAATGGATGTTAGAGTATCCCATATCTCTTTAGCGGTTAGACAAGATGATACTCTATCATATTCAGAAGCCGTAAGAGCACAAAATAAAGAGTTCATAGCCTTAGCATTGCTCTTGACGGTTCTTACTTCCTCTTCGGTCCATTTGGAAGCTCTTTCATCAATTGGCAAGGTTACACCGTCTTGGATTGCAATCCAAGAGTCCATATCGGTAGCCATAATGAGTTGCTTCATACGAAGCTTCCAATAACCAAAGTTGTTCCCATCAAACAATGGTGGCCTTGTAAAAGATTGGCCTTCAGCAAATGCGGGAACGGAAGTAGATTGGGATGCCATGATAATAGATCTCTTTGATAAAAACTCAAAGACCTGCTCTGATACCACTTGTTGGTCCCGAGTTAATGGCAAAACCCAAGAGGAGAGGGGTGAATTGGGTATTTAAAAATTTATAACTTTAACAGAAACTTAACCCCGGATTAATCCAGTCCCCTTAATGAAGAAACGAAATGGAAGCAATATAATGTAGAGAGCAGATAAATAAATCAAACACACAAGATTTTTATAGTGGTTCGGGCAACCTCCCTACTCCACTCTTCCAAGCTCACACTCCTTGTGACTTGGGTTCCACTATTGTATTCTCTCAATACAATTAGAGCCACTGCTCTCTTCTAGATTCTAGCTCTAGGGGGCATATACAACCAGAGCCTCTTGCTCTCTTCTAGATTCCAGCTCTAGGGGGCATCAACAAATCACAGCACAAGTAGGTGATGAGTTATACTCCAATCACACACTACTTTGCTTACACTTGATCTTAGTTCCTTAAACTAAATCAAGTTCAACACAAACAAATGAAACAATAAGAAAACTACACTTTACAGTTGTGTAGTAGCAATTTTGGCGCAGAGAGGAACTTGTTGTTATGGCTTTGAAGATTCTGAAATATAGCTCTTGCAACTTGAAGTGAAGTTCTTCCTCTTTGAATGGCTTGATCTCTTTAGAGCTCTTGAATATAGTAGTTATGCACACTTAATGATTCTCAGCTACTTCCCTCGTTCACCATGAATGCTATTTATAATTTTGGAGGGAATCCGAACGTTAGTGAGTAGGTGGCGCGCATTTAATGCGCCAACGTTCGAAAATTATCCGACCGTTGAGACCCAAGTCGCAGTCGGAGTCAACTTCGGATGCGACTTCGCCCAAGTCGCAGATGGAGTCGACTTCGGGTGCGACTTCACCTCACCGTCGCAACTTCAAGTTCCTGTCAGGGTCGACTTGGGTTCTCGACTTGACCCAAGTCGCAGGTGGAGTCGACTTCGGGTTCGACTTCACCTCGACAGTTGGCTTCATGAACTTGGAACTTGGAAACTTTTGTTTTGCTTAGTCTTTCTCAAGCCTTTTAATTCCTTTGCAATTTTTGTTACTCTTTGGATCATGGTGTCTTGCTTTCATTAGCTCCAAGATTTGCAAACCTTAAATCCTTGAATCTTGAACATTTGGATCTTGTGAATCTTGAAGAGCTTGACCCTTGCATGATTGATTCAAGCTCCTTGCTTCGCATTGGACTCATGACTTGATTTCATCTTGAATATGCATTCCATCTTATCTTCTGAAAAATCGCCTCTGCCCGATTGAAGTCGATGTCGGAGTCGACTTCGTCTGCGACTTCACCTCAAGTCGCACGTGGAGTCGACTTGGGGTGCGACTTCGGCACTTCGTGTTCTGAGCTTCGACTCTGGACAGTTTTTGTTATCTGAAGTCGATGTCGAGGTCGACTTCGTTTGCGACTTGGCTACCCAAGTCGCAGGTGGAGTCGACTTGGCCTGCGACTTCACTTGCTCTTCTCCCGTTTTCAACTCTGGACAGTTTTGCATGTTTGAAGTCGATCTTGGAGTCGACTTGGGATACGACTTGGCTTCTATACTTGATTTTCTTCAAATGATTATTCCTTAAACATTTCCACAAATTTGTTAGTAGCCAAGACTTACTCAAATTGATTTGTTAATCATCAAAACATAGATTTAGCTAGTTTTCCACATATTTCCAACACTAATGAGATTCTTTGTCAAGAATTTTCTGAGCTTATGCAAAAAGAATTTGAGATGAGCATGATGGGAGAGCTAAATTTCTTCCTTGGACTGCAAATCAAGCAATTAAATGAAGGAATCTTCATTAACCAGTCCAAGTATATCAAAGAAATACTGAAGAAGTTTGGCATGGAAAATAGCAAAGGAGCAAACACGCCAATGAGCTCAACAATCAAAATCGACAAAGATGAAAAAGGGAAAATAGTTGATTTGAAATTGTATAGAAGCATGATAGGTTCTTTGTTGTATTTAACTGCTTCTAGGCCTGATATACTGTTTAGTGTGTGTATGTGCTCTAGATTTCAATCAGGTCCAAAAGAATCACACTTGGTAGCTGTGAAAAGAATTTTCAGATACCTAGTTGACACTACCAACATAGGACTTTGGTATCCAAAGGGCTCTAATTTTGATCTAATCGGCTACTCGGATGCGGATTTTGCCGGTTACAAAGTAGATAGAAAAAGCACTAGTGGAACATGTCAATTTCTTGGGAACATGTTGGTTTTATGGTTTTCAAGAAAACAAACTAGTGTTGCTCTATCTACGGCGGAAGCCGAATTCATTGCCGCCGGGAGCTGTTGTGCCCAATTACTTTGGATGAAACAACAACTTAGGGACTATGGCATGGATTTTAAGGATATACCCATTAGATGTGATAATACTAGTGCCATATGTTTAACTAAAAATCCTGTATTGCATTCTAGGACCAAACATATAGACCTTAGACATCATTTTATTAGAGAACATGTGGAAAATCATGATATATGTCTAGTATATGTAAGAACAGAGGATCAAGTTGCAGACATATTTACAAAGCCCCTAGCAAAAGAAGCATTTTATAAGATTAGAAATGACATGGGAATGATTGAATTAACTTAGCATAAACTTAGGGGGAGCACCTGTTTAGGGGGAGCAAACCCACCTATCTCTTTACCCTCTAACTTTTTGATATATTGACAAAAAGGGGGAGACGAGTAGGATTTGGAGGGGAGAAGAGTAGGATATGTTTGGGGAGAAGAGAAGGATATGTTTGTTGAATGTTTTCATTGAAAGTTTGCATGAGCATATGTATGATAACACTTCAAATACAAACTTATCCTATTTTTAAGTAATTGAAAGGTATACACTCAAATCGGTTTTGTCAATCATCAAAAAGGGGGAGATTGTTGGAAATATGTGGAAAACTAGCTAAATCTATGTTTTGATGATTAACAAATCAATTTGAGTAAGTCTTGGCTACTAACACATTTGTGGAAATGTTTAAGGCATATACATTTGAAGAAAATAAAGCATGGAAAGCCAAGTCGTTCTCCAAGTCGACCCCAAGATCGACTTCAAGAAGCCAAATCTGTCCAGAGTTGAAAATGGGAGAAGAACAAGTGAAGTCGCAGGCCAAGTCGACTCCACTTGCGACTTGGGAAGCCAAGTCGCAAACGAAGTCGACTCCAGCATCGACTTCAGTAGGGAAAATCACTCCAGAGCTGAATTTGGGATGGAAGAATGCCGAAGTCGCAAACGAAGTCGACTCCAGTTGCGACTTGGGCGAAGTCGCGGACGAAGTCGACCCCATGTGCGACTTGAGGTTTTCCAAGATCAAAGATGCAGATTCAAGCTCATTCCCAAGATCAACTTAAGATCTCTCAAGACCAAATCAAGGATACAAGCTCTTTATCAAAATCAAGTTTATCAAGCCCAAGGCAAAGATTCAAGCATGCTCCAAGATGAAGAAATAATCAAGTCATGAAGATCAATATGAATCAAAAGCAAGCAAGGTGCATGAATCTACCATGCAAGATTCAAGTTCTTCAAAGATTCACAAGGTTCAAGCTAATCAAAGAAGAATCAAAGTAAAGCTCTTCAAGAATCACAAGATCTACAAGTATAAGGAGCCATTCTAGAATGAAAGCAACTAAAGGAAGAAAGCCAAACAAGATAGAAGCAAATCAATGAGGATCAAAGCATATTTTGCAAAGACCAAGTCAAGTCGCAACCCAAGTCGACTCCATGATCAACTTGAGTTGAAGTCTGGAGCCAAAGTCGACTCAAGACTCAGACTTGGAACCTGAAGAGGTGAAGTCGCACCCGAAGTCGACTTCACCTGCGACTTGGGTCAAGTCGATGCCCAAGTCAACCTAATCTGGAACTTGAAGTTGCGACGGAGAAGCGAAGTCGCACCCGAAGTCGACTCCATCTGCGACTTGGGCGAAGTCGCATCCGAAGTCGACTCCGCCTGCGACTTGGGTCGCAACTGTCGGAATTTATTCGAACGTTGGCGCATTTAATGCGCGCCAACCACCTTCTAACGTTCGGATTCCCTCCACAATTATAAAGGCATTGAATGTGAATGAGGGAAGTAGCTGAGAATCATTAAGTGTGCTTAACTCCTATATTCAAGAGCTCTAAAGAGATCAAGCCATTCAAAGAGGAAGAACTTTGCTTCAAATTGCAAGAGCTACATTTCTGAATCTTCAAAGCCTACATTACGAGTTCTTCTCTGCGCCAAATTGCTTCTACACATCTGTAAAGTGTAGACTCCTTTTGTTATTTATTTTTGTTGTATTGAACTTGATTTAGTTTGAGGAACTAAGATCAAGTGTAAGCAAGGCAGTGTGTGATTGGAGTGGAACTCATCACCTACTTGTGCTGTGTTGTGTTGAAGCCCCCTAGAGCTGGAATCTAGAAGAGAGCAGTGGCTCTAATTGTATTGAGAGAATACCATAGTGGAACCCAAGTCACAAGGAGTGTGAGCTTGGAAGAGTGGAGTAGGGAGGTTGCCCGAACCACTATAAAAATCTCATGTGCTTGATTTATATTTCTGCTGTCTACATTATATTGCTTTCTATTTCGTTCCTTCATTAAGGGGATTAGATTAATCCGGGGTAAAGTTTCTGTTTAAGTTATAAATTTTTAAATACCCAATTCACCCCTCCCCTCTTGGGTTTTCCCATTAACTCGAGACCAACAAGTGGTATCAGAGCAGGTCTTTGAGTTTATCAAAGAGATCTTATTATCATGGCATCCCAATCTACTTCCGTTCCCGCTTTTGCTGAGGGCCAATCATTCACTAGGCCACCATTGTTTGATGGGAACAACTTTGGTTATTGAAAGCTTCGTATGAAGCAACTCATCATGGCTACCGACATGGATTCTTGGATTGTAATCCAAGATGGTGTAACTTTGCCTATAGATGAAAGAGCTTCCAAGTGAACTAAAGAGGAAGTAAGAACTGTAAAGAGTAATGTTAAAGCTATGAACTCACTGTTTTGTACTCTTACAGCTTCTGAATATGATAGAGTATCTTCTTGTCTAACCGCTAAAGAAATATGGGATACTCTAACATCTATTTATGAAGGAACCTCCCAAGTCCAAGGGACTAGGAGAAATATTTTGATAGGAGAATTGGAAAGCTTTAAAATGCTAGATACAGAGAATATTTCTGAAATGTTTGCTAGATTCTCTAAAATTACTAACGCTTTGAAAGGTCTTGGAAAGACTATCTCTGAATCTGAACAGGTCATGAAGATCCTAAGAGCTCTACCAGATTTATGGACTCCAAAGATTACAGCAATAGAAGAAGCAAAAGACCTAAACACGTTAAAGCTAGAAGACCTTATTAGCTCATTATTGTCACATGAGCTAATCAAGAAAAGGAATGAGGATCAACACAAAGGAAAGAGAACTATTGCACTAAAGGCCACCCGTAACTCAGAAGAGTCTACCTCCTCATCTAATAATGGTGATGAAGATATTGCACTTCTCACTCGCAAATTCTAAAAATTTGTGCGAAAAGAAAGGAACTTCAAGGACTTCAAATAAAGAACAAGAAGAGAGAAGAAGAAGGAGCCAACGAAGTGCTACAAATGCGGCGGGATAGGACACATACAAACTCAATGTCCTACGCCGGAAGAAAAATCAAAAGAGTATCAAGAGAGGAAGGAAGGACATGAAGGCAGAAAATACCAAAGACCAAAAGGTAAAGGCATGTACGTCAATGAAGAGACTTCATCAACAAGCAGCTCCTCAACCGACGAATTTGAGGCGGCAAATTGTGCTAGAATTTGCTGCATGGCACGGATCGAACACGAAGAAAACTTGTTATGTTTGAACACAACGGAAGTTTTGGAAGAACAAACCATCTCAACAAAATGCACGAGCAATGAAGAGGTAACTTCCAAACCTTGCTATTCTCAATCAAATTATTCTTGTTTTCATGAATGCCTCAAATGTGCTGAATTAGAAGAACTACAAATTGCTTATGATTCATTATATGAGGAAATCAAAAAGCTAGGAAACAAGTTGTCATTGAAGAGACAACAATGTAACTTCGTTATTATTGAAAATGGAAAACTAGCTGAAAAATCAACAAAACTGAAAGAAGAAAATGAATCATTGATAAATGAGATAGAAAAATTGAAAAAGGAGAACGAATCATTAAATGAATCATTAGCAAAGTTCTCTAATCCTGGAGAAAATGTAAAGATGTTTTTGAATATGACTGCTCAAACAAATAAAAGAGTCCTTGGATATTATACTTTTGAGCAAAAAGAAAGTGGCAAATCGAATGTGCCAATACTTGGAAAATATCAAACCAAAACTGCACCTATGTGGACTAGAAGGCCAACGTTTGAACCAATGCATACTTGGAGGTCTACTCCAAGATTACCTATGGCTTGCAATTTTTGTAATAAAATGGGTCATACAATCTATAAATGTAACCTTAAGAAACTGTATGATCATGGTGCAAAATTAGTTTGGGTTCCAAGGAACACAAGATTTGGGCTTTCTAAGTTGGAGCAACAAAGATTGAATTATATCACTAACCCAAATGGACCCATAAAATGGGTACCAAAGAGATAAGATTTACTTGCTTATTTTTCAGATTTGTTTCAAGGCAAAGGCAAACAATGTATGGTTCATGGACAGCGGTTGTTCAAGGCATACGACTGGAGAAAGAAGTTTATTTCACAAACTTAAGCCTTGCAACAACGGAACGGTTGCCTTTGGTAATAATGAGAAAGGTAAAATTAAAGGTAAAGGAAACATTTACAGTATTTCAAATGCATGCATGGAAGATGTTTTGTTTGTTGAAGGACTCAAGCACAATCTAATGAGCATTAGTCAATTATGTGACAAAGGATACAAGGTTGTGTTTGAATCATCTATATGTAATGTATTTGATGGAGAACATATCATGTTTAGTGGAAAAAGACATGGAAATGTATATTTGGTTTCACTTGATGAATTAGATGGTCAATGTCTAATGGTCATTGATAATGATCCATGGGTTTGGCATAAAAGGCTTGGGCATATAAACATGAGAAATATAAAGACCCTATGGAAGAAAAGTTTGGTAGAAGGCTTGCCAAAGTTGAAATTGTTGGGTCCCGAATTGATGGCAAAACCCAAGAGGGGAGGGGTGAATTGGGTAATTTAAAATTTACAACTTAAACAGAAGCTTTACCCCGGATTAATCTAGTCCCCTTAATGAAGAAACGAAATAGAAAGCAATATAATGTAGAGAGCAGATAAATAAATCAAACACACAAGATTTTTATAGTGGTTCGGGCAACCTCCCTACTCCACTCTTCCAAGCTCACACTCCTTGTGACTTGGGTTCCACTATTGTATTCTCTCAATACAATTAGAGCCACTGCTCTCTTCTAGATTCTAGCTCTAGGGGGCATCAACAAATTACAGCACAAGTAGGTGATGAGTTACACTCCAATCACACACTACTTTTCTTACACTTGATCTTAGTTCCTCAAACTAAATCAAGTTCAACACAAACAAATGAAACAATAAGAAAACTACACTTTACAGTTGTGTAGTAGCAATTTTGGCGCAGAGAAGAACTTGTTGTAATGGCTTTGAAGATTCTGAAATATAGCTCTTGCAACTTGAAGTGAAGTTCTTCCTCCTTGAATGGCTTGATCTCTTTAGAGCTCTTGAATATAGTAGTTATGCACACTTAATGATTCTCAGCTACTTTTCTCGTTCACATTAACTCCCTTTTATAATTTTGGAGGGAATCCGAACGTTAGAAGGTAGGTGGCGCGCATTTAATGCGCCAACGTTCGAATTAATTCCGACCGTTGCGACCCAAGTCGCATGTGGAGTCGACTTCGGATGCGACTTCGCCCAAGTCGCAGATGGAGTCGACTTTGGGTGCGACTTCGCGAACTTCTGTCTTCAATTTCAACACTGGAAGGTTTTGCCCACTTGAAGTCGATCATGAAGTCGACTTGGCTTTGCGACTTCACCCAAGTCGCAGGTGGAGTCGACTTGGGGTGCGACTTCACCTTTTGCTCGCGACTTCAAGTTCTGATTCTTTGCAGAATGTTTTTCTTCAATCATTTTCATTTTGGAATAGCTCCTCTTACTTGTAGTCTTTGTGAATCTTGAAGAGCTTTACTCTTGCATGATTGATTCAACCTCCTTGCTTCGCATTGGACTCATGACTTGATTTCATCTTGAATATTCATTCCAGCTTATCTTCTGAAAAATCGCCTCTGCCCGATCGAAGTCGATGTCGGAGTCGACTTCGGCTGCGACTTCACCTCAAGTCGCTCGTGGAGTCGACTTGGGGTGCGACTTCGGCATTCTGCTGTTTCGAATTCAACTCTGGAAGGTTTCGCCCGACTGAAGTCGATGGTGAGGTCGACTTCGTTTGCGACTTGGCTACCCAAGTCGCAGGTGGAGTCGACTTGGCCTGCGACTTCACCTTTCCTTCTTCCGTTTTCAGCTCTGGACGTTCTGCATGTTTGAAGTCGATCTTGGAGTCGACTTGGGGAACGACTTGGCCTTTCAACTTGATTTTCTTCAAATGTATATTCCTTAAGACATTTCACAAACTTGTTAGTAGCCAAGACTTTCTCAAATTGATTTGTTAATCATCAAAACATAGATTTAGCTAGTTTTCCTCATGTTTCCAACAGAAATATGACAAAGACAAAATTTGTAAGGCATGTCAATTATCTAAACAACCTAAAATGCCTTTCTCTACCAAAAAGGAAATTTCCACCACTAGGCCACTTGAATTGCTACACATGGATCTATATGGGCCATCCGACATTTTAACCATTGGTGGAAAGAAATATGTGTTTGTAATTGTTGATGATTTTTCAAGATTCACATGGATAATTCTCTTAGCTAGCAAAGATGAAGTCTTCCCTATGTTTTCAACTTTTGTAAATTTGGTGCAAAATGAAAAACAAAATACTATTATGACTATAAGAAGTGATCATGGTAGTGAATTTGAAAACAAACGATTCATAGAGTTATGTAATGAAAAAGGAATTCATCACACATTTTCTGCACCAAGAACTCCACAACAAAATGGAGTAGTTGAAAGGAAAAACAGAACTATACAAGATATGGCTAGAACAATGCTAAATGAGAGCAAATTATCCAAAAAATTTTGGGGTGAAGCTGTGAGTACAGCTTGTCATGTTTTGAATCGAGTTACCATTAGAGCAATCTTGAAAAAGACCCCATATGAGCTATGAAAAGGAAGAAAACCAAATATCTCCTATTTTCATGCTTTTGGATGCACATGCTATGTTTCGAACAATGGAAAAATCAACTTGGGAAAATTAGATGCTAAAAGTGATGAGGCAATATTTCTTAGGTACTCATCAAATAGCAAAGCATATAGAGTATTCAATAAACGAAACCAAGTGGTAGAAGAGTCCATTCATGTTGTTTTTGATGAAACTAACCCATGCTACAAAAGAAAAGATGATTTAAGTGATGCAGATGATATAGCAAGTAATTTTGAAAAACTGCATGTGGAAAAGCAAGAAGATTTCATGGAGGAAAGGGTAAGTGAAGGTAATAATTCCTACAAACCTCCAACTGATTTGAAATTCAAACATGCCCATCCAATTGAACAAGTTATAGGGAATGTGTATGAAGGTGTAAAAACTAGAAGATCAAAACAAAATGTTTGTGGACAATACGCCTTTGTATCCAAAATTGAACCTTCTAATATTAATCAAGCTCTTGATGATGAAAACTGGATTATAGCTATGCAAGAAGAGCTAAATCAATTTGAAAGAAATCAAGTTTGGCACCTTGTTCCTAGACCAAACGATTGTACTGTTATTGGCACCAAGTGGGTCTTTAGGAAAAAATTAGATGAAAGTGGACTTGTAGTGAGAAACAAAGCTAGACTTGTGGCAAAAGGATATTCACAAGAAGAAGGAATAGATTTTGAGGAATCCTATGCCCCGGTTGCTAGATTGGAAGCAATTCGCATCTTATTAGCTTTTGCATCTCACATGAACTTTAAATTGTTTCAAATGGATGTTAAAAGTGCATTTCTGAATGGTTATATAAATGAAGAGGTGTATGTAGAACAACCACCTGGATTTGAGGAAAAAGATCAATCTAAATTTGTGTACAAGTTAACCAAAGCATTATATGGATTAAAACAAGCTCCAAGGGCTTGGTATGATAGATTAAGCAAATTTCTGATTGATCATGATTTTCAAAAAGGAAAGGTAGACACCACTTTGTTTATCAAGTATAAAGAAAAGGATATTTTGATCATTCAAATTTATGTTGATGATATCATTTTTGGTGCTACTAATGAGATTCTTTGTCAAGAATTTTCTGAGCTTATACAGAAAGAATTTGAGATGAGCATGATGGGAGAGCTAAATTTCTTCCTTGGACTGCAAATCAAGCAATTAAATGAAGGAATCTTCATTAACCAGTCCAAGTATATCAAAGAAATACTGAAGAAGTTTGGCATGGAAAATAGCAAAGGAGCAAACACGCCAATGAGCTCAACAATCAAAATCGACAAAGATGAAAAAGGGAAAATAGTTGATTTGAAATTGTATAGAAGCATGATAGGTTCTTTGTTGTATTTAACTGCTTCTAGGCCTGATATATTGTTTAGTGTGTGTATGTGCTCTAGATTTCAATCATGTCCAAAAGAATCACACTCGGTAGCTGTGAAAAGAATTTTCAGATACCTAGTTGACACTACCAACATAGGACTTTGGTATCCAAAGGGCTCTAATTTTGATCTAATCGGCTACTCGGATGCGGATTTTGCCGGTTACAAAGTAGATAGAAAAAGCACTAGTGGAACATGTCAATTTCTTGGGAACATGTTGGTTTTATGGTTTTCAAGAAAACAAACTAGTGTTGCTCTATCTACGGCGGAAGCCGAATTCATTGCCGCCGGGAGCTGTTGTGCCCAATTACTTTGGATGAAACAGCAACTTAGGGACTATGGCATGGATTTTAAGGATATACCCATTAGATGTGATAATACTAGTGCCATATGTTTAACTAAAAATCCTGTATTGCATTCTAGGACCAAACATATAGACCTTAGACATCATTTTATTAGAGAACATGTGGAAAATCATGATATATGTCTAGTATATGTAAGAACAGAGGATCAAGTTGCAGACATATTTACAAAGCCCCTAGCAAAAGAAGCATTTTATAAGATTAGAAATGACATGGGAATGATTGAATTAACTTAGCATAAACTTAGGGGGAGCACCTGTTTAGGGGGAGCAAACCCACCTATCTCTTTACCCTCTAACTTTTTGATATATTGACAAAAAGGGGGAGACGAGTAGGATTTGGGGGGGGGAGAAGAGTAGGATATGTTTGGGGAGAAGAGAAGGATATGTTTGTTGAATGTTTTCATTGAAAGTTTGCATGAGCATATGTATGATAACACTTCAAATACAAACTTATCCTATTTTTAAGTAATTGAAAGGTATACACTCAAATCGGTTTTGTCAATCATCAAAAAGGGGGAGATTGTTGGAAATATGTGGAAAACTAGCTAAATCTATGTTTTGATGATTAACAAATCAATTTGAGTAAGTCTTGGCTACTAACACATTTGTGGAAATGTTTAAGGCATATACATTTGAAGAAAATAAAGCATGGAAAGCCAAGTCGTTCTCCAAGTCGACCCCAAGATCGACTTCAAGAAGCCAAATCTGTCCAGAGTTGAAAATGGGAGAAGAACAAGTGAAGTCGCAGGCCAAGTCGACTCCACTTGCGACTTGGGAAGCCAAGTCGCAAACGAAGTCGACTCCAGCATCGACTTCAGTCGGGAAAATCACTCCAGAGCTGAATTTGGGATGGAAGAATGCCGAAGTCGCAAACGAAGTCGACTCCAGTTGCGACTTGGGCGAAGTCGCGGACGAAGTCAACCCCAAGTGCGACTTGAGTTTTTCCAAGATCAAAGATGCAGATTCAAGCTCATTCCCAAGATCAACTTAAGATCTCTCAAGACCAAATCAAGGATACAAGCTCTTTATCAAAATCAAGTTTATCAAGCCCAAGACAAAGATTCAAGCATGCTCCAAGATGAAGAAATAATCAAGTCATGAAGATCAATATGAATCAAAAGCAAGCAAGGTGCATGAATCTACCATGCAAGATTCAAGTTCTTCAAAGATTCACAAGGTTCAAGCTAATCCAAGAAGAATCAAAGTAAAGCTCTTCAAGAATCACAAGATCTACAAGTATAAGGAGCCATTCTAGAATGAAAGCAACTAAAGGAAGAAAGCCAAACAAGATAGAAGCAAATCAATGAGGATCAAAGCATATTTTGCAAAGACCAAGTCAAGTCGCAACCTAAGTCGACTCCATGATCGACTTGAGTTGAAGTCTGAAGCCAAAGTCGACTCAAGACTCAGACTTGGAACCTGAAGAGGTGAAGTCGCACCCGAAGTCGACTTCACCTGCGACTTGGGTCAAGTCGATGCCCAAGTCGACCTAATCTGGAACTTGAAGTTGCGACGGAGAAGCGAAGTCGCACCCGAAGTCGACTCCATCTGCGACTTGGGCGAAGTCGCATCCGAAGTCGACTCCGCCTGCGACTTGGGTCGCAACGGTCGGAATTTATTCGAACGTTGGCGCATTTAATGCGCGCCAACCACCTTCTAACGTTCGGATTCCCTCCACAATTATAAAGGCATTGAATGTGAACGAGGGAAGTAGCTGAGAATCATTAAGTGTGCTTAACTCCTATATTCAAGAGCTCTAAAGAGATCAAGTCATTCAAAGAGGAAGAACTTTGCTTCAAATTGCAAGAGCTACATTTCTGAATCTTCAAAGCCTACATTACGAGTTCTTCTCTGCGCCAAATTGCTTCTACACATCTGTAAAGTGTAGACTCCTTTTGTTATTTATTTTTGTTGTATTGAACTTGATTTAGTTTGAGGAACTAAGATCAAGTGTAAGCAAGGTAGTGTATGATTGGAGTGGAACTCATCACCTACTTGTGCTGTGTTGTGTTGAAGCCCCCTAGAGCTGGAATCTAGAAGAGAGCAGTGGCTCTAATTGTATTGAGAGAATACAATAGTGGAACCCAAGTCACAAGGAGTGTGAGCTTGGAAGAGTGGAGTAGGGAGGTTGCCCGAACCACTATAAAAATCTTATGTGCTTGATTTATATTTCTGCTCTCTACATTATATTGCTTTCTATTTCGTTCCTTCATTAAGGGGATTAGATTAATCCGGGGTAAAGTTTCTGTTTAAGTTATAAATTTTTAAATACCCAATTCACCCCTCCCCTCTTGGGTTTTGCCATTAACTCGGGACCAACAAAAACATCATTAACATAAACCATCATAAAATTCTTTAGTCAAGAGACATTTTATGTCTCATAACATCATTCACATAAGCGATCATAAAATCCTTTAGCCAAGAGACATTTCATGTCTCAAAACATCATTCACATAAGCCATCATAAAATCAAGAGACATTTCATGTCTCAAAACATCATTAACATAAGCCATCATAAAATCAAGAGACATTTCATGTCTCAAAACATCTTTTACATAACCTTATTGGCAATGGACATTCATATGTCCTTAAACATCAATCACATACACATTTTTTGGCAAAGGACATTTTTATGTCCAAAAACATTCTTTATTTAGGCTCTCTTACAAATGAACATAAATCCTTTGCATAATTCCCCATCTTGGGGCTTGTTTATAGCAAACAAGGAAAACAAAATACGTAAGCCATTTTCATAAATGCATTTGCATAAACACATTTCCTTTAATTCTTGTTATTTACACTTTTGTGTAAAACACCCTTTCTTTTAGGGTAACCATTTCATAAAAATTCCTTTAGGATACTTTCATAAAATCATATTTTCATGACCCAATCTTTGGGCTTTTCAAAAATAAAACATAAGCAAATGCATTTCTCTCCATCCAGTAGTGACATTTAGCAAGTGATCATGCTACCTTTTGAAAGAGAATCCTTAACAACACGCTAGCCCAGCGGCTGTTTATTTATCCTTCTCCCATCTCAGGGAGGGCGCCGCTGGCACTCCTGTCATCCCTTAGCGACTTGGCCTTATGTAGAGTGGGCCCCGGTCATCCCAACCGTGCTCTACAACCAGCCTATTCCTTGTATCGGTGCACCGTACGTTATCCTGATGAACCGCAGTCCGTTTTGGTTTGAAGAACCACAGGTCGCAACCTATGTTCTTTTAAACCGGGATCACAGACCGCAGCCTGCATCCATATGCACAAAAATCTTAGACCGAAGTCTATATTTAACAATTATTTTCAAAAGCACATCACAGACCGCAATCTGTGTCAACTTGTAAGCGAGCGCACCCACTTTAACAAGTTGTTATTTGAAATCCAGTTTTAGGATAACCTTCCTTAAATTCTTTTAGAAATGTTTTGAATAAAATATTTTGATAAACATTTGAAACGTTTGAGAAACCATACATCTTAAAATCCTTTTAATCAAAAGAATTTCAAATCCTTTGGATTTCCATAAATAAATCATATTTTTCTCTAATATTTTCTTGGTTTCTATTTCAGGACCTTTTGTTTACAAAAGTTATGCAATTATGTTATCCCCTTGTTCATAATCTAAAAATTAAATAATTGTCCACATATCAATCATTTTCACATAGAGGAAAATTGCATAGTCTTTTGCATGCCATCAAGCAACATGAAATTAAACCATTTTATAAAATCAATCATAGGAGGTTGGTCATCCATAAATCCCTTTCAGCACATCCGTAGAAACATTTTTCCAACATAGATTTCCTTTTCTAAAGAAAATCAAAACTTTTCAAACATCATTTCAAAACATGTGGACTATGTCCAAACCATCATTTACTATTTAGTTATCTTGACCTAATAAAATAAATCTTTTTCATCATTGTTTATCACGAGTTATTGTAGAAATAACTCAAAACTCATTTACAAACAATATTTTGTGAAAAAGGGTAAAATTTCCTTTTTCTTATAAAATGTTGTTGAAACAATATCATATAGAACTTGCTTGCTTAAAAGAAAATCCTTAAAACCATCAATATCAAACATGAAATCCTTAAAATAACATTAACATGGAGAACTTGCTTACTCATAAGCAACATTTCTCAATTCTATTAACTAATATGAAGCATTCCCATCCTTGGCAACACTTAGGATAAATTATTTATCTTAAAAAGTGTCGCTTGCTTCCCATGAAGCAAACCTTAAGATTTTTCATCAATGTCATCATTTTTCAAAACTTATGGCTTTGCATTAAAGCCACCATATTCAAAACTTGTGCTTGCCCATTCGTAAAAACATAAACATAGACAATTCATTCATATCAATCACATAGAAAGAAAATGCATTTTAGAAAGTTTGCTTGCTTACCTGAGATCGCCATAATCCCTTTTTTCTTCCATTCTTTTCCTTGCCTACATGAACATAATATGGTTTTTCATATATTTCTTGTCATTGCATTCCATTTAGTTTTTCAACCCATTTTCATTAACATATATCCTTCATTTGTCTTCTCAAGTCATTAAACATAAATAGCACATTTTTATGCATTTCATTGGCTAACACATAAAATATATAACCCCATAAATAGGGTATCCATTCAACCATACAAAATTAATCCATTAACTATCATACATAGGTTCATTAACCTTTATTTACCAACTTTCACATTTTTTCCAAAATTCATACATCGGTGCCCGTTCCGAGCGCTCGTTATGTCCTTAGGCTTCATTACATAATTCCAAAATTGGAAATTAACCTCATGAAGTGCTAAACAGATATATATTCTTGAAATATATCATATTTTCATGCATTTTTGCACAAAAGTAAATTTCACAAGTTATTGATCACCCTTGCATCTCTATTCTTTCAGATATGCCCATTAGGCAACATATACGTAATGGATTTCATAAACTTTTCTAAGTCAGAGGTTTAATCCATATTTCAGCGGGTTAATTACAATAAATTACCTCTGCATTTAGGGTATTTTCATGGGGTTTAAATTCACTTTCCATAGTTTTCCCAAAACAGTTAGTTTGAAACCCACTTTTCACCCGTTTAACGTGTCTTTTGACACATAACCTTAGGCAGTTATATAAATCCGAAATTTCAGCATATAATCTCACTTTTCTTGATCCATATTTAATTATTTAACACATAAATCAATTTGGATCATTTCTACGTAGGTTTCATATTTCTTTCTGATTTTTTCTCAAACTAACCACATATGCTGAAATCAGGCGTGCTGAAATATTAAAATCTTGAATTAATATAAAATAAAGTATTTTTTATTTGAAATTTCTATAATACCTTAATAAATTCATCAATTAACTTTCATAAAATTTTCAGCACGAAATATTGACATTACATATTTATTTGGGCATTTTTACCTTGTTGAACAGTAAACTCCATTTTCAGTCATCCTGAATGACGTTATTTATGGGGTCTATTTAAACCCATCAAAACCTCATTTTTAATTTTTTTCTGTGATACCCAATATTTCTTGTATATCCTGTAAAATTTTAAGCACGAAAATACTTGTAGAAAAATTATTAAAAATAATTTTCTACAGATGATCCTGTCACCCGTTTTACCCTGTTTGGGCTAATATTCACGGATTTTTAATTTGCAACATACACATCCTTTTAAGCGGAAAATTTGGTCGTTCCTTAATCATAACATAATTATTATGCTCAAAAACTTTCATGATAAAAATCATCCATTTACTGTTCCGACCATAATTTAGTTTTCAACATCATTTAC
The DNA here is from genome assembly GCA_030490835.1 of Annona cherimola. Lineage (NCBI taxonomy): Eukaryota > Viridiplantae > Streptophyta > Magnoliopsida > Magnoliales > Annonaceae > Annona > Annona cherimola. The sequence goes on along the minus strand of CM059977.1, from coordinate 49,443,750 downwards.
TTTCCAGATTTGATGCATAAAAATCAAATAATCAATAGTTACTTGATCAAATAAGAAATCTCTCCTTTTCCCCCTTATTTTCCCTTGGTTTTCTCTTCTCATTTTCTGGAAAAATTCGTGGCTTGTTGTTGCTTGGAGAAGAAGAATTTCCAGCACTTGGAAATTTCCAAAAACCCTCTCTCTCTCATGTGAACGTGCACTCCTTGGTAGGGCTGGATTTTCTCCAGCTGTGGGACCCACTTGTGCTGCAATTCCACACCCATTCAGTGCTCCCTTATCTACCATATGAGGTGGGTGAATATGGGCCAAGTAAAATTGCATTTTTCCATTTACCAAAAATCATAAAAATCTGCATCATTTGACCATCAAAGCTGTCCATTTTTGCACGTCAACTTGTAGCTGGATTTTCCAGCAGTTTTGCATTTTTTAAAATCACCAAAAAGTGGGTAATTCATGCTCCTAATTAACCTTTAATTCCTCCATAAATTTGGCATTAAGAAAAATTAATAAAATAGCTAAAACTGCCATTTTTCTGCACATTATTTCACCCACATGCAATCTACGGTTTCAGCTGCATATCCTCCCCTTTTTGCATTTTTTAATTGCTGAAACTCTCCATTATTGGTTGTACAATTCATGTACTTTCATCTCAGCAACATATGGAATTTTTAAAAAATCAAAAAAAATCAAATTGGGCAGCCCCAAGGCCCTTGGGCATCCCTTCCTTGCCACCTTGCCTATGCCTCCATAGCTTCATCATTTTGGGCATTAAATGATTGGATAATTCATGGGATTATGTGTTTTATTTAAATACATAATTTCCTCCAAAAATCCCTGCAATGGACACCTCACCCTACCTTTTGCATCAAGCATTTATGTATGGTACTCCATCATTAATGCTTTGGTGCTTTTGAGGTGCATAAGTCAAACTTGCCCACCTTTTTCAATGCAGGAATTTTTCCAAAATTTCATGCTTAATCTAAGCCATCCAACATAAACATCTCATAATTTCATTCAACCATTTCAAATTTCATCTCAATCCGAGTTTCCTAGCTCCCGTTATAGTCGTTTAAAGTTAACGGTTGAAATGAACATATACTTAAAAAAATTCATAATTCTCATTTCATCAAGAATTTTCATAATCTTTTCATTCCATAATACCAAGCCTAATATTAACAATCTTCATTTCAAATTTCACTTGAATCCGCCTTTTAGGATTTGAGTTATGAATTTTCCAATATTTTCCTTCACACTTGACCATTTTCCTCTTTATTTCCATAATTCATTTTAAATCATGGAAAATGATTTTTCATGACATAATTGCACATTTAAATCACAAATAATTCATTCTAAACCCATTATCTCATTTAGGCTTAAAATGCTTAATCACATCATTAATGCTAACCCATAATCCTAATTGCTATAATTAGCAAAAATCATAAAATACCTTCATAATTCCATAATTCATAAATAATCATCAAATACATGTTCAATGCATACATATGGCCTACTTGGGTTAGGGTCTCACATATGCGTACATGCTATGTGGTTTAATAGTCGAATGTGTGTAAGTTATGATAATGGGTGCAAAATAAGCCATATATGTGTATAATGACTTATGAAGTCAAATAAATGATATGTGTATATCAATTGGGTTGGAAAAATAAAGGAAATATGAGAAAAGGAAATGTATGAAAAAAATCATATCATTTTCATTAGGCAAAGGCAAAGAGAAAGCGGTGGAGGAAAGCTAAGAAGTTCAGGTAAGCAAGCAAATTTTCTAAAGGACTTTTCCTTTTCTAAATTGTTTCCATAAATGCAAGTTTTACTTCAAATTGTTTGATGAAACTATGAAAATTGTTTTTAATGTGTTTAAGGATGGCCATCCTTTCGCAAAAATTGTGTTGAAATGATGTTTACTTCAAATACAAAACTATTATGAAATGTTTCTTTGATAAATGCTATGGAAAATGATGTGGTTTGATGTTTATGATTGAAAAATCATGCTAGTATGTTAAAGATGAGTTTTTGCAAAAGTTCATGTGCACAGGATACTAGGTCTACTTGAAGGGTGTAAGCGGACCGATAGTCCCCCCTTGGTGTGACCAAGTCACTTGTAATAGGCCGATGGGCGGCAACGCCCTCTCTGAAATGGGAGTTAACGTGACGGATGGTCGCCTAGCTAGCTTCCATCGTAAGGGAGATATGATGTTCATGTTCATGTTCATGTTTTTCATATGGCATTATGCATATGAGACCAGTGATGGGTACAGAATTTCATGTTTTCATGATATACCTTTGAATAAGGTATAAGAATGCTTTCCAAGTTGATTTTAAATGAAAAATGTTCCCTGAAATGATTTGCCTGAAAAATGCAAATAGCTTGCTTATTGAGTTTCGACTCATGATTTTGTTTTCCAAACCCAAAGACAGGTGATGGACAGGATATGGCGAAGGAGCAAGCACCGGCTTAAGGAGTTCACGGAAAAACTTATAGAACTTATGTTATGAAGTTGATGTGGAATGATTGTAAAATTACATGGCGTGCTTTATAATGAATAGTTGTGAACTACTTGAATGTTTTATATGAATGACTGTGATATGTACATGCAGTGACATCTAATTTAGGTAAAAGATGAAATGTCGCTGAATAGCATGTTTGTATATAATGAATGGATTGAAATGACTTAAAAATGTATGAATATGAAATTATGAGAACATGAGGTGTTATATGAATAGTTACATGACCATATTTAACAGGATAAATATCCGATAAATCTCGCCATGTGACAGGGCAACAATCCTGATCACGTTTACCAATCAATCCGATCTTGAGGTAAGGGCTAGGATGTGACGCTCGATTTGGGGCGCCATAGAGCTTGGTATCAGAGCATGGATTGGTAAATAGGCATGAAAAATTTCTAAGTATAGGAAAGTTGACAGAATATGAAGAAATATTCATGATTAACAATGATTATGTGACGAATTAGATGTGATTAAATGATGCTCATATATGATTATAACATGATGAAATGCATGTTAGATGATGAAATAGATATGCTCATGTGATGATTAGGTATGCTCATGATATGATGAAATGTATGCCATATGATAATGAATTATTGTTGCAATGCAATTTGATTGCTATGTCTACACAGATGACGGATAGAGGGAAAAGAATGATGAGTGTGGAAGAATTAAGAAGGGAAAGAGAGGAAGGGAATAGGAGACAGAGAAGTGAAGAAAATATGAATTGATGGTGGGAATTACAGACCGACGATGAACCGTTTCCATCAATCCCCTCTGGATTTTCACCAATACGCACACAGGATCACACTAAAAGAAGTTACTACAACACTTCAAGCCAACATGCACAGGACCTAGGAGAGCCCTCCAGTTATAAACCTAGGGCACGAGTGTTACCAGGTACTTACCTTGGCATTCCCCGGGATCCTCCTGTTCCAACTGCTAGAGTAGGTCCGCGAAATCTACAGAACTTCTGGAATAAGACACAGGCAACTACACCTCCCGATGTTGGTCCATGGTATAGATTTGTTAATGGGTGCATCCAGTTTCGTTATGGAGCATCGTGGGAGAAAATCCATCAACGGGAAGTGGACATGGCTCTTCATATAAGAAGGCGTCGTGCCGAAGAAGTCGTCGAGGTACCTATTGGCCCTAAACCTGATGAGGTTATGTTGTATATAATGGAGGATACAGGGGAAATTGTTCGATTAGAAGAGGTCAATGATGATGATGACCCGATGGAATTCCTCGAACCATTTGATGAAGAAGAGGAGGAGGAAGAACAAGAGGAGGAGGAAGACGAAACAGATGAGGAAGAAGAGGAGGAGGAAGACGAAACAGATGAGGAAGAAGAGGAGGAGGAAGACGAAACAGATGAGGAAGAAGAGGAAGAAGTCGAGGAAGAAATAATGGAGTTTGTGGGAGATGATGAGGGTGAGGATGATGATGATAGTGACAATGAGGTTCAGGCATGGTCCGACACTAGCACTATCACAAAAGCACCCTCACAAGTTTCACGTAGACGTAGACGTAGACGTCAAGGGAGAGGTCCAGGAGGACGATGAACATGTTTGCTTTGTTTTTATTTAAGCTGCTGTGTATATATGATCATGTGATATATGTATAATTATGGGTGGATGACTCTATGGTTGTGTTTGGTGAACTAACATGCATGCAGGTGTGAAATGCGCATGCTAAGTTGAATTTGTATATAAGTGTGGCTTATTTTGTATGTACTGATTGTGAATATGGTATATGTGAATGAATATGCAGACATGTTGAACTTCTAATGTTCTAGATGTGCCTAAATGAATGAATATGAGCTGAATAGTGTGTTATGTGGTGATTGAATAAAATGATTTTGACTATGTGATGATGAAATGCACGTACAATGACTTAACGATTAAATGAAATTGCAATGCATATACAATGATTTTATGATGATTATTAATGAAATGTGTATATATTGATTTAATACTAATGGAAAATGAAAAGTGTTTGTTATATACTCAGATTTAAAACAATGGTGGAAACAAGAGTAGGAGTAAAGAATAATAAAGGAAAAGAGACAGAGATTCCAAGCCAACACGAAGTTGGCGAATCTAGCCGACCTAAAAGGGGAAGGCCAGTGACCTAAAATCAAAGGAACCAACAGAGAAGGAATGATGAAAGCCCTGAACAGAATATGAAGGAGGAAAATGAGTCGAGGCAAAATAGACTCATGGAGGAAAGAGTGGCTGCAGCAGTGGAAAAAGCAATTGTGGAACCCTAACTTTTATGATCATATATGAAATCCTAAGGTCATGAACCCTAAGTAATGTATTGACTTTTATATGAAATAAATATATGATTTTCGTAATATATGGAATTGAAGGATCAAATAATTAATTATGAAATATAATTTTAAATGAATAGTAAATGTGAATAGTGGAACGTGAATAGTGACCATGTGGTTAAGATAAAGTGATAAGTTAATCACTTTGGATTAACTTAATCACAAAAAGACCAAATTACAATTTTTCAAAAGTGAGATTAAATTGTAAATATAGAAAAGATAATTGATTGGTAATTTCGACAAGAATGGAGACAAAAAGGGGACTTAATGAGAATTTACAAAAGTTATATTTGGAATTTATAAGAAAATAGAGGGTAATTTATGATTTTATAAATATTAGATACGAAAATGAATTTTTACAATTTTTTCGGAAAGGAATTTCAAAATTCCAAATTATACAAATTGAAACCTTATGGAAAAATGAAAATAAATAGAAAATGTTTTGGCTAATTAGGGGCTCTAATTAAGGGTTTATATTCATCCTCACTGTTTTCATTAGATTTAAGCATGCATAACTCAGAATCATATAAAAATTTCATAAAAAGTACTAAATTATGTGCTCTCTAATCTAGACGGATCAGATTATGAAAAATAGTTGACTAAATTATTAAACTTGAATGTATTAAAAAGCGTGCCAAAGGTAATAAATTCCACCGCTATGCACGTCCAGGTTGATATTTTAAATTTTTTTTATATAATTATTTAGTTAATTAATATCTTGATGTATATAAGACTGTTTGAGATGAAACTTTTGGAGCAAGCCTATTTTAATATACCCTACATAATGAATGGATTAAATTTTGCAAAATATGTCTACAAATTTTTAAAAATGAAATTTTATGCCAAAATACGATTTTAATTAAATTAAAATATGTACTTAGCTCCAATTGAGGTGAAATTTTATGGGTAATCCTATTTTAATATGCTCAATTTAATGAAGGAATGAAATTTTGGAAAACATATCTTCAAAATTTTAAAATGAGACTTTTTATCCAAATATGAATTAGCTAATTAAAATAAAATAGAAATTTTTTTCAAAATTCCGAAAGGTACATTTTGTGAGCAATTGTATATATATTAATGTGGAACCCTGACCGTATACGCGTTGTCTCGACTGTATACGTGTCATTTCGACACTTGTAATTTTGAAGATTATTTTATAAATAAATAAAAATTCATGAACCTTATTGATGGACATGTGTATTTGAGGTTGAAATAATGCAATTAGGAATTTAACCCCATGAATAGTACACATGAATAGTGAAATGTGAATAGTAAACGTGGGATTAAGGAAATATGTTAAGTTAATCACTTTGGATTAACTTAATCATAAAAGACGAAAAAGGAAGCTTCCCACTACAGGACAAAAATGTTTTTTTGGATTAAAATATGAATTTTCGGATTTTTAATTGATTTTTAAAGAAAATGAAGAAAAATTCATATCTTGCAATCCGGACATCGGATCAAGATGAAATTTTTTATGGGTAGCCAAGATATGATGATGGATATGATGAATGGTCCAAGATTAATCAAGGATCATGAATTAAGGGTCAAGATTAAATGTCATTTGAAAATGGAAAAAGTAACTTTACTTTTTCATTAATGGCATTTGACTTTGATTAATTTTAATAAATTAAAATTAATGCAAAGCCTGCAATTGCTGCTGGATCATGGAATTTTGGGGCATGATCCAATGGCCCATGATCATCCTCATCAAAGATCAATGGCTAGGATTAATGTAGCCTAAATTAATTAATTTTAAAAAAATAAAAAATAGGAAAAATAGGCCTGAAAAATAGGGCAGCTGGAGCAGGGTAGGGAGGCTGCACAAGGCTCTAAGCACCTTTAGGAAATTAGAAAAAAAAACCTTTGCAATTTTACACCCTAAGCTAGAGGGGGTAAATTGCAAATTCATGAAAAATGGACCCCTATAAATAGAGGAGCAGGCCATGGACGAAATTCACAACCATCCCAGCTCAAAAATCACTTGAGCAACTTCATTTCCCATCCCCACACGTTTTAGCCTTGAAAAATAGAAGGTTGGAGAGAGAAAGTGCGAGAAAAAGAGGCATATCTCCACTTCGGGTAAGTAATTTCTACCCAAATTTCTTTTGGATGTTAAGTAAGGTAAAATATGCTTAGATAATCCCCAATCATGAGAAAATAAGTATAGATATAATGTTTAAATGGAATTATGCCAAAACATAAAAAATTTGGAGCGAATATAGGGTATTCGGCAAGATAGCATATGACATGTGAAAATAATGCTCCAAGATTGATAAATGATGATTTGGGATGTATGATTATGATAAATATGATGTTATAATAATGATATATTAATTTCATGATTTTTGGAATTAAGGATTATGCTTAAGTGAATTTATGATGATTTTTAGTATATGGAGAAAATGATTTTTTTGGCTAAGTAAATGATGATAAATTCAAAATGTATGAAATATCCAATGATATACTAGGCATAAGGTATGTCATGGTATTTTTTATTTTTGGAAAAAATATCAATTTTTGGAACCCATGAACAGTAACCACGCTCTGTGAACAGTAACTCGGGATGAACAGTAAACTGCTACAGTATTTGCTACAGTGATCTGCTACAGTAATTTGCTACAGTACAGCGTGATTTTGAAGAAAATTTGAGATTAATATTTAAATATGATGATGAAAATTTTGAAGAATTTATGGATAAAAATATCCACATAAAGAAATAATGCCCAAATAATATAGAACATGCATGGGAAGCAGCTTGAATAAAAGAAATGAAAATATCGTTTCTCCTTGAATAGGAAAAGGAAAAGAGAAGGTCGAAGACACCTCCTAAGAAAGTAAGCAAGTTATATATTTTGCAAATTATTTCCAAAATGCTTGAAATTGTTTGCAAGTTGCTTTATGAAATTTATTTAAGGTTGGTCATACCTATAACTGCTTTACATGAACTGAAGTTCGTTTTGTGAAATTATTTATTAAATGCTTTTTATGAAATTATTTATGATTTGCAAATATCATGCTGGCATGTATATGTAAATGAGCATGTGCACGAGGAATAGGCCTTAGTCGAGGTAGTAAGCGGACCGGATGTCCCCCTCGCTATTGCCAAGTCGCTTAATAGGCCCAGGCCAGCGGCGACCTCCCTGAAATGGGAGCATGTATGGGATGGGCACCTAGCTAGCGTCGCATCCAAAGGAATGTCATGAATGCTATGTATGCATTGCATTTGCATTTTATGAAATGCATAAAAATGATTGAAAAATTATGAATAGCTTGCTTACTGAGTATTATTACTCACCCATGCTATTTCAACAATGGACGGGAAAAGATGATGAAGGCAGCATGTAAAATGACATGCAGTTTTGATGAAATATTGTATATGTAAAGACAATGATGATAATTTTGAGATGGAAATGAATATTTCTGTTTTATGAAGCAGTTTTGGGTTATAACTGTGATATGTGAAATATATTTCATGTTAGATGAATGATGGAAATTTTCCATGTATTAATGATAAAAAAAAAAGAATCCTGCCGTGTGATCAGGGCAACAATCCTGAGTCACGTTTACCAATCAAAACGATTCCTGAGTAAGACTTCTAGGCACCTCGGTTCGGGGCGCCACAATTAATAAGAAATTTTTTCATAATATATAGATGTGTATATACATAGTTATGAATTAATTTATTAATGTTAAAATCAACCATTTAAAAAAAAATTTGCATGAAGAATATCACGTTGGCAGTCAGTGCATGTAATGTATAATTGCTGGAATGCTGAAAATTAAACACCTATAATATGATAAATAGTGACCTTGAGTTAGGTGAAATTTAAACTATGGTGAAACCGCTTAAATGGATATATAAATAGAAGACGTTGCTTTTGCTGCTGGAAAAAAAAAGCCGGACATGCAATGCATTGAGGAGAGAAGAACAGCAGCGATGGAATCGTTGCTGAAGGTGCAATCCAAATTCCAGCATTTTTCAGCAACGATCCAAGCAGAGGAGAAAGAGAGGAGCATTGAACGGCAACAACAAAAATGGTTGCTAAAACCAAAATAAAGTTGCACGGTCCATAATCCAAGCCAACAACAGGTCTGCTTATTTCCAGTTATTTTATTTAAAAAGTATGATTTCAGAAATGCTATTTGGTTATTATTAAGCATTTTAAAATTTTAATTATATCTAGAATAGACATGTATAATATATATATATAAACCACTATCTGATTTCAGATTATCAATATCATATATATATATATATGAAAAGGATGAACATGAATCGTACTGTTTTAATTTTAAAACTAGCTGGACAATCGATGTTGCTGAATATATGATTAATTTCATTAAAATAATTCAGCGTTAAACAAATTTAGGGATATTTTCATGATAAGTACAACTTAATCTGGTTTTATTGCTTCAAATCTGGAGTTTATGTAATATTAGAAACAAAAATATGAACGAGATAGTAAACGAATGATTTTTGCCATGAAAATGTTTTTACAAGCTCATTATATTATCATTAAGGAACGACCAAATTTTCAGCTTAAAATATTGAGCGGGTTGAAAATTAAAAATCCGAGAATATTAATTTAAACAGGGTAAAATGGGTGACAGGATCAGCTGTAGTAAATAATTTTTCATAATGTTTTAGATGGAATTTTAATCTGAAATTTTGATATGATGTACAATATATTATGATTATCACATGAAAAATATTAAATATGATTTTTGGATAACATAAGTATGGTTTAAAAATAACGTGATAAGGGCTGTTCCTAATTTTACAACACTATCCATCACAGTGAAAATGTCAAAATAAATATATAATGTTAATATTTCTTGTGAAAATTTTTATGACTGTTAATTAATGTAGTTATTGATGTATGAAAGAAATTTCAGAGTTAAATACCTTGATTTGATTATAAATCAAGATTTAGAGAAATCAGTACACCTGATTTCAGCAAATGTGGACATTTTGAGAAATAATCAAAAATAAATATGAAAACTAAGTGAAAGTGATCCAAATTAATATATATGTTAGAAAAGAGTGTAATAAAGGATTATGGATAGAAAATTAATGCTATTATATGCATATGGAATTAATAGATAAATAAGAAGATGGAACATAGTGAAAAGAGAATGGCTGTTTTGGAATTTAATAATAAGTTTCGAAATTTTAAATGAGAATTATGATTTTGTTGATCATGGTATGTTATGGAATATATTATAGGAATTAAAAGAATTTTGTTAAGTCAAATTTATGCTTAAAACATGAATTATGGAACCTTATACACATATGTGTATAAGTGGCTAAAATGATTTATTTAGCCCAGATAATCATGATTAATTCAAAACGCATGAATTATCTCATGATGTACTAAACAAGAGTTATGTCATGATATTTTAAAAAAATGCCAAATTTTGAAACCCAGGAACAGTGCCAAACACACTGTGAACAATAATTCGCGGTGAACAGTAATTAGGAACAGTGATCATGAACAATAATCATAAATAGTAAACAGAGTGATTTGGGCAGAAATAAGATTAATATTTATAAGGATGTATGAATAAAATTTTTAAAGATTTTTGGGATAAAAATCCATATGTGAAAATAGAGACCAAATTGACCTCTATGGGAGTTATGAAGGAAAATAAAGTGATTATGATATATGCATGGGTTAGAAACCCTAAGATGAATTCAAATTTAATAGTAGAAATGTGCAAGCATGAAATATTATGCCTATTTGAGAAAAATGGTTCTTTTCATTTGTATAGGAAAATAAATGGGTACAAGTGAAAGATACAAGTTGACTACGCAGGTAAGCAAGCAACCCTTTGAAAATAAAATTTTATACGACTTTACTTTGCAATCTTAAATTGTTTTGGAAATTTCTTCGTTAGAAGCAAATCCTTTTAATCTTGAAAAATATTGAAATGAAAATGCTGAAAAGGTTGTGATGAAGGAAAATGATATTTTAAAATGATATTTGAAATAAATGTTTTAGAATAGTTTTATTACAAGGTTTTGAAGTATTTTAAGGATATGTTTCAAAGGTTCTCTAAATATTGGATTATTTTAGCATTTCCAAAATCTATTGTTTCGAGTAGGATTTAAGGAAGGCCAACACGATAAATTAATTTGAAAAATGATTTGAGTAATGTTCAAAGGATTATACAAGACTATCCCATATAGAAATGAATAATAAGACAGGTGAACCAAAGTATATGATATTAGATGAAAGTTTTAAACATTTTTAAAGACGTTTTGTCATTCAAAAATTATTTACAAAACGGTTAGAAAATATTGTTATTTTAAATGTATATCTTGAATACTTCAAATGATTTATGAAATATAAATGTTTTAAAGTTGGCTATCCTTACAAAGCGTTTGAGTACACAACTCGTTAACATGGGTTAAGCCCAGTTTTTTAGATTTGAAAGAAATACAGACTGAAGTCTGTAGTATTTTATAAAAGAATGATAGCATCAAGCTTTTAGAAAAGGAACACAGACTGTGGTCTGTGGTTTTTATAAAATCATGCTAGCACGTGAATGTGAAGGAAACGTGTGCACAAGGGTTATGTACTAGGTCTACTGTAGAGGATATGCAAGCCGGACGCGGTTGCAAATTGGGTCCCCTTTGCATAGGCCGAGTCGCTTGAATAAGGCTGAATGCCGGCGGCGCCCTCCCTGAAATGGGAGATGAACACGGATAGCCGCCTGGCTCGCGGGCTATCACCTGGAAGGGGTTTCTCTCCTACGAAAAGATGATCACTTGATAAGTGTCACCTACCAGATGGACAGAGAAGTATTGCATGTTGTATATGCTTAAAAAGGGTTTTATGAAAAGTATTTTAGGACATGAGAATGTTCTATGAGAAAAGGAGCTTCAATGAAAAATATTTTAGAACATAAATATGTCTATGGAAAAAGAATTGTTATGTCAAGTTTTACAAGCATATGTTTGCCATGAATTGGGATTATGAAATGTTTATGAAAGGTAATTATGAAAAGTGTTGATCATATGCTTGCTTTAAGAATAATTAATTTGATTTTGATGATTAACAAATAATTGAAATATCATTAAAAAAGATCTAATAAATTTGTCTAAGTGTTCTCAGATATTTTGTCTCTAATTATGTGTATGAAAATGAGAATGTGAAATAATTTAAGTTTCAAAAGTTCTAGTTCATGAATTGCAAGTTCAACAAAGTGAAGTCTCAGCCCAAGTCGACTTCACATGCGACTTGGGTGAAGTCCCAGACCCAAGTCGACTTCGCCTGCGACTTCGGACAGACAGCAAAGTGAAGTCTCATCCCAAGTCGACTTCACTTGCGACTTGGGTGAAGTCCCAGGCCCAAGTGGACTTCACCTGCAACTTCGAAGGAAAAATTCTGGACAGCAAGTTTTAACAAGACGAAGTTGCATCCCAAGTCGACTTCACCCATCCGAAGTCGACTCCACTCATCCGAAGTCGACTCCACTTGCGACTTCAACTCATAACAGTCGAAAATCCGAACGTTGTAGCTCTAGATGCGCGTGAACTTCCACTCCAACGTCTAGAACCTTTTTTCCTCTATATATACCATTGATGTATGAACGTGAAGTAAGAGAGAAGGAGGAAAGAAAGAGGAAAACACAAGTTGAGCTTTCATCTTCTAATATTCAAGTGTGTTGAAGTTATTTGAATAACTATTGAAGCTTCAAGTGCTACAACTTTCAAGTGCGCTTCCAAGATTATCATCTTCACAAGACAAGGAGCTTCCGGAGCTTATCGAATACACGTTGTAAAGTGTAATTTCTCTTTTGTCTATTTTGTTTTGTGTTGTTGCCTTGGATCGGTATTGGAGACTGAATTCAAGAAGAAGCAAAACAGGGGGTTGGTTTGAGTTTGTCTCACCAATAGTTTGGACTTGGTTGGTTGGAGTTGGTCTCACCAACAAGTGATTGTTGTATATGCCCCCTAGAGCTAGAATCTAGAAGAGAGCAGGTGCTCTAGATTGTATTGAATATACAATAGTGGAACCCAAGACACAACGGGTGTGTGCTTGGAAGAGTGGAGTAGGGAAGGTTGCCCGAACCACTATATATTGTTGTCTCTTGTTTGGTTTGATTGCTTGTATTTTATATTCTATTTGCACCCACTCATTCTATCTCATATCACGTTTCATCAAGGGGATTAAACATTCAAGGGGTTAAGTTTTAATTTACCAAATAATTTTTTAAGAACCCAATTCACCCATCCCCTCTTGGGTTTTGCCATTAACTCGGGACCAACAAAAAGGTTTCCTCCAATTGTTAGTCGAACGCTTGTTAAGCGTCTACTACTGAAAGGTGAGAAATGCATTTAAAATGAAAAATTCTTGCTTATTGAGTTTCGACTCATGTTTTGTTTTTTCTAACCATAGACAGGTACCGCACAGGCCATGCAGGAAAGGAAAAGAGTATGAAGAAAACTTTTCAACAAACTAGTTTGTATATGGTATGAATGATTATGTGGAATCTTCAAAATATGTATGTATGAAATGTTTAGATTGAAAGAACTTGTGATGTAGATAAGTCAATTATTATGATATGAATAATATATGTGAAATTAATGTCAAGGATATGCTCATATATGATGACATGATGTTATGTGATGAGATATTGCGAGTATCATGTGTAAAATTGATTACGAGTGTTTGTTATATGATGAAAGAAAATGAATGAAAGAAAAAAAAAATTTGGACGAGATCTAAATAAAAATCCCGCCGTGTGATCAGGGCAACAATCCTGAGTCACGTTTACCAATCGATAAAGATCCCAGAGTAAGGCTTCTAAGCACCCTGGGTCGGGGCGCCACAGCAATGTAGCGGGCCACTAGGGAATGGGCAGAGTAAATTGCCGACATTATACAAGGGTTATGGGAAAGAACCCAACAAGCTTAGTTGAGTAATATGGAAAGAGAAGGACCTGCTTCGAGGGCGGTCCCAGTTGAGACACCGGAATCATTAAGAGATGAAAATCATCTAATGGAAGCTGACAGAAGAGCCATAAATGCCTTTCTAGCGCAGCGACCCTTGAAATTTTCTGGAGAACATGACCCGGTGCAAGCAGAGCAATGGTTGACGGAGATTAAGAAATTGTTTAGGATATCTCCGTGCAACGACTGTCAAAAAGTACTATGTGCTACTCATCTATTAGCAAAGGACGCACACGAATGGTGGGAGACAATGTTAATTACAATGCCATGACCCAAGGACGTGTCTTGGCAAGCATTTGTGGAAGAATTTAATAAGGAATACCCCCCGGTGGATTTGCAGAGTCAAAAGGTGATAGAATTTGAAAAGTTATACCAAGGGAGGATGACGGTCACTGAATACGCCACCAAATTCAATGCTTTGGTCAGATATGTCCCCTGGATTGCAAATGTGCCACAAAATAAGGCATAGAGATTCCAACAAGGGTTGAGGCCATATCTACGGGAAAACCTTGCACCTTTGTTAATAAAGGATTATGCTTCAAGTCTGGAGAGAGCAAGAGCTTTGGAGATTGAGTCCTTGAGAACCCAAGAATTAATATTAGGTTTGAGGGCATTCAGTGCCGGTCCTAAGGAACCAAAAACTGGAAAAGAAAAAAGCTATAAAAGGCAGCATAAGAAGGGGAAAAGGAATTCAAAAGAAGAAAAGCTCACCATTCTGCAAGAAATGTCAAAGGCGACATATAGACGAGTGTTTAAAGGGCTCGAATCGGTGTTTCAAATGCGGACAGACGGGTCACATTGCCAAGGAGTGCAGGTCGGGAGAAGCGAAAGTGGTTAAGTGTTATATATGTGATCAAGTGGGTCACATAGCCACGAACTGCCCAAACAAGACGCAGTCATCTCAAGGACGTGGAAGACCTGCTCAGCTGAGGATACCTGGAGCACCCAGTAAGCAGGGAACTTCTACGAACCCGGTGCATGTGCATGCCCTGACCCGGACAAAGTCCCAAGAACAGTAAGAAAAGGTGGTCACAGGTACGGTTTACATTCTAGGGAATATAGCAGTAGCTTTGTTTGATTCTGGTGCCACCCATTCATTCATAGCATGTCAATACGTGACCACCCATGCACTACCGATAGAAGAAACTAATCAGGTTATACATGTGGAATCTCCAGTCTATAGGTTAGCAAGTACTAGCCAAGTATGCAAAGTCTGCCCCAATCAGGATAGGATCATTAATTCTAGAAGCTGATTTGATCCTATTGCCTATGACCGAGTTCGACGTGATATTGGGTATGGATTGGCTAAGCTAATGGGGAGTGACTATAGACTGTAAAAATAAGAAAGTGCAATTTGAAGCAACTCGAGGGAAGGAGATTGCCATTGGGAAGTTGAGGCAACCTGACAGCTCGAGTATACTGATTTCATCTATGAAAGTTGTCAGAATGATCCGACAAAAGTGTCAAGCTTTCTTAGTGTCTGTAAATGTGGAAAAAGGCATGGAGGTGGAAGTTAGTCAAATATCGGTGGTTAAAGAATTCCGAGATGTGTTTCCAAAGGAGTTAACTACATTGCCTCCACAACGGTAAATGGATATGACAATTGATGTAATACCAGGCATAACTCCGATTTCTAAAACTCCATATAGAATAGCGCCAGCTGAGATGAATGAACTAAGGGCGCAATACAAGAGCCGTTGGACAAGGGTTTCATTAGACCAAGTGTATCTCCTTAGGGAGCTCCAGTATTGTTTGTAAGGAAAAAGGATGGAAGTCTGAGGTTATGTATTGATTACCGAGAGCTGAATAAGGTCACTATAAAGAATAAATATCCATTGCCCAAGATCGATGATTTGTTTGATCAGTTGCAAGGAGCAATGACTTTCTCTAAGATTGATTTATAGTCAGGGTACCATCAGTTAAGAATAAGTTTGGCTAATACTCATAAAATGGCATTCCGAACCCGGTATGGACATTATGAATTTCTGGTAATGCCTTTCGGACTTACTAACGCCCCTGCTGTATTCATGGGCATGATGAATAGAGTTTTTCGGGACTATCTGGATCAATTTGTGGTTATTTTTATCGACGATGTCCTGATCTACTCTAAAATGGAGAAAGAACATGAAAACCATCTTCGAAGGGTCTTAGAAAGACTAAGGAAAGAGAAATTATATGCCAAACTGAAGAAATACGAGTTTTGGCTGAAACAGATAAGATTTTTTAGGCATATAATATTTGAGAAGGGTATTCAAGTTGATCCTCAAAAGATTGAGGCGATATTGAAATGGCCAAGGCCGACGACCATTACGGAAGTTCGAAGTTTTCTAGGGTTGGCCGGCTATTACAGAAGGTTTGTCGAAGGGTTTTCTCAATTGTCAGCCCCGTTAACCAAGTTGACTCGTAAGGGAGTCAGGTATGTATGGTCTGATGAATGCGAGCGTAGTTTTCAGGAATTGAAACGACGATTAGTAGAAGCACCCATCCTAACCCTAACCGAAGGAAATGAAGGGTTTGTAGTTTATAGTGATGCGTCGAGAAAAGGTTTGGGTTGCGTTTTGATGCAAAGGGGTAATGTGATAGCTTATGCGTCACGACAACTAAAGCCCAATGAGATAAGCTACCCCACGCATGACTTAGAGTTAGCAGTGGTGGTATTTTCCTTAAAAATATGGAGACATTACCTGTATGGTGCAAGATGTGAGATTTACACTGATCATAAGAGCCTTAAATATATTTTCACTCAGAAGGAGTTGAATATGAGACAAAGGAGATGACTCGAGTTATTGAAGGATTATTATTTGGAGATTTTATACCATCTAGGTAAGGCAAACGTGGTAGTTGATGCATTGAGCCGAAATGTCAGCTTAGCGCCTTTTATCACTAAGGAGAAAGGACTGCTTAAGGAGATAGAGCAAATGGAATTGATTGTATGTCCACCAGAAGTCTAGATTAGACTATCCCAATTACACATACAATCCTCGCTTTTTGACCAGATTCGGGTTGCGCAGCAAAAGGATACAGACCTACATACACATGTTGAGAAAATGAAGAAAAAGGGGTTGACGGGATTTGCTAGTGATGAACAGGGTATGTATAGGTACAAAGGTCGCCTTTGCATACCTAACATTGTTGAGTTGAAGGAACAGATCCTGAAAGAGGCACATTTTTCGCCTTTTGCTATTCACCCTGGGAGTACGAAAATGTATCAGGATCTCAAGAAAGTATATTGGTGGAATAATATGAAGAGAGAGATCGCTGAATATGTGGCTAAGTACTTAACTTGCCAACGGGTGAAGGCGGATCACCAAAAAATCCTTGGTAAGTTACAATCCTTAGAAATTCCAGAATGGAAGTGGGATGACATTACAATGGATTTCATAGAAGGATTACCTAGAACCCAAGCCGGGAATGATTCTATATGGGTAATCGTGGATAGGTTATCGAAAGTCGCACACTTTCTACCTATCGGAAAGACGTATATGGCAGAAAAGCTAGCTAAGGTTTATTATAAAGAAATTGCAAGACTCCATGGAGTGCCAAAGTCGATCATCTCGGATCGAGATGCAACGTTCACGTCAAGGTTTTGGAAAAGCCAGCACGAAACCTTAGGCACCCAACTCAAGTTTAGCACAGCTTTTTATCCTCAAACGGATGGATAAACAGAGCGGGTGAACCAAGTCATTGAAGATATGCTCCGTATGTGTACTTTGGAGTTTGGAGGATCATGAAATGAGTATATTTCAATTGCGGAATTCGCATATAATAATAGTTACCAAGCTAGCATCCAAATGGCTCCATTTGAGGCGTTATATGGTCGACGATGTCGAACGCCGTTGAACTGGGATGAAGTAGGAGAGAAAAGATTAGCCCCAGACCTATCACCGCGAATGGCTGACAAGGTGAAGACTATTCGCCAGCGTATATTCACAGCCTAAAGTCAACAAAAGAGTTACACAGATTGCAAGAGAAGGGATTTATGTTGGAAATAAGCTAAATCTATATTTTGATGATTAACAAATCAATTTGAGTAAGTCTTGGCTACTAACATGTTTGTGGAAGTGATTAAAGGATATACATTTGAAGAAAATGAAGCACGAAAGGATAAGTCGATTTCCAAGTCGACTCAGGCATCGACTTAAGGCCAAGTCGATCCCCAAGTCGACTCCAACACCGACTTCGAGGCGTCGTTTCCTTCCAGAGTTGAAAACGGGGAGCAGAGGCACCGAAGTCGCAAACGAAGTCGACTCCGCATGCGACTTGGGCGAAGTCGCAGACCAAGTCAACTCCAGCTTCGACTTCAAAATGGCGATTCCTTCCAGAGTTGAAGTCAAGACTCCGAAGTGCCGAAGTCGCACCCCAAGTCGACTCCACTTGCGACTTGAGGTGAAGTCGCAGGCCGAGTCGACTCCAGTAGTGACTTGGAGGCATCATTTTTTGTCCAGAGTTGAAACTGAGAACTGGGGGCACTGAAGTCGCAGACCAAGTCGACTCAGCATGCGACTTGGGCGAAGTCGCAGACCAAGTCGACTCCGGCATCGACTTCGATCGGGCAGAAGAGAAATTTCAAAAGACAAGCTGGGTTTAATTGATTTCAATACAAACTTGTATGAAGATGAAGATCAAGCCAACCTAGATGCTCAAACTGCAACATATGAAGACTAATCCAAGTTCAATGAAAGCAAGACGCATAAACTCAACTGTTCTAATCAAGATATACTGAACTTGCTCAATACAAGATTCAAGACTCATGGATTCAAGGCTTGCAAAACATGGAGCCAAAGGAAACAAGCTAAAGTGAAGACAATGACACAAAGAAGAACTCAATCAGGGAAGAACAACAAAAGGCATGAAGAAACCCAAACAGAACTAAAGCATTCCAAAGTTTTTCAAGTTCGTCAAGCTAACTGACGAGGTGAAGTCGCATACCGAAGACGACTCCACCTACGACTTGGGTCAAGTCGATGACCAAGTCGACCCAGCAAGGAACTTGAAGTTGCTACGGACAGGCGAAGTCGTACTCGAAGTCGACTCCATCTGCGACTTGGGCGAAGTCGCACCAGAAGTCGACTCCACCTGCGACTTGGGTCGCAACGGTCGGAAAATATTCGAACGTTGGCGCATTTAATGCGCGCCACCTACCTTCAAACGTTCGGATTCCCTCCACAATTATAAAGGGCATTCAATGTGAATGAGGGAAGTAGCTGAAAATCATTAAGTGTGCATAACTACCATCTTCATGAGCATTAAGTGATCAAGCCAATCCTTAGAAGAAGAACTTTGCTTCAAACTGCAAGAGCTCAACTGCTGATCCTTCAAAGCCAACTTTACAAGTTCTTCTCTGCGCCAAACTGCTTCTACACAACTGTAGCGTGTAGATTCTTTTGTTATTATTATTATTAATGTATTGAACTTGATTTAGTTTGAGGAACTAAGATCAAGTGTAAGCAAAGTAGTGTGTGATTGGAGTGGAACTCATCACCTACTTGTGCTGTGATTTGTTGATGCCTCCTAGAGCTGGAATCTAGAAGAGAGCAGTGACTCTAATTTTATTTGTGAAAAACAATAGTGGAACCCAAGTCACAAGGAGTGTGAGCTTGGAAGAGTGGAGTAGGGAGGTTGCCCGAACCACTATAAAACTTGTGTGTTTGATTTATATTTCTGCTCTCAACATTATATTGCTTTCTATTTCGTTTCTTCATAAAGGGGAATAGATTAATCCGAGGTAAAGTTTATGTTTTAGTTATAAATTTTTTAAATACCCAATTCACCCCTCCCCTCTTGGGTAATTGTCATTAACTTGGGACCAACAAGTGGTATCAGAGCAGGTCTTTGAGTTAAACCAAAGAGATCCATTGATATGGCATCCCAATCAACTTCCGTTCCCGCATTTGCCGAGGGCCAATCATTTACTAGGCCACCATTGTTTGATGGGAACAATTTCGGCTATTGGAAGCTTCGTATGAAGCAACTCATTATGGCTACCGATATGGACTCTTGGATTGCAATCCAAGACGGTGTAATCTTGCCAATTGATGAAAGAGCTTCCAAATGGACCGAAGAGGAAGTAAGAACTGTAAAGAGCAATGCTAAAGCTATGAATTCACTGTTTTATGCTCTTACAGCTTCTGAATATGATAGAGTATCCTCTTGCCTAACCGCTAAAGAAATATGGGATACTTTAACATCTATTTATGAAGGAACCTCTCAAGTCCAATGGACTAGGAGAAATATTTTGATAGGAGAATTGGAAAGCTTCAAAATGTTAGAAACAGAAAATATCTCTGAGATGTTTGCTAGATTTTCTAAAATTACTAACGCTTTGAAAGGTCTTGGAAAGTCTATATCTGAACCTGAACAGGTTATGAAGATACTAAGAGTGTTACCCGATTCATGGACTCCAAAGATTACAGCAATAGAAGAAGCCAAAGACCTAAATACATTAAAGCTAGAAGATCTTATTAGCTCATTAATGTCACATGAGCTAATTAAGAAAAGAAATGAAGATAATCACAAAGGGAAGAAAGCTATTGCACTAAAGGCCACCCATAATTCAGAAGAATCCACCTCCTCATCTCACAACGATGATGAAGACATAGCATTACTCACTCGCAAATTTCGAAAGTTTGTGAGAAAAGAAAGGAACTTCAAAGACTTCAAAGAAAGACCACGAAGAGAGAAGAAGAAGGAGCCAACAAAGTGCTATAGATGCGGCGGTATGGGACATATGCAAGCTCAATGTCCTATGCCAGAAGAGAAATCAAAAGATCAACAAGAAAGGAGGGAAAGACATGAAAATAGAAAATACCAAAGGCCAAAGGGAATAGGCATGTACGTCAATGAAGAAACCTCATCAACGAGTAGCTCCTCAACCGACGATATTGAAGCGGCAAATTGTGCTAGAATATGCTGCATGGCGCGGATTGAGCTAGAAGAAAATTTGTTGTGTTTAAACACAACGAAAGTTTTGGAAGAACAAACTACTTCGACAAAGTGCACAAGTAATGAAGAGGTAACTTCCAAACTTTGCCATTCTCAATCTAGTTATTCTTCTTTTCAAGAATGCCTCAAATGTGCTGAATTAGAAGAACTACAAATTGTATATGATTCATTATATGAGGAAATCAAAAAGCTAGGAAACAAGTTGTCATTGAAGAAACAACAATGTAACTCCGTTATTATTGTAAATAGAAAACTAGCTGAAAGATCATCAAAATTGAAAGATGAAAATGAATTGCTTTTGAAAGAAGTAGAGAAACTGAAAAAGGAGAACGAATCCTTAAATGAATCATTAGCAAAGTTCTCTAATGCAGGAGAAAATGTAAAGATATTTCTGAACATGACCGCTCAAACAAATAAAAGAGGTCTTAGATATTATACATTTGAGCAAAAAGAAAGTGGCAAATCGAATGTGCCAATACTTGGGAACAATCAAACTAAAACTGCACCTGTATACAAGCCAAAAAGGAAAAATATTATGTGGACTAGAAGGCCAACGTTTGAACCATTACATACTTGGAGGCCTACTCCTAGATTACCAATGGCTTGCAATTTTTGCAATAAAATGGGTCATAAAGCTTATAAATGTAACTTTAAGAAACTGTATGACCATGGTGCAAAATTAGTTTGGGTTCCAAGAAACACAAGATTTGGGCTTTCTAAGTTAGAGCAACAAAGATTGAATCATATTACTAACCCAAATGGACCCATAAAATGGGTACCAAAGAGATAAGATCTACTTGTTTATTTTTCAGAAATGTTTCAAGGCAAAGGCAAACAACATGTGGTTCGTGGATAGCGGTTGTTCAAGGCATATGACCAGAGAAAGAAGCTTATTTCGTAAACTTAAGCCTTGCAACGATGGAACGGTTGCCTTTGGTAATAATGAGAAAGATAAAATTAAAGGTAAAGGAAACATATATAGTATTTCAAATGCATGCATGGAAGATGTTTTGTTTGTTGAAAGACTCAAGCACAATCTAATGAGCATTAGTCAATTATGTGACAAAGGATACAAGGTTGTGTTTGAATCATCTATATGTAATCTATTTGATGGAGAACATATCATGTTCAGCGGAAAAAGACATGGAAATGTATATTTGGTTTCACTTGATGAACTAGATGGTCAATGTCTAATGGCCATTGATAATGATCCATGGGTTTGGCATAAAAGGCTTGGGCATATAAACATGGCAAATATAAAGACCCTATGGAAGAAGAGTTTGGTAGAAGGACTACCAAAATTGAAATATGACAAAGATAAAATTTGCAAAGCATGTCAATTATCAAAACAACCTAAAATGCCTTCCTCTACCAAAAAGGAAATTTCCACCACAAGGCCACTTGAATTGTTACACATGGATCTATATGGGCCATCCGACATTTTAACCGTTGGTGGAAAGAAATATGTGTTTGTAATTGTTGATGATTTTTCAAGATTCATATGGATAATTCTCTTAGCTAGCAAAGATGAAGCCTTCTCTATGTTTGCAACCTTTGTAAATTTGGTGCAAAATGAAAAACAAAGTACTATTATGACTATAAAAAGTGATCATGGTAGTGAATTTGAAAACAAACGATTCATAGAATTATGCAATGAAAAAGGAATTCATCACACATTTTCTGCACCAAGAACTCCACAACAAAATGGAGTGGTTGAAAGGAAAAACAGAAATATACAAGAGATGGCTAGAACAATGCTAAATGAGAGCAAATTATCCAAAAAATTTTGGGGTGAAGCTGTGAGTACAGCTTGTCATGTTTTGAATCGAGTTACCATTAGAGCAATCTTGAAAAAGACCCCATATGAGCTATGAAAAGGAAGAAAACCAAATATCTCCTATTTTCATGCTTTTGGATGCACATGCTATGTTTTGAACAATGGAAAAACCAACTTGGGAAAATTAGATGCTAAAAGTGATGAGGCAATATTCCTTAGGTACTCATCAAATAGCAAAGCATATAGAGTATTCAATAAACGAAACCAAGTGGTAGAAGAGTCCATTCATGTTGTTTTTGATGAAACTAACCCATGCTACAAAAGAAAAGATGATTTAAGTGATGCAGATGATATAGCAAGTAATTTTGAAAAACTGCATGTGGAAAAGCAAGAAGATTTCATGGAGGAAAGGGTAAGTGAAGGTAATAATTCCTACAAACCTCCAACTGATTTGAAATTCAAACATGCCCATCCAATTGAACAAGTTATAGGGAATGTATATGAAGGTGTAAAAACTAGAAGGTCAAAGCAAAATGTTTGTGGACAATATGCTTTTGTATCCAAAATTGAACCATCCAATATTGATCAAGTTCTTGATGATGAAAATTGGATTATAGCAATGCAAGAAGAGCTAAATCAATTTGAAAGAAACCAAGTTTGGCACCTTGTTCCTAGACCAAACGATTGTACTATTATTGGCACCAAGTGGGTCTTTAGGAACAAATTAGATGAAAGTGGACTTGTAGTGAGAAACAAAGCTAGACTTGTGGCAAAGGGATACTCACAAGAAGAAGGAATAGATTTTGAGGAATCCTATGCCCCGGTTGCTAGATTAGAAGCTATTCGCATCTTACGAGCTTTTGCATCTCACATGAACTTTAAATTGTTTCAAATGGATGTTAAAAGTGCATTTTTAAATGGATATATAAATGAAGAGGTGTATGTTGAACAACCACCTGGATTTGAGGAAAAAGATCAATCTAAATTTGTGTACAAGTTAACCAAAGCATTATATGGATTAAAACAAGCTCCAAGGGCTTGATATGATAGATTAAGCAAATTTCTGATTGATCATAATTTTCAAAAAGGAAAGGTAGACACCACTTTGTTTATCAAGTATAAAGAAAAGGATATATTGATCATTCAAATTTATGTTGATGATATCATTTTCGGTGCTACTAATGAGATTCTTTGTCAAGAATTTTCTGAGCTTATGCAGAAAGAATTTGAGATGAGCATCATGGGAGAGCTGAATTTCTTCCTTGGACTGCAAATCAAGCAACTAAATGAAGGAATTTTCATTAACCAGTCCAAGTATATCAAAGAAATGCTGAAGAAGTTTGGCATGGAGAATAGCAAAGGAGCAAACACGCCTATGAGCTCAACAATCAAAATCGACAAAGATGAGAAAGAAAAAACAGTTGATTTAAAATTATATAGAAGCATGATAGGTTTTTTATTGTATTTAACTGCTTCTAGGCCGGATATACTGTTTAGTGTGTGTATGTGCTCTCGATTTCAGTCATGTCCAAAAGAATCACACTTGATAGCTGTGAAAAGAATTTTCAGATATTTAGTAGACACTACCAATATAGGACTTTGGTATCCAAAGGGCTCTAACTTTGATCTAATCGGCTACTCGGATGCGGCTTTTGCCGGTTACAAAGTAGATAGAAAAAGCACTAGTGGAACATGTCAATTTCTTGGAAACATGTTGGTTTCATGGTTTTCAAGAAAACAAACTAGTGTTGCTCTATCTACGGCGGAAGCCGAATACATTGCTGCCGGGAGCTGTTGTGCCCAATTGCTTTGGATGAAACAACAACTTAGGGACTATGACACGGATTTTAAAGATATACCTATTAGATGTGATAATACTAGTGCCATATGTTTAACTAAAAATCCAGTATTGCATTCTAGGACCAAACATATAGACCTTAGACACCATTTTATTAGAGAACATGTAGAAAATCATGACATATGTTTAGAATATGTAAGAACAGAAGATCAAATTGTAGATATATTCACAAAACCTCTAGCAAAAGAACCATTTTATAAGATTAGAAATGACATGGGAATGATTGAATTAACCTAGCACAAACTAAGGGGGAGCACCTGTTTAGGGGGAGAAACCTCATATATTTTTGATATATTGACAAAAAGGGGGAGAAGAGATAGGGATTTGAGCCGTAAATTGAGTCTAAATAGTTTGGAGAAGAGATCAGAATATGAGTTTAAGTCTTTATGATAGTTTTTGGTTGAATGTTTTAAACTTGAATGATTGCATGAGTATGATAAAACTTCAAAATGCAAAATTAGCATGTTTTTTAAGCAATTGAAAGGTATACACTCAAATCGGTTTTGTCAATCATCAAAAAGGGGGAGATTGTGGGAAATAAGCTAAATCTATGTTTTGATAATTAACAAATTAATTTGAGTAAGTCTTGGCTACTAACATGTTTGTGGAAGTGATTAAAGGATATACATTTGAAGAAAATGAAGCACAAAAGGATAAGTCGATTTCCAAGTCGACTCAGGCATCGACTTAAGGCCAAGTCGATCCCCAAGTCGACTCTAACACCGACTTCGAGGCGTCGTTTCCTTCCAGAGTTGAAAACGGGGAGCGGAGGCACCGAAGTCGCAAACGAAGTCGACTCCGCATGCGACTTGGGTGAAGTCGCAGAGCAAGTCGACTCCAGCTTCGACTTCAAAATGGCGATTCCTTCCAGAGTTGAAGTCAAGACTCTGAAGTGCCGAAGTCGCACCCCAAGTCGACTCCACTTGCGACTTGAGGTGAAGTCGCAGGCCAAGTCGACTCCAGTAGCGACTTGGAGGCGTCGTTTTTTGTCCAGAGTTGAAACCGAGAACTGGGGGCACTGAAGTCGCAGACCAAGTCGACTCAGCATGTGACTTAGGCGAAGTCGCAGACCAAGTCGACTCCGGCATCGACTTCGATCGGGCAGAAGAGAAATTTCAGAAGACAAGCTGGGTTTAATTGATTTCAAGACAAACTTGTATGAAGATGAAGATCAAGCCAACCTAGATGCTCAAACTGAAACATATGAAGACTAATCCAAGTTCAAAGAAAGCAAGACGCATAAACTCAACTGTTCTAATCAAGATATACTGAACTTGCTCAATACAAGATTCAAGACTCATGGATTCAAGGCTTGCAAAACATGGAGCCAAAGGAAACAAGCTAAAGTGAAGACAATGACACAAAGAAGAACTCAATCAGGGAAGAACAACAAAAGGCATGAAGAAACCCAAGCAGAACTAAAGCATTCCAAAGTTTTTCAAGTTCATCAAGCTAACTGACGAGGTGAAGTCGCATACCGAAGTCGACTCCACCTGCGACTTGGGTCAAGTCGATGACCAAGTCGACCCAGCAAAGAACTTGAAGTTGCTACAGACAGGCGAAGTCACACCCGAAGTCGACTCCATCTGCGACTTGGGCGAAGTCTCACCAGAAGTCGACTCCACCTGCGACTTGGGTCGCAACGATCGAAAAATATTCAAACGTTGGCGCATTAAATGCGCGCCACCTACCTTCAAACGTTCGGATTCCCTCCATAATTATAAAAGGCATTCAATGTGAACGAGGGAAGTAGCTGAAAATCATTAAGTGTGCATAACTACCATCTTCATGAGCATTAAGTGATCAAGCCAATCCTTAGAAGAAGAACTTTGCTTCAAACTGCAAGAGCTCAACTGCTGATCCTTCAGAGCCAACTCTACAAGTTCTTCTCTGCGCCAAATTGCTTCTACACAACTGTAACGTGTAGATTCTTTTATTATTATTATTATTGCTGTATTGAACTTGATTTAGTTTGAGGAACTAAGATCAAGTGTAAGCAAAGTAGTGTGTGATTGGAGTGGAACTCATCACCTACTTGTGCTGTGATTTGTTGATGCCTCCTAGAGCTGGAATCTAGAAGAGAGCAGTGGCTCTAATTGTATTTGTGAAATACAATAGTGGAACCTAAGTCACAAGGAGTGTGAGCTTGGAAGAGTGGAGTAGGGAGGTTGCCCGAACCACTATAAAATCTTGTGTGTTTGATTTATATTTCTGCTCTCAACATTATATTGCTTTCCATTTCGTTTCTTCATAAAGGGGAATAGATTAATCCGGGGTAAAGTTTCTGTTTAAGTTATAAATTTTTTTAAATACCCAATTCACCCCTCCCCTCTTGAGTAATTGCCATTAACTTGGGACCAACAATTTGAATATCCAAGTTGGCAAACATGTGTTTATAAAAGTTACGCCATTCAAAGGAGTTACAAGGTTTGGAAAAAGGGGAAAACTGAATCTTAGGTATATTGGACCATTTGAGGTTCTAGAAAAGATTGGAAAGTTAGCATATCGGGTAGCTTTACCCCCAACGCTAACTTTGATCACAATGTGTTCCACATATCGATGCTTAGGAAGTATGTTCCAGACCAAACGCATGTATTGGTGGCTGAAAATTTGCCGATTTAGGATTATCTAAGCTATGAAGAAAGACCAGTGAAGATCTTGGAACATAAGGTACAAAAGCTCCAGAATCGGGAAATTGAATATGTAAAAGTACAATGGAACCGATATTCCAAAAATGAAGCCACATGGGAGTTAAAGGAAGAAGTGGAACGGAAGTACCCCCACTTATTTAAGGAATAAACGATTTCGGGACGAAACCTGTTATAAGAGGGGGAGGAATGTGAAACTCTAACCCACGTAGGACCCATATGTATGTATTGAACATGTATATGATGATTATTTGTGAATTATGGAATTATGAAGGCATTATTTGATTTTTGCTAATTATGACAATTAGGGTTATGGGTTAGCATTAATGATGTGATTAAGCATTTTGAGCCTAAGTGAGACAATGGGTTTAGAATGAATTATTTGTGATTTAAATGTGCAAATATATCATGAAAAATCATTTTCCATTATTTAAAATGAATTATGAGAATTATTATAAAAATTGACAAGATTGATGGAAAATATTGGAAAATTCATAACTCAACGCCTAAAAGGCTGATTCAAGTGAAATTCGAAATAAAAATTTTTAATGATGGGCTTGGTATTATGGAATGAAGATATTATGAAAATTCTTGATGAAATGAGAATTATGAATTTTTAAGTATATGTTCATTTCAACCGTTAACTTTAAATGACTATATCGGGAGCTAGAAAACTCGGATTGAGTTGAAATTTGAAATGGTTGAACGAAATGGTGAGATGTTTATTTTGGATGGTTTGGATTAAGCTTGGAATATTGGAAAAATTCCTGCATTGAAAAAGGTGGCTATGGTTGACTTATGCTTCAAGAGAGTGCTATATCATTAATGTAAAGGTGCAAGATATGATGGCATGGAAATAAATGGATTATGAGGTGTCCATTGTAGGAAATTTTGAGGGAATTTATGAATTTAAATAAAATTAATAATTCCATGAATTATCCAACTATTAAATGCTTCATATGATGAAGCTACACAATCATAGGCCAAGGGTAGCCAAGGTGGCTATGCATGGGACATCTAAGGCTGTTTGGGCTGTCCAAATTAATTTTTTTTTATTTCTTAAAAATGCCTAAATGTTGTAGGAATGCAAGTACATGATATGTGCATACAATAATGGAGATTTGCAGAAATTAAAAAATGGAAAAAGGTAGGTATATACTGCTGAAAATGTGGACAGTTTATGGTGGAGAAACATATGATTTTTGGTGTTAAGTTTCTGCAATATTTGTTGAATTTATTTACATAAAATTAATGCATGAATTAAAGGGTAATTAGAGGCATAAATTACCCACATTTTTGCATGAAATAAAAATGAAAAAAATGAATAAAAATCTGGACAGATTGGACGTGAATTGGAGATGCATGGGACGGTCAAAGATGATGAAATTTTTGACTTTTGAAAATGGTAAAAATGTAAATTTACTTGGTTGAAAACGTGCCAGCCCATATGGTAGATAAGGGAGCATTGAATGGGCGTGGAATTGCAGCACCAAGTGGGCCCCACTGGTGGAAAAAAATCCAGCTCTTATAAGCCATGCACGATCACTTGGAGAGAGGCTTGAGAAAATTTCTAAGTGTGGAATTTCCACCCCAAAGCCAACCCAGCAGCTCACATCCATATTTTCCAGCAAAAGGAGGAGAAAAACCAAGGGAAAAAGGAAGGAAACTTGAAGAAGAAATCATCTCCAAGCATGAGGGTTTAAGTTGGCTCAAAAACAAGTAAGTATGTGATGATTTTGAGTTGTTTAACTTGGGTTCTTAAACTCAAAAATCGAGAATGGAAAGCATGCTTAGTAAATCTGTAAAATATCTATTTTACATTCTTTTGAATGAATATGACATGATTTTTAGGATTTATGAAAGAATTTTCATGTTTGGGTTGATGGAAATGGCGATATTTACGTGTTTCAAGTGAGAAACCCCAACTTGAAAACTCTAAACTTCCATAACGTGTTGCTGCATGGTTTAAATGTTGTATTTCTATTATTAATCATGCTTTTATGAAGAACATGTGTTGCTTTGAGCTTAAGAAATGGATTGTAGCAATTATGGAACGTGAAGTAGGGTTTATGACTAGAAATTACGAGATATATGCAAAAAAAATCCTATGGAAATGGGTGTACATGTTCTAAACAGTTTATGTAGGGTAAAATACCCGAGGATTAAGGTATAATTGATGCCCAAAAGGATTTAGGAAAATAAGATCCATAACTGATTTTATGAATTTTTGAAGTAATGTATGTATGGAGTAGAAACGAGTCTCAAAACGTGTGGGTTACTTGCTGTTTTGAGAAATGGATATGTATGAATATTGAATATGCATTAAACCCTAGAAAATGGGTTGAGAAAAGTGGATATATTGCTGGAAAATTCGGATTTTAGGGCTGCCCATAGTTATGTGTCAAAAGACACGTTAAACGGGTGGAAAACGGGTTCCAAACTTGCTGTTATGGGAACCTATGACGAATAGATTTTAAACCCCATGAAAATACCCTGAGTAAAGTGGTATTAAAGGGTAATTAGACTGCTGGAAAATAAGATGAAATGTGTGGCGCCACAAACTGAGCGTCACATCCTAGCCCTTACCTCAAGATTGGATTGATTGGTAAACATGATCAGGATTGTTGCCCTGTCACACGGCGAGATTTATCGGATGTTTATCCTAATAATTGTGGTCATATAGAGTTCATAAGACACCTCATATTCTCATAAATTCATTTTCATACATTTCTAAGTCATTTTGAATCATTCATTTCATACAAACATGTTGTTCAGTGACATTTCATCCTTTGCCTAAATCAGATGTCACTGCATGTATAAAACATAGTCATCCATACAAAACATTTGAATAGTTTACATCTATTCAACATAAAACACTGCATATAAATTTACGATCATTTCACATAATTACATAACATGACTTTCTCCATGGATACCTTATGCCGGTGCTTGCTCCTTCGCCATATGCTGTCCATCACCTATCTTTGGGTTTGGAAAACGAAAACGTGAGTCGAAACTCAATAAGCAAGCTATTTGCATTTTTCAGGCAATTCATTTCAGGCAACATTTATCATTTAAAATCAACTTGGAAAGCATCTTATACCTTATCCAAAGGTATATCTAGAAAACATGAAATTCTGTACCCATCACGGGTCTCATATGCGTAATGCCATATGAAAAAACATGAACATGAACATCATTTCTCCCTTAGGATGGAAGCTAGCTAGGCGACCATCCGTCACATTAACTCCCATTTCAGAGAGGGCGCCGCCGGCCATCGGCCTATTACAAGCGACTTGGTCACACCAAGGGGGGACAACCAGTCCGCTTATACCCTTCAAATGGACCTCGTATCCTGTGCACATGAACTTTCATAAAACCATCATTGACATGCTAGCATGATTTTTCAACCATAAATATCAATCCACATCATTTTTCCATAGCATTTATGAAAGAAACATTTCATAATCATTGCATTTGAAATTAAATATCATTTCAACATTATTTTGCTAAGGGATGGCCATCCTTAAACCCATTAGAAATAATTTCATAGTTTCATCAAACAAGTTAGAATAGAAATTGCATTTATGGAAACAATTTAGAAAAGCAAAATTCCTTTAGAAAATTTGCTTGCTTACCTGAACTTCTTAGCTTTCCTTCGTCACTT
This sequence comes from Annona cherimola, assembly GCA_030490835.1. Lineage (NCBI taxonomy): Eukaryota > Viridiplantae > Streptophyta > Magnoliopsida > Magnoliales > Annonaceae > Annona > Annona cherimola. The sequence goes on along the minus strand of CM059977.1, from coordinate 49,413,032 downwards.
TCTCTTTGCCTTTGCCTACATGAAAATGATATGATTTTTCATACATTTCCTTTTCTCATATTTTACTTAGTTTTTCAACCCATTCCATATACACACATCATTTATTCGACTTCATAAGTCATCATTCACATATATGGCTATATTTGCACATATTAGCACCTTTTACACACATTCGGCTATCATACAACATAGCATATATACATAATCCTAAAATTAGGGTATTCATTTCATACACATCATACATAGCTTCATTAAGCTTAGTTTGCCATTTTTTCCATTTTCTTTCCAAAACACACATACGGGTGTTTCTTCTTCGTACATAACATTACCTTAGCTTCATAAATCAAGTCCAAAATTTTGGATTAATATCATATCATTTCAAATAGATCCATAAACATGGAATTCATCTCATTTTCATACATTTTTGCATAAAATCATTTTTCAAAAGTCATTCATCACCCGTTTACCGTTATCCTTTCACATAAGCTCATTTAATACTTAAACACAATGCATTTCATAAAATTTCCTAACTCAGAAATTTAATCCATTTTTTAGCGGGTTAATTACCCTTTAATACCACTTTTCTTAAGGTATTTTCATGGGGTTTAAAAATCCATTCTTCATAGGTTCCCATAACAGCAAGTTTGGAACCCGTTTTCCACCTGTTTAACGTGTCTTTGGACACATAACTATGGGCAGCCTTAAAATCCGAATTTTTCAGCAATATATCCATTTTTTCTCAACCCATTTTCTAGGGTTTAACACATATTCAACATTCATACATTTTCATTTCTCAAAACAGCGGGTAACCCACACGTTTTGTAACCCGTTTCCACTCCATACATGCATTACTTCAAAAATTCATAAAAATCAGTTTTAGGGTTTATTTTTCCCAAATATTTTGGGCATCCATAATACCTTAAATCTAGGGTATTTTACCCTGCATATCATACATAAAACATGCAAGTCCATTTCCATAACATATTAAGCATATAAACGTAGGAATTAAGTCCAAATCGACACTTTGCATTCCATAACTTTAAAATTTCATCACTTAAGCATAAACCCTCATATTTTTGGCATAAATACATGATTCATAGCTTACTCAAATCATCAAATCCAAACAGCAACTTATCTTGGAGATTTAGGGTTTAGCAACTTGGATTTTTCATTTCATATGCATGCATAACTCCGTTTTCATTAACTTTAACTTAAAAATTCATGCTTAAAACTTAATACCCATTCCATATTCATGCGAAGGAATGTTAAGACACCATTTTACAAATTCTTTAAGCATGCTTTTCATTTCCAAGTTTTGAGTTTAAGAATTCAAGTTAACCAACCCAAAATCATCACATACTTACTTGGATTTGTAGCAAATCAAACTCTAATCTTTTGAGATGATTTCTTCTTCAAATTCTTCTTCTTTTTTCCTTGGTTTTCTTCTTGTTTTTGCTGGAATTTTTGGACGTGAGATGCTGGTTCCCTTGGACGTTGGCAACACTTAGAAACTTTTTCCCAAAAATCATCTCAACTCAACGTGAAAAGGGCTTATACATGTTGCTGGAATTTTTCCAGCAGTGGGGCCCACTTGGTGCTGAAATTTCACCCCTATTCAATGATATCTTATCTACCATATGAGGTGGGTGAATTTGGGCCAAGTAAATTACATTTTTACTTTTTACAAAAATCACAAAAATCTGCATCACTTGACCGTAATCTGCATTGCCATTTCACGCCCAAATCTGTCTAGATTTTTTCATCCCATTTTTCATTTTTATTTCATGTATTAACATGGGTAATTTATGCTCCTAATAACCCTTTAATTTCTCCATAAATTTGGTGTTAAGAAAAATTAATAAAATGGCTAAAACTGCCACTTTTTTGCACACAATTCCACCCAACATGCTGTCCACATATTTAGCAGAATATTCCTACCTTTTTTCATTTTTTTAATTCTTGAAATTCTCCATTATTGCTTGCAAAAATCATTTACTTGCATCCCTACAACCTTTAGGCATTTTTAAGAAATTTAAAAAATCAAAAATGAGCACTAACCAGCCCATGGACGTCCATGTCTTGCCACCCTAGCTATGCTCCCATAGCGTCATCATTTCATGCCTTAAATGGATGGATAATTTCCATATTTATGCTTTAATAATAAATACATAAAATACCCAAGGAATGGCCTGAAATTTTTCACCTCAAATTCCTTTTGCATCAAGCATTTATGTATGGTACTCCATCATTAATGCCTTGGTACTTTTGTGGTGCATAAGTCAAACTTGACCACCTTTTTCAATGCAGGCATTTTTCCAATATTTTATTCACAATCCAATCCATTCAAAATAAATATCTCACCATTTTATTCAACTGTTTCAAATTTCAACTCAATCCGAGTTTTCTAGCTCCCGATATAGCCGTTTAAAGTTAACGGTTGAAATGAACATATGCTTAAAAAAATTTATAATTTTCATTTCATCAAGAATTTTCATAATATTTTCATTTCATAATACCAAGCCTAATATTAACATTTTTCATTTCAAATTTCACTTGAATCCGCCTTTTAGGCGTTGAGTTATGAATTTTTCAATATTTTCCTTCACACTTGTCAATTTCCATCTTAATTTCCATAATTGATTTTAAATAATGGAAATTGATTTTTCATGATATATTTGCACATTTAAATCATAAATATTTCATTCTAAACCCATTGTCTCATTTAGGCTCAAAATGCTTAATCATATCATTAATGTTAATTTATAACCCTAATTGCCATAATTAGCAAAAAAATCATAAAATACCTTCATAATTCCATAATTCACAATTAATCATCATATACATGCTCAATGCGTACATACGGGTCCTACTTGGGTTAGGGTTTCACAAAATGTGGCTCAGAGGATTTTATGAAACTCCATACGTATGTATAGCAAAAAGAGGCATATGTGAAAGGGTTAGATGGGCTTATGTGAGAAATAACTTGTGAAAAATAATTTTATGAAAAAATGCATAAAATATGATGAAATTCATGAATATAAGTCTATTTTACATAATATGATGTGAAATTCCAATTGTGGAATTTTATAATGCCATTTATGATGATAACAGGATTTTGAAATGGACGCTGATGAAGGAATGGTGGTAAAAATGTGATAAATAGCAAAAAAAAAAGGGTTAAGAAACCTATGTATAATGATTTATGAATGAATTTATGAAAATTGAAATGGATACCCTAATTTTAGGGTTATGTGTATATGCTATGTGGTATAATAGCCGAATGTGTGTAAGTTATGATAATGGGTGCAAAATAAGTCATATATGTGTATAATGACTTATGAAGTCAAATAAATGATATGCGTATATGAAATGGGTTGGAAAACTAAAGGAAATATGAGAAAAGAAAATGTATGAAAAAAATCATATCATTTTCATGTAGGCAAAGGCAAAGAGAAAGCAGTGGAGGAAAGCTAAGAAGTTCAGGTAAGCAAGAAAATTTTCTAAAGGATTTTTGCTTTTCTAAATTATTTCCATAAATGCAAGTTTTACTTCGACTTGTTTGATGAAACTATGAAAATTGTTTCTAATGTGTTTAAAGATAGTCATCCCTTCGCAAAAATGGTGTTGAAATGATGTTTACTTCAAATACAAAATTATTATGCAATGTTTCTTTGATAAATGCCATGGAAAATGATGTGGTTTGATGTTTATGATTGAAAAATCATGCTAGTATGTTAAAGATGAGTTTTTGCAAAAGTTCATGTGCACAGGATACTAGGTCCACTTGAAGGGTGTAAGCGAACCGATAGTCCCCCCTTGGTGTGACCAAGTCGCTTGTAATAGGCCGATGGCTGGCAGCGCCCTCTCTGAAATGGGAGTTAACGTGATGGATGGTCGCCTGAATAGCTTCCATCCTAAGGGAGATATGATGTTCATATTAATGTTTTTCATATGGCATTATGCATATGAGACCCGTGATAGATACAGGATTTCATGTTTTCAAGATATACCTTTGAATAAGGTATAAGAATGCTTTCCAAGTTCATTTTAAATGAAAAATGTTGCCTGAAATGATTTACATGAAAAATGCAAATATCTTGCTTATTGAGTTTCGACTCATGATTTTATTTTTCAAACCCAAAGACAGGTGATGGACAGGATATGGTGAAGGAGCAAGCACCGGCTTAAGGAGTTCATGGAAAAACTTATAGAACTTATGTTATGAAGTTGATGTGGAATGATTGTAAAATTACATGGCGTGCTTTATAATGAATAGTTGTGAACTACTTGAATGTTTTATATGAATGACTGTGATATGTACATGTAGTGACATCTGATTTAGGTAAAAGATGAATGTCGCTAAACAGCATGTTTGTATGTAATGAATGGATTGAAATGACTTTAAAATGTATGAATATGAAATTGTGAGAACATGAGGTGTTATATAAGCAGTTACATGACCATATTTAATAGGATAAATATCCGATAAATCCCGCCGTGTGACAGGGCAACAATCCTGATCACGTTTACCAATCAATCCGATCTTGAGGTAAGGGCTAGGCTGTGACGCTCGGTTTGGGGCGGCGCCACAAACATAAACATAGACAATTCAATCATATCAATCACATAGAAATAAAATGGCATTTCAGAAAGTTTGCTTGCTTACCTGAGATCTCCATAATCCTTTTTTCTTTCATTCTTTTCCTTACCTATATGCATAAAAGGACATTCATTTATATATATAATCTCACATGCTTGCACATAATTTAGTTTTTCAACCCATATATTTTCATTGACTATATGACCCACTTATTTTACAAGTTGGAGGTTTATACATAACAACGCAACTTGTGCATCATATTATCTATTATTTTCATTCTTAGTATCCTTACTTAGGATAGTTTTCAAGCATATCATGATCTTTCATTTTTCTCAATGAAGTTTCATTATCCTTTATTTATCATTTACTTATCCATTTTTCACATTTCTTTCATTAGTGCTTACTTTAAGCACATGTTTAAGAGTTTAAGCTTCATATATCAATCCCGAATTTTGAGATTAACAAATATTATCAAAACAGCACCTTGTTTACTGTGGCGCCCTAACCCGAGTGCCTAGAAGCCTTACTCTGGGATCTTTATTGATTGGTAAACGTGACTCAGGATTGTTGCCCTGATTACATAACGGGATTTTTAAATTGGATCTCGTCCAAATTTTTTTCATTTCTTTCTTTTTTTTATTTTTCATCACATAACAAACACTTGCCATCAACTTTATGCATGATACTCATAATAACATCATCTCACCATATATGAACATATTCTTGACATTAATTTCACATATATTATTCATATCACAATAACTGACTTATCTACATTACAAGTTCTTTCAATCTAAACATTTCATACATACATATTTTGAAGATTCCATATAATCATTCATACCATATATAGACTAGTTTATTGAAAAGTTTTCTTCATACTCTTTTCCTTTCCTGCATGGCTTGTGCGATACCTGTCTATGGTTGGGGAAAACAAAACATGAGTCGAAACTCAATAAGCAAGCATTTTTCATTTTAAATGCATTTCTCACCTTTTAGTAGTAGACGCTTAATGAGCGTTTGACTCGCAATTAGAGGAAACCTTTTCATAAATACCTTTCATAATCCCAATTCATGGCAAACATATGCTTGTAAAACTTGACATATAAATTCTTTTTCCATAGACATATTTTATGTAACATTTTTCATCGAAGCTCCTTTTCTCATAGGACATTCTCATGTCCTAAAATACTTTTCATAAAACCCTTTTTAAGCATATGTAACATGCAACACGTCTCTATTCATCTGGTAGGTGACACTTATCAAGTGATCATCCTTCCTTAGGAGAGAAACCCTTCCAAGTGATAGCTCGCGAGCCAGGCGACTATCCGTGTTCATCTCCCATTTCAGGGAGGGCGCCGCCGGCATTTAGCCTTATTCAAGCGACTCAGCCTATGCAAAGGGGCCCCAATTTGCAACCATGTCCGGCTTGCGTATCCTTTACAGTAGACCTAGTACATAATCCTTGTGCACACATTTCCTTCACATTTACGTGCTAGCATGATTTTATAAAAACCACAGACCACAGTCTGTGTTCCTTTTCTAAAAACTTGATGTTATCATGCTTTTATAAAATACTACAGACCTCAGCCTGTATTTCTTTCAAATCTTGAAAATTGGGCTTAACCCATGTTAACGAGTTCTATACCCAAAACGTTTTGTAAGGATGACCAACCTTAAAAAATTTGTATTTCATAACTCATTTGAAGTATTCAAGGAAAATATGTAAAATAACAATATTTTCTAACCGTTTTGTAAATAATTTTTGAACGATAAAACGTCTTTAAAAATATTTGAAACCAAAATATTTTTCTTATAAATGCTTTTCCCATTTATGTTTTTTTTTATAATCAAAGGACATGCAGTACATGCTTTCATCTAATATCCTATACTTTTGTCTACCTATCTTATTGTTCATTTCTATATGTGATAGACTTGTATAATCCTTTGAACATTACTCAAATCATTTTTGAAATTAATTTATCGTTTGGCCTTTCTTTAATCCTTCTTGAAATAATAGATTTTGGAAACTCCAAATTAATCCAATATTTAGAAATTCCTTTAAAACATATCATTAAAATACTTCAAAACCTTATAATAAAATTATTCTAAAACATTTATTTCAAATATCATTTTAAAATCTCATTTTCCTTTCAACACAACCTTTTTAGCATTTGCATTTCAATATTTTTCAACATTAAAAGGATTTGCTTCTAACGAAGCAATTTCCAAAACAATTTAAGATTGCCAAGTAAAGTCGTATAAAATTAAATTTTCAAAAGGTTTGCTTGCTTACCTGCATAGTCAACTTGTATCTTTCACTTGTACCTTTTCCTTTTCCTATACAATTGAAAATGACCATTTTTCTCATATAGACAAAATATCCATGCTTGCACATTTCTACTATTAAATTTGAATTCATCTTAGGGTTTCTAACCCATGTATAGTCATAATCACTTTATTTTCCTTCATAACTCTCACAGAGGTTAATTTGGTCTCTATTTTCACATATGGATTTTATCCAAAAATCTTTAAAAATTTCATTCATACATCCTCATAAATATCAATCTTATTTCTGCCAAATCACTCTGTTTACTATTTATGATTATTTGTTCATGATCACTATTCCTAATTACCGTTCACACGGGTTATTGTTCACAGCATGTTTGGCACTGTTCATGGGTTTTAAAATTTGGCATTTTTTTAAATAAAAAAATATCATGACATAAAACTTGTTAGTACATCATGAGATAATTCATGCATTTTGAATTAATCATGATTATTTGGGCCAAATAAATCATTTTAGCCACTTATACACATATGTGTATAAGGTTCCATAATTCATATTTTAAGCATAAATTTGACTTAACAAAATTCTTTTAATTCCTATAATATATTCCATAACATACCATGATCAACATAATCATAATTCTCATTTAAAATTTCTGAACTTATTATTCGATTCCAAAACAGCCATTCTCTTTTCACTATGTTCCATCTTCTTATTTATCTATTAATTCCATATACATATAATAGCATTAATTTGCTATCCATAATCCTTTATTACCTCTTTCTAACATATATATTAATTTGGATCACTTTCACTTAGTTTTCATATTTATTTTTTATTATTTCTCAAACTGTCACACATTTGCTGAAATCAGGCGTACTGATTTCTTTAAATCTTTATTTGTAATCAATCAAGGTATTAATTCTAAAATTTCTGTCATACATCAATAACTACATGAAGTAACAGTCATAAACATTTCAGCAAGAAATATTAACATTATATATTTATTTTGACATTTTCACTGTGCTGGACAGTGTTGTAAAATAGGAACAGCCTAATCACGTTATTTTTAAACCATACTTATGTCTTCCAAAAATCATATTTTATTTTTATCAATTATATTCATGATATATTTTACATCATATCAAAATTTCAGATCAAAATCCATCTAAACAAATTATTAAAAATCATTTACTACAGCTTATCCTATCACCTATTTACCCTGTTTAAGTTAATATTCTCGGATTTTTAATTTACAACCTGCTTAATATTTTAAGATGAAACTTTGGTCGTTCCTTAATGATAATATAAAGCTTGTACAAAAATTTTCATAGCTAAACTCCTTCATTTACCATCTCATTATTTGGTTCTTACATCACGTATTCATCTGTTAAATAACTTAAATAAAATACAACTGCCATTATTTTATAATTTCAGCAATTATATATATAATAAGCTGCTGAATTTTCTAAATTCAGCTATTAATTTTATACATGCATAAATCTGTTGGGGACGGTAATCCATTCCAACAATAAAAATTCAATTAAAATGAAAGAAAGGAATTAATAGAACCTGACTTGGAGTGTCTTTCAGTTTTGCTGAAGGAAAATAAAAATGCTACTGGCATTGAACGTCCTTCGCTCTATTGTATTTCACGTCAAGCAATTTAATTAATATTTTCAACGCCTTTTAGCAGAGTATATCTGCTCTTGAATCTCCGCCTTCAGCAATAGCTCATCTCTCACCTGCCCTTTTAATTTTTTTTTTCAGCAACATATATTGATCTGTTCGTCCAGAACCAATGTCCGGCAGCTCCTTTATATTCCTCCATTAATTTAACCCATGGTCACCGTCTAACAAAATCCACTGTTGCATTTTAGAAATCCAGCTATTATGTAGCTGTCCAATCCTCTGTCTTTTCATTTTTGCTTTCCTTTTTTTTCTATCTGCATTAATAAATTAATTCCTAACTGCCTACATACACACTTATATATTATGAAAATTTTCTTATTAATATATATACAATTTCTCACAAAATGTACCTTTCAGATTGGGAAAAATTTCTGTTTTATTTAATTAACTAATTCATATTTGGATAAAAATCTCATTTTAAAATTTAGAATATGTTTTCCAAAATTTCATTTCTTCATTAAATTGAACTATTGAAATAGGATTACACATAAAATTTCACCTCAATTGGAGCTAAGTACATATTTTAATTTAATTAAAATCATATTTTGGCATAAATTTTCGTTTAAAAAATTTGACATATTTTGCAAAATTTAATCCATTTATTATGTAGGGTAGTTTAAAATAGGCTTGCTCAAAAGTCTCATCTCAAACAGCCTTATATATATTAAGATATTAATTAATTAAATAATAATCAAAATATCAACATAAAAACGTGTACGTGTAGTGGAATTTATTACCTTTGGCAGCCTTTTTAATACATTCAAGTTTGACAATTTAGTCAACTATTTTTCATAATCTGATCCGTCTAGATTAGAGAGCACATAATTTAGTACTTTCTATGAAAGTTTTATGTGATTATGAGTTATGCATGCTTAGATCTAATGAAAACAGTGAGGATGAATATAAGCCCTTAATTAGAGCCCTAATTCGCCAAAAATTTTCCATTTATTTTATTTTTCCATAAAGTCCGTAATTTAAACAGTTTCAATTTGTATGATTCAAAATTTGAAATTCCTTCCCAAAAATTTGTAAAAATTCATTTTCATATCTAATATTTATGAAATCATAAATTACCCTCTATTTTCTATAAATCTCAACGTAACCTTTGTAAATTCCAATTAAATCCCCTTTTCATCTCTACTCCATTTGTCCTTTTGTGGGAAGTTCTTTTTTCGTATTTTGTGATTAAGTTAATCAGAGTGATTAACTTATCACTTTATCTTAACTACAGGGTTATTCACTATTCACATTTACTATTCATTTAAAATTATATTTCACAATTAATATTGATCTTCACTTCTATATATTACGGAAATCATATATTTATTTTATATAAAGTTAATATATTACCTAGGGTTTATGACCTTAGGGTTTCATACTGATACAAATTTGGGGTTCCACATTTACAGCTTTCAATATATTTCCATCCATTTTGCATTTTAGCAAATCACATTAACTCATTACCCCTTTCCATCATTCATATCATGCACTTAAACTCTCTTGAAGACCATATAATATGTGTTATGGAAATTTTCTAAACATCATTATATTCACAAAATATACATATTTTCATGCATTTTGTACAAAACTAAATTTCAAAGTCATTCATCACCCTTGATATTATTCCTTCTCATATGCTATTTGGCAACATATACATAATGAATTTCATAAAATTTCTAAGTCAGAAATATAATCCATATTTCAGAATGATATCAACCCTTAATTATCACTTTATTTAGGGTATTTATGGGATTTAAATCCATTAATCATAGGTTTCCAAAACAGACTTTGGAACCATTTTCACCCGTTTAACGTGTCTTTTGACACATAACCTTAGGCAGTTATATAATTTCAAATTTTCAGCAATTAATCCAAATTTCCTAACAAAATTTAGGGTATTAACATATATATCATTTGGATCATTCTACATAGGTTTCATATTTCTTTTGATTTTTTTCTCAAACTATCCAATATGCTGAATCAGTGTACTGAAATATTAAATCTTGAATTAATATCAAATCAAGTAGTTTTGATCTGAAATTTCTACATACCTTAATACCTCATGAATTAACCAAAATAAATATTTTTAGTATAAAAATTAAGCATTTATATTTATTTTTGCATTTTTACCTTGCTAGACAGCAGCATCTATTTTCAGTCAGCTTAATCACGTAAATTATTGGGTATATTTATACCATAAAACTAATTTTTAATTTTTTAATGTGATCCTAATATTTCTTATATATCTTATAAAATTCCAGCCCAAAATTCATTGTATAAAAATTATTAAAAATATTTTTCTACAGCTGGTCCTGTCACCCGTTTTACCTGTTGGGTTAATCTTCTCAGATTTTTAATTTGAAACCTGCTTATCCTTTTAAGCTGAAAATTTGGTCTTTCCTTAATCACCCATCATGATTATTCCCAAACTTTTCATACTGAAATTTATCATGGGTGGGTCCCTTCTTTCCCTATTTTTCACCCATTTAACGTGTCTTTTGACACATAACCCTATAAAGTCGTATAATTCCAAAATTTCAACATGTAATCCCACTTTTCTTAATCCATATTTAGGGATTTACACATACATAACATCATGAATTATCATTCCTCAAAACAGCAAGTTTCTACACGTTTTGAGTGTCTTCACATCAGATAGATATATTTTCATAAAATCTATAAAATAGTTTTAGGGCTTCTTTTCCCAATCGTTTTGGGCATCCATAATACCTTAATCTAAGATATTTTACCTACATAACATTCATAAACATGCAAACCATTTTCATAGCATTTTACGTTAGAAACTAGAATTAGGTCAAAATCATCACTTTGCATTCATAACTTAAAAATTCATCATTAAGCACAACAATATATATTTTTGCATAAATACATGATTCATAACTAATCACATCATCAACCGAAACTGCAACTTGTCTTGGAGATTAGGTTACCAACTTGGATTTCCACTTAAACTTCACTTTCATCAACTTAAACTTGAAAATCTACATGAAACCTAATACCCATTCCATATCCAATCAAAACATGTTAAATCATAATTTCTATATTCTTTAAGAATTCCTTCAATTTCAAGTTTTGAGTTTGAAGTCAAGTTAACAACTTAAAATCAAACATATACTTACTTGGTTTAATGCTAACCAAAACCCTAATCGTTTAAGATGATTTTCTCCTCAAATTCTTCCTTCTTCTCTTGCTTTCTTTTCTTATGCTGGCCAAGAGGAATGTGAGATGCTACTATGGTTTTGGGGTGAAAAATCCCAAGGCCCTTTCACATGGACGTGCATGGGTATATGTAAGATGGATTTTTTTTTTCCTTCCTTTCTCCCTTGCTTTTCTTCTTCTTCTTGCTGGCCAAGAGGGAATGTGAGATGCTACTATGGTTTTGGGGTGAAAAATCCCAAGGCCCTTTCACATGGACGTGCATGGGTATATGTAAGATGGATTTTTTTCAGTTGTGGCCCCACTTCTTGGGCAATTTCCACACCATTAAATGGTAGCTTATCACCTTCATGTGTTGTAAAAATTACAGCCTATTAAAAAGTGAATTTTACCATTTTTCAAAAATCACAAAACTGCCCAAAATCCTAGCCGTCCAAGCTGTCCAGCCAAACACGTCCCTTGTTGCCCAATTTCCAGCAGTTTTTCTTCATTTTTAAAATTCCAAAATGGGGGTAATTTATATACCTAATTACCCCTTAATTCATATATTAATTTTTTGTTAAAAAATTTAAAAAATGGCAGCAATAAACCACATTTCTGCATGTCCCAATGCCACATAAGCTGTCCACTTTTTACTCTCCTTTTCAGCTGCATTTTATAATTTTTATTGTTAGATATTGACATGATGCAATGCATGTCTTTATTTCCTTGCATATCGGCTGCATATACACATATTTTAAAAATTAAAAATTGAAAAATATGCAGCATGGCAGCCCCCTTGGACATCCTTTGTGCCACATTGCCTATGCTTAGGTTGTGCCTTTTGTAGCTTCATCATGGAGGATATTTAATGGATGGATAATTCATGCATTTTTTTCTTTCATATAAATACATAAAATACCCTAGAAATGGCCTGCATTTGACACCTCAAATCCTATTAAATTCATGCAATTATGCATTGTACTCTAGCATTAAATGCAAGGTACTCTTGAGGTGCATTAGTCAACCATACTTACCGTTTTCAATGCAGGTATTTTTCCAACATTTCATGCTTAATATAAGCCATCCAAATTAAACATCTCATAATTTCATTCAACCATTTCAAATTTCATCTCAATCCGATTTTCCTAGCTCCTGTTATAATCGTTTAAAGTTAATGGTTGGAATTGAAATATGATTAATAAATCATAGCTCTCATTTCATCAAGAATTTTCATAACCCATTAATTACATAATACCAAGCCCAATATCATTAATTTTCATTTCAAATTTCACTTGAATCCGCCTTACCAGTGTTGAGTTATGAATTTTCCAGTGTTTTTCCACTTAATTTGACAATTGTCACATACATACTCATAATTCATTTTAGATAATGGAAAATGATTTTTTATAATGTATTTGCACATTTACATCAACAATAATTTTGTCTAATTCCATTGACCTCATTTTAGCTCAAAATGATTAATCACATCATTATTGCTAATCCAAAACCCTAATTGCAATAATTAACAAAATCACATAATACCTTCGTAATTCAATAATTCACAAATGAATATCATATACAAGATTAATGCATACATATGGGTTCTACATTGGTTAGGGTTTCACAGATTTCTTGGTGAAATGGCGTTTGATTGGAGTGGTAATAGCTTGGAATCAATGAGAGATTGATTGGGGATGAGAGAGGGTTTTTCGGTGTCGGGGCGTGGGGTTTAGGGTTTAGAACCCTAACCCCAAGTTTTATAAGGCATCCGGGTAGTGCTATCCATGACCCGGTGCCGGTGCGCTAGTTCATCTTCCGTGTTCTTTGGGTTCTTCATCACGGCGCCGAGGCGCCCCCCTACGACACCTAGGCGTCAAAGCCTTTCATTAAATTTTTGAAAATTTTCTCCTGGATGCTTCCAAGCATGATCTTTGTGAAATTATGCTCCAAATTATTTTCCTAAAAATAAAAATAAAAACAAAAAACAAAAACACAAATCAAAATGCAAATGAGCAATGGGTTGCCTCCCATTCAGCGCTAAGCTTAACGTCCTCAGCCGGATGTTCCTACTATTCAATCTTCTTTCAGTTTCACTACCTTAAACTTCCTGCCATTCGGATTGCAAAATGGAGGTTCAGATCTAATCTTAGCCTATTGGTTCATTGAGTCATGCCAAGTTTGACTTTCCGGCATTTGGAAATGAAAATGTCAGGTTTTCTTAGTTGTATCCCCTTCTATCCCGTCATTGGCTTTATCTTCTTTGTCCTGGCTTTCCACAGGCTCGGTCAATTGTTTGAGCCCAACGTGATCAGCGAGTCGGTCTTTAGTATAAGCAGATAACTTGCGGTCCTTATTTTCAATCTTCTCTGGGTCATTCTCAATACCAGTTGAGGAAAAATTTTGAACCTTTGAGTTGACCATATCAATCATTAAGCAATCCTCAGAATTAGTTGGGCTTGTGGCGCCCCCGAACCGAGGTGCCTAGAAGCCTTACTCCGGGATCGTTTTGATTGGTAAACGTGACTCAGGATTGTTACCCTGATCACACGGCAGGATTCTTTTTTTTTTCTTTCATCAATACATGGAAAATTTCCATCATTCATCCAATTTGAAATATATTTCACATAACACAGTTATGATCAAAAACTATTCCATAAACATTTTCATTGGAATAAAAATATTCCCTTTTCATCTCAAAATTATCATCGTTGTCTTTACATAAAGTTTACATAAACATCATTTATATCAAAAACAACATAACACTTGGCATGCTGCCTTCATCATCATTTCCTGTCTGTTGTTGAAAAAGCATGGGTGAGTAATAATACTCAGTAAGCAAGCTATACATAATTTTTCAATCATTTTCATGCATTTCATAAAATGCAAATGCAATGCATACATAGCATTCATGACATTCCTTTGGATGCAACGCTAGCTAGGCGCCCATCCCATACATGCTCCCATTTCAGGGAGGTCGCTGCCGGCCTGGGCCTATTAAGCGACTTGGCAATAGCGAGGGGGACATCCGGTCCGCTTACTACCTCGACTAAGGCCTATTCCTCGTGCACATGCTCATTCTCATACACATGCCGGCATGATATTTGCAAATCATAAAAAAATTTCATAAAAAGCATTTAATAAATAATTTCACAAAACGAACTTCAGTTCATGTAAAGCAGTTATAGGTATGGCCAACCTTAAATAAATTTCATAAAGCAACTTGCAAACAATTTCAAGCATTTTGGAAATAATTTGCAAAACATATAACTTGCTTACCTTTTTAGGAGGTGTCTTCGACCTTCTCTTTGCCTTTTCCTATTCGAGGACAAAGGATATTTCATTTCCTCTATTTAAGCTGCTTCCCATGTATGCTTTATAATATTTGGGTATTATTTCTTTACATAGATATTTTTATCCATAAATTCTTCAAAAATTTCATACTTATATTCAAATATTAATTTTCAATTTTTCTCCAAAATCACGCTGTTCACTGTAGCATATCACTGTAGCAGATCACTGTTCATCCGTGGTTACTGTTCACAGTGACGTGGTTACTGTTCATGGGTTTTCAAAATTGATATTTTTTCCAAAAATAAAAAATAGCATGACATACCTTATGCCTAGTATATCATTGAACATTTCTTATATTTTGAATTTATCATCATTTACTTGGCCAAAAAAATCATTTTCTCCATAAACTAAAAATCACCATAAATTCACTTAAGCATAATCCTTAATTTCAAAAATCATGAAATTAATATATCATTATTCAAACATCATATTTATCATAATCATACATCCCAAATCATCACTTATCAATTTTGGAGCATTATTTTCACATATCATATGCTATCTTCCCAAATACCCTATCTTCGCTCCAAATTTTTGATGTTTTGGCATAATTCCATTTAAAAATTATATCTATACTTATTTTCTCATGCTTAGGCATTATCTAAGCATGTTTTTACCCTACTTAACATCCAAAAGAAATTTGGGTAGAAATCACTTACCCGAAGTGGAAAATCTCTCCTCCAACTCGCCCTTTCTCTCTCTAACTTCCTCTTTCTCTCTTAAAACGAAATTGGGGGTGGAAAATGAGCTCTTGCTCAAGCTTGGGACTGCCTTGGTCGTTCACCCCTTGGCCCCTATTTATAGTTTTTGATTTTTCACAAAATTAGATTTTACCCCCTTAGCTTTGAGGTATTTAATTATAAATTGGTATTTCTTTTTAATTTTAAAAATTGCATTGAGCCAAGAGCTGCCCACCCTATGCCTGCTCCAGCAGCCCTATGCAGCCCTATTTTTACCTATTTTTATTATTTTTTATTTAATTAATTTTTAAGCAAATTAAATCTAAACCCTTGATTTGTGATTTGGATGAATTTAATCCATTGATTAAAGTCAAGTGGCCATTTAATGCCCCTGATCACGCCCCTGCCCTTGCTGCTTTGCATTTAATTTTTAATTTTTTTATTTTTTTACTTTTTGTAAAAAGTCAAAAGTAGTATTTAATTAAAGAAATGCTACATTTTGATTTTTCATTTGACGCTTAATCTTGACCTTTGATTTGTGATTTTTATCACATCTTAATCCATTCATCATGTTCATCATGAATTTTTAACCATCCATAAAAAATTTCATCGAATTCCGACGCCCGGATTGCAATTTATGAATTTTTTTCTATTTTTCCACAAAAATCCAAACTTGGATTAAAATATCTAAAAGAATTGCTATTTTGTCTTGTAGTGATTAAATCTCTATTTTGTCTTTTTGTGATTAAGTTAATCCAAGTGATTAACTCTTAATCACGGGTCTTAGTCCTTGGTTACTATTCACGTGCACTATTCACGGGGTTAAATTCCTAATCGCATTATTTTAATCTCCAATACACATATCCATCAATATAATTCATGAATTTTCATTTATTCATAAAATAATTACAATATTACAAATGTCGAAATGACGCGTATACAGTCGAAACAACTCGTATACGGTCAGGGTTCCACAGGGCTCTATATAGCCTTGAGCCTATTGTGAAACCCTAGTTTGTATAGAATTCATGAACATAATATTAGATGAACTATAGATGAATGATGTATGCATATTGAGGTGTTTGCAATTTTTAAGATTTTTATAGCTAGGCTATCTATGTGAATGGTTGTTTAAATTTACCAATTAAAGATAATGTAGATTATTATGATTGAAATATCATATAAAGGATGAATAAATAATTAGTATTGTAATGCCCCGGCCAGAGCGTCACATCCTTACCTCAGGATCTATCGATTGGTAAATGTGAATCAGGATTGTTGTCTTGATCACGCGGCAGGTTCTTATTGGATATTTATCTACTTAATCCTAACTCCTTAGGATTTTATATCATTTATACATTTTATTTCCATCAAATGCCATTTTAGGCCATTATATCATTTGAGAGTTACACATGTCATCTCATAATCTTCATACTTAACCATATCATGGTATTTCATGCCTTAGCATTTACCAATAAAAAAATTTCGCCAATCCATAGGCATAAAATATAACATAATCCTTCTACAACATTGAATAACAATTTAATTGTTAACATTCATATAATCATTCAACCCTTAGATTCATATACAGGTACTCATGGAAATTCGTTCATCCTTGAATCTCCACCTGTGCTCCTTGCCTCCTTCCTTTCACCTGTCTATGGGTTTGGAAAACAAAACGTGAGTTGAAATTCAACTCAATAAGCAAGCTTAGGGTTTTCATGCAATTCATTTTGAAAGAAACATTCTTTAAAAACATTTCTCTCCAATCAGTAGAGACACTTAGCAAGTGATCAACTACCTATGGAGCAGAAACTTTTTCATAAAACTTGCATAAATATTTCATGAAAAACCATTCACGTAAACCATTCGTAAGCATTTCATAAACATTGGATGTGAAAATTCATCATTTCCATTGATGATGTTATCCTTCATGTGACGGTACTCTAGCACGGGGAACCCTCTTTCATAGCATGATCATTTCCATCCTTGGCGCCGGACCTACCAACTTGGCAACGTCAAGGGGGACTCCTTATCCACTTACTACCTCGACTAGCCTACTTGATTTCCATTCCATGCATGACTTTTAGTCACCCCGGCATCATATACCCTCTTACACATGGAACTTGTCATTCTCATGTAGAGAATTCTTTGCACCATCCCTTTCGAAACATCGTATAAACTCGTGTTTCAACACATTTCATGCATAATTGCGAAACCATAAGCAATCATTTATTTTAACAGAAATAAACATTTCAATACTCAAAAAAATAAGGAATGGTCATCCTTAAACACCTTGTAATGAAAACCAAAACCATTTAGAAAGCTGCTTGCTTACCTGAAGTTCTTAGCTTTCCGTCACCACTTTCTCTTTGCCTTCGCTTATGATATGATTTTTCATACATTTCCTTTTTCTCATATTTTCATTTAGTTTTCCAACCATTTCATATACATCCATCATTCATTTGACTTTATAAGTCATTATACACATATATGGCTTATTTTGCACTCATTATCATAACTTACACGCATTCGGCTATTACACAACATAGCATATACACATAACCCTAAAATTAGAGTATTCATTTCAATATCATAAAATTCACTCCATAAACATTAGTTGTAGCTTACTTTGCCATTTTTCCCATTTTTTCCCAAAACACACACGTGGGTGTTTCTTCTACGTACATAGCATTGCCTTTAGCTTATAATTCAAGTCCAAAATTTTGGATTAAATACCATACAATCTCAAACAGATTAATAAACATGGTATTCATCTTATTTTCATGCATTTTTGCATAAAATCACTTTTCTTAAGTCATTCATCACCCATTTACCATTATCCCTTCACATAAGCTCATTTAACGCATAAACTTGCTGCATTTCATAAAATTTCCTAACTCAGAAATTTAATCCATTTTTCAGCGGGTTAATTACCCTTAATTAACACTGCATTCAAGGTATTTTTATGGAATTTAATCCATTCACCCATAGGTTTCCAAAACAGCAAGTTTGGAACCCGTTTTTCACCCGTTTTACGTGTCTTTTGACACGTAACCCTATGCAGCAATATAATTCCGAAATTCCAGCAATAAAATCCTTTTTTCCTCATACATATTTAGGGATTTAACACATAATTAACATCCATGCATTATCATTTCTCAAAACAGCAAGTTACCATTACGTTTTGAGACCCGTTTCCACTCCATAGATGCATTACTTCCAAAAATTCATAAAAATCAGTTATGGATCTTATTTCCCTAAATCCTTTTGGGAATCAATTATACCTTAATCCTAGGGTATTTTACCCTACATAAACTGTATAAAACATGTACACCCATTTCCATAGGATTTTTAACATATATATTGCAATTTCGGGTCATAAACCCTACTTCACGTTCCATAACTTCAAAATTTCATCACTTAAGCATAAACCCTCATATTCTTGTCATGAATACATGATTCATAGCAAAATCAAAACATCAAATCAAAACAGAAACTTGTCCTGGAGATTTAGGGTTTAACAACTTGGATTTTTCATCCCTTATGCATGCATAACTCCATTTCCATCAACTTTAACTTAAAAATTCATGCTTTAAAACTTAATACCCAATCCATATTCATGCAAAGGCATGGTAAAAACATCATTTACAGATTCTTTAAGCATGCTTTTCATTTCCAAGTTTTGAGTTTAAGAACTCAAGTTAAACAACCCAAAATCATCACATACTTGGATTTGTAGCAAATCAAATCTTAGCAACTTGAAGTAA
The DNA here is from genome assembly GCA_030490835.1 of Annona cherimola. Taxonomy (NCBI): domain Eukaryota; kingdom Viridiplantae; phylum Streptophyta; class Magnoliopsida; order Magnoliales; family Annonaceae; genus Annona; species Annona cherimola. The sequence goes on along the minus strand of CM059977.1, from coordinate 49,393,490 downwards.
TTTCTTCTTCAAATTTCCTTCCTTTTTCCCTTGATTTTCTCTTCTATTTTCTTGGGAAATTTCGTGATTGCTGCTGCTATTGCTTTGGGGTGAAAAATTCCACACTTAGAAATTTTCTCAAGCCTCTCTCAAGTGATCGTGCATGGCTTATAAGGGCTGGATTTTTTTTTTCAGCTGTGGGGCCCACTTTTGCTGCAATTCCACACCCCTTAAATGCACCCTTATCTACCATATGAGGTGGGTAATTCTCAGCCAAGTAAAATTTCTTTTTACCATTTTCAAAAATCACAAAATCTGCATCATCTTTGACCAACCAATGCATCTCCATTTCACGTCCAAATCTGTCCATATTTTTATCCATTTTTTTCATTTTTATTTTATGAAAAAATGTGGGTATTTTATGTCTCTAATTACCCTTTAATTCATGCATTCATTTTATGTAAATAAATTTAACAAATATTGCAGCAACTTAACACCAAAAATCACATTTTCCACCCATACAAGCTGTCACGTTTTCAGCAGTATATACTTGCCTTTTTCCATTTTTTAATTGCTAAAAATCTCCATTATTGAATGGAAATATCATGTACTTATATCCTGCAACATTTAGGCATTTTTGAAAAATAAAAAAAAAATCAAAAATGGCCACCAAACAGCCCTTGGACGTCCCCCGTCTTTGACACCTCCTACATGACTTTGAAATTCCATCATAACATGCATTAAATGGTTGGATAATTCTCACCTTTATATATGAAAAATAATTGCATAAAATCCTCAAGGAATGGCCTGCAATTTTCCACCTCAAATTCCCTTTCCATCAAGCATTAACTCTTGGTACTCTAGCATTAATGGTAGGTTACTTTTGTGGAGCATAAGTCAAACATGCTCATCTTTTTCAATGCAGGAATTTTCTCAACACTTAATGCTTAATCCAAGACATCCAAAATAAACATCTCACCATTCCATTCAACTGTTTCAAATTTCAACTCAATCCGAGTTTCTAGCTCCCGATATAGCCGTTTAAAGTTAACGGTTGAAATGAACATATACTTAAAAATTCATAATTCTCAATTTCATCAAGAATTTTTGTAACCTATTTATTCCATAATACTAATCCCATCATTAAAAATTTTCATTTCAAATTTCACTTGAATCCGCCTTTTAGGCGTTGAGTTATGAATTTTTCAATATTTTCCATCAAACTTGTCAATTTCCATATTAACTTCCATAATTCATTTTAAATCATGGAAAATGATTTATCATGATATTTTCACACAATTAAATCACAAATAATTCATTCTAAACTCATTGTCTCATTTAGGCTCAAAACACTTAATCATATCATTAATGCTAACCCATAACCCTAATTGCCATAATTAGCAAAAATCAAATAATGCCTTCGTAATTCCATAATTCAATAATAATCATCGTATACATGTTCAATACATACATATGGGTCCTACATGGGTTAGGGTTTCACAAGTATGCTTTGAAAAATCTGATTTTATTTTTAAATGTGATCAATGGTTATTAGGAGATTAATTATGGAGACAAGTTGAGAAAATATTGAAAAATTCATAACCTGGTGACCTTAAATCGGATTGAGGTGAAATTTGAAGGGGAAGCACATAATTACATGCTTAATCTCATGGAAAATTTATATTATGAAAATTTTAAAGAAAATTGATCATCACCGTTCAAAGCTTAAAATTGTCATAACATGGGCTAGAAAGATCGGATTAAAACGAAATTTGAAATGAATGAATAAAATTATGAAATCAAGGTGTTGGAAGGATTTGATCATGCCAATAATTAAGGGATTAATTTTTCATGAAATTAGCATGAGAAATTTGACTTTTCAAAATTTAAAGTAAATAGCATTTATGATGAAATGGAATAAAATAAATAAATAGAAGAAGACAAAATTGAGGTGTCAAGAGAGGGTAAATTGCAGGGTATTATGTGGATTATCAAAAATAATAAAATCCCAGCAATTATCTTCTAATTAAATGTATAATTAATGGGTCAAAATGGAAAATGGAATAAGGGGCTGTTATGGACGTTCAAACAGCTATATGGAGGGATTTTTGGAAATTTTTTATAATAAAATGTATACCCAAAGTCAACCATGAGTTAATGTAGGTAATTTGGCATTAAATTAAAGTGAAATTCGGATTTAATAGTTGCTGATTTGGACTGTTGAATGGAAAATGAAAAAGTGGACAGCAACATGCTCTTTGATTGACATGGACGGTTTGGCAGCTCAAGGCATTGTTTATGATTTTTTTATTAGCCTAAATTGACCCTAGTTACCCTACACTACTAGATAATTAATTGGGTAATTAAATAAAGCTGTAAAAGAATTTATGATGATAAGGAAAACTGCTGCAAAGTGGACGTTTTGCAGGCATCAAAAAGTGGACAGCAAGTTGGAGTCCGATCACATGGCCAGAAAAAGGGATTTTTGTATTTTTTAAACATTGGAAAATGCATGGATATTTAGCCTAGGTAATAAGGTATGTAATTATGCATTTATTAGATGAGAAATTCGTTGAAAAAAAATTGAAAAGGTGGCTGATGGAGGACGTGCAATTGATGGACAACATAGTGTTAATTAAATGCTATGGGTAATTAGTGGATTTATAAATGTGATAAAAATATTTTTAATGGACCAAAAGTTGCCATGTCAGAAAGGGGATAGGAATACATTGGAATTATCATTTGATGATGTGGCATATGGGGCCCATTTGCTGGAAAATTCCAGCATAATGCATAAAAGGGATGTCCAAGCTATGGGGTTCAACACTTAGAAAAAAATCTGGAATTTTGAGCTCCCATCACAACCGCAGCTCACGATCCCTCTTTCATTATTTTTCATACCTTAAACCAAGTGAAGAAAAGAAGGAAGAAAAGAAAGACTTTAAGTGAAGAAATTGCTTGAGAAGGAGAAGTGAAGTTGCAAACAACACAAGTAAGTAGATAGTTTAAGTTTAAGTGATTCTAGTCTAGTTTTTCTGAATTAAATTATACACTATGAATATGATTTGTTGCTGGAATTTAGATGTTGAGTTATGAGGTTTTCATTAGAAGAATTTAATGGAATTTTACAGCATGTAGCATAGTTAAGAGTTAGAAATGATTAGGAAGTGAATTGTGTGATGCACATGCGTTGATATTAGTTAAATCTTGCTGAAATTTTGTTTTCAAGTTGCTGTTTGAATCAGTGAATATATTCACATGATAAATCATGATTTAGTGATGATTATATCTGAAATTTAGCATGTGTTGTGAAATATAGAAGGTAAATGAGTTATGGTATCACCTAAAACCCAAAATTCACTTCTAAATGATGAAAATGATAAAGGAAATGATTTAAATAAATTATGGATGAAATATAGGGTAAAATGCCCTAAATATAAGACACTTTGGATGTGAATAAAGGCATCATATAAACTGCCTAAATTCGGATTTTAACAGAAGCGAAAAGTGGACGTCCAAATGGTGTAAACAGGTACCCTATATATGCAGAAAGTGTTGCTATTTTGCAACTAATTTATATATGGAGTTTAAATATGTGAAAATTCATTGGATTTAGAGTAAGAAAGTTGGGATAAATTTCTGGAATTAAATGGATAAAAATCTGTCTATGTTGGAAGATCAAAGGAGACGTGTTAAGTGTGGAAAATTGATGTTAAAGTGGCTGTTTTTGTAAATTCGAAAATTTTGAATTATAAATTCGTAAAAATGCATTAATTTGGTGTTAAATGAAGGAAATAAACTTTCTGAATTAGTGGTTAAGTTATTGGTTTGAAAAAATTTAAGAAAAGTATGAATTAGATGCAGTTAGACGCGCATATGAGAAACAAGGCACATGATTAAATGAGGAATGCATTATGTAAAATACTATAATGCAAAAATATGTTAAAATATCATGGAAATACGTCGAATGCATTGTTGAATTAATAACTTGAATTTTGAGATTTATATATGGGAAATAAATATGAAGCATAATGAATAATTGGGATACGTAAAGGCTTAAAGGATGCATACCTGACTTGGAGACTTGACGAATCATGAATAATTATAAAGATGGGTTGGAAAACTAAATGAATGGAAGCAAACGAAATTTACATGGATATTATATTATTTTTCCATAGGAAAAGGAAAGGAAAAGATTGACCCGGAAAGCTCGCAGAACAAGGTAAGCAAGCAAATTTTCTAAATGAATTTCTATTTGTTAAAATTTCTTTGAAATATTTTTAATTGATGTTTTAATTGCTTTCCTTGATTTAACAAATGTTATTTGGAATTTATTTCTAAATTTTTAAGGATGGTCATTCCTTAGTCCACTATGTATTTACATTGATTTATATAACTGTTTTATAATCTTTGAAAATTTCTGTTGTATACAAATATGTGTGGAGAATCATGCTAGCATGTCATGAATAACATATTTGCACAATGCATAGGTTCACCTTAAAAGTATAAGTGGACCGATTGTCCCCCTTTGGTGTTAGCAAGTCGCTAATATAGGCCAAGGGCCAGCGGCGTCTCCTTGTGTGGGAGGAGATGTAGACGGGTGGTCACCTATCTAGCCTCCATCCTAAGGGAGCATAATGCATGCATTGCATTGTCATTATATATCCCCGAGGGGGTATAACGTTGCTTTCCATAATGATTAAAACGAAAAGATTTTTGCTCTGCAGGTAGTTGATCACTTGATAAGTGTCTCTACTAAATGGAGGGAAATGCTTTAGAAAATGTTAATTATTACAAAATACTTTGCCTGAAAAGATATATAAATAATGCTTGCTTATTGAGTGTTCAACTCATGTTTTTTTTATTTTCCAAAACCCATAGATAGGTGAATAAAGAAGTTTGGCAAAAGAAGCAAATAAATATCATTTAAGCAAGAGAAAAACTTTTGTAGTCATGATGACGTAGTAGAACTCACGCTGAGTGAATGTAATTAAGTTGTTGTTTTCATGTTGACAACTATGATTTTAACATGCAGTGACATCTGATTTAGGAAAAATGTTGAAATATTTCTGATTTACTGGCATCCTTGTATGTTGAATGAATGAAAATGACATGACTGTTATCTGAGGTATAATTATGAGGAAATAAATCTCCATGAAAATATAATTAAAATGGGTAATTATCCATTAAAAACCCGCCATGTGATAGGGCAACAATCCTGATCACGTTTACCAGTCAATACCGATCCCGAGGTAAGGCTCAGGATGTGATGCTCGGGTTGGGGGCGCCACACATATTGAACGTGATTTTTTCATTTTGCACCTGCATGGTTAATTCTCCGACTCATACATTGATTATTGCATTGCTCATTGTGAGGAAAGGTCGACCTAGAATAATTGGCACATCTCGATCTTCTTCATAATCTAAGATAAAAAAAATCTACATGAAAAATTAACTTGTCCACCTTGACAAGAACATCCTCAATAATACCTTCGGGATACGTAATAGATTGATCCGCTAGTTGTAGCGTCACTATCGTAGGTCGGGCTTCCCCGAGGCCTAATTTTCTGAAAATCGACTTCGGTATGAGATTAATGCTGGCTCCCAAGTCGCATAGAGCTCTCCCGAAATATTGGTTTCCAATTGTGCATGGGATGGTGAAACTTCCGGGGTCCTTAAGCTTAGGAGGTAGCTTCCTCTGCACCCTAACGCTGGTTTCCTACATTAACGCCATCGTCTCAAATTCCGTCAACCGCCTTTTCTTTGATAGCATTTCTTTCATAAATTTAGTGTAGCTCGACATCTGTTCCAAGGCTTCGATGAGAGGTATATTAATATGCAGCTGCTTCAATACCTCTAAATTTTTTTTGAATTGACCCTCCTTTTTAGTCTTTGCGAATCTTTGAGGAAATGGAGGAGGCGACCTTTGGTTTGTGGCGATTTCAGCGTTTGGTTGCTTTTGGGTAGTATTTGGTTCTTCTGGCTCCTGTGACTATTGAATCAGAGGATTTGTGAGCTCAGTTACTGATTCTAGTAGAATTGTATCGGGTAACTGCTTTTCACTACGCAGTGTGACTGCTTAGACCTATTCTTTGCCTTTTCCATTGGGGTTTTGCTCGGTGTCGCTCGACAACGAACCATGAGGCTAGTTATTCAGAGGTAAGGCCAGTTAGCCTATCTGTGCTTCCAAGTTTCTATTTGTTGTGATCTGAGATTGCATGAATTGCATAAAAAAGTTTTCCAGGTCAAATTTCTTCTCTTCTCGCTGTGGTGGATTGAATTACATTGGTATTGCTGGTTGTTATTACGGGGGCTACTGCGAGAATCTAGGCGGCTAATTCGACCTCGTCTGGTTGTTCCATGAGAAGTTGGGATGATTTCTCTAGCTAGGGTTTAGTTGTTTCCAAACTGATTTGCTGGATTTCTATGGAAATTTCCCATGTAATTAATGGACTCTGGATTGGAGGCACATTCATCACTGGGATGGCCGAATTCGCCACACCACGTGCAAATATCTGCTGCTGTCGACTATTGTGGTGTCGACGCCCCAAGCGCATTGATGTTGGCTGGCCTAGACAAGTTCTGAATCTGCCAAGATAATGCATCGATGTGGGCTTTATCGATGAAATTACATCCAATTGAAGTAGAGCCCCACTTCGGCTTCTGTCAGATGACAATTGATAAGTATTGGCCGCTATGTTTTCGAGTAGGGCATACAATTCTCGATAGCTTTTCCTTAGCAGAGAATCATTTAAAGAAGAATCCACCATGTTTCGGGTGGAATCCTGGAGACCGTTATAGAAAATTTGTATTTGAACCCACGACTGAATTTCATGATGTGGCATTTTTGGAGCAGGTCTTTAAAGTGATCCTACGCCTCTGATAGGGTCTCCTCTCTATGTTGCTTGAATGAGACTATTTCCATTCTCAATTTGGCTAGCTTGGTAGGTGGGAAATATTTCTCCAAGAATTTCTGAGCCAAGTCGTTCCATGTGTTGACAGAGTTCAAGGGCAAAGAGTCTAGCCACTCCGAAGCTCTATCCAGTAGAGAAAATGGAAAAGTTTGAAGCCGCATTGCCTCGTCAGAGACTCCATTCTGCTTGAATGTGTTCATAATCTGCAGGAAATTCCGCAGATGGCGATGTGGGTCTTCAGATACAAGCCCTTCAAATTGCCCTGTGACGTCCCAAATAGAGACGTTACTTCCTTACCTCAAGAACTTATTGATTGGTAAATGTGAATCAGGATTGTTGCCATGATCACGCGGCGGGTTCTTAATTGGATTTCATCTAAATTTTTTTTTCAATTTATTCATCAATCATTTCTTTACAATCCACATTATTTATCATACCAGCGACAACACACTTGTAATACATTTCATATTTCATTTATAGTATCTCATCATGCTTTTCTACAGTAAAAATCTCTTTGACTAAATCATCACATTTTACATTCATACATCCATACATTCAATCATTGAATCATATAGAACTTAAAATTCTAATTAAGTTCACATACACATTAACATACCTTAGCATATTCATGCTTTCTCATTCCTTATAGCCTACCTAGCTATCATCTCATGCCTTACGTCATTGCTTAGATTTTCATTCCCTTGAGTTTTTCGGTACCTGTCTAAGGTTTGGGAAAACAAAACGTGAGTGACAACTCAGTAAACAAGCATTATAACTTTTAGGGCAACACTTCCGTTAAATCTTTTTTCTTAAACATCTTAAACACCTTTTTACTTGACATTATCATGAAATCCTTGTTCATAAGGATAGTTCCATGCCCATGAACATTTTCATAAACATTATTCTTAAAATCATTAACAAGCCATGTCTGGGCTTGTTAAGGCAAAACATGTGTGTTTTACCTTGTTTTCTTAATTAACTTTGTTTAGTCTTGTATGAACATTTTCAATATTCCAAAACATTTATATAAAATCATCTTTTGCCCGCGGAGTGTTGGTCCTAAGTTAATGGCAAAACCCAAGAGGGGAGGGGTGAATTGTGTTCTTATAAAATTCTTTGGTAAATTAAAACTTAGTCCCTTATAATTTGAATTCCCTTGATGAAACGTGATATGAGATAGAATGAGTGGGTGTAAATGGAATATAAAAATGCAAACAATCAATCCACACAAGAGACAACAATATATAGTGGTTCGTGCAATCTTCCTTACTCCACTCTTTCAAGCACATACCCATTGTGTCTTGGGTTCCACTATTGTATATTCAATACAATATAGAGTACCCACTCTCTTCTAGATTCTAGCTCTAGGGGGCATATACAATAATCACTTGTTGGTGAGATCAACTCCAACCAACCAAGTCCAATCTATTGGTTAGACAAACTCAAATCAACCCCCGTTTTGCTTCTTCTTGAATTCTGTCTCGAACACCGATTCAAGGAAATAACACAAAACAAATAGATAAAAGGGAAATTAAACTTTAGAATGTGTATTCGATAAGCTCTGGAAGCTCCTTGTCATGTGGAGATGATAATCTTGGAAGCACACTTGGAAGTTGTAGCACTTGAAGCTTCAATAGTTATTCAAATAACTTCAACACACTTGAATATTAGAAGATGAAAGCCTAACTTGTGTTTTCCTCTTTCTTTCCTCTTTCTCTCTTACTTCACGTTCATACATCAATGGTATATATAGAGAAAAAATGGTTCTAGCCGTTGGAGTGGAGGTTCATGTGCATCTAGAGCTCCAACGTTCAAATTTTCGATCGTTACAAGTTGAAGTCACAAGTGGAGTCTACTTCGAATGAGTGGAGTCGACTTTGGATGGGTGAAGTCGACTTGGGATGCGACTTCGTCTTATTAAAACTTGCTGTCCAGAATTTTGCCTTCGAAGTTGCAGGTGAAGTCCACTTGGGTCTGGGACTTCACCCTAGTTGCAAGTGAAGTCGACTTGGGTTGAGACTTCACTTTGCTATTTGTCCGAAGTAGCAGGCGAAGTCGACTTGGATTGGGACTTCACCCAAGTCACAAGTGAAGTCGACTTGGGCCGAGACTTCACTTTGCTGAACTTGCAATTCATGAACTTGAACTCTTGAAACTTAAATTATTTCACATTTTCATTTTCATACACATAAATAGAGACAAAATATCTAAGAAAACTTAGACAAATTTATTAGAACCTTTTTAATGATATTTCAATTATTTGTTAATCATCAAAATCAAATTAATCTTTCTTAAAGCAAGCATATCATCAATAAGAAGGACATTCTCATGTCCTAAAACATCATTCACATAAGCCTTTCTCGGCAAAGGACATTTTTATGTCTAAAAATATTTTTCATCATAAATCCTTTAGCCCAGATACATTTGATGTCTCAAAACATTTTTGACATAGCTTCTTTTAGCGATGGACATCCATATGTCCTAAAATACTATTCATTTAAATACTTTAACATTGGACATTCTCATGTTCATAAACACTTTTCATTTAGGCTCTTTAGAAATAGACATTCCTATGTCCAAACTAAGTTTCACATAAATCCTTTTCATAATCCCTGTCTTGGGGATTGTTTATAGCAAACAAGGCAAATAAAATACATAAATCATTTTCATAGATGCATTTGCATAAAAATATTTCCTTTCATTCCTGTTATTTACACTTTTGTGTAAAACACCCTATTTGCTTATCTGAGATCGCCATAGTCCCTTTCTTCCATTCTTTTCCTTTGCCTTTGCCTAAATAAATGAAAATAATATTTCACTTATTCATATCAACTTCAAATACATAAATCCCTTAGGTTTTTCAACCTACATAAATTCATTTGGACTTAGCTTAACCCACTTGTTCTTCAAGTCGAGTATTCATACTTAGCACATAACCTCTACATATCAATCATCCATTCATTCATTTTAATACCCTTATGTAGGGTAATATTACATAAATATAATAATTATTCATTAAATCATTCATTGGAGGTTCATTACCTCCATTTACCATTTTTAACATATTTTTCATTTTTCACACATTGGTGTTCATTTTAAGCACTTAATTAATAACATAGGCATCATATAATAATCACAAAATTTGAGATTATCATTATTTATCAAAACAGTAACCTTATCCACGTTTTCCATCATATTTTCATGCATTTTTTCATTTTACCCCTTCACATAATCCATTTATCATTTTTCAACATCAAAACATGGAAATTGGATCTTATACATAGTCCTAAATTCCATCCTTTCTAAACCCACCTCTAATAGGTTAAATCCTCATAATTACTTATGATACTTGTTTATATTCCATTGTAATTTAAATTTCATCTCAAAAATCTGGAATTTAACATTTATCTTGATTTATTCCTTAAGCTATCCATAATGCTGAATTCAAGCACACTGAGTTCTCAAAATCTTGAATTAATATCAAATCAAGTAGTTTTGATCTAAAATTTCTACCGTACCTTAATAACTACATGAATTAATCAAAATAAATATTTATAGCATGAAATATTTAGTATTTCTATTTATTTTGGTATTTTTACTCTGCTGGACATTTGCATCCCTTTTCAGACAGCCTAAATCACGTAAATTACGGGGTATATTTATACCCTCAAAACCTAATTTTTAATTTATTTTGTGATCGTCAATATGTCTTATATATCCAGTAAACCTTTTAGTCCAAAATTCCTTGTATAAAAATTAATAAAAATCATTTGCTACAGCTAATCCTGTCACCTATTCTACCCTGTATAAGTTGATATTCTCGGATTTTTAATTTGAAACCTGCTTAATATTTCAATGTAAAATTTTGGCCGTCTCTTAATCATCATATAATGAGCTTGTAAATTATTTGTTTACTATTTCGTTTATATTTTGATTTACAACATCATATAACTTCAGATTTGTTGATTCTAGCATTTTGTTGTTTCTTTCTTCTTTTCTTTAGAATTTCTTTCTTTGAAGTTTCTGAAATTTCTACCTTTCCTTACAAATTTTCTGAATCGTTTTGTAAATAAGGCGATTTTATCGTCGTTTTGTGAAGATGAGGTAGTGTCATTCGAATCATGTGCGGCTTTTAAGGCGATAACTCTTTTCCCTTTGTGGTGATCTTCATTTCTTTTCTTGATTAGCTCATGTGACATCAACGAGCTAATAAGATCTTCCAACTTCAATGTGTTTAGATCCTTAGCTTCTTCTATCGCAGTAATCTTTGGAGTCCATGATTCGGGTAGTGCCCTTAAAATTTTCATTACCTGTTCAATTTCAGAAATTCCATTCCTAGTCCTTTCAAGGTTAGTTGTGAAACCCCGATCTTAGACACGTGTATAAAACCCTAGGGTTGTAAACCCTACGAAATATATTTGGAAAATATACATTCATGAGTATGAAATATGTGAGAATAGAGGTTAAAATAATTATTTATGAAATTCGGATGAATAGTGCACGTGAATAGTAAAACGTGAATAGTAACGTGGGATTAAAGAATATGTTAAGTTAATCACTTTGGATTAACTTAATCATAAAAGATGAAAAAGGAAGCTTCCCACTAAAGGACAAAATTGCTTTTTGGATTAAAATAATAATTTTCTGATTTTTAGTGGATTTTTGAGAGAAAATGAAGAAAAATTCATATCTTGCAATCCGGAAGTCGGATTGAGATGAAATTTTTTATGGATGGCCAAAATATGATGATGGACATGATGAATGGTCCAAGATTGATCAAAAATCATGAATCAGGGGTTAAGATTAAATGTCATTTGGAGATCAAAAAGTAGCTTAATTTTCCATTAATGCTACTTTTGACTTTTTATTAAATTAAATAATTAAAAAATAAAAAAATAGTAAATGGACACCAGAAATTGCAGGGGGGTGGTTGGGAATATTTGACCAAATCAATGGTCCATGATCATCCTCATCAAGAACCAACGACTAGGATTTAATTTAATTAAAATAAATAAATTTTAATAAATAAAAAAGCTAGAAAAATAGGGCTGCAATAGGGGGCTGGAGCAGGCATAGGGTGGGCAGCTCTTGGCTCAATGAAATTTTTAAAATTAAAAAGAAATACCAATTTATAATTAAATACCTCAAAGCTAGGGGGTAAAATCTAATTTTGTGAAAAATCAAAAAGTATAAATAGGGGGCAGGGAGGACGTCCAAAGGCACTCCAAGCTTGAGCAATTCAAGTCATTCCCACCCCCAAATTCGTTTTAAGAGAGAAAGAGGAAGTTAGAGAGAGAAAGGGCAAGTTGGAGGAGAGATTTTCCACTTCGGGTAAGTGATTTCTTCCCAAAAATTTTTTGGATGTTAAGTAGGGTAAAATTATGCTTAGATAATGCCTAAGCATGAGAAAATAAGTAAATTTATAATGCTTAATTAGAATTATGCCGAAACATCGAAAATTTGGAGCAAAGATGGAGCATTCGGGAAGATAGCGTATGATATGTGGAAATAATGCTCCAAATTTGATAAATGATGATTTGGGATGTATGATTATGATAAATATGATGTTGGAATGATGATATATTAATTTCATGATTTTTGGAATTAAGGATTATGCTTAAGTGAATTTATGTTGATTTTTAGTATATGGAGAAAATGATTTCTTTAGCCAAGTTAATGATGATAAATTCATAATTCATGAATTTTCCATGATATACTAAGCATAAGCTATGTCATGGTATTTTTTATTTTTGGAAAAAATATCAATTTTTGGAAAAAATATCAATTTTTGGAACCCATGAACAGTAACCCACGTTGCTGTGAACAGTAACCCACGTTGCTGTGAACAGTAACCTCGGGACAGTAAACGTAAACAATAATTTGCTACAATGCCATGAACAATAATTATGAACAGTGAACAGCGTATTTTGGGAAAATTTTGAGATTTATTTTTATATATTTATGAGGATATATGGATGAAATTTTTAAAGGATTTATGGATAAAAATCCATATAAATGAGTAATGACCAAGTATCTTTATACGATTAACCTCTATGGGAATGAGGTAATGAATGGTTATAAAGCAAGCATGGAAAGTAAACTAAGACATAGAATGGATCGATAAAATATCCATTTTCCTTGTATAGGGAAAAAGGAAAGGAAAAGGTGGAGGACACGGACTGAGGAGGTAAGTAAGCAAACTTTTTTTAAAATGTGATTTTATTGCTTTATTGTAAGCAGGCAATCCTTTTGAAAATGATGATTTGTAAGCAAGCTATATGTTTTTCAAAATATTTTAAATGATTGCAAATTGTTTGCTCACATGTTTTATGAAATGTGTTTAAGGATGGTCATTCCTATAATGTTTTGAAATGATGAATGTTTATGAGATTTTATGAAAAGTCATGCCGGCATATTTATATCATGTGATGTTCATGGACATGTGCACATGTATGATGTATAAGGAAGAGGCTTTGGTGGAGGTAGAAAGCGGATCAGAGGGTCCCCCTTCACTATTGCCGAGTCGTATGGGCTGTGTGCCGACGGCGTCCTCCCCAGAGGTGGAGGCAAAGGAATGTTATGTGTGAATGGATGCATTGCATTTTCATACATGGATTGAAAAGAAAAGCATGGATTTGAAATGATATTTTTAAAGGAATGGTGCAAATAATTCTCTACATGAGAATGACAAGCTACCTGGTGTAAGAGGTATATAATGCCGGGAAAATCAAAAGTCATGCATGTAGGAACCATGTATGCGTCAAGAAGAAGAGAGGTTCCCCTTGATGAGGCCAAGTCGGAGACAGCCGGCGCATTGGACCATGCGATGTGAGATGTGCCCTGGGCTAGCGTACCCACACACAAAGGTTTATATCAGGAATGGAAAGAAAGTGTTTGCACACATGGATTTGAAAAGATATTTTTAAGGGATGGCGCAAATAATTCTCTACATGAGAATGACAAGTCACCTAGTGTAAGAGGTATATAATGCCGGGAAAATCAAAAGTCATGCATGTAGGAACCATGTAGGAGTCAAGAGGAAGAGAGGTTCCCCTTGATGAGGCCAAGTCGGAGACAGCCGGCGTATTGGACCATGCTATGTGAGATGTTCCCTGGGCTAGCGTACCCGCACACGAAAGTTTATGTCAGAAGTGGAAAGGAAGCATTTGCACATCCAATGTTTATGAAAAGGTTTCTATTCCATTGATAGTTGATCACTTGCTAAGTGTCTCCTATTGAATGGAGAGAAATGCATTTACAAATGATTTACATGAATGGTTTATGAAAGATTTCCAAAAATGGTTTACGAAAAGGTTTCTATTCCGTTGGAAGTTGATCACTTGGTAAGTGTCTTCTACCGAATGGAGAGGAATGCATTTAAAATGAAAAATGCTTGCTTATTGAGTTTCGACTCATGTTTTGTTTTCCCAACCTCAGACAGGTGCAAGGAAAGCCAAGTGATGGAAAAAGATCAGGTTAAATTGCCTGTAAGTGATATGATGAATGAATGAATGAAAGAAGCATAGTTACAAAGGTATGTAATCCTTTGTATATTGAAATCTGAATGTATGCCCTAATGGGATATGGTGAAAAAGATATAGGTTGTATGAAATTATGAAGTGATGAATAATATGAGAAGTTGATGATTTATGATGATATAGATGAGTCCATTATGAATGATGATGAGTATATGTTTATGTGATGAAAGAAAAAAAAATTGGACGAGATCCAATTAAGAACCCGCCGCGTGATCAGGGCAATAATCCTGAGTCACGTTTACCAATCGACAAGATCTTGGAGTAAGGACAAATGTGACGCCTCGGTTCGGGGCGCCACATTAGTAATCTTGAAAAATCTAGCAAACATTTCAGAAATATTTTCTGTTTCTAACATCTTAAAACTTTTTAATTCTCCAATCAAAATATTTCTCCTTGTCCCTTGGACTTGAGAGGTTTCTTCATAGATAGATGTTAATGTATCCCAAATCTCCTTGGCAGTCAAACAAGAGGATACTCTATCATATTCGGAAGCAGTAAGAGCACAAAATAATGAATTCATAGCCTTGACGTTGCTCTTTACAATTTTCAATTCCTCATCGGTCCATTTGGAAGCTCTTTCAACAGTAGGCAAGGTCACACCATCTTGGATTGCAATCCAAGAGTCCATATCTGTAGCCATGATGAGTTGTTTCATACGTAGCTTTCAATATCCAAAATTGTTCTCATCAAACAATGGTGGCCTAGTGAAGGATTGGCCTTCGACAAATACGGGAACGGAAGTAGATTATGATGCCATATCAAAAGATCTCTTTGGTAAAACTCAAAGGCTTGCTCTGATACCACTTGTTGGTCCCAAGTTGATGGCAATTACCCAAGAGAGGAGGGGTGAATTGGGTAATTAAAAATTTAAAAATTAATTAGAAACTTTATCCCGGTTTAATTTAGTCCCTTTTATGGAAAGCAATAAGATAATGAAAGTGAAAATAAAAAACAATAGATAAGGTTTATAATGATTCAAACAACCTTCCCTACTCTACTCTTCCAAGCTCACACCCCTTGTGACTTGGGTTCCACTATGTATTCCGCGAATACAACTAGAGTCTCCACTCTCTTCTAGATTCTAGCTCGAGGGGGCATATACAACCAGAGCCTCTACTCTCTTCTAAATTTTAGCTCTACGGAGCTTATACAACAAGCAGCACAAGTAGGTGACAAGTTCCATTCCAATCACAACCCTACTTTACTATAGAAACACTAAACTCAAAACAAGCGTCAAAAACTAAATAACAAGATGAAATGAAAGAATTCTACACTTTACAGATTTGTGTAGCAAGTTTCAGCTTGAGGAAGAATTCGTAGAAGCAACCAATTGATCTGCGTTAAGGCAAACTACAATGTTGAAGCTTGTTCTTCCTTTGAAAGTGTATAAATCACTCAAATGTAGAAGAAAGTGGAATATAAGTCTTATAAGCACTTCTTTGCTCTTTTTCAGCTTTATCTTGTGTGTTTCCATGTTTGCTTGAGTGCCTATATATAGACGAGGGAGAATTTTGAACGTTATAAAGTTGGTTGGTGAGTAATAAATGCGCCAACGTTCAAAAATTCGAACGTTATGCCTCCAAGTCGCAAATGAAGTCGACTTCGTTTGCGACTTCACCCAAGTTGCATGCTGGAGTCGACTTTGGGTGGGACTTCGAGTGCGACTTCAGCTGTGCTCAGCTTGTTCAAGTTCTTTCTCAGGTCGACTTGGCCTTGGACTTGACCCAAGTCGCAGGTGGAGTCGACTTCGGGTTTCCAAGTCTAGCGTTTAGGTCGACTTGAACTGGGACTTGACCCAAGTTGATGCTGAAGTCGACTTCGTTTGCGACTTGACCTTCTTTATTTTGCCAAGTAAGCTTAAGCTTCCTTGAAACTGTCTTTGCTTGCTTAACTTCTTCATCATAAGTGTTCTTCCTTTGATTTTCATCATTTGAAGTTTTAGTATATTCACTTTGCATAAAAAAATTTTAGCTTCATGTCTAGGAATCTTGAAAACTTGAATATTGGTATGCATGAACATGTCCAATTTATAGTCTTTGATTCAAATGGATTAATCCATGCAACTTTCTTGCCTTTGGACTTGTTTTAATCTTCATTTGTTCTAAGTCGAGTGTTTGAGTCTACTTGGTCTTCAACTTGACTGAAGTCTGGCCTTAAGTTAACTTGGCCTTCGACTTAGCTCTTGAAATTCTGCACTGCCAATTTGAAGTCGATGCTGGAGTCGACTTGGCCTGCGACTTTGCCCAAGTCGCATGTGGAGTCGACTTCATGTGCGACTTCGGCAACTCTTGGTCCCCAATTTCAATGCTGGATAAAAATTGACACTTGAAGTCTCTACTGGAGTCGACTTGGGTATCGACTTGGCCTAAGTCGATGCCTGGGTCAACTTGGGGATCGACTTGGCCTGCCATGTTTCATATTTTTCATTTTTATACCCTTAAACAATGCACAAAACACATTAGTAGCTAAAACTCACTCAAATTGTGTTGTTAATCATCAAAACACATGTTTTAGATATTTTGCATTTGATTTCAACAATTTTTTCCAACACTAATTGCAATAAATCATCAATATTGCAAAGAAAATTGTTCATAATTCATCTAAATCATACATGATCCATTTATATATGCCAAATGCATATATGTAAGCCTTACTTGGGTCTGAGTATCACATGCCCAATGGACTGGTGCATCTAGTAAATCACCGGCTTGATCTTGAAATTGTTGGTGTCGATAGGAGGAGGTGTGATGCTAGTTTGAACTGCATTTTAGCCAAGCGCAATGACATCCCAAATGGGTTGGTCCAAATCATCTTGAGGTTGATGATTTGGAATCTCGATCCTTTGGTTCCCCTGTTGGTTTGCGTGAACGTTCTCGTCCTGATTCTCGATGCGCTCCATAGTATGTTGTTGGTTCCTAGCCTCCCTGCTCTTACGATGCCTTCTCAAATACGTTCGCTCGGGTTCCAGATCAAAAAGAATAACAATGTCCTTTCCGGCTTTGCCTCGGCGCATGCAATTCAAGATTAATCTGCAAAAACCAATTCAATTGAACTAGCAGAAAAATTCTAAGTTAAAAGAAATTATGAAAATAAACTATTCTACAAAATTATACAAGAAAGAAATAAAACTAAAAATAATTGGCTAAACAATTCCCTGACAACAGTACCAAAAACTTGACGAGCTGCGTATATGTCAATTAAAATGCTTGCTATTTACGCAAGTATACGTGTCGTGTCAAGTAATAAAGAGTGAGTAGAGTATCGTTCCCACAAGGAATTGTTAACTGGAATTATTAATTAGTTTGATTGCTTTCGATAGGTAGAAAATGTGATACCTAGACCCAAGTAGGAGTCATATGAAGGCATTAGGCATGCAATTATGATACATGTATGCCTTGAATGATTTATGGATGATTTTATAATTGATGATATTTTGTAATTAGGGTTTTAATTAAGAATGATGATTAAAAATTTAATCGCTGGAGCCCCAAGTGAGTCGGTATGACCCAAGGGGCTTAAGGAGGATTGAAAGGTAAAAATGTGTTATGAATAATCATGTTAATTATCATGATTTAATTTATGGAGATTAAAGTGTAATTATGGAATCAAGATGAAAAATGATAGAAAATTCATAACTTAACGCATAACGCATACAAGGGGGATTTCAATGAAATTTGAAAGGTAAGCTCAAGACGGTGGGGCCAATCTTATGAATGGATTGGATTAAGGGAATCATAATGGGATTAGGGTGATAATTAATTGTTTTTATCCTCAAATTCAAAAGATAAATTCAAGTGGCATAAGTGGAGTTAGAAAACTCGATTTGAGACGAAACTTGAGAAAGATGGATAAAACAATATGACGAACGATACAGTAGGAATGGATTAAGCTAATTATCATGGGATTTCCTTAATCACTACAAGATGAAACACATTTATGGGAGAGAAGACAAAAAATTTAATGCAAAATTGAAGGAAGTTGCAAGGGGACATTCCAAGCTCCAAAAATTTATTTTTTAGATTTTTAAAAATCCAAAAATTACATGTAAATGGGCTATGAGCTAGGGCATTTAATGTATGGTATATTGAGGTGTATTTAAGGCATAAAATTCCAAACTAAAGGGCTGCCATGTGGGATGTTGCAAGTGGACAACAATATCCTCCAATTAATCCATAATTTTATGAAATTATGAAGGGATAAATGATAAAATTATCTTGGAGCAAATAATGCCGTGTGTTTAAGGGGATAAAGAGGCATTAAAGTGGGCATTAAAGGAGGGCAAATAAGGGGATGAGTTTCTGGAAAATTCCAGCAACTTTCCAAGAGAAGATAATGTGCAAGTGAGAGAGGGAGAAAGAAGAGAGGAAAGAGAGGAAAATAAGAGAGAAAAGGAGATTTTCTCCAAGGATCAGCTAGGGCACGTCCAACCTAGCAAGGAAGAGGAGAAAAGAGGAGGAAAAGGAGAAGGAAAAGAGGAAGGAAAATTTTGGTAGCAAGCTCGGAAAGTTCGGGACAAAGAATCGACAAAATTCAGTAAGTACCCGTTGAGTTTAAGCCTTCCAATTTTCAAATTTTCTTCTTGATTTGGAATCATGGTTTTAAGTCATAAAGGAACTCTTAAAAAACATGTTTCAAGGATTAAATATTCTTAGTTAAATGAGTTGATTTATAAAGTTTAATTTGGAGATTAATCAGCCCCATATCCTCTAATCTACACTTATGTGTAGTAAATCTAGACCTGGAAAGGAAAATAGGGAATAAATAGTTAATGAAATAATTTTATCATTAAAATTTGTGAGAAGACTCATGATGATGTGATTAAGGAACGACCAAATTTTCAGCTTAAAAGTATAAGAACCTTCCAAATTAAAAATCCGGGAAAATCAACCTGGACAGGATTGAACAGGTGGTAGGATTAGCTGCACCAAATGATTTTTAATAATTTTTATAAAAGGAAGAAAATTTTACAGGATATATAAGACATATTTAGGATTACACAACCAAAAGAAAAATTAGGTTTTGATGGGTATAAATATACCCCATAATTTACGTGATTCAGGATATTTGAAAAGGGATGCTGCTGTCCAGCAGAGTAAAAATACCAAAATAAATAGAAATAATAAATATTTCATGCTTAAAATATTTATTTTGGTTAATTAATGTATTTATTAAGGTATGGTAGAAATTTAAGAACAAAAATACTTGATTTGATGTTAATTTAAGATTTTGAGAATTTAGTGTGCTTGAATTCAGCATTATGGACAGCTTAAGGAATAAATTAAGATAAATGTTAAATTTCAAATTTTGTGATGGAATTAACTTATAATGGGATGTAAACAAGTTATTATGAGGTTTTAACCTATTATATTTAAACAATATTACCCTAAATATGATTTTTTGAAGATATCCAAAGAGATGTTCAAAGAGGGGTGCAGAGGGTACCCAAAATGTATATGAAAGTTGCTATCTTGGAAGCAACTAATATATGAATTTTAAACATGTGTTAATAATTTAAATTTGGGTTAAGAAAAAAATTATTAATTTCTGAAATTTAGGGATTAAAAATATTTTTTAATTTCAGTATTCCAAGAGACGTTGGAAATGGGTAAAACGGGTACAAATGTTGCTGTTTGATAACCCTATGATGAATGTATTATAAATCCTAAATTAAATACTAAATTATGTGTTAATTAAGGGTTTAATCATGCTAGAATTAGAGACAAGTTGCTGTGTTGAAAAATTTTAAGAAACACATGATTTATGTGTTGAGAAATGGACGTATATGAAGAGATAAGTATGAATAAATAATATATAGATTATGTAAGTTATTAAAATGAAAAAATGCATAAAAATATGATGAAAAACATGTATTAGGGTACTTTATAAGTAAATAATGATAATCTCAAATTTTGAGATTATTATATGATGTCTAAGTTAGCAACTAAGTGCTTAAAATGAGCACCATTGTATGAAAAATGAAAAATATGTTAAAAATGATAAATGGAGGTAATGAACCTCCTAATAATGATTAATGAATTATTGTTATATGAATGTAATTTTACCCTACATAAGGTATTAAAAATGAATGGACGATTTGATATGTATAGGCTATGTCGATACGTATGAATACTCGACTTGAAAGACAAGTGGGATAAGCTACATGAACTTATGTAGGTTAGAAAACCTAAGGAATATAAGTATTTAAGGATGATGTAAATAAATGAAATATTATTTTCATTTATCTAGGTAAAGGCAAGGAAAAGAATGGAAGAAAAAGATTATGGCGATATTAGGTAAGCAAGAGAGCTTTTCAAATTATTGATTTTTTTCTATAGGTTGAAATGATGATTATGTAAATTCTTTTATGATTATGTTTTGATAAATGGACAAGCACAAGCTTTGAAAATGACAGCTTTAATGCAAAGCCATAAGTTTTGAAAAATGATGGCTTTAAGGAAGAGCTTCAAGGTTTGCTTCATAGGAAGTAAGCAATGTTTTTAAGTTAAAGAATTTATCATGAGTGTTTCCATGGATTGGCAATGCTTTATGTTAATAGGATTGAGAAATTTACTTAAGAATTAGCAAGTTCTCCATAATGTTAATTTTACAGGATTTTATGTTTTATGCCAATAGATTTAAGAATTTGCTTTTAAGTAAGCAAGTTCTTTATGATGTTGTTTCAAAAGTATTTTATAAGAGAAAGAGAATTTTTCCCTTTTTCACAAAGCAACAAACGTAAATAAGTTTTGAATTTTTTTATGATAAATAATTATATTTGTGAAAGAAAAAAATGGGAATTGATGTATTGATAATTAAATATAAATGATGATTTGGACAGAGTCCATACATCTTGAAATGATATTAGAAAAGTTTTAATTGCCTTTAGATATGGAAATCTATGATAAAAATGTTTTCAAAGATGTTTATACGAATGTTGTTGAATGGGATTTAAGGATGACCAACCTAATAGGTGATTTCATTAAATAATTTAATTTCAGGTTGCTAAATGGCATGCAAAAGACTATGCAATTCCCTTTCATGTAAAAATAGTATAATAGATATGCAGACAATAATTTAATTTTTAGGTTATGAAGAAGGGGATGGTATAATTGCATAACGTTTTCAAGGAAGTCTTGCCCTAATGATAAAATGTGTGAAACCCCACCTATTTTAGAACCTAGCAAGTGAAGTTTAAAGCTTGTATTAGTAGGGAATTAGAGAAATTACTTCAAACAAGGTGATTAAGTTAATTTTCCAAGTTTATTAGGATAATTACGCACACTGAAGGATGGAAAAATGCTTATGTGGAAAGTGCAATTAATGCTAATTATCATTTTAATTTTTCATAATTTAATATGGAAATTAGGATGATAACTAATGAGGTAAGTTGAAAAACACTAGAAAATTCATAACTTAAAGCCTATAAGACGAATTGAGGTGAAATTTAAAAGACTAGCGTATAATTATGGGTTTAATAATATGGATGGTTTGGGTCATAAAAATTATGAAGGGAAAGAGATTAATCGACTAAGATTATATGATATTTTATGCATTAAATCATTTTGCTAACAACTTAGCATATATTCATGTTTTTTAGATGAGATTTTTTTTATGACTAAGATAAGGTGCTCTAAATTAAGAATGGATAGGATTATGCTAAATTTTGCTAGAAAAT
The DNA here is from genome assembly GCA_030490835.1 of Annona cherimola. Taxonomy (NCBI): domain Eukaryota; kingdom Viridiplantae; phylum Streptophyta; class Magnoliopsida; order Magnoliales; family Annonaceae; genus Annona; species Annona cherimola. The sequence continues at coordinate 49,371,384 of CM059977.1, read as the reverse complement.
CCTAAATGACATGTGTTAAGTATGATTAATTATTAATGATAAATATGTATTTAAATTACCTATGTAATTAGGATAAATAAATGGTCACAAATTAAGATGAAATTCTATGGCATAAAATGCCATAATATAAAACCAAATGGATGTGCATAATGTGGACATGATGTGTATGAATTTTGGGCAAATATTATTAAATAAAAAATGCAAAAAAAACTACATGGAAATGCAGCAACCTAGGGACATCCACAGCTATGAAATTATTAAATAGATTTCTCAACAGTGGAAAATGGGCAGCAGCAATTAAATGCAATGTACAGCATGGACGTCCACTTATTTTCAACTTTAATTAAATATTTTTAAAAATAAATTTTCAAGCAGCTATAGGGTGGAAATTTAGGGCAGCAAGGTAGGCATAGGAGCAAGGGAAAACTTGGGCAGCAAGCATGCTTTGGACGGTTCACATTTAGCCATGGAAAGAGAGGTGGACGGTCAACATTGATGGCAGCATATTGCATGGATTAAATGCATAATTTGGTGGCATAAAAGGGGTAGATTTCAGCTCCTATAAATGCGTGATGGGCAGCAAGGGAGCAAGGTTTCAACTTGATGGGGAGAAGAAAAAAATGGAAAATGAAGGGGCAGTAAGAATGTCCATTTCAGGTATGCTTGCCATGCTTTTCCATTGATTATTCCTTGACCAATTCACGTTCAGCAGGTATGACTGCTAGGTTTTTATTTTAATTATTCTCTGCTCCATTTACATTCAGCAATACATGGAGGGAGAAAAAAAATTCATGCTCCATTTACGTCTAGCAGTGCATGAAAAAAATATATATTTTTGCCATTAATGGAACGTCCAAACTGCATAAGAAAAACATGAATTTCTACATAATTAATGGGGACGTGCAATTTGGATGGAAGAGAGGAATTTTTGGTTATTTTGATTTAATTCAATAATTAAACAATTGATATATAATGAATTACTAGCTCCAAGGGTTAATGAATTAAAAATATATCATATATGGGTATACCTTCAAGTGGACGCCCAAATCGTGTATAGATTTAAATTTCTGTTATATTTAAGTATCAGAAATTTTATGTGAATTTAGGGTATTATGAATAAAAAATAAGCCCTACAAATGGTTATAAGAATGGTTGATTGATAGCACCTTAGGTATGTATCGTTAAAGTGCAAATTTCATAAATGGAATTTAAAAATATGAGACTATATAGGGCTGTTTTGTAAAAGGGAATAAATTCAAGAAATTTTGATGGAATTTAACTTGCTATAGATCTTATACAAACCCTCAAGATGATTATAACAATTGTTGGTTGATAATTCTTTATATGTATATGCAAAGAAATGAAAGCGTAAATGTAATATATGACAACTATATATGTATATGTGGCTAAATTGAAATGGATTACCCTTTCAAAAATTTAGAGTGAACTTGGCTTGTTAAAGGTTGTAAACAAGTTATTTGAATAATTTCATAAGTTTAGAACTCTAAACATAGAGATTAAATGAAGCAATAAATAACCACTAAGTTGTGAATGTATGTGGTTGTTAAAAAGATAAATGAAAATTCAAAGAGTTGAATATAAACAAGTTTCTTGAAAATTTAAGTGAATAAATACGTTAGACGTGGGTATTTAATAAAATAGATGAGCAATTGCTATACCTATATAGGTAGGTATGTGATATGTGACTATTGAGAAAAGTGAATATTAATGGTTATTAAAAAGGGTTTATATGGTTAAATAAGAAATGTGGATAATCATTCCAAATAATTTTTTGATAGAAAATTTGTATGCTATGGGATATGAAAAGACATCTTGAGTAATTTCAAGAAATTCCTACGCAAAATATAAGTATAGAAGGAAAGAAATAACCCATGTATTAAATTTGTATGGATATGTGGTTATAGGGAAATACAAGTGATAATGTTAAGGAATGAACGATTTAAAGTTAGCATGTTACGGGTCATATGGAATTAAACCCATGTGACACGTATATGTGAGTAGAAAGAAAAAGCGACGGATGGAAAGCACAAAGGATCGACTCAGGTAATCAAGTAACCTTTTGAAAATATTGATTCATTTGGAAAGTTGAAATGATTGCAAATTCTTTATAATGATGCTTTACATAGCATTTTCAAATGTTATTTTGTTATTAAATGTTGAAATGATTTGACCATGTATTATTAAGATGTTTCAGGATTGCTTACAAGGTGAGTAAGCGAACCTTCATGAATATTGATTTTGTTTCAAGTGCATGTATTGTTAATTTTATGTTTTGCTTGCAGATCAAGAAAATTTAATCTTTAAAAATATGACTTTAATGAAAAGTCTTAGCATTTCTCCAGTGTAAGCATGCTTAAATTTTGAAGGTATGATTTTACTTCATATAAATAATATGCTTGAAGATGGTTCTGGATAAGTCTGTTCCTAGAAATGCTATTTCAATGACATTTATGATAAAATAGTTTTAATTCTCTTTCAAGATGATATTTGAATTTAAACATTGGGAATTTTGGTTTTGAGAAAAAAAAAATTACACTATTTTTCATATAACGACATTTGTAAATAAGTAGGGTATTTGAAATAATTTATAAATGTTTTAAAATAATTTATATAGATGCTTTGAAATAAATTATTAAAATACTTTCAGTCTCTTTGAAGACTGAAATACTTTGAAAAAATGTTTCGTACTCATATGTTTCTTTCTAAATGAGTTTTAAGAATGACCAACTCAATATTTGATGTTATAAAACGATTTGATGGCTATTTTGAAATTCAAAAGATAGAGCAAACATTTCTCTATATCAATGTGGTAATAATGGTAAATGGAAGCAGATGTGCTTGCCTATCCTTTGTTCATAAAAAGCCCAGAAAAGGGAAAAAAGATATTTACAAGAAAAGTCTATTCTTTTTAGTTATTGAAATGTTTTGAAATCAGTTTACAAGATCTAAAACGGTTTATCAATAAATTAGAAATATTCTTAAAAATGATATTTTCTCAAGTATTATAAATATTTTGTAAAATTGATTTATTAACATGTTTTTAAAATTCTTTATGGGTGGTCATTCTAATATTATTATTTGAAAACGGTTTATGAAAATAGTTTATTTTTGAAAACATAATTATGTCCAGTTCTCAATTTGAGATGGACTCAGTCTGAGGACTACAATGGATCATAATATCAAGCTTTTATTGAAAAAATCACATGGATTTAAGATTGTGTTGATTTTATGAAATCATAATAGCATAACGATACGAATGCAAACGAGTGTGCACAAGAATCACATACTAGGCCCATGGTGGAGGCGGTTGTAGACCGAGACGGTTGCATACCAAGGCCAACCTCTACCTATGGCCAAGTCGCTAAGGGAAGGTAGGAGGCCAGTGGCGCCCTCCCTAAAATGGGAGCAGGATCATGTATAATCGCCTAGCTAGCAATGTAGTCACATGAAAGGTTTCTTTCTTATGGAGGGATGATCACTTGGTAAGTGTCACCTAACAGAGGTAAGGAAGTGACGTCTCGATTTGGGGCGCCACAAAATGCTTGCTTACTTAGTTATCACTCATGTTTTGTTTTCCAATCCTTAGACAGGTATTGGGAGATTCAATCGGTCGAGGACCTAAGAAATGGAGCAAAAATACAAGATAATACCATGTGGGCTAAAAGGATTAACCATAGTGAGTGGAATGATATAAATGAAGTATTTAGGTATGCTGACATATATGAATTTATTTAAAGTTCTAAGTTCCAGGAGAACTAATGAATGAATGAATGAATGTGTGTATGTATGAATGTAAGGAATGGAAATGTTATGATTTAGTCAACAAGACTATCATTGTAGAAAAGTATGAAGAGATGCTATGAATGAAATGATGAAATTTATTACAAGTGTATTGTTGCTTGTATAATGATCGTTATATAAAGCGATGAATGATGATAGAAAAAAATTTGGACAAGATCTAATTAAGAATCCGCCGCGTGATAAGGGCAACAATCCTGATTCATATTTACCAATTAATAAGGTCTTGAGGTAAGGAAATGACATCTCGGTTTGGGGCGCCACGGAAAATTTTGAATTTATGAATTAAACTAAAGCTAATGACTGCACTAAGAAATTAGAGTAGAGTTCACAGAACTGTAGTGATACTAGAAACGGGTTTAATAATCAGGGATGAAAGATGGATAACGTGGAATCCTTGAATCTAAACTATATCACATTAGTTCTTTTTAATTGTATTGTGTATGGATTTACTAGTTCAAGTTCATTAATCTTTATATATATCTTCCGACATTATATAAATCTAATCATACCCTATTTAATTGCTATGTTCCCATGCCATTGAATAAAGTGAAATTGATAAGTTCATAACCTGTTTAATGATTACGCAGGGTTTAGCGGTATATTCCTATCCGTTAAACAACTCCCCTAACCAAGAGGAAACCTATGCCTTGCACATGGATCTAGCAGAGATTTTCCTCTTCCAAGGATAAATCAAGCAATTAAATCATCTTACAAGGTAGCTAATCTTGTAAAAAGCATTAAATCTGCACATGCAAAGGTAAATCATACACAATCATATATAAAATCAAATATTCATTCCTGAAATTCAAAGAACCAAAAACAATATAGTTTAGAATTCAATTCATCCTAACTATCCATCTAATGGAGGTTTAGTTCAAAAACATGATTTCAACATCAATTACATCCATATAAAAAGTATCCATGAAAGTAGAGAAAGAAAATTAGAAAGAAATAGAGAAAACTGTTTTCCGGCGGCTTCCACCAATGAGGTTGAATCCTCTCTTCAATCTGTGCTTTAATCGAGATTTCCTCTTTCTCTTGTTGTGTAATTCATTTCTAGGCTTCTTCTCTCTTCCTTTTTCGCGCGCAAACCCCTTATGATCTATTTATAAAATCTAGTTGCACAGCCTACGCACTGAAATTTGTGCATATGGATGTCTATTGGTGCCTAAGTGCCAACTCTCTACTAAATCAGATGTCACTGCATGTACATATCACAGTCATCAATATAAAACATTCAAATAGATTACATCTATTCAACATAAAGCATTGCATATAGTTTACAACTATTTCACATAAGTTTCATAACATGAGTTTTATAAGTTTTTCGGTGGATTCCTTAAGCCGGCGCTAGCTCCTTTGACATATCCTGTTCTTCACCTGCCTTTGGTTTTGGAAAATAAAATCGTGAGTCGAAACTCAATAAGCATGATATTTGCATTTTACAGGCAAATCATTTCAGGCAACATTTTGCATTTAAAATCAACTTAGAAAGCAACCTATACCTTGTCTAAGGGTATTTCTTAAAAACATAAAATCCTATACCCATCACGGGTCCCATATGTATGATGCCATACAAAAAACATGAACATGTATATCATTTCTTCCTTAGGATGGAAGCTACTAGGCAACCATCTGTCACGTTAACTCCCATTTCAGAGAGGGTGCCGCCGGCCTTAGGCCTGTTTTAAGCGACTTGGTCACACCAAAGGGGGACAATCAGTCCGCTTATACCCTTCAAGTGGACCTAGTAACCCGTGCACATGAACTTCTGCATAAATTCATCTTTAACATGCTAGCATGATTTTTTAATCAGAAACATGGAATCACATCATTTTTCCATAGCATTTATCAAAGAATGATTTCATAACATTGCATTTGAAGTAAAATATCATTTCAACATCATTTTTCTAAGGGATGGTCATCCTTAAACACAATAGAAATAATTTCCATAGTTTCATCAAACGAGTTAAAGTAAAATTGCATTTATGTAAATAACTTAGAAAAGCAAAAATCTTTTGGAAAATTTGCTTGCTTATATGAATTCCTTAGCTTTCCATCACCACTTTTTCTTTGCCTTTGCCTGCATGAGAATAGTATGATTCTTTATATATTTCTTTTTCTCCTATTTCATTTAGTTTTTCAACCCATTCCATATACATACATTATTTATTTAACTTCATAAGTCTTCATACACATATAGAGCTTATTTTGCACATATTAACACATTTATACATAGTTCCTCGGCTACCATACAACATAACATATACACATAACCCCAAAAATTAGGGTATTCATTTCAATATCATAAAATTCATTCAATAATCATCATACATAGGTTCATTAAGCTTAGTTTGCCATTTTTCACTCTTTTTTCAAGAGTACACACAATAGTGCTTGCTTTAGCACATGTTATTACCTTAGGCTTCATCAAGCAAATTTCAAAATTTGAAATAAATCATCATACACTCAAAACAGATGTATAATCATAGAATTCATCTCATTTTCATGCATTTTTGCATAAAATCATTTTTCATAAGTCATTCATCACCAATTTACCTTTATCCTTTCACATAAGCTCATTTAGCACATAAAAATAATGCATTTCATAAAATTTTCTAACTCAAAAATTTAATCCATTTTTCAGGAGTTTAATTACCCTTAATTATCACTGCATTCAAGTTATTTTTATAGGATTTAAATCCATTCAACCTAGGTTTCCAAAACAGCAAGTTTGGAACCCATTTTCCACCCATTTTATGTGTCTTTTAACACATAACCCTATGCACTCATATAATTCCGAAATTTCTGCAAATAAATCCATTTTTTCTTATCCATTTTTAGGGATTTAACACATATTTAATATCCATGCATTATCATTTCTCAAAACAGCAAGTTACCTACATGTTTTGAGTCCCGTTTCACATCGGTTTACCATATTTCATAAAATCTATAAAAATCTGTTTTAGGGCTTATTTACCCAAATATTTTGGGACATCCCTAATACCTTAGACCTAGGGTATTTTTTCCTATATAACATGCATAAAACATACAATTCCATTTCCATAGCATTTTTAACATAGAAACAAAGAAATTAGGTCAAAATCAACGCTTTGCATTCCATAACTTCAAAAATTCATTACTTAAGAATAAAACATCATATATTTTGCATGAATACATGATTCATAGCTTAATCAGATCATCAAACAAAAACAGCAACTTGTCTTGGAGATTTAGGATTTATCAACTTGGATTTTCCACTTAATACACATGCATAACTTCACTTTCATCAATCTTAAACTTGAAAATTCATACATAAAACCTAATATCCGTTCTATATTCATTCAAAAGCATGTTAAACCACCAATTTACAGATCCTTTAAGCATCCTTTTCATTTCCAAGTTTTAAGTTTAAAACTCGAGTTAAACAACTTAAAACCAAACACATACTTGGTTTTGAGCTAACCATAACCCTAATTCTTTGAGATGCTTTTCTTCTCAATTTATCCTCATTTTCTCCTTGATTTTCTTCCTCTTCTTTCTGGGTAAACTGGACATGAGCTGCTGGTGGTGGCTTGGGTAAAAAATTTCACACTTAGCCAATTTTCCAAACTCCTCTCTCAAGTTACGTGCATGGCCTATAAGAGCTGGAATTTTTCCAGTTGTGGGCCCCACTATGTGGTGCATTTCTACACACTTAAATGCTCCCTTATCTACCTTTTGTGGTGGCACAATTGCAGCCTAGTAAAATTGGGATTTTACCTTTTTACAAACATCAAAAACTCCAAGTATTCCAGCTTACACGTCCATTGCTGCCCATTTTTGCATCCATTTTTCATTTTTTTCAACCCTAATTTAAGGGTAAATTGTACACTTAATTACCCATTAATTTATATATTAATTTGGTGTAAATAAATTTAACAAAAACTACAGCAACTTAGCATATAAAATCACATTTTTCATCCCCATCAGTTGTCCACGTTTCAGCTGTATGTACCTGCCTTTTTCAATTTTTTTATTGCTGAAAATCTACATTATTGCTTGCACATCTCATGTACTTTCATCTCAGTAACTTATATACATATTTTAAAATTTTAAAAATAAAAAATATGCACCAAACAACCCCTTGGACATCCCATGTTGCCACCTTAGCTATGCTTTTGTAGCTTCATCATCACATGCATTCAATGGATGGATAATTCTCACATTTATGCATTTCAAAGAATTGAACAAAATCTCCAAGAAATGGCCAGCGATTTCCACCTCAAATTCCATTCTCATCATGCATTTATGTTTGATACTCTAGCATTAATGGAAAGCTACTTTTGTGGAGCATTAGTCAACCATGATCACCTTTTTCAATGCAGGTATTTTTCCAAAATTTCATGCTTAATCCAATCCATTCAAAATAATCATCTCACAATTTCATTCAACCGTTTCAAATTTCATCTCAATCCGAGTTTCCTAGCTCCCGTTATAGCCGTTTGAAGTTAACGGTTGAAATTGAAATATGATTAATAATTCGTAATTCCCATTTCATCAAGAATTTCCATAATAAATTTGTTCCATAATACCACTCCCAACATTAACAATTTTTCATTTCAAATTTCACTTAAATCCGCCTTATAGGAGTTGAGTTATGAATTTTTCAATATTTTTCCATTAAACTTGTCAATTACCATAATAATTCACATAATTCATTTTAAATAATGGAAAATGATTTTTTCATGATATATTTGCATATTTAAATCACAAATAATTTATTCTAAACCCATTGTCTCATTTTAGCTGAAAATGATTAATCACATCATTATTGCTAATCCATAACCCTAATTGCAATAATTAGCAAAAAAATCATATAATGCCTTCATAATTCAATAATTCATAAATGAATATCATATACATGATCCATGTATACACATAGGTCCTACATGGGTTAGGGTTTCACAATCCTCCCCTCCTATAATAGGTTTCGCCCCAAAACCGTCTATTATTTAAATAGATGGGGGTACTTTCGCTTTACTTCTTCCTTTAATTCCCAAGTGGCTTTATTTTCGGAATATCGGTTCCATTGTACCTTCACATATTCAATTTTTTGATTCCGAAGCTTTTGTACCTTGCGATCCAAAATCCTCACTGGTCTCTCTTCATAGTTTAGATAATCTTGAATCGACAAATTTTCAGCCACTAATACATGTGTTGGGTCTGGGACATATTTCCTAAGCATCGATATATGGAACACATAGTGAATTAAAGCTAGTGCTAGGGGTAAAGCTACCTGATATGCTAGTTTCCTAACCTTTTTCAAAACTTCAAATGGTTCAATGTACCTGGGATTCAGTTTTCTCCTTTTTCCAAACCTTGTAAGCCCCTTGAATGGTGTGACCTTAATAAACACATGTTCGCCAACTTGGATATTCAGATCTCTTCTTTTGTAATCTTTGTAACTCTTTTGCCGACTTTAGGCAGTGAGTATACACTAGCGAATAGTTTTCACCTTGTCTGTCATTCATTGAGATAAGTCTAGGGCTAATCTTTTCTCTCTAACTTCATCCCAGTTCAACGGCGTTCGATATCATCGACCATATAACGCCTCAAATGGAGTCATTTGGATGCTAGCTTGGTAACTATTGTTATATGCGAATTCCGCAATAGAGATGCACTCATCTCATGATCCTCCAAACTCCAAGGTACACATACGAAGCATATCTTCAATGACTTGGTTCACCCGCTCTGTTTGTCCATCCGTTTGAGGATGAAAAGTTGTACTGAACTTGAGTTGGGTGCCTAAGGTTTCATGCAAACTTTTCCAAAACCTTGATGTAAATGTCACATCTTGATCTGAGATGATCAACTTTGGCACTCCATGGAGTCTTACGACTTCTTTATAATAAACCTTAGCTAGCCTTTCCGCTGTATAAGTCTTCCTTATAGGTAGAAAGTGTGCGACTTTTGATAACTTATCCACGATTATCGATATAGAATCATTTCCTGCTTAAGTTCTAGGTAATCCTTCAATAAAATCCATTGTAATGTCATCCCACTTCAATTCAGGAATTTTTAAGGACTGTAACTTACCAGGTATTTTCTGATGATCCGCCTTCACCCGTTGGCAAGTTAGACACTTAGCCACATATTCAGCGATCTCTCTCTTCATATTATTTTACCAATATACTTTCTTAAGATCCTGATACATCTTAGTACTCCCTGGGTGAATAGAAAAAGGTGAAAAATGGGCTTCCTTAAGAATTTGTTCCTTCAATTCAGTTATGTTTGGTATGCAAAGGCGACCTTTGTACCTGTACATACCTTGCTCATCGGTAGCAAATTATGTCAACCACTTTCTCTTCATTTTCTCAACATGTGTATGTAGGTCTGTGTCCTTTTGCTGTGCAACCTTAATCTGTTCAAAAAGTGATGGTTGTATGTGTAGTTGTGATAGTCTAGCATGAACTCCTAGTGGACATACAATCAATTCCATTTGTTCTATCTCCTTTAAGTAGTCCTTTCTCCTTAGTGATAAGATGCGCTAAGTTGACATTTCGGCTCAATGCATCAGCTACCATATTTGCCTTACCTGGATGGTATAAAATTTCCAAATCATAATCTTTCAATAACTTGAGCCATGTCCTTTGTCTTATGTTTAACTCCTTCTAAGTGAAAATATATTTGAGGCTCTTGTGATCAGTGTAAATCTCACACCTTGCGCCATATAGGTAATGTCTCTATATTTTTAAGGCAAATACCACTGCTGCTAAATCTAAATCATGCATGGGGTAGCTTACCTCATTGGGCTTTAGTTGTCGTGACGCATAAGCTATCACCTTACCCTTTTGCATCAAAACGCAACCCAATCCTTTTCTTGACGCATCACTGTAGACTACGAATCCTTCATTTCCTTTGGGTAGGGTTAGGATGGGTGCTTTCACTAACTGTTGTTTCAATTCTTAAAAGCTGCGCTTGCATTCCTCAGACCATACATACCTGACTCCCTTACGAGTCAATTTGGTTAACGGGGCTAACAATTGTGAAAACCCTTTGACAAACGTTCTATAATAGACGGCCAACCCTAGGAAACTTTGAACTTTTGTAATAATCGTCGGCCTTGGCCATTTCAATACCACCTTAATCTTTTGAGGATCAACTTGAATACCCTTTTTAGATATTATATGCCCGAGAAATCCTATATGTTTCAGCCAAAACTCATATTTCTTCAGTTTGACATATAATTTCTCTTTCCTTAGCTTTTCTAAGATCCTTCGCAGATGGTCTTCATGTTCTTTCTCCGTTTTAGAGTAGATCAGGACATCATTGATAAAAACAACCACAGATTGATCCAGATAGTCTCAAAAAAACCTATTCATCATGTCCATGAATACAGCAGGGGCATTAGTAAGTCCGAAAGGCATTATCAGAAATTCATAATGTCCATACCTTGTTCGGAATGCGGTCTTATGAGTATCGGTTGGACTTATTCTTAACTGATGGTACCCTGACTGTAGATCGATCTTGGAGAAAGTCGTTGCTCCTTGTAACTGATCGAACAGATCATCAATCCTGGGTAATGGATATTTATTCTTTATTGTGACCTTATTTAGCTCTTGGTAGTCAATACATAACCTCAAGCTTCCGTCCTTTTTCCTCACAAACAGTACCGGAGCTCCCCAAGGGGATACACTCGGTCTAATGAAACCCTTGTCCAACAGCTCCTATATTTGCGCCCTTAGTTCATTCATCTCAGCTAGCGCCATTCTATATGGAGTTTTAGAAATCGGAGCTGTACCCGACATTATATCAATTGTCATATCCATTTTCCGTTGTGGAGGCAATGTGGTTAACTCCTTTGGAAACACATCTGGAAATTCTTTAACCACAGGTATTTGATTAATTTCTTCCTCCATGCTTTTTTCCACATTCACAGACACCAAGTAAGCTTGACACTTTTGTCGAATCATTCTAACAGCTTTCATATATGATATCAGTATACTTAAACTGTCAGGTTGCCTTAGTTTTTCAATAGCAATCCCCCTTCCTAGAATTGCTTCAAATTACACTTTCTTGTTCTTACAGTCTATGGTCGCGCCCCATTGGCTTAGCCAATCCATACCTAATATCATGTCGAACTCAGTCATAGGCAATAGGATCAAATCAGCTTCTAGAATCAATGATCCTATCCTAATTGGGTAGGCTTTGCACACATGGCTAGTACTTGCTAACCTATAGACTAGCGATTCTACATGTATAACCTGATTGGTCTCTTCTATCGGCAATGCATGGATGGTCACATATTGGCATGCTATGAATGAATGGGTGGCACCAGAATCAAACAAAGCTACTGCCATATTCCCTAGAATGTAAACCGTACCTATGACCACCTTTTCCTCTTGTTCTTTAGATTCTATCCGGGTTAGGGCATGCATGTGCATCGGGTTCGTAGAAGTTCCTTGCTTACTTGTTGCTCCAGGGATCCTCAGCTGAGCAGGTCTTCCACGTCCTTGGGATGACTGCACCTTAGTTGGGCACTTCGTAGCTATGTGACCCATTTCACATATATAGCACTTAACCACTTTCTCATCCTTTAGCCTACACTCCTTGGCAATATGACCCGTTTGTCCACATTTGTAACACCGATTCAAGCCTTTTAAACGTCCGCCTGTCTGTCACCTTTGACATTTCTTACAAAGTGGCGAGCTTTTTCTTCTTTTGAATTCCTTTTCCCTTTCTTACACTGCCGTTTCTAGCTTTCTCTTTTCCAGTTTTCGATTCCTTAGGACCCATACTGAACACCCTCAAACCTAATCTTAATTCTTGGGTTCTCAAGGCTTCAATTTCTAGAGCCCTTACTCTTTCAAGACTTGATGTGTAATCCTTTATCAGCAGGGGTGCCAAACTTTCTCGCAGATATGCCCTCAACCCTTGTTGAAATCTCTGTGCCTTATTTTGTGGCACATTTGTGATCCAAGGGACATATCTGACCGGAGCATTGAACTTTGTAGCGTATTCAATGACCGTCATCCTCCCCTTATATAATTTTTTGAATTCTATCACTTTTTGACTCTGCAAACCCACCGGAAGGTATTCTTTATTAAATTCTTCCACAAATATTTGCCAAAACACTTTTTCGGGTCGTGGCATTATGATTAACATTATCTCCCAACATTCGTTTGCGTGCTTTGCTAACAAATAGGTGGCATACAGTACCTTTTGACTGTCGTTGCACGGAGATATCCTGAACAATTTCTTAATCTCCGTCAACCATTACTCTGCTTGAACTGGGTCAGGTTCTCAAGAAACTTTTGGGGGTCGCTGTGCTAGAAAGGCATTTATGGCTATTCTATCAGCTTCCATTAGCTGATTTTCATCTCGTAGCGGTGCCGGTGTGGCAACAAGGTCCGCCATAGGAGCATGTCCTTCTCTCTTTGCATTTCCCAACTCAGCTTGTTGGGTTCTTTCCTGTAATTCTTGTATAATGTCCACAGTCTGCGCTGCCCAATCCCTAGTGGCATGCTGTAATGCTTTTTCCACCGCTACAGCCACTCTTTCCTCCATGAGTCTATTCTGCCTCGACTCAGATTCCTCTTCCATATTCCGTTCAGGGCTTACATCATTCCGCCTTTGTTAGTTCCTTTGATTCCGTATCACTGGCCTTCCCCTTTTAGGTCGGCTAGATTCTCCAACTTCGTGTTGTCTTGGAACCTTTATCTCTGCCTCTTTCCCTTTATTTTTTCTCAATCCTACTCTTGTTTCCACCATTGTTTTGATCTGAGTATATAACAAACACTTTTCATTTTCAATTAGCATTAAATCATTATATACGCATTTCATTAATAAACATTAGAGAATCATTGCATAGGCATTTCAGTTTCATTCAATATTAAATCATTGCATATGCAACTCAGCATCACATGGTCACAATTGTAATATTTCATTCTCATTTCAGCTCATGCTCATTCATTCATACACATCTAAAACATCAAGAGTTCAGTATATCGGCATATTCATTCACATATACCATATTCACAGTAAGTCATGCTTATGTACATATTCAGCATAGCATACCCATTTCACACTTACATACATGTCAATTCACCAAAGAAACCATAGAGTCATCCAACCATAATTATACATACACCACATGATCATCATCTCACTTTTATATGCACAGCTGTTAAGGAAAAACAAGGCAAATAAGTTCATCATCCTCTTCGACCTCTCCCTCGATGCCTACGTCTACGTGGAACTTGTGAGGGTGCTTCTATGATAGTGCTAGTGTCGGACCATGCCCAACCTAATAATCACTATCATCATCATCCTCATCCTCATCATCTCCCACAAACTCCACTATTTCTTCCTCAACTTCCTCCTCTACTTCATCCTCTTCCTCCTCCTCTTCTTCTTCTTCTTCCTCCTCTTCTTCCTCAAATGGTTTGAGGAATTCCATCAGGTCATCATCATTATTGACCTCAACCAATCGTATAATTTTCCCTGTGTTTTCCATTATATAGAGCATTACCTCATCAAGTTTAAGGGCAGTAGGTACCTCAATGACTCCCTCAGCACGACACCTTTTAATATAGAGGGTCATGTCCATTTCCCATTGATGGAGTCTCTCCTAAGATGCTCCGTAATGAAACTGGACACACCCATCAACAAACCTATACCATGGACCAGCATCGGGGGGTATAGGTGCCTGAGTCTTATCTCAAAAGTTCTGTAGGTCTTGTGGATAGACTCTGTCGATTGGAACAGGGGGATCCCAGGGAATGCCAAGATAGGTGCCTGGTAACACTCGTGCCCTAGGTTTATAATTGGAGGGCTCTCCTAGATCATGTGCATGTTGACTTGAGGAGTCATAGTAGCTTCCCTTAGTGTGATCATGTGTACGTATTGGTGAAGATCCAGGGGGGACTGATGGAATGGTGCATTGTCGGGTTGTGATTCCCACCATCTATTCGTATTTTCTTCTCTTCTCTGTCTCCTATCCTCTTCCTCTCTTTCTCTTCGTAACTCCTTCGCACTCATCATACTCTTTCCTCTATCTGCCATCTGCGTAGACATAGCAATCAAATTGCATTGCAATAACAATTCATTGTCATATGACATGCATTTCATTGTCATATGGCATGAATTTTGTCATGTTAGAAGCATACCTAATCATCACATGAACATATCTATTTCATTATCTAGCATGCATTTCATCATGTTATAATCATACATGAGCATTATTTAATCACATCTAATTCATCACATCGTTATGAGTAATCATATATATTCATGTGTAATCATTCATATCTCTTCCTATTCTATCAATTTCCTATACTTAGAAAATTTTCATGCCTATTTACCAATTCATGCTTTGATACCAAGCTCTATGGCGCCCCAAACCTGAGCATCACATCCTGCACCTTACCTTAGGATCGTATTGATTGGTAAACGTGATCAGGATTGTTGCCCTATCACACGGTGGATTTTATCGGATATTTATCCTATTAATTATAATCATATGGAAGTCCATATAACAACTCAAGTCTCATAATTTCAAACTTAGACATATATAACACATTTCGATCCATTCATCATATACAAACATGCGGTTCAAGAGACATTTCATCTTTTGCCTAAATCAGATGTCACTGCATGTATATATCACAGTCATCAATATAAAACATTCAAATAGATTACATCTATTCAACATAAAGCATTGCATATAGTTTACAACCATTTCACATAATTTTCATAAGATTTTCCATGGATTCCTTAAGTCGGCGCTAGCTCCTTTGCCATATCCTGTCCTTCACCTGTCTTTAGGTTTGAAAAACAAAATCGTGAGTCGAAACTCAATAAGCAAGCTATTTGCATTTTACAGGCAAATCATTTCAGGCAACATTTTGCATTTAAAATCAACTTGGAAAGCAACCTATACCCTGTCTAAAGGTATTTCTTAAAAACATAAAATCCTATACCCATCACAGGTCCTATATGCATGATGCCATATGAAAACATAAACATGTATACCATTTCTCCCTTAGGATGGAAGATAGTCAGGCGACCATCTGTCATGTTAACTCCCATTTTAGAGAGGGCACCGCCGGCCTTGGGCCTGTTTTAAGCGACTCGGTCACACCAAGAGGGGACAATCGGTCCGCTTATACCCTTCAAGTGGACCTAGTAATCCGTGCACATGAACTTTTGCATAAATTCATCTTTAACATGCTAGCATGATTTTTCAATCATAAACATGGAATCACATCATTTTTCCATAACATTTATCAAAGAAAGATTTCATAACATTGCATTTGAAGTAAAATATCATTTCAACATCATTTTTCTAAGGGATGACCATCCTTAAATACATTAGAAACAATTTCCATAGTTTCATCAAACGAGTTAAAGTGATATTGTATTTATGATTCTTTATATATTTCTTTTTCTCATATTTCATTTAGTTTTCCAACCCATTCCATATGCATACATTATTTATTTAACTTCATAAGTCTTCATACACATATAGAGCTTATTTTGCACATATTAGCACATTTATACATATTTCTTCGGCTACCATACAACATAACATATACACATAACCCCAAAAAATAGGGTATTCATTTCAATCTCATAAAATTCATTCAATAATCATCATACATAGGTTCATTAAGCTTACTTTGCCATTTTCACTCTTTTTTCCACAGTACACACAACGGTGCTTGCTTTAGCACATGTTATTGCCTTAGGCTTCATCAAGCAAATTTCAAATTTTGAAATAAATCATCATACACTCAAAACAGATGTATAATCATGGAATTCATCTCATTTTCATGCATTTTTGCATAAAATCATTTTTCATAAGTCATTCATCACCAATTTACCTTTATCCTTTCACATAAGCTCATTTAGCACATAAAAATAATGCATTTCATAAAATTTGCTAACTCAGAAATTTAATCCACTTTTTAGGGGTTTAATTTCCCTTAATTACCACTGCATTCAAGGTATTTTTATATGATTTAAATCCATTCAACCTAGGTTTTCAAAACAGCAAGTTTGGAACCCGTTTTTCACCGTTTTACGTGTCTTTTGACACATAACCCTATGTAGTCAGATAATTCCGAAATTCCTGAAAATAAATCTATTTTTCCTAATCCATGTTTAGGGATTTAACACATATTTAACATCCATGCATTATCATTTCTCAAAACAGCAAGTTACCTACACCTTTTCAGTCCTGTTTCACATCGGTTTACCATATTTCATAAAATCTATAAAAAATCTGTTTTAGTGATTATTTTCCCAAATCTTTTGGGACATCCCTAATACCTTAAACCTAGGGTATTTTACCCTATATAACATGTATAAAACATACAATTCCATTTCCATAGCATTTTTAACATAGAAACTAAGAAATTAGGTCAAAATCAACGCTTTGCATTCCATAACTTCAAAAATTCATCACTTAAGCATAAACCATCATATATTTTGCATGAATACATGATTCATACCTTAATCACATCCTCAAACCAAAACAGAAACTTTTCTTGAAGATTTAAGGTTTATCAACTTGGATTTTCCACTCAATACACATGCATAACTTCACTTTCATCAATTTTAACCTTTAAAATTCATACATAAAACCTAATATCCATTACATATTCATTCAAAAGCATGTAAAACCACTATTTTACAGATCCTTTAAGCATCCTTTTCATTTCCAAGTTTTGAGTTTAAAACTCAAGTTAAAGAACTTAAAACCAAACACAAACTTACTTGGTTTTGAGCTAACCCAAACCCTAATTCTTTGAAATGCTTTTCTTCTCAATTTCTCCTCCTTTTCTCCTTAATTTTCTTCCTCTTCTTGCTGGGTAAACTGGACATGAGCTGCTGGTGGTGGCTTGGGTAAAAAATTTCACACTTAGCCAATTTTCCAAACTCCTCTCTCAAGTTACGTGCATGGCCTATAAGAGATGGAATTTTTTCAGCTATGGGCCCCACTATGTGATGCATTTCTACATGCTTAAATGGTCCCTTATCTACCTTATGTGGTGGCACAATTGCAGCCTAGTAAAATTGGGATTTTACCTTTTTTAAAAAATCAAAAATTGCATAAAAAACCTAGCCGTCCAAGTATTCCAGCTTGCACGTCCATTGCTGCCACTTTTGCATCCATTTTTCATTTTTTTCAACCCTATTTAAGGGTAAATTGTACACTTAATTACCCATTAATTTATATATTAATTTGGTTTAAATAAATTTAATAAAAACTACAGCAACTTAGCATATAAAATCACATTTTTCATCCCCATAAGTTGTCCACGTTTTAGCTGTATGTACCTGCCTTTTTCAATTTTATTATTGCTATAAATCTACATTATTGCTTGCAAATATCATGTACTTTCATCTCAGCAACTTATATACATATTTTAAAATTTTAAAAATAAAAAATATGCACCAAACAACCCCTTAGACGTCCCATGTTGCCACCTTAGCTATGCTTTTGTAGCTTCATCATCACATGCATTCAATGGATGGATAATTCTCACATTTATGCATTTCAAATAATTGAACAAAATCCCCAAGAAATGACCAACGATTGCCACCTCAAATTCCATTCCGATCATGCATTTATGCTTGGTACTCTAGCATTAATGGAAAGCTACTTTTGTGGAGCATTAGTCAACCAAGCTTACCTTTTTCATTGCAGGTATTTTTCCAAAATTTCATGATTAATCCAAGCCATTCAAAATAATCATCTCACAATTTCATTCAACCATTCTGAATTTCATCTCAATCCGAGTTTCCTAGCTCCCGTTATAGCCGTTTGAAGTTAACGGTTGAAATTGAAATATGATTAATAATTCATAATTCTCATTTCATCAATAATTTTTATAATCCATTTATTCCATAATACCAAGCCCAACATTAAAAATTTTCATTTCAAATTTCACTTAAATCCGCCTTATAGGCGTTGTGTTATGAATTTTCCAATATGTTTCCATTAAACTTGTCAATCACCATAATAATTCTCATAATTCATTTTAAATAATGAAAAATAATTTTTCAAAATATATTTTGATATTTAAATCACAAATAATTTATTCTAAACCCATTGTCTCATTTTAGCTCAAAATGATTAATCACATCATTATTGCTAATCCATAACCCTAATTGCAATAATTAGCAAAACAATCATACAATGCCTTCATAATTCAATAATTCATAAATGAATATCATATACATGATCCATGTATACACATAGATCCTACATGGGTTAGGGTTTCACAAGATTGTCTTCCAAAATGTAGAATGATTACTTGGCAATTGTCACTACTGGATGGGGAGAAATGCATTCGCATATGCTTTTTGAAAAACCCAGAAAATTGGGATATGAAATTATTTATGCAAAATTATTGACCTAAATGGAGTTTTATGAGCCTATATGAAAAGTTTGCCCTAAAAATAGGGATTTTTACACAGAAGTGTAAATATCAAGGTTGAGATGAAATAATTTCTATGCAAATTCATTCATAAAAAAGGATTACATGCATATGCTTTATTTGTTTTAAACAAGCCCAAAATGAGATTATGAAAAATGATTTACAAGAAAAATATTTTAGGACGTAAAAATGTCTGTTGCCAAAAAAAGCTTATATGAAAAGAATTTTAGGACATAAAAATGTCCATTGGCAAAGAGGGTTTATGCGATAAATGTTTTGGGACATAAAAATATCTCATTAAGAACAAAGGTAATTACCTAAAAAGGTTATTCACATATGTATCGTCTTTGAAAAGCCTAGACGTGGCGTACAAACGGTTTATACGAAAAGATGTTTATGAAAATGTTTTATAGGAAAGTGCTTGCCAAAAGATAAAATGCTTGCTTACTGAGTTATCACTGACAATTTATTTTTCCAAACCTTAGATAGGTATAGGGAAGCTCAAGAGGTTGAGAACCTAAGCAATTGATTAAAGGTATGAGATGGTATTCATGGGTGTGCTAAAATGATTAGCTATGATGTATGGAATGGTATGACTAGGATGTTTAAGATATTTCAATGTATGTGAACTATTCTCAACCTCACCGCAAGTGTACAGGTTGTAGATTGAAGTATATAAATTATTGATCCTTAGGGAATTCGGGACTAAAAATTTTTCTTTTAAATGCTTTTGTGTTGAATATGGAGAGAGTATGGTAAATAAAATGGAAAAAAATGGGAAGAGAATATAGTGGATAGAAAAATAGAAAAAGAAAATTGACAATTATAATGAGTAGAAAAATGAGAGTGTGAGTACCTAGGCTCTAGGATTTCACATGCATCTTTTGCAACGGGTAGTGGTATAATGATTTAATCAGGATATTGTTTGTTAAAGGAGAACAAACCCTAATTTATCCTTGCACCTTCTCTCGAAACCTATAAGGCGTATCCTAATTTTCTTAACCACTTATTCTCATGGGATTAAGTTAATTAGAATTCATTAAGTTCTGTGGTTTGTTCATGGTATTTCTCAAGGTCATCATGCTTATTCTCATGATCTTAGATTTCCAGGTTTAATATCTTGATTATTGTATATTAGGTTTCCACCTCTCAATTCCATCACCTAATATATAAAAATATACGAAAGTACGGGCCATTGTACAAAGAAAGCATTAAAATCACAAGATATTAAATTAACAATAATATCCACCATAAATTAAAAACCTACACCACATTACATTGTACGCATGCTACATCCTAAACCCTAAATTTAGAGTTTAGCCAAGCATGTTTAAGTCCAAAATAAAATTAAAATCCAAATCAATTTTAAACAAGACAATTAAAATTAAAAAGAGAAAAGATAGGAAAGCTTATTGGGTTGAAGCCCCGATGGTGTGCCGGCCGCTCCACGCAACTTGCTAGTCCGCCTCTGCCTGTGCTCTACTCCTTACTCTCTCTCTCTCTCTAAATTTTTCTCTCCCAAATTTCTACGTGGAAAATCTGCCCTCAAAGTGTTGCCCGCTGGCCAAATTCTCCCCCTAGCATGCTGTGAAACAACCTATTTATAAGCATAAAGACTAGACCATGATCGTCCATCTTGCGCATTTAATTCGTGCTTGGTTTGTCTACGCAACATTCAATCTCCACGCATCTGCATCTTTACTTTACGCAATTTTAATTACGTTGTGTGAAAATTAGACGACTACAATTTGAACGGTAGAAGCTTAGAGATAGACATCTGGATGCATTAATTTAGTTTGAATTATTCTGGTTAGCGTAAGCTGCAGTGAGACTTGAACACTGTATGGCGTGGAATTAGTACTTAGGGTGGTGGAAATTTGGACTGTTGTTGACTAGGATTGGATAGCCAGTAATTTCTAGATTGTTCAAATAATGGCTGTTGAATTTTCAGATGGCTTGGATTTTGAGATGAGAGATAATTCAACTATTGGAAAATAGATGAACGGTTTGGATTTGATTATGTAGATAGCTTAGACAGATGGACGACCAATTGGTCTTAATGAAATTTACGGGTGACTAAAATCAGTTGAGATTAATGGATGCCTGAAAATTTCCAGATTGGCTGATCATAGGCGGTGCTTTGCTTAGGCAATTAGCTGGATTTTATCATTGCATTGCATAATGATTTCATGTGGGCCCCACTTCTGGAATTTGCATGATCTGCATAGAAATATTTTAATATTTAATTGATGAAATTAATAAATGGGTTATCACTATGAAATTAATTCAAATCCATTTGATTTTGTGGCAATAAATAAAAAATAATTTCAAGTCAAAAGATCACAAAAATTATTTAAATAACTCGAAATTGATATTTAATACTCAAATGTTGCAAAACCACATTTTAAAGTAGCTTTCACATTAAACTCAATTAATTACCCACCAAATTAATATAAAATGCCCACAAAATATATTATTCATTTCCAATTATCAAATACCCCCACACTTGAACTTTTGCTTGTCCTCAACCAAATACAAAGGAATTCAAGAACAAATTGCAAAATTTCAAAACTTCGAGCACAAAGTGGAAATAAATGTTTAGTCTATCATCAAAACTAATGAGAATATTAAACTAAAAATTTTGAAACATGACACTCTTTGAAAATCTCAGTCAATAATCCTTTTTCACATGACTAATACTGTACACTCTGTCACATGTTTTGCTTTCAATCATTAAGAGTTCAAAAACTCCTGCAATAAACTCCTAATTATCAGATATCTTCCCCATTTATCTAGTTATTCCATACACACATTCAACAAATTCAAGTAATAGTAGTAATGCAAAAAATAATAGTCAAATTACCTCATATACATCTCATCAAATATTTGCATTTAAATTTCTTCTACCAACTCAATTAGACAATTCATAGGATCATAAGGACTTAGTAGGACAACGGTGAGGGTAGGGACAAGAAATAAAATTTCAAAAATTGAACCGTCTCCACATGACTTGAGCTTCATTTTACAACAGAAAATAATGCTACCCCCACACTTAGTGCTTTTATTCTCCTTTAAGCCTGTTTTACCCTTAGTTTAGCATTTTTTTCTAACCAAGTCTGGCGATAATTTCCCTCATCATATTTTAGGGTATCTAGGAAGTCATTTTCATTATTTGCACAGTCATGAAATCGAACCTTATTCTTGTTTCACTCTTCAGCTCAGAATTCAATTTCAAAGTTGGTTCAATGAAGTGGGATTGAGGTTTAGAAAAAATTTAAGTCCAAGCTCAGTGGGGGTAAACAACTGTTATACTTTCAAATATAGGCTCATCACGACAAAAAATGCCTTAATCATGTCCATGAATTGGTTAAATGGAGTTTTGGCTTTAAAAATTCTTCAACAAAAATAAATTTTTTCATGTATATGGGAAAAACTACCTTCTCAAATGACAATTGTGTGTATTATAAAAACCTTTGATAAATTAGAGAGGATTACTCTGATTTTGAAAGAAAACAAAATTAGTTCCTAGGTATATCAGTTTCATCAAGCGATTCAGGACAAAAATCAAAGTATTTTCAACAAGTACATGTTCAAAAACAAATTTCACATCTCATTAAGGTTCAATTTTTCCTAACTCAAAGATTTTGAAATTCCATGTATGGTTTGTTTATAAGATATACAAGAGTTCAAAGTGGGGTCTCAATCAATCTAACATCACAATTTCTGCAAGAATTACCTAAAACTTTCAAAAAAAAGATTTCAAAATTTGACGAAAAATATAATCATCAGGGTAGTGAAAAATATTTAGAGAAAATTAATGTAATGCATTCACCCCCACACTTGAAATTGACATTGTCATCAATGTAAATCATGTCATCAAAATAAAGGAAAAAATGTGAAATGTTAACTTCCCTGTTTTGGCGAGTTGAACTGAATTTTTATCCCATGGTGCTTCCTTCCAAGTAGGTTTTGAAAATAACCAATAAAGCTCAAAATTAAAAAGTATCAAATTTCTAAAAAGAAAATAAAAGAAAAAATAAAACTAAAACTACCCTAAAAGAAAAAGGAAAAGTTCGGGTTGTCTCTCGAGAGTGTTTGGTTTAAAGTCGTCAGCTTGACTTCAGTTTCATCATCTTATGTCAACCAACTCCAACTTTCGCATTTCCGTGATTCTTTTTCTTGCCTTCAAATTTCCTCGCATTCGTCGTTCTTTGAATTGGCCTCCATATTTTCTCAAGAACTTGTCCTGCTAATGAACCATTGCAATTAGCTTTAAAAGAACGACAAGAAGGAGATGAATAGTTACCAATTTGTCAGCTTTTCTCTTTTGTTCATCAAATTTTTATTGTTTTGATCTCCTGCTTTCAAATGTTGTCATAGATTTAGCAACTTGTTGATTCAAGTCTTCCACAGCTTCTCCTTTACTTGTGTACATCTGAGTTAGGTTATTTGAAATTCCTTTGTCTGTTGACTCATTGACCACGTCAACCCGTAAACAAGAGTTATCGAGAGAAGGGTTTTTCATGGCCGAGAAGAAGATGAATTCTATTTTCTCATCTCCAACTATCAGAGAAAGTTGACCATTCTTGAGGTTTATGATAGCTCCAGAAGTGGCTAAGAAAGGTCGTCCAAGAATTATTAGAATTTGGCGATCCTCCTCAAAGTTGACCGGGATGAATAGCTTGCCGACTTTCAAGGGAACATCTTCAAGAATACTAATCGGAAATTTGATTGATCGATCGGCCAGTTGAAGAGAAATAGAAGTTAGTTTTGGATCGCTGATGTTCAGCTTTTTATAGATGGAGAGAGGGATCAGACTTACGCTGGCTCCGAGATCACATAGTGCCTTATTAATTTGGAAATTCCCAAGAGCAAAAGGAATAGAAAAGCTCCTAGGATCTTTCAGCTTTTTAGATAGCTTGTTCTACAAGATGGTGCTGCACTCCTCAGTTAGTGCAATGGTTCCGTGCTCCTCAACCTTTCTTTTATTGGATAACAACTCCTTTGGAAGTTTTGCCTGTCTTTTCCTTTTAGGGAAGGGAAGAAGAGGCTTGTAAGGAGGTTGTGGGACATAGGGCTTCTCCACCACTGGTTAGGGTTGTGGCTCCTCTTCTTACTCCTGTTCCTGCTTGGCCTCCTTTTCATTGTCAATTTGATGTGCTTGAGGTTGGTTGAGCTGCTTTCCACTTCACAAGGTAACTGCCTGTACTTGTTCCTTAGGGTTTACTTCAGATTGGCTAGGGAGTTTGTGAAACTCTGATCTTAGACACGTATATAAAACCCTAGGTAATATATTAGGAAAATATACATTCATGAGTATGAAAATATGTGGGAATACAGGTTAAAATAATTATTTATGAAATTCGGATGAATAGTACACGTGAATATAATCCTAGGATTAAGACACATAATTAAGAGTTAATCACTTGGATTAACCTGATCACAAAAAGACGAAAAAGGAGATTTATGCACTAGAGGACGAAATAGCAATACTTTTTA
The DNA here is from genome assembly GCA_030490835.1 of Annona cherimola. Lineage (NCBI taxonomy): Eukaryota > Viridiplantae > Streptophyta > Magnoliopsida > Magnoliales > Annonaceae > Annona > Annona cherimola. Next base: position 49,346,635 of record CM059977.1, on the reverse strand, counting down.
ATATTTTAAGAAAATTTCGGATTTTAGTGAGAAAATAAAGAAAAATTCATAAGTTGCAACCCAGACATCGGATTTAGATGAAAATTTTTATGGATGGTTAAAAATTTACGATGAACATGATGAATGGTGTAAGATGTGATGAAAATCATGAATTGAGGGTTAAGATGAAACGTCGTTTAGAGATCAAAAAGGTAGCCCACTTTTTTATTAAATATATTTGACTGGGTCGTGGGGGAGGCTTGACTTTTGGGCCAATACCAATGGTCTAAAATCAATCTTACCAAAAATAACGGTTGAGATAAATTAGCTTAAAAATAATCAATTTTAATAAATAAAAAATCATAAATAAATAGGGGCTAGCTAGGGGGTAGGAGCTGCTGATTAGGGTGGCTGCACAAAGCTCAAAATATTGCATGGGATTTGGAAAAAGTATTTAGAATTAAATACCTTGAGCAAGGGGGTTAATTGCAAATATGTGAAAAATGCAACACTATAAATAGGTGATGCATGGGACATCCAAGACACTTCAAATCCCAGCTCCAAGTGAGCAAAAATCAAGCAAAAACCTTGCCCCACACGTTCTAGCCAAGAGAGAAGGGAAGAAAAAAGGAAAGAGAGAGAAAGAGAGAAATAAGAGGAGAGTTCTCCACTCAAGGTAAGAGAATTCTTCCCAAATTTCTTTTGAGTGTTAAGTACGGTAAAAAAATGCTTAGATAATGCCTAAGCATGAAAAAATAAGTATAGTTACCATGCTAAATTGGAATTATGCCTAAACATCGAAAATTTGGAGCGAAGATAGAGCATTCGGAAAAATAATATATGATATGTGTAAATAGTGCTCCAAAATTGCTACATGATGATTTGTGATGAATAATAATGATGGTTATGATGTTAGAATGATAATATATTAATCTCACGATTTTTGGATTTAAGGATTATGCTTAAGTGAAATTATGTTGATTTTTAGTATATAGAGAAAATGATTTAATTAGCCAAGTTAATGATGATAAATTCAAAATTCATGAATTTTTTCATGATATACTAAACATAAGCTATGTCATGATATTTTTTATTATTGGAAAAAATGTCAATTTTTGGAACCCATGAACAGTAACCCGCGTTGCTGTGAACAATAAACGTGAACAGTAACCCGTGAATAGTGATCATGAACAGTGGTGATAAACAGTACCATGAATAGTAAAAAACTCAAATTAGGTAGAAAAAAATGAGATTAGTATTTATATCTTAAAGAATATATAGATTGAATTTTTAAAGGGATTTATGGATAAAAATCCATATAAGGAAGTAATGACCAAGTATCTTTGTAAGATTAACATTTATAGGAATGAGGTGATGAATGATTATAAAGCATGCATGTGAAACAATCTAAAATTTGGAATGATATAAATAAAATATCATTTTTCCTTGTATAGGAAAAGGAAAGGAAAAGGTGGAGGACACGGACTGAGGAGGTAAGCAAGCAAACTATTTAAAAATAATTTTATATATTTTTATATTGCAACCATGGAATATGTGGGAATTGCTTTATCATAAGCAAATCCTTATGAAAATGAGGAGAAATGCGGAAATGGTTGCATTATGATGGAGAAAGGAATAATATTGGTTTTATCGAATGAATTTAAAATAATTTATTAAAATGTTTTGAAGTGGATTTAAGGAAGGTCAACCGATAATGAATTTGAATGACAACTTTTTTAAAAAGTAATGACCACAGGGTCATACAAGCTTACCTTCATATAGAAGTACCATGTGGCATGTGGACAAAGAATATGATATCGCATGAAAAATGAATTATGTGTTTGTATATCCTTTGTTCATGGAAAATCCATAAATGGGAAGAAAAATGTTTACAAAGTCTTTTGTTTTCAAATATTAAAATATTTTTCAAAATTATTTTATCGACAAAAAAATATTTATAAACATTTTAGCAATGTTTCAAATTTATTATTTCCCAAACGTTTCCTTCAAATATTTCAAATGATTTAGAAATGTGTTATTAAAATTATTTAAGTTTGGTCATCCTTACAAAATATTTTTATTAACTTGTTAACTTGAGTTGTGCCAAGTTTTCAAGTTAGAAAAAGGAATACAGGCTATACTATTTTGAAATGAAATGCTAGCATCAAGTTTTGAAAAGGAAAAGTCACAGATTAGGGTCTGTGGAGTTTTATAAAAAGCATGCTGGCATAAGAATGTGGAGAAAGGAATGTGCACATGAGTTATGTACTAGGTCTACTGAAGAGGATATACAGACCGGACGCGGTTGCAAGATGGACCACCTCTACATAGGCCAAGTCACTTGAAAAGGAAAAATGCTGGCAACGCCCTCCCTAAAATGTGAGAAGGAATGGATAGCCGCCCAGCTAGCGGGCTATCTAATGAAAGGGTTTCTCTCCAAAGGAGGAAAGGGTGATCACTTGGTAAGTGTCACCAACAAACGGACAGAAACGTAATGCATGACGCATATTTTTGTTTTGAAAAGGTTTTATGGAAAATGTTTTATTTCTCTCCTAAGGAGGAAGTATGATCACTTGGTAAGTGTCACCTACCAAACAGACAGAAACGTCATGCATGATGCATATCCTTGTTTTAAAAAGGTTTTATGGAAAAGTTTTAAAGACATGAGAATGTCCTTGGAGAAAGGAAGTTTTATGAAAAATATTTTTATGTGTATGAAAAAGAGGTTTATATGTTAAGTTTGCAAGCATATGTTTTATGAAAGGTTTTATGAAAGGTTTCCATGAATGGTTTATGAAAATGTTTCTAATCCATTGGTAGTTGATCACTTGTTAAGTGTCTCCTATCAAATAGAAAGAAATGCATTTAAACGAGAATGAAAAATGCTTGCTTATTGAGTTTCGACTCATGTTTTGTTTTTCCAACCTCTGACAGGTGTAGGGAAAGCCAAGAGATGAAGGGCATGTGTTGCTAAAGGAAAAGAGAAATCTACAAGGGTTAGTAGATTTTTGTATGAATAGATGCTCTAATAGGATATGATGAAAAAAGACGTAGGTTGTATGAAATTATGAAGTTATAAATAATATGAGAAGTTGATGATTTATGATGATATGGTGTGAAACACATGTTATTTGAAACTTCATGTAATATACAATGTATATGTTATTTCAGTAAGGTTATAGAAAAATGTGTGTTTACAAAAAGATCTAATTTCAATTTTTTTAAAAAAAAAACTTTACTGAAAACATAAATAGCTATGTGTAAATGTATTGAATAAAAAAAATTTCATGAGAATTCGCTGGCAGTAAAAGGCCAGTGCATGAATAGCTATAAAAACGTGGACAGCTACATAAATGGTCGGTAATCACGTGGGCATCTACATGTGAATAATAAAAATCACATGAAGTGTTGGACGTCCCAAAAGAGGGCAGCTGTATTTATTTAAATGCTGATTTTTTAAAAAAAAATCAACAGCTGTAATAATTTACAATGGCAACTTGAGAGGGTTAAGAAATGAACCATGGTAAGACTGTTTAATGCATAATATATAAAGGGGGCATGGTGGAGATATATGGCTGGACGTTAAAGAGGGTAGATGATGCTCAAGAGGGTAAATATATTGCTGGGCGATAATGGAAGAAAAGGAGTATACAGTCCAAGCATTCAATAGGTTCCTATTTATTTCTTTTTCTTTTTCTTTTAATTGCTCCACGTCAAAATATATTTTTAACTTCTGAAAATGTTGCTCGTTTAAGCATTAAAATTTTTTTTTTAAAAAAAATACATGGATGTTCAAGACGGTGCAAATGAACAAATTGAAAGGTTGGACGCAGCAGCATATTATTATATATATAAAAAAAGAGAGAAAGAAATTTAGCAAAAGCAAATCATATACGTTGCTAAATTAATAGCGGAGGAGGAGCAATGGGCGTTGCTGGATATGTTGCTTGCTGAAATTAATAAAGAAATGCTGCTGGACGTGAATATATTAGAGATTGGGAGATCATATACATATTGATGTTCGTTAATTGAAAGGGTTGGATAAGTGCTGAAAGTAAATGGAAGGAGGAGGTTGTACGCTAATAGATGTTGGACGTTCAGAGGGGCTGAATGTATTAGAGGTGGACTGCAGCAGCATTTCAACCATAAAATTATTTCTGAAATGAAATGAATTATATGGGCAAATTTTTGAATATATATATATATAATATGCCTATCTCTTTAAATAATCTTGTTTTATTGCTTCAAATATGGAGGGTATGTCATATTAGAAACAAAAATATGAATGAGATAATAAATGAAGGAATTTTTACATGAAAATATATGCACAAGATCATTACATTATGATTAAGGAACGACTAAATTTTTAGCTTAAAATATTAAGTAAGTTACAAATTAAAAATCCGAGAAGATTAACTTAAATAGGGTAAAACGGGTGACAGAATCAGCCATAGTAAATGATTTTTAATAATTTTTGTAGATGGATTTTTGATCTAAAATTTTTCTATGATGTAAAATATATCATGATTATCACTTGAAAAAAATAAAAAATGATTTTTGGATGACATAAGTATGGTTTAAAATTAACATGATTAAGGCTATTCCTGATTTCACAACACTGTCCAGCATAGTGAAAATGTCAAAATAAATATAATGTTAATATTTCTTGCTGAGATTTTTATGAGGGTTAATTCTTGTAGTTATTGATATATGATAGAAATTTCAGAATTAAATACCTTGATTTGATTACAAATCATGATTTAAAGAAATCGGTATGCTTAGGGGTGCAACTTGAGCTCATGAAACTCGAGTTCACCTCAACCCTAACCTTAACTCTATTCGTAAAACTTCAACTCTAACCCTAACCCTAACCCTATTTGTAAACCTCAACCCTAACCCTATTTTTGAAATTCGGGCTCGGGTAGAGTTTCGGGTTGACATTCTCCTATTCATGTTTTTGTTACTCATCCTATACATATAGAGTTTTTATCACAAATCTATTGCATAAAAAAGTTAAAAAAACAATTTATTATACGAAAGCAAGAAAAATTCAAATATCGCTTCAGAGTAAATAACAAACAGAATAGTTCTACTCATTTTGGAGCAATAACAAACTAATTTAAAAATCAAAATATTAGCCAATGCATATCAAGTTATCAACAACTAACATAAACACAAACAAATGAAATAATTTTTTGGAATTGCAAAAGTATTTGAAATGCAAGCATTCAAGCTATAGAAATACCTGTTCGAGAAAATGCAAAACAAGCGCATCTTTTTCATTATTAAAGCACATCTTTCTAAATTACCATTTACACAATTTGAAATTTGAATAATTTTGCATGCTGAGTAAAAATTGATATGAATGGTTAAATTGAGATATTCTAAAATTCAGATGGATTGGATATTGAAAATTCATTGAGTAAAGAAGTTAAAAAAATTAAAATTGTTTCGAATAGTCACTTATGCTTTTTCCATCAAGAGATATTGAAACATGTATATATGTTCACATTGATTATGCATTGTGTACTTTATTAATTAAATTATTATACATATACAACTCCGTTTTATATGACAATCCATGGATATGCGTCGATTAATGTACTCTACTTGGTGAATGGAGTAGATTATAAAAAATATATTTACAAATTGGTAGAAAAATTAAAAATTGAATGTTTTATCAAAAAAAAAATTGAATGAATTGCATTAGTTAATTTTGTATAGTTATATTTTAACTACTTCTAATTATTTTGACATGAAACTTGAGATAAACAACTAATTTAATCTGTTTTAAAATATAAGTAGGTCAGATTATAAAAATTATGAAAAGCATGATCTGGCAACAGGGAACTCACATATACAAAGTAGAGTTAAGAATAACGTTAGCATAGTAACCACCACAAGCCAAGGAGAAGAGGTATATACAAAAACCCTAATCACCACATAAGATAGTTGTATCTGCATAACAGGAAAGGAAACTTAATAGGAGGAATTTTTAAACAAACCTGTTCGGCGATACCAAGACCTGTGCCCTCCTTCCATCCTTGTTTCTTCAGCAGCTACAGGGAGAGAAAAGCACACCATTCAAACCTTAGATGCTAGAAATTCATTACCGAACCAAGTGAACAAAAAGAATGTGCAAAAACCTGACCTGAAATCCGATGTTGGAAGAATCGATTGCGCTGGAGCTAGTGCCGAGAACTTCTTCCATGGGACAACAACAAATAATCAAGCGTGGAGTGAGCCGTTCCCCTTTTCCCTCTTGCCCTGCGAGCTGAAGAACTCCTGGGACAATGAGTCTACTTTCTTGGATATGAATAGCAGAATCGGCAAATAGGGGGTATAAATAGTAGGCAGCAGCATAAAAGGAGAAAAAACAAGGGGAGAGCATCTGACCTTCTGCAGGGGCGCAGCTCGGCAGCTGGATGCCGGCAAGGTTAGCAGGGACACCAGATGCAAGACGCAGGGATGCCGGACGGGCAGGGACAGTCGGCAAGGAGAGAATGGCCGCCGGGCAGGGACAGAAGCATCGGGACAGTCGGAAAAAGGCGCCAGGACAGAGGCGCTGGGATGCAGGAGACTTGGACAGAGGCTGCGCGACGACGTGAGAAGAGGGCTCTGAGCTCATTAGGGTTTGGGAACAGGAAGGAAGAAAGGAGGGAAAGCGGGGGAACGGGAAGAAGGGCTGAAATTCGAAAATGGATGGATGGCTGGCTGGCTGTGAAACCCCAATCTTAGACACGTGTATAAAACCCTAGGTTATATTAATGAAATATATATTCATGAAATATGAAAATATGTGGGAATAGATGTTAAAATAACTATTTATGAAATTCGAATGAATAATGCACGTGAATAGTGAAATGTAAATAATAACCATGTGGTTAAAGTGGAATGAGGAGTTGATCCCTTTGGATTAACTTAATCACAAAAAGACAAAAAAGGAAGCTTCCCACAAAAGGACAAAATAGCTACATTCGGATTTATTTAGTATTTTCGGATTTTTAGTGGATTTTTTAGAGAAAATGAAGAAAATTTCATATCTTGCAATTCGGACGTTGAATTGAGATGAAATTTTTATGGATGGCCAAAATATGATGATGGACATGATGAATGGTCCAAGATTAATCAAAAATTATGAATCAAAGGTCAAGATTAAACGTCATTTGAAGATCAAAAAGGTAGCCCATTATTCATTAATTATAATTTTACTTTTGGGTTATTTTTAATAAATTAAAAATCAAAAAAATTAAATGCATATCTGCAAGGAGCATCTAGGATGTGGACATGCATGGACTTTTGGGGCCAAATCCAATGGTCTAAATCCATCATCATCAAAAATCAATGGCTAAGATTGAATTAGCCTAAAATAATTAATTTTAATAAATCAAAAAATTTTTAAAAAATAGGGCTGCCATAGGGGAGTCATGAAAAATATCTAGGGTGGTTGTACATGGCTCAAAGCACCTTTTGAAAATTAAAAAAAAATACATTCACAATTTAATACCTCGAGCAAACGGGTAAATTCCAATTTGATGAAAAATCAAAAAGTATAAATAGGGGGCAGGGGTGAACGTCCGAGGCACTCATCCCAGCTCCATTTGAGAATTTTTTACCCCCACCATGATTTAGCCTTGAGGAGAAAGAAGAGGAGGAAGTTAGAGAGAAAAAGTGTGAGAAAAAGTAGGATATCTCCACTTCAGATAAGTGAATTCTATCCAAATTTCTTTTAGATGTTAAGTAGGGTAAAACTATACTTAGATAATGCCTAAGTATGAGAAAATAAGTAAAGTTATAATTCTGAATTGGAATTATGCTGAAACATCGAAATTTTGGAGCAAAGATGGAGCATTCGGGAAGATAGCATATGATATGTGAAAATAATGCACCAAATTTGATAAATGATGATTCGAGATATATGATTATGATCAATATGATGTTGGAATGATGATATATTAATTTCATGTTTCTTGGAATTAAGGATTATGCTTAAGTGAATTTATGTTGATTTCTAGTATATGGAGAAAATAATTTATTTAGCCTAGTAAATGATGATAAATTCAAATTGTATGAAATTTTCCATGACATACTAAGCATAAGCTATGTCATGGTATTTTTTATTTTTGGGAAAAATATCAATTTTTGGAACCCATGGACAGTAACCCACGTTGCTGTGAACAGTAACATCGGGTGAACAGTAAATGTGAACAGTGATTTGCTACAGTAATTTGCTGCAGTGACATGAACAGTGAACAACGTATTTTAGGAAAAAATTGAGATTTATTTTTATATATTTATGAGGATATATGGATGAAATTTTTAAAGGATTTATGGATAAAAATCTATATAAATGAGTAATGACCAAGTATCTTTATAAGATTAACCTCTATAGGAATGAGGTAATGAATGATCATAAAGCATGCATGGAAAGCAACTTAGGACATGGAATGGATGGATAAAATATCCATTATCCTTGTATAAGGAAAAAGGAAGGAGAAGGTTGAGGACACCGATGAGGAGGTAAACAAGCAAACTTTTTAAAATGTTTTATTGCTTCATTGTAAGCAAGCAAACTTCTTTTTAAAATATGATTTTATTGCTTCATTGTAAGTAAGCACAACTTTGAAAATGTGATTTCAAATATTTATGAACTGTGTTTAAGGGTGGTCATTCTTATAATGTTTTGAAATAATGAATGTTTATGAGTTTTTCTGAAAAGTCATGCCGGCATATTGATATCAAGTGATGTTCAGGGACATGTGCACATATACGATGTATAAGAAAGTGGCTTTGGTGGAGGTAGAAAGCGGATCAAAGGGGCCCCCTTTACTATTGCCGAGTCGTATGGGTTGTGTGTTCACGGCGTCCTCCCCAAAGGTGGAGGCAAAGGAATGTTATGTGTGAATGAATGCATTGCATTTTCATACATGGATTGAAAAGGAAAGCATGGATTTGAAATGATATTTTTAAGGAATGGTGCAAATAATTCTCTACATGAGAATGACAAGTTACCTGGTGTAAGAGGTATATGATGTTGGGAAAATCAAAAGTCATGCATGTAGGAACCATGTAGGTGTCAAGAGAAAGAGAGGTTCCCCTTGATGAGGCCAAGTCAGAGACAGCCGGCGTATTCAACGATGCTATGTGAGATGTTTCCTAGGCTAGCGTACCCGCACACGAAGGTTTATGTCAAGAATGGAAAGGAATCATTTGCACAACCAATGTTTATAAAATGATTTTTATGAAAAGGTTTCTATACATTTGATAGTTGATCACTTGCTAAGTGTCTCCTATCAAATGGAGAGAAATGCATTTACGAATGATTTACATGAATGATTTCCAAGAATGGTTTACGAAAAGGTTTCTATTCATTGGTAGTTAATCACTTGATAAGTTTCTTCTATCAAATGGAGAGAAATGCATTTAAAATGAAAAATGCTTGCTTATTGAGTTTTGACTCATGTTTTGTTTTTCCAACCTCAGACAAGTGCAGGGAAAGCCAAGAGATAAAAGGCATGTGTTGCTAAAGGAAAAGACGAATCTACAAAGGTTAGTAGATTTTTGTATGACTATATTCCCTAATGGGATATGATGAAAAAGGACATAGGTTGTATGAAATTATGAAGTTATGAATAATATGAGAAGTTGATGATTTATGATGTTATGGATAAGTCCATTATGAATGATGATGAGTGTATGTTTAAATGATGAAAGAAAAGAAAAAGAAAAAAATTTAGACAAGATCCAATTAAGAACCCGCCGTGTGATCAGGGCAACAATCCTAAGTCACGTTTACCAATCGACATGATCTTGGAGTAAGGACTATGTGGACACCTCGGTTCGAGTGCCACACTAGCTATCGTGCATTGGCGGACATATGCTATATTATAATAAAATATTTATCTTATATTAATAGAATCTCAGGTTCGGGTTGACAGGGCGCGGGTTTACTTGAACCCAAAACCGAGAATGGTTAGAATTCAGTCCGGGTTCGGGCTGAACAATGTTGAGTTTCAGCACTGCTAATTCTCGGGTTCGGCAGACCGGGTTCAGGCTGAACCCAGCCCAAGTGGCACCCCTAAGTATGCCTGATTTCAGAAAATGAGGACAGTTTGAGAAATAATCAAAAAGAAATATGAAAATTATTAAAAGTGATCCAAATTGATATATATGTTAGGCAAGAGTGTAATAAAGGATTTGGGATAAAAAAATTTGATACTATTAAATGTACATGGAATTAATGCATAAATGTGAAATGGAACATAGTGAAAATAAGAAGAGAAGGGCTACTTTGAAATAATTGCAAATTATTTACTGACATGTTTTGTGAATTATATTTAAGGATGACCATTCCTATAATGCTTTACATGAAATGATTGCTAATTGCTTGTTAAATATTTTTGTAAAATGTTTATGATTTATAAATGTCATGTCGGCATATGTTTGTGAATAATCATGGTGCACAAGGATTAGGCCATAGCTGAGATAGTAAGCGGACCGGATGCCTCCCTCACTATCGCCAAGTCGCTTATACGGGCCCAGGCTGGCGGCGACCTTCCTGAGATGGGAGCAAGTATGGGATGGACGCCTAGCTAGCATCTCGTCCAAAGGAATGTCATGAATGTCATGGATGCATAGCATTTCTCATTACATGAAATGCATGGAAAAAAAGATTAAAAATTTATGTATGGCTTGCTTACTGAGTATCTTTACTCACCCATTTTTTTTTTAAATAATAGACAGGTGATGACGATGAAGACGGCATGGGAATATGAAGAATTTTATGTAAATGATGTGTATGATAACCTTTATGAAAAGAAAATTTTGTTATGACTCTGATATGGGAAATGTTTTCTGAGTTGGTTGAATAAAAATGTTTATTTATGCATTGTATATGTATAGATGATATACACGTATTATATAAAAAAATCTGTCGTGTGATCAAGGCAACAATCCTGAGTCATGTTTATCAACCTTTTTCGACCTCGGAGTAAGGATCGTGTGGAGCATCGAGTCGAGGGCACCAAAGAGGGTGGTATCAGAGTAAGGGTTGATAAAATGGTAAGAAAAGATAGAAATGATCAAACTAAATTACATGAATTCATGATTTTGATCAATTAATTTATTATTAATGATTCATATGTAGATGGCAAGCAAAGGAAAGACTGCTCTAATTACGAGGGAGATGGAGGAGGAGCAAGAGAGAGAACGGGTATGGGAAAGAATTGATAGATGGTTGGTGTCTCAACAGGGTCTAGTTAATAGGCCCCCAATACCCACAGACTATTAGGCTCTGCCTCTATCATACCTTAGCAATCCGAAAGCCCGACGACCTTCAAGACCTATAGTCTTTCCCAGACATCCACCCGGGTTTCCCGTTCGACCAGAACTCCACCAAGGAAAACCCTCTTATGAAGCATCAGAAGCCCCAGATTCTCTTGAATATACCCAAGCTAATCCCCTGCCCGGACCCTCCGTGGTCACAGACTGGTTTACAAAAAGTGACTTAGAATATTATTGGAATAGAAAGGTTGGGCCAGTCTTGCCTGACAGGGGACCATGGTATCAGTTCGAGGGAGGATTTATTTAGTTCCGCTTTGAGGCTCCATGGGCCCAAGTGGACCAAAGGGAGAGAGAGAGAGGCTGCCATAGAACGACGTGATGCCATGGCTAGAGGAGCAAGAGTAATGGAGCAATCTCCACCTAAGCAACCAGGGGAAATTATCCTCAGGATGGTAGAATATCTCGTTCCCCCACCTACCCTAGCTCCACTTGTACTTGCTCCACCTGCACTAGATAATGACGACGACGATCCAATGGAGTGGTCAAATAGTGATAGTGGTTCTTCTGAGAGAGAAGGAGAAAATGAGAATCCAGCACCTCGAGACGGGTCTGATACCAGTACGGTGACTGAAGAACCCACCGAGGTATCTTTTAACCTTAGGAGATTCCTAGAGTCAAGGAAAAGAGGCCACTAAAGGAGACAGGGATCAAGGGGCACAAATTTTTTTTCTTTTGTAAATATAAACATGTAAATATTTCTGAAATAAGTACTTAAGACTTGGATAGTCTATGTACAAAGGCTAGATATATATATAGAAGTTTTTACTAACTATTAATGAAATGTGTTAAATATATATGAACTATATGATCATGTAAAAATATGTTTGAATTCTATATACGACTAAATGTCCTGTGATGTGATAGACATTGATACTAATGAAAATTTTATGTCTAAAGAAGTTGAAAATGCCAGTCACTAGAACAGGAGTCAAGATTGATAAAGGAAAGGCCCCGATGGAAAAATTTGTCGATCAAACCAGAGACTAGGCTAATAAGAGAACAAGTAGGGCGGAATCGAAAGAACAGTCCTCAAGGACCCACCAAAGGCGAGAAGACAATTCTAAACCTCAAACTGATATCAATATAGAAGAAAGGGTAGCTACAGCTGTGGAAAAGGCAATACAACAATGGACAGTCCAAGCTGCTGGGATGCTACGAGGTTTATGGGACCAGCATGCCCCACCGCACGGAGAAAATAGGGAGAAACCAGGCTCTTTGACTAACCCCAGAACATCAAGAGGTAGGGAAGGTAGCTTCCTAGAAGCTAATAGGAAAGCCATCATTGCTTTCCTTGCCCAGCACCTGCCTAAATTCGTAGGGGAACCAGATCCCTCATTGTAGAGCAATGGATCACAGAGATAAAAAAACTATTTAGAATATCGCCTTGCAACGATCACCAGAAAATGCTATGTGCCACCCACTTGCTAGTAAAAGACGCCTATGAATGGTGGGAGACTCTGATGGTCAACATGCCACACCTTGAGCAAGTCACATGGTATGAATTTCTAGAAGAATTCAACAAGGAATATCTTCCTGTAGGTCTACAGAGCAAGAAGGTAATAGAGTTTGAGAAACTCTACCAAGGCCGAATGTCAGTTACGGAGTATGCTACCAAGTTCAATGCCTTGGTAAGATATGTGCCCTAAATTGCAAATATACCAGAAAATAAGGCACAAGGATTCCAACGGGGATTAAGGCCCCATTTAAGAGAAGGATTAGCTCCATTGTTAATAAAGGACTATGCCTCTAGTATTGAGAGAGCTAGGGCATTGGAAATGGAATCAATGAGAACTCAAGGGCTTAGGCAAGCTTAGAAACCATTCTTTGCAGCTTCCAAGGGAAATGAGACTAATAAAGGAAAAGAAAGAAGGACAACCATCAGGAGAAAGAGAATCGGTGACAGGACAAGAAACACTCCTACTTGCAGAACCTGCCACAAGCGCCACTTTGGCGAATGCTTACAAGGTTCAGGGAAATGCTACAAGTGCGGACAGGCAGGTCACATAGCTCGGGATTGTGGAACTGCTAAAGTCAGGTTAGTAAAATGCTTCATCTGTGGTCAAGTTGGGCACATTGCACCCAATTGTCCAAATAAGCCACCAGAAGCACTAACTTGGGGAAGGCCAGCTCAGCAAAAGGTCCCCATCATCGCCAATCGACTTGGTACTACTACTATGACAGTGCGTGTTAAAGCCCTCACCAGAACAGAATCATAGGAGGTTGAGGAGAAAATGGTTACAGGTATGATTTACATTTTAGGAAAACCTACAGTAGACTTATTTGATTTTGGAGCTACGCATTCATTTATATCATACCAATTCGTAACCACACACGCACTTCAGGTAGAAGAAACTAGTAGTACCATACATGTAGAATCCCCAGTATATAGATTGGCAAGCATAAATTAAGTATGTAAAGGATGCACAATCAAGATAGGATCAAAAATATTAGAAGCAAATCTTATTCTATTGCCAATGATAGAATTTGATGTCATATTAGGGATGGGTTGGCTAAGTCATTGGGGTACAACAATTGACTGCGAAAATAAAAAGGTACAATTTGAAGCACCAAGGGAAAGGATAGAGACCAGTAAGATAAGACAGTCAGAAGACACAACAAGATTTGTATCAGCTATGAAAGCAGCAAAGTTGATTCACCATCAGTGTACAACCTATCTGATCTATTTAAATATAATAACAGGAGATGAGGTATCCATAGAGCAAATTCCAATGGTAAAATAATTTCCAAATATTTTTCCAAATGAATTATAAAATTTACCACCAGAAAGAAAAATGAAATGGAAATAGTAATTATTCTAGGAATTGCCCTAGTATCTAAGGCCCTATTTAGGATGGCACCGGCTAAATTAGCTGAATTGAAAATACGAATTCAAGAATTGTTGAACAAAGGGTTTATTAGACCAAGTACATCGCCATGGGGAGCTCCAGTTTTATTTGTGAGAAAAAAGGATGGGAGTTTGAGACTTTGTATTGATTATAGAGAATTGAATAAAGTTACAGTTAAAAATAGGTATCCACTCCCAAGGATAGATGATCTTTTTGATCAGTTAAAAGGAGTCACTACCTTTTCTAAGATTGATTTACAATCAGGACACCACCAGTTAAGAATATGTCAAAAGGACATCCATAAAACAGCATTCAGAACAAGATATGGGCATTATGAATTCTTAGTCATGCCATTTGGACTAAGGAATGCCCCAACTGTGTTTATGGACATGATGAATAAAATCTTTCGTGAATTTCTAGATCAATTTATGATAATATTCATTGATGATATCTTGATCTATTCAAAGAATTAGAAAGAGCATGAGAAGCACCTCAGAATGGTATTAGAAATTCTTCGAAGAGAGAAATTATATGCTAAGTTTAAGAAATGTGAATTTTGGTTGAAACAGGTAGCCTTTCTCGGTCACATAATATCCGAGAAGGGAATACAAGTAGACCCCCAAAAGATTGAAGCAATAACGAAATGACCTCAGCCAACAAGCATTACGGAAATAAGGAGTTTCCTAGGATTAGCTGGCTATTATAGAAGATTTGTGGAAGGATTCTCACAATTGTCAGCTCCACTCACAAAATTGACAAGAAAAGGAGTTCGGTATCAATGGACATCAGAATGTGAGAATAACTTCCAACAGCTAAAGAGAAGACTGGTAGAAGCACCAATTCTAACATTACCTACAGAAAAGGAAGGGTTCGTGATATATAGTGATGCCTCAAAGAAAGGATTAGGATGCGTATTGATGCAAAATGAAAAAATAATAGCATACGCATCCAAACAACTCAAGCCCAATGCGGTAAACTATCCAACCCATGATTTAGAATTGGCAGCTGTAGTCTTTGCCTTGAAAATTTGAAGACATTATTTATATGGAGTTAAATGTGAGGTCTACACTGATTATAAAAGCTTCAAACATATTTTTACTCAAAAAGAGTTAAATATGAGGCAAAGGAGATGGCTCAAGTTATTAAAGGACTATGACCTCGACATTTTATATCATTCAAGCAAAGCTAATATAGTAGTCGATGCGCTAAGTAGAAAAATTAGCTTTGCACATCTCATCACAAAGGAAGAAGGGCTACTACAAGAATTGAGACAAGTAGAATTAATTGTAAGCCCACCTGGGGTACAAGTTAGATTATCTCAATTACAAATCCAGTCAAATCTATTCGAGCAAATTAAAAAGGCTCAACAAGAAAATGGAGTTTTAAAGAGTTATGTTGAGAAAATAATTAAGAAAAATCCTATTGAATATATACAAGATGAACATGGAATGTACAGATATAAGGGTTGCCTGTGTATACCCAATCAAAAAGAAATTAAGGAACAGATATTGAAAGAAGCACATTTCTCTCCATTTTTGATTCATCCGGGTAGCACTAAAATGTATCAGGATATCAAGAAATTATATTGGTGGAGCAATATGAAGAGAGAAATTGCTGAGTATGTAACTAAGTGTTTGACATGCCAAAAGGTGAAGGCAGACCATCAAAAGACCTCTGGAAAATTGCAATCACTAGAAGTCCCAAAATGGAAATGGGACGACATAACTATGGATTTCATTGAAGGGTTGCCAAGAACCCAAATCGAAAATGATGCTATATGGGTCATTATAGATAAATTATCAAAAGTAGCTCATTTCCTAGCCATCAAGAAAAAATTTTCAATGGAACAACTAGCTAAAGTTTATTACAAGGAAATAGTGACACTGCGTGGAGTACCTAAGTCAATAGTTTTCGATCGAGATTCCAGTTTTACGTCTCGGTTTTGGAAAAGTTTACATCAAACCTTAGGTACACAGTTAAAATTCAGCACAACATTTCATCACCAGACTGACGGACAAACTGAACGACTAAATCAAGTTGTTGAAGATATGCTTCGTATGCGCACTCTAGAGTTTGGAGGATCATGGGATGAATATTTACCAATAGCCGAATTTGCATACAATAACAGCTATCAGGCAAGCATACAAATGACCCCATTCGAAACTCTATATGGACAAAAATGTCGAACTCCATTAAATTGGGATGAAGTAGGAGAAAGGAAACTTGCTCCAGATCTATCGAAAAGAATGGCAAAAAAGTGCAAGTGATCCATCAATGTATACTCACGGCTCAAAGTCGACAGAAAAGTTATACCGATTGCAAGAGAAGAGATTTAAATATTCAAGTCGGAGACCATGTATTTGTAAAAGTAACGCCATTTAAAGGAGTCACAAGATTTGGGAAGAGAAGTAAATTAAATCCAAGATACATAGGGCCATTAGAAGTATTGGAGAAAATTGGCAATTTGGCCTATAAGGTACCCTACCCCCAGCCCTAGCATCAGTTCATAATGTTTTTCACATTTCGATGCTCAAAAAGTATATAGCTGACCCTACCCACATACTAATTGCGAAAAATTTTCCAATTCATGATTACCTAAATTATGAAGAGAGACCAATTAGAATTTTGGACCACAAATTAAAGAAGCTTCGGAATCGAGAGATTGATTAAGTCAAAACCCACTATGACAGATATGCAAAAACCGAAGCCGCTTGGGAATTTCGAGAAGAAGTCGAGAGGAAATATACCCATCTATTTGGAATATAGCAGGTTTCGGGACGAAACCTATTATAAGGAGGGGAGGATTGCGAAACCCATGTTATTTGAAACTTCATGTAATATACAGTGTATATGTTATTTCAGTAAGGTTATAGAAAAATGTGTGTTTACAAAAAGATCATTTCAATTTTTTAAAAAAAGAACGTTGCTGAAAACATAAACAACTATGTGTAAACGTATTGAATAAAAAAAATTTGCATGAGAATTCGCTGGCAGCAAAAGGCGGGTGCATGAACAGCTATAAAAATGTGGACAACTACATAAATGGTCGGTAATTACGTGGGCATCTACATGTGAATAATAAAAATCACAGGAAGTGTTAAACGTCCCAAAAGAGGGCAGCTGTATTTATTTACATGCTGATTTTTTAAAAAAAATAACAGCTATAGTCATTTACAATGGCAACTTGAGAGGATTAAGAAATGAACCATGGTAAGACCATTTAATGCATAGTATATAAAGGGGGCATGGTGGAGATATATGGCTGGACATTAAAGAGGGTAGATGACGCTCAAGAGGGCAGATATATTGCTGAGCGATAATGGAAGAAAAGGAGTAGACTGTCCAAGCATTCGACAGGTTCCTATTTATTTATTTTTCTTTTTTTTAATTTCTGCACGTTCAAACATATTTTTAACTTCTGAAAATGCTGCTTGTTTAAGTATTTAAAATTTATTTTTAAAAAATACATGGACGTTCAAAAAGGTGCAAATGAATGAAACAATAAATGAAGAAATTTTTACATCAAAATTTGTGAATAAGATAATTACATTATGATTAAGGAACAACCAAATTGTTAGCTTAAAATATTAAGTAGGTTGCAAATTAAAAATCTGAGAAGATTAACTTAAACAGGGTAAAACGGGTGATAGAATCAGCCATAGTAAATGATTTTTAATAATTTTTTTAAATGGATTTTTGATCTGAAATTTTTATATGATGTAAAAGATATCATGATTATCACTTGAACAAAATAAAAAATTATTTTTGGATGACACAATTATGGTTTAAAATTAACGTGATTAAGGCTATTCTTGATTTTACAACACTGTCTAGCATAGTGAAAATGCCAAAATAAATATATATAATGTTAATATTTCTTGATAAAATTTTTATGAGGGTTAATTATTGTATTTATTGATATATTATAGAGATTTTAGAATTAAATACCTTGATTTGATTACAAATCAAGATTTAAAGAAATCAGTACTCCTGATTTCAGCAAATGAGGATAGTTTGAGAAATAATAAAAAAGAAATATGAAAACTAAGTGAAAGTGATCCAAATTGATATATATGTTATTCAATAGTGTAATAAAGGATTAAGGATAGAAAATTGATGCTATTATATGTATATGGAATTAATGGATAAATGAAAAGATGGAACATAGTGAAAATAAAAAGAGAAGGATTGTTTTGAAATTTAATAGTAAGTTCCAGATATTCTAAATGAGATATTATAAGAAAAAAATTGGTCCTTTTTATGTGTATAGGAAAAGAAAAAGAAAAGGTGAAAGGTACAAGCTAATTTTACAGGTTAGCAAGTTAAATGCTTTCTAAAATGTTTCTAAATAATTGCAAATTGTTTGCTTACATGTTTTATGAATTATATTTAAGGATGGCCATTCCTATAATGCTTTACATGAAATGATTGCTAATTGCTTGTTAAATGTTTTTGTAAAATGTTTATGATTTATAAATGCCTTGCCGGCATATGCATGTGAATAATTATGGTGCACGAGGATTAGGCCATAGCTGAGGTAGTAAGCGGACCGGATGTCCCCCTCACTATCGCCAAGCCGCTTATACAGGCCTAGGCCGGCGGCGACCTTCCTAAGATGGGAGCAGGTATGAGATGGATGCCTAACTAGCTTCTCGTCTAAATGAATGTCATGAATGTCCTGGATGCATAGCATTTCTCATTACATGAAATGCATGGGAAAAAAAAGATTGAAAATTTATGTATGACTTGCTTACTGAGTATCTTTACTCACCCATGTTTTTTTTAAAAAAAAAATAATAGACAGGTGATGATGATGAAGACGACTTGGGAATATGAAGAATTGTATGTAAATGATGTATATGATAACCTTTATGAAAAGAAAATTTTGTTATGACTCCGATATGGGAAATGTTTTCTAAGTTGGTTGAATAAAAATGTTTACTTATGCATTGTATATGTATAGATGATATACATGTATTATATAAAAAAATCTGCTGTGTGATTAGAGCAACAATCCTGAGTCACGTTTATCAACCCTTTTCGACCCTGAAGTAAGGATCATGTGGAGCCTTGGGTCGGGGGTGCCATATATGGATAAGTCCATTATGAATGATGATGAGTATATGTTTATGTGATGAAAGAAAAGAAAAAAAGAAAGGAAAAAAATATTAGATGAGATCCAATTACAAATCTTGTTGTGTGATCAGGGCAACAATCTTGAGTCACGTTTACCAATCCATAAGATCGCGAAGTAAGGCTTCTAGTTACCCCGGTTTAGGGCACCACAGAGTTTGCCTTGGTCTCTATGGAATGAGGTAGTGGCATATTGGGCAATTTGGTTTTCAAGCAGTTTAATATGGGTTTTCATTTGGCTCATTTCTTCAAGTAATTTGTAAATAAAGGGGTCAGAGGATGGTGCTTGAGTTGGTGCAGCTAGTTCAGGCTGAGTTTAGTATGAGGAAGGACTCAGTGGTCTTCTTCGGAAACCAAATGACTTATTATTTTGAGCATAGTTTTGGGTATTTGACTGGTTTGCCCAAGAGAAATTAGGGTGGTGCCTCCACCAGGGTTGTAAGTATTAGAGTAAGGGTTACCATAAGTGCGAGTATCATATTGGTTATTGAATGCGCTGGCCTGGTCACTTCTGGTGTCCTGGATGGCATAACTACACTAAGATGTGTAGTGTGAAGCTCCATAGATCTCACATGAAATTTATCGAGAAGAAGACGCATTCTGGTCCATGGGTTCCTGCTTCTTATGCTGCAAAAGTTGATCAAGTTTAGTATAAAGAGAATTTATGGATTCGATATCATATACATTACCTCACCGAGAGGGTCATTGATTGTCGCTGTATTGAGAATCATAAAGAGCCAAGTCATCAAGGAGTTCGAGAGCCTCCTCGTCAGTGAGTAGCAAGAATTGGCCACCAGTGGCTGAATTGACGGCACTTCGGCTAGGTCGATCAAATCGATTGAAAATTTTTTCAATAATATCACCTTGTGAGAGGCCATGATGAGGACACTTGCATTGCAAATTGTTTCATTCTCTCCCACGCATCGTGTAGAGTTTCACCATCTTTTTGGACAAGCTGATTGATTTCATCCCAGATTTTCTTGGTTTTAGTGGGTGAAAAGAATTTCTCCAGGAAAGTAGTAGAGAGCTCATCCCATGTGCTGAAAGTGTCGGGTGGCATAGAATAGAACCACTTGCTTGCCCTATCACAAAGAGAAAATGGAAAAAGTTGAAAACGGATTACCTCACATGGGATATTTTGTACTCTGATTGTGTTGCACAGCTGCAGAAATTTAGTGATGTGTACAATCGGGTTTATAGAGGTAGTCCTGCAAATTAGTCTTGTTGAACTATCCGAATAAGAGCTTCTTGCATCAATATCTAGTTCTACTATGCATGACCGAAATCTTCGAGGGTTCGACCGGTTCTGATCGCTAAGAGTTACCCTTCTTGGAGGAGCATTGTTCTTAGCCTAACCTTCCTCCTACTCTTGATGTGGCAGGTTTGGATTATTGCGTTCCAAATAGTGTCTTGAGAAGATTGCTGCTGCTTATACTCACGAATTCTTCTCCTAAAAGAACGTTCAATCTCAGGGTCAGCAACAAAGAGTTTTTCAACTAGTTGTTTTGCAAAGTTTCGGGTATGTGGGTGCATACAAAGATTAACTAGCTAATTCAGAAAAATAAAAACAAATAAGAACGAGAGATGGAAAAATAATACTAATAATAATAAAATAAATAAATAAAATAGATAGAGATAAAAGACAAAAAGAAAAGACAAAAAATAGAGAAAGGAAAAATAAGAAAAGAAAAAAATTGAATAAGAACAAGAGATGGAAAAATAAAATAATAAAGTAAAATAAATAAAGAAAATAAAATGAAATAAAAATAATAATAATTAATTAAAATTATAAAATAATAAAAATAGATAGAGAAGAAGCCAGGAAGTAGAAAGAGAAAAAATAATAATAGCGAAAGAAAAGAAGAATGAAAGTATCTAAAAATAAAGTTTAAAGTAATGCCGAATTCCGTAGCAACAGCGCCAAAATACTTGTTTGCAATCTCACCGTAAGTGCACGGGTTAGAGATTATAGTATATAAATTATCAATCCTCAGGGAATTCGGGACTAAAAATTTTGCTTTTAAACGCTTTCATGTTGAATATGGAGAGAGTATGGTAAATAAAATGGAAAAGAAATGAGAAGAGAATATAGCGAATAGAAAAATAGGAAGAAAAAATTGACAATTATAACGAGTAGAGAAAACGAGAGTGCAAGTACCTAGGGTTTAGGATTTCACATGTGTCTTTTGCAACGAGAAGTGGTATAATGATTTAATCTAGATATTGTTTGTTAAAGGAGAACAAACCTAATTTATTCTTGCACCTTCTCTCGAAACCTACAAGGAGTACCATAATTTTCATAACTACCTATTCTCATGGGATTAAGTTAATTAAAATCTCTTAAGTTTTGTGGTTTGTTCATGGTATTCCTCAAGGTCATCATACCTATTCTCATGGTCTTAGATTTTCAGGTTTAATATCTTGATTATCGTATATTAGGTTTCCACCTCTCGGTTCCATCACCTAATATATGAAATTATGCGAACGTACGGGCCCTTGTACAAAGTAAGCATTAAAATCACAAGATATTAAATTAACAACAATATCTACCATTAATTAAAAACCCATATTGTGCTACATTGTACGCATGCTATATCCTAAACCCTAGATTTATGGTTTAGTCAAGCATGTTTAAGTCCAAAATAAAATTAAAATCCAAATCAATCTTAAACAAGACAATTAAAATTAAAAAGGGAAAAGATAGGAAAACTTATTAGGTTGAAGCCTCGATGGTGTGTCGGTCGATCCATGCAACGCGCCAGTCCGCCTCTTCCCATGCTCTACTCCTTACTCCTCTCTCCAAATTTTTCTCTCCCAAATTTCTGCGTGGAAAATCTGCCGTCAAAGTGTTGCCCGTTGGCCAAATTCTCCCCGTAGCATGCTGTGAAACAACCTATTTATAAGCATAAAGACTAGACCATGACCGTCGATCTTGCACACTCAATTCGTGCTTGGTTTGTCTACACAACATTCAATCTCCACAAATCTGCATCTTTACTTTACGCAATTTTAATTGCGTTGTGTGAAAATTGGACACGGTTGCAATTTGAATGTTAGAAGCTTAGAGATGGATGGTTGGATGCATTAATTTAGTTTGAATTATTTTGGTTAGCATAAGCTGCAGTGAGACTTGAACACTACATGGTGTGGAATTAGTTCTTAGGGCGGTGGAAATTTGGACTATTGTTAACAAGGATTGGATAGCCAAAAATTTCTAGATTGTTCAAATAATGGTTGTTGAATTTTCAGACGGCTAGGATTTTGAGATGAGAGGTGCTGGAAAATAGATGAATGGTTTGGATTTGATTATGTGGATAACTTGGACAAATGGACGGTTAATTGGTCTTAATGAAATTTACGGACGGCTAAAATTA
Organism: Annona cherimola; assembly: GCA_030490835.1. Lineage (NCBI taxonomy): Eukaryota > Viridiplantae > Streptophyta > Magnoliopsida > Magnoliales > Annonaceae > Annona > Annona cherimola. Next base: position 49,323,960 of record CM059977.1, on the reverse strand, counting down.
GTTGAGATTAATGGATGGTTGAAAATTTTAGATTAGCTGATCGTAGGTGATGCTTTGCTTAGGCGATTAGCTGGACTTCATCGTTGCATTCCATAATGATTTCATGGTGGGCCCCATTTCTAGAATTTGCATGATCTGCATAGAAATATTTAAATAATTAATTGATGAAATTAATAAATGGATCACTAATATGAAATTAATTAAAATCCATTTGATTTTATGGCAACAAATAAAAAAATAATTTCAAGTCAAAAGATCACAAAAATTATTTAAATAACTTGAAATTGATATTTAATACCCAAATGTTGCAAAACCACATTTTAAAGCAAATTTCGCATTAAACTCAATTAATTACCCACGAAATTAGTATAAATGCCTATAATATATTATTAATTTCCAATTATCATGAACTCACTACTAGTTCAAAACTCTATTTGAGTTGATGGTTGAATGTATGTTTACAAATATGGATGTTGAATATTTGATGATGAATGTATTTTATATGATTATGGCATGGCCAGGTTGATAAAAACCAATGGTGTAAGAGAACAAGATGAAGGTTATAAATGGTATGTGCAGTTGATGACAACTGCCAAGATGTAAGATTATGAGGTAAAGAATGAAAGGGAAATCATGTGGTATTTTGAAAATGCTATGTGCGATGATCTACAAGTGTATTATTGCTCATAAGATGAATGAAGTGAAATCTAAAGAAATGAAATGATGAAGGAAAAGGAATAAAATGAAAAAAAATTATACGATATCCAATTAAGAACCCACCACATGATCAGATCAATAATCCTGATTCATATTTACCAATCAACAACGATCTTGGAGTAAGGCTTTGTGTGATGCCTCGAGTTGGGGGTGTCACAATATATCGTTCGTGTAAACACTTTCATGACCCTATTTTAGGGAAAACCTTTTTCATATAAATCTTATAATTCCATTTAGGGTAATTTTTTCATATAGATAATTCCATATCCCCGTTTTTGGATTTTTTGAAAGCAAAACATATACAAATGCATTTCTCCCAATTCGGTAGTGACATTTACTAAGTGATCATCTACATTTTGGAAAAAGAATTTATCATATAACAGCACGTTAGTCATGCGGCCGTTCCTTGAACTTGCTCCCATCTAAGGGAGGGTGCCGCAACCTTCTATCTTCCATTAGCGACTTCTCTATATGTAGAGGGGGCCCCGATCCATCTGCGACTATCTCTATAATTGATCTATTCATTGTTTTGGTGCACCATGTATCATCATATATGTCCATATACTAGCATGATTCTATGAAACATCACATGCCTTAATTTGTGTCCTTTTTAGAAATCTTGAAAAGTGGGCACACTCACTTTAAACATATTTTCATAATATCATTTAAATTCTAGTTTAGGATGACCACCCTTAAATAATTTTAGAAATATTTAAGTAAAATATTTTGATAAGCATTTGTAACATTTGAAAAATAATCTTTCTAAAAGTGTTGCTTGTAATTAATCTTAAAATCATTGGGGCTTTTCGTACACAGGATATGTAATTGCATTATCTTCCTTTATACACCCTGATATCGTATACTTATCCACATGTCATTTTTGTCATTTTTATGCAAAGAAGATGTGAAACCCTAAACCACATAGGATTCATGTGTTGGTCTCGAGTGAATGACAATTTACCCAAGAGGGGAGGGGTGAATTGGGTATTTAAAATTTTAAACTTAAACAGAAATTTTATCCTGGATTAATCTAGTCCCCTTTATGAAGAAACAAACGGAAAGCAATATAGTGCAGAGAGCAAAAATAAAAATCAACACGCAAGATTTTTTAGTGGTTCGTACAACCTTCCCTACTCCACTCTTCCAAGCTCACACCTCTTGTGACTTGGATTCCACTATGTATTTCACAAATACAACGAAAGTCATTGCTCTCTTCTAGATTCCAGTTCTAGGGGGCATCAACAATTCATAGTACAAGTAGGTGACGAGTTCCACTCCAATCACTACTTTGCTTATACTTGATCTTAGTTACCCAAACTAAATCAAGTTCAATATAACAAGAGAAATAAAAGAAAAATTTTCTACACGATACTGATGTGTAGAGGCAGATTTGGCACAGAGAAGAACTTGTAAAGCAGTCTGAAAGATTCAACGAGCAGTTCTTGGCAGTTTGAAAGCAAGGTTCTTCTTCTAGATGTTGGCTTGATCACTTAATGCTCTTAGAGATGAGAGTTATGCTCATTCAATGAATTCTCGGCTACCCTCCACATTTATATTGAATGTCTTATATAATTGTTGAGAAAATTCGAACGTTTGGAAGTAGGTGGCGCGCATTTAGTGCGCCAACGTTCGAAATATTTCCGACTGTTGCGATCCAAGTCGCAGGTGGAATCGACTTCGGGTGCAACTTCATCCAAGTCGCAGGTGGAGTTGACTTCAGGTGCGACTTCGCCTGTTCGCAACTTCTTCAAAATCCAGTCTAGGTTGACTTGGTCCTCGACTTGACCTAAGTCGCAAGTGAAGTCGACTTTGTTGGTCCCGAGTTAATGGCAAAACCCAAGAGGGGAGGGGTGAATTGGGTTCTTAAAAATTCTTTGGTAAATTAAAACTTAACCCCTTTAAAGTTTAATCCCCTTGAGTGTAACAAATAGAAAGCAATAAGATAATGAAAGCAAAAATGAAAAATAGTAGACAAGATTTATAGTGGTTCGGACAACCTTTCCCTACTCCACTCTTCCAAGCTCACACACCCTTGTGACTTGAGTTCCATTATGTATTCCGCGAATACAACTAGAGTCTCCGCTCTCTTTCAGATTCTAGCTCTAGGGGGCATATACAACCAGAGCCTCCGCTCTCTTCTAGATTCTAGCTCTAGGGGGCATATACAATCAACACAAGTAGGTGATGAGTTACACTCCAATCACAACTCTACTTGCTATGTCTTGGTTTGAACCACCAAACTCAAACCAAGCACCAAAAACAAACAACAATATGAAAATAAAAGAAATCTACACTTTACGGACTTGTGTAGCAAGTTTCAGCTCGAGGAAGAATCTGTAGAAGCAACCAATCGTATTACGTTAAAGAAAACTGCAACTTTGAAGCTTGTTCTTCCTTTGAAAGTAAATAGATCACTCAATTGTAGAGAAAACTATATGAAAGCTCTTAGTAGCACTTCTTTCCTCTTTTTCAACTCTTTCTTGTATGTATCCACACTTGCTTGAGTGTCTATATATAAAGGAGGGAAAATTTTGAACATTATAGAGTTGGTTGGCACGTAATAAATGTCCCAACGTTCAAAAATTCGAACGTTATGTCTCCAAGTCGCAGGTGGAGTCGACTTCGTGTGCGACTTCGCCCAAGTCGCATGCTGGAGTCGACTTCGTGTGTGTGGCGCCCCGAACCGAGGTGCCTAGAAGCCTTACTCCGGGATCGTTTTGATTGGTAAATGTGACTCAGGATTGTTGCCCTGATCACACGGCAGGATTTTTTTTTTTTTTTTATCATTAATACATGGAAAATTTCCATCATTCATCTAACATGAAATATATTTCACATATCACAGTTATAACTCAAAACTGCTTCATAAAACAGAAATATTCATTTCCATTTCAAAATTATCATCATTGTCTTTACATATACAATATTTCATCAAAACTGCATGTCATTTTACATGCTGCCTTCATCATCTTTTCCCGTCTGTTGTTGAAAAAGCATGGGTGAGTAATAATACTCAGTAAGCAAGCTATTCATAATTTTTCAATCATTTTCATGCATTTCATAAAATGCAAATGCAATGCATACATAGCATTCATGACATTCCGTTGGATGCGACGCTAGCTAGGCGCCCATCCCGTACATGCTCCCATTTCAGGGAGGTCGCCGCTGGCCTGGGCCTATTAAGCGACTTGGCAATAGCGAGGGGGACATCCGGTCCGCTTACTACCTCGACTAAGGCCTATTCCTCGTGCACATGCTCATTCTCATACACATGCCGGCATGATATTTGCAAATCATAAACAATTTCATAAAAAGCATTTAATAAATAATTTCGCAAAACGAACTTCAGTTTATGTAAAACAGTTATAGGTATGGCCAACCTTAAATAAATTTCATAAAGCAACTTGCAAACAATTTCAAGCATTTTGGAAATAATTTGCAAAACATATAACTTGCTTACCTCCTTCAGTTGGGGTCTTCAACTTCTTTTCCTTTTCCTATTCAAGGAAAAAGGATATTACATTTCCTTTATTTAAGCTGCTTCTTATGCATGTTCTATCTTATTTGGGCATTATCTCTTTATGTGGATTTTTTTTATCCATAGGTTCTTCAAAATTTTCATCATTATATTTAAATATTAATCTCAAATTTTCTTCAAAATCACGCTGTTCACTGTAGCAAATCACTGTAGCAAATTACTGTATCAGATCACTGTAGCAAAACACTGTATCAAATCACTGTTCATCCGTGGTTACTGTTCATGGGTTTCAAAAATTGATATTTTTTTCAAAAATAAAAAATACCATGACATACCTTATGCCTAGTATATCATTGTACATTTCATATATTTTGAATTTATCATCATTTACTTGGACAAAAAAATCATTTTCTCCATATACTAAAAATCATCATAAATTCACTTAAGCATAATCCTTAATTCCAAAAATAATGAAATTAATATATCATTATTCCAACATCATATTTATCATAATCATACATCCCAAATCATCATTTATCAATTTTGGAGTATTTTTTTCACATATCATATGCTATCTTCCCAAATACCCTATCTTCGCTCCAATTTTTTGATGTTTTGGCATAATTCCATTTGAACATTATATATATACTTATTTTCTCATGCTTGGGAATTATATAAGCATGGTTTTACCTTAATTAACATCCAAAAGAAATTTGGGTAGAAATCACTTACCCGAAGTGGAGAGACGCCTCTTTTTCTCGCACTTTCTCTCTCCAACCTTCTATTTTTCAAGGCTAAAACGTGTGGGGATGGAAAATGAAGTTGCTCAAGTGATTTTTGAGCTGGGATGGCTGTGAATTTCGTCCATGGCCTGCTCCTCTATTTATAGGGGTCCATTTTTCATGAATTTACAATTTACCCCCTCTAGCTTAGGGTGTAAACTCGCAAATGTGTTTTTTTCTAATTTTAAAAGGTGCATGGAGCATTGTGCAGCCCCCCCTAGGCCTGCTCCAGCAGCCCTATTGCAGCCCTATTTTTACCTATTTTTTTATTTTTAAAAATTAATTAATTTAGGCTAAATTAATTCTAGCCATTGATCTTTGATGAGGATGATCATGGGCCATTGGATCATGCCCCAAAAGTCCATGCTCCAGCAGCAATTGCAGGCTTTGCATTAATTTTATTTAATTAAAATTAATCAAAGTCAAACGCCATTAATGAAAAAGTAAAGTTACTTTTTCCATTTTCAAATGACATTTAATCTTGACCCTTAATTCATGATCCTTGATTAATCTTGGACCATTCATCATATCCATCATCATATCTTGGCCACCCATAAAAAATTTCATCTTGATCCGATGTCCGGATTGCAAGATATGAATTTTTCTTCATTTTCTTCAAAAATCAATTAAAAATCCGAAAATTCATATTTTAATCAAAAAAACATTTTTGTCTTGTAGTGGGAAGCTTCCTTTTTCGTCTTTTATGATTAAGTTAATCCAAGTGATTAACTCTTAATTATATATCTCAACCCCTGTTTACTATTCACGTGCACTATTACGGGGTTAAATTCCCAATTGCATTATTTCAACCTCAAATATACATGTCCATTAATAAGGTTCATGAATCTTTATTTATTCATAAAATAATCTTCAAAATTACAAGTGTCGAAATGACGCGTATACGGTCAAAATAATGCGTATACGGTCAGGGTTCCACAGTGTGCGACTTCGGTTTTCTTCAGCTTCCAAGTCTATCTTCAGGGTTGACTTGGCTTGAGACTTGGCCTCAAGTCGATCTTTGAGTCGACTTGGGGTGCGACTTGACCTCAAGTCGATCTTGGCGTCGACTTGGTGTGCGACTTGGCTATTTCCTTGTGCCAAGTCAGTTTAATCTTTGTTGATATATCTCTTGTTTGCTTAACTTCTTCTTCTTCATATGTCTTTCAATAATTAGAAGCTTATTTGTACAGACTTAGCTTTAAGTCCCGTGAACTTGAGGAACTTGAATCTTGTATGAACTGTTCCAACTTTGATTTGGAATGAATCCATGTTTCTTCCTTGCTTTAAACTTGAATTAGTCTTCATACATTCAAGTTTGAGAAACTTGAGTTGTCTTTATCTTGAAGTGGACTTGTGCTTTGACTTGAACTTGAAAATCTGTTTTATCATGTTGAAGTTGATGCTAGAGTTGACTTTGCCTGCGACTTCACCCAAGTTGCATGTGGAGTCGACTTTAGTTGCAACTTCAGAAGTTTTGCTGCTCAATTTTAACTTTGAAAGGAAGACGACGCCTCAAGTCGATTCTGGGGTCGACTTCATTTACGACTTAGCCTCAAGTCGCAAGTGGAGTCGACTTCGTCTTCGACTTTGTTTGTTTTGTCTTCCAAAATCAATGCTGGAGGGAAAATGCTACTTCAAGTCGATACTGGAGTCGACTTCATTTGCGACTTGGACTCAAGTCGCAAGTGGAGTCGACTTCATCTGCGACTTCAGTTGTTCAACTCCCCAATTTCAACGTTTTCCAAAAATTCCTGTTGAAGTCGCTTGTGGAGTCGACTTTGGGATCGACTTCGCCTAAGTCGAAGTTGGAGTCGACTTGGGGATCGACTTGGTCTGATTTTTCATTCCTTAAAGACATTTATAAAACTCATTAATAATCATATCATACTCAAATTTGTATTTGTTAATCATCAAAACTTGTGCTTAGGTCAATTTATTTTTGATTTAACTATTGTTTCCAACAGACTTCGGGTGTGACTTCACTTCCTCAGCTTGCTTGATGAACTTGAAAATCTTTGGAATGCCTTGTTTACTTGAATTTCTTCATGTTTGATTGTTCTTCCACCATTCTATATTACTTAAGACTCTTTTATGATTCTTCTATCTTAAAAACATTTGATTCCATGTCTTGAGTCTAGAATCCTTCAGTCTTAGAGTGCATAAGAGAGGTCCAAATGTGTGATCTAGATTCTCCATGAAAATATGCAGCTTTGCTTGCTCTAGACTTCATTTGATCCTCATTTGATCTTCACTTGACTTGAGTCGACATGATCTGCAAGTTCTGCACTGAAGTCGAAGATGGAGTTGACTTGGTCTGCGACTTCACCCAAGTTGCATGCAGAGTCGACTTGGGATGCGAGTTCGGTAGCTCTCGTCCCCGATTTCAACTCTGGACGAAAATGACGCTTTGAAGTCTCTATTGGAGTTAACTTGATCTGTGACTTCACCCAAGTCGCATGCGAAGTCAACTTGAGTTGCAAGTTCGGCAACTCTCGTCCCCAATTTCAACTCTGGACGAAAATGACGCCTCGAAGACGCTACCAGAGTCGACTTGATCTGCGACTTTACCCAAGTTGCATGTAGAGTCGACTTGGGATGCGACTTCGGCAGCTTTGCTCCTCGATTTCAACTCTGGACAGAAAATGCCTCTTGAAGTTGCCTCTTGAGTCAACTTGGGGATCGACTTGGCCTAAGTTGATGCCTTAGTCGACTTGAAAATCGACTTGACCTGTCATGCTTCATTTTCTTCATTTTTATAACCTTTAATCATATTCACAATCATGTTAGTAATCAAAACTTACTCAAATTGATTTGTTAATCATCAAAACATAAACTTGGCTTATTTTCCACATGTTTCCAATATCATGTATATGCATTTGAATGATTTATGTATGATTGAATTGAATTATGAACGAATTATACGCAAATTTTGATGATTTGTTGCAATTAGGTTAGTGATTATGAATAATGATAAAAATCAATTACTCTAAGTCAAAATTGGTCAATATCATTAAAGTGGTCTAATGAGGATTAAAAAGTATTAGTGTGCCATGAAAAATTAGTTAAATTTTATAATGTGATTAATGGAAATTAGGAGGCTAATTATAGAGCCAAGTTGGAAAATGTTGAAAATTTCATAACTTGACACCGATAAGGCGGATTGAGATGAAAATTGAGATGGATTCACACAATTTCGTGGTTAATCACATGGGAAAGTTAGATTATGAAAATTTTGATAATAATTGATCATCACCATCTAAAATTCTAGCATATAATTTTTCTTTCCTCAGCCTTTCCAGTACCTTTCGCAAATGAAGCTCATGTTCTTTCTCTATTTTGGAGTAAATCAGGACATCGTTGATAAATACCACCACAAATTGATCCAGATAGTCCCAAAATACCTTATTCATCATAGCCATGAATACAGCAGGGGCATTAGTGAGCCCAAAAGGCATCATTAAGAACTCATAATGTTCATACCTAGTTCGAAAAGCTGTCTTATGAACATCGGTGGGACATATTCTCAACTGATAATACCCTGACTGTAAATCAATCTTAGAGAAAGTTGTAGCTCCTTGCAACTGATCGAACAAATCATCGATCCTGGGCAGCGGATATTTATTTTTCGCCGTGACCTTATTTAATTATCTTGTGGCGCCCCGAATTGAGACGTCACTTCCTTACCTTAAGATCTATCAATTGGTAAATGTGAATCAGGATTATTGCCCTGATCACGCGGCGGGTTCTTAATTGGAATACGTCCAAATTTCTTTTCGTTTATTCATCTACCATCATTCATAACTTGACATGACAATCATCACAGATTGTGACATTTCACTTGTAATACAATTCATCATTTCCATTCATATCATCTTTTCATGTCTGTCATTATACAATTAATCATTGTACACATCATATTTGCATACATTCAGTCATCGATTCACATGGAACTTAGAATTCTAACTAAGTTCGAATATACATAAACACATAGCATCTTTACATGTCTTTCTACAGTGAAAGATTTCTTGACTTAAGCATCACATTTTCATATCCATACATTCATACATTCAATCTTTGAATCATATAGAACTTAAAATTCTAATTAAGTTCACATACACATTAGCTTACCTTAGCGTATTCATGCTTTTCCATTCCTCGTAGCCTTCAAGGCTATCCTCACGTACCTTCCTTCACGTCTTAGGTTCGCAACCTTTTGAGTTTCCCCGGTACCTGTTTAAGGGTTGGGAAAACAAAACGTGAATGACAACTTAGTAAGCAAGTATTTTATTTTTAGGGCAAGGCTTCTTGAAAACCATTTTTATAAACATCGGGAATATCTTTTTTTCTGAGAACATGTATATGTCCTAAACTATCATCATGAAATTTAGTGTTCATGAGGACAATTCTATGTCCTTGAACATTATCATAAAATATTTATTCCAAAAATCATTTACAAGCCGCCTCAGGACTTGTTAAAGCAAAACATATACGTTTTACCTTCTCTAATGAATTTTCTTTAATTCTTATATGAACATTTTTAATGTTCATAGACATTACATGAAATCATCTTTTGCCAATGGACGTTTTACGTCCAAAACATTATTTCTCATAAATCCTTAGGCAAAGGAGACATCTCATGTCTCAAAACATCATTAACATAAACCATCATAAAATCCTTTAGCTAAGAGACATCTTATGTCTCAAAATATCATTAATATAAGCCATCATAAAATCCTTTAGCCAAGAGACATTTTATGTCTCAAAACATTTTTCATATAGCTTCCTTTGGTAATGGACATTCATATGTCCTAAAACACTTTTTATTTAAACACATTAACATTGGACATTTGCATATCCATAAACCCTTATCATTTAGGCTCTTTAGAAATGGACATTCCTATGTCCATCTCAAGTTTCACGTAAATCCCTTTTCATAATTCCCCATTTTGGGGCTTATTTATAGCAAACAAAGCAAACAAAATACGTAAATCATTTTCATAACTGCATTTGCATAAAAATATTTTCTTTTATCCACGTTATTTACACTTTTGTGTAAAACACCATGTCTTTTAGGGTAACTTATGCATATTAGCTCATAAGAATCCTTTTTAGGATAACTTTTTGTATAGATGCTTTTATATCCTAATCTTTGGGCTTTTGAAAAGCCAAACGTATGCAAATGCATTTCTCCCCAACCAGTAGTGACACTTAGCAAGTGATCATGCTACCTTTTGGAAGAGAATCCTTAACAACACGCTAGCCCAGCGGTTGTTTATTTATCTTGCTCCCATCTCAGGGAGGGCGCCGCTGGCACTCCTGTCATCCCTTAGCGATTTGGCCTTATGTAGAGTAGGCCTTGGTCATCCAAACCGTGCTCTACAACCGGTTTATTCCTTGTACCAGTGCACCGTATGTTATCCTGATGGACCACAGTCCGTTTGGTTTAAAGAACCACTGATGCGCACCAAGTGTTTGTCGTTAAGGGCACTGTGATCACCAGTTTAATTTAAATTAATCGAAACACATTAAAGCTACCACTATACGAGTGATAGTGTAGAATAACGGTGAGTCGAGTCGAATCCACAGAGAGGCGATTTAGTTTTGAATTATTTTTAAGAGAAAGAGAAGGTATAGAGAAGAGAGAGAAAGAAGTCAGAGAAAAAGGAAAGAAATTAGAGGAATAAGAGAGATGAGAGAGAGACGTTAGAGAGAGAGAAGAAGAAGAAATTAGATAGATAAGAGAGAGGAGAGAGAGAGTGACATTGGAGAGAGAAGAAAAGAGAAAATAGAAGAAATTAGAGAGAGAGAGAGGGGGGGAAAGAAATTAGAAAGAGAGAAAAAGAAGAGAGAAAAGATTTGAAGAGCTGGAGAAATAAAAAGAAAAGGAGACAAGAAGCTAAAAGAAATTATAATTAACTAACAACTTAATTAAAACTATTCTAATAAAGCAATAAAAGCTATGAAATTCAACTATTAAAGCGGGAGAGAAAATTATATTAAATTCAATCTAAAAATTACAAAGCAGAAAATAAAGCAGTAAATCTAATCTAATAATTAAAACTACAAATTGAAAAGTAATAACTACGAAACACTACAAAGCATAAAAAAATAAAATTTACATCACCCGAATGCAAATCTCCACGTAATAGAAATTTTATTGCTTGGCCCCACCTCCTTGCTAGGGGTCCCACAAACTGGGTCCCACCCAAGGAAGAGGATTGCTTGGTTGTGTGGTGCCCCCCTTCTTGGGATGAGTGGAGGCCCCCTTTTATAAGTGTTGGGCAGCCCTCTCTCCATTTTGGCTTCCGATGTGGGATTCTCACTTCGTTGCCTGCACTGTAACTGCCCTTGCCTATTTGACGTAGCTTTGCCTTCTATTTCGACGAAGAGGAGAAAAAATGCAGTGGCAAAATCTGCAGCTAGGTGCTTTCGAAATGGGTCCCCGTCTTCTGCTGGTGATTACTGGTGGATGGCTGCCGAATCTAACAGTGTTGAGGAAGAGGAGGCAACCAGTTGCTGCGGTCGGCGGGTTGAAGATTCTGAATCGGTGGTGAAGCAGAGGAGCCGTTTGATTCGTTGCTTTTTGGTGTACCATAGCTGCTATTTTTCTCACGAACCAGCTAGGTGCCTTGAAAACATTCATCCTTATCCTTTGTTTTTAGCAGGAGCACCTCGTCTGCACGACGTAGAGCTGTGCCAAAAATAGTAGCTGACGATGGCTGGAGAATGGAGATGGAAAATGGAAGATGGTGGACTGTTGGTGTTGCTGAGAAGGGGTCGGCCGGTTTTGCTTGATTTGGAGTTTTCCAGCTGTAGAAAATCGGGCAGACGCTGGTTGCTTAGAGCTAGGAATTCACATGGATTGTTGTAGCTAGAAATTGGAAAATGGAATTGGGGGAGATGGCAGAGATTAAAGCTTGAATGAACGTCTGTTGCGGTTGTTCGGTTCGTGCTTTGTGGCTGGAAATTTTTTTTTGACCGGAAAGAGCATTCGGTGCTGTTGGGATTTGGGCATTTTTCCTTAGCATTGTCGGTTGTAGGAAAGATGAATCAGGGACGATGGATCGGTGCTTGGATTAGAGAAGAGAGGGTTGGACACCATGGCTGCCTCTTTCGTGATTTTGGTGTTGCGGGAGTTTCTGGTTGGGAATGAGATGGGTGCCGAAGAATGAGGAAGTGGATGGCTTGGACGATTAGGCATGATGTGCTCGAAACTGAAATTAAATTGGGGCAGCCAAAAGACGATAGGACAATTGTGCTGTTTTGCCTGAATTTCTGGCTGAGGCCAGAGGATTTCTGGAGTGCCGGGTTTAATGGATGCAACTAGAAATTGATGGTTTGCTCAGTGAGATGCTGCTGTTCGTGTGGATGTAAGCTGCCGTGATTGGGGTTGGGCGAAAACGGAAAACGCGGGTTGAAGAAGAGGGCTGGTTTGGAGTTTTTTTTTTCGGTGCTGTGGGATTTACGGCTAGCCTGGTTTGGAGAAGACGAGCTAGATAGATGGAGTTGTGGCCGGTGACGGTGTAATTTTGGATCGAGGCATAGGTGGAGGGCCATGGCTGCCAATTGCCGAAATGGGGTAAGACCTGAGCCTGCAGATGGTTTGCCGAAGCAGAGGAGATCGCTGGAAATTGATTTGGGGAAGATGGAGCACTAGAAATGGTGCTCCGGCGGCGCACAATCGTGTGTACTCATGCAGCGTAAAATACGAGTTTAAATATAATTTTTTTTTGTAAATAATTTCAATAATGACACGTATCATCTTAGTTTAATCTTTTAATTTATTTTATCTAAATATAATAATTTACTTTGTTCCTAATATTTTAAAATATAATTATAGTTGTATATTTATGATTTTCCAATTAGATAGTTTTATAATTTTGCCCATATTTCAACGTTAAAATTTTCTAGCGAATTTGAGTCATAATTTTATATTTTTAAGAATGTTGCAAAATGACCCACTTTATAACAAAATTAAAGATTTTACGAAAAATATGATTTTCATGAAATTCCACTTAAAACCTGCATTTAATTAATGTTTTAATACTTAATGGTGTGAATTTAATATGAAATTAAATGAAAATTTTTAGACTTATCAACCACAGACCGCAGCCCATGTCTTTTTAAACCGGGATCACAGACCGCCGCCTATATCCATATGCACAAAAATCGTAGACCGAAGTCTATATTTAAGAATAATTTTCAAAATCACATCACAGACCGTAGTCCGTGTCAACTTGTAAGCGAGCGCACCCGCTTTAACAAGTTGTTATTTGAAATCTAGTTTTAGGATGACCTTCTTTAAATTCCTTTAAAAATGTTTTGAGTAAAATATTTTGATAAATATTTGAAATGTTTGAGAAACAATACATTTTAAAATTCTTTTAATAAAAAAATTTCAAATCCTTTGGATTTCCATAAATAAATCATATTTTTCTCTAATATTTTCTTGGTTTTCATTTCAGGACTGTTTGTTTACAAAAGTTATGCAATTTTACTATCCCCTTATTCATAACCTAAAAATTTAATAATTGTCCACATATCAATTATTTTTATATAAAGGAAAATTGCATAGTTTTTTACATGCTATCAAGCAACCTGAAATCAAACTATTTTATAAAATCAATCATAGGAGGTTGGTCATCCATAAATTTTTTTTAACACATCCGTATAAATATTTTTCCAACATTTTTAATATAGATTTCCTTATCTAAAAGACATCAAAACTCTTTGAACATCATTTCAAAACATATGGACTATGTCCAAACCATCATGTACTATTTAGTTATCTTGAACTAATAAAACAAATCTTTTTCGACATTGTTTATCGTGAGTTATTATAAAAATAACTCAAAACTCATTTACAAACAATATTTTGTGAAAAAGGTTAAAATTCCCTTTTTCTTATAAAATACTGTTAAAACAATATCATATAAAACTTGCTTGCTTAAAAGCAAATCCTTAAAACCATCGATATCAAACATGAAATCCTTAAAAAAAAACATTAACATGGAGAACTTGCTTACTCATGAGCAAAATTTCTCAATTCCATTAACATGAAGCATTCCCATCCTTGGTAACACTTAGGATTGTTGGTTCCGACTTAATGGCAATTACCCAAGAGGGGAGGGGTGAATTGGGTATTTAAAAATTTTCAACTTAAACAGAAACTTTACCCCGGATTAATCTAGTCTCCTTTATGAAGAAACAAAAAGAAAGCAATAGTGTAGAGAGCAGAAACAAAACTCAACACACAAGATTTTATAGTGGTTCGGGCAACCTCCCTACTCCACTCTTCTGAGCTCACACCTCTTGTGACTTGGGTTCCACTATGTATTTCACAAAATACAACTAGAGCCACTGCTCTCTTCTAGGTTCCAGCTCTAAGGGGCATCAACAATTCACAGCATAAGTAGGTGACGAGTTCCACTCCAGTCACACACTACTTTGCTAACACTTGATCTTAGTTACCCAAACTAAATCAAGTTCAATACAACGAAAAATAATAAAAGAAGGTTTCTATATGTTACTGTTGTGTAGAAGCAGATTTGGCGCAGAGAAGAACTTGTATAACAATGATAATAATTCAGCAAGTAGCTCTTGGCAGTTTGGAAGCAAAGTTCTTCTTTTAGATGTTGGCTTGATCACTTTAAGCTCTTAAAGATGGGAGTTATGCTCACTTAATAAATTCTCAGCTACCCTCCTCGTTCATATTGAATGCCTTTTATAATTGTGGAGGGAATCCGAAGGTTTGGAGGTAGGTGGCGCGCATTTAATGCGTCAATGTTCGAAAATTTTCCGATCGTAGCGACCCAAGTCGCAGGTGGAGTCGACTTCGGGTGCGACTTCGCCCAAGTCGCAGATGGAGTCGACTTTGGGTGTGGCTTCGCCTGTTCACAACTTCTTCAATTTCCAATCTGGGTCGACTTGGTCCTCGACTTGACCCAAGTCGCAGGTGAAGTCGACTTCGGGTGCGACTTTACTTCTTCAGCTTGCTAGTTGAACTTGAAATCTTCAGAGATGACTTTGATTACTTGATTTTCTTCATATTGATTATTCTCCGTTGATTTATATCTCTTTGGAACACTGTGTGATCATTTATATAGAGAACCTTTGGATTTCTTTTCTTGAGTTATTGAGTACTTGAATCTTGGAATCATTTTCTTGAGTTCTTGAGTACTTGAATCTTGGAATCATTTTCTTGCTTGAATTTCTTCATGTTTGGTTGTTCTTCCTTTAAGACCCTTTATAATTCTTCTATCTTAAACATATTTGACTCCATGTCTCGAGTCTTGAGTCTTTGAGTATTGGAGTGCATAAGAGAGGTCCAAATGTATGATCTTGATTCTCCTTGAGAAATATGCAGATTTGCTTTGGTCTTCACTTGATCCTCATTTGATTTTCATTTGAGTGTTTGAGTTGCCTTTGACCTTCATTTTCTCTTGAATCTCTTGAATCTATCATTGAGTTATCTTGATCTGCATGTTTCCGTATTGAAGTCGGAGTCGGAGTCGACTTGATCTACGACTTCACCCAAGTCGCATGCAGAGTCGACTTGGGATGCGACTTCGGCAGCTCTCGTTCTCAATTTCAACTCTGGATAGAAATGACGAGTCGAAGTCGATGCTGGAGTCGACTTGGTCTGCGACTTCACCCAAGTCGCATGCGAAGTCGACTTAATCTGCGACTTCACCCAAGTCGCATGCGGAGTCGACTTGGGATGCGACTTCGGCAGCTCTCGTTCTCGTTTTCAACTCTGGACAGAAATGACAAGTCGAAGTCGATGCTGGAGTCGACTTGGTCGGCGACTTCACCCAAGTCGCATGCGGAGTCGACTTCGTTTGCGACTTCGGCAGCTTGCTCCTTGATTTCAACTCTGGACGAAAATGACGGGTTGAAGTCGCTGCTGGAGTCGACTTGGGGATCGACTTGGCCTAAGTCGATGCCTGAGTGGACTTGGAAATCAACTTGTCTTGCCATGCTTCATTTTCTTCATGTTTACAACCTTTAATCATTTCCACAAACATGTTAGTAGTCAAAACTTAGTCAAATTGATTTGTTAATCATCAAAACATAGACTTGGCCTATTTTTCACATATTTCCAACAATCTCCTCCTTTTCGATGATTGATAAAACTGAATTGAGTGTATACCTTTCAATGTCTTTGAAACATGCTAGTTTTGCATTTTGAAGTTTTATCATACATATCTCACTTTCAGTAAATCAAGTTAAAAACATTCATGCAAACATTTAAGGCCTAAAAGCATTTAAATCCGATACTACTCAAATCCTAATCTCTTCTCCCCCTTTTTGTCAATTGATCAAAAATAGAGATGGAATGGGGTAAACTTTTGAGAATGACGGGGTTGCTCGTCCTGAACTTGTGCTCCCCCTCTGCTTGTGCTTATCTAAGTTAATTCAAGCATTCCCATATTATTTTTAATTTTATAAAATGGTTCTTTTGCTAGAGGTTTGGTGAATATATCTGCAATTTGATCTTCTGTTCTTGCATATTCCAAACATATGTCAAGATTTTCTACATGTTCTCTAATAAAATGATATCTAAGATCTATATGCTTAGTCCTAGAATGCAATACTGGATTTTTAGTTAAACATATGACACTTGTATTATCACATCTAATAGGTATATCTTTAAAATCCATGCCGTAGTTCCTAAGTTGTTATTTCATCCAAAGCAGTTGGGCACAACAGCTCCCTGCGGTAATGTATTTGGCTTCTGCCGTAGATAGAGCAACACTAGTTTGTTTTCTTGAAAACCATGAAACCATCATGTTTCCAAGAAAATGACATGTTTCACTAGTGCTTTTTCTATCTACCTTGTAACCGGCAAAGTCCGCATCCGAGTAGCCGATTAGATCAAAATTAGAGCCCTTTGGATACCAAAGTCCTATGTTGGTAGTATCTACTAAATATCTGAAAATTCTTTCTACAGCTACCAAGTGTGATTCTTTTGGACATGATTAAAATCTAGAGTACATATACACACTAAAAAATATATCAGGCCTAGAAGCAGTAAAATACAATAAAGAACCTATCATGCTTCTATATAATTTTAAATCAATTGTTTTGCTTTTTCATCTTTGTCAATTTTAATTGTTGAGCTCATAGGCGTGTTTGCCCCTTTACTGTTTTCCATGCCAAACTTGTTCAACATTTCTTTGATATACTTGGACTGGTTGATGAAAATTCCTTCATTTAGCTGCTTGATTTGTAGTCCAAGAAAGAAATTCAGCTCCCCCATCATACTCGTCTCAAATTCTTTCTGCATAAGCTCAGAAAATTCTTGACAAAGAATCTCATTAGTAGTACCAAAAATAATGTCATCTACATAAATTTGAATAATCAAGATATCTCTTTCTTTATACTTGATAAATAAAGTGGTGTCTACCTTTCCCTTTTAGAAGTCATGATCAATCAAAAATTTGCTCAATCTCTCATACCAAGCCCTTGGAGCTTGTTTTAATCCATATAATGTTTTGGTTAACTTGTATACAAATTTATATTGATCTTTCTCCTCAAATCCAGGTGGTTGTTCAACATACACCTCTTCATTTATATAACCATTCAGAAATGCACTTTTAACATCCATTTGAAACAATTTAAAGTTCATGTGAGATGCAAAAGCTAGTAGTATACGAATAGCTTCTAGTCTAGCAACCAGAGCATAGGATTCCTCAAAGTCTATTCCTTCTTTTTGTGAGTATCCTTTTGCCACAAGTCTAGCTTTGTTTCTCACTACAAGTCCACTTTCATCTAATTTGTTCCTAAAGACCCATTTTGTGTCAATGACAATGCAGTCCTTTAGTCTTGGAACAAGATGCCAAACTTGGTTTCTTTCAAATTGATTTAGCTCTTCTTGCATTGCTATGATCCAGTTTTTATCATCAAGAGCTTGATCAATAGTGGTTGGTTCAATCTTGGATACAAAGGCGTATTGTCCACAAATATTTTGTTTTGACCTTCTAGTTTTTACACCTTTATACACATTCCTTATAACTTGCTCAATTGGATAGGCATGTTTGAACTTTAAATTAGTTGGAGGTTTATAGGAATTATTACCTTCACTTACCCTTTCCTTCATGGAATCTTCTTGCTTTTTCACATACATTTTTTCAAGGCTACTTGTTATATCATCTGCATCACTTAAATCATCTTTTCTTTCGGAGCATGGGTTACATTCATCAAAAACAACATGTATTGACTCTTCTACAACTTGGTTTTTTTGTTGTAGACTCTATATGCTTTGCTATTTGATGAGTAACCAAGGAATATTGCCTCATCACTTTTAGCATCCCATTTTCCCAAGTTGGTTTTACCATTGTTCAAAACATAGCATGTGCATTCAAAAGCATGAAAATAAGAAATATTTGATTTTCTACCTTTCCATAGCTCTTATGGGGTCTTTTTCAAGATTGCTCTAATGGTAACTCGGTTCAACACATGACAAACTGTACTTACAGCTTCACCCTAAAATTTCTTGGATAATTTACTCTCATTTAGCATTGTTCTAGCCATCTCTTGTATAGTTCTATTTTTCCTTTCAACTACTCCATTTTGTTGTGGAGTTCTTGGTGCGGAAAATGTGTGATGAATTTCTTTTTCATTACATAGTTCTATGAATCGTTTGTTTTCAAATTCACCACCATGATCACTTCTAATAGTCATAATAGTACTTTGTTTTTCATTTTGCACCAAGTTTACAAAAGTTGTAAACATAGAGAAGACTTCATCTTTGCTAGCTAAGAGAATTACCCATGTGAATCTTGAAAAATCATCAACTATTACAAACACATATTTCTTTCCACCAATGGTTAAAATGTCGGATGGCCCATATAAATCCATGTGTAGCAATTCAAGTGACCTAGTGGTGAAAATTTCCTTTTTGGTAGAGAAAGACATTTTAGGTTGTTTTGACAATTGACATGTCTTGCAAATTTTATCTTTGTCATATTTCAATTTAGGCAAACCTTCTACCAAATTCTTTTTCCATAGGGTTTTAATGTTTGACATGTTTACATGTCCAAGCCTCTTATGCCAAACCCATGGATCATTTTCAATGGTCATTAGACATTGACCATCTAGTTCATCAAGTGAAACCAAATATACATTTCCATGTCTTTTTCCGCTAAATATGATATGTTCTCCATCAAATACATTACATATAGATGATTCAAACACAACCTTGTACCCTTTGTCACATAATTGACTAATGCTCATTAAATTGTGCTTGAGTCCTTCAACAAATAATACATCTTCCATACATGCATTTGAAACACTATAAATATTTCCTTTACCTTTGATTTTACCTTTCTCATTATTTCCAAAGGCAACAGTTCCATCGTTGCAAGACTTGAGTTTATAAAATAAACTTCTTTCTCCAGTCATATGCCTTGAGCAACCACTATCCATAAACCAAACGTTGCTCGCCTTTGCCTTGAAACATATCTGAATGAACAAATAAATCTTATCTCTTTGCTACCCATTTTATGGGTCCATTTGCGTTAGTAAATTGATTTAATCTTTGTTGTTCTATCTTTGAAAGTCCAAATCTTGTGTTTCTTGGAACCTAAACTAATTTTGCACCATGGTCATACAGTTTCTTAAAATTACATTTATAGACTTTATGACCCATCTTATTGCAAAAATTGCAAGTCATTGGTAATCTAGGAGTAGGCCTCCAAGTATGTAATAGTTCAAAAGTTGGCCTTCTAGTCCATATACAATGTTTCCCTTTGAGTCTGTAAATAGGTGCAGTTTTGGTTTGATTTTTCCAAAGTATTGGCACATTCGATTTGCCACTTTCTCTTTGCTCAAATGTGGAGTATCCAAGACCTCTTTTATTTGTTTGAGAGGTAATGTCCAGAAATATTTTTACATTTTCACCTGAATTAGAGAATTTAGCTAATGATTCATTTAAGGATTCATTTTCCTTTTTCAATTTCTCCATTTCTTTCAAAAGCACATCATTTTCTTATTTCAGTTTTGTTGCTTTTTCTGCTAGTTTTTCATTTATAAAGATAATGGAGTTACATTGTTGTCTCTTTAATGATAACTTATTTCCTAGCTTTTTGATTTTCTCATATAATGAATCATATGCATGTTGTAATTCTTCCAATTCAGCACATTTGAGACATTTTTGAAAAGAAGAATAAGTAGATTGAGAATGACAAAGTTTGGAAGTTACCTCTTCATTACTTGTGCACTTTGTTGAGGTGGTTTGTTCTTCCAAAACTTCCGTTGTGTCCAAATACAACAAATTTTCTTCTTGCTCAATCCACGCCATGCAGCATATTCTTGCACAATTTGCTGCTTCAAAATCGTCGGTTGAGGAGCTACTTGTTGATGAAGTTTCTTCATTCACGTACATTCCTCTTCCCTTTGGTCTTTGGAATTTTCTGCTTTCATATCTTTCCTTCCTTTCTTGATAATCCTTTGATTTCTCTTCTGGTGTAGGACATTGAGCTTGCATATGTTCCATGCCGCCGCATCTATAGCACTTTGTAGCCTCCTCCTTCTTCTCTTTTTGTAGTCTCTCTTGGAGATCCTTGAAGTTCTTTTCTTTTCTCACAAACTTTTTAAATTTGTGAGTAAGTAGAGCAATGTCTTCATCGTCATTGTGAGATGAGAAGGTGGACTCATCCGAGTTATGGGTGACTCTTAGTGCAATTGCTCTCTTTTCTTTGTGGTGATCTTCATTTCTTTTCTTGATTAGCTCATGTGATATTAATAAGCTAAAAAGGTCTTCTAGCTTCAATGTATTGAGGTCATTGGCTTCTTCTATCACAGTAATCTTTGGAGTCCAAGATTCCGGTAGAGCACTTAGGATCTTCATGACCTGTTCAGATTCGGAGATAGTTTTTCCAAGACCTTTCAAAGCATTAGTAATTTTAGAGAATCTAGCAAATATTTCAGAGATATTTTCTGTTTCTAGCATTTTAAAGCTTTCCAACTCTCCAATCAAAATATTCCTCCTTGTCCCTTGGACTTAAGAAGTTCCTTCATAGATAGATGTTAAAGTATCCCATATTTCTTTTGCAGTTAGACAAGAGGATATTCTATCATATTCGGAAGTGGTAAGAGCAGAAAACAGTGAGTTCATAGTTTTAGCGTTGCTCTTAACAGTTCTTACTTCCTCTTCGGTCCATTTGGAAGCTCTTTCATCAATAGGCAAGGTTACACCATCTTGGATTGTAATCCAAGAGTCCATATCTATAGCCATGATGAGTTGTTTCATACGTAGCTTCCAATAACCGAAATTGTTCCCATCAAACAATGGTGGCTTTGTAAAGGATTCGCCTTCGGCAAATGTGGAACGGAAGTGGATTGGGATGCCATATCAAAAGATCTCTTTGGTATAACTCAAAGACCGGCTCTGATACCACTTGTTGGTCCCGAGTTAATGACAATTACCCAAGATGGGAGGGGTGAATTGGGTATTTAAAAATTTTCAACTTAAACAAAAACTTTACCCTGGATTAATATAGTTCCCTTTATGAAGAAATAAAAAGAAAGCAATAGTGTAGAAAGCAGAAACAAAAATCAACACATAAGATTTTATAATGGTTCGGGCAACCTCCCTACTCCACTCTTCCAAGCTCACACCCCTTGTGACTTGGGTTCCACTATGTATTTCACAAAATATAACTAGAGCCACTGCTCTCTTCTAGATTCCAGCTCTAGGAGGCATCAACAATTCACAGCATAAGTAGGTGACGAGTTCCACTCCAGTCACACACTACTTTGCTTACACTTGATCTTAGTTACCCAAACTAAATCAAGTTCAATACAACAAGAAATAACAAAAGAAGGTTTCTACACGTTACTGTTGTGTAGAAGCAGATTTGGTGCAAAGAAGAACTTGTACAGCAATGATAATAATTCAGCAAGTAGCTCTTGGCAGTTTGGAAGCAAAGTTCTTCTTCTAGATGTTGGCTTGATCACTTTAAGCTCTTAAAGATGGGAGTTATGCTCACTTAATAAATTCTCAGCTACCCTCCTCGTTCATATTGAATGCCGTTTATAATTGTGGAGGGAATCTGAACATTTGGAGGTAGGTGGCACACATTTAATGCGCTAACGTTCGAAATTTTTCCGACCGTTGCGACCTAAGTCGCAGGTGGAGTCAACTTCGGGTGCGACTTCGCCCAAGTCGCAGATGGAGTTAACTTCGGGTGCGACTTCGCCTGTTCGTAACTTCTTCAAGTTCCAGTCTGGGTCGACTTGGTCCTCGACTTGACCCAAGCGCAGGTGACATCGACTTCGGTTGCGACTTCACTTCTTCAGCTTGCTAGTTGAACTTGAAATCTTCAGAGATGACTTTGATTACTTGATTTTCTTCATATTGATTGTTCTCCCTTGATTTATATCTCTTTGGAACATTGTGTGATCATTTACATAGAGAACGTTTGGATTTCTTTTCTTGAGTTCTTGAGTACTTGAATCTTGGAATCATTTTCTTGCTTGAATTTCTTCATGTTTGTTTGTTCTTCCTTTAAGACTCATTATAATTCTTCTATCGTAAACACATTTGACTCCATGTCTGGAGTCTTGAGTCTTTGAGTATTGGAGTGCATAAGAGAGGTCCAAATGTATGATCTTGATTCTCCTTGAGAAATATGCAAATTTGCTTTGGTCTTCACTTGATCCTCATTTGATTTTCATTTGAGTGTTTGAGTTGCCTTTGACCTTCATTTTCTCTTGAATCTCTTGAATCTATCATTGAGTTATCTTGATCTGCATGTTTCCGTATTGAAGTCGAAGTCGTAGTCGACTTGATCTACGAATTCACCCAAGTCGCATGCAGAGTCGACTTGGGATGCGACTTCGACAGCTCTCGTTCTCGATTTCAACTCTGGATAAAAATGACGAGTCGAAGTCGATGCTGGAGTCGACTTGGTTTACGACTTCACCCACGTTGCATGCGGAGTCGACTTCGTTTACGACTTTCGGCAACTCTGCTCCTTGATTTCAACTATGGACGAAAATGACGGGTTGAAGTCGCTGCTGGAGTCGACTTGGGGATCGACTTGGCCTAAGTCGATGCCTGAGTTGACTTGAAAATCGACTTATCTTGCCATGCTTCACTTTCTTCATGTTTACAACCTTTAATCATCTTCACAAACATGTTAGTAATCAAAACTTACTCAAATTGATTTGTTAATCATCAAAACATAGACCTCGCCTATTTTCCACATATTTCCAACAAGGATAAATTATTTATCTTAAGAAGTATCGCTTTCTTCTTCCCATGAAGCAAACCTTAAGACTTTCCATTAAAGTCATCATTTTTCAAAACTTATGGCTTTGCATTAAATCCGTCATATTCAAAACTTGTGCTTGCCCATTCGTTAAAACATAAACATAAACATAGACAATTCAATCATATCAATCACATAGAAAGAAAACGACATTTTAGAAAGTTTGCTTGCTTACCTGAGATCCCCATAATCCCTTTTTCCTTCCATTCTGTTCCTTGCCTACATGAAAATAATATGATTTTTCATATATTTCTTCTCCTTGCATTCTATTTAGTTTTTCAACCCATTTTATTCACATATATCATTTATTCAACTTCTCAAGTCACTATGCATACATTTAGCATATACGTGCACATTGTTACACATTCATCGGCTTATCACATAACATATATGACCCCATAAATAGGGTATCCATTCAATCATACAAAATTCATCCATTAACTATCATACATAGGTTCATTAACCTTCATTAACCATTTTTCACACTCTTTTCAAAATATACGCAACGGTGCTCGCTTTAAGCACCCGTTATCGCCTTATGCTTCATAAATCAATTCTAAAATTGAAAATTAATCTCATTAAGTGCTAAAAATATGTATATTCATAAAATATATCATATTTTCATACATTTTTACACAAAAAAAAATTCTACATGTCATTTATCATCCTTGCATGTCCATTCCTTCACATATGCCCTTTGGCAACATATACATAAGATATTTCATAATCTTTTCTAAGTTAGAGGTTTAATCTATATTTTAGTGGGTTAATTAAACTTAATTACTTCTGAATTTGGGGTATTTTTATGGGGTTTAAATCCACTTTCCATAGGTTTCCAAAACAGCTAGTTTGGAACCCATTTTTCACCCGTTTAACGTGTCTTTTGACACATAACCTTAGGCAATTATATAAATCCAAAATTTCAGCATATAATCCCACTTTTATTAATAAATATTTAAGGATTTAACAAATATATCAATTTGGATCATTTGTACATAGGTTTCATATTTCTTTTTAATTTTTTTCTCAAACTATCCATATATGCTAAAATCAGGCGTACTGAAATATCAAAATCTTGAATTAATATCAAATCAAGTATTTTTTATCTGAAATTTCTGTAATACCTTAATAACTAAATTAATTAACCAAATTAAATATTTCCAGTATAAAAAATTAATCATTTATATTTATTTTGGCCTTTTTACCTTGCTGGACAGCAACATCCATTTTCAATCAGCCTTAATCACGTAAATTATTGGGTATATTTATACCCATAAAAACCTAATTTTTAATTTTTTATTGTCATCCTAAATATGTCTTACATATCTTATAAACTTTTTACCTCAAAATTATTAGTATAAAAATTATTAAAAATCCTTTTCTACAGCTGATCTTGTCACTCGTTTTATCCTGTTTAGGTGAATATTATCGGATTTTTAATTTACAAATTTATTATCCTTTTAAGCTGAAATTTTTTTTTTTCATTAATAACCCTATCATGATTCGTCCCAAAAATTATCATGGTAAAATTCATCCATTTACTATTCCGTCCATAATTTAATTTATAACATGATATATCATTCAAAACTTCACTTTTCATCATCTAAATCATGGAATTTCATGCATGCACGCTAATTCTCATTCCATATTCATTCAAAAACACGTTGAATCATCAATTTAAAGCATGTTTAAACATCCATTTCATATTTAGAACTTTGGAGTTCAAGAACTCAAGATAACCAATTCCAAACAACACATATACTTGAACTTGAGGGGATTCAATCCAAAATTGAAAGGCTTACTTTCCTCCACTTCTCCTCTTTCTTTCTTCCTCTTTTTCCCTTGAATTTCCCTTGGTTTTCCTCTGCTAGGCACGTTCAAGGGGCTGGGAGTCAGAAAATTTTGCTTTCTTGCTAAGCAAGAAAACCCCTTCGATGTTCACACACCTTCTCTCTCTCATGTGAACGTGTACGCCTTTGGGGAGCTGGATTTTCTCCAGCTGTGGGCCCCACTTTGGAGCCATTTTCCATAGCCAATTAATGAATACTTATCCCCTTAATGAGCTGGATAATTATTATCCATATAATTTATTTTTTTCACATTTTCTTAATTGCAAAAATCTGCATGCATCAAGACCGTCCAAATTGTCCAACCCTTGCTCGTCACTTGCTGCCCATTTTCATCATTTTTTAAAATCCCAAAATGTGGGAAATTTATACACCTAATAATCCCTTAACTCATGTATAAATTCGGTGTTAAAAAAATTAATAAAAGTCATTACAGCAACATCAAACATGGGACGTCCACATGTGTAAACAAGCTGTCTATTTTTTCCACCTTCAATGGCAGCTACTGTTCACGAATTTTCTTAAATTTTTTCACATAATTAAATGCTTATTTATACATCCCTTAACACTTGGCATGATTATCCAAGAATTTTCATATTTTTCAGAATTTTTAAATCAATTTCTAGCTCACATGGAGCCATGGACGTCCAAGCTAGCTAAGGTAGGATTTTTGATTTTTGTAGCTAGAAAAATCCTCCTTAAATCCGTATATTGGATTCCTATGATCATGCTATATCTTTTACCGATTTTTTTTATTTTTTTTTTCAAAAATTGCTCAAAAATCCACATAATCAAAGTTGTAACAAACTTTGACTTTGCATTAAAGTCATGTCCCCTCTCTTGAGACAAGTCAATCCACTTACTTGCTCTCCAAGAAAGCCATTTCTCATGATAATTATCTTAATCCATTCCATTCATCTCTTAGAATTTATAATTTTATTTCAACGTTTCAAATTTCATCTCAAACCGACATTTCTACGTCAAGTTATGACAACTTGAATTTATCTTTTGAATTTGGGAATAAAAATAATTAATTATCACCCTAATCCCATCATTATTACCTTAATCTAATCCATTCATAAGATTGAGTCCACCGTCGTGAGCTTACCTTTCAAATTTCATCAAAATCCGCCTTGTAGGCGTCAAGTTATGAATTTTCCATCATTTTTCACCTTAATTTCATAATTACACTTTAATCTTCATAAATTAAATCATGATAATTATACTAAAAATTCATACCACATTAGCATGTTTTAATCCTCATTATGCCTCTCGGGTCATACCAACTCATTTTAGGCTCCAGCGATTAAATTTTTAATCACCATTCTTAATTAAACTCTAATTGCAACATATCACAAAATCCTAAAATCATCCAAAAACTCCATTTAATCATATATAAGTCACATGTACATGTTCAATGCACACATTGAATCTTACTTAGGCTAGGGTTTTACA
This sequence comes from Annona cherimola, assembly GCA_030490835.1. Lineage (NCBI taxonomy): Eukaryota > Viridiplantae > Streptophyta > Magnoliopsida > Magnoliales > Annonaceae > Annona > Annona cherimola. The sequence continues at coordinate 49,297,403 of CM059977.1, read as the reverse complement.
TATCTGTAATCAATACACAGCCTCAAACTTCTATCCTTTTTCCTTACAAATAATACAGGAGCTCCCCAGGGTGATACACTGGGTCTGATAAAACCTTTGTCTAATTGCTCCTGTATCTAAGTCCTCAACTCATTCATTTCAGTTGGTGCCATTCTATTTGGAGTTTTGGATATTGGAGCTGTACCTAGTATAATGTCTATGGTCATATCCATTTCTCTTTGTGGAGGTAATGTGGTTAATTCCTTTGGAAATATATCAGGAAATTCTCAAACCACCAGGATTTGATTTATTTCTACCTCCATACCTTTCTTCTCATTAACTAATACAAGATAAGCTAGGCACCTTTGGCGGATCATCTTGATCGTTTTCATGGACGATATCAATATCGTCAAATGTTCAGGTTGTCTTAACTTTCTAATTGCTATTTCTTTTTCTGGGGCCTCTTCAAATTGCACCTTCTTATTCTTGCAATCAATCATAGCTCCCCATTGACTCAGCCAATCCATACCCAATATCACATCAAATTCTGTCATACGTAATAGGATCAAGTTGGCTTCTAAAATCAACGACCATATCCTAATAGGACATGCATTGCATACTTAGCTAGTGCTAGCTAACCTATAAACAAGGGATTCTACGTGGATTATCTCATTGGTTTCCTCTACTGGTAGTGCATGGGTGGCTACATATTAGCATGCTATGAATGAGTAACTAGCACTTGAATCAAACAAAGCAACTGCCTAATTTCCTAAAATGTAAACCATACCTGTGACCACCTTTTCTTCTTGCTCTTCAAACTCTGTTTGAGTCAAGGCATGCACATGTATTGGATTTGTGGTAGTTCCCTGCTTATATGTTGCTCCGGGTATCCTGAGTTGTGCGGGTCTTCAACGTCCTTGTGACGTTTGTGCCTTATTCGGATAGTTCGGAGCGATATGTCCTGTTTGGTCACAAATGTAACATTTAATGACCCTTTCTTCTCCTGTCCGACATTCTTTGTCTACATGGCTTGCTTACCCACATTTATAACACCGATTCGAGCCTTCCAAGCACTCGCTTGTATGTCGCTTTTGACATTTGCTGCATAGATACGAGATTTTCTTCTTTGGTGATCCTTTTCTTCTCCTCACATTTTCTTTCCTGATTCAGCTTCCTTAGTACCAAGACTAAACATCCTTAACCCAAGTCTTAATTCTTGTGTTCTCATTGCCTCAATTTCTAATGCTCTTGCCCTCTCAAGACTCGAATCATAATCCTCGATTAGTAGAGGGGCAAGGCTTTCTCGAAGGTATGGCCTTAGTCCTTGTTAGAATCTTTGTGCCTTATTTTTTGGCACATTGGCGACCTAAGTCACATACCTTACTAAGGCATTGAATTTCGTGGCATATTCTATGACAGACATTCTCCCTTGATAAAGTTTTTAAAATTCTATCACCTTCTGACTTTGTAAACCAACGGGGAGATATTCCTTATTAAATTCCTCAACAAAAGTCTGCCAAGGTACCTCTTCTGGTCGTGACATCGTGACCAGCATTGTTTTCCACCATTCGTGTGCGTCTTTAATTCACAAATGTGTGGCGCACAATACTTTTCACCGATCATTACACAGAGATATTTTGAATAATTTCTTGATCTCTATGATCCATTGTTCAGCCTATACTAGGTCAAGTTTTCTTGAAAATTTTAGGGGTCGCTAGGCTAGGAATGCATTAATTGCTCATTTATCAGCTTCCATTAACTGATTTTCATCTCCTCTTAGTACTATCGTGGGAGTCGGGCCAGCCATCGGAATAGGTATCTCTCTTTTAGTACTGCCCAACTGGGCCTGCTGGGTTCTTTCCCATAAACCCTGAATAATATTTGTAGTCTGTGCTGCCCATGCATGAATAGCTTACTGCATTGCTTCCTTTACCGCTACAGCTACCCTTTCCTCTGTGAGTCGAGCCTGTCTTGACTCATGTTCTTCTTCTACATTCCTTTCTAGGCTTTTATCTTCTCGTCTTTAACGAGTTCTTGGACTTTCTCTATTTAATTATGGTCCATGTCTCTTAGGTCTGCCACTAGTCTCACCAACCTCGTGTTGGCTGGTGACTTCTGTAGCAACTTCTTTTCCTTTATTCATTCTCATTCCCGACCTTGTTTTCACCATGATGTTTTCTGAATATATAGAAGCAAATAATCTTTCATTCATAATTAATGTTAGATCATCATATATATTTCATCATCACATAATTAATAGATAATTCACACAATCACAATCATATAATATCATCCATCATCATAAACATTCACAGCCATTCATTTGTTTCATATTATTCACATCAATAAACATCCATCCATAAACCATAGTTTTTAACATGACAAAGCATTTTACACATATCACACTCGTATATACATCACATTTGTATGCACATTCCATCATATCAAAGTGTCATCATTTCATAATTATACATATTCAAGTTTATAAAAATAAAAAAATTCATCATCTATTAGATCCCCTCCTTAAGTAGCAATAACGCCTATGCCTAGGTGACATCTGGGTAGATTCCTCAGTGATAGTGCTAGTGTCTAACCAGGCCAGATTATTTTCTTCTCCACCATCATTATCATCATGGCTACTATCATCACTACTATCACTTTCATTATTTTCATCTTCTTCGTCATCGACTGGTTCAAGGTATCTTAAAGGTTTATCAAGTGCAACAAGATCACCAATCCTCTCGTCTACATGTATCAAAATTTCATCATGGTGAGGAGTAGGAATAGGTGAGTTTATGAATCCTCAAGCATGACCTTCTGCTATAAAGGGGGCCATCTCTTTCTCCGTCTGTCGTATACTTTCTCAACTCATCCCATGTCGGAATAGAATGTACCCATCTTAAAAAGACCTAGGGCGAGAAGCCAAAAGAACTTTAGCTCTAGGAGTCCGGCTGTTAGACTCCTTGTGAAACTCCGATTTTAGGACCATGTATGAAATCCTAGGGTTATAAACCTAGATAATGTATTAATCTTTATATGAAAAATATTGATGATATTTTTGCAATATATGGAATTAGAGGATTAAAGAGCTAATTATGGAATGTTAATTTGGATGAATAGTGAAACATGAATAGTAATTGTGGGATTAAGGAATATGTTAAGTTAATCACTTTGGATTAACTTAATTATAAAAGATGAAAAAGAAAGCTTCCCACTAAAAGACAAAAGTGGAATAGTGATGCTTTTTGAATTTTTTAATAATTTTCGAATTTAAGGGTGATTTTGAAGAAAAAATCATAAATTGCAATCCGGACGTCGAATTGAGGTAAAATATTTTATGGATGGCCAAAATCTTATGATGAACATGATGAGTGATCCAAGATCTATCAAAAATCATGAATTAAGGGTCAAGATTTAACATCATTTGAGGATCAAAAAGAAAATTTACATTTTCATTAAATTAGGTTTGACTTTTAATTAAACTTAATTTATTAAATAATAAAAAATTAAATGCACAAAAACCAAGGAGGTGGGGTGTGCAAGGGGAGGACTTTTGGGGCCAAAATCCAATGGCCTAAAATCATCCTCATCAAGAATCAACGGTTGAGATTTAATTAGCTTAACATAATTAATTTTAATAAATCAAAAATCATTAATAAATAGGGGCTGCTAGGGGGGCATGAGCTGCTGTATAGGGTGGCTGCACATTGCTCAAGACAAATCATGGAAATTGGAAAAAAATATTCAGAATTGAGTACCTCAAGCAAGGGGGTAAATTATAATTTTATGAAAAATGCAAAACTATAAATAGGGGTGCATGGGAACATCCAAGGCACACCCAACCAAGCTCAAGCTTGACAAATGCAAGCACTCCCACCTCCCAAATTCGTTTTTTATCCTTAGAGAGAAAGGAAAGGAAGTTAGAGAGAGAAAGTGAGAAAGGAGGAAGGATATCTTCACTGAAGGTAAGGGGATTCTTCTCAAATTTTTTTTAGATGTTAAGCGGGGTAAATTCTTGCTTAGATAATACCTAATCATAGGAAAATAATTATAGTTATGATACTTAATTAGAATTATGACAAAATATCAAAAATTTGGAAGATCATGTATAAAATGAGTAAATAATGCTCCAATATTGCTAAATGATGATTTGGGATGAATGTTTATGATAGTTATGATATTAGAATGATGATATATTGATCTCATGATATTCGGATTTAAGGATTATGCTTAAGTGAAATTATGACGAATTTTAGTATATGGAGAACAAGATTTAATTGGTCAAGTTAATGATGATAAATTCAAAATTCATGAATTTTTTCATGATATACTAAACATAAGCTATTTCATGGTATTTTTATTTTTGAAAAAATGTCAATTTTTGAAACCCATGAACAGTAACTTTCAACGCTGTGAACAGTAACTTGCTACAGTTATCTGCTATAGTAAATGTGAACAGTAATATGCTACAGTAATCATGAACAGTGAACAACATGATTTTGAAGAAAATTTGAGATTAATATTTGAGGATTAATACATCAACTAAGTGCTTGAGAATGAGCACAATGTGCGAAATGTGAAAAATATGTGAAAAATAATAAATTGAAGTAATAAACTTCCATATGATGTCAAATAAATGACTAATGAATGTGTTATGGTATATGTGAATGATACCTTAAAAATGGGTATTAAAAATATGGTGAAATGAATGGTATAATGCATAAGTTATGATATGATGTACAACCGACTTGGAATTCAAGTGGGTTACGAATGTTAATGGAAATGGATTGGAAAACTGAGTTGAATGCAAACAAAAGAAAGTATATGAATGCTATGTCATTCTTATATGTATAGGTAAAGGAAAATAGTTAAGCGAGACGGAAAGTTAAGTAAGCAACGTAAGCAAGCAAACCTTTTTAAAATGTGATTTTATATGATGTTATGTTGCAGCCTTGGAGTATGTTGAAATTGCTTCATTGTAACCAAATCCTTATAAAAGTATGGAGAAATGTGGAAATGGTTGCATCATGATAGCGAAAAGAAAACTTTGATTTTTAAATAATATTTGATTTTATCAAATGAATTTGAAATAAATTACTGAATATTTTGAACAGGAGATTTTAAGAAAGGCCAACTGATAAACTGATTGTATAAAATGATTTGAGTAATGGTAATGATCAAAGGATGATGTAAGCTTATCTTTATAGAAATAAACAATATGTCATGTGGACAATATATATGATATTAGAAGGGAAAATGATGTTTATATATCTTTTGTTCATTAAAACCCAGAAATTGGAAGAAAAATATTTTCAAGAAGTTTTTTGTTTTCAAAATACTAAAATATTTTCAAAATTGTTTTATCGTTTAAAAATTATTTATAACCATCTTAGCAATGTTTTCTTCAAATATTTCAAATGATTTATAAAAATGTTGTATAAATGTTTCCAAATTTATTTTAAGGTTGGCCATTCTTACAAAATATTTGTAAGTATAGAACTTGTTAACTTGGATTGTGCCCAGTTTTCAAGTTAGAAAGGGATACAGACAAGGTTTGTATTAGTTTTATGAAAATATGTTAGCATCAAGTTTTCAGAAAAGGACACAGACTGTGGTTTATGGTGTTTTATAAAATTATGCTAGCATATGAATGTGGATGAGAAGTGTGCACATGGATTATGTTGGTCCCGAGTTAATGACAATTACCCAAGAGGGGAGGGGTGAATTGGGTAATTAAAAATTTAAACTTAACAGAAACTTTACCCCAGATTAATCTAGTCCCCTTTGTGAAGAAACAAATGGAAAACAATATAGTGCAGAGAGCAGAAATAAAAATCAACAAGCAAGATTTTATAGTGGTTTTGGCAACCTTCTATACTCCACTCTTCCAAGCTCACACCCCTTATGACTTGGGTTCCACTATGTATTTCACAAATACAACTAGAGTCACTGCTCTCTTCTAGATTCCAGCTCTAGAGGGCATCAACAATTCACAACACAAGTAGGTGATGAGTTCCACTCCAATCGTACACTACTTTGCTTACACTTGATCTTAGTTACCTAAACTAAATCAAGTTCAATACAACAACTTACAAAAGAAAGTTTCTACACGTTACTGGCGTGTAAAGGAAGATTTGGCGCATAGAAGAACCTGTAAAGCAATCTGAATGATTCAACGAGCGACTCTTAGCAGTTTGAAAGCAAGGTTCTTCTTCTAGATGTTAGCTTGATCACTTAATGCTCTAGGAGATGGGAGTTATGCTCAATCAATGAATTCTCAGCTACCCCCCTCGTTCATATTGAATGCATTATATAATTTGCGAGGGAATCCGAACTTTTGGAAGTAGGTGGCGCGCATTTAATGTACCAACGTTCGAAAAATTTTCGACCGTTGCGACCCAAGTCACAGGTGGAGTCGACTTTGGGTGCGACTTCGGCTCTCTGCAACTTCTTTAAGTTCCAGTTTGGGTCGACTTGGTCCTCGACTTGACCTAAGTCACAAGTGAAGTCGACTTCGGGTGCGACTTCACTTCTTCAGCTTGCTAGTTGAACTTAAACACTTCAGAGATGACTTTGATCACTTGATTTTCTTCATATTGATTGTTCTCCTATTCATTTGTAACACTTGGAGCTTAGTATAATCATCCTACCTTGATGTCCTTTAGCTCTGTGACTTGCAAACTTTGAATCCTTCAAATCTTGAATACTTGAATCTTAGATCGCCTAATGATGTCCAAATATGTGTTCATAATCCAACATGATGGATTCATGCAACCCTGCTTGTTTTGATCCTCATTTGATCTTCATTTAAGTGTTTGAGTCGTCTTGGCCTTCATCTTCACTTTAATCTAGCATTGAGCCGACTTGATCTTCAAGTTCCGCACTGAAGTCGAAGTTGGAGTTGACTTGGTCTGCGACTTCACCCAAGTCGCATGCAGAGTCGACTTGGGGTGCGACTTCAGCAGCTTTCGTCCCCGATTTCAACTTTGGACAGAAAAACAAATTTGAAGTCGATGCCGGAGTCGACTTGGTCTGCGACTTTACCCAAGTCACATGCGGAGTCGACTTCGTTTGTGACTTCGGCAGCTTGGTTCCCCAATTTCAACTCTGGATGAAAATGATGCGTTGAAGTCGCTGTTGGAGTCGACTTGGGGATCGACTTGGCCTAAGTTGATGCCTGAGATAACTTGGAATTCGACTTGACCTGTCATGCTTCATTTGTATATCCTTTAATCATCTTCACAAACATATTAGTAACCAAAACTTACTCAAATTGATTTGTTAATCATCAAAACATAGACTTGACTTATTTTTCACATGTTCCCAACAGATTATGTACTAGGTCTACTGTAAAGGATATGCAGACCAGACGCGGTTGCAAAGAGGGCCCCCTCTACATAGGCCAAGTCGCTTGAAAAGGCGAAATGCCGGCGGTGCCCTCCCTGAAATGGGAGAAGGAACGGATAGCCGCCCAGCTAGCAGGCTATCTAATGAAAGGGTTTCTCTCCTGAGGAGGAAAAGGTGATCACTAGGTTAGTGTCACCTACCGGACAGACAGAAACATAATGCATGATACATATGCTTGTTTTTTAAAAAGGTTTTATGAAAAATGTTTTAAGTGTTGGAAATATGTGGAAAACAAGTTAAATCTATGTTTTGATGATTAACAAATCAATTTGAGTAAGTCTTGGCTACTAACATGTTTGTGGATATATTTAAGGGATATACATTTGAAGAACATGAAGCATGGAAAGCCAAGTCGTTCCCCAAGTCGACTCCAAGTTCGACTTCAAGAAGCCAAATCTGTCCAGAGTTGAAAATGGGAAAAGAACAAGTGAAGTCGCAGGCCAAGTCGACTCCACTTGCGACTTGGGAAGCCAGGTCGCAAACGAAGTCGACTCCAGCATCGACTTCAGTCGGGAAAATCACTCCAGAGCTGAATTTAGGATGGAAGAATGCCGAAGTCGCAAACGAAGTCGACTCCAGTTGCGACTTGGGCGAAGTCGCGGACGAAGTCGACCCCAAGCTCGACTTGACGTTCTCAAAGCACAAAGATGCAGTTTCAAGCTCATTCCAAGAATCAACTTAAGATCTCTCAAGACCAAATCAAGGATTCAAGCATGCTCCAAGATGAAGAAATAATCAAGTCATGAAGATCAATATGAATCAAAAGCAAGCAAGGTGCATGAATATATCATGCAAGATTCAAGTTCTCCTCAAGATTCACAAGGTTCAAGCTAATCAAAGAAAGAATCAAAGACATGCTTTTCAAGATTGACAAGATCTACAAGTATGAGGAGCCATTCTAGAATAAAATCAATTAAAGGAAAGAAGCCTAAGCAAAACAAAGCAATCTCCAAATTACTCAAGTTCATCAAAGCCAACTGACAAAGTGAAGTCGCACCCGAAGTCGACTTCACCTGCGACTTGGGTCAAGTCGATGCCCAAGTCGACCTAATCTGGAACTTGAAGTTGCGACGGAGAAGCGAAGTCGCACCCGAAGTCGACTCCATCTGCGACTTGGGCGAAGTCGCATCCGAAGTTGACTCCGCCTGCGACTTGGGTCGCAACGGTCGGAATTTATTCGAACGTTGGCGCATTAAATGCGCGCCACCTACCTTCAAACGTTCGGATTCCCTCCACAATTATAAAAGGCATTCATTGTGGACGAGGGAAGCAGCTGAGAATCATTAAGTGTGCTTAACTCCTATATTCAAGAGCTCTAAAGAGATCAAGCCATTCAAGGAGGAAGAACTTTGCTTCAAATTGCAAGAGCCCAACTTCTGAATCTTCAAGGCCAATACTACGAGTTCTTCTCTGCGCCAAATTGCTACTACACATCTGTAAAGTGTAGATTATTTTGTTATTTCATTTGTTTGTGTTGAACTTGATTTAGTTTGAGGAACTAAGATCAAGTGTAAGCAAGGTAGTGTGTAATTGGAGTGGAACTCATCACCTACTTGTGCTGTGATTTGTTGATGCCCCCTAGAGCTGGAATCTAGAAGAGAGCAGTGACTCTAATTGTATTAAGAGAATACAATAGTGGAACCCAAGTCACAAGGAGTGTGAGCTTGGAAGAGTGGAGTAGGGAGGTTGCCCGAACCACTATAAAAATCTTGTCTGCTTGATTTATATTTCTGCTCTTTACATTATATTGCTTTCTATTTCGTTCCTTCATTAAGGGGATTAGATTAATCCGGGGTAAAATTTCTGTTTAAGTTATAAATTTTTAAATACCCAATTCACCCCTCCCCTCTTGGGTTTTGCCATTAACTCGGGACCAACATTAAGGACATGAGAATGTCCTTGGAGAAAGGAAATTTTATGAAAAATGTTTTTATGTCCGTGAAAAAGAGGTTTACATGTTATGTTTGCAAGCATATGTTTTATGAAAGGTTTTATGAAAAGATTTTCTTTGAATGATAGTGATCACTTGTTAAGTGTCTACTATTGAACGAGAGAAATGCATTTAAAATAACAAAATGCTTACTTATTGAGTTTCAACTCAAGTTTTTTTTTCCAAACAATAGACAGGTAAGGACATGACATGTTGGAAAAGGAAAGGATGATATGAAGAAAGAGTGATGACATGTTGGTTTGTATGATATTAGAAAATTTTCAGAAGTTGTATGTATGAAATGATTAGAAACCTGCATTGTAGAAAAACAAGTTAGAATGTTAGAAATAATATTTGCAAAAAACAATTATGCCAAGAATATGTTTATATATGATGATATGATGTTATGTGATGAAAGAAAAGAAATTTTTTTTTGATGAGATCCAATTAAAAATCCCGCCGTGTGATTAGCGCAACAATCTTGAGTCACGTTTGCCAATCAATAAGATCCCGGAGTAAGGCTTCTAGGCAACTCAGTTCGGGGCGCCACACTCCTCTACATTTGGCCTCTGTTGATAGATACTTTGCAAATGGGGTGGAGGATACCTAGGGGCAAACCATGGAGAAACTGGTGGAAAGGGATATATGTCTTGCTGGGAGGCTAACTACCTATTCACCTCTTCTTCTGCCTTTCGTTTCCTTCCTTCATCCATTTCTTTTTTCCATTCCTCAAAACTCATGATCCTCTTCCTCTTATTGACCATTTGTTCAAATATAACTGAATTAAATATATAATAAAAATAGCACACTACAAATTATTTTGCAATACATCATCATATACCATGCATCACATCATAGTAATAACCTATACAATCATCATAAAATCATGTATATCATATTCAATCATCATACTTAGACTTTTCTGTTGGTCACGAGTTTATGGCAATTACCTAAGAGGGGAGGGGTGAATTGGTTATTTAAAATTTTTCACTTAAACAGAAATTTACCCCTGTTTGATTTAATCCTCTTTAATGAAACAAATGAAACTTACGGAAAATAATAAAGCAATAAAAACAGAAGTGTAAAGCACAGTAGTAGACAAGGTTTTTATAGTGGTTCAGGCGACCTCCCCTACTCCACTCTTCCAAGCTCACACCCCTTGTGACTTAGGTTCCATTATGTATACTCAAATACAACTAGAGCAACAATCTCTTCTAGATTCCAGCTCTAGGGGTCGTGTACAAATCATAACATAAGTAGGTGATGAGTCCCACTCAAGTCACACTATACTTTGATTTCACTTGGTTCAAAATCTCAATAATAAACCAAGTAGCAAATACAAATATTAATTCAAAAGGAAAGTCTACACTTTACAAATTGTGTAGGTAGATTCAGGTCGTGGAAGAACTTATAGAAGAAAAGATTTGAACAACATTAGAGCATGCAGCAAGTTTGAGCTTTGTTCTTCTCTTGAAAACTTATGTTGATCACTTAAAGCTTGAGATGATAGTTGTTGAATCTCAGTTAATGCTTTATCTAACCTCTAGTACATTCACTTGAATGCATATTTATAATGGTGGAGTAAAATCGAACGTTTGGAGGTAGGTGGCGTGCATTTAATGCGCCAACATTCAAATTTTTTCGGCCGTTGCGACCCAAGTCGCAGGTGGAGTCGACTTCGGGTGCGACTTTGGTCTTCAATAATGTTTCAAGTTCCTACTTTAGGTCGACTTGGTCTTGGACTTGACCCAAGTCTCAAGTGAAGTCGACTTCGGGTGCGACTTCACTTTCTGTATTTACTTGATGAACTTGGTTTCTTTGGAAATCTACTTGATATTGATCTTGTATCTGTTCTTCCTCTGATTCATTTGAACTTTGAGGCTTTGATATGTTCGATCTACACATGGAGATCTTATCTTCATGTCGTGGTTTTAAAGTACTTTGGTAATCTTGATTAGTAATACTTAGAAGTGGCCAAATGAGCTTTTCTTGATCATAACATAATCTTGAATGGCTTTATCATGTAGATTTGCTTGTCTTGGACCAAAACAATCTTCAATCTGACTCAAGTTGAATGCCTAGGTTGACTTGGGTTCCAACTTCACATGCAAAAATAATCTTCAATCTGACTCAAGTCGAATGCCTAGGTCGACTTGGGTTCCAATTTCGCTCAAGTCGCATGTGAAGTCGACTTGGGTATGCGACTTCACCATCCTAGATTCCCAATTTCAACGCTGGGAGTTGTGAGTTCACGAAGCCGATGCTGAAGTCGACTTGGGTTTGCGACTTCACTCAAGTTGCTCATGAAGTCGATTTGACTCTGCGACTTTGCCTGTTCTGGATCCGAGTTTCAACGCTGGAAGTTCTGAGTCCATGAAGTCGATGATGAAGTTGACTTGGGTTTGAGACTTCACTCAAGTCACTCGTGAAGTCGACTTGACTCTGCGACTCCGCTTGTTCTGGATCCGAGTTTCAACGCTGGGAGTTTTGTATTATCAAAGTCGGTGCTGGAGTCGACTTGGGTCTGTGACTTCATCCAAGTCGTAGATGGAGTTGACTTGTGTGGCGCCCCGAACCGCGGCACCTAGAAACCTTATTCCAGGATAGTTTTTGATTAGCAAACGTGACTCAGGATTATTACCCTGATCACATGACAGGATTTATATATATATATATCAATAACACATGGAAAATTTTCATCATTTATCCAACATGTAATATATTTAACATATCATAGTGATAATCACAACCTGTTCAAAAAACATCATCATTGAAAAGATATTTTTTTCTATTTCAAAATTATCATCATTGTCTTTACATGCAAATTACATATACAACATTTCTATCAAAACTGCATATCATTTTTGCATGCTGCCTTCATCATTTCCTATCTGTTGTTGAAAAAACATGGGTGAGTAATAATACTCAATAAGCAAGCCATACATAATTTTTCAATCATTTTCATGCATTTCATAAAATTCAAATACAATGAATTCATAGCATTTATGACATTCCTTTAGATGCAACGCTAGTTAGGCGCCTATCCCATACATGCTCCCATCTCAGGGAGGTCGCCGCCGGCCTGGGCCTATATAAGCGACTTAGCAATAGTGAGGGGGACATCCGATCAGCTTACTACCTCAACTATGGCCTATTCCTCTTGCACATGCTCATTTACATACACATGTCGGCATGATATTTGCAAATCATAAACAATTTCATAAAAAGCATTAAATAAACAATTTAACAAAATGAACTTCAGTTCATGTAAAGCAGTTATAGGTATGACCAACCTTAAATAAATTTCATAAAGCAATTTACAAACAATTTCAATCATTTTGGAAATAATTTGCAAAAGTATAACTGGCTTGCCTTCTCAGTGAGTGTCCTCGACCTTATCTTTTTCTTTTCCTATTCAAGGAAAAAAGATATTTTATTTCTTCTATTCAAGCTGCTTCCCATGCAATGCTCTATAATATTTGGGCATTATTTCTTTATACAGATATTTTTATCCACAAATTCTTCAAAAATTTCATCCTTAAATTTAAATATTAATCTCAAATTTTTTCCAAAATCATGCTGTTTACTGTAGCAAATTACTGTTTATCCGAGATTACTGTTCATAGCAACGTGGTTACTGTTCATGGGTTCCAAAAATTGACATTTTTTTTCAAAAATAAAAAATATCATGACATAGCTTATGCTCAGTATATCATGGAAAAATTCATACATTTTAAATTTATCATTATTTACTTGGCTAAATAAATCATTTTCTCCATATACTAAAAATCAACATAAATTCACTTAAGCATAATCCTTAATTCGAAAAATCATGAAATTAATATATCATAATTCTAACATCATATTTATCATAATCATATATCCCAAATCATCATCTATCATTTTTGGAGCATTATTTACACATATCATATGCTATCTTCCCGAATGCTCTATTTTTGCTCCAAATTTTTGATGTTTTGGCATAATTCCAATTAGGCATTATATTTATACTTATTTTCTCATGATTAGGCATTATTTAAGCATGGTTTTACCCTAATTAACATCCAAAATAAATTTGGGTAGAAATCACTTACCTGAAGTGGAGATATCCCTCTTTTTCTCACACTTTTGCTCTCTAACTTTCTCCTTTTCTTCCCTGGACGTGTGGGAGGGTTTGAGAGCTGGGATTTCTCAAGTGGAGCTGGAAGAAATGATGCCTTGGATGTCCCCCCTGCTTCCCTATTTATACTTTTTGATTTTTCATCAAATTGGATTTTAGCCCCTTTGTTTGAGGTATTTAATTATAAAAATGTATTTTTTATAATTTTAAAAAATGCATTGATCCAAGAGAAGATACCCTATGTCTGCTCCAGCCCACCCTATGCAGCCTTATTTTTTATTTATTTTTTTATTTTTAAAATTATTTAATTTAAGTTAAATAAATCCTAACCGTTGATTTTGGATGATGATGATCATGGACCATTGATTTGGTCAAATTTTCCTAACCACCCCTGCCACGCCCTACTGCAAATGCTCTTTTAATTAATTTTTTATTTTTTAATTATTTATTTAAATAAAAAGTCAAAAGTAACATTAATGTAAAAGATAATTTACTTCTTGATCACCATTTAACGTTTCATCTTGACCCTTGATTTGTGATTTTCATTACATCTTAACCTATTCATCATGTTCATCATGAATTTTTAACCATCCATAAAAAGTTTCATCAAAGTCTGACGCCCGGATTGCAAATTATGAATTTTTCTTTATTTTTCCACTAAAATCCAAATTTGTATTAAAATATCAAAAAGAATTGTTATTTCGTCCTGTAGTGATTAAATCTCCTTTTTTGTCTTTCTATGATTAGGTTAATCTAAGTGATTAACTCTTAATCACGTGTCTTAATCCTTAGTTTCTATTCATGTGGGTTAAATTCTTAATTGCATTATTTTAACTTCCAATACATATATTCATAAATATAATTCATGAATTTTTATTTATCATAAAAATAATTACAAAAGAATCTAAGGTTTACAATTCGAAACGATACGTATATTGTCTGGGTTACACAATCCTCCCCCCTTATAATAGGTTTCGTCCCGAAACCTATCTTTCCTTGAACAATTGAGGATATTTCCTTTCGACCTCTCCTCGTAGCTCGCAAGTGGCTTCAGACTCTGAATATCGATTCCATTGTACCTTTACATACTTGATCTCTCTGTTCTGAAGCTTTTTGATCTTGAAATCCAATATTTTGATTGGCCTTTCCTCATAGTTCAAGTGTTCTTGGATTGGTAAATTTTCTGCTATCAACACATGGGTAGGATCGGAAACATATTTCCTAAGCATGGAGATGTGAAACACATTGTGGATGGCACTTAGTGCTGAAGACAGGGTTATTCTATAGGCTAGATTGCCTATCTTTTCCAAAACTTCAAAAGGCCCAACATATCTTGGGTTTAGTTTTCCCCTCTTTCCAAACCAGGTGACTCCTTTGAATGGTGTTACTTTGACAAACATGTGATCCCCAACTTGGATATTTAAATCCTTCTTTTTGCAATCGGTGTAACTCTTTTGCCTATTCTGGGCTGTGAGTATACACTAACGAATCACTTGGACTTTTTCTGTCATTCTTTTAGACAGCTTTGGAGCTAACTTCCTTTCTCCCACTTCATCCTAGTTTCGAGGAGTTTTGCATTTTTGTCCATATAAGGCTTCAAATGGGACCATTTTGTTGGTCCCGAGTTAATGGCAAATACCCAAGAGGGGAGGGGTGATTAGGTAATTAAATTTTTTAACTTAAACAGAAACTTTATCCCAGATTAATCTAGTCGCCTTTATGAAGAAACCAAATGGAAAACAATATAGTGCAGAGAGCAGAAATAAAAATCAACAAGCAATATTCAGGTAACCTCCCTACTCCACTCTTCCAAGCTCACACCTCTTGTCACTTGGGTTCCACTATTGTATCTCACAAATACAACTAGAGCCACTGCTTTCTTCTAGATTCCAGCTCTAGGGGGCATCAACAATACACAACACAAGTGGTGACGAGTTCCACTCCAATCACACACTACTTTACTTACACTTGATCTTAGTTACCCAAACTAAATCAAGTTCAATACAACAAGTAAAAATAAAAGTAAGTTTCTACACATTACTGTTGTGTAGAGACAGATTGGATCAAAGAAGAACTTGTAGCATAGGCTTAATGATTCAGCAAGCAGCTCTTGGCAGTTTGGAAGCGAAGTTCTTCTTCTATATGATGGCTTGATCACTTAATGCTCTTGAAGATGGGAGTTATGCTCAGTTAATGAATTCTCAACTACCCTCCATGATCATATTGAATGCCTTTTATAATTGTCGAGGGAATCCGAACATTTGGAAGTAGGTGGCGCACATTTAACACGCCAACATTCGAAAATTTTCCGACCGTTGCGACCCAAGTCGCAGATGGAGTCGACTTCGGGTGCGACTTCGCCTGTTCGCAACTTCTTCAAGTTCCAGTCTGGGTCGACTTGGTCCTCGACTTGACCCAAGTCGCAAGTGAAGTTGACTTCGGATGCGACTTCACTTTGTCAGCTTGCTTAATGAACTTGAAATCCTTGGAATGCCTTGCTTGCTTGAATTTTTTCATGTTTGGTTGTTCTTCCCTTGATTATATCTTTTGCAATTCAGTATAATCATCCTAGCTTGATATCCTTTTAGCTCCGTGACTTGCAAACTTTGAATCCTTGAAATCTTGAATATATGCATGAATCTTCGAGTGCCTAATGATGTCCAAATATATGTTCATAATCCATCATTATTGATTTATACAACCCTGATTGCTTTTATTCTTCATTTGAGTGTTTGAGTTGTCTTGGCCTTCATCTTCACTTGCATATAGCACTGAGTCATCTTGAAATGCATGTTTCCGTATTAAAGTCAAAGTCGGAGTCGACTTGATCTGCGACTTCACCCAAATCGCATGCGGAGTCGACTTGGGATGCAACTTCGGCAGCTCTTGTTCTCGGTTTCAACTCTGGACAGAAATGAGGAGTCAAAGTCGATGCTGGAGTCGACTTGGTCTGCGACTTCACCCAAGTCGTATGCGGAGTTGACTTCATTTGTGACTTCGACAGCTGTGCTCCTTAATTTCAACTCTGGACGAAAATGACGAGTTGAAGTCGCTGCTGGAGTCAACTTGGGGATCGACTTGGTCTAAGTCGATGCTTGAGTCGACTTGGAAATCGACTTGTCTTGTCATGCTTCATTTTTTTCATTTTTACAACCGTTAATCATCTCCACAAACATGTTAGTAATCAAAACTTACTCAAATTGATTTGTTAATCATCAAAATATAAACTTGGCTTATTTTCCACATGTTTTCAACAATTTCCCCCTTTTGATGATTGACAAAACAGATTCGAGTGTATACCTTTCAATGTCTTTAAAACACACTATTTTATCTTGTTTTGGTATTATTAGATAATCACTGGTCTTTTGCATTTTGAAGTTTAACATACATATTACATTTCCAATAAATCACAAGTTAAAACTATTCATACAATACAAGCATTCTAAAACCGAGACTCAAATCCTGATCTCTTCTCCCCCTTTTTGTCAATTTATCAAAAAAATAGAGATAGAGCGGGTTAATCTTTTGAGAAGGGCGGGGCTGCTCCCCCTGAACCTGTGCTCCCCCTCAGCTTGTGCTTATCTAAGTTAATTCAAGCATACCCATCTCATTTCTAATTTTATAAAATGATTCTTTTGCTAGAGGTTTGGTGAATATATCTGCAATTTGATCTTCTGTTCTTACATATTCCAAACATATATCATGATTTTCTACATGTTCTCTGATAAAGTGATATCTAAGGTCTATATGCTTGGTCCTAGAATGCAATACTGGATTTTTGGTTTAACATATGGTACTTGTATTATCACAGCTAATAGGTATATCTTTAAAATTCATGCCATAGTCCCTAAGTTGTTGTTTCATCCAAAGCAATTGGGCACAACAGCTCCCGGCGGCAACATATTCAGCTTCCGCCGTAGATAGAGCAACACTAGTTTGTTTTCTTGAAAACCATGAGACTAACATGTTCCCAAGAAACTGACATGTTCCACTAGTGTTTTTTCTATCTACCTTATAACTGACAAAATCCGCATCCGAGTAGCCGATTAGATCAAAATTAGAGCCCTTTGGATACCAAAGTCCTATGTTGGTAGTATCTATTAAATATATGAAAATTCTTTTTATAGCTACCAAGTGTGATTCTTTTGGACATGATTGAAATCTAGAGTACATGCAAACACTAAACAGTATATCAGGTCTATAAGCAATTAAATATAATAAAGAACCTATCATGCTTTTATATAACTTTAAATCAACTGGTTTGCCTTTCTCGTCTTTGTCAATTTTAATAGTTGAGCTCATAGGCTTGCTTGCCCATTTGTTGTTTTCCATGCCAAACTTTTTTAACATTTCTTTGATATACTTGGACTGGTTTATGAAGATCTCTTCACTTGATTGCTTAATTTGTAGTCCAAGGAAGAAATTCAGCTCCCCCATCATACTTATCTCAAATTCTTTCTGCATAAGCTCAGAAAATTCTTGACAAAGAATCTCATTAGTACCACCAAAAATATTGTCATCAACATAAATTTGAATAATCAAGATATTTTTTTCTTTGTACTTGATAAACAAAGTGGTGTCTACCTTTCCCTTTTGGAAGTCATGATCAATCAAAAATTTGCTTAATCTTTCATACCAAGCCCTTGGTGCTTGTTTTAATCCATATAATGCTTTGGTTAATTTGTATACAAATTTAGATTGATCTTTCTCCTCAAATCCAAGTGGTTGTTCAACATACACCTCTTCATTTATGTACCCATTCAAGAATGCACTTTTAACATCCATTTGAAACAACTTAAAGTTCATATGAGATACAAAAGCTAGTAAAATACGAATGACTTCTAATCTAGCAACTGGAGCATAGGATTCATCAAAGTCTATTCCTTCCTCTTGTGAGTATCCTTTTGCCACAAGTCTAGCTTTGTTTCTCACCACAAGTCTACTTTCATCTAGTTTGTTCCTAAAGACCCATTTTGTGTCAATGACAATGCAGTCCTTTGGTCTTGGAACAAGATGCCAAACTTGGTTTCTTTCAAATTGATTTAGCTCTTCTTGCATTGCTATGATCCAGTTTTCATCATCAAGAGCTTGATTAATAGTAGTTGGTTCAATCTTGGATACAAAGGCGTATTGTCCACAAATATTTTGTTTTGACCTTCTAGTTTTTACACCTTCATAGACATTCCCTATAACTTGCTCAATTGGATGGATATTTTTGAACTTTAAATCAGTTGGAGGTTTATAGGAGTTATTACCTTCACTTACACTTTCCTCTATGGATTCTTCTTACTTTTCCCCATGTAGTTTTTCAAGATTACTTGTGACATCATCTACATCACTTAAACCATCTTTTCTTTTGGAGCATGGGTTAAATTCATAAAAAACAACATGTATTGACTCTTCTACAACTTGGTTCCTTTTATTGAAGACTCTATATGCTTTGCTATTTGATGAGTAACTAAGGAATATTGCCTCATCACTTTTAGCGTCTAATTTTCCCAAGTTGGTCTTTCCATTGTTCAAAACATAACATGTGTAACCAAAAGCATGAAAATATGAAATATTTGGTTTTCTACTTTTCCACAGCTCATATGGGGTCTTTTTCAAGATTGCTCTAATGGTAACTCGGTTCAACCATGACAAGCTGTTCTTACAGCTTCACCCCAAAATTTATTGGATAATTTACTCTCATTTAGCATTGTTCTAGTCATCTCTTGTATGGTTCTATTTTTCCTTTCAACCACTCCATTTTGTTGTGGAGTTCTTGGTGCAGAAAATGTGTGGTGAATTCCTTTTTCATTACATAATTCTATGAATCGTTTATTTTCAAACTCACCACCATGATCACTTCTAATAGTCATAATAGTACTTTGCTTTTCATTTTGCACCAAGTTTACAAAAGTTGCAAACATAGAGAAGGTTTCATCTTTGCTAGCTAAGAGAATTACCCATGTGAATCTTGAAAAATCATCCACTATTACAAACACATATTTCTTTCCACCAATGGTTAAAATGTCAGATGACCCATATAGATCCATGTGTAGCAATTCAAGTGGCCTAGTGGTGGAAATCTCCTTTTTGGTAGAGAAAGACATTTCAGGCTGTTTTGACAATTGACATGTCTTGCAAATTTTATCTTTGTCATATTTCAACTTTGGCAATCCTTCTACAAAATTCTTCTTCCATAAGGTCTTTATGTTTGTCATGTTTATGTGCCTATGCCTCTTATGCCTAACCCATGGATCATTGTCAATGGTCATTAGACATTGACCATCTAGTTAATCAAGTGAAACCAAATATACATTTCCATGTCTTTTTCCGCTAAACATGATATGTTCTCCATCAAATACATTACATATAGATGATTCAAACTGTGATACCCGGACCCAAGTAAGGCTTACATATATGCATTTGGCATATATAAATGGATCATGTATGATTTAGATGAATTATGAATGATTTCCTTTGCAATATTGATGATTTATTGCAATTAGGGCAAATGATAATGAATGATCAATGAAAACCTATGTGGGTCAATGTGATTAAAGAGGCTTAATGAAGATTAGGAAATGTAAATATATTGAGGATAATTTCCTCATGTATTATGGTTTAATTAATGGAGATTTTGATGTTAATTATGGATTAGGGGTGGCAAATGCCAGAAAATGCGTAACTTGACGCCGAGAAGGCGGATTAAGATGAAAATTGAAAGGTAAGCACATAATTTTGTGTTTAATATTATGGTAATGATGGATTATGGAAATAAAGATGAAATTAGGGTGAAAATTGATCATCACCGTTCAAAAATTCAAATGGTCATAACTTGAGCTAGAAAAGTCGGATTGAGATAAAATTTGAAATGAACAGTTAAAATTATAAGATCTATGCAATGAGAGGCATGAATTAAGCTAATTATGATAAAATATAGTGATTAATGACATGATTTGAAGGTTACTGGATTAGCTCAAAGGAGCTTGAAAAGGTGGTCGTACATGTGGACGATCGAGGGGCCATATACTTATTTTTTAAAAATTTTTAAAAATATAAAATGTGTATTTTAATGACCTAGGAAGCTAGGGGGATATATGGACGTGATTTGGGCTGACTTTTGTGGCAATAAAATGCCAAAAAGTCCATGATAAGTGGACCCCACGATATGGACAGCAATGGACCATGGGAGAGAGGTGCACGGTCAAGCAGATTTTGTGATTTTTTATGATTTTTTTAATAGCTAAATTGACCCCTAATTAAGATAGCTATCTAGGGTGATTAAACACCCATTAATTAAAGTGAAATTTTGGTGGAAAATTCGTGCAAAAGTTGCTGCAAGTGGACCCCACCAAGTGGACAGCTTTATCTAAAGCTAGATAAGGCTGTGGAAAAAAATCCGAAAAAAATATTAAATGATTAAATATGTGGCTGAAAATTTTTATGAAAACTCCAGGGTAAATTTGAAAAACTTTACCCTCAATTTTGGGTCGAAATTGTAAAGGAAAAATTGAAAAAGAAATGTTTATATAAGAAGGCAGTGTACACATTCCAGATTGCTGTTAGGGAGAGAAAAAAAGAAAAAAATCAAAGGGGCAGTGGCTGGAACGATCCAAGAGATGAAGCCATGAAGACATGATGGGGATTTCAAGTGCTCAAAGGATGGATCACCAATTAATCAAGTAAGTATATGATTATTTTGATTTTATGTTTCAAATCTGGAAGTTAAGTGATGTTGTAAACTAAAATATGGACGGAATAGTAAATGATGAATTTTAGCCTGAAAAGTTTTGGGAAGAATCCTTATGGGGTAATTAAGAAATGACCAAATTTTTAGCTTAAAAGGATAAGGAATTTGCAAATGAAAAATCTGAGAAGATTAGCCCAAACAGGGTAAAACGGGTGACTGAAACTTTTACAGGATATATAATATATATTGAGAATCACAAGAAAAAAATAAAAATTAGGTTTTGATGAGTATAAATATACCCAATGATTTACGTGATTAAGGCTGACTGAAAATGGATGCTGCTGTCCAGCAGAGTAAAAATGCCAAAATAAATATATAATGTTAATATTTCATGATGAAATATTTATGAAGGTTAATTCATGTAGTTATTAAGGTGTGAAAGAAATTTCAGATAAAAAATACTTGATTTTATATTAATTCAAGATTTTGAGATTTCAGTACACCTGATTTCAGTATATGTGGATACTTGGAGAAAAAATCAAAAAGAAATATGAAACCTGTGTAGAAATAACCCAAATTGATATATATGTTAATAAACTAAATTTGGGTTAGGAAAAGTTAGATTAATTGCTGAAAATTTGGATTTATAAAACTGTTTAGGGTTATGTGTTGAGAAACACGTTAAACGTGTGAAAAATGGGTTCCAAAGTTGCTGTTTTGGAAAACTATGATTAGTGGATTTAAATCCTATAAAAATACCCTAAACAAAGTGGTAATTATGGACAATTATCATGCTGAATTAGTGACCAAATTACTGACTTGGGAGATTTTATGAAATGCCTCATATATGTGTTGCCAAATGGGCATTTGTGAAAGGATAAACATGCATAGATGATAAATAACTTATGTAATCTGATTTTATGCAAAAATGCATAAAAATATGATAAATTTTATGAATATATTTATTTTTAGGATTACATGATGTTAATCTCGAACTTTGGGATTAATTAATGAGACTTAAGGCAACAACGGGTGCTTAAAATGAGCAACGATGTGTGAAAAATGAAAAATATGTTAAAAATGATAAATGGAGGTAATGAATCTCTAAATAATGATTTAATGAAGGATTATTATGTGTATATAATTTTACCCTACATAAGGGTATTAAAAATGAATAACGTGATGTATAGGTTATGATACGTATGAACACCCGACTTGAAAGACAAGTGGGCTAAGTTAGTATAATATAAGTCCAAATGGATTTATATAGGTTGGGAAACCTAAGGAATATAAGTATTTGAAGATGATGCAAATAAATGAAATGTTATTTTCATTTATCTAGGCAAAGGCAAGGAGATGAATGGAAGAAAAGGATTATAGCGATCTCAGGTAAGCAAGCGAACCTTTTCAAATTATGGATTTTTCTCTATATGTTGAAATAATGATTTTTTCAATGCTTTTATGATTATGTTTTAATGAATGGGCAAGCACATGTTTTGAACATGACGGCTTTAATGCAAAGCCATAAGTTTTGAAAAATGTAGGCTTTAAGGAAAAGCCTCAAGGATTGCTTCATGGGAAGCAAACAGCGATTTTAAGATAAAGAATTTATCACAAATGTAGCCATGAAATGGCAATGCTTTATGTTAATAGAATTCGAGAATTTTGCTTATGAGTAAGCAAGTTCTCCATGATAATGTTTTCAAAATATTTCACATTTTATGTCGATGGTTTTTAAGAATTTGCTTTTAAGTGAGCAAGTTCTTTACGATGTTGTTTCAAAAGTATTTTATAAGAAAAAGAGAATTTTGCCCTTTTTCACAAAGCAACAAATGTAAATAAATTTTGAATTTCTCTTATAATGTTTAATGATAAATAATCATGTTATAAAAATAAAAGAGAGATTTGATTTATGAAAAAGATTTGTTTTGCTAGATCTTGATAATTAAATAATAAATGATGATTTGAACATAGTTCATATGTTTTGAAATGATATTCAAAAAGTTTTGATTTCCTTTAGATAAGGAAATCCATATTGCAAATGTTTTGAAAAATATTTATACGAGTGTTGTTAAATGGAATTTAAGGATGACCAACCTCCTATATTGATTTCATAAGATGGTTTAATTTTGTAAATTCAAAAGTTTTGAAATTCTTTTATAAGGATTTTAAGATGTATTATTTTTCAAACATTTTAAATTTTTATCAAAATATTTTACTCAAAATATTTCTAAAAGAATTTAAGGAAGGTCATCCTAAAATTTTATTTCAAATAACAACTTGTTAAAGTGGGTGCGCTCGCATACAAGTTGACACGGACTGCGGTCTGTGATGTGTTTTTAAAAATAATTTTTAAATATATAGACTTCGGTCTAAGATTTTTTGTGTGTTATGGATGCAGACAAAGGACTGTGATCCCAGTTTAAAAGGACATATGCTATCGTCTATGATTCTTTAAACCAAACGGGCTGCGGTCCGTCATAATAATGTACGGTGCACCGGTACAATAAACAGGTAGGTTGTAGAGCACGGTTGGGATGACCGGGGCCCACTCTACAAAAGGCCAAGTCGCTAAGGGATGGCAAGAGTGCCAGTGGCGCCCTCCCTGAGATGGGAGAAGGATAAATAAACAGCCGCTTGGCTAGCGTGCTGTTAAGGATTCTCTTCTAAAAGGTAGCATGATCACTTGCTAAGTGTCACTACTAGATGGAGAGAAATGTGTTTGCATACATTTTGCTTTCCAAAATCCCAAAGATTGGGATATAAAAGCATTTATACAAAAAGTTATCCTAAATTGGATTTCTATGAGCCATTATGCATAAGTTACCCTAAAAGAAAGGGTGTTTTACACAAAAGTGTAAATAACGGGAATAAAAGGAAATTTTTTTTATGCAAACACATTCATGAAAATGATTTATGTATTTTATTTGCTTTGTTTATTATAAACAAGCCCCAAGATGGGGATTATGAAAAAAAAGGCTTATGTTGGAAAAATGTTTTGGGCATAAGAATGTCCATTTTCAAAAGGTTTATGTGAAAAAAATGGTTGGACATGAGGATGTCCAATGCCAAAGTGTTTTAATAAAAAGTGTTTTTGGACATAAGAATGTCCATTATTAAAGAGCCTAATGAAAAGTGTTTATGGACATGAGAATGTCCAATGTCAAAGTGTTTTAATAAAAAGTATTTATGGACATGAGAATGTCCAATGTCAAAGTGTTTTAATAAAAAGTGTTTTAGGACATATGAATGTCCATTGCCAAATGAAGCTATGTGAAAAATGTTTTGAGACATTAAATGTCTCTTGGCTAAAGGATTTTATGATGAAAATATTTTTGGACATAAAAATGTCCTTTACCGAGAAAGGCTTATGTAAATAATGTTTTAGGACATGAGAATGTCCTCCCTTGCCAAAGGATTTATAAGAAAAATGTTTTGGACGTAAAACGTCTACTGGCAAAAGATGATTTTATGTAAAGGTTATTGAACATTAGAAATGTTCATCTAAGATCAAAGGAAATTAACTAAGGAGGGTAAAACATATACGTTTTGCCTTAACAAGTCCAGACATGGCTTGTAAATGATTTTAAGAATAATGTTTATGAAAAATGTTCAAGGACATGGAACTGTCCTTATAAACAAGGATTTCATGATAATGTTTTGGGACATATAAATGTCCTCATGAAAAAGGTGTTCAAGATATTTGTGAAAAAGGTTTTCAAGGAAGTCTTGCCCTAATGATAAAATGCTTGCTTACTGAGTTATCACTCACGTTTTGTTTTCCAAACCTTAGACAGGTACTGGGAGACTCAAGGAGTCGAGGACCTAAGAAATGGATAAAAGGTACGTAAGGGAATCCATGTGGCTATAAGGAATGGGAAAGCATAGATATGCTATGGTATGTTAATGCGTATGTGAACTTCATTAGCATTTTAAGTTCTATATGATTCAATGATTGAATGTATAGATGTATAAATGTAAAATGTGATGATTTAGTCAAAGAAGCTTTTATTGTAGAAAAGCATGATGAGATGCTATGAATGAAATATAAAATGTATTACAAGTGTAATGCTTCTTGTATGATATATGATGTTGATTTTAAAGAAATGATTGATGAATAATGGTATGAAATGTAAAGATACGAATGAGTGATGCAGAATGTGAAGAAAACGATGATGAAGAAATCGAAAAAAAATTTGGACGAGATCCAATTAAGAACCCGCCGCGTGATCAGGGCAACAATCCTGATTCACATTTACCAATCGATAGATCTTGAGGTAAGGAAGTGTCGTCTCGGTTTGGGGCGCCACACAAACATAACCTTGTATCCTTTGTCACATAATTGGCTAATACTCATTAAATTGCGCTTGAGTCCTTCAACAAATAATACATCTTCCATACATGCATTTGAAATACTATAAATGTTTCCTTTACCTTTAATTTTACCTTTTTCATTGTTTTTAAAAGCAACAGTTCCATCGTTGCAAGACTTAAGTTTATGAAATAAACTTCTTTCTCCAGTCATATGCCTTGAGCACCCACTATCCATGAATCAAATGTTGCTTGCTTTTACCTTGAAACATACCTGAAAAGTGAACAAATAATTCTTATCTCTTTGGTACCCATTTTATGGGTCCATTTGGGTTAGTAAACTGATTTAATCTTTGTTGTTCTATTCTTGTAAGTCCAAATCTTGTGTTTCTTGGAACCCAAACTAATTTTGCACCATGGTCATACATTTTCTTAAAGTTGCATTTATAGATTTTGTAACCCATCTTGTTGCAAAAATTACAAGTCATTGGTAATCTAGGAGTAGGCCTCCAAGTATGTAATGGTTCAAAAGTTGGTCTTCTAGTCCACATAATATGTTTCCCTTTGGGTTTATAAATAGGTGCAGTTTTAGCTTGATTTTTCCTAAGTGTTGGCACACTTAATTTACTACTTTCTCCTTGCTCAAATGTTGAGTATCCAAGACCCCTTTTATTGTTTTGAGATGTCATGTTCAGAAATATTTTCACATTTTCTCCTGGATTAGAGAATTTAGCTAATGATTCATTCTCTTTTTTCAATTTTTCCACTTCTTTCAATAATAGTTCATTTTTCTCTTTCAGTTTTGTTGTACTTTCAGCTAGTTTTCCATTTACAGCAATGATGGAATTGCATCATTGTCTCTTTAAAGATAACTTGTTTACTAATTTTTTAATTTCCTCATATAATGAATCATATGCATGTTGTAATTCTTCTAATTCAGCACATTTGAGACATCCTTGAATAGAAGAGTGAGTAGATTAAGAGTAGCAAATTTTGGAAGTTACCTCTTCATTACTTGTGCACTTTGTTGAAGTGGTTTGTTCTTCCAAAACTTCTGTTGTGTTTAAACACAACAAATTTTCTTCTTGCTCAATCCGCGCCATGCAGCATATTCTTGCACAATTTACCGCTTCAAAATTGTCGGTTGAGGAGCTACTTATTGATGAAGTTTCTTCATTCACGTACATTCCTCTTCCATTCGGCCTTTGGAATTTTGGGCTTTCATATCTTTCCTTCCTTTCTTGATGATCCTTTGACCTTTCTTCCGGTGTAGGACATTGAGCTTGCATATGTCCCATACCACCGCATCTATAGCACTTTGTAGCATCCTTCTTTTTCTCTTTCCATGGTCTCTCTTTGAAATCTTTAAAGTTCTTTTCTCTTCTTACGAACTTTTAAAATTTCCGAGTTAACAATGCAATGTCTTCATCGTCGTTATGGGATGAGGAGGTGGACTCATCCGAGTTATGTGTGACTTTAAGTGCAATTGCTTTCTTTCCTTTCTGATGATCTTCATTTCTTTTCTTGATTAGCTCATGTGAATTAATGAGCTAATAAGATCTTCTAGCTTCAATGTGTTTAGGTCCTTGGCTTCTTCTATTGTAGTAATTTTTGGAGTCCATGAATCGAGTAGAGCCCTTAGAATCTTCATAACCTGTTCAGATTCAGAAATTACCTTTCCAAGACCTTTCAAAGCATTAGTAATTTTAGAGAATCTAGCAAACATTTCAGAAATATTTTCTATTTCTAGCATTCTAAAGCTTTTCAACTCTCTAATCAAAATATTTCTCCTTGTCCCTTGGACTTGAGAAGTTCCTTCATAGATAAATGTTGATGTAGCCCATATCTCTTTTGAATTTAGACAAGAGGATACTCTATCATATTCAAAATTGGTAAGAGCACAAAATAAAGAATTCATAGCTTTAGCGTAGCTCTTAACCGTTTTCACTTCCTCATTGGTCCACTTGGAAGCTCTTTCATCAATAGGCAAAATCACACCATCTTAGATTGCAATCAAAGAGTCCATATCTGTAGCCATGATGAGTTGTTTCATACGTAGCTTCCAATAGTCGAAATTGTTCTCATCAAACAATGGTGGCCTAGTAAAAGATTGACCTTTGGCAAATGCGGGAACGGAAGTTGATTAGGATGCCATATCAAGAGATCTCTTTGTTATAACTCAAAGACCTACTCTGATACCACTTGTTGGTCCCGAGTTAATGGCAAATACCCAAGGGGGGAGGGGTGAATTGGGTAATTAAAAATTTTCAACTTAAACAGAAACTTTACCCCGGATTAATCTAGTCCCCTTTATGAAGAAACAAAATGGAAAGCAATGTAGTGCAGAGAGCAGAAATAAAAATCAACAAGCAATATTTTTATAGTGGTTCGAGTAACCTCCCTACTTCACTCTTCCAAGCTGATACCTCTTGTGACTTGGGTTCCACTATTGTATCTCACAAATACAACTAGAGCCACTGCTGTCTTCTAGATTACAGCTCTAGGGGGCATCAACAATACACAGCACAAGTAGGTGACAAGTTCCACTCCAATCACACACTACTTTGCTTACACTTGATCTTAGTTACCCAAACTAAATCAAGTTCAATACAATAAGTAAAAATAAAAGTAAGTTTCTACATGTTACTATTGTGTAGAGACATATTTGGCGCAGAGAAGAACTTGTAGCATAGGCCTAATGATTCAGCAAGCAGCTCTTGGCAGTTTGGAAGCGAAGTTCTTCTTCTATATGATGGCTTGATCACTTAATGCTCTTGAAAATGGGAGTTATGCTCAGTTAATGAATTCTCAGCTACCCTCCACGTTCGTATTGAATTCCTTTTATAATTGTTGAGAGAATCCGAACGTTTGGAAGTAGGTGGCGCGCATTTAATGCGCCAACGTTCGAAATTTTTCCGACCGTTGCGACCCAAGTCGCAGATGGAGTCGACTTCGGGTGCAACTTTGCCTGTTCGCAACTTCTTCAAGTTCCAATCTGGGTCGACTTGGTCCTCGACTTGACCCAAGTCCCAAGTGAAGTCGACTTCGGGTGCGACTTCACTTTGTCAGCTTGCTTAATGAACTTGAAATCATTGGAATGCCTTACTTGCTTGAATTTCTTCATGTTTGGTTGTTCTTCCCTTGATTATATCTTTTACAATTCAGTATAATCATCCTAGCTTGATATCCTTTTAGCTTCGTGACTTGCAAACTTTGAATCCTTGAAATCTTGACTATATGCATGAATCTTCGAGTGCCTAATGATGTCCAAATATATGTTCATAATCCATCATTATTGATTTATGCAACCTTAATTGCTTTTATTCTTTATTTGAGTGTTTGAGTCGTCTTGGCCTTCATCTTCACTTGCATATAGCATTGAGTCATCTTGAACTCTTATTTCCGTATTGAAGTTGAAGTCGAAGTCGGAGTCGACTTGATCTGCGACTTCACCCAAGTCGCATGCAGAGTCGACTTGGGATGCGACTTCAGAAGCTCTCGTTCTCGGTTTTAACTCTGGACAAAAATGAGGAGTCGAAGTCGATGCTGGAGTCGACTTGGTCTACAACGTCACCCAAGTCGCATGCGGAGTCGACTTTGTTTGCGACTTCGGCAGCTCTGTTCCTCGATTTCAACTCTGGACGAAAATGACGGGTTGAAGTCACTGCTGGAGTCGACTTGGCCTAAGTCGATGCCTGAGTCGACCTGGAAATCGACTTGTCTTGTCATGCTTCATTTTCTTCATTTTTACAACCTTTAATCATCTCTACAAACATGTTAGTAATCAAAACTTACTCAAATTGATTTGTTAATCATCAAAACATAAACTTGGCTTATTTTCCTCATGCTTCCAACACATTTGAATACTCGCTTGATAATTGTTGTTATAAGCAAATTCTGTCATATCTTAATATTCATCACATGATCCTCCATTCTACTGTGCACATCCTTAGCATATCCTCAACTATTTGATTTACCCTTTCTGTCTGCCCATCAGCTTGAGGATGAAATGTTGTACTGAATTTCAACTGTGTACCTAAGGTTGGATGTAAACTTTTCTAAAATCGAGATGTAAAACTAGAATCTCGATCGGAAACTATTGACTTAGGTACTCCATGCAGTCTCCACTATCTCCTTATAATAAACCTTAGACAGTCACTCAGCAGTAAAATTTTTCTTAATTGCTAGGAAATAAGCTACTTTTGATAATCTATCAACTATTATCAATATAGCATCATTTTCATTTGGATTCTTGGCAACCCTTCAATAAAATTCATAGTAATATCATCCCATTTTCATTATGGGACTTCTAGCAACTGTAATTTTCCAGGGGTCCTTTGGTGATCAGCCTTAACCCTTTGGCATGTTAGGCACTTAGCCACATGTTCAGCAATTTCCCTCTTCATATTATTCCACCAATACAATCTTTTGATGTCTTGATACATCTTGGCATTACCTGGATGCATCAAAAATGGAGAAAAATGTGCTTCATTCAATATTTGTTCCTTTATTTTCTCTTGATTGGGTATACACAGGCGACCCCTATATCTGTACATTTCATGTTCATCTTGTATATATTCATTGAGATTTTTCTTGATCATTTTCTCCACATAACTCTTTAAATCCTCATTTTTTTGTTAATCTATTTTAATGTGCTCAAATAGAATTGACTGGATTTGTAATTGAGACAATCTAACTTGTACCCTAGGTGGGCTTATAATTAATTCTAATTGTCTCAATTCTTGTAGTAGCTCTTCTTTCTTTGTGATGAGATGTGCTAAGCTAATATTTCTACTTAGTGCATCGGTGTGAAACCCAGACCCAACTAAGGTTTATTTATATGTAATTGACATATAAATATGAATCAAGTATAATTTAGTGGAATTATGAATGATTTCCTTTGCAATGTTAATGATTTACCACAATTAGGACAAATGATAATGAATGATCAATGAAAGCCGAAATGGGTCAATGTGATTAAAGAGGCTTAGTGAAGATTAGGAAATGTGAATATATTGAGGATAATTACCCCATGTATTATGGTTTAATTAATGGAGATTTTGATGTTAATTATGGATTAGAGGTGGCAAATGCCAGAAAATGCGTAACTTGACGCCGGGAAGGCGGATTAAGATGAAAATTGAAAGGTAAGCACATAATTTTGTGCTTAATATTATGATAATGATTTATTATGTAAATAAGGATGAAATTAGGGTGAAAATTGATCATCACCGTTCAAAAATTCAAATGGTCATAACTTGAGCTAGAAAAGTCGGATTGAGACGAAATTTAAAATGAACGGTTCAAATTGTGAGATTAATGCAAAGAGAATCTTGTATTAAGCTACTTACTATAAATTCCATTGATTAATGACATGATTTAAAGGTTATTGGATTAGCTCAAGGGAGCATGAAATAGGTGGCATGGAATGGACGTCCAAACTAGCTCCTAAAGTGGATTTTTGTGAAATATTTTTTAATAAGATATATGCCCAAAGTCAACTATGGATTAAGGGGATTAAATTTACGTTAATTATAGTGAAAATTTTGTGGAAAAATCGTGCAAAATCTGCTGTAAGTGGACCCCACCAAAATGGACAGCATTATGGAGCAAGAGAGAGGTTACGGTAGAGGCAACTTTTTGGATTTTTTATTAATTTTTTAATGGATAAATTGACCCCTAATTAAGCTAGTTTCCTAGGGTAGTTAATTATCCATTAATTAAAATAAATTAGGTGTGGAAAATTCGTGCAACAGCTGATGCAAGTGGACCCCACCAAGTGGACAGCTTTATCTAAAGCTAGATAAGGCTGTGGAAAAAAATCCGAAAAAAATATTAAATGATTAAATATGTGGCTGAAAATTTTTGTGTAAACTCTAGGGTAAAATTTCAAAACTTTACCCTCAATTTTGGGTTGAAATTGTAAAGGAAAAATTGAAAAATAAATGCTTATATAAGCAGGCAGTATGGACGTTCCAGATTTCTGTTTGGGAGAGAAAAAAAGAAAACAAATCAAAGGGGCAGTGGCTGGAACGATCCAAGGGATGAAAACATGAAGAAATGAAGGGGATTTCAAGTGCTCAAATGATGGATCACCAATTAATCAAGTAAGTATATGATTATTTTGATTTTATGTCTCAAATCTGGAATTTAAGTGATGTTGTAAACTAAAATATGGACGGAACAGTAAATGGATGAATTTTAGCATGAAAATTTTTGGGAAGAATCCTTATGAGGTGATTAATTAAAAAACATTTCAGATCAAAAGGATAAGTATTTTTCAAACTAAAAATATGAGAAGATTAGCCCAAACAGGGTAAAATGGGTGACAGGATCAGCTGTAGAAAATGATTTTTTATAATTTTTATACAAGGATTTTTTGGCTAAAAATTTTATGGGATATATAATATATATTTATTATGACACGAAAAAAATAAAAATTAGGTTTTTATGGGTACAAATATACCACATAATTCACGTGATTAGGGCTGAACCTAAACTCACAACACTGTCCAGCACAGTGAAAATGCCAAAATAAATATATAATGTTAATATTTCGTGATGAAATATTTATGAAAGTTAATTAGTATATTTATTTAGGTATGGTATAAATTTAAGATCAAAACTACTTGATTTGATATTAATTCAAGTTTTTGAGATTTCCGTACGCCTGATTTCAGCATATGTGGATAGTTGGAGAAAAAAATCAAAAAGAAATATGAAACCTATGTATAAATGACCCAAATTGATATATATGTTAATAGACTAAATTTGGGTTAGGAAATGTTGGATTAATTTCTGAAAATGCGGATTTATAAAACTGTTTAGGGTTATGTGTTGAGAAAGACGTTAAATGTGTAAAAAATGGGTTCCAAAGTTTCTATTTTGGAAACCTATAATTAGTGGATTTAAATCCCATAAAAATACCCTAAACAAAGTGATAATTAAGGTATGATATCATTCTGAATTAGTGACTAAGTTTCTGACTTGGGAAAATTTATGAAATGCCTCATATATGTGTTGCCAAATGGGCATTTGTGAAAGGATAAACATGTATAGGTAATAAATAACTTATGTAGTGTGATTTTGTGCAAAAATGCATAAAAATATGATAAATTTTATGAATATATTTCTGTTTAGAATTACACGATGTTAATCTCAAACTTTGAGATTAATTAATGAGGCTTAAGGCAACAACGGGTGCTTAAAATGAGCAATGAGTAACGATGAGTGAAAAAATGAAAAATATGTTAAAAGTGATAAATGGAGGTAATAAATCTCCAAATAATGATATAATGAAAAATTATTATATGTATGTAAGTTTACCCTACATAAGGGTATTAAAAGTGAACAATATGACGTATAGGTTACGATACGTATGAACACCCGACTTGAAAGACAAGTGGGCTAAATTAGTATAATATAAGTCCAAATGGATTTATATAGGTTGGGAAACCTAAGGAATATAAGTATTTGAAGATGATGCAAATAAATGAAATGTTATTTTTATTTATCTAGGCAAAGGCAAGGAGATGAATGGAAGAAAAGGATTATAGCGATCTCAGGTAAGCAAGTGAACCTTTTCAAATTAAGAATTTTTATCTATATGTTGAAATGATGATTTTTTCAATGCTTTTATGATTATGTTTTGATGAATGGGCAAACACATGTTTTGAAAATGACGGCTTTAATGCAAAGCCATAAGTTTTGAAAAATGATGGCTTCAAGGAAAAGCCTCAAGGATTGCTTTGTGGGAAGCAAACAATGATTTTAAGATAAGAAATCTATCACAAGTGTTGTCATGGTTTGGCAATTCTTTATGTTAATAGAATTTGAGAATTTTTCTTATGAGTAAGCAAGTTCTCCACAATAATGTTTTCAAAGGATTTTACGTTTTATGCCGATGGTTTTTCCTAAGAATTTGCTTTTAAGTAAGCAAGTTCTTTACAATGTTGTTTCAAAAGTATTTTATAAGAAAAAGGAAAATTTACCCTTTTTTACAAAGCAACAAATATAAATAAGTTTTTAATTTCTCTTATGATGTTTAATGATAAATAATCATATTATAAAAGAACAAGGAAAAGAAAGAAAAAGAAGATTTGATTTATGAAAAAGATTTGTTTTGCTAGATCTTGATAATTAAATAATAAATGATGATTTGAACATAGTTCATATGTTTTGAAATGATATTCAAAAATTTTTGATTTCCTTTAGATAAGGAAATCTATACTGAAAATGTTTTGAAAAATATTTATACGAGTGTTGTTAAATAGAATTTAAGGATGACCAACCTCCTATATAGATTTGATAAGATGGTTTAATTTTCTAAATTCAAAGGTTTTGAAATTCTTTTATAAGGATTTTAAGATGTATTATTTTTCAAACATTTTAAATGTTTATCAAAATATTTTACTCAAAATATTTCTAAAAGAATTTAAGGAAGGTCATCCTAAAATTTGATTTCAAATAACAACTTGTTAAAGTGGGTGCGCTCGCTTACAAGTTGACACGGACTGCGGTCTGTGATGTGTTTTTAAAAATAATTTTTAAATATATAGACTTCGGTCTAAGATTTTTTGTGTGTTATGGATGCAGACAAAGGCCTGTGATCCCAGTTTAAAAGGACATATGCTATCGTCTATGATTCTTTAAACCAAACGGGCTGCGGTCCGTCATAATAATGTACGGTGCACCGGTACAATAAATAGGTAGGTTGTAGAGCACGGTTGGGATGACCGGGGCCCACTCTACATAAGGCCAAGTCGCTAAGGGATGGCAGGAGTGCCAGCGGTGCCCTCCCTGAGATGGGAGAAGGATAAATAAACAGCCGCCTGGCTAGCATGCTGTTAAGGATTCTCTTCCAAAAGGTAGCATGATCACTGCTAAGTGTCACTACTAGATGGAGAGAAATGTGTTTGCATATATTTTGCTTTCCAAAAGCCCAAAGATTGGGATATAAAAGCATTTATACGAAAAGTTATCCTAAATTGGATTTCTATGAGCTATTATGCATAAGTTACCCTAAAAGAAAGAGTGCTTTACACAAAAGTGTAAATAACGGGAATAAAAGGAAATTTTTTTATGCAAACGCATTTATGAAAATGATTTATGTATTTTATTTGCTTTGTTTACTATAAACAAGCACCAAGATGGGGATTATGAAAAAGGATTTATGTCAAACTTGTTTTTGGACATAAGAATGTCCATTATTAAAGAGCCAAATGAAAAGTGTTTATGGACATGAGAATGTCCAATGCCAAAGTGTTTTAATAAAAGGTGTTTTAGGACATATGAATGTCCATTGCCAAAGGAAACTATGTGAAAAATATTTTGAGACATTAAATGTCTCTTGGCTAAAGGATTTTATGATGAAAAATATTTTTGGACACAAAAATGTCATTTGCCAATAAAGGCTTATGTAAATAATGTTTAGGACATGAGAATGTCCTCCCTTGCCAAAGGATTTATGGAAAAAAAATATTTTGAATGTAAAACATTCACTGGCAAAAGATGGTTTTATGTAAAGGTCTTTGAACATTAGAAATGTTCACCTAAGATCAAAGGAAATTAACTAAGGAGGGTAAAACATATATATTTTGCCTTAACAAGCTCAGACATGGCTTGTAAATGATTTTGAGAATAATATTTATGAAAAATGTTCAAGGACATGGAACTGTCCTTATGAACAAGGATTTTATGATAATGTTTTTTCATGATAATGTTTTGGGACATATAAATGTCCTCATGAAAAAGA
Organism: Annona cherimola; assembly: GCA_030490835.1. Classification (NCBI taxonomy): domain Eukaryota; kingdom Viridiplantae; phylum Streptophyta; class Magnoliopsida; order Magnoliales; family Annonaceae; genus Annona; species Annona cherimola. Next base: position 49,262,224 of record CM059977.1, on the reverse strand, counting down.
TGTTCAAGATATTTATGAAAAAGGTTTTCCAGGAAGTCTTGCCCTAATGATAAAATGCTTGCTTACTGAGTTATCACTCACATTTTGTTTTCCAAACCTTAGACAGGTACTGGGAGACTCAAGGGGTCGAGGACCTAAGAAATGGAGGAAAGGTACGTGATGGTAGCCAAGTGGGCTATAAGAAATGGGATAGCATGGTTTGAAGTGCTAAGGTATGTTGATGCAGATGAACTTATTTATAATTATAGTTCTATATGATTCAATGATTGAATGTATGTATGTGTGGAAACGTAAATGTCATCATAGAAAAGCATGATGAGATGCTATGAATGGAACATGAAATGTATTACGAGTGTAATGCCGCTTGTATGATATATGATGTTGATTTTAAAGAAATGATTGATGAATAATGGTGTGAAATGTAAAGATATGAATGTGTGATGAAAAATGCGATGAAAATGATGATGAAGAAATTGGAAAAAAAAATTTTGGACGAGTTTCAAATTTAGAACCCGTCGCGTGATCAGGGGCAACAATCCTGATTCACATTTACCAATCGATAAGATCTTGAGGTAAGGAAGTGACGTCTCGGTTTGGGGCGCCACAATCGGCTACTACATTACTTTGCCTGGATGACATAAAATATTGAGGTCATAATCCTTAAGTAACTCAAGCCACCTTCTTTGCCTTATATTTACTCCTTTTGAGTAAAAATGTACTTGAGGCTTTTGTGATCAGTATAGACCTCACATTTAACTCCATACAAATAATGTCTCCAAATTTTCTAGGCAAAGGCTACTGCTGCCAATTCTAAGTCATGGGTTGGATAGTTTACATCATTTGGCTTGAGTTGCCTGGACGCGTATGATATAACTTTTCCATTTTGCATAAGTACACATCCTACTCCTTTCTTTGAGGCATCACTATAGATCACAAACCCTTCCTTCTCCATAGGTAGTGTTAGAATTCGCTCTTTTACCAGTCTTTTCTTTAACTCTAGGAAGCTATTCTTACATTCCTATGTCTATTCATACGTAACTCCTTTCCTTGTCAGTTTCCTGAGTGGAGCTGACAATTGTGAGAATCCTTTCACAAATCTCCTGTAGTAGCCAGCTAGCCCCAGAAAACTTCTTATTTCTGTGATATTTGTTGGCTGTGGCCACTTTGTTATTGCCTCAATATTTTGAGGATCTACCTGTACTCCTTTTTCGGATATAATGTGGTCGAGAAAGGCTACTTGTTTCAACCAAAATTCACATTTCTTGAATTTAGCAAATAATTTCTCCCTTTTGAGAATTTCCAATACTATCCATAAAATGTTTCCCATGCTCTTTCTCTGTCTTTAAATAAATCAATATGTCATCAATGAATACCACCACAAATTGATCCAAAAATTCTTAAAAAATCTTATTCATCATATCCATAAACACAACTGGGGCATTTGTTAGTCCAAAGGGCATGACTAAGAATTCATAATGTCCATATCTTGTTCTGAATGCTGTTTTATGGATTTCCTTTAGACATATTCTTAACCTGTGGTATCCTGACTGTAAATCAATTTTTGAAAATGTCGAAGCTCCTTTTAACTGATCAAAAAGATCATTTATTCTTGGGAGTGGGTACTTATTCTTGACCGTTACTTTATTCAATTCTTTGTAATCAATTCACAGTCTCGAACTCCCATCCTTTTCTGATATGGTAAAAAATGGGAAATTTAAATTAGCAAATTATTTTTAATAAATCCATTAAAATCCACATCATTAATGGACAAAATTTGTCCATATATAGCAACGTCCCTTTACAGCAGTCTTTTGCCATTTTTCCACCAAATTTTTACTTTAATTTATGGTTAATTAATTACCCTAGGTAAAAGCCTAATTAGGGGACCATTTAGCTTATAAAAAAATCATAAAAAAATTACATTTGTAGCCTTTGAACGTGCACCTATCTCCCTTTATGTAGTTGTCCACTTGGGTGGGGTCCACTTGCAGCAGCTTTTGCATGATTTTTTCACCTAATTTTTACTTTAATTAATGGATGTTTAAGCACCCTAGGTAACTAGCTTAACTAGGGGTCAATTTAGCTATTAAAAAAATCATTAAAATTTCCAAAAGCTGCTTTGAACGTGCACATCATTCTTGCTCATGTTGTTGTCCACGTCCATGTGCCTTGGTATTTTGGCATTTTGTGCCATAAAATTCATCCCCAATTAATGCCATTAACCACCCTTGTCATGTAACTCACTTAATTACATATTTTGTAATTTTTAAAAATAAAAAATATCATGCAAATAGCCCATTTGGGACGTCCATTCCATGCCACCTATTTCATGCTCCTTTGAGCTAATCCAATAACCTTTAAATCATGTCATTAATCACTGGATTTTATCATTTTAATTAATTCATAAAATCCATGTGTAATTACTTCCTTTCGACACCTCATTTATGCCATTAATCATATAGTTATTCACATTACTTTAACATAAACACAAGCTTACATTTTTGGTGCACAAAAATCAATAATTATACACCCATTTTTGTGCAACCAATATCTTATCATCATTAGCTTAATCCAAGCCTCGTATTGCATGGATCTCATAATTTTAACCGTTCATTTCAAATTTCATCTCAATCCGACTTTTTGAGCTCAATTTATGCTCATTTGAAACCATCTTTTGATTTTAATGGCGATGATTGATTTTCACCTTAATTTTATCATAATTTTCATAATTCCTCATTTCATGAGATTAAGCACAAAATTAGGTGCTTACCTTTCAATTTTCATCTTGATTCGCCTTTCCGGTGTCAAGTTATGCATTTTCTAGCATTTGCTACCTTTAATCCATAATTAACAACATTATCTTCATTAATTAAACTATAATATATGAGGTAATTATCCTCAATATATCAACATTCCTTAATTCTCATTAAGCTTCTTTAATCACATTGACCCATATTGGCTTATATTGATCATTCATAATCATTTGCCCTAATTGAAATCAAATCGTCAATATTGCAATGGAAATCATTCATAATTCTACTAAATCATACATGATCCATATTTATATGCCAATTGTACATAAATAAATCTTACTTGGATCTGGGTATAACACCATGAAAGTAGGGAAAGAAAAATAGAAAGAATAAGAGAAAACTGGTTTTCCGACGGCTTCCACCAACGGAATTGGATCCTCTCTTCAATCTGTGCTTTGATCGTGATTTCGTCTTTCTCTTATGTGGAATTCCATTTCTGGGTTCCTTCTTTTTTTTCTTATGTGCAAACCCCTAGGATCTATTTATAGAATGATAATGTGTAGCACACGTATTGTAATTTGCATGTATGGATGCGTATTGGCGCCTAAGCGCCAACTCTCTATGTGCTGGGCAACTTGAAACTTTTCTACAAATCCTACGAGTTCATGCCTTGGCGCCTAGGCGCCAACTCCCTGGAGTTTCATGACTTGGAGTTTCTCCTAGACACACCTGTGTGATCATGCCTGGAGCTTGGGCGCCCCTGTCTGGCGCCTAGGCGCCAACTCCCTGGAAGCTGTTGTGACTTGTGGCTTCAAAAACCCTGTTATGCTAATGTGCATGTTGGTATGATGGCGCCTAGGCGCCTAGGCGCCAACTCATTGGAAGCTATTTGTTTGTTGGGTTGTGCTGGAGTTCTGGTAAGGGCACGTAGGGTGGCGCCTAGGCGCCATCCACATGCTCCTGGACTTGGTTCCACTTTGCATTCCACTCGCCCACATGCCTTTATATACCTCGTTCTTCCTGAAAAAGATGAATAGACTAAGTAAATGAACTAAAAATTCCTAATTAATGCTAAAAATGCCTAAAAACTAAATAATTCTCCTCAAATGTAAAGCTAGTGAAAATTAAGCTAAATGGATGCAAACTAAATCTAATCTCTTGGACTAACATGCAAATATAGTCTAAAATAGGCCATGATAACTCGTAGTTTTACGAGTTATCACTTATCACATAATGTATATATGATTAAAAGAGTGCACATAAAGGATATGGATGACAAAGACAATGGGTGATCATTGTATCACATGTATAAGTAGTTAAAGTGCAAAAACAAGAAGAAAAAATAGCAAAATGAGAAAAGATAGGGCTGTTTTTAGAGAATTATAAAATCTCAAGAATTTAGGATTGAAATTAGAAGCCCTAACTCATAAATAAATGCCTTGAATGAGCACCAATATGAAATTACAAAGAATGTGTGTTAAATGATAAATGAGAGGTGTTAAACTTCTTATGTTGAGTACCCTAATGTGTGAATTGGAAAATTGACATCCAACTTAAAAGAAAAATGAGTTAAGTAAGTTGATGAAATCATATGGGTTGGAAAACTATAAATGTGCAAGCATATGAAATTCTAAGTATATGAATGAAATGTCATTTTCATGTATTTAGGCAAAGGCAAGAAAAAAGTGGAGGAAAGAGACTAAAGTGACTATAGGTAAGCAAGCAAATTTTTGAGAACTTACTTTCTCAAAATGTTGACAATATGTTGCAAATTTATGTTTAAATACTTTTAAAATATATATTGCAAATTGACGTTTAAATGCTTTGAAATTATTTTGTGAAACCCCAACCTAAGTAGGATTCAATATATGCATTGAACATTTACATGTGATTTATAAGTGAATTTATTGAATTATGAATGATTTTGTGATTTTGCTAAACTATGGTAATTAGGGCTAAGGATTAGTAATGATGATGCGAGTGATCGTTATAAGTTGATATGGGACAAATGGATTAAAGTAAATTGTTGGTGATTGAAATATACCAATGTATCATGGATAATGATGTTAAATTATTTAATATGAATTGTGAGAATTTAAAAGGATAATTGTCACGTTAGTGCAAAAAACACTAGAAAATTCATAACTCAATGCCTGTAAGGCGGATTCAAGTGAAATTTGACAGGGAAGTTGATGACAATGGGCTTGGTATTATGGGATTATTGGGTTATGAAAATCCTCGATGAAATTAATGTAATGATTTATTGATCGTATCTCAAATCTAACCGTTAACTTCAAATAGCTATAACTTGAGCTAGAAAAATGTCTGCATTAGAAAAGGTGTATACAGTTGGCTTTTACACCTCAAAAGTACCATGCATTTAAGGCAAAAGGTGCATGAATTGAATGCAATTTTTAATGGTCCTAATAGGTGTCAAATGCAGGTGAAATGTAGGTTATTTTATGATTAAATATATGTGGAAATTCATGGTTATGCTGCTGGAATTAATGGAGATAGGGAGTGCTCAAACTAAGCATAGGTGAGGTATCCATACATGGACGATCAAGTGATGTTGTTGCTGGATTTTTTTAATTTTTAATTTTATAATATATGCACATACAAAGATAACATGTTGGGACACATAAATAAGCATTTAATCATGTGAAAAAAATCCCTAAAAATTCGTGAATAGCAGCTGCCATTGAAGGATGAAATGTGGACAGCTTGGTCTCATGAATATGACATGCAATTGATGTGCTGTTGTTGTCATTTTTATTAATTTTTTATGCCAAATTAATGATTAAATTAAAGGTTAATGAGGTGTATAATTTACCCTCAAATTTAGATTATTAAAAAATGGAAAAAAATATAAAAATGGCAGCAACTATGGACATGCCAAGTGGACAGCTTGTATGGTCAAGATCTTGAGTAGATTTTTGGTTTAATAAAAAAATGATAAGAATATTTTATATGGCTATAATTCAACCAGTACATTAAGGGGGATAAGCACACATTAAATTTCTATGGAAAATTCAGCTCCAAAATGGGGCCCACAGCTGGAAAATCCAGCTCTATAAGGGGATGCTCGGTCATCTGAAATGGGGTGCTGTGTTTTTTTTCCAAATGCTAAAAATGTTGGAAATATGTGGAAAACTAGCTAATTCTATGTTTTGATGATTAACAAATCAATTTGAGTAAGTCTTGGCTACTAACAAGTTTGTGGAAATGTTTAAGGAATAACCATTTGAAGAAAAACAAGTATGGAAGGCCAAGTCGTTCCCCAAGTCGACTTCAAGATCGACTTCAAATGTGCAGAACTGTCCAGAGTTGAAAACGGAAGACAGGAAGGTGAAGTCACAGGCCAAGTCGACTCCACCTGCGACTTGGGTAGCCAAGTCGCAAACGAAGTCGACCTCACCATCGACTTCAGTCGAGCAAAACCTTCCAGAGTCGACGTTCAGAACACAACGTGCCGAAGTCGCACCCCAAGTCGACTCCATGTGCGACTTGAGGTGAAGTCGCAGCCGAAGTCGACTCAGACATCGACTTCGCTCAGGCAGACGGAAAACTTCAAATGACAAGTTCTGGATTACTTGATTTCAAGCCAAACTAAATGAAGATGAAGGTCAAGGCAACATAGATACTCAAGCTGAAACATTTGAAGACAAATCCAAGTACAAGCAAGAAGCATAAACTCAATCATTCAAATCAAGAAGATATCTAAGATTACATGAGTCAAGATTCAAGATGAATCAAAGTCAAGATTTTCAAGATTCACAAATGTTCAAGAACATCATGACAGTGAAGTCGCAAGGCCAAGTCGACCCCATCTGAGACTTGAGTGAAGTCGCAAAGCCAAGTCGACTTCATGATCGACTTCAAAACGGGCGAAACCTTCCAGCGTTGAAACTGAAGACCGAAGTTCGCGAAGTCGCACCCGAAGTCGACTTCATCTGCGACTTGGGCGAAGTCGCACCCGAAGTCGACTCCACCTGCGACTTGGGTCGCAACGGTCGGAATTTATTCGAACGTTGGCGCATTAAATGCGCGCCACCTACCTTCTAACGTTCGGATTCCCTCCAAAATTATAAATAGCATTCATGGTGGACGAGGGAAGTAGCTGAGAATCATTAAGTGTGCATAACTACTATATTCAAGAGCTCTAAAGAGATCAAGCCATTCAAGGAGGAAGAACTTCACTTCAAGTTGCAAGAGCTATATTTCAGAATCTTCAAAGCCATTACAACAAGTTCTTCTCTGCGCCAAAACTGCTACTACACAATTGTAAAGTGTAGTTTTTTTATTGTTTCATTTGTTTGTGTTGAACTTGATTTAGTTTGAGAAACTAAGATCAAGTGTAAGCAAAGTAGTGTGTGATTGGAGTGTAACTCATCACCTACTTGTGCTGTAATTTGTTGATGCCCCCTAGAGCTAGAATCTAGAAGAGAGCAGTGACTCTAATTGTATTGAGAGAATACAATAGTGGAACCCAAGTCACAAGGAGTGTGAGCTTGGAAGAGTGGAGTAGGGAGGTTGCCCGAACCACTATAAAAATCTTGTGTGTTTGATTTATTTATCTGCTCTCTACATTATATTGCTTTCTATTTCGTTTCTTCACAAAGGGGACTAGATTAATCCGGGGTAAAACTTTTGTTTAAGTTGTAAATTTTAAATTACCCAATTCACCCCTCCCTTCTTGGGTTTTGCCATCAAACTCGGGACCAACAAGTGGTATCAGAGCAGGTCTTTGAGTTAAACCAAAGAGATCTATTGATATGGCATCCCAATCGATTCCCGTTCCCGCTTTTGCTGAGGGCCAATCATTCACTAGGCCACCATTGTTTGATGGAAACAACTTTGGTTATTGGAAGCTTCGTATGAAGCAACTCATTATGGCTACCGATATGGACTCTTGGATAGCAATCCAAGATGGTGTAACATTGCCTATAGATGAAAGAGCTTCCAAGTGGACCGAAGAGGAAGTAAGAACTGTAAAGAGCAATGCTAAAGCTATGAACTCACTATTTTGTGCTCTTACAGCTTCCGAATATGATAGAGTATCATCTTGTCTAACCGCTAAAGAAATATGGGATACTCTAACATTCATTTATGAAGGAACCTCTCAAGTCCAAGGGACTAGGAGAAATATTTTGATAGGAGAATTGGAAAACTTTAGAATGTTAGAAACAGAAAATATTTCTGAAATGTTTGCTAGATTCTCTAAAATTACTAACGCCTTGAAAGGTCTTGGAAAAGCTATTTCTGAATCCGAGCAGGTTATGAAGATACTAAGGGCTCTACCGGATTCATGGATTCCAAAGATTACAGCTATTGAAGAAGCCAAAGACCTCAACACCCTAAAGCTAGAAGATCTAATTAGCTCATTGATGTCACATGAGCTAATTAAGAGAAGAAACGAAGAGAATCATAGAGGCAAGAAAATCATTGCATTAAAAGCTGCACGCAAATCTGAAGAATCTACCTCCTCGTCTAATAATGGTGATGAAGATATCGCACTTCTTACTCGCAAGTTTCGAAAATTTGTGAGAAAAGAAAAGAACTTCAAAGAAAGACCACAAAGAGAGAAGAAGAAGGAGGTTACAAATTGCTACAGATGCGGGGGCATAGGACATATGCAAGCTCAATGTCCTACACCGGAAGAAAGGCCAAAGGAGAGCCATGAAAGCAGAAAATTCCAAAGGCCACGAGGAAGAGGCATGTTCGTCAACGAGGAGACTTCATCAACATGCAGTTCCTCAACCGACGACAATGATGCAGCCAACTGTGCGAGAATTTGCTGCATGGCACGAATCGAGCAAGAAGAAGAAGACTTGCTATGTCTAAACACAACGGAAGTTTTGGAAGAACAATCTACCTCAACAAAATGCACAAGTAATGAAGAGGTAACTTCCAAACCTTGCTATTCTCAATCAAGTTATTCTTCTTTTCATGATTGCCTTAAATGTGCTGAATTAGAAGAACTTCAAATTGCTTATGATTCATTATATGAGGAAATTAAGAGGCTAGGAAACAAGCTGTCATTGAAGAGACAACAGTGCAACTTTGTTATTGTTGAAAATGGAAAACTAGCTGAAAAATCAGCAAAACTGAAAGAAGAAAATGAATCACTGTTGAAAGAGGCAGAAAAATTGAAAAAGGAGAACAAATCATTAAATGAATCATTAGGAAAGTTCTCTAATCCAGGAGAAAGTGTGAGGATGTTTCTGAACATGACCTCACAAAAGGATAAAATAGGTCTTGGGTATAATACATTTGAGCAAAAAGAAAGTGGCAAATCAAATGTGCCAAAACTTGGAAAATATCAAACTGCACCAATTTATAAGCCACAAAAGAAAAATGTTATGTGGATTAAAAGACTAATTTTTGAACCAAAATGCAATTGGAGGCCTACTCCTAGACTACCAATGGCCTGCAATTTCTGTAATAAAATGGGTCATAAAGCTAATAAGTGTAACTTCAAGAAGTTATATGACCATTGTGCAAAGCTAGTTTGGGTTCCAAGGAACACAAGATTTGGGCTTTCTAAGTTAGAATTACAAAGATTGAATCATTTTACTAACCCAAATGGACCCATAAAATGGGTACCAAAGAGATGAGATTTACCTGTTTATTTTTCAGATTTGTTTAAAGGTAAAGGCAAACAACATATGGTTCATGGACAGTGGTTGCTCAAGGCATATGACTGGAGAAAGAAGTCTGTTTCACAAACTTAAGCCTTGCAACGACGGAACGGTTGCCTTTGGTAATAATGAGAAAGGTAAAATCAAAGGTAAAGGAAATATTTACAGTAGCTCAAATGCATGCATGGAGGATGTTTTGTTTGTTGAAGAACTCAAGCATAACTTAATGAGCATTAGCCAATTATGTGATAAAGGATATAAGGTTGTGTTTGAATCATCTATATGCAATGTATTTGATGGTGAGCATATCATGTTTAGTGGAAGAAGACATGGAAATGTATATTTGGTTTCACTTGATGAACTAGATGGTCAATGTCTAATGGCCATTGAAAATGATCCATGGGTTTGGCATAAAAGACTTGGACATGTGAATATGTCAAACATAAAGACCCTATGGAAAAAGAGTTTGGTAGAAGGCTTGCCAAAGTTGAAATATGACAAAGACAAAATTTACAAGGCATGTCAATTATCTAAACAACCAAAGATGTCTTTTTCTACCAAAAAGGAGATTTCCACGACAAGGCCACTTGAATTGCTACACATGGATCTATATGGACCATCCGACATTTTAACCATTGGTGGAAAGAAATATGTATTTGTTATTGTAGATGACTTTTCAAGATTCACATGGATAATTCTTTTAGCTAGCAAAGATGAAGCCTTCTCTATGTTTTCAACGTTTGTAAACTTGGTGGAAAATGAAAAACAAAGTACTATTATGACTATAAGGAGTGATCATGGTGGTGAATTTGAGAACAAACGATTCATAGAATTATGTAATGAAAAAGGAATTCACCACACATTTTCTGCACCAAGAACTCCACAACAAAATGGAGTAGTTGAAAGGAAAAACAGAACCATACAAGAAATGGCTAGAACAATGCTAAATGAAAGCAAATTATCCAAGAAATTTTGGGGTGAAGCTGTAAATACAGCTTGTCATATGTTGAATCGAGTTACCATTAGAGCAATCTTGAAAAAGACCCCATACGAGCTATGGAAAGGAAGGAAACCAAACATATCTTATTTTCATGCTTTTGGATGCACATGCTATGTTTTGAACAATGGAAAAACCAACTTGGGAAAACTTGATGCTAAAAGTGATGAAGCTATATTCCTTGGTTACTCATCAAATAGCAAAGCATATAGAGTTTTCAATAAACGAAACCAAATTGTAGAAGAATCAATACATGTTGTCTTTGATGAGACTAACCCTTGTTTTAAAAGAAAAGATGATTTAAGTGATGCAGATGATATAACAAGCAATCTTGAAAAATTGCATGTGGAAAAGCAAGAAGAATCCATGGAGGAAAGGGTAAGTGAAGGTAATGACTCCTATAAACCTCCATCTGATTTAAAATTCAAACATGCACATCCAATTGAACAAATTATAGGGAATGTGTATGAAGGTGTAAAAACTAGAAGGTCAAAGCAAAATGTTTGTGGACAATATGCCTTTGTATCCAAAATTGAACCTTCTAATATTGATCAAGCTCTTGATGATGAAAACTGGATTATAGCAATGCAAGAAGAGCTAAATCAATTTGAAAGAAATCAAGTTTGGCACCTTGTTCCTAGACCAAACGATTGTATTGTTATTGGCACCAAATGGGTCTTTAGGAACAAATTAGACGAAAGTGGACTTGTAGTGAGAAACAAAGCTAGACTTGTGGCAAAAAGGATACTCACAAGAAGAAGAAATAGATTTTGAAGAATCCTATGCCCCGGTTGCTAGATTAGAGGCAATTCGCATCTTACTAGCTTTTTCATCTCACATGAACTTTAAATTGTTTCAAATGGATGTCAAAAGTGCATTTCTGAATGGTTATATAAATGAAGAGGTGTATGTAGAACAACCACCTGGATTTGAGGAAAAAGATCAATCTAAATTTGTATACAAGCTAACCAAAGCATTATATGGATTAAAACAAGCTCCAAGAGCTTGGTATGATAGACTAAGCAAATTTCTGATTGATCATGATTTTCAAAAAGGAAATGTAGACACCACTTTGTTTATCAAGTACAATGGAAAGGATATATTGATCATTCAGATTTATGTAGATGATATTATTTTTGGTGCTACTAATGAAACTCTTTGCCAAGAATTTTCTGAGCTTATGCAGAAAGAGTTTGAGATGAGCATGATGGGAGAGCTAAACTTCTTCCTTGGACTGCAAATCAAGCAATTAAATGAAGGAATTTTCATTAACCAGTCCAAGTATATCAAGGAAATGCTAAAGAAGTTTGGCATGGAGAATAGCAAAGGAGCAAAAACGCCCATGAGCTCTACAATCAAGCTTGACAAAGATGAGAAGGGCAAAGTAGTTGATTTAAAATTGTATAGAAGCATGATAGGTTCCTTATTGTATTTAACTGCTTCTAGGCCAGATATTTTGTTTAGTGTGTGTATGTGCTCTAGATTTCAATCATGCCCAAAAGAATCACACTTGGTAGCTGTGAAAAGAATTTTTAGATATCTAGTAGACACTACCAATTTAGGACTATGGTATCCAAAGGGCTCTAATTTTGATCTAATCGGCTACTCGGATGCAGATTTTGCCGGTTACAAAGTAGATAGAAAAAGCACTAGTGGAACATGTCAGTTTCTTGGAAGCATGTTAGTTTTATGGTTTTCGAGAAAATAAACTAGTGTTGCTCTATCTACGGCGGAAGCCGAATACATTGCCGCCGGGAGCTGTTGTGCTCAATTACTTTGGATGAAACAGCAACTTAGGGACTATGGCATGGATTTCAAAAATATACCTATCAAATGTGATAATACAAGTGCCATATGTCTAACCAAGAATCCAGTCCTGCATTCTAGGACCAAACATATAGACCTTAGACATCATTTCATTAGAGAACATGTAGAAAATCATGACATATGTTTGGTATATGTAAGAACAGAGGATCAAGTTGCAGATATATTCACTAAGCCCCTAGCAAAAGAAGCATTTTATAAGATTAGAAATGACATGGGAATGCTTGAACTCACTTAAAGCATAAATTGAGGGGGAGCACCCATTTAGGGGGAGCAAACCCACTTGTTTCTTTACCCTCTAACTTTTTGATATATTGACAACAAGGGGGAGAAGAGTAGGATTTGAGTCCAAAGGGGGAGAAGAATAGGATTTGATCCTTATGATTATGCTTAAGGAGAAAAGAGTAGGATATGATTGGGGAGAAGAGTTTGAATGTTTGTTAAATATTGAAGGATTGCTAAGCATGTTATTTTATTGCTAAGTATGTTATTTTTTAATTGAAAGGTATACACTCAAATCGGTTTTGTCAATCATCAAAAAGGGGGAGATTGTTGGAAATATGTGGAAAACTAGCTAAATTTATGTTTTGATGATTAACAAATCAATTTGAGTAAGTCTTGGCTACTAACAAGTTTGTGGAAATGTTTAAGGAATAACCATTTGAAGAAAAACAAGTATGGAAGGCCAAGTCGTTCCCCAAGTCGACTTCAAGATCGACTTCAAATGTGCAGAACTGTCCAGAGTTGAAAACGGAAGACAGGAAGGTGAAGTCGCAGGCCAAGTCGACTCCACCTGCGACTTGGGTAGCCAAGTCGCAAACGAAGTCGACCTCACCATCGACTTCAGTCGAGCAAAACCTTCCAGAGTCGACGTTCAGAACACAACGTGCCGAAGTCGCACCCCAAGTCGACTCCATGTGCGACTTGAGGTGAAGTCACAGCCGAAGTCGACTCAGACATCGACTTCGCTCAGGCAGACGGAAAACTTCAAATGACAAGTTCTGGATTACTTGATTTCAAGCCAAACTAAATGAAGATGAAGATCAAGGCAACATAGATACTCAAGCTGAAACATTTGAAGACAAATCCAAGTACAAGCAAGAAGCATAAACTCAATCATTCAAATCAAGAAGATATCTAAGATTACATGAGTCAAGATTCAAGAAGAATCAAAGTCAAGATTTTCAAGATTCACAAATGTTCAAGAACATCATGACAGTGAAGTCGCAAGGCCAAGTCGACCCCATCTGAGACTTGAGTGAAGTCGCAAAGCCAAGTCGACTTCATGATCGACTTCAAAACGGGCGAAACCTTCCAGCGTTGAAACTGAAGACCGAAGTTCGCGAAGTCGCACCCGAAGTCGACTCCACCTGCGACTTGGGTCGCAACGGTCGGAATTTATTCGAACGTTGGCGCATTAAATGCGCGCCACCTACCTTCTAACGTTCGGATTCCCTCCAAAATTATAAATAGCATTCATGGTGGACGAGGGAAGTAGCTGAGAATCATTAAGTGTGCATAACTACTATATTCAAGAGCTCTAAAGAGATCAAGCCATTCAAGGAGGAAGAACTTCACTTCAAGTTGCAAGAGCTATATTTCAGAATCTTCAAAGCCATTACAACAAGTTCTTCTCTGCGCCAAAACTGCTACTACACAATTGTAAAGTGTAGTTTTCTTATTGTTTCATTTGTTTGTGTTGAACTTGATTTAGTTTGAGGAACTAAGATCAAGTGTAAGCAAAGTAGTGTGTGATTGGAGTGTAACTCATCACCTACTTGTGCTGTAATTTGTTGATGCCCCCTAGAGCTAGAATTTAGAAGAGAGCAGTGGCTCTAATTGTATTGAGAGAATACAATAGTGGAACCCAAGTCACAAGGAGTGTGAGCTTGGAAGAGTGGAGTAGGGAGTGTTGGTCCCGAGTTAGTGGCAAAACCCAAGAGGGGAGGGGTGAATTGGGTTCTTTAAAAAATCTTTGGTAAATAAAGACTTAACCCCTTGAGTAATTAATCCCCTTTTGAAAAGAGCTAGAGAGCAATAAAGATAAAACAGTAAAAAGAAATATAATACAAGATTTATAGTGGTTCGGGCAAACCTTCCCTACTCCACTCTTCCAAGCTCACACTCTGTTGTGACTTGAGTTCCACTATGTATTCCACGAATACACTTAGAGTCACCGCTCTCTTCTAGATTCTAGCTCTAGGGGGCATATACAACTAGAGCCACTTGCTCTCTTCTAGATTCTAGCTCTAGGGGGCATAAACAACTCACATGCAAAAGTAGGTGATGAGTCTCACTCCAATCACACCCTACTTTGCATATACTTGATCTTAGCTACCCAAGCTAAATCAAGATTTATACAACAAGACAATGAAATAAATGAAACTACACTTTACAGATTTGTGTAGGCAGATTTAGCTCGAGGAAGAAGTTGTAGAAGCAGCTGTGGATGAATATTGTTGAAGGCGCTAGCAACTTGAAGCTTTCTTCTTCCTTAGAATTTATACGGACCACTCAACAATGGAGAAAAGCAAATAGGAAATCTTTCTTGCACTTCTTTTCTCTCTTTGAACTTTAACGTAGTGTCTTGTGTTCTCTTGTTGTGTTTTCACGTTCATTTGAGGGTCCTTTTATAGAGGGAAGAAAATATGAACGTTGTGGAGGTGGTTGGTGCGCAATAAATGAACTCCAACGTTCGAAAATTTGACCGTTATACCCAAGTCGAAGGTGGAGTCGACTTGGGATGCGACTTGGCTTCCCAAGTCGCATCTGGAGTCGACTTCGTCTGCGACTCCAGTTCTTCGGATTCCCAAGTCTTAGGCTTGGTCGACTTGACTTCAGACTTCGACCCAAGTCGATCCTGAAGTCGACTTGGCCTGCGACTTGGCTCGGGTTTTGCTGAACCTGCTTTGATCTTCAAGTTGTGTTCTTCTATCTTGGATTGGCTTGATTCTTACTTAGATGATTCATGCATATTTGACTTATGTAGTCTTGATAGACATTGTTTGAATCATTCTTGTATCTTTGTCTTTGAGCTTGATAGACTTGATTTGATGTAGAACATGTTTCTTGACTTTGAATTTGACTCATTTGTTTTTCATCTTGATTCCTTGGACTTGAGTGATAAATCCTCTTGAATATCTTGAAAACTGCATCTTTGAAGTTTGAACTTCTCAAGTCGTGGATGGAGTCGACCTGGCCTGCGACTTCACCCAAGTCGTACCTGGAGTCGACTTCGTTTGCGACTTCGTGATGTTCGTTTCCACTTTTCAACTCTGGATACTCCAAGTCGATGCTGGAGTCGACTTCGTCTGCGACTTGACTTCCCAAGTCGCAAGTGGAGTCGACTTGACCTGCGACTTCACCTGTTGCCTTTTGGGATTCATTCTCAAGTCGATATTTGAGTCGACTTTGGGATCGACTTCACCCAAGTCGAAGTCCAAGTCGACTTGGAGATCGACTTGACCTCTTTGCTTTCCTTAAACATTTAGCAAACATATTAGTACCTTTTATATACTCAAAATTAGTTCTTGTTAATCATCAAAACTCAAGATTTGGTCAATTTTATTGTTTTAAACATTGTTTCCAACAATCTCCCCCTTTTTGATGATTGACAAAACTTCATTTGAGTTGATACCTTTCAAGCATTAATCATGTTCATATGTCTTTTGAAAAACAGAGCATTTGTCTTATAGGTCAGAGCTTTTTGAAATTCCAACCATTATATCATTTTGGCATATTGGATACCTTTCAAGCAAATCATGTTGAATACTTTATTAATCAAGCATAACATATTAAGCAAACATAACATTCATCAAAAGCATATATATATATCAAGTTTCATTTTTACAAAATGCAATACAAAACAAAAATGAAACCTAGATACAAAACTACCCAACCCAAAAGAAAATTTTACTCAACTCACCTATTCTATCTCCCCCTTTTTGTCAAACTATCAAAAATTTATCAAAAATCGATCAACTCTTACTGATTTTGTGAATTGAAATTGAGAGATCGGATATAAGATTGGTTCAATAGGACAATGATGGGCCGATGAGTAAACAAGAGAAGCGTGATCTGGAGTTGCTTCTTTATGAACTGATCCTGATTCATAAGGATCGAGTTCAGGCATGGGTTTCTTCTTATGTCGGCCTGAGGCAAGATGATAGCGGATAGTCCGCATTTCCCGCTCAATTCTGTCTTGCCAGGAGTGCATATTCTCGAGGGCGTTGTGAACGCCGGTGATAAGACTTGTCATCCGGTCTTCTTGATAACCCATTTCTGCCCTCATGGCAACAATTTTATCTTTTAAATCCTTTAGGGTGACCTCCTCAGAAGAGGTTGGAGGCACCCGTTCTCTTGCAGCGGACCCTTGTGGAGAATAGGATCCGTGCGATATGGGAGATGCTGGCTCCTCTTGAGCAAGTGGTGCCGCGGGAGGTTGCTCCCCCTCAGTCTGTGCATTGTCTTCTTGCTCTTCTTCTGAAGCTTCATGCCTTAGTTCAAGCAGATTGATCTTCATTCTTTGTATGAGAGCTTTATTTATGGCATTTGTGGATTTGAGCACTTCAAAAGGCTCGCCTTCAATATCCACTTTGAAGAATTCAAGAATCTTTGTGATCCATGTGCCATAGGGAAGGACTCCTCGTGGGTTATCCTTTCTAGAAGCCAAGGCTTCAAGAAATAATTTGGGTATGCTCACTTTGACCCTGTTGGCCACTTTCCATAGTATCCCTGCTTCTTGTGGATTCAATTGATTTCTTCCACCGCCCTTTGGGTAGATGCAGTGGGCAATGAGAAGTCGGAGTACTCGTAGCCTTGGTGAAAGATCCATGTACCGAAGGAATTTGATTCCCAGATGGTACTTGTTGCTCCGGGTGAGCTGATTATACATTTGATCCATAGTGAGGTCTTCTAGAATAGGCTCATCCTCATACGGGACTCCAAGTATGTGTCCTAAATGACTCATTACTTCAGTCGGTCCTGCAACTATCCCGATTCCAAGATCCATTTCGACTCCTTTGACGAAGGTTCCAAAGTATTCTTCATCCCAAAGATAATAAAACATTCGAGTAAGATCTGGATAGACCCTTTCGTCTTCCTTTAGCAAATTGGTCCATCCTTGAAAATCCAATAGATCTTCTATGTCGGATCCATATTCTTTCAGGAAATTAAAATCTATAATCTTGGGTATGAATACCTTCCGTTCGTAGAACTTTTTGTAGAAACGGCTATGTTGGAGCTCGGTTTTGAAGTAGGTAGTGGGCATCTTCAATACTTGGGCTTTTCCAGCTGCGGTTCCCCTTCTGCTTGTCCCGGATTGTGTGCTCTGTGAGGTTTGTTGTTGATTTTCCGACCTGGGTGCTTGATCAGATGATTGAGTGGAGGTTTGGAATCGAACCCGTTTACCCGTCGAAGTTGATGGTTCCTCTCTGGCTCTTTTTGATGGAGTCCTAGTTCTTCTAGGAACTTCTTTTGGTTGAGATGAAGGTTGTGGTTGTGTGGGAACCCGTTTGGGGTATGGTTTTGATACGGCTTTCTTTGGTGCCATTTGGAGTTTGGACTTTATGGATCTGAGAGGGAATGCGAGTGAGAGAAAGAGAGAGTTTGAGAGATAGTGTGGAAGAGAAAGAGAAAGAAAAGGAAACTGAGAGAGTGAGAGATAAAGAGAATGAAAGGGAGTGAAAGAGAGAGAGTGTGTGACGATTTGCCGGAGACAAGGGAAAAATCGCCGGAGAAAAGGCTGTCGCCGGAGAGGGAGAAATAAGGAGAATCGCCGGAGGAGAAGAGGAAAAACAGGGAGGCCGGAAAAATGAGGAAGAAAGAAGAGAGGAGAGAAGAAAAAGAGAGGAGAGTCGGCCGAATGCGAAACGTCGCGCGCGGAGTCGACTTTGCCCTAGGCGAAGTCGACTTCGGTCCCTTGGAGTCGACTTCGCCTGGGGGCGGAGTCGACTTCGACTCTGGCGGAGTCGACTTCGCTTATAAAGTGGAGTCGACTTGACGCCCTTGGAGTCGACTTGACTCATCGACTTGACATTTTTCAATTGTAATTTTCTTATATAATTTTTCCTAATTTAGCTCTATCATCCCCATATCATTCCTAATCTTGTAAAATGATTCTTTAGCTAGAGGTTTGGTAAAGATATCAGCAATTTGATCCTCTGTTTTCACATATTCTAAGCACACATCATGATTTTCAACATGTTCACGAATAAAATGATGTCTCACATCAATATGTTTGGTTCTAGAATGCAATACAGGATTTTTAGTCAAACAAATTGCACTTGTATTATAACATCTAATAGGAATATCAACATAATCAATACCATAGTCTTTCAACTGTTGTTTCATCCAAAGTAATTGGGCACAACAACTACCGGCGGCTATGTATTCGGCTTCCGCAGTAGATAGTGCAACACTTGTTTGTTTTCTTGAATGCCATGAAACTAGCATATGTCCAAGAAATTGACAAGTTCCACTGGTACTTTTTCTATCTACTTTATATCCGGCAAAGTCTGCATCCGAATAGCCGATTAGATCAAAGGTTGACCCCTTTGGATACCATAGTCCAAGATTTGTAGTTTCTAACAAATATTTAAAAATTCTTTTTACAGCAAGTAGATGTGATTCTTTTGGACATGCTTGGAATCTAGAGCACATACAAACACTAAATAGGATATCGGGTCTAGAAGCAGTTAAGTATAGCAAGGATCCTATCATGCTTCTATAAAGTGTTTGATCGATACTTTTACCATTTTCGTCCGCATCGATCTTGATTGTAGAGCTCATTGGAGTGTTTGCTCCTTTGCTATTTTGCATTCCAAACTTCTTGAGCATCTCTCTGGCGTATTTGGACTGATTTAGAAATATTCCTTCACTTTGTTGCTTGATTTGCAGTCCAAGGAAGAAATTTAATTCTCCCATCATACTCATTTCGAATTCGCTCTGCATTATCTTAGAAAACTCTTGACAAAGTTTTTCGTCAGTAGCACCAAATATTATGTCATCAACATAAATCTGCACAATTAAAATGTTTTTATTTTTATATTTAATGAACAGAGTAGTGTCTACTTTCCCCTTTTGAAACTCATGGTCAATCAAAAATTTATTCAATCTTTCATACCAAGCTCTTGGAGCTTGTTTTAGTCCATATAATGCTTTGGTCAATTTATAGACATACTTTGATTGATTCTTTTCTCCAAAGCCAGGGGGTTGTTCAACATATACTTCTTCATTCAGATAGCCATTCAAAAATGCACTTTTTACATCCATTTGAAACAATTTGAAATTCATATGAGAAGCAAATGCTAGTAAAATACGTATGACTTCTAATCTAGCCACGGGTGCATATGATTCTTCAAAATCAATTCCTTCTTCTTGGGAATACCCTTTGGCTACTAATCTTGCCTTGTTTCTAATTACGAGTCCGCTTTCATCTAATTTGTTCCTAAATATCCATTTAGTACCTATGATAGTGTGATTATTTGGTCTAGGAACTAAATGCCATACATTGTTCCTTTCGAATTGGTTTAGCTCTTCTTGCATTGCAATCACCCAATTTTCATTATTGAGAGCTTGTTCAATGGTATTTGGTTCAATTTTAGATACAAAGGCATATTGATCATAAACGTTTTGTTTTGATCTTCTAGTTTTCACTCCTTCATATATATTTCCAATAACTTGTTCAATTGGATGGGCATTTTTGAATTTTAAATCAGTTGGAGGTTTGTAAGAAACATTACCTTCACTTACCTCTTTCTCCACGAGATCTTCTGGCTTGAGCTCGAGTTCCTTTGGTTGTTCTTTGCCTTTTGTCTCATCTGTATCACTTAGTTCATCCTCCTTTCTCGGAGTTTGGTTAATTTCATCAAATACAACGTGTATGGATTCTTCAACAACTTGGTTTCGTTTATTGAAAACTCTATATGCTTTGCTATTTGATGAATAACCAAGGAATATAGCCTCATCGCTTTTAGCATCTAACTTTCCCAAGTTAGTTTTTCCATTGTTCAAAACATAACATGTACATCCAAAAGCATGAAAATAAGAAATATTTGGTTTCCTTCCTTTCCATAGTTCATATGGGGTCTTTTTCAAGATTGCTCGAATGGTAACACGGTTCAATACATGACAAGCTGTACTTACAGCTTCACCCCAAAATTTCTTGGATAGATTGCTCTCATTTAGCATAGTTCTAGCCATCTCTTCTATAGTTCTATTTTTCCTTTCAACTACTCCATTTTGTTGTGGAGTTCTTGGTGCAGAAAATGTGTGGTGAATTCCTTTTTCATTGCAAAATTCCATGAATCGTTTGTTTTCGAATTCGCCACCATGATCGCTTCTTATGGTCACAATAGTACTTTGTTTTTCATTTTGCACCAAATTTACAAAAGTTGCAAACATAGAGAAGGCTTCATCTTTACTAGCTAAGAGAATTATCCATGTGAATCTTGAAAAATCATCAACTATGACAAATACATATTTCTTTCCACCAATGGTTAGAATGTCGGATGGCCCGTATAGATCCATATGTAGCAATTCAAGTGGCTTAGTGGTGGAAATTTCCTTTTTGGTAGAGAAAGGCATCTTGGGTTGTTTTGATAATTGACATGCCTTGCAAATCTTGTCTTTGTCATATTTCAATCTTGGTAATCCTTCTACCAAACTCTTTTTCCATAGGGTTTTTATGTTTCCCATGTTTATATGTCCAAGCCTTTTATGCCAAACCCATGGATCATTATCAATGGCCATTAGACATTGACCATTCAATTCATCAAGTGAAACCAAATATACATTTCCATGTCTTTTACCACTAAACATGATATGCTCTCCATCAAATACATTACATATAGATGATTCAAACACAACTTTGTATCCTTTATCACATAATTGGCTAATGCTCATTAAATTGTGTTTGAGTCCTTCAACAAACAAAACATCTTCCATGCATGCAATTGAAATACTATGTATATTTCCTTTACCTTTAATTTTACCTTTTTCATTATTGCCAAAGGCAACCATTCCATCATTACAAGGCTTAAGTTTGTGAAACAAACTTCTTTCACCGGTCATATGCCTTGAGCAACCGCTATCCATAAACCATTCATTGTTTGCCTTTGCCTTAAGACATGTCTGAAAAATAAGCAAATAAATCTTATCTTCTTGGTACCCATTTTATGGGTCCATTTGGGTTAGTAATATAGATCAATCTTTGTTGTTCTGACTTTGAAAGCCCAAATCTTGTGTTTCTTGGAACCCAAACTAATTTTGCACCATGGTCATATAATTTCTTAAAATTACATTTGTAAGTTTTGTGACCCATTTTATTGCAGAAATTACAAGTCATAGGTAATCTTGGAGTAGGCCTCCAAGTATGCAATGGTTCCATTATTGGTCTTCTAGTCCACTTAAAATTTTTCTTTTGTGGCTTGTATATAGATGCATTTTTAGTTTGATGTTTCTCAAATATTTGTACATTTGATTTGCTACTTTCTCCTTGCTCAAATGTATGATACCCAAGACCTCTTTTATGTGTTTGGGAGGTCATATTCAAAAACATTTTGACGCTTTCTCCTGGATTAGAGAACTTAGCTAATGATTCATTTAATGATTTGTTCTCCTTTTTTAGCAGATCATTTTCATCTTTCAATTTGTCTAATCTTTTTGCAAGTTTACCATTTACAATTATTGTTGCATCACATTGTCTTTTCTTAATTGTAAACTTGCTTCCTAATTTCTTTATTTCTTCATATAATGAATCATATGCAGTTTGTAGCTCATCTAATTCAGTACATTTGAGGCATTCTTGAAAGGAAGAAAAACTTGATTTAGAATGGGAGAGTTTGGAACTTACCTCTTCATCGCTTGTGCATTTTGTTGAGGTAATTCGTTCTTCTTGTTCGATTTGTGCCATGCAGCAAATTCTTGCACATTCTTCCGCCTCATTTTCGTCGGTTGAGGAATTACTCGTTGTAGATTCCTCATCGTTTACATACATGCCTCTACCTTTGTACTTTTGGAATCTTTTGTTGTCCTTCTATCCTTTCTTTGTTCGTTTGCCTTGCTTTCTTCGGGAGTTGGACATTGAGCTTGCATATGTCCCGAACCGCCGCATCGGTAGCATTTGGTTGGTTCTTTCTTCTTCTCTTTGGGAGTTCTTTCCTTGAAGCTTCTGAAATTTTTCCCTTTCCTCACAAATTTTCTGAAGCGTTTTGTGAGAAGGGCAATCTCGTCGTCGTTTTGAGAAGAGGAGGTATCGTCAGTGTCTTGTGCGGCTTTCAAGGCGATTGCTCTTTTGCCCCTATGTTGATCTTCATTTCTTCTCTTAATTAGCTCATGTGACATGAGTGAGCTAATTAAGTCTTCAAGCTTTAAAGTGTTTAGGTCTTTGGCTTCTTCTATTGCAGTGATCTTTGGAGTCCATGATTCCGGTAGAGCTCTTAAGATCTTCATAACCTGCTCAGATTCAGAAATAGCCTTTCCAAGACCTTTTAAAGCATTAGTGATTTTTGAGAATCTAGCGAACATTTCAGAAATATTTTCTGTTTCTAGCATTCTAAAATTCTCTAGTTCTCCAATCAAAATATTTCTTCTCGTCCCTTGGACTTGAGAAGTTCCTTCATAGATAGAGGTTAGCGTATCCCATATTTCTTTGGCGGTCAAGCAAGAGGATACTCTATCATATTCAGAAGCAGTAAGAGCACAAAATAAAGAGTTCATAGCTTTGGCGTTGCTCTTAACAATTCTTACTTCCTCATCGGTCCATTTGGAAGCTCTTTCATCGGTAGGCAAGGTTACTCCATCTTGGATAGCAATCCAAGAGTCCATGTCGGTAGCCATGATGAGTTGCTTCATACGAAGCTTCCAATATCCAAAATTGTTCCCGTCAAACAACGGTGGCCTTGTAAAGGATTGGCCTTCAGCAAAAGCGGGAACGGAAGTAGATTGGGATGCCATTTTGATAAGATCTCTTTGGTAAACTCAAAGACCTGCTCTGATACCACTTGTTGGTCCCGAGTTAGTGGCAAAACCCAAGAGGGGAGGGGTGAATTGGGTTCTTTAAAAAATCTTTGGTAAATAAAGACTTAACCCCTTGAGTAATTAATCCCCTTTTGAAAAGAGCTAGAGAGCAATAAAGATAAAGCAGTAAAAAGAAATATAACACAAGATTTATAGTGGTTCGGACAAACCTTCCCTACTCCACTCTTCCAAGCTCACACTCTGTTGTGACTTGGGTTCCACTATGTATTCCACGAATACACTTAGAGTCACCGCTCTCTTCTAGATTCCAGCTCTAGGGGGCATATACAACTAGAGCCACTTGCTCTCTTCTAGATTCTAGCTCTAGGGGGCATAAACAACTCACATGCAAAAGTAGGTGATGAGTCTCACTCCAATCACACCCTACTTTGCATATACTTGATCTTAGCTACCCAAGCTAAATCAAGATTTATACAACAAGACAATGAAATAAATGAAACTACACTTTACAGATTTGTGTAGGAAGATTTAGCTCGAGGAAGAAGTTGTAGAAGCAGCTGTGGATGAATATTGTTGAAGGCGCTAGCAACTTGAAGCTTTCTTCTTCCTTAGAATTTATACGGACCACTCAACAATGGAGAAAAGCAAATAGGAAATCTTTCTTGCACTTCTTTTCTCTCTTTGAACTTTAACGTAGTGTCTTGTGTTCTCTTGTTGTGTTTTCACGTTCATTTGAGGGTCCTTTTATAGAGGGAAGAAAATATGAACGTTGTGGAGGTGGTTGGTGCGCAATAAATGAACTCCAACGTTCGAAAATTTGACCGTTATACCCAAGTCGAAGGTGGAGTCGACTTGGGATGCGACTTGGCTTCCCAAGTCGCATTTGGAGTCGACTTCGTCTGCGACTCCAGTTCTTCAGATTCCCAAGTCTTAGGCTTGGTCGACTTGACTTCAGACTTCGACCCAAGTCGATCCTGAAGTCGACTTGGCCTGCGACTTGGCTCGGGTTTTGCTGAACCTGCTTTGATCTTCAAGTTGTGTTCTTCTATCTTGGATTGGCTTGATTCTTACTTAGATGATTCATGCATATTTGACTTATGTAGTCTTGATAGACATTGTTTGAATCATTCTTGTATCTTTGTCTTTGAGCTTGATAGACTTGATTTGATGTAGAACATGTTTCTTGACTTTGAATTTGACTCATTTGTTTTTCATCTTGATTCCTTGGACTTGAGTGATAAATCCTCTTGAATATCTTGAAAACTGCATCTTTGAAGTTTGAACTTCTCAAGTCGTGGATGGAGTCGACCTGGCCTGCGACTTCACCCAAGTCGTACCTGGAGTCGACTTCGTTTGCGACTTCGTGATGTTCGTTTCCACTTTTCAACTCTGGATACTCCAAGTCGATGCTGGAGTCGACTTCGTCTGCGACTTGACTTCCCAAGTCGCAAGTGGAGTCGACTTGACCTGCGACTTCACCTGTTGCCTTTTGGGATTCATTCTCAAGTCGATATTTGAGTCGACTTTGGGATCGACTTCACCCAAGTCGAAGTCCAAGTCGACTTGGAGATCGACTTGACCTCTTTGCTTTCCTTAAACATTTAGCAAACATATTAGTACCTTTTATATACTCAAAATTAGTTCTTGTTAATCATCAAAACTCAAGATTTGGTCAATTTTATTGTTTTAAACATTGTTTCCAACAGGGAGGTTGCCCAAACCACTATAAAAATCTTGTGTGTTTGATTTATTTATCTGCTCTCTACATTATATTGCTTTCCATTTCGTTTCTTCACAAAGGGGACTAGATTAATCCGGGGTAAAGCTTTTGTTTAAGTTGTAAATTTTAAATTACCCAATTCACCCCTCCCCTCTTGGGTTTTGCCATCAAACTCGGGACCAACAAAAACTTCATCTCCCCCAAGAACAGCAGCACGTCCAGCCCTAGCTCAGCCAAGAAGGAAGAAAAAAAGAAGGAAAAAGAAAGGGGAAAAG
This sequence comes from Annona cherimola, assembly GCA_030490835.1. Classification (NCBI taxonomy): domain Eukaryota; kingdom Viridiplantae; phylum Streptophyta; class Magnoliopsida; order Magnoliales; family Annonaceae; genus Annona; species Annona cherimola. Next base: position 49,237,034 of record CM059977.1, on the reverse strand, counting down.
GAGAGATCACCTATTTAATCAAGTAAGTATATGATTATTTCGAGTTTATACTTCAAATCTGGAAATTATATGATGTTATAATCCAAAATATGAATGAAGTAGTAAACGAAGGATTTTCACCATGAAAATTTGTTTACAAGTTCATTATATGATAATTAAGGTATGACCCCAATTTTAAATTTAAATATTAAGAAAGTTTCAAATTAAAAATCCGAGAATATTAACCTAAACAAGGTAAAACGAGTGACAGGATCCGCTGTAAAAAATGATTTTTAATAATTTTATAAAAGGAATTTTGGGCTGAAAAATTTTTCAAAATACATAAGCCATATTCAGGATCACACAAAAAAAAATAAAAATTAGGTTTTGATGGGTATAAACATGCCCCATAATTCACGTGATTAGAGCTGATCCTAAACTCACAACACTGTCCAGCACAATGAAAATGCTAAAATAAATATATAATGTTAATATTTCATGATGAAAATTTTATGAAAATTATTCATGTATTTATTGATGTATGATAGAAATTTCAGAATTAACTACCATGATTTGATTATAAATCAAGATTAAGAGATTTCAGTACGCTTGATTTCAGCAGATGTGGATAATTTGAGAAAAAAAATCAAAAAGAAATATGAAACCTGTGTAGAAATGATTCAAATTGATATATATATATATATATATTAGGCAAGAGTGTAATAAATGATTAAGGACAGCAAAGGTAATTGATAATTGATATTATATATATATATATGGAATTAGTGGTTAAATAAGAAGATAGAACTTAGTGGAAATAAGAAGACATGGGCTGTTTTGGAAACTTATGATTAGTGAATTTAAATCCCATAAAAATACCCTAAATAAAGTGATAACTAAGGTTAATAACCATGCTGAATTAGTGACCAAGTTGCTGACTTGAAAAATTTTATGAGATGTCTCTTATATGTGTTGCTAAATGGGCATATGTGAAAGGATAAACATGCATAAATGGTAAATGACTTATGTAATGTGAGTTTGTGCAAAAATATATGAAAACATGGTATAATTCATGATTATATATGTTTTTAGAGTGCATAACGATCAATTTCAAATTTTAAAATTAATTTATGAAGTTTAAGGCAATGACGTTGCTTAAAAGGAGCACCGATGTGTAAATTTTGAAAAATGTTAAATGAATGTTAATGAACCTTTAAATATTAATTATTAGATGATTATTATGTGATGGAATGATTACCCTACTTATGGGATTGTATATGTTATGTGTTAACCGATGAAATGTGCAAATATGTGTCTAATGACTTGAGAAGTCAAATGAATGATATATGTTAATGAAAATGGGTTGAAAAATTAAGTTGGATGCAAGCAAAAGGAATATAAGAAATGTTATATTATTGTGATGTAGGCAAAGGCAAAGAAAAGACAGATTCAGAAAGCTAACGTGAGATAAGTAAGCAAGCGAACTTTCCAAAATATTGATTTCCTCCTATGTTTTGAAAATGATAGCTTAAATAAAATGCCTTAAGGATTGCTTCATAGGAAACAAGCAATACTTCTTAGAATAATAACTTTATCACGAGTGTTGTCAAGATTGGAAATGCTTTATATTAACGATTTTAAAGAGTTTGCTTACAAGTAAGCAAGTGAGCTTCCTAAAATATTGTTTGAAAGGACTTTTATGAATTTTATGAACTTGCTTTAATAAGTTGGTTTCATAGTTGCTTACTAGATAAGTAAGTGAATTTTTAAGCATAATATTTATATTCAAGTTTTAAAATTACTTGATCATGTTTATATTAATGATGTGGAGAATTGCTTATAGAGTAAGCAAGCTCAGGTCTTGAAAATATGATGTGAGTTTTAAGATGATTTTAATATCAGCAAGTTCATACAAGTATGGTTTATAAGAAGTTTTATTGAAAAATGTAATTCTTTATAAAATGGTTTCTAGAGATAAATCGATGTTTTGAAATGGTTTCCATTAAATGTCATAAATTGAATTTATATACATGTTTTGAGATTTATGTAGGTGTTTTGAAATAGTCTATCAAGATGCTTTACAACTCTTAGAGTTGTAACACTTTGAAGATTCTTTACTCTGATGTTCCAAAAGGATTTAAGGATGGCCCGTTCGACAAAATGATTTGGTGGATTTTTATGTTTAAATAATGATCAAAAGATTATGCAAACTCCTCTATGTATAAGAATAACAAGGAAGTGATGTGGACAAAACAGATAATGCCATTACAGTGGATGGAAGGGAGTTGCATATGCTTTGCTCATCAAAATGTTATCAAGAAAAGTTTTGTCTCTGCGAGTTTTGAATTAGTTCAAAACCTTCTTAAAATGAGAATTTCAAAAGTTATTTAGCAAATCATTAAAGTTTTTCAAAATATTGTCTTCTCAAATATTTCAAATGTCTGGTAAAATGGATTTATTAAAATATTGCTAAACTCTTTAAGGGTGGTCATCTTAACATTAGGATTTTAAACTAGTTTACAAAAATATTTTATTTTCAAAACAATCACGCCCAATTCTCAATTTGAGAAGGGCATAGTCTGCGGACTGAGTGGTTTAAAATATTTTCTTTTCTTTTCTTTTCAAAATAGTCATGCCCAGTTCTCAATTCGAGAAGGGCATAGTTTGTAGACTAAGTTGGCTTTATACATATTAAGCTAAGGGTTGAAAAAGGGCACAGTCAAATGACTGTGCTAAGTTTTGTGAAAATCATTGCTAGCATATGAGTGTGCAAAAAACGATGTACTAGGCTCATGGTTGAGGTGGTTACGGACCAAAATGGCCGAAAACCAGAGCTCACCTCTATCTGTAGCCGAGTCGCTTAGGGAAGGTTGGAGGCCGGCGACGCCTTCTCTCAAATGGGAGTAAGCTCATGAGCAAGCGCCTAGCTCGCGTGCTGTCTTATGAAAGGTTTTTTTCCTAGGGAAGGATGATCACTTGTTAAGTATCGCCAACTTACGGGTCAAAGACACAAATCCATATGTTGTTGGAACATACATATGTTCCATATGTTTTAAAAGTCCCAAAATGGGCACCAACGCTGTTTGGTTTTAAATGGATTTGTATTGGTTTCAAATGGATTTATGTTTAGTTTTCAAAAGATACCAAAATATATTTTATGACATGAATATGTCCACCATATTGGTTTAGAAAGGGTTTGGTATCTTATATGTAGGTTAAAAGAGATTTATATGGAAAAATATTTTTGGACATGAGAATGTCCACATAGATAAAAGATTCCTATGCACATGCATTGCTTTTGAATAACCCCGAGTTGGGTTATAAAAAAATTTACATAGATGATGTTTTGGGACATGTAAATGACCTCATGGGGAAAATGGTTATAAGAAAAATGTTTTAGGACATATAATTGTCCTCTTGCCATATGAAAAATATTTTTGGACATAGACATGTCCTCATGATAGATGAAAAATATTTTGGGACAAACAATTGTCCCCATGAAAAATGGTTTAGATGCATAGATATCACCTTTGAAAATCCTCGAAATGGGGACATGCACAAAGTTTTACGAGTGTATTATAAAGAAGATTTCTTTAAGAGGTTTCTTCCTTTTGGTAGTTGATCACTTGATAAGTGTCTCCTACCGAATAGGCAAGGGATGCATTTAATTGAAAAAAAATTCATACTTGCTTACTAAGTTTATCGCTCACTTTTTGTTTTCCTACCTTAGACAGGTTTATGGCTCTAGGAAAGGAGCAAAGCTATAAGGTATTGATATGTTGAAGAAAGAATGGATGAATGTATTGCTTATAATGAAATAGGTTTGATTATGTATGATGTAAATAGATAAGTGATTATGTATAAAATTTTACGTGAATTTTTATTTATGAATACATATGTTGCCTACAAATGAAAGTAAAAGTACGATAAATTTTATGATAATATGGATGAGTCCACTATGAATGATGACAAGTGTATGCTTATATGATAAAAGGAAAAAAAATTGAACGAGATCAAATTAAGAACCCACCGCATGATCAGGGCAACAATCCTGATCGCATTTACCAATCGAAACGATCTTGAAGTAAGGCTTGTGGAGGCCTCGGGTCGGGGGTGCCATAGAGCATGGTATCAGAGCAAAGATTGGTAAAATGACGTGGAAAGAAAGGATTTGATATCAAAGAGCTAGATATCAGAGCAAGGATTGGTGAATAAGTATAGGAAAAATGATGGAAGGGATAGATTGAAATTATAAGATATATTTATGATGTGTGGATTTTAAGATTATATGAACATATGATGATTTATCATAAGTATGTTGCAAATATAGCAAATTGCTATGATATTTACATAGGTAAGTGATTCATAAAGGAAAAGTAATTTTCCACTATGAAAAACTGATGTTGAAAAAAAATAGAAAAAAGGTAAGATCTCAGAAAAATATAGATAGAAGGTGGATATTTAAGGAATACATGTTATATGTAGTTCTAACTCCATTTTTTATGATTGGCAGGATTAGTGATCGAAAGAGCTGCACTCAAGGTGAGGGTGTAGTCGAGGAATCCTTCCTCGATGATTTGATAATTATATATTAAGAATTATGAATAAGCATTCTTTCTAGATAGTACTTATGTAGTATGAAAGAGGCAGACAAAATTAACAAAAGTCTCTTTTGACTTTTGAACGATAAAGGGATATATTATGTTTGGGTATAAGGATACTAATAATATACAAGTGTAACCGCTTGTATAATAAATGAATATGCAAAAGAGTAACATACAAGTACAACTACTTGTACGATAACTATATATGAGAAAGAAAGAATTGCTACTGATTCTTTCTATTAAATATGATGGATGGTATAATAAGCTGATAAGAAAATGTTACTCAAAGATGGTAGGAAATTATTTATGCTTGTATAGAAGGTGTGCGTGGAATGGACGTGATTATTAATTAACCCTTTTGTTAAAATAATTTATTGTATATATTACAATATATGTTATGATGAGATGAATAAAAAAATATATTAGTGAACTGATATATTTCTTTTTATGCATAGAAAGGAATTATGCCTATCACAAGAGCGAAATCTAGACTGAATAAAGGAAAGGCAATGGCGGATAAAGAACCATAAGATTGACGAGAAAAGGGTGAAACTAGTCACAAGTCTAAGTGACCAAGACAAGGAGAGCAAATAAACTGAAGAACTTGTCAACAACGGGTAAATGTGAACCCAGAATTAAATGTTGAAGGTGGAACCACTACAGGTAACCCCGTACAATTAGAATTAATAACGGAAAGGGTAGTTACACTGTAAAGGAAGCCGTCCAACAAGCTACTCGGGAATGGGCTACTCAAATCGTAGGAATCATTCAAGATCTTTGGGAAAAGGCTCAACGGGATCAGTCAAGAGGACAAGAAGAAATTAGGACAATACAGGTCGTACTTCTTGATGAGGTAATAGAACCTATAGGAGTTAATGACAATGGGATAGAAATCTTAAAGACCTAAGAATTTCAACAAGAGAAAGAACAATTGAATCCTAATACCAAGAGACGAAATGTAGGAAAGGAAAGAATTAAGAAACCAATGACAAGAGAAACAAAATCAAGATGTAATAGCATATGTGCCCCAATTTGTGGGAATTGTCACAACTGTCACTTTGGAGAGTGTTTAAAGGGTTCAAATAAATGTTATAAATGCGGTCAGGCGGGTCATGTGGTGAGAAATTGTAAAAGTAGTGAGATATGAGAGAAACTATGTTTCAATTGTGGACATGTAGGGCACATTGCCTTAAAATGCCCAAACAAGGTGCAAAGAGAACCCGGACTTGGAAGATTGATGCAACAAAAGAAAGCTACAAAGGCTAAATGGCAGGAAAGCTCTACAAAATTAGTGCAAATGCATGCATCGACTTACGATGAATCACAAAAGCAGGAGGAAAAGAGGGTGACAAATATGATTTATATTTTAAGAAATTTTATAGTAATATCAATTCAATTTGGTGTTACTTAGTCAATTATAGCATACCGGCATGTAACCATTCATGTACTGCTAGTAAAAAAGATGGATAAGATCATTATGTGGAATTTCCTGTTTATATGATGGTAAATATTAAGTGAAAATGAAGGACATGTTGGATATACGGGCCATGACCCACAAGTCTGAAATAGATGGAGGAGAGGAAGTAAGTCTTAAAATTGGTCAATAAAACGATTAAGAGAAAAAAAGGGAGAAATTTATGATAATAAAAACCATAAGATGGAAAAAAAAGAAATAGACTGGCACTAAGTGGGTCACAAGGATAGTGGAGAAAGGTATAAGTAGTCTTCCGCGGTATACAACTTATAAGTGATATAAGTATGGGAGAAGATGGTGCACTGGTTCATAACATAGCCATTGTCAATTATTTAAAGAATAAATGGTTTCAGGACGAAACCTGTTATAAGGGGGGGAGGATTGTGAAACCCCAACCTAAGTAGGATTAAATATATGCATTGAACATTTACATGTGATTTATAAGTGAATTTATTGAATTATGAATGATTTTGTGATTTTGCTAAACTATGGTAATTAGGGCTAAGGATTAGCAATGATGATGCGAGTAATCATTATAAGCTGATATGGGACAAAGGTATTAAAGTGAATTGTTGGTGATTTAAATATACCAATGTATCATGGATAATGATGTTAAATTATTTAATATGAATTATGAGAATTTAAAAGGATAATTCTCACGTTAGTGGAAAAACACTAGAAAATTCATTACTCAACGCTTGTAAGGCAGATTCAAGTGAAATTTGACAGGGAAGTTGATGACAATGGGCTTGATATTGTGGAATTATTGGGTTATGAAAATCCTTAATGAAATTAATGTAATGATTTATTGATCGTATCTCAAATCTAACCATTAACTTCAAACGGCTATAACTTGAGCTAGAAAAATCAGATTGAGATAAAATTTAAAACGGTTGAATGAAATTATGAGATTAAAATTTTGGAAGGTTTAGATTAACAAATTATTTTGGAAAAATTCTTGCATTAGAAAAGGTGTATACAGTTGACTTTTACACCTTAAAAGTACCATGCATTTAAGGCAAAAGGTGCATGAATTGAATGCAATTTGGTCCAAATAGGTGTCAAATGCAGATGAAATGTAGGTTATTTTATGATTAAATTTGTGTGAAAATTCGTGGTTATGTTGCTGGAATTAATGGAGCTAGGGAGTGTTCAAAGTGAGCATAGGTGAGGTGTCCATACATGGACATTCAAGTGATGTTGTTGTTGGATTTTTAAAATTTTTATTTTATAATATATGCACATACATAGCTGACATGTTGGGAAACATAAATGAGCATTTAATCATGTGGAAAAAATTCCTGAAAATTTGTGAATAGGAGCTGCCATTGAAGGATGAAATGTGGATAGCTTGGTCTCATGCATATGACGTGCAATTGATGTGCTATTGTTGCCATTTTTATTAATTTTTTATGCAAAATTAATTATTAAATTAAAGATTAATGAGGTTTATAATTTACCCTCAAATTGAGATTATTAAAAAATGGAAAAAAATATGAAAATGGGTAGCAGCTATGGACATGCTAAGTGGACAGTTTGTATGGTCAAGCTCTTGAGAAGATTTTTGGTTTAATAAAAAAATGATAAGAATATTTTATATGGTTGTAATTCAACCAGCACATTAAGGGAGATAAGCACACATTAAATTGCTGTGGAAAATTCAGCTCCAAAGTGGGGCCCACAGCTAGACAATCCAGCTCTATAAGGGGATGCTCGGTCATATGAAATGGGGTATTGTGATTTTTTTTTCAAGTGCTGAAACTTCATCTTCCCCAAGAATAGTAGCACGTCCAGACGTAGCCCAGCCAAGAAGGAAGAAAAAAAGAAGGAAAAAAAAAGGGGAAAAGGAGAGATCACCTATTTAATCAAGTAAGTATATGATTATTTGGAGTTTATACTTCAAATCTGGAAATTATATGATGTTATAAACTAAAATATGAATGAAGTAGTAAAAGAATGATTTTCACCATGAAAATTTGTTTAGAAGCTCAGTATATGATTATTAAAGGATGATCAAAATTTTAGATTTAACTATTAAGAAGGTTTCAAATTAAAAATCTGAGAAAATTAACCTAAACAAGGTAAAATAGGTGACAGGATCAGCTATAAAAAATGATTTTTAATAACTTTTATAAAAGGAATTTTGGGCTGAAAATTTTTTCTAATACTTAATCCATATTCAGGATCACATAAAAAAAAATAAAAATTAGGTTTTTATGGGTATAAAACATGCCCCATAATTCACGTGATTAGAGCTGATACTAAACTCACAACACTGTCTGGCACAATGAAAATGCCAAAATAAATATATAATGTTAATATTTAATAATGAAAATTTTATGAAAATTAATTCATGTATTTATTGATGTATGATAGAAATTTCAAAATTAAATACCTTGATTTGATTATAAATAAATATTTAGAGATTTCAGTACGCTTGATTTCAGCATATGTGGATAGTTTGAGAAAGAAATCAAAAAGAAATATGAAACCTATGTAGAATTGATTAAAATTTATATATATATTAGGAAAGAGTGTAATAAATGATTCAGGACAGCAAAGGTGATTGATAATTGATATTATTATTATATATATATATATGGAATTAATGGTTAAATAAGAAGATAGAACTTTGTGAAAATAAGAAGACAAGGGCTGTTTTGGAAACTTATGATTAGTGGATTTAAATCCCATAAAAATACCATAAATAAAGTGATAACTAAGTTTAATAACCAGGCTGAATTAGTGACCAAGTTGCTAACTTGGAAAATTTTATGAGATGACTCTTATATGTGTTGATAAATGGGCTTATGTGAAAGGATAAACATGCATAAGTGGTAAATGACTTATGTAATGTGATTTTGTGCAAAAATATATGAAAAATGATAGAATTCATGATTATATATCTTTTTAGAGTGCATAACGATCAATTTCAAATTTTGGAATTAATTTATGAAGTTTAAGGCAATGACGTGTGCTTAAAAGGAGCACCGATGTGTAAATTTTGGAAAATAAGTGAAAAATGGTAAATGAAGGTTAATGAAACTTTAAATGTTAATTATTGGATGATTATTATGTGATGGAATGGTTACCCTACTTATGGGATTGTATATGTTATGTGTTAATCGATGAAATGTGCAAATATGTGTCTAATGACTTGAGAAGTCAAATGAATGATACGTGTTAATAAAAATGGGTTGAAAAATTAAGTTCGATGCAAGAAAAAGGAATATAAGAAATGTTATATTATTTTGATGTAGGCAAGGGCAAATAAAAGGCAGATTCAGAAAGCTAACGTGAGATAGGTAAGCAAGCGAACTTTCCAAAATATCGATTTCCTCCTATGTTTTGAAAATGATAGCTTAAATAAAATTCCTTAAGGATTGCTTCATAGGAAACAAGCAATACTTCTTAGAATAATTACTTTATCACAAGTGTTGCTAAGATTGGAAATGCTTTATATTAACGATTTTAAAGAGTTTGCTTACAAGTAAGCAAGCGAGCTTTCTAAAATATTGTTTCAAAGGAATTTTATGAAATTTATGAACTTGCTTTAATAAGTTGGTTTCATAGTTGCTTATAGGATAAGTAAGTGATTTTTCAAGCATAATGTTTATATTCAACTATTACAATTACTCGATCATGTTTATATTAATGATGTGGAGAATTGCTTATAGAGTAAGCAAGCTTAGGTCTTGAAAATATGATGTGGGTTTTAAGATGGTTTTAATATAAGCAAGTTCATACAAGTGTGGTTTATAAGAAGTTTTATTGAAAAATGTAATTCTTTATAAAATGGTTTCTAGAGATAAATAGATGTTTTGAAATGGTTTCCATTAAATGTCATAAATTGAATTTATATACGTGTTTTGAAATAGTCTATCAAGGTGCTTTACAACTCTTAGAGTTGTAACACTTTGAAGATGCTTTACTCTGATGTTCCAAAAGGATTTAAGGATGGCCCGTTCTACAAAATGATTTGGTGGATTTTTATGTTTAAATAATGATCAAAAGATTATGCAAACTCCTCTATGTATAAGAATAACAAGGAAGTGATGTGGACAAAACAGATAATGCCATTACAGTGGATGGAAGGGAGTTGCATATGCTTTGCTCATCAAAATGTTATCAAGAAAAGTTTTGTCTCCGCGAGTTTTGAATTAGTTCAAAAGCTTCTTAAAATGAGAATTTCAAAAGTTGTTTAGCAAATCATTAAAGTTTTTCAAAATATTGTCTTCTCAAATATTTCAAATGTTTGGTAAAATGGATTCATTAAAATATTGCTAAACTCTCTAAGGATGGTCATCTTAACATTAGGATTTGAAACTAGTTTACAAAAATGTTTTATTTTCAAAACAACCACGCCCAGTTCTCAATTTGAGAAGGGCATAGTTTGTGGACTGAGTGGTTTAAAATATTTTCTTTTATTTTCAAAACAATCATGCCCAGCATAGTTTGTGGACTAAGTTGGCTTTATACATATCAAGCCGAGGGTTGAAAAAGGGCACAATCAAATGACTGTGCTAAGTTTTGTGAAAATCATTGCTAGCATACGAGTGTGCGAAAAACAATGTACTAGGCTCATGGTTGAGGCGGTTACGGACCAAAATGGTTGAAAACCAGAGCTCACCTCTATCTGTAGCTGAGTCGCTTAGGGAAGGCTGGAGGATGGTGGCACCCTCTCTAAAATGGGAGTAAGCTCATGAGCAGGTACCTGGATCGTGTGCTATCTCATGAAAGGTTTCTTTCATAGGGAAGGATGATCACTTGTTAAGTGTCACCAACCTGAGGGTCAGAGACACAAATTCATATGTTTTTGGAACATACATATGTTCCTTATGTTTTAAAGTCCCAAAATGGGCACATACACTGTTTGGTTTTAAATGGATTTATGTTTAGTTTTCAGAAGATACCGAAAAATATTTTATGACATGAATATGTCCGCCATATTGGTTTAAAAAGGGTTTGGTATCTTATATGTGGGTTAAAAGAGGTTTATATAGAAAAATATTTTTGGACATGAGAATGTCAACATAGATGAAAGATTTCAATGCACATGCATTGCTTTTGAATATCCCCGAGTTGGGTTATAAAGAAATTTAAATAGATGATGCTTTGGGACATGTAAATGACCTCATGGGGAAAAAAGGTTATAAGAAAATTGTTTTAGGACAATAATTGTCCTCATGCCATATGAAAAATATTTTTGAACAAAGACATGTCCTCATGATAGATAAAAAATATTTTGGGACAAACAATTGTCCCCATGAAAAATGGTTTAGATGCATAAACATCACCTTTGAAAATCCTCGAAATGGGGACATGCACAAAGTTTTATGAGTGTATTATAAAGAAGATTTCTTTAAAAAGTTTCTTCCAATTGGTAGTTGATCACTTGATAAGTGTATTTTACCAAATAGGCAAGGGATGCATTTAAATGAAAAAGAATGATGCTTGCTTACTGAGTTTATCACTTACGTTTTGTTTTCCCAACCTTAGACAGGTTTATAGCTCAAGAAAAGAGCAAAGCTAAAAGGTATTGATATGTTGAAGAAAGAATGGATGAATGTATTGCTTATAATGAAATAAGTTTGATTATGTATGATGTAAATAAATAAGTGATTATGTATAAAATTTTATGTGAATTTTTATTTATGAATACATATGCTGCCTACAATATGAAAGTAAAGATACTTGTACGATAAATTTTATGATGATATAGATGAGTCCACTATGAATAATGACAAGTGTATGCTTATATGATAAAAGGAAAAAAAATTTTGGACGAGATCAAATTAAGAACTCGCCGCATGATTAGGGCAACAATCCTGATCACATTTACCAATCGAAACGGTTTTGGAGTAAGGCTTGAGGAGGCCTCGGGTCGGAGGCGCCACATATTTAAGGATGACCATTCATATAAATCTTAAAAAATGACTTGAATATGTTTCATTAAAATGACATTGAGAAATTATGGTTCAAATTGTTATTCATGAAAATCATGCTAGCATATCTATTTTCATGAAACACAAGGAACTAGGTCCACTTTAGAGGTGTAAGCGGACCGATTGTCTCCTTCTAGTGTGACCAAGTTACTAAAATAAGTTAAAGGCTAGAGATGCCCTCCATGAGATAGGAGAAGGATGATGGGATGGTCGCCTAGCTAGCGTACCATCATGATGGATGTTCATATTATGTTGATAATAATGCATTATATTATTTATGATATACCCATGTTGGGTATGATGTTGGCTATTAAAAAAGGTTATTCCAAAGGAAAAATTTGTCTAAAATTTATGCAGCTTGCTTACTGAGTTAATACTAAGATAGGTACAAGATGGCTACAGAGGAAAATCACAGGCTTAAATGAAGAGATATGACTCTTATATTCCTTTGTATGCATCTATATGAAGGGTGATCTTTTATGGAAAGGATGTTTGCAAATTGGTTGCATCTTTACAGAATTATACATCTTGGATTTGATGTGAAATGAGATATGTTATTATCTTGAAATAGATAATTGATGGATTGTTATGTGTATAATTTTATGATATCATGAATGTTATGAAAATTTTTATGTTATATGATAGAAATGATGTGTTGAAAAAATTGAATGTTTACATCAGAGCTTGCTGATGGCTAAAATGTGTAATCCGGTGTATAAATGAGCATGTTATTATGGAATAAAATCCTATGAGGTGATTTATTAATGGATGTACAAGTTAAAACCCACCATGTGACGGGGTAACAATCCCGCTCACATTTACCAATCAATAAATGATCCCAGAGTAAGATTCATGTTGTGACGCTCGGGTTGGGGTGCCACAATATCAAGCTTGATGAACCAATCCTTTCTTGAAGGGCATGCAGTGTGAAACCCTAACCTATATAGGATTCATGTATATGCATTTGAATGATTTATGTATGATTTGATGGATTTATGAATGATTTATGTGCAATGTTGATGATCTGTTGTAATTAGGTTAGTGGTTATGAATGATGATAAAATCAATCACTCTAAGTCAAAATGGGCCAATATGATTCAAGTGGCCTAATGAGGATTAAAGGTATTAGTGTGCCATGAAAAATTAAATAATTTTCATAATGTGATTAATAAAAATTAGGAGGCTAATTATATAGCCAAGTTGGAAAATGTAGAAAAATTCAGAACTTGACGTCTGTAAGGCGGATTAAGATGAAAATTGAGATGGAAGCATATAAATTTGTGCTTAATCACATGAGAAAGTTAGATTATGAAAATTTTGATGATAATTGATCATCACTGTCTAAAATTTAAGAATGACTTCAAATGATCATAATTTGATCTAGAAAAGTCAAATTGAGACAAAATTTGAAATGGACGGTTAAAATTATAAGATCAAGGTTATGAAAGGATTTGATCAAGCTAATGATGATGAGATTAGGCCTTCACAAAAATGGGATTATCTCCTTTGACTTTTGTGCACCATGAGGTGAGTTTGTATTAATATTAAAGTAAGGTGATTAATTAAATGATTAATAGCAAAAATGAGGTGTCAGAAGGAGCTAATTACACATGAATTTTATGAATAATTTAAAATGACAAAGTCCATGATAAAATAAAGTGATTAATGAATTAATTTAAGGAGATAAATGGTTAGCTCAAGTGAGGTAGAGGAGGTGGTCCACACATGGATGATCAAGGGGCTATTGCATAGAATTTTCGATTTTTAAAAGAATATAAAATATATATTTAAATGACCTAGGCAACTAGGGTGGTTAATGGACATGATTTGGGGTTGATTTTGCGACAAGAAAATGCCAAAAATTCAATGATAAGTGGACCCCATCAAGTGGACAGCAACATGTAGTTATGGAGTGATGCCCGGTCAAGCTGCTTTTTGAGATTTTTAATAATTTTTTAATAGATAATTTGACCCCTAAATGAGCTCCTAGCTAGGGTGATTAATTTTTCATTAATTTAAAGATGCAATTTTGTGAAAAATTACAAAAAGAGGCTACTACATTTGACGTTAAATTGCATGGACAGCAAGTGGACAGCCTTGGAGATGTGGACGTTCATGGCTGAGATTTGATTTCTATGATTTTTTTAATAAGATAAATGGTCCCCTAAATAGGCTATTAGCAAGGGTGATTAAATAATCATTAATTAAAGTGGAATTAGGTGCAGAAAATGTGCATAAGGGTTGCTGAAATGGACGTTGAATGGGGGATAGATTTGTGTGCTTCTTAATGACATGAATTTTAATGAATTTTATTTCGATAATTATCTAATTTAAATGGATGATATTTTGCCATGTCAGTAAAAGGAGATAAATATGCTTTAATTAACTGTTAAATAATGTGGTAAATGGGTCCCACAAAGCTGGAAAATTCAGCTCATAGCTAAGGTATACGTCCATATGTGTAAGAGAGAGAGAGAGAGAGAGAGAGAGATCATGAGTAACACTTTACCAAAATAAAAATTAGTTTTTGAAAAGTATAAATATACCTAATAATTAACGTGATTAGAGTTATCTGAAATTAATGCGTCTGTCCAGCAGAGTAAAAATACAAGAATAAATATAAATACTTCACATATTGTACTGAAAATATTTATTTTGGTTAGATCATGCAGTTATTAAGGTATGATAGAATTTTTTTTTAATTCCTCAATTTGATTATGATTCAAAAATTAGAGATATCAGTGTGTCTGATTTCAGCATGATGGACAAATTGGAGAATAAATCAAAGTACATGTTAAATTCTAGATTTTTGGGATGAAATTTAAATTACAATGGGATATAAACAAGTATCATAAGTGATTATGAGGATTATGTTGCTGTTTAGGTAATCCCAATATTTGAGATTGACATATGAAAGTTATGACATTAATTAAGTGCTTAAGAATTAGCGTAATATGTGAATTATGAAAAATATGTGAAAAATGTTAAGTGAAAATCATAAACCTTCATATGGTGATTAAAGAATGTGTTTTGATGTATATGAATGATACCCTAAATATGAGAATTGAATATGTGTTATAATGAATGGTTTAATGCACAAGTATGTTATGTATATACACCCGACTTGGAATTCAAGTGGGTTATAAATATGTATGAACCAACAAGTTTTCAAGAAATTGACATGTTCAACTAGTGCTTTTTCTATCTACTTTGTAACCGGCAAAAGCAGCATCCCAGTAGCTGGTTAGATCAAATGTTGGCCCCTTTGGATACCATAGTCTAAGATTAGTGGTATTTATCAAATATCTAAAAATTCTTTTTACAACTATTAAATGTGATTCTTTAGGACATGAGTGGAATCTAGAACACATGCAAACACTGAATAAGATATCAGGTCTAGAAGCAATTAAATATAATAAATACCCTATCATGCTTCTATACAATTTTTGTTCGACAGATTTACCTTTTTCATCCTTGTCGATCTTGATGGTTGAACTCATTGGTGTGTTTGCGCCTTTGCTATTCTGCATTCCGAACTTCTTTAACATGTCCTTGACATACTTGGACTGATTTATGAAGATCCCTTTTGCTTGTTGCTTAATTTGCAACCTAATGAAGAAGTTTAATTCTCCCATCATGCTCATTTCAAATTCACTTTGCATAATCTCAGAAAATTCTCGACACAGAGTTTCATTAGTAGTACCAAATATTATATCATCAACATAAGTTTGAATAATTAAAATATTTTTATCCTTATACTTGCTGAACAATGTTGTATCAACCTTTCCTCTTTGAAATTCATGATCAATCAAAATTTTGCTTAACCTTTCATGCTAAGCTCGTGGAGCTTATTTTAGTCTGTATAGTGCTTTTGGTTAATTTGAAAATATATTTTGATTCACCATTTTCTTCAAATCCCAGAGGTTGTTCAACATAAACTTCTTCATTCAAGTAACCATTCAAAAATGCATTTTTAACATCCATTTGAAACAATTTAAAGTCCATGTGAGAAGCAAATGCTAATAAGATACGTATGGCTTCTAATCTAGCCACAGGAGCATATGATTCTTCAAAATCTATTCCTTCTTCTTGGGAATATCCTTTGGCTACTAATCTGGCTTCGTTTCTCACCACAAGTCCACTTTCATCTAATTTGTTCCTAAATACCCATTTGATACCAATTACTATGCAACCTTTGGGTCTAGGAACTAGATATCATACATTATTTCTTTCAAATTGATTTAGCTCTTCTTGCATTGTGGTGATCAAATTTTCATCATTAAAAGCTTGATCAATGGATGTTGGTTCAATTTTTTACACAAAAGCAAATTCTCCACAAATATTATGTCTTGTTTTTCTAGTTTTTACTCCTTCATAGATATTTCTAATAACTTGCTCAATTGGATGGTCGTTTTTGAGTTTTAAATCAGTTGGAAGTTTGTAAGAATTGTTACCTTCACTTACCCTTTCCTTCATGGAATTTTCCTATTTTGCTTCAGCTTCTCCTTGTTGCTCTTGTTGTTCTGCCTTTGGGTTCTTTGATACCTCATTTGCATCACTTAATTCATCCACCTTTCTCGGAGTTTGGTTAAATTCATCAAAAACAACATGTATTAATTCTTCTACTATTTGATTTTTCTTGTTAAAAACTCTATATGCTTTACTATTTGATGAATAACTAAGAAAAATTGTCTCATCACTTTTAGCATCTAATTTTCCTAAGTTGGTCTTTCCATTATTCAACACATAGCATGCACATCCAAAGACATGGAAATATGATATATTTGGTTTTCTTCCTTTCCATAGTTCATACAGGGTCTTTTTCAAAATTGCTCTGATGGTAACTTGATTTAATACATGACAAGCTGTACTTACAGCTTCACCCCAAAATCTTTTAGATAATTTTCTCTCATTTAGCATAGTTCTAGCAATTTCTTGTATTGTCCTGTTTTTCCTTTCAACAACCCCATTTTGTTGGGGGGTTCTTGGTGCAGAAAACATTTGGTGAATTCCTTTGTCAATGCAAAACTCTATGGATCGTTTATTTTCAAATTCACCACCATGATCACTTCTAATAGAAATAATCATATTTTGTTTTTCATTTTGCACCAAAATTTGAAAATGTGACAAACATAGAAAATGCTTCATCTTTGCTAGCTAAGAGTATTATCCATGTGAATCTTGAAAAATCATCAACAATTACAAATGCATACTTTTTTCCACCAAAGGTTAAAATGTCTCATGGCCCTATAAAGATCCATGTGCAATAATTCAAGTGACCTAGTCGTTGAAATTTTCTTTTTGGTGGAGAATGACATCTTGGGTTGCTTGCATAATTGACAAGCCTTACAAATTTTGTGCTTGTCATATTTAAGCTTTGGTAATCCTTCCACTAGGCTCTTTTTCTACAAAGTTTTAATATTTGACATATTGATATGCCCAAGCCTTTTATGTCATATCCATGGATCATTTTCTATGGCTATTAGACATTTTCCATCAAGTTCGTCTAGGCAAACCAAATATACATTTCCATGTCTTTTGCCACTAAAAACTATGTGATCATCATTAAATACATTACATATAGAAGATTCAAATAAAATTTTATAACCTTTATCACATAATTAGCTAATACTCATTAAGTTGTATTTGAGTCCTTCAACAAATAGTACATCTTCAATACATTTGTTTGAAATTCTATAAACATTTCATTTATCTTTGATTATACCTTTTTCATTGTTCCCAAATGCAACTGTTCTTTCGATACACGATTTGATCCTATAGAACAATCCTTTTTCTCCCGTCATGTGTCTTGAGCAGCCACTATCCATAAACCATATATTGTTGGCCTTTGCTTTAAGACAAACCTGCAAAAATAAGGTCAAGTGGAGCTTATCTTTTTGGTATCCATTTGGGTTAGTTAACCATTGGAATCTACATTGATCTACCCTTGAAGGCATAAATCCAATGCTCTTAGGTACCCAAACCAATTTTGCACCAAGGTCATGTAATTTTCTCGTTTTACATTGATATACCTTGTGCCCCATCTTATTGCAAAAGTTACAAGCTCTCGGGAGTCTTGGAGTGGGAATCCATGTAGTAGTAGGTTCCCAAGTTGGTCTTTTGGTCCAAGCAACATGATTCATTTTTGGTTTAGCATAAATGAGTTTTGCTTAGTTTTTATAAGTCCTTGGAGCATTTGACTTGCTACTTTCTCCCTTCTCAAATGTGGAATACCCAAGTCATCTCTTGTTATTTTGGGCAGTCATATTCAAAAATATTTTGACGCTTTCCCCTAGATTAGAGAACTTAGTAAGTGATTCATTTAATGATTAATTTTCTTTTTTAATTTTTCATGCCTCACTTATCAAAGTGTTTTCTTTATTTGTCAAATGGTTAACTTTTTTTTGCAAGTTTTCCGTTTACAATAATTACTGCATTACATTGTCTTTTCTTCATCGTGAACTTCTTTCCTAATTTTTTTATTTCCTCATATAATGAATGTAATACCCAGACCCAAGTAGGATTCATATAATTACATTTAAGGTGTAATTATGATTTATGTGTGAATTGATTGAATTTTGGATAATTTTCATGAATTTATGAATTTTGCAATTAGGGTCGGCAATTAAGAATGGTGATTAAGATTAATCGCCTAAGCCCAATATGAGTCAAGGTGACTAAAGGGGCTTAATGAGGATTAGAAAATGATAATGTGGCATGAATATTTATTTTAATTTTCATGATTTAATTAATGGAGATTAAAATAGAAATTATGGAATTGTATTGAAAATCATAGAAAATTCATAACTTTACGCCTACAAGGTGAAATGAGATGAAATTTTAAAGACAAGCTCATGATTTTGGGCTCAACCTTATAAGTGCATTGGATTAAGGCACAAGTGATGAGATTAAGATGATAATTATTTATTTTTAATCTCACACTCTAAGGACAATTTCATAGGTTCATAACTTGACATAGAAACGTCGGTTTGAGATGAAATTTGAAATGATGAAATAAAATTATGAAATCTATGGAATGAGTGAATTTGATTAAGCTAATTATCATGAAAAAGTGGTTAATTAGAAAAATTTACCTAGCATTGACTTTGTGTACCCTAGACTACCATAGCATTTAATAAAAAGCATTTTTGAAAATTACATATTCAAATGCTATGCAAGGTGTCAATTTTTGAATAGATTGAGCTGGATTTTTAAGCATTTTTTAATGGTAAAATCCATAGAAAATCAAGGTTTTAAATACATGGGTTTAATGATCTAAACTTAGCTCAAATGGAGCTTAGGTGTGATGGCACACCAAGGGACGTCCAAGGGGGGGGGATAAGGGTTGATATTTGGATTTTCTAAAATCCTAAAAAGTATGTCTAAGCTGCCTAACACCTAGGTTAAGTAAATGGGCAATTAAAAATGTGGAATTTCATGGAAAAAATTGTTGAAAAGGAAGCTTTATGGGTGTTGCAAATAGTGGACAGCAATGCAAGGCATAAATGCATGATTTTGAAGATTTTTGTAAAATAGAAAATGCATATTTTACTTCATTATAAAAATTCCATGTCATCAAGGGATCAGGTAGAAATAGATTACCCTCATGACATGTGGCAAATGGGTCCCAATAGCTAGTTAAAAAAATCAAAATTTGGAGCTTATCCTTAGAAATGTGCATAAGAGGAAAGGGGGAGGAAAATTCCCAAACTTGCTAAGTCTTGAGAAGCCCTTTGCATGACCCAAAATAGCAAGGAAAAGAGGAGAAAAAGAGGAGAAAAAAAGAAGGAAAAAGTGGAGAAAAAGAAGAGGAACCAAGCAACTCAAGTTGGATTCAAGTTAGGGTTGATTCCAGTAAGTGAAATCTATGTTTTGAATCACATGAATCAAGTTTTTCTCTCGCAATTCATGATCCATGAATATGGTTCATAAAGAAATCTTAAAGGCTGAGTTATGATACCTTAATATGGGGATTGAATGATTTTTGAAAGATTTAAATGAAATCAAGAGTTCAAGAGAGTGAAAATGGAAGTTTAGGTTGAATTTTGAGATGAAAGCCAACTCAGAAATTCTCAAAACCCTAAACTAAGTTGTTGTATGATTTGATCATGTTGATTTGGATGTAATTCATATTCTTTTGAATTACATATGATGATTTAAGCATTTGTTGATGATTTTAGCAAATACGAAACCCTATGTTTCAAGAAAAGACCCGATTTTTCATTTTTGGGTTAAAAATGATACAATGAAGCACTCAAGTTGTTTTTGGATGAATTTTAGGGTAAAGTACCCTAAATTAAGGACCCTTTGGATGGAAAAAGAGGGCTGGTTGAGTTTTGATAACTCTAAAAGTACGAGTTATCATGGCACATTTCAGACTATATTTGTATGTTAGTCCAAGAGATTAGGCATAGTTTATATCCATTTAGCTTATTTAGTTTTTATGCACTTTTAGCATGAATTAGGCATTTTTAGTTCATTTATTATTTTATTCATTTTTTGCAGGAATGATAGGCAATTTGAAGGCATGAGGGCGAGTAGAATGCAGAATGAGACCAAAGTTACGAGGCATGTGGATGGCGCCCAGGCGCCACCCTATGTGCCCTCGCTATAACTCCAGCACAATCAAGCAACCAGTAGCTTCTAATGAGTTGGCACCTAGGGACCAGCAAGGGGTGACCAAGCCCTACTTCATCAACATATAGTCAAGTTCATAAGAGTTTTGAGGTCAGCAAACACAATAGCTTCCAGGGAGTTGGCGCCTAGGCGCCAAGGCAATGAATTTCTAGGGTTTCCAGGAAGGCTCTAAGTTACCAAATACACAGAGAGTTGGCGCCTAGGCGCCAATACGCATCCTTATGCGCAGATTTCTGTGTGTGTTGTGTAACTCGATTTATAAATAGGATATAAGGGTTTGCGTGCGGGGGACGATGGGGAGAGAGCCCAGAACCAGAATTGACAGCTAGAGAAGGACGGAAACTCGATCGAAACATGGATTGAAGAAAAGATTCAACTCCGTTGGTGGAAACTACCAAAAAACTAGTTTTCTCTTTATCTTTCTATTTTTCTTTCTCTGATTCTCTGGATACTTTCATAATAGATGTAAAGGATTTTATGATCATGCCTTTGAACTAAACTTCCTTTAGATGGATAATTAGGATGAATTGATATCTAATTGTATTGTATTGGTTCTTTGAAATTCAGAAATGGATATTTGATTTTTCTTTATGATTGTATATGATTTACCTTTATACATGTGGTTTAATGATTTTTACAAGATTGGCTGCCTTGTAAGATAATTTAATTGCTTGATTTATCCTTAGAAAAGAAAAATCTCTACTAGATCCGTGTGTAGGGCATAGGTTTCCTCTTTGTTAAGGGGAGTTGTTTAACGGATAGGAATATACTGTTAAACCTTATGTAGTCACTAAACAAGTTATGAACTTATCAATTTTACTTTATTTAATGGCATGAGAACATAATAATTGAATAGGGTGTAATTTGCTTTATATAGTGTTGGAAGACATATATAAAGATTATTGAACTTAGGCTAGTAAATCCATGCACAATCCAATGAAAAAGAACCAATGCAACATAATTTAGATTCAAAGATTCTGAGCTATCCATCTATCATCCCCAATTGATAAAGTCATTTCTAGTATTCTAGCAATTCTGTGAACTCTACTATGATTTCTTGTTACATTTGTGATAACTCGTAAAAATACGAGTTATCATGGCCTATTTCAGTCTATTTTACATGTTAGTCCAAGAGATTAGGTTTAGTTTGCATCCATTTAGCTAAATTTTCACTTGCTTTGCATTTTAGGAGAATTATGTGGTTTACATGCATTTTTAGTATAAATTAGGCATTTTTAGTTCAGTTATTTAGTTTCATTCATTTTTACAAGAAGGACGAAGAATTACAAGCATGCGAGCGAGTCGAAGAATGAACAGAGCCAAGTGAAGAAGCAGGTAGGCTGGCGCCCAGGCGCCACCCTACATGCATAGCCAAAAATTTCAGCACTCACACAGGAAAATGCCTCCAGAGAGTTGGCGCCTAGGCATCGACCAGCGGCGCTTAGGCGCCACTTCGTTAACATGCTAAGTCATCCCAAAAAGTTTCTAACTTACGCAGCTCCAGAGAGTTGGCGCCTAGGCGCCAATACGCATCCGTACGCGCAAGTTTTGCTGTGCAGGCTGTTATGTTTAAATAGAAACCTAGAGTTCCAGAGGCTAGGGAGAGGAGAGGCGTGGAGAGAGTCGCTAGAGCAGCCACATAGAGAAGGAAAAAGATCCATTTTCCATCGCAAACAAAAGAGGAGATCCAATCTCGCTGGTGGAAGCTTTAGCGATTTAGTTCTTCTCTTTCTCACTCTATTTCCTTTCTTTTGTGTTCTTGGAGATGATTGTAACTTGATTTTAATGGGAATTAAAGTCACGTTAATGGGCTAAACCTTCTTATGGTGGGAGATATGTAGGATTTGAACTCATTGCTTATGATATATGGTTTCTTATACTTGAATTGATAAAACTGTTGTTCTGTGACTTGTGTTACTTGAGATTACCCTTATATATCGTGCTTAATGCGTTTACAAGCTTTGCAACCTTGTGTATTGATCTAACATTCAGATTCATGCTTGGAAAAGTGGGATTTGAATAAGATCCATATATAAGGCACAAATATTCTAACTCATGTTGTGTTAGATGTTAATATGGATAGGAATATACCTATTAACCCTGTGTAATCATGATTAGGTTATATGGTTATCAAACTTGTTTTACTTGTATGCATGGGAACGTAGCACATAACTAAAACTTGGTAAGATTTGTATGCGTTGGAAGACATATATGAATATAAATGAACCTCCATTAGTAATCTCTGCACAACTAACTTAATTAGGACTAAATAATATAGCTATGATTCAATGGCTTCGTATTCCCACCTATATTAATAGCAAACCTAATGCTCCAAGGAACCTTAGAAACAAACCAAAATCCATCCATGCTAAACCTAAGATAAATCATGTGATTTGGACTAAAAGACCAATTGGAGAACTAATTACCAAATGGCTTCCCACTCCTAGACTTCCAGAAGCTTGTAATTTTTGCAACAAGATGGGATACAAGGCATTTCAATGCAGATTGAGAAAATTACAAAACCTTGGTGCAAGATTGGTTTGGATGCCCAAGAGCATTGGATTTATGGCTTCAAAAGAAGATCAACGTAGATTTCAATGGATGACTAACCCAAATGGACTCATAAAATGGGTACCAAAAGGATGAGCTCCACTTGACTTAATTTTTGCAGGTTTGTCTTAGAGCTAAGGCCAATAACATATGGTATATGGTTTATGGATAGTGACTGCTCAAGACACATGACAGGAGAAAAAGGACTATTCCATAAGATTAACCCGTGCAACGAAGGAACAGTTACTTTTGGAAATAATGAAAAAGGTAAAATCAAAGGTAAAAGAAATATTTATGAAATTTCAAATGCATGTATTGAGGACGTATTATTTGTTGAAGGACTCAAACACAACCTAATGAGTATTAGTCAATTATATGACAAAGGTTATAAAGTTGTATTTGAATCCTCTATCTGCAATGTATTGGATGATGATCACATAGTATTTAGTGGTAAAAGACATGGAAATGTATATTTGGTTTGCCGAGATGAACTTGAGGGAAAATGTCTAATAGCCATAGAAAATTATCCATGGATATGGCATACAAGGCTTGGATATATAAATATGTCAAATATTAAAACATTGTGGAAAAAAAGTCTAGTACAAGGGTTACTAAAGCTTAAATATGACAAGGATAAGATTTACTGTGGCGCCCCCAACCCGAGGCCTCCACAAGCCTTACTCCAAAACCGTTTCGATTGGTAAATGTGATCAGGATTGTTGCCCTGATCACGCGGCGGGTTCTTAATTTGATCTCGTCCAAAAATTTTTTTCCTTTTATCATATAAGCATACACTTGTCATCATTCATAGTGGACTCATCCATATCATCATAAAATTGATCATACAATTATCTTTACTTTCATATTGTAGGCAGTATATGTATTCATAAATAAAAATTCATCGAGCCTTAAAATTGTCTAAGGTTGGGAAAACAAAACGTGAGTGATAAACTCAGTAAACAAGCGTCATTTTTTCATTTAAATGCATCCCTTGCCCATTCGGTAGGAGACACTTATCAAGTGATCAACTACTAATAGGAAGAAATCTTTTATAGAATTCTTCTTTATAATACACTCATAAAACTTTGTGCATGTCTCCATTTCGAGGATTTTCAAAGGTGATGTCTATGCATCTTAACCATTTTTCACGGGGACAATTGTTTGTCCCTGATAAGTCTAAAAAATTTTATTTATTTTCATATTAAATTCACGCCATTAAATATTAAAATGTTAATTAAACGCATGTTTTAAATGGAATTTCATGAAAATCATATTTTTAATAAAATCTCTAATTTTGCTATAAAATGGGTCATTTTGCAAGATTTAAAATTATGACTCAATCCCCTAGAAGATTTTAACGTTAAAATATGTATTAGCCTATTAATATGATTTGGGTAAATTTATAAAATCATCTAATTAAGAAAATCATATATGACTAAAATTATATTTTGATGAGTAACAAAATAGATTATCATATAATTTTTAGATAAAATAAAGTACTTGATAAAAGTAAATTCAAAAGAAGCTAAAAAAATAATTTATGATGATTTATAATGTCATTGAAATTATTTATCCAGAAATTATTATTTAAAAGCACTAGAAGCACACCAATTTGCACACACCACCGGAGCACCAGTTCGGTGCTCCACCATCTTCCCCAAATCGGCAGCCATGGCGCCCTTTTCTCCTAATTCGTCTGAAGCAGGCAGCCATCAAGCAAATGCTGCCCGTGCCCTTTAATTTCAGTAATGTCAAGCAGCACATTTTCGGCAACAGAAAACCCATCCCCAAACTCCGGAAAACCCATTTTCATGGTAGAAAACCGGCCTCCGCATCTTCGATTTTCGACCAAACCAAATCGAAGCACTGCCAAAGCATGAGCAGCACCTCCATCACTTTACCGACCAGAAACGGCAAACCCATCAATTCAACAACAGTGAGGCAACCGCAAATCGTCGAAGCCGCAATCTTGCAAACCCACGACAAAATTGCTGCCTAAATCCAAACAGCGACTAATCCCTAAAATTGCAGCAACCTCAATCAGGGGCAATGCACTTGATCGGCAACCATCGGGAACCCAAATTCGCGCAGCAATGAAAATAGAAACCGCCATCTTCCCCAATTCCAATTTCCAATTTCCAGCTGCAATAATCCGAATGATTTCCTAGCGCCAAGCAACCAGCGTTTGATCGGTTTTCTACAACTGGAAAACTCACCATCACCGACCAAGCAAAACCAAACCCATTTTTCCGGTAGTAGCTAATTGCGACAGCCCGAACCAAAAATTAGCGTCATCTTCTTCAACCAATCACCGACAGCAATGGCAGAAAATGACAGCAAAGTCATGACTCTAGATTCATCGCAATCGTGGCAGTGAGCCCCTTTAATCTGCCTTCTTTCAGCACCTAGATCAGAACTCTCCATGGATTAAAGCATCGATCAGCAGCAAATTCGCTACCGTGCACATCGTTCGACCGAAACAGCCAGCATGAATTAGTTTCAGTAATTCGCAAGCCGTGATTTCACAAACCCATCCGTCAGCTATTCCCCTTATATCAGAGCCATTGGATTTATCTACTTGAGATATGCAGCAGATCCAAAAATACTTTGGGGCTGGTTTGAACCTTACATCAAGGATGAGGAGAAGCCACCCGCCATGGATCTGATGATACCGCCCGTCGACCGCCTTCGGTGAAAACTGCCTTGTAAGTTTCTTTTGGTCAGCGTGCCCCACACTATGCTTCGGTAAGGGACTCATCTCCTGTCCGAAGGACCTTGTTGCCACATGAGAGAGATCATAGTGAAGAAACCCACCGGGACAGGGCCCGAGATCGAGATAGGGGGAGGGATAGAGACAAGGAAAGAAGGCACAGCCATGATCGTCATGATGACCATGATGCCAGGGATTCTCATAGATCCAGGTACTCTGAAAGAGAGAGCAGTAGCAGCCTTATCTAGCCACGACCCCTTTTTCCAAGTTCATACAGCAAGAGGAAGCAACCAAGAGCAGCTATGCTAAAAGGGGCTCTTCGTAAGAATCCCACGTCGGATTCAAGTTCGATCATTGGGTCCCTCATACATCTATAAAATGGTCCTTCCACTCATTCAAAAGAAAACACAAGACACTCCTCTCTTTCCCTTGGGTGGGACCCATTTTGTGGGACCCCTAGCAAGGAGGTGGGGCAAAGCAATAAAATTTTCATAAAGTGGATATTTTCTCTTCAATTTTGGTGATGTAAATTTTATTTTATTGCTTTATGGTTTGTAGCGCTTCATAGTTGTTAAATTTTAATTTGTAATTTTAAGATTAGATTTACCGCTTTATTTTCTGCTTTGTAATTTTTAGATTGAATTTTATATAATTTTCTTTCCTGCTTTAATAGTTGAATTTCATAGCTTTTATTGCTTTCTTAGAATAATTTTAATTAAGTTGTTAGTTAATTATAATTTCTTTTAGCTTCTTGTCTCTCTTTCTTTTATCTCCAACTCTTCTAATCTTTTCTCTCTTCTTTCTCTCTTCTTTCTCTCTCTTTCTAATTTCTTTCCCTCTCTCTTTCTCTCTCTAATTTCTTCTATTTTCTCTTTTCTTCTCTCTCTCTCTAACGTCTTTTTCTCTTTCTTCTTTTTTTCTCTCCAATTTCTTCTATTTTCATTTCTTTTCTCTTCAACGTCTCTTTCTCTCTCTTCTCTCTCATCTAACTAATTTCTTCTTCTCTCTCTCTCTAACGTCTCTCTCTCTTCTCTCTTATTCCTCTAATTTCTTTCCTTTTTCTCTGACTTCTTTCTCTCTCTTCTCTATACCCTATCTTTCTCTTAAAAACAATTCAAAACTACATCGCCTCTCTGTGGATTCGACTCGACTCACCGTTATTCTACACTATCACCCGCATAGTGGTAGCTTTAATGTGTTCCGGTTAATTTTAATTAAACTGGTGATCATAGTGCTCTTAACGACAAGCGCTTGGTGCGCATCAGTCCGAAAATATTTTTCATCTATGATGAGGACATGTCTATGTTCAAAAATATTTTTTATATGGCATGAGGACAATTATATGTCCTAAAACATTTTTCTTATAAATTTTTCCCCATGAGGTCATTTACATGCCCCAAAACATCATCTATTTAACTTTCTTTATAACCCAACTCGGAGTTATTCAAAAGCAAAGCATGTGCATAGGAATCTTTTATCTATGCGGACATTCTCATGTCTAAAAATATTTTTCCATATAAACCTTTTTTAACCCGCATATAAGATACCAAACCCTTTTTAAACCAATATGGCAGACATATTCATGTCCTAAAATATTTTTTGGTATCTTCTGAAAACTAAACATAAATCCATTTGAAACCAACACAAATCCATTTAAGACCAAACAACGTCGGTGCCAATTTTTTGACTTTTAAAATATAAGGAACATATGTATGTTCCAAAAACATATGGATTTGTGTCTCTGACCCTCAGGTTGGTAAAACTTAACAAGTGATCATCCTTCCTTAAGAAAGAAACCTTTCATGAGACAATACGCGAGCCAGGCGTCTGCTCATGAGCTTACTCCCATTTCAGAGAGGGTGCGCCGCCGGCCTCCAGCCTTCCCTAAGCGACTCAGTTATAGGTAGAGGTGAGCTCTGGTTTTTGACCATTTTTGTGGCGCCCCGACCCAGGGTGCCTAGAAGCCTTACTCCGGGATCTTTATCGATTGGTAAACGTGACTCAAGATTGTTGCCCTGATCACACGGCGGGATTTTTATTTGGATCTCGTCCAAAAATATATTTTTTTCATTCATTTTCTTTCATCATATAACAAACACTCGTCATCAATTTTACACATGATACTCGTAATATCTCATCACATAACATCATGTCATCATATATGAACATATCATTGACATTGATTTCATGTATATTATTCATATCACAATAACTGACTTATCTACATCACAAGTTCTTTCAATCTAAACATTTCATACATACATATTTTGAAGATTCCGTATAATCATTCATACCATATACAGACTAGTTTGTTGAAAAGTTTTCTTCATACTCTTTTCCTTTCCTGCATGGCTTGTGCAGTACCTGTCTATGGTTGGGGAAAACAAAACATGAGTTGAAACTCAATAAGCAAGCATTTTTTTATTTTAAATGCATTTCTCACCTTTTAGTAGTAGACGCTTAACAAGCGTTCGACTAGCAATTGGAGGAAACCTTTTCATAAATACCTTTCATAAACATTTCATAAGCCCAATTCATGGCAAACATATGCTTCTAAAACTTGACATATAAATTCTTTTTCCATAGACATATTTATGTTCTAAAACATTTTTCATTGAAGCTCCTTTTCTCATAGGACATTCTCATGTCCTAAAATACTTTTCATAAAATCCTTTTTAAGCATATGTAACATGCAATACGTCTCTGTCCATCTGGTAGGTGACACTTATCAAGTGATCATCTTTCCTTAGGAGAGAAACCCTTCCAAGTGATAGCCCGCGAGCCAAGCGATTATCTGTGTTCATCTCCCATTTCAGGGAGGGCGCCGCCGGCATTTAGCCTTATTCAAGCGACTCGGCTTATGCAAAGGGGGCCCAATTTGCAACCGCGTCCGGCTTGCATATCCTCTACAGTAGACCTAGTACATAACCCTTGTGCACACGTTTCCTTCACATTCACGTGCTAGCATGATTTTATAAAAACCACATACCACAGTCTGTGTTCCTTTTCTAAAAGCTTGATACTATCATGCTTTTATAAAATACTACAGACCTTAGTCTGTATTTCTTTCAAATCTTGAAAACTGGGCTTAACCCATGTTAACGAGTTGTATACTCAAAATGCTTTGTAAGGATGGCTAATCTTAAAACGTTTATATTTCATAAATCATTTGAAGTATTCACGGAAAATATTTAAAATAACAATATTTTCTAACCGTTTTTGTAAATAATTTTTTGAATAATAAAATGTCTTTAAAAATATTTGAAACTTTCATCTAATATCATATACTTTTGTTCACCTGTTTTATTATTCATTTCTATATGGAATAGTCTTGTATAATCCTTTGAACATTACTCAAATCATTTTTCAAATTAATTTATCGTGTTGGCCTTCCTTAAATCCTTCTCGAAACAATGGATTTTGGAAATGCCAAAATAATCCAATATTTAGAGAACCTTTGAAACATATCCTTAAAATACTTCAAAACCTTGTAATAAAACTATTCTAAAACATTTATTTCAAATATCATTTTAAAATCTCATTTTCCTTCATAACAACCTTTTCAACATTTTTATTTCAATATTTTTCAAGATTAAAAGGATTTGCTTCTAACGAAGAAATTTCCAAAACAATTTAAGATTGCAAAGTAAAGTCGTATAAAATTTTATTTTCAAAGGGTTGCTTGCTTACCTGTATAGTCAACTTGTATCTTTCACTTGTACCCATTTCTTTTCCTATACAAATGAAAAGAACCATTTTTCTCATATAGACATAATATTCCATGCTTATACATTTCTTTTCCTATACTTGTATCTTTCACTTGTACCCATTTCTTTTCCTCTACAAATGAAAAGAACCATTTTTCTCATATAGACATAATATTCCATGCTTATACATTTCTTTTCACTTGTACCCATTTCTTTTCCTATACAAATGAAAAGAACCATTTTTCTCATATAGACATAATATTCCATGCTTATACATTTCTATTATTAAATTTGAATTCATCTTAGGGTTTCTAACCCATGCATATGTCATAATCACTTTATTTTTCTTCGTAACTCTCACAGAGGTTAATTTGGTCTCTATTTTCACATATGGATTTTTATCCCAAAAATCTTTAAAAATTCCATTCATATATCCTTATAAATATCAATCTTATTTCTGCCCAAATCACTCTGTTTACTATTTATGATTATTGTTCATGATCATTGTTCCTAATTACTGTTCACGCGGGTTATTGTTCACAGCGTGTTTGGCACTATTCATGGGTTTCAAAATTTGGCAATTTCTTTTAAAATATCATGAGATAACTCTTGTTTAGTACATCATGAGATAATTCATGCGTTTTGAATTAATCATGATTATCTGGGCTAAATAAATCATTTTAGCCACTTATACACATATGTGTATAAGGTTCCATAATTCATGTTGTAAGCATAAATTTGACTTAAAAAAATTCTTTTAATTCCTATAATATATTTCATAACATACCATGATCAACATAATCATAATTGTCATTTAAAATTTCTGAAACTTATTATTAAATTCTGAAATAGCCCTTCTCTTTTCACCATATTCCATCTTCCTATTTATCTATTAATTCCATATACACATAATAGCATCAATTTGCTATCCATAATCCTTTATTACACTCTTTTATAACATATATATTAATTTGGATCACTTTCACTTAGTTTTCATATTTATTTTTGATTTTTTCTCAAACTGTCCACATTTGCTGAAATCAGGTGTACTCATTTCTCTAAATCTTGATTTATAATCAAATCAAGGTATTTAACTCTGAAATTTCTGTCATACATCAATAACTACATGAATTACAGTCATAAAAATTTCAGCAAGAAATATTAACATTATATATTTATTTTGACATTTTCACTGTGCTAAACAGTGTTGTAAAATTAGAAACAGCCCTAATCACGTTATTTTTAAACCATACTTATGTCATCCAACAATCATATTTAATATTTTTATTGTGATAAAAATAATATCTTGTACATCATATCAAAATTTCAGATTACAATTCCATCTAAAAAAATTATGAAAAATCATTTACTACAGCTGATCCTGTCACCCATTTTACCCTGTTTAAATTAATATTGTCGGATTTTTAATTTGCAACCCGCTTAATATTTTAAGCTGAAATTTTGGTCGTTCCTTAATGATAATATAATGAGATTGTAAAAACATTTTCACTGCGAAAATCATTCATTTACTATCTCGTTCATATTTTTGTTTCTAATATTACATAAACTCCAGATTTGAAGCAATAAAACAAGATTAACTTATACTTATCAAATTAATCATGAAAATATCCCTAATTTAGTTTAAAGCTGCATTAGTTTAATAACATTAATACTTACCCATCTTGTCATTATTCATAAATCATATTTTAAGCATGATTATAAAAAATCTGTTTGGAACGGTACATCCATTCCAAAATTAAATTTACTTAGAAATGCAAGAAAAGGATTAAACAGCACCTGCCCTTGGAGCGTCCTTTTGCTTGACGGAAAAATGCTGCTGCCCATCCTTCATCCTTTTATTTTTGATCGTCCACTCTTCTCCTCTGTTAGATTTCAACGAGAAATATGCATATGGCCTGTCCTATTTATAGTTTTCTGAAAGCTATACCTATCTGACACTTGTGATGCTGATAAATCTTAGAATTTTTAATTAGCAAAATGACTGTTAAATTAGGGACCGTTGATCCGGGCCTCACCGTTTCATCTAGATCATTCACTCCATCCCTGCTTATATATCTTGCCACGTCCATTTACAGCAATTATTTCATGCACCGGGCACTCCTGTTTACTGCCAGCGCTGCTTCTTGTTTTGTTTTTTTTTTTTTTTGATAAATTCCACCATTAACAAATTAAATCATAACTGCTTACATACACACTTATATATTATGAAAATTTTTTTATTAATATATATACAATTGCTCACAAAATGTACCTTTCAGAATTTTGAAAAAAATTTCTATTTTATTTTAATTAACTAATTCATATTTGGATAAAAAGTCTCATTTTAAAATTTTGGAGACATATTTTCCAAAATTTCATTCCTTCATTAAATTGAGCATGTTAAAATAGGATTACCCATAAAATTTCACCTCAATTGGAGCTAAGTACATATCTTAATTTAATTAAAATCATATTTTGGCATAAAATTTCACTTTAAAAATTTGTAGACATATTTTGCAAAATTTAATCCATTCATTATGTAAGGTATATTAAAATAGACTTGCTCCAAAAGTTTCATCTCAAACAGCCTTATATATATTAAGATATTAATTAATTAATTAATTAATCAAAATATTAATGTAAAAATATGTACGTGCATGGCGGTGGAATTTATTGCCTTTGGCATGCTTTTTAATACATTCAAGTTTGATAATTTAGTCAACTATTTTTCATAATCTAATCCGTCTAGATTAGAGAGCACATAATTTAGTACTTTCTATTAAATTTTTATGTGATTCTGAGTTATGCATGTTTAGATCTAATCAAAACAGTAAGGATGAATATAAGCCCTTAATTAGAGCCCCTAATAAGCCAAAAATTTTTCATTTATTTTTATTTTTCCATAAGGTCCGTGAATTTAAACAGTTTCAATTTGTATAATTCAGAATTTTAAAATTCCTTCCCAAAATATTTGTAAAAATTTATTTTCATAACTAATCTTAGTAGGATCATGAATTACCCTCCATTTTCTTATAAATTTCAAATATAACCTTTGTAAATTTCCACTAAGTGCACTTCGTGCCTCCACTCTTGTCAAAATTACCAATCAATCATCTTTTCTAAATTTATAATTTAATCTCACTTTTGTAAAATTGTAATTTGGTCTTTTCGTGATTAAGTTAATCCAAAGTGATTAACTTATCACTTTATCTTAACCACAGGGTCACAATTCACGTTCCACTATTCACATTTACTATTCATTTAAAATTATATTTCATAATTAATTTTTTAATCCTTCAATTCCATATATTACGAAAATCATATATTTATTTCATATAAAAGTCAATACATTACTTAAGGTTCATGACCTTAGAATTTCATATATAATCATAAAATTTAGGTTCCCACAATTTTGGTCCATAACCGCCTCAACCATGAGCCTAGTACATCATTTTGCGCACACTCATATGCTAGCAATGATTTTCACAAAACTTTCCACAGTCATTTGACTGTGCCCTTTTTCATGCCTCAAATTGATATGTATAAAGTCAATTTAGTCCGCAGACTATGCCTGTAAAACCCCAACCTAAATAGGATTCAATATATGCAATGAATATTTACATATGATTTATAAGTGAATTTATTGAATTATAAATGATTTTATGATTTTGCTAAATTATGATAATTAGGGCCAAGGATTAGCAATGATGATTCGAGTGATCATTATGAGCTAATGTGGGACAAAGGGATTAGGATAATTTGTTGGTGATTAAAATACACCAATACATCATGAATAATCATTTTAGATTATTTAATATGGATTATGAGAATTTAAAATGATAATTCTCAAGTTAGTATAGAAAACCTTAAAAAATTCATAACTTGACGCCCATAAGGTGAATTAATATGAAAATTGAGATGGAAGCACATAATTTCGTGCTTAATCATATGGGAAAGGTAGATTATGAAAATTTTGATGATAATTGATCATCACCATCCAAAATTTAAAACGATCATAACTTGAGCTAGAAAAGTCGGATTAAGATGAAATTTGGAATGGACGGTTAAAATTATGAGATTAAGGTTATGAAAGGATTTGATAATGAAAATGATGATGTAATTAGGCTTGCACGAAATTAGGATTAATTATTTTGACTTTTTATACCAAAAAGTTAAGAGTATAGGGGAGAATAGCTTACATGGCAAGCATAGACGTCCAAACTAGCCCATAAAGTGGATTTTGTTAAATATTTTTAATATAATGGATACCCAAAGTCAACAAGGAGTTAATGTAGATAATTTAGCATTAAAGTAAAGTGAAATTCGGATTTTAGAGTTGCTGATTTGGACTGTTGAATGAAAAATGCAAAAATGGACAGCAGCATGCTTTATGGGTGATATGGACGGTTTTGGCAGCTCAAGGCATTGTTTTTAATTTTTTTATTAGCCTAAATTGACCCTAATTACCCTAAAATACTAGTTAATTAAGTTAGTAATTAAATGGAGCTGTAAAAAAATTAATTATGATAAGGACAATTGCTGAAAAGTGGATGTAATGGAAACATCAAAAAGTAGACAGCAACATTGTGTCCGATTTTATAGCCATAAAAAGTGATTTTTATATTTTTTAAAAATTGAAAAATGCATGGATATTTAGCCTAGGTAATAGGGTATGTAAGTGTGCATTTATTTGATGCAAAATTCGTTGGAAAAAATGGATAAAGGCAGCTGCTTGTGGACGTGATCTGATGGACAGCATGGTGATCATTAAATGCAATGGATAATTAGTGGATTTATAAATGTGATAAAAAAAATTTTAATGGCCCACATGTTGCCATGTCAGCAAAGGGGATAGGAATTCATTGAAATTAGCATCACTGATGTGGAATGTGGGGGCCATTTGCTGGAAATTTCCAGCCTAATGCATAAAGTAGGAGGGGACGTCCATATGCATATCAAAGACTTGGAAAATTTCTGGAAAATTGGAGTTCTCCTCTCCAGCAGCAACTCACGTCCCTAGGATACCAAGGAGGAATAAAAGAGAAGAAAAGAAAGAGGAAAAGGAGGGATTACCCATTTAATCAAGTAAGTATTTGATTAGTTTGTTTTTATATCTCAAATCTGGAAATTTTATGATGTTGTAAAGTAAAATATGAACGGGATAGTAAATGGATTAATTTTAGCATGAAAATTGTTGGAAAGAATAATAATGTATTTATTAAGGAAATACCAAAGTTTCAGCTTAAAAGTATAATTCAGGTTCAAATTAAAAATCTGAGAAGATTAACCTAAACAGGGTAAAATGGGTGACAGGATCATCCGTATAAAAGGATTTTTAATAATTTTTATAAAATTATTTTCAGGATGAAAATTTTCAAGAAAATATAGGACATATTTAGGATCATAATAAAAATATAAAATTTATGTTTTTATGGGTATAGATATGCCCTATAAATCACGTGATTAAGGCTGACCCTAAAATCCCAACATTGTCCAGCACAGTGAAAATGTAAAAATAAATATATTATGTTAATATTTCGTGATGAAATTTTTATGAAAGTTATTTCATGTAGTTATTAAGTTATTTTAGAATTTTCAGAATTAAATAGCTTTATTTGATTATAAATCAAGATTTATAGATGTCAGTTCACCTGATTTCAGCATTTGTGGATAGTTGGAGAAAAAAATCAAAAAGAAATATGAAACTTATGCAGAAATGATCCAGATTTATTTATATGTTAATAAAATAGATTTGGGTTAGGAAAAGTCAGATTAATTGCTGAAATTTCAGATTTATGAAACTTTTTAGGATTATATGATAAAAGACACATTAAACGGGTGAAAAATGGGTTCCAAAGTTACTGTTTTGGAAACCTATGATTAGTGGATTAAAAATCCATGAAAATACACTAAATAAGTGTTAATTGAGGTGTATAAACTTTCTGAATTAGAGGAAAAGTTTTTTATTTGAAAAGTTTTAAGAAATATATGAATTAGATGCGGTTAGACGCACATATGTGAAGCAATGCACATGATAAGATGATAAATGCATTATGTAAAATGTTAAAATGTAAAACTATGTTAACATATGATGGAAAAAATATGAAATGCATTGCTGAATTGATAATCTCAAATTTTGAGATTAATATATGGAAATTTAATATATGTCATAATGAATGATTGAAATACATAAATGTGTAAAATATGTATACTCGACTTGGAGATTAAGCGGGTTATGAATGTTTATAAAAATGGGTTGGAAAATTAGGTGAATACAAGTAAATGGAATTTACATGAATATTATATCATTCTATATGTATAGGCAAAGGCAAAGAAAGGGTTGACCCGGGAAGCTCACGTGACCAAGGTAAGCAAACGAACTTTCCAAAATATTGTTTTCCTCTTATCTTAAAAATGATAGCTTAAATAAAATGCCGTAAGGATTGTTTCATGGGAAACAAGCAATACTTCTTAAAATATTTATTTTATCACAAGTGTTGCCAAGATTGTAAATGCTTATATAAATGATTTTAAAGAATTTGCTTACAAGTAAGCAAACGAGCTTTCCAAAATATTGTTTCAAAGGAATCTTATGAAATTTATGAACTTGCTTTAATAAGTTGGTTTTATAATTACTTATTTTCCCTCCTCTATATATAGACACTCAAGCAAGCGTGGATACATACAAGAAAGAGTTGAAAAAGAGGAAAAAAGTGCTACTAAGAGCTTTTATCTACTTTTCTCTACAATTGAGTGATCTATTCACTTTCAAAGGAAGAACAAGCTTCAAAGTTGCAGTTTGCTTCAACGTAATACGATTGGTTGCTTCTGTAGATTCTTCCTCGAGCTGAAACTTGCTACACAAGTCAGTAAAGTGTAGATTTCTTCTATTTTCATATTGTTGTTTGTTTTTGGTGCTTGGTTTGAGTTTGGTGGTTCAAACCAAGACATAGCAAGTAGAGTTGTGATTGGAGTGTAACTCATCACCTACTTGTGTTGATTGTATATGCCCCATAGAGCTAGAATCTAAAAGAGAGCAGAGGCTCTGGTTGTATATGCCCCCTAGAGCTAGAATCTAGAAGAGAGCGGAGACTCTAGTTGTATTCGCGGAATACATAGTGGAACCCAAGTCACAAAGGTGTGTGAGCTTGGAAGAGTGGAGTAGGGAAAGGTTGCCCGAACCACTATAAATCTTGTCTACTGTTTTTCATTTTCTCTTTCATTATCTTATTGCTTTCTATTTGTTACACTAAAGGGGATTAAACTTTAAAGGGGTTAAGTTTTAATTTACCAAAGAATTTTTAAGAACCCAATTCACCCCTCCCCTTTTGGGTTTTGCCATTAACTCGGGACCAACAGTATGTAATTATGAAATTTCTATCATACGTCAATAAATACATGAATTAACTGTCATAAATATTTAATCATGAAATATTAACATTATATATTTATTTTGGCCTTTTCACTGTGCTAGATAGTGTTGTGAGTTTAGGGTCAGCCCTAATCACGTGAATTATAACCTATACTAATATCACCCAAAAATAAATTTTGATTTTTGTAAAGTTATCCTCATGATGGATTTTACATCATATAAAAATTTCATATAATAAATCCTTCTATAAAAATTATTAAAAATCATTTACTGCAGCTGATCTTGTCACCCATTCTACCCTGTTTAGGTTGATTTTCTCAGATTTTTAATTTGAAATTCGCTTAATGTTTCAATCTGAAATT
Source organism: Annona cherimola (assembly GCA_030490835.1). Taxonomy (NCBI): domain Eukaryota; kingdom Viridiplantae; phylum Streptophyta; class Magnoliopsida; order Magnoliales; family Annonaceae; genus Annona; species Annona cherimola. Next base: position 49,199,694 of record CM059977.1, on the reverse strand, counting down.
TTGATTGTCCCTTTTAAACAAATGTTCATGGTGAAAATCCTTCGTTTACTACTTCATTCATATTTTGGTTTATAACATCATATAACTTCCAGATTTGAAGTATAAAAATCAAACTTAACATATAATTACTTGATTAATTGATAATTCCTCCTTCTTCCCTTTCTTTTCCTTCTTTTTTCTTCTTTCTTGGCTGGGCTAGGGCTGGACATGCACTACCTTGGGGGAGAAGAACTTGAGCACTTAGAAAAAAAATCACAAAACCTCATATCACATGACCGAGCATCCTTTCTTGTAGAGCTGGAATTTCCACACTATTTAATGCATGCTTATCCCCCCTAATGTTCTGGTTAAATGACAGCCAAGTAAAATAATTTTTGCCATTTTTATTAATTGCGAAAATTTGCTCAAATCCTCACCATCCAAGATGTCCACTTGGCACGTCCATAGCTGCTGTCCATTTTGAGATTTTCCCCATTTTTTAATAATCTCATTTTAAGGGTAAATTAAACACCTAATTAGCATTAAGGTTAACCTTTAATTTGGCATAAAAAATTAACAAAAATCATTACAACAACATCAAACTGTGCACGTCATTTGCATACACAAGCTGTCCATTTTTGCATCATCAATGAGCAGCTGTTGCTCACTAATTTTTAGGGATTTTTTCACATGAATAAATGCCCATTCATGTGTCCCTACATGTCAACTAGGTGGGTGCATATTTTATAAAATAAAAAATTAAAAAACACAGTTGCAACAGCCCATGGACGTCCATATGCATGCCACCTCTCTTATGCTCATTTTGAGCACTCTTAGCCCATTTAATTATGGACATCAATGCTTGGATAATTCATGAGATTTTTGCATTTTATAGTGATGCATAAAATAACCTGCATTGCACCTGCATTTGACACCTATTTGAGTCATTAAAAATTGCATCAATTCCATGTACTCTAGCATTTAATGCATGATACTCTTGAGGTGCAAAAGTCAACCATATACACCTTTTCTAATTCAGGTATTTTTTTTATAATAATATGCTTGATCTAAGCCTTCCAAAATGTTAATCGCGTGATTTCATTCAATCGTTTCAAATTTCATCTCAATCCGATTTTCCTAACTCAAGTTATAGCCATTTGAAATTAACTGTTGGATTTGAGCTATGTTCAATAAATCATCACACCAATTTCATCAAGGATTTTCATAACCCCATAATTCCATAATATCAAGCCCATTGTCATCAACTTCCCTGTCAAATCTCACTTGAATCTGCCTATAGGTGTTGAGTTATGAATTTTCTAGTGTTTTTCCACCAACGTGAGAATTATCCTTTTAAATTCTCATAATTCATATTAAATAATTTAAAATCATTATCCATGATACATTGGTATATTTCAATCACCAAAAATTCATTTTAATCCCTTTGTCCCATATCAGCTTATAATGATCACTAGTATCATCATTGCTAATCCTTAGCCCTAATGTAGCGCCCCAAACCGAAACGTCACTTTCTTACCTCAGGACCTTATTGATTGGTAAATGTAAATCAAGATTGTTGCCCTGATCACGCAGCGGGTTCTAAATTTGAAACTCGTCCAAATTTTTTTTCGATTTCTTTATAAATCATTTCTTTACAATCAACACCATTCATCATACAAGCGATGATACACTTGTAATATATTTCATATTTCATTTATAACATCTCATCATGCTTTTTTATAATGACATTTACATTTCATACATACATCCATACAAGATTTGGATCACATAGAACTTACAATTCTACATAAGTTCACATTTATATCAACATACCTTAGAGCTTTAATTCATGCTATCCCATTTCTTATAGCCCACTTGGCTACCATCACATACCTTTCTTCTCCTGCTTACGTTCGTGATGTCTTGAGTTTCCCAGTACCTATCTAAGGTTTGGAAAAACAAAACGTGAGTAACAACTTAGTAAGCAAGCATTTTATCTCTTAGGGCAAGACTTCCTTGAAAATCATTTCATTAAACATCTTGGACACCTTTTTCTTGAGGACGTTTATATGTCGTAAAACATTATCTTGAAATCCTTGTTCATAAGGACAGTTCCATGTCCTTGAATATTTTCATAAACATCATTCTTAAAACCATTTACATGCCGCGTCTGGGCTTGTTAAGGCAAAACATATATGTTTTACCCTCTTTAATTAATTCTTTTTGTCTTGAGTGAACATTTCCAATATTCCAAGGCATTTACATAAAACCATCTTTTGCCAGTGGACGTCTTACGTCCAAAACATTTTCTCATATTCCTTTGGCAAAGAAGGACATTCTCATGTCTTAAAACATCATTTACATAAACTTTTTTCGGCAAAGGAGATTTTTATGTCCAAAACATTTTTCATCATAAAATCCTTTAGCCAAGAGACATTTAATATCTTAAAATATTTTTCACATAGCTTCCTTTGGTAATGGACATCCATATGTCTTAAAATACCTCTTATTAAAACACTTTGGCATTGGACATTCTTATGTCCATAAACACTTTTCATTTAGGCTCTATAATAATGGACATTCTTATGTCCAAAAATAAGTTTGACATAAATCCTTTTAATAGTCCCTTTCTTGGGGTTTGTTTATAACAAACAAGACATATAAAATACATAAATCATTTCTATAAATGCATTTGCATAAAAATATTTTCTTTTATTCCTGTTATTTGCACTTTTGTGTAAAACACTCTTTCTTTTAGGATAGTCGTATCATAAAAATCCTTTTAGGATAACTTTTCTTAAAAATGTTTTCATGTCCCAATCTTTGGGCTTTTCGAAAGCAAAACATTAGCAAATGCATTTCTCTCCATCCAGTAGTGACACTTAGCAAGTGATCATGCTACCTTTTGGAAGAGAACCCTTAACAGCATGCTAGCCAGGCAGCTGTTCCTTTATCCTGCTCCCATCTCAGGGAGAGCGCCGTTGGCACTCCTGCCATCCCTTACCAACTTGGCCATATGTAGAGTGGGCCTCGGCCATCCCGACTGTACTCTACAACCAGCCTATTCCTTGTACTGGTGCACCATACATTATCCTGACGGACCGCAGTCCGTTTGGTTTAAAGAACCACAGACTGCAGCCCATGTTCTTTTAAACCAGGATCACAGACCTCTGTCTGCATCCATAATACAAAAAATCTTAGACCAAAGTCTATAGATTTAAAAATTATTTTTTACAAAAAGCACATCACAGACCGCAGTCTGTGTCAACTTGTAAGCGAGCGCACCCATTTTAACAAGTTGTTATTTGAAATCTAGTTTTAGGATTACCTTCCTTAAATTCTTTTAGAAATATTTTGAGTAAAACATTTTGATAAATATTTGAAATATTTGAGAAATAATACATCTTAAAATCCTTATAAAAGAATTTTACAACCTTTGAATTTTCAAAATTATACCATTTTATGAAATCAACATAGGAAGTTGGTCATCCTTAAATCCCTTTCAACACATTCGTATAAACATTTTTCAAAATATTTTCAACATAGATTTCCTTATCTAAAGGAAATCAAAATATTTTGAATATCATTTCAAAACATACGGGCTATGTCCAAATTATCATTTATAATTAAATATTTTGACATAGAAAATTAATCTTTTTCTTTTATAAGCTTAATCATTTATCAGAAAACATCATAAGAAAACTCAAAACTTATCTGATAATATTTTTTTGTGAAAAAGAACAAAATTTCCTTTTTCTTATAAAGTCCTTTTGAAAACAACATCATAAAGAATTTGCTTAATTGAAAGAAAATTCTTAAAATCATCAGCATAAAATATAAAATCTGTTAAAATTAACATTATGGAGAACTTGCTTACACATAAGCAAATTTCTCAATTCCATTAATATAAGGAATTGTCAATCCATAGCAACACTTGTGATAAAACATTTATCTTAGAAAAATATTGTTTGCTTCCCATGAAGTAAACCTTGAGGCTTTTTCTTAAAGCCATCATTTTTCAACACTTAAGGCTTTCATTAAAGCCGTCATTTTCAAAACTTGTAACTTTTCATTAAAGCCATTATTTTCAAATCCTATGCTTGCCCTTTTGTTCAAACATGATCATAAAAACATTAACATAATCATCATTTCAACATATAAAGAAAAATTCATAATTAACAAAGTTCGCTTGTTTACCTGAGATCACCATAATCTTTTTCTTCTATTTTTCTCTTTGCCTTTGCCTAGATAAATGAAAATAATATTTTATTTATTTTCATCATCTTCAAATACTTATATTCCTTAGGTTTTTCAACCTATATAAATCCATTTCTACTTATATTATACTAACTTAGCTCACTTGTCTTTCAAGTCGGGTGTTCATACGTATCATAACCTATACATCACATTATTCATTTTTAATACCCTTATGTCGGGTAAAATTACATACATATAATAATATTTCATTAAATCATTATTTGGAGATTCATTACCTCCATTTATAATTTTTAACATATTTTTCATTTTTCACACATCGTTGCTTATCTTAAGCACCCGTTGTTGCCTTAAGTCTCATTAATTAATCCCAAAGTTTGAGATTAACATCATGTAATTCTAAAAAAAAATATATTCATAAAATTTATCATATTTTTTTTGCATTTTTTCACAAAATCACATTACATAAGTTATTTATCACCTATGCATGTTTATCCTTTCACAAATGCCCATTTGGCAACACATATATGAGGCATTTCATAAAATTTACTGAGTCAGAAATTAGGTCACTAATTTAGCATGATAATTACCCCTAATTAACACTTTATTTATGATATTTTTATGGGATTTAAATCCACTAATCATAGATTTTCAAAACAGCAACTTTGGAACCCATTTTTCACACATTTAACGTGTTTCTCAACACATAACCCTAAATAGTTTTATAAATCCGAATTTTCAGCAATTAATCTAACTTTTCCTAACCCAAATTTAGGCTATTAACATATATATATATATAAATTTGGATCATTTATACATATTTTTCATATTTCTTTTTTATTTTTTTCTCAAACTATCCACATATGCTAAAATCAGGCATACTGAAATCTCAAAATCTTGAAGTAATACCAAATCAAGTATTTCTAATTTGAAATTTCTATCATGATTTAATAACTACATTAATTAATCAAAATAAATATTTTCAACATGAAATATTTAGTATTTCTATTTATTTTGGTATTTTTACTGTGCTGGACAGTAGAACCCCTTTTCAGTCAGTCCAAATCACATTAATTATGGGGTATATTTATACCCATAAAAACCTAATTTTTATTTTTTTATGTGATCTTAAATATGTATTATATCTCCTTGAAAATTTTAAGCCCAAAATTTCTTGTATAAAAATTATTAAAAATCATTTATTTCTGCTGATTCTGACACCCGTTCAACCCTATTCAGGTTGATTTTCCCGGATTTTTAGTTTCCAACATACTCATCCTTTTGATCTGAAATTTTTTTCGTTTCTTAATAATCCTATAATGAGTCTTTTTCGAAAAATTTTATGATAAAATTAATTCATTTACTATTTCTTCCATATTTTTCTTTCCTAGTTTAGATTTACTGCACTTAATTGTAGATTTGATGATATGGGTTGATTAATCCCCAAATTAAACTTTATTAATCAACTTATCTAATTCGTATAATCATGAATCATAATATAATCAATATTAAGCATCAAAACAGCAACATCACATTCGATTTAAGAAAATTCCATCCATGATTTTCAACCCATAATCAAGGGGTATACTTACTTGAAATTGAATCAACTTAGACTCCATTTTTTCTAGCTTGGTTCCTCTTCTTTCCTCCCATTTTTCCTTCCCATTTTCTCCTCTTTTCCTCCTCCTCAAGATGCTGGAAAATGGGGACATTAAGGGCTGCCGGAAAATGGGTTTGCTCCTTAGCATTTTCTCTCTCCTGCCCCTTAAATCAAATGGACGTGCACTTGGGGCAAAGGCTGGATTTTTCAGCTTGTGGGCCCCACTTTCCACTTTATTTAAAGCATGATTAAGACATGCTTATCCCTTATTTCTGACATGGAAAAATTTTGTCCATTTAAATTATCAAATTATTTTTAATAAATCCATTAAAATCCACGTCATTAATGGACAAAATCTGTCCACAAGATGCAATGTCCATTTCAGCTGCTGTTTGCCTTTTTTTCCCACGAGTTTTTACTTTAATTTATGGCCAATTAACTAGCCTAGATAGTACCCTAATTAGGGGACCATTTAGCTTATTAAAAAAATCATAAAAAATCACATTTGCAGCCTTTGAACATGCACCTCCCTTCCTTCATGTAGCTGTCCACTTAGGTGGGGTCCACTTGCAGCAGCTTTTGCACGATTTTTCCACCTAATTTTCACTTTGATTAATGGGTGTTTAATCACCCTAGGTAACTAGCTTAATTAGGGGTTAATTAAGCTATTAAAAAAATCATTAAAATCCAAAAGCTGCTTTGAACGTGCACATCATTCTTGCTCATGTTGCTGTCCACGTCCATGTGCCTTGATATTTTGTCATTTTGTGCCATAAAATTCATCCCAAATTAATACCATTAACCACCCTTGTCATGTAGCTTACTTAATTACATATTTTATAATTTTTAAAAATAAAAATTCCATGTAAACAACCCATTTTGGCGTCCATTTTATGCCACCTATTTCATACTCCTCTAAGCTAATCCATTAGCCACTAAATCATGTCATTAATCACTTTATTTTATCATCATTAGCTTAATCCATGCCTCTCATTGCATAGATCTCATAATTTTAACCGTTCATTTTAAATTTCGTCTTAATCCGACTTTTATAGCTCAAGTTATTATCATTTGAATTTTTGAACGGTGATGATCAATTTTTACCCTAATTTCATTCTTATTTTCATAATCCATCATTATCATAAGATTAAGCACAAAATTATGTGCTTAGCTTTCAATTTTCATCTTAATCCGCCTTCCTGGCGTCAAGTTACACATTTTCTAGCATTTGCTACTTTAACTTCATAATTAGCAACATAATCTTCATAAATTAAATCTTAATATACAAGGTAACTATCCTCAATATATTTTTATTTTCTAATCCTCATTAAGCCTCTTTAATCACATTGACCCATATCGGCTTATATTGATCATTCATCATCATTTGCCCTAATTGTAATAAATCATCAATATTGCAATGAAAATCATTTATAATTCCATTAAACCATTCATGATTCATATGTATATGTCAAATGCATATACATAGCTCTTTCTTGGGTCAGGGTATCACACCTAATTACCATAGTTTAGCAAAATCACAAAAATTATTTAAAATTTAATAAATTTACTTATAAATTACATGTAAATGTTCAATGCATATATTGAATCCTACTTAAGTTGGGGTTTCACATTTGCAAGGCTTGTCAATTATCCAAACAACCCAAAATGCCATTTTCCACTAAAAAGAAAATTTCAATAACTAGAGCTCTTGAATTATTGCATATGGATCTTTATGGGCCATCGGACATTTTAACTCTTGGTGGGAAAAAATATGTATTTGTAATTGTTGATGATTTTTCAAGATTTACTTGGATCATACTCTTAGCTAGCAAAGATTAAGCATTTTCTATATTTGCCACTTTTTCAAATTTGGTGCAAAATGAAAAACAAAGTACAATTATTTCCATTAGAAGTGATCATGGTGGCGAATTTGAAAATAAACATTTCATAGAATTTTATAATGAAAAAGGAATTCACCATACATTTTCTGCACCAAGAACTCCTCAACAAAATGGAGTTGTTGAAAAGAAAAACTAGACAATACAACAAACGGTTAAAACTATGCTAAATGAGAGTAAATTATCCAAAAAATTTTGGGGTGAAGCTGTAAGTACAACATGTCTTGTATTAAACTGAGTTATCATTAGAGAAATATTAAAAAAGACTCCATATGAACTTTGGAAAGGCAGAAAACCAAACATATCATATTTCTAAACTTTTGGATGTACTTGCTATGTCTTAAACAATGGAAAAACTAATTTGGAAAAATTAGATGCCAAAAGTGACAAGGAAATTTTCCTTGGTTATTCATCAAATAGCAAAACATATAGAATTTTCAACAAAAGAAATCAAATAGTAGAGGAATCAATACATGTTGTTTTTGATGAATTTAACTAAACTCCAAGAAAGGAGGATGAATTAAGTGATGCGGATGATATATCAAAGAATTCAAAAGCAGAACGACAAGAGCAACAAGGAGAAATCAAGCCTAAGCAAGAAAATTTCATGGAGGAAAGGATAAATGAAGGTAATAATTCTTATAAACCTCCAACTGATTTAAAATTCAAAAATGACCATCCAATTGAGCAAGTTTTTGGCAATATCTTGAAGGAATAAAGACTAGAAGGTCCAAGCAAAATATTTGTGGACAATATGCTTTTGTGTCAAAAATTGAACCTATAACTAATGATCAAGCTCTTAATAATGAAAACCGGGCTACTGCAATGCAGAAGAGCTAAATCAATTTGAAAGAAACAATGTATGACATTTAGTTCTTAGACCCAAAGATTGCACTATTATTGGTACCAAATGGGTATTTAGGAACAAATTAGACGAAAGTGGACTTGTAATAAGAAATAAAGCCAGACTAGTAGCCAAAGGGTATTCCCAAGAAGAAGGGATTGATTTTGAAATGGATGTGAAAAGCGCATTTTTGAATGGATACTTGAATAAAGAAGTATATGTTGAACAACCCTCTAGATTTGAAGAAAAGGATCAATCAAAATATGTTTATAAATTAACTAAAACATTATATGGATTAAAACAAGCTCCACGATCTTGGTATGAAAGGTTGAATAAATTTTTGATTGATCATGAATTTCAAAGAGGAAAGGTTGATACTACATTATTCATCAAGTATAAAAGTAAGAATATTTTAATTGTTCAAATTTACGTGGATGATATAATATTTGGTGCTACTGACAAAACTTTGTACCAAGAATTTTTTAAGATTATGCAGAGCGAATTCGAAATGAGCATGATGAGAGAATTAAATTTCTTCCTTGGACTACAAATCAAGCAAAAAGCCGAAGCGATCTTTATAAATCAGTCCAAGTATATCAAAGAAATGCCAAAGAAATTCGGAATGCAGACTAGCAAGGGAGCAAACACTCCAATGAGTTCAACAATCAAGATCGACACGGACGAAAACGGTAAATGTGTCGAAAAAAAGCTATATAGAAGTATGATAGGTTCTTTGTTATATTTAACTGCTTCTAGACCCAATATTCTATTCAGTGTTTACATGTGTTCTAGATTTCAATCATGTCCTAAAGAACCACATTTAATGGTTGTAAAAAGAATTTTTAAATATTTGATAAATACCACTAATCTAGGACTATGGTATCTAAAGGGGACAACTTTTGATCTAATCGGCTACTCGGATGCGGATTTTTCCGGATACAAAGTAGAAAGAAAAAGTACTAGTGGAACATGTCAATTACTTGTTGGTTTCATGGTATTCAAGAAAACAAACTAGTGTTGCTATATCTACATCGGAAGCCGAATATATAGCCGTCGGGAGCTGTTGTGCCCAACTACTTTGGATGAAACAACAACTTAAAGATTATGGTATTGATTAACATAATATTCCAATTAAATGTTATAATATAAATGCAATTTTTTTGACTAAAAATCCTGTATTGCATTTTAGAACCAAACATATATATGTAAGACATCATTTTATTCATGAACATATTGAAAATCATGATATTTGTTTAGAATATGTGAAAACTGAGGACCTGATTGCAGACATATTCACCAAACTTTTAGCAAAAGAATCATTTTATAAAATTAGAAATGATATGGGGATGATTGAGTTAAATTAAAAATAATAAGATAGGAGAAATAAACTTAGAAAAATCCAAGTCGATAGGCCAAGTCGACTCTGGAAGTCCCAAGTCGACTTAGGCGAAGTCGACTCCGCATCCAGGGCGAAGTCGACTTCGACTAGGGCAAGTCGACTTTAGGTGTGTGACCGTCTAACTTCCTGCCACCTCCTCTTTTTCTTTCTTCTTCCTTTCTTTCTCCTTTATTTTCTCCCTCCGGCGCATTCCCTCTCTCCCGCTCGAGCTTTCTCTCCTTCTCCCATTCTCTCTCGAGCTCTCTCTCTCGGTCTCCATTTTTGTCTCCAGTTTCCATCTCCTCTCCGAACTCTCACTCTCTCAATCCATCTCCCTCTCTTTCTTTCACTGCCTCTCTCGATCCCTTTCTATTTTCTCTCTCTCTCTCTGCTTCACTCTCTCTCGAGATATTCCTCTCTCTCTCTCTCTTCTATATCTCTCTCCTCTCACTCTCTCTCTCATTATTCCTCAAATCTCTCACTTCTCCACCTCTATTCAAGCTCCATTTGAAAATCTCATTTCCAAAAAACTAATCCAAAATGGCACCCAAATCCAGATTGCCCAAACTAGCCGTCTCCAAACCATCCCAAAGGCCAGTTCCAAGACAATCCAGCTCCCAAGCCGAAGAGGAAATCCCCAGGAGACAACGAACTCCATCTAAGTGAGCTCAGGAAGAACCATCCACTTCCATTGGTCGTAGAGTCTGATTTCAAGTCGGGACTCCATCCACTTTTGCTCCCAGAGGGGAAGAACCTCAAACCTCAAATAGCTCAGATTCAGGGGCTAGAAGAAGGGGAACCCCAACTACTAAAGGTAAAGTCTTGAAAATGCCGACCACCTATTTCAAAACCGAGCTACAGCACAGCAGGTTCTATAAGAGCTTCTATAAGCGTAAGATCTTTGCCCTAAGATCATAGATTTTAAATTTCTAAGAGATTATGAGTTTGAGATTGAGGAGCTATTAGATTTTCAAGGGTGCATAAGGTTGTTAAAGGCTGATGATAGGATATATCCCAATTTGACTCGTCTTTTTTACTGTTTGTGGGATCAAGAATACTTTAGTACATTTGTAAAAGGTATCGAGATATATTTGGGTGTAATGGGGGCCCCAAGTCAAGATTAGGCTTTTATGCAGATCAGCAGAATCCTAGGAGTTCCATTTGAGGATTAACAGCTACTCGCCGACCTATCTCTCACTCAAATGTACAACCAACTCACTAGGAGCAACAAATATCATCCAGGGATCAAGTTTCTACACTACATGGATTTATCCCCTAGGTTGAGGGTTCTAAGGTTGTTGATTACCCAGTGCATCTACCCTAAAGGTGGAGGAAGAAATCAGGTGAACCCACAAGAGGCGGAAATTCTGTGGAAAGTAGCAAACAAAGTCAAAGTTAGCCTCCCACGACTCTTCCTTGAAGCCCTTGCATCTAGAAAGGACAACCCATGAGGGTTTTGCCTTATGGGACATGAATCACTAAGATCCTTGAACGTTTTGAAGTGGACATCGACTGTGAGCGTTTCGAGGTACTGAAGCCGACCAATGTGATAAACATGGCTCTACTGGAACAGATGAAAATAAACATGGACCAGATCAGGGGAGAGCGAATAAGGGAAAGAATGGGTGTAGCGACTTAAGAAGAAGCCAGAGGAGCACAAGTTGAGGGGGAGCAGCCCCCGCCATCACCAGAACCTCAACCCGCTCCGTCTCCACCACAGGATGCTCCCGAGGAGCCTGCATCGCCGCATTCCCATGGGTCTTGCTTACTTAGAGGATCGGAGATCCCAGACCCAGCTCCACGGCCACCGTCTTGGGTAACTCGGTGAACGCTATTCGGGAACACTTGCAGCAAATTGAGGATCGGCTAACTTCGCAAATTGCCGAGGTCCTAAACACTGTGATGGATATGCACACCAGACAGGTTCGTATGGATTGGAACTCCGCACGATCAAGTATTGGCTTGCATCCGGGAGCAGCAGGATTAGACCTATACCCGACTTGGATCCATTCGAAAGTGAGTCAGTGCACCGGGATCCTACTCCTAATCCTATCTCATCTTTCTATTCATCAGCCCACATTCGACCTATCCGACCAACTCCATATCCAATATCCGCTTTTCAGTTTACCAAATCTCTATGAGTCGACCCCTATTTGATCTCGTGAAACCCAACCCATGTAGAACCCATATGTATAAATTGATTATGTATATGACATTTATATATGAATTATTGAGTTATGAATGATTTATGTGATTTTCCTAATTATTGCAATTAGGGTTAAGGATTAGCAATAATGATATGATTAATCATTTTGAGCCAATATGAGATAATAGGATTAGAGCAAATTGTTATTGATTTAAATGTGCAAATACTTCATGGAAAATCATTTTAATTCATTTAATATGAATTATGAGCATTGGTGTGATAAATGACAAGTTTAATAGAAAAATACTAGAAAATTCATAACTCAACTCCTGTAAGGCGGATTCAAGTTAAATTTGAAATAAAAATTAATGATGTTGGGCTTGGTAATATGAAATTATTGGGTTATGAAAATTTTTGATGAAATGAGTACAATGATTTATTGATCACATCTCAATTTCAACCCTTAACTTTAAACGGCTATAACGGGAGCTAGGAAAATTGGATTGAGATGAAATTTGAAACGGTTGAATGAAATTATGAGATGCTTATTTTGGAAGGCTTGGATTAAGCTTAAAATGTTGGAAAAATACCTGCATTGAAAAAGGTAAGCATGGTTGACGATTGCACCTCAAAAGTACCCTTCATTTAATGCTAGATTACAAGGAGTAATTACATGATTTTAATGGAACTTGAGGCGTCAAATGCAGCATATTTCTAGGATATTTTAAGACTTATTATGAAATAATAAAATTTAAATAAAATCCAGCAGTGAATGCACCCTATGACGACGCTACAAAATGCTCAACATGAGCATAGGTAAGGTGGCACATAGGGACATCCATGGGCTGCCCTTGCTACATATTTTTGTATTTTTTATTTTATAAAAAGTGCTCACATATTGATGACATGTAGGGGCATAGAGATATGCATTCAATTATGCAGATTTCCAGCAAGAAAAATATTAAAATGCAGCTACCATGAAAGTGGAAAACGTGAACAGCATATAGGGGAAATAACGTGCAATGAAATGTGCTAAGTTCTGCCATTTTTCTTAATTTTTTAACACGAAATTAATATATGAATAAAGGTTAATTAAGTGTATGATTTACCCTCAAATGGGAATTATTAAAAAATGAAAAAATTTGATGGAAAAATGGGCAACAGTTGGACGTGATGGTGGAGGTAGTTTAGACGGTCTTGATTTAAAGTAGTTTTTGGATTTTTCAAAAATGGTAAAAACCAATTTTGCTTGGCTGCATGAAGGGGATAACCAAGCATTTATGTGTGTGGAAAAACCCTGCAAGTGGGGCCCACAACTAGATCTTATCCAACCCTATATAACCCATGCACATTCACATGGATGGAGGTTAGAAAATTTATCAAGTGCTAGAATTTTATCCCAAGCACAACAGTAACTCACGTCCAATTTTGGCAAGAAAAAGAAGGAACAAAAGCAAGGGAAATTGTGGAGGAGATCATCTCCAAGTGATTAGAGTTGTGTTAGCATTACCCACGTAAGTGTATGTGTAGTTTTGAGTTGTTTAACTTGAGTTTTAAACTCTAAAATTTGAATATGAAAGGGATGCTTAAAGAATTTCTAAAGTGATGATTAAATATTCCTTTGATTGAATATGGAATTGGTGTTAGGTTATATGCATGAATTCTCATGTTTTAGATGGTGAAAATGAAGTGTTGAATGATATATGAGTTGAAAACTCAAGTTGATAAACCCTAAAATCCCCATGTCAAGTTTCTGTTTTGAATGAATGATAAGATTAGGTTATAAATCATGTATTGATGCAGAACATATGTTGATTAGAGCTTAATAAATGAATTTTAGAAAATATGGAATGTAAAGCAATGTTTATGACCCGAATTCTTCATTTTTAGGTGAAAAATGCTATGGAAATGGGTTTGCATGATTTGTGAATGATTTATAAGGTAAAATACCCTAGGGTTAATTTATTATTGATTCCCAAGAGGATTTGGGAAAATAAGCTCAAAATCTGATTTTTAGGGATTTATGAAACGATGTATAAATGGAGTGAAAACGGAACCCAAAATGGGTAAGCAACTTGCTGTTTTGAAAGGTTTTAATTTATGAATGTTAAATATGTGTTAATGACCTAAATTTGGATTAGGCAAAATGGAATTATTTGCTGAAAATTTGGATTTATTAAACTGCTTAGGGTTATGTGTCAAAAGATACGTTAAATGGGTGAAAAATGGGTTCCCAACTTGCTGTTTTGGAAACCTATGGTAAGTGGATTTAAATTCCATAAAAATAACATAAATGCAGTGGTAATTACAGGTAATTAACATGCTGAAATATGGATTAAATTTCTGACTTAGAAAATTTCATGAAATACATTATGTATATGTTGCCAAATGGGCATATGTGAAGTAATAGATATGCAAGGGTAATGAATGACTTGTGAAATATGATTTTGTGCAAAAATGCATGAAAACATGATATATTTCATGATTATACATCTGTTTAGAGTGTATAATGATTAACTTCAAATTTTGGAATTTATTTATGAAGTATGAAGTGACGATGTGTGCATAAAAGGAGCACCGATGCGTGTATTTTGGAAAAGAATTGATAATAGAAAATTGAGGTTAATGAACCTATAAATAATAAGTATTGAATGACTATTATATGGTGGAATATTTACCCTAATTATGGGGTTATATATGTTGTGTATGAAACCCTAAAATGTGCTAATATGTGCGATATATGCTCTATATGTGCATAATGACTTGAGAAGTCAAATAAATGATATATGTGAATGAAATGGGTTGGAAAACTAAGTGAGATATAAGGAAAAGAAATATATGAAAAAGTATATTATTCTCATGTAGGCAAAGGCAAAGAAAAAGCTGAGTCGGAAAGCTAAGGAACACAGGTAAGCAAGCAAATTTTCTAAATGAATTTTGTTTTCTAAATTGTTTACATAAATGCAACATTTGTTCTAACTTGTTTGGTGAAATTGTGAAAATTATTTCTAATATGTTTAAGGATGGTCATTCCTTAGCTAAATGGTGTTGAAATGATGTTTTACTTCAATGCGACATTATGAAATTTTCTTTGATAAATATTACGGAAAAATGATGTGATTCTATATTTCTGATTGAAAAAAATCATGCTAGCTTGTTAAAGATGGATTTATGAAAATTTCATCTACATAGGGTACTAGGTCCACTTGAACGGTATAAGCAGGCCGATTGTCCCCCATTTGGTATGGCCAAGTTGCTAAAATAGGCCCAAGGTCGGCGGCCCTATCTGAATTGGGAGATGATGTGGACAGATGGTCGCCTGGCTAGCTTCCATCCTAAGAGAGATATGATGGATATGTTCATGTTTTTATATGACATTATGCATATCGTACTCATGATGGTTATAAGATTTATATTTTCAAGATATACCTTTTGATAAGGTATAAGTTGCTTTCCAATATGATTTTAAATGCAAAATGTTACCTGAAATGATTTGCCTGTAAAATGCAAATAGCTTGCTTATTGAGTTTCGACTCATGATTTTATTTTCCAAACCCAAAGACAGTTGATAGACAGGATATGGCGAAGGAGCAAGTTCTAGCTTGAGAAAGTCATGGAAAAACTCTCGCACTTCTGTGTTATGAAATAATTCATGTTGAATGATTGTAATCATTCGAATGTTTTATGTCGATGACTATAGTTAATACATGCAGTGACATCTGATTTATGTCGTTGATGAAATGTTTTTGATCAACATGCTTTGTATATGATAATGGGTTGGAAATGACCTAGATATGCTTGAGATGAAAATATGAGAAATCAAACCCTTATGAGAAAATATTAAATTGGATAAACATCCATTAAAACCCGCCGTGTGATAGGGCAACAACCCTGATCACGTTTACTAATCAATACAATTCCGAGGTAAGGCTCAGGATATGACGCTCGGGTTTGGGCCGCCATAGAGCTTGGTATCAGAGCATGGATTGGTAAATAGGCGTGGAAAATTTCTAAGTATGGAAAATTTATAGAATATGATGTGATATGCATGATTACACATGATTATGTGATAAATTAGATATGATTATATGATGATTATGTATGCTTATAATATGATGGAATGCATGTCATATGATGATAAATTATATTGCAATGCAATTGATTGCTATGTTTGTACATATGGCAGATAGTGGTAAGCGGATGATGAGTGCAGAGGAGTTAGAAAGGAGAGAGAAGAGGAGGAGAGGAGACAGCGAAGGGAAGAGAATATACACAGGTGGTGAGAATCCCAGCACGACACACCACAGTTCCCCGTAGTTTTCTCTTGTCAACACGAACAAGGTCTAGGAGAGCCCTCCAGTTACAAACCTAGGGCTCGAGTTCTATCAGGAACATACCTCGGAATTCCTCGGTCTCCTCGTGTTCCAACTGACAGAGTAGATCCGCAAGGCCTACAAGACTTTTGGACAAAGTCTCAGGTACCTATACCCCCCGACGCAAGCCCGTGGTATAGGTTCATTGACGGTTGTGTTCAGTTCCATTATGGGGCACCTTGGGATCGACTCCATCAGTGGGAAATAGACATGGCCCACTATATTGAGAAGTGTTGTGCCGAGGGAGTCATCGAAATACCTGCACCTCCTAAACCCGATGAGGTCATGTTATACATAATGGAGAACACAAGTGAAAATTGTCCGACTTGCCGAGGTCAATGATGATGACGATCTGATGGAATTCCTTGAGCCTGTCGAGGAAGAAGATGAAGAGGAAGAGGAAGAAGTAGAGGAGGAAGTAGAGGAGGAGATAGTGGAGTTTGTAGAGGAGGATGAGGAGGACGATGATGATAGTGGAGGATAAGGTCCAGGCGTGGTAGACATAAACGTTTGAAGAGAGGCTCAGGAAGATGATGAATGTTTTTTTTTGTTTTTTTTTACAATTTGTGTATATATAAGTGTGGTATGATGACAATATGGTTGCCAAGATAAATCGACATGTATATAAGTATGAAATGTGTGTGCGATGATATATGTGTACATAAGTGTAATTTACTTTCACATATACTAACTATGGATGTGATGATGTGAATATGATGAATATGAGTGAATATGTTGATATAACTAAATTTGCAAGTTTTAGATATATGAATGAATGAGCTTGAATGATGTGATATAATTGTGATTGAAGGAATTGATTGTGACCATGTGATGATGAAATGCGTATGCAATGACTCAACATTGATTCTAAATGAAATGCATATATAATGATTTAATGTTAATTGAAAATGAAAAGTGTGCTATTATATACTCAGATTAACACAATGGTGGAAACAAGAGCAGGATTAAGGAAAAATAAAGGAAAAGAGGTAGCGATAGAGGTTCCAAGCTAACATGAAGTTGGTGAATCTAACCGACCTAAAAGAGGAAGGCCTTTAACACAAGGACCGAACCAAAAGAATCAACAATGAAGGAATAATGAAAGCTCTGAAAGAAATGTGGAAGAGGAAACTAAGTCTAGGCAAACTAGGCTCATAGAAGAAAGAGTGACTGCAACAATGAAGGAAGCAATGCAGCAGGCCACTAGGGACTGGGCAACACAAATTGTCAACATTATACAGGGATTATGGGAAAGAACCCAACAAGCTCAATTGGGTAGTACAGAGAGAGAAGGACCTGCTTTGATGGCGGACCTCATTGTCACACCGCACCTCTAAGGGATGAGAATCAGCTAACGGAAGCTAATAGAAGAGCCATTAACGCCTTTTTAGCGCAACGATCCCTGAAGTTTTTCGGAGAATTCTACCCAGTCCAAGCAGTGTAGTGGATGGAGGAGATTAAGAAATTATTTAGAATATCTCCGTGCAATGACCATCATAATGTATTGTGTGCTACTCATCTGTTAGCAAAGGATGCACACGAATGGTGGGAGACAATGTTAATCACAATGCAACGACCCGAAGAAGTATTTTGGCAAACTTTTGTGGAAGAATTTAACAAAGAATACCTCCCAGTTGGATTAAAAAGTCAAAAGGTGATAGAATTTGAAAAATTATATCAAGGGAGAACGACGGTCACTGAATATGCTACGAAGTTTAATACTTTGGTCAGATATGTGCCATGGATTGCAAATGTGCCAGGAAACAAAGCACAGAGATTCCAACAAGGACTAAGGCCATATCTGCGGGAAAGTTTTGCCCCTTTGCTAATTAAAAATTATGCTTCAAGCCTTGAGAGAGCAAGGGCTTTGGAAATTGAAGCCTTGAGAACTCAAGAACTAAGATTGGGTTCAAGGGCATTCAGTACGGGTCCCAAGGAACTAAAAACTGGGAAAGAGAAAGCTAGAAAAGGCAACGTAAGAAAGGGAAAAGGAATCTAAAAAAGGAAAAGCTCGCCGTTATGTAAGAAATGTCAAAAGCGACATACATGCGAGTGTCTAAAAGGCTCGAACAAGTGCTATAAATGTGGCCAAACGGGTCATATCGCCAAGGAGTGCAAGACCGGGGAAGTGAAGGTGGTCAAATGTTATATATGTGATCAAGTGGGCCACATAGCCCCGACTGCCCAAACGAGGCGCAATCATCTCAAGGACTTGGAAGACTTGCTCACTTAGGATACCTGGAGCAACAAGTAAGCAGGGAACTTCTACGAACCCGGTGCACGTGCATGCCTTGACCAAGACAGAATCTTAAGAACAGGAAGAAAAGGTGGTCACAGGTACGGTTTACATTCTAGGGAATTTAGTAGTAGCTTTGTTTGATTCTGGTGTCACCCATTCATTCATAGCATGCCAATATGTGACCACCCATGCACTGTCGGTAGAAGAGACTAACAAGATTATACATGTAGAATCTCCGGTCTATAGGTTAGCAAGTACAAGCCAAGTATGCAGAGCATGCCCAGTTAGGATAGGATCATTGATTCTAGAAGCTGATTTGATTCTATTACCTATGACTGAGTTCGACATGATATTGGGTATGGATTGGCTAAGCCAATGAGGACCGACCATAGACTGTAAGAATAAGCAAGTGCAATTTGAAGCAACTCTAGGGAAGGAGATTGCCATTGGAAAACTGAGGCAACCTGACAGTTCAAGTATATTAATATTATCTATGAAAGCTGTCAGGATGATCCGACAAAAATGTCAAGCCCATTTGGTGTCAGTGAATGTAGACAAAGGCATAGAGGTAGAAATTAATCAAATACCCG
This sequence comes from Annona cherimola, assembly GCA_030490835.1. Taxonomy (NCBI): domain Eukaryota; kingdom Viridiplantae; phylum Streptophyta; class Magnoliopsida; order Magnoliales; family Annonaceae; genus Annona; species Annona cherimola. Next base: position 49,180,432 of record CM059977.1, on the reverse strand, counting down.
TGGTTAGAGAATTTCCCAATGTATTTCCAAAGGAGTTAACCACATTGCCTCCACAAAGGAAAATAGATATGATGATTGATGTGATGACGGGTGCAACTCCAATTTCTAAAACTCCTTATAGAATAGCGCCAGCTGAGATGAATGAACTAAGGGTGCAAATACAAGAGCTATTGAATAAGGGTTTCATCCGACCAAGTGTATCCCCTTGGGAAGCTTCGGTATTGTTTGTGAGGAAAAAGGATAGAAGTTTAATATTATGTATTGATTACCGTGAGATAAATAAGGTTACAATAAAGAAGTCGATTATCTTGGATCAACATGTGACGTTTACATCGAGGTTTTGGAAAAGCTTGCACAAAACCCTAGGCATCCAACTTAAGTTCAGTACAACCTTTCATTCTCAAACCGATGGACAAACGGAGCGGTAAATCAAATTATTGAAGATCTGCTCCGTGTGTGTACCTTAGAGTTTGGAGGATCATAGGATGAGTATATATCGATTGCGGAATTCGCATACAACAATAGTTATCAAGCTAGCATCCAAATGGCCCCATTTGAAGCATTATATGTTCAACAATGTCGAACGCCATTGAACTGGGATGAAGTTGGAGAGAAAAGGTTAGCCCCAGACTTATTTCAACGAATGGCAGACAAGGTGAGAACTATTTGCCAGTGCATACTCACACCCAAAGTTGGCAAAAGAGTTACATAGATTACAAGAGAAGAGATTTGAACATCCAAGTCGGCGAACACGTGCTTATAAAGGTCACGCCATTCAAGGGAGTTACAATGTTTGGAAAAAGAGGAAAGTTGAATCAAGTAGCCATTCAAGGGAGTTACAAGGTTTGGACCCTTAGAGGTTTTGGAACAAGTTGGAAAATTGGCCTATCAAGTAGCCTTACCCCTGGCATTAGCTTTAGTTCACAATGTATTTCATATATCGATACTTAGGAAGTATGTTCCGGACCTAACACATATATTAGTGGCTGAAAATTTACCGATTCAAGATTATCTGAATTATGAAGAAAGGCCAGTGAGAATTTTGGATCAGAAAGTACAAAAGCTTTGGAATTGGGAAATTGAGTACGTAAAGGTGCAATGGAACCGATATTCCGAAAATGAAGCCACTTGGGAATTAAAATAAGAAGTGGAACGGAAATACCCCGATCTACATAAAGAATAAACGGTTTCGAAACGAAACTTGTTATAAGGGGGGAGGATTATGAAAGCCAACTGATGTAGAACCTATACGTATACATTGATTATGTATTTGACATTTATATATGAATTATTGAGTTATAAATGATTTATGTTATTTTCCTAATTATTGCAATTAGGGTTAAGGATTAGCAATAATGATATGATTAATCATTTTGAGCTAATATAGGATAATAGGATTAGAGCAAATTATTGTTGGTTTAAATGTGCAAATACATCATGGAAAATCATTTTAATTCATTTAATATGCATTATGAGCATTGGTGTGATAATTGACAAGTTTAATAGAAAAACACTAGAAAATTCATAACTCAACGCCTATAAGGCGGATTCAAGTGAAATTTGAAATGAAAATTGATGATGTTGGGCTTGGTAATATGAAATTATTGGGTTATGAAATTTTTTTACAAAATGAGTACAATGATTTATTGATCACATCTCAATTTCAATTGTTAACTTTAAGAGCTAGGAAAATCAGATTGAGATAAAATTTGAAATGGTTGAATGAAATTATGAGATGCTTATATTGGAAGGCTTGGATTAAGCATAAAATTTTGGAAAATACCTGCACTGAAAAAGGTAAGCATGGTTGACTATTGCACCTCAAAAGTACCCTTCATTTAATGCTAGAGTACAAGGAATAATTACATGATTTTAATGGAAATTGAGGTGTCAAATGCAGCATATTTCTAGGATATTTTATGCATTATTATGAAATGCAAAAATTTAAATAAAATCAAGCAAATAATGCACCCTATGATGATTCTACAAAATGCTCAACATGAGCATAGGTAAGATTGCACATAGGGACGTCCATGGGCTACCCTTGCTGCATATTTTTGAATTTTTTCATTTTATTAAAAATGCTTACATATTTCTGACATGCAGGGACATAGAGATATGCATTCAATTATGCAGATTTCCAACAAGAAAAATATTAAAATGCAACTGCCATGAAAGTGGAAAACGTGGACAACATATAGGGGAAATAATGTGCAATGAAATGCTAAGTTCTGCCATTTTTCTTAATTTTTTAACAAAAAATTAATATATGAATAAAGGTTAATTAATTGTATGATTTACCCTTAAACGGACATTATTAAAAAATGAAAAAAAATTGCTGAAAAAATGGGCAACAACTGGACGTGATGGTGGAGGTAGTTTAGACGGTCTTGATTTAAAGTAGTTTTTGGATTTTTCAAAAATGGTAAAAACCAATTTTGCTTGGCTGCATGAAGGGGATAACCAAGCATTTATGTGCGTGAAAAAACCCAGCAAGTGGGGCCCACAGCTGGATCTTATCCAACCCTATATAACCCATGCACATTCACATGGATGGAGGTTAGAAAATTTCTCAAGTGCTGGAATTTTATCCCAAGCACAACAGCAGCTCACGTCCATTTTTGGCCAGCAAAAGAAGGAAGAAAAGCAAGGAAAAAAAAGTGAAATTGTGGAGGAGATCATCTCCAAGTGATTAGAGTTGTGTTAGCATTAACCCAGTAAGTATATGTGTAGTTTTGAGTTGTTTAACTTGAGTTTTAAACTCTAAAATTTGAATACGAAAGGGATGCTCAAAGAATTCCTAAAGTGATGATTCAATATGCCTTTGATTCAATATGGAATTGGTGTTAGGTTATATGCATGAAATCTCATAATTTAGATGGTGGAAATGAAGTTTTGAATGATACATAAGTTGAAAACTCAAGTTGATAAACCCTAAAATCCCCATGTCAAGTTTTTGTTTTGAATGAATGATAAGATTAGGTTATAAATCATGTATTGATGCAGAACATATGTTTATTAGAGCTTAAGAAATGAATTTTAGAAAATATGGAATGTAAAGCAACGTTTATGACCCGAATTCTTCATTTTTAGGTTAAAAATGCTATGGAAATGGTTTTGCATGATTTGTGAATGATTTTTGGGGTAAAATACCCTAGGTTAAATGTATTATTGATGCCCAAAAGGATTTTGGGAAAATAAGCTCAAAATCTGATTTTTATGGATTTATGAAACAATGTATAAAGGGAGTGAAAATGGAACCCAAAATGGGTAAGCAACTTGCTGTTTTGAGAGGTTTTAATTTATAAATGTTAAACATGTGTTAATTCCCTGAATTTGGATTAGGAAAAATAGAATTATTTGCTGAAAATTGGTATTTATTAAATTGCTTTGGGTTATGTGTCAAAAGATACGTTAAATGGGTGAAAAACGGGTTCCCAACTTGCTACTTTGGAAACCTATGGTAAGTGGATTTCAATTCCATAAAAATAACCTAAATGAAAAGGTAATTAAGGGTAATTAACATGCTGAAATATGGATTAAATTTCTGACTTAGAAAATTTTACGAAATACATTACGTATATGTTGCCAAATGGGCATATGTGAAGTAATAGATATGCAAGGGTGATGAATGACTTGTGAAATATGATTTTGTGCAAAAATGCATGAAAATATGATATATTTCATGATTATATATATCTTTAGAGTGTATTATGATTAATTTCAAAATTTTAGAATTTATTTATAAGTAAGAAGTGACGATGTGTGCATAAAAGGAGCACCAATGCGTGTATTTTGGAAAATGATTGATAAATGGAAAATTGAGGTTAATGAACCTATAAATAATAAGTATTGAATGATTATTATATGGTGGAATGATTACCCTAATTATGGGGTCATATATGTTGTGTATGAAACCCTGAAATGTGCTAATATGTGCAATATATGCTATATATGTGCATAATGACTTGAGAAGTCAAATAAAATGATATATGTGAATGAAATGAGTTGGAAAGCTAAGTGAGATATGAGTAGAAGAAATATATAAAAAGTATATTATTCTCATGAAGGCAAAGGCAAAGAAAAAGAGGAGTCGGAAAGCTAAGGAACACAGGTAAGCAAGCAAATTTTCTAAATGAATTTTGTTTTCTAAATTGTTTACATGATGCAATTTTTGTTCTAACTTGTTTGATGAAATTGTGAAAAATATTTCTAATATGTTTAAGGATGGTCATTCCTTAGATGAATGGTGTTGAAATGATGTTTTACTTCAATGCGACATTATGAAATTTTCTTTGATAAATGCTATGGAAAAATGATGTGATTCTATGTTTTTGATTGAAATAAATCATGCTAGTATGTTAAAGATGGATTTATGAAAAGTTCATGTGCACAGGGTATTAGGTCGACTTGAAGGGTATAAGCGGACCGATTGTGCGGAAACCCAAATTTTATGATCATATATGAAATCCTAAGGTCATGAACCTTAAGTAATGTATTGACTTTTATATGAAATAAATATATGATTTTTCGTAATATATGGAATTGAAGGATTAAATAATTAATTATGAAATATAATTTTAAATGAATAGTAAATGTGAATAGTGGAACGTGAATAGTGACCCTGTGGTTAAGATAAAGTGATAAGTTAATCACTTTGGATTAACTTAATCACGAAAAGACCAAATTACAATTTTACAAAAGTGAGATTAAATTATAAATTTAGGAAAGATGATTGATTGGTAATTTTGACAAGAGTGGAGGCACGAAGTGCACTTAGTGGAAATTTATAAAGGTTATATTTGGAATTTATAAGAAAATGGAGGGTAATTCATGATCCTACTAAGATTAGTTATGAAAATGAATTTTTACAAATATTTCAAAATTTCAAAATTCTGAATTATACAAATTGAAACTGTTTAAATTCACGGACCTTATGGAAAAATAAAAATAAATGGAAAATTTTTGGCTAATTACGGGCTCTAATTAAGGGCTTATATTCATCCTTATTGTTTTGATTAGATCTAAACATGCATAACTCAAAATCACATAAAAATTTAAGAGAAAGTACTAAATTATGTGCTCTCTAATATAGATGGATTAGATTATGAAAAATAGTTGACTAAATTATCAAACTTGAATGTATTAAAAAGCATGTCAAAGGTAATAAATTCCACCGCCATGCACCGCCATGCACGTACATATTTTTACATTGATATTTTGATTAATTAATTAATTAATTAATATCTTAATATATATAAGGCTGTTTGAGATGAAACTTTTGGAGCAAGTCTATTTTAATATGCCTTACATAATGAATGGATTAAATTTTGCAAAATATGTCTACAAATTTTTAAAATGAAATTTTATGCCAAAATATGATTTTAATTAAATTAAGATATGTACTTAGCTCCAATTGAGGTGAAATTTTATGGGTAATCCTATTTTAACATGATCAATTTAATGAAGGAATGAAATTTTGGAAAATATGTCTCCAAAAGTTTAAAATGAGACTTTTTATCCATATATGAATTAGTTAATTAAAATAAAATAGAAATTTTTTTCAAAATTCCGAAAGGTACATTTTGTGAGCAATTGTATATATATTAATAAGAAAAATTTTCATAATATATAAGTGTGTATGTAAGCAGTTATGATTTAATTTGTTAATGGTGGAATTTATCAAAAAAAAAAAAAAAACAAGAAGCAGCGCTGGCAGTAAACAGGAGTGCCCGGTGCATGAAATAATTGCTGTAAATGGACGTGGCAACTGGCAAGATATATAAGCAGGGATGGAATGAATGATCTAGATGAAACGGTGAGGCCCGGATCAACGGTCCCTAATTTAACAGTCATTTTGCTAATTAAAAATCCTAAGATTTATCAGCATCGCAAGTGTCAGATAGGTATAGCTTTCAGAAAACTATAAATAGGACAGGCCATATGCATATTTCTCGTTGAAATCTAACAGAGGAGAAGAGTGGACGATCAAAAATAAAAGGATGAAGGATGGGCAGCAGCATTTTTCCGTCAAGCAAAAGGACGCTCCAAGGGCAGGTGCTATTTAATCCTTTTCTTGCATTTCTCTAAGTAAATTTAATTTTGGAATGGATGTACCGTTCCAAACAGATTTTTTATAATCATGTTTAAAATATGATTTATGAATAATGAAAAGATGGGTAAGTATTAATGTTATTAAACTAATGCAGCTTTAAACTAAATTAGGGATATTTTCATGATTAATTTGATAAGTATAAGTTAATCTTGCTTTATTGCTTCAAATCTAGAGTTTATGTAATATTAGAAACAAAAATATGAACGAGCGAGTAAATGAATGATTTTTGCCGTGAAAATGTTTGTACAATCTCATTATATTATCATTAAGGAACGACCAAAATTTCAGCTTAAAATATTAAGCGGGTTGCAAATTATAAATCCGACAATATTAATTTAAACAGGGTAAAATGGGTGACAGGATCAGCTGTAGTAAATGATTTTTCATAATTTTTTTAGATGGAATTTTAATCTTAAATTTTGATATTATGTAAAAGATATTATTTTTATCACAATAAAAATATTAAATATTATTTTTGGATGACATAAGTATGGTTTAAAAATAACGTGATTAGGGCTGTTTCTAATTTTACAACACTGTCCAGCACAGTGAAAATGTCAAAATAAATATATAATGTTAATATTTCTTGCTGAAATTTTTATTACTGTTAATTCATGTAGTTATTGATGTATGAAAGAAATTTCAGAGTTAAATAACTTTATTTGATTATAAATCAATATTTAGATAAATCAGTACACCTGATTTCAGCAAATGTGGACAGTTTGAGAAAAAATCAAAAATAAATATGAAAACTAAGTGAAAGTGATCCAAATTAATATATATGTTAGAAAAGAGTATAATAAAGGATTATGGATAGCAAATTGATGCTATTATTTGTATATGGAATTAATAGATAAATAGGAAGATGGAATATAGTGAAAAGAGAAGGGCTATTTCAGAATTTAATAATAAGTTTCAGAAATTTTAAATGACAATTATGATTATGTTGATCATGGTATGTTATGAAATATATTATAGGAATTAAAAGAATTTTTTTAAGTCAAATTTATGCTTACAACATGAATTATGGAACCTTATACACATATGTGTATAAGTGGCTAAAATGATTTATTTAGCCCAGATAATCATGATTAATTCAAAACGCATGAATTATCTCATGATGTACTAAACAAGAGTTATGTCATGATATTTTAAAAGAAATTGCCAAATTTTGAAACCCATGAATAGTGCCAAACATGCTGTGAACAATAACCCGCGTGAACAGTAATTAGGAACAGTGATCATGAACAATAATCATAAATAGTAAACAGAGTGATTTGGGCAGAAATAAGATTGATATTTATAAGGATGTATGAATGGAATTTTTAAAGATTTTTGGGATAAAAATCCGTATGTGAAAATAGAGACCAAATTAACCTCTGTGAGAGTTACGAAGAAAAATAAAGTGATTATGACATATGCATGGGTTAGAAACCCTAAGATGAATTCAAATTTAATAATAGAAATGTATAAGCATGGAATATTATGTCTATATGAGAAAAATGGTTCTTTTCATTTGTATAGGAAAAGAAATGGGTACAAGTGAAAGATACAAGTTGACTATACAGGTAAGCAAGCAACCCTTTGAAAATATAATTTTACACGATTTTACTTTGCAATCTTAAATTGTTTTGGAAATTGCTTCGTTAGAAGCAAATCCTTTTAATGTTGAAAAATATTGAAATGCAAATGCTGAAAAGGTTGTGTTGAAAGGAAAATGAGATTTTAAAATGATATTTGAAATAAATGTTTTAGAATAATTTTATTACAAGGTTTTGAAGTATTTTGATGATATATTTTAAAGGATCTCTAAATATTGGATTATTTTGGAGTTTCCAAAATCTATTATTTCAATAAGGATTTAAGGAAGGCCGAATGATAAATTAATTTCAAAAATGATTTGAGTAATGTTCAAAGGATTATACAAGACTATCCCATATAGAAATGAATAATAAGACAAGTGAACAAAAGTATATGATATTAGATGAAAGTTTCAAATATTTTTAAAGACGTTTTGTCATTTAAAAATTATTTACAAAAATGGTTAGAAAATATTGTTATTTTAAATGTTTACCTTGAATACTTCAAATGATTTATGAAATATAAATGTTTTAAAGTTGACCATCCTTACAAAGCGTTTTGAGTATACAACTCGTTAACATGGGTTAAGCCTAGTTTTCAAGATTTGAAAGAAATACAGACTGAGGTCTGTAGTATTTTATAAAAGCATGATAGCAGGTGGAGTCTGGGTCTACTTGGTCCTCGACTTGACCCAAGTCGCAGGTGGAGTCGACTTCGGGTGCGACTTCACCTCGACAGCTTGCTTGATGAACTTGAAATCCTTGGAATCTTTTGCTTGCTTGAGTTTCTTCATGTTTGGTTGTTCTTCCTTGATTTATATCTCTTTTGACCACTGTGTTATCATTCTAACTTGATGTCCTTTAGCTCCATGATTTGCAAACCTTGAGTTTTTGAATACTTGAATCTTTGGAATCATTTTCTTGAGTTCTTGAATACTTGAAGTGCATAAGAGAAATCCAAATGTACGATCTCGATTCTGCATGAAAATATGCAATTTTGCTTTGGTCTTCACTTGTTCCTCATTTGAATTTCATTTGATCCTTATTTGGTCCATGTTGAGTGTCTGAGTCGAATTGATCTTCATTGTTACTTGAATCTATCGATGAGCCGTCTTGATCTGCAAGTTCCGCTCTGGAGTCGACTTGGTCTGCGACTTCACCCAAGTCGCATGCGGAGTCGACTTCGTTTGCGACTTCGGCAGCTCTGCTCCTTGATTTCAACTTTGGACAGAAAAGAGGCTTCAAAGTCGATGCTGGAGTCGACTTGGGGATCGACTTGGCCTAAGTCGATGCCTGAGTCGACTTGACTTGCCATGCTTTATATTCTTCAAATTTATAACCTTAAATCATTTCCACAAACATATTAGTAATCAAAACTTACTCAAATTGATTTGTTAATCATCAAAACATAGACTTGGCTTATTTTCCACATATTTCCAACACCCGGTACCTATCTAAGGTTTGGGAAAACAAAACGTGAGTGACAACTCTGTAAGCAAGCATTTAATGTTTTAAGGGCAGGGCTTCCTTTAAAACCTTTTTCTTAAACATCTTGAACACCTTTTTCATAAGGACATTTATATGTCCCAAAATATTATCATGAAATCCTTTGTTCATGAGGACAATTCTATGTCCTTGAACATTATCATAAAATATGTATTCTTAAAATCATTTACAGGCCACATCTGGGCTTGTTAAGGCAAAACATATGCGTTTCACCTTCTTTAATTAATTTTCTTTGGTTTTGTATGAACATTTCCAATGTTTCTAAACGTATACATAAAATCATCTTTTGCCCATGGACATTTCATGTCTAAAATATTTTTCTCATAAATCCTTTGGCAAAGAAGGACATTCTCATGTCCTAAAACATCATTCACATAAGCCTTTCTAGGCAAAGGACATTTCTATGTCCAAAAATATCTTTTCATCTTAAAATCCTTTAGTCCAGAGACATTCGATATCTCAAAACTTTTTTTTTCACATAGCTTCTTTTAGCGATGGACATCCATATGTACTAAAACACTTTTCATTTAAATACTTTATCATTGGACATTCTCATGTCCATAAATATTTTTCATTTAGGCTCTTTAGAAATAGACATTCCTATATCCAAATCAAGTTTCACATAAATCCTTTTCATAATCCCCATCTTGGGGCTTATTTATAGCAAACAAGGCAAATAAAATATATAAATCATTTTCATAAATGCAATTGCATAAAAAATTTATTTTTATCCTTGTTATTTACACTTTTATGTAAAACACCATTTCTTTTAGGGTAACCATTTCATAAAAATCCCTTTAGGATAATTTTCATAAAATCATATTTTCATGTCCGAATCTTTGGGCTTTTTAAAAATAAAACATAAGTAAATGCATTTCTCTCCATCCAGTAGTGACACTTAGCAAGTGATCATGTTACCTTTTGGAAGAGAATCCTTAACAACACGCTAGCCAGGCGACTGTTCCTTTATCCTGCTCCCATCTCAGAGAGGGCGCCGTTGGCACTCCTGTCATCCCTTAGCGACTTGGCCTTATGTAGGTGGGCCCCGGTCATCCCAACCGTGCTCTACAATCGGTCTATTCCTTGTACTAGTCCACCATACATTACCTGACAGACCACAGTCCATTTGGTTTAAAGAATCACAGACCGCAGTCTGTGATCTTTTAACGGGGATCACAAACCGCAGTTTACATCCATACTCAAAAAACATTATAGACCAAAGTCTATATATTTTTAAAAATCTTTTTGAAAACACATCACAGACCGCAGTCAGTGTCAACTTGTAAAGCGAGCGCACCCACTTTAAACAAGTTGTCATTTGAAATCCAATTTTAGGATGACCTTCCTTAAATTCTTTTAGAATCTTTTTGAGTAAAACATTTTGATACACATTTGAAGTGTTTGAGAAACAATACATCTTAAAAACCCTTATAATAAAAGAAATTCAAAACTTTTAGATTTCCAAAAATAAACCATATATTTCTCTAATATTTTCTTGGTTTCCATTTTAGGGTCTTTTGCTTACAAAAGTTATAAAATTATACTATCCCCTTCTCCACAACCTAAAAATTATATTATTGTTCACATATCTATTACACTATTGTTTACATAAAGGGGATTTGCATAGTCTTTTGTATGCCATTTAGCAACTTGAAATTAAACCATTTTATGAAATCACTTAATGGGTTGGTCATCCTTAAATCTCTTTCAACAATATTCATATAAACATTTTTGAAAACATTTTCATCATAGATTTCCTTGTCTAAAGGAAATCAAAACTTTTCGAATATCATTTCAAAACATACGGGCTATGTCCAAATTATCATTTATAATTAAATATCATGACATAGAAAACCAATCTTTTTCTTTTATAAGCTTAATCATTTATCATAAAATATCATAAGAGAATACTAAATCTTATCTGCTAAAAATTACTTTGTGAAAAAGGGAAAATTCTCTTTTTTTTATGAAGTCCTTTTGAAAACAACGTCATAAAGAATTTGCTTAAGAAAATTCTTAAAATCATTGGTATAAAATATAAAATCCGTTAAAATTAACATCATGGAGAACTTGCTTACTCATAAGCAAATTTCTCATTTCCATTAACATAGAGCATTGTCAATCCATGGCAACACTTGTGATAAAACATTTATCTTAGAAAAACATTATTTGCTTCCCATGAAGCAAATATTGAGGCTTTTCCTTAAAGCCATCATTTTTCAAAACTTATGACTTTTAATTAAAGTCGTCATTTTCAAAACTTGTGGCTTTGCATTATAGTCATCATTTTTAAAACTTATGCTTGCCTATTCGTCAAAACATAATCATAAACATTTTAACATAACATCATATTTCATTTCAACACATAAGAAGAAATAAATGATTTGAAAAGTTCGCTTGCTTACCTGTTCACCCTTAGCTTCCCAAGTTAGTTCTCTCTTTGCCTTTGCCTATGCATACAATTGACATAGTATTCATAACACTTTCATTGGCTTGCATAATCTTAAGTTTTCAACCCATAACTCATTTCATGCATTAACTGCTTGAATTTCAAGTGGGTTTTCATATGCATAGCATATAATCATGCCTTTCGTCATTTGATGCATATCATTCCATACCGCATGTGTAGGGTATTCCTTCATACACCTAACAAAGATTTATGCATCATTACATGAGATCTTATACCTCTCATTTATTATTTTTCATTCATTTTTTATGTTTCATAAGTCGACGTTAGTTTTAAACATACATTCAACGTGTTAAATTTCATGTATTAATCTTAAAATTTAAGATTAAAATTACTCAACCATTTAGCAACTTAGTCATCTCTTTTTACCATAATTCCATGCATTTTTGCATTTTTACACTTCACATAATCCATTTATCATTTTCAACATCAAAACATGGAAATCGGGTGTTATACGTAACCCTAAGTTCCATCCTTTTTAAAACTCACCTTTAATAGGTTAAATCCTCATAATCACTTAAAATACTTGTTTATATCTCATTATAATTTAAATTTTATCCGAAAAATTTGGAATTTAATATTTATAACATGCCTTAATAGATATATGAATTAACTAAAATAAATATTTTCAGCATAAAATATTTATTATTTCTATTTATTTTTGTATTTTCACTCTACTGGACAGCAGCATCCCTTTTCAGACAGCTTGAATCACGTAAATGATGTGGTACATTTATACTCCTCTAAATCTAATTTTATTTTTTTTGGGTGATTTTAAATATGTATTATATATCCTGTAAAATTTTCAGCCCAAAATTCCTTTTATAAAAATTATTAAAAATCATTTAGTGCTGCTGATCTTGACACCTGTTCAACCCTATTCAGGTTAATTTTCTCAGATTTTTAGTTTCCAACATGATTATTCTTTTGAGCTGAAAATCGGGTAGTTCCTTAATCATCCTATCATAAGTCTTCCTAAAAGTTTTTATAATAAAATTCATTCATCGACTATTTCTTCCATATTTCTCTTTCCTAGTTCAGATTTACTACACTTATTTCCCTTTATAAATCAACTTATATAATTCATCTAATTATAAATCATCATATAATCATGATTAAACATCAAAACAGAAACATCACATAGGATTTAAGAAACTTCCAGTTATGATTTTCAACCCAAAATCAAAGGGTATACTTACTTGGAATTGAATCAACTTGAATTCCATTTTTCCTAGCTTGGTTCCTCTTCTTTCTTACCATTTTCCTTCTCTTTTTCTCCTCTTTTCCTCCCCCTCATGCTGCTGGAAAATGGGGATGTGAAGAGCTGCCTTGCTTGGGAATTTTTCCCATTTTTATTTTCTCTCTTTCTCTCTCCTATCCATACGGACAATTACCCTTGGTGTAGCTGGATTTTTCAGCTTTGTGGGACCCACTTTCCACATCACTTAACAGCTAATTAAAGCATTCTTATCCCCCTTTGATGACAAGGAAAAATATGGGCCATTTAAATTAGCAAATAATTTTTAATAAATCCATTAAAATCCACATCATTAATGGACAAAATCTGTCCACAAGATGCAACGTCCATTTCAGCTACTGTTTGCCATTTTTTTCTATGAATTTTTACTTTAATTTATGGCTAATTAACTATCCTAGGTAATAGCCTAATTTAGGGGTAAAATTAGCTATTAAAAAAATTAATAAAAAATCCAAAAAACTGCCTCTACCATAACCTCTCTCTTGCTCCATAATGTTGTCCACTTGGTGGGGTACACTTATCATGGACTTTTTGGAATTTTCTTGGCACAAAAATCAACCCAAATTTCTTCCACTATTCATCCTAGCTGCATAGGTTATTAAAATATGCATTTTCTATTTTTTTAGAATTCAAAAATCACATGCAATAGCCCCTTGATGTCCATGCGTGGGCCACCTATATTGTCTCACTTGAGGTAGCTCATTAGCTCCTTAATTATATCATTAATCACTGATTTTATTATCATTAACTTAACTCCAAACCTCTCATTGCATAGATCTCATAATTTTAACTGTTCATTTCAAATTTCATCTCAATCCGACTTTTCTAGCTCAAGTTATGACCATTTGAATTTTTGGACAGTGATGATCAATTTTCATCTAAATTTCATGATTATTTTCATAATCCATAATTTTCATAAGATTAAGCACAAAATTATGTGCTTACCTTTCAATTTTCAGCTTCATCCGCCTTACCGGCGTTGAGTTTTGGATTTTCTAGCATTTGCTACCTTTAATCCATAATTAACAACATAATCTCCATTAGTTAACTCATAATATATGAGGTAATTATCCTCAATATAATAACATTCCCTAATCCTCATTAAACCTCTTTAATTACATGGATCCATATCGGCTTATATTGATCATTCACAATCACTTGCCCTAATTTGCAATAAATCATCAATATTGTAATTGGAAATCATTCATAGTTCCACTAAATTATACTTGATTCATATTTATATGCCAATTGCATATAAATAAACCTTACTTGGGTCCGGGTTTCACACTTTCATCCTAAGAGAGACATGATGGATATGTTCATATTTTTATATGACATTATGCATATCGTACTCGTTATGGGTATAAGATTTATATTTTCAAGATATACCTTTTGATAAGGTATAAGTTACTTTCCAATATGATTTTAAATGCAAAATGTTGCTTGAAATGATTTGCCTGTAAAATGCAAATAGCTTGATTATTGAGTTTCAACTCACGATTTTGTTTTCCAAACCCAAAGACAAGTGATAGACAAGAAATGGTGAAGGAGCAAGTTCCAGCTTGAGAAAGTCATGAAAAAACTCTAGCACTTCTATATTATGAAATAATTCATGTTGAATGATTGTAACCATTCAAATGTTTTATGTTGATGACTATAGTTAATACATGCAGTGACATCTGATTTATGTATTTAATGAAATGTTTTTGATCAACATGCTTTGTATATGATAATGGGTTGGAAATGACCTAGATATGCTTGAGATGAAAATATGAGAAATCAAACCCTAATGAGGAAATATTAAATTGGAGAAATATCCGTTAAAACCCGGTGTGTGACAGAACAACAATCCTAATCACATTTGCCAATCAATACAACCTCGAGGTAAGGCTTAGGATGTGACGCTCGGGTTTGGGGCACCACAAATCTATTGACAAAAAGGAGAGAATAGATTAGGATTTGAGTCTCGGGTTGGGTAGCTTGTATATAGGCTTGCATTCATTTTTGCATCTTGTATGAAATTTTCTGATTATATATGAAAAAGTTTGTGCTATGTTTACATTGAAACATGCTCTATTTACTTATGTTCTGTTTTTGTATGAAATTGAAATGGTTGTTGATTGATAAAAAAGCTAGTATGAATGGTTTTAACTTGTAATTTAAGAAATTATTGGAAATGAAATATGCAAATGTTGAAAATGGAATATGTATCTCAATTTCATTAAGTTCAAAAGACAAATGACCTATGATTATCCTAAAAATGTCAAAACAAAGATAAAATGGTATGTTTTAAAGATATTGATAGGTATATACTCAAATCAGTTTTGTCAATCATCAAAAAGGAGGAGATTGTTGGAAACAAGTGTTGAAATCAAAGGCAAAATAATCTAAGTTTGCGTTTTGATGATTAACTACTCAATTTGAGTAAGTTTTGGCTACTAATATATTTGTGAATTGTTTTAAGATTATAAAAATAAAAAAATATGAATCATGATAGGTCAAATCGATTCCCAAGTCGACTCAGGCGTCGACTTAGGCCAAGTCGATCCCTAAGTCGACTCTGATATCGACTTCAAAGGCCATTTTTGTCCATCTCTGAAATTGGGGAGCAAGAGCTGCCGAAGTCGCACACGATGTCGACTTCGCATACGACTTGGGTGAAGTCGCAATCCAAGTCGACTCCAGCATCGACTTCAACTGACTAGCACATAATTTGAAGAGTAAAAGTCATAGACCAAGTCGACTTGACTTACGACTTGAGTGAAGTTGAAGACCAAGTCAACTTAAACATTCGACTTGGATCAAATGAAGATAAATCAAAACTAAAATAAGCAAAGTTGCATGAATTCATCAATTTGGATCAAGAAATATCATTTGGACATCTTCATGAACTCCAAGATCTAAGAATTTAAGATTTCAAGACATAGAGCAAAATGTTTTCAAGATATAAATAGTGGAAGAACTTTTAATATGAAGAAAATTAAGCGACCAAAGCCATCTCCAAGGAATTCAGTTCATATAGCAAACAAAGGAAGTGAAGTCGCATCGAAGTCGACTTCAGCAGTGACTTGGGTCAAGTTCAAGTCCAAGTCCAAGTCGACCTGAAGAAGAGACTTGGAAATTGTAGAAAACCGAAGTCCCACCCGAAGTCGACTCCACATGCGACTTGGGTCAAGTTCAAGACCAAGTCAACCTAAGGAGGAACTTGATCAGCTTGGTTAAACTCGAAGTCACACCCGAAGTCGACTCTAGCATGCGACTTGGGTGAAGTCGCACCCGAAGTTGACTCAAGCATGCGACTTGGGTGCAGTCGCACCCCAAGTCGACTCCACCTGTGACTTGGGTCGCAACATTCAAAAAATTTGAACATTGGCGCATTTAATGCGCTCCAACCAACTCTCTAACATTCAAATCTCTTCTTCCATTATATATAGACACTCAAGTGAACGTGAAAGTATATAGAAAAGAGTAGAAATAGAAGATACTAAGTTCTAAATTTCAGTTTCTCCTATTCTTGAGTGATTTATACACTTTTGAAGGAAGAACGAGCTTCAACTTGCTACATACTCCAACGTCGATCAAATTGTCACTTCTACGAGTTCTTCTTCAAGCTGTAACTTTCCTACACAAACTGTAAAGTGTAGATCCCTTTTATTTTTCATTTGTCATTCGATTTTGATACTTGGTTTGATTTTGGTGTTTCAAACCAAGTGGTAGCAAAGTAGTGTTGTGACTGGAGTGAGACTCGTCACCTACCTGTGTTGTGTGTTGTATATGTCCCCTAGAGCTGGAATCTAGAAGAGAACGGAGGCTCTAGTTGTATTCGTGGAATGCATAGTGGAACCCAAGTCATAAGGGGTGTGAGCTTGGAAGAGTGGAGTAGGGAAGGTTGCCGAACCACCATAAAATTTTGTCCATTGATTTTTATTTCTGCTTTCATTATCTTATTATTTTCCATTTGTTTCGTTAAAGGGAACTAAACTAAACCAGGGAACATTTTCAATTTAAGCAAAAAATTTTAAATACCCAATTCACCCCTCCCCTCTTGGGTAATTGCCGTCTCATTCAAACAACATGGAGAAGAGACTTTGTCAGAGGCATGGGATTGTTTCAAGCACCTGCTCCGAAAGTGCCCGCATCATGGAATTCAACCGTGGGTTCAAATCTAAATTTTCTATAATGGTCTCCAAGATTCCACTTGTCACATGGTTGGTTCATTATCAAATGGTTCTCTGCTGAGGAAAAGCTACTGAGAACCATATGGTATTCTTGAAAACATGGCGGCCAATACCTACCAACTGTCATCAGATAGAAGCCGAATGGGGGTCTACTTCAATTAAACGCAGTTTCATCGATAAAGGCCCACATTGACGCTCTATCCAGGCAGATTCAGAATCTATCTAGACCAGCCAATGTCAGTGCAGTAGGGGCGCCTACAACACAGCAGCTGTCAGCAGTAGATATTTGCACGTGGTATGGAGAATTCGGCCATCCTAATTATGAATGTGCCTCCTATCCGGAGTCTATTAATTACGTGGGAAATTTCTAGAGAAACTCAGCAAATCTGTATGTGAATAACTACAACCCAGGTTGGATAAATCATCCTAATTTCTCATGAAACAACTAGATGAGCCCGAATCAGCCGCCTGGATTCTCGCAACAGGCCCTCCAGTAACAACCAGCAAGACTAACTCAATTCAACCCACCACCGCGAGAAGAAAATAAATCTGATCTGGAAAACCTCTTAATGCAATTCATGCAATCCCATATCATGACGAACAGGATCTTGGAAGCACAAATAGGCCAACTGGCCTCAGCTCTAAATAATCGGCCTCAAGGTTCCTTGTCGAGCAATACATAGCAAAACTCGAAAGGGAAAGGCAAAGAACTGATGCAAGTAATCAAATTGCGTAGTTGAAAGCAGTTACCCACACTTTTTCACCAAAAGCGTTAACTGAACCCTCTAGTCCTCTGTTCAGCAGTCACAGGAAATAGAAGAACTAGATACTACCCAGAAGCAACCAGAGGCTAAAATTGCCACAAACTAAAGGTCGCCTCCTTCATTTCCTCAGAGATTCGCAAAGAATAAAAAGGAGGGCCAGTTCAAGAAATTTTTAGAGGTATTAAAGCAACCACATATCAACATACCTCTCGTCGAAGCCTTGGAACAAATGCCGAGCTACCCAAATTCATGAAAGACGTGCTATCAAAGAAAAGGCAGTTGATGGAATTCGAAACGATGGCGTTAACAAAGGAAACCAATGCTATGGTGCAGATGAAGCTGCCTCCTAAGTTCAAGGACCCAGGGAGTTTCACTATCCCGTGCATAATCAGAAACTAATACTTTTGGAGAGCTCTATGTGACTTGGGAGCCAGCATTAATCGCATGCCCAAGTCGATTTTCAGAAAGTCGGGCATCGGGGAAGCGCGGCCTATGACAGTTATGCTACAACTGGCGGACCGGTCTATGACATATCTAGAAGGCATTGTCGAGGATGTTCTTGTCAAGGTGGATAAGTTCATCTTTCCTGTAGATTTCATTATCCCGGATTATGAAGAAGACTGGGATGTTTCAATCATTCTAGGTCGGCCTTTCCTTGCAACAGGCAATGCAATTATTAATGTACGAGCTGGAGAATTAACCATGCAAGTGCAAAATGAAAAAGTCACATTCAATGTGCTCAAGGTAATGCAACGCCCAAATGATTTAGAGGATTGCCTAACGATTGATTTGGGCAATTCAAAGGTTCAACAATTTTCTTCAATTGGTATTGAGGAGGACACAAAGGGAACTGAATTTAAGGATTGTGAGTTAACTACTTGTACAGAAGAACGAGTTGCTCATTATATCATGTTTGAAACAGTGGCTGATCCTATAGAAAGTCAAGAAATGGAAGAAAAAGCCAATGACGGAATAGAAGGGGATACAGTTGAGAAAATTGAACATTATCATATCCAAATGCCTCTATTCCAACTACCGAAAAGTCAGACTTGGCATGACTCAATGAACCAATGCAAAACCCTGGAGTCATTATCAATTCAAAACCCTGACAAACGCCTGTATAGTCTTTACAAGGGACTAACTGATCCACTTGAATGGGCTAAGATTAGAACTAAGCCTCTATGTTGCAGTCCGAATGGAAGGGAGTTCAAGGTGGTGAAATTAAAGGAAGAATAAACAGCGGGAACGTCGGCCTGAGGATGTTAAACTTAGCATTGAATGGGAGGCAACCCATTCTCATTTTCATTTTCATTTGTGTTTTAGTTTTTTTATATTTTTCTTTTTAGGAAAATGACTTGGAGCATAATTTCATAAAGATCATGCTGGGAAGCAACTGGGAGAAAAATTCAAAATTTTGTTGAAAAACATCGACGCCTAGGTGCTGCATGGTGGCACCCCAGCGCCATGATGAAGATCCCGAAGAACATGGAGCATGAACTGGTGCCCCAGCACCACATGTTGGCATCCCGGTGCTGGGTAGTGGATAGCATGACCTAGACACTTTATAAAGCATGGGTTAGGGCTTAAACCCTAACCCTCATGCCCTGGTGCCGAAAACCTCCTTTTTCTCATTGCTCTTGATCTTGCCTTTATTCCAAGCCATTTTAACTCAAAACCAACCCCATTTCATCAAGGAATCATCCCTCCATTCCATTTTCTCTTTTTTCCTCCTTTGCTTAGATCCACTCAAATCCACCAAAAAATTTGATTTTTCATCACCAAATCCTAAGCCCTACACCTACATTTGGTTTCCCATCATTTTTCCCTTCATTTGAGCTCCATTTTGAGCCATTCCACCGTCATCTTCTCCGACCGGCACCGAAACCCGCTGTCAGAAGATCGACACCTAGGCGCCGCTACCCCCGCGCCCCGGGGCCTGTTTAGAAACAGCTAAAGGGCCAGATTTCAGGTGAAAAGCTTCTGTGGGTAAAATTTCTCCATGTTTGGTGCATTTTTCCTGCTTGGAAGTGGCTTAG
This sequence comes from Annona cherimola, assembly GCA_030490835.1. Classification (NCBI taxonomy): domain Eukaryota; kingdom Viridiplantae; phylum Streptophyta; class Magnoliopsida; order Magnoliales; family Annonaceae; genus Annona; species Annona cherimola. The sequence continues at coordinate 49,160,528 of CM059977.1, read as the reverse complement.
TGATTATTTGAGTGGAGGATTGGATTGGATTGATCAGCAGATTGGAGGTTGGCTTGGGTGATTGGTTGGTGGATTGCTTGGTGTTGGATTGGTGGATTGGCTGGCTTGGTGATTGTTGACTTGTTGATTGCTTGTGGACGGTTTTGGGTGCATTTTTGGAGTGTGGCTTGTTTGGTTGTGTTGGATTTTTGATTGTTGGAGACTAGTTGTTGGAGACATGGCTTCCTCGTCTACTGCTAAGAGGAAAATGGTCCAAGAGCCCGTGGAATTTGACACCAACAGGTTCGTGTCCGTCGAGGCATTCAAGCGGTACACGGACTCACTTCAGAAAAGGCACCTGATTCCAGAGAGGGGAATCAAGATAGATGAATTCTCCAACTCTCCACTCCTCAACCTGAATACCCGGGGCTAGCAGAAGTTCGTGGTTGTAACGCCCCAGCCCGAACGTCACAACCTTACCTCAAGGTCGTTCGACTGGTAAACGTGATCAAGATTGTTGCCCTGTCACACGGTGGGTTTTAATGGATATTTATCCAAATAAATATGGTTCCTTAGGAATTTATTTCTTTCCATTTCTCATCTCATGCATACTTAGTTCATTTTCATCCAATAATGTCATAAGTAGATATGATTTTCATAATTTATTTCAAACCATCTCATAAATTAGATGTCACTGCATGTATCAACCATAGTCGTCAACATAAAACATCAAGGTAAATTTACAATCACTCAACATAAGTTTTTCATAAACAAAAAACTTATAATATTTTTCTCATTTCTTCAATGGATAGCTCCTGCTCCTTTGTTAGGTCTCTTCTTTCATCTGTCTATGGGTTGGGAAAACAAAAATATGAGTTGAAACTCAATAAGCAAGCTGTATATTTTACAGGCAATTCATTTTGATGGCATATTTATTTAAAGCATTTTTCTCCCCTCAGTAGACACACTTATCAAGTGATCAACTATCTGTGGAGCAAAAACCTTTTCATAAATCATTCATACACATTTCATAAATATTGGATGTGAAAATGCATCATTTCCATTGATGACGTTATCCTTCATGTGAGGGTACGCTAGCACGGGAAATATTTTGCATGACATGATCCTTTCCATCCTTGGCGCCGGACCTACCGACTTGGCAACGTCAAAGGGGACTCCTTGTCCACTTACTACCTCAACTAGCTAACTTGATTTTCATTCCATGCATGTCCTTTAGTTACCTGGCATTATATACCTCCTTACACATGGAACTTGTCACTCTCATGTAGAGAATTTTTTGCACCATCCCTCTTTAAACATTATTTCCATGAAACATTGCATAAACTCATGTTTCATCACATTTCATGCATAATTGCGAAACAGTAAGCAATTATTTATTTCAATAGAAATAAACATTTCAATACTCATATAGACAAGGAATGACCATCCTTAAATATCTTGTAATGAAAACCAAAATCATTTAGAAAGCTACTTGCTTACCTTGCTTGCTTAGTTTTCCATTTCGCTTGTCCCTTTGCCTTTACCTATACATATAAGAATGATATAATATTCATATATTTCCTTTGCTTGCATTCAACTCAGTTTTCCAACCCATTTTCATTAACATACATAATTCCTTCGGCATCTCAAGTCGTTATGCCCGTATAGCTCATACTAATGCACTACATAGGCTATTACACATCACATTAAATCTCATAAATAGGGTAATCATTCAATTACTTAATAATTATTCAACAATCATTATTTAAAGGTTCATCACCTTCCATTTACCATTTTTCACTCATTTTTCAAAATTCACACATCGTTGCTCATTTTAAGCACATGTGGTCACCTTAAGCCTCATTAATTAATTCCAAATTTTGGAATTACATCATGAAATTCTAAACAGATATATGTTCAAAAAATTTATCATATTTTCATTCATTTTTGCACAAAATCAATTTACTTAGGTCATTTACCGCTTATGCATGTCTATCCTTTCACATATGCTCATTTGGCAACACATATATGAGACATTTCATAAAATTTTCCAAGCCAGAAATTTAATCCACATTTCAGCATGATAATTATCCGCAATTACCACTGTACTTAGGTTATTTTTATGGAATTTAAATCCACTAATCATAGGTTTCCAAAACAGCAACTTTGAAACCCATTTTTCACTCGTTTAACGTGTCTTTTGACACATAACCCTAAGCAGATTTAGAAACCTGAATTTTTAGCAAATAATCTCACTGTTCTTAATCCAAATTTAGGGTATTAATATATATATCAATTTGGATAATTTCTATATAGTTTTCATATTTCTTTTTGAGTTTTCTCCAACTATCCACATATGCTGAAATCAGGCGTACTAAAATCTCAAAATGTTGAATTAATCTCAAATCAACTATTTTCTATCTAAAATTTCTACCATAACTTAATAACTACATGAATTAACCAAAATAAATATTTTCAACACAAAAAAATTAAGAATTTATATTTATTTTTGTATTTTTACCTTGCCGGATAGCAGCATCCATTTTCAGATAGCCTTAATCACGTAATTTATGGGGTAATTTTATACCCATAAAAACCTAATTTTTATTTTTTTATTGTGATCATAAATATTTATAATATATCATGTAAAATATTCAGCCCAAAATTGCATGTATAAAAATTATTAAAAATTCTTTGGTGCAGCTGATCCTGTCACCCATTCAATCCTGTCCAGGTTGATTTTCTCGGATTTTTAATTTGAAATATACATATCCTTTTAAGCTGAAAATTGGATCTTTCCTTAATTTCCACATAATGAGTCTTATAAAAAATTTTCATACTAACAATCATTCATTAACTATTTCTTCCCTATTTTAGATTTCATCCCCATTTCTTCTAGGTTTTGCTCCTATATTTGCATCTCTTTTCAATATATATGCAAAATCCTCAATCAAACTTAATTCTGGAATCTTATTAATATTTATTTAGAGGTTTATTATGATTCAAAATCATGATTCCAATATCAAGAAGAAAACTCGAAAATTGGAAAGCTTAACTCAACAGGTACTTACCCGATTTCGTTGATTCTTTATCCCAAGCTTCCCGAGCTTCTCCTTTCCTTTTTCCTTCTTCTTTTCCTCCTCTTTTTTCCTCTTCCTTGATGGGTTTGACATGCTTGCTGCTGGTCTTTGGAGAAAATCCCTTTTTTCCTCTTCCTTGCTGTTGGAATGTCCAACCCCCTTGCTCCCTTTTTTTTCTTTTTATAAGCTACTTTTCTTGGTGCCCAAGTAACCCCATAGGCATTTTAGTAAATTCTATTTTCACTTTCCACAATTTTCCTTCTTTACTTAGCTCTTAAGCAACTTGTTACTTGCTCTCCAAGAAACCAACTTTCCATGATAATTAGATTAATTCATTCCATTCATCTCATAGATTTCATAATTTTATTCCATCGTTTCAAATTTCATCTCAATCCGACGTTTCTACGTCAAGTTATGACCACTTGAATTTATCTTTTGGATTTGAGATAAAAATAATTAATTATCACCTTAATCCCATCATGATTCCCTTAATCCAGTCCAATCATAAGATTGGGCCCACCGTTGTGAGTTTACCTTTCAAATTTCATTGAAATCCACCTTGTAGGCGTCAAGTTATGAATTTTTCATCATTTTTCACCTTAATTTCATAATTACACTTTAATCTCCATAAATTAAATCATGGTAATTGACATGATTATTTATAACACATTTTCACCTTTAAATTCTCATTAAGCCCCACAGGTCATACCAACTCACTTTCGGCTCCGGCAATTAAATTTTTAATCACCGTTTCCAATAGAAACCTAATTCAAAATATTACATAATTCACAAAAATCATTCAAAATTCATTTAAATCACATATAAATCATGTGTATATGTTCAATGCATCCCATTGAGTCCTACATAGGTTGGGGTTTCACAATGGCACAGCCCTAGCCTGTTATCACATCGGTGGTGAAGGAATTTTATGCGAATGCAGTGGAGCATGAGCAGGGGCGAGTGAAAGTTTGGGGCAAGATCCTCCCATTCCATGCTAAGGCGATCAACTCATATTACAAGTTGGCTTCTTTAGATCACCCAGATGAGTATGAGGCATTCCTGACAAGAGAAGACCGAGACGTCAACTCTATTACTAGGCAGTTTTGTGAGAGGCCACCAGTCTGGAAGTTGGCCCGGATGATGCTGTCGACCCACATCAACGAGGTGATGATGGACAGGGCACTGCTCCATGCCATCTACAATGACATTTCGATTGACATGGGCAGGATAATCTACAACCAGATCTGTGCTTGCGCGATCGCATCCCGGGGTAGCTACTACTTCTGATCACTCATCAACGGGCTTTGCAAGTGGGCCAGAGTCAGATGGGAGCAGACGGAGGAGGTCCTGAACTATCAGGCGATCATCGATGACTTCTCCTACTACACCCAGCCCCGGGTTCGCACTGCCGCCACGTGCCCAGAGCAGCGCCATCAGCGGGACTCTCCTTTGCACCGCCAACTACCAGTGAGAGACTGACTAACCTAGACAACTTGATGGCGGCTCAGGCCAGGTTTTTGCAACAGTCCAACAGGGCAATGGAGGCCCACTTCCGATGGCTGATGGAGGACCGCCATATTGAAGCCTTGACTCTCCCGCCTTTCCCGTTGATGCCCTCGGAGTTCTGTGCTTGCTTCGAGCAACCATCCCAGCCTCAACCCGCCGACAGTGAGGACAAGGACACACCAATCTGATTCTTGAGGGAGTCCCGGTCCTTCCATTTTTATTTTTTTATTATTTTATTTTTACTTTATTTTGTATTTTCTTTATTAGGTCATTCTAGGTCATCAAGCATTAAGGACAATGCATCTCTTAAGTTTAGGGGTGTATAATTCTTGACCAAAGGTTAGTTTTTCATGTTTTGTTTACATTGCATATTATGTCAATTTCAACTAATAAAAGTTATCTTTGTTCGATCCATCTTATTGAAAATGTGCAAGGTTGTGATTAATGTCGACTTGAAATTGAATTCATGAAAAATGGGCAATTCAGATTAAGGCCCAAGTATAAAAGCAAGTTGCAATTGATACGTGAAAGAATTAAAAGGATTTCATAATACATTGTTCTAATTCAATTATATGTCGATCTTCCAGACTGAGATGATGAGAACTGAATTGAATAAATGCTTACCAAGTACTTCAATGGGTTCAAAAATGGTAATATTTCACAGAAATTGCATAGGCATGTTCAGTACCCCTAACAAAAAAAGACACAATGAAAAGGGGGTGATTGACCTAAGCTGAGTAACCAGGACTTGGCATCAACAAATGGCAAGGTCCACTTAAAAAACAAAGAAAAATCACAGTAATAACACTTTAAAATTAAAATTCTCCTCAGATACCCTGAAATATGGTGAGGGGAGCCAAAAAAAAGATCTCTAAATATCCAGAAATATGGTGAGGAGAATTTCGCAATAAGTTTGGGAGGGAGAATGTGTAGTTGATAAAATTTGAATCCAGTGAATTATTACTATTTTCTGTGACCAGTTAGTTTATCTTAAACCTTGGTTTGCCTACTTTCACTAATTTTCTAATCAGTTTTCTAATCAAATGGAAGATTAGCATGTTAAATTACGATCATGCACTAAGGAATTTTGTCACTCACAAATAACTTGGTTTAATAATGAAAACGCATGCTCTGTTTTGTGTAATGGATGATTTTTTTCAAGTTTAGATTACTCTTGACCTTATTGAATAGATAAATGGATTGATCAAAGTATAACGGGAAGCAAACGGAGTTGACAGGGTCCGCATTCATTCATTGATTCATTTATTTATTCATTCATTGTGTTTGCATGTGTTGCTCGAGAACTAGCAACATTTAAGTTTAGGGGTGTGATAACTCGTAAAAATACGAGTTATCATGGCCCATTTCAGACAATATTTGCACGTTAGTCCAAGAGATTAGGCATAGTTTGCATCTATTTAGCTTAATTTTCACTCGCTTCGCATTTTAGGAGCATTACTTAGTTTTTATGCATTTTTAGCACGAATTAGGCATTTTTAGTTCATTTATTTATTTTATTCATTTTTTGTAGGAAGGACAGGCAATTTAAAGGCATGCGGGCGAGTGAAATGCAGAACGAGACCAAAGTCACGAGGCATATCGATGACGCCCAAGTGCCACCCTACGTGCCCTCGCTATAACTCCAACACAATCCAGCAACCAGTAGCTTCCAGTGAGTTAGCGCCTAGGCGCCACTTCATCAACATACAGTCAAGTTCAGAACAGTTTTGAGGTCAGCAAACATAATAGCTTCCAGGGAGTTGGTGCTAAGGTAATGAATTTCTAGGGTTTCTAGGAAGGCTCTAAGTTACCCAGCACACAGAGAGTTGGTGCCTAGGTGCCAATACGCATCCGTATGCGCAGATTTCTGTGCGTGTTTTGCGTAACTCGACTTATAAATAGGATCTAAGGGTTTGCACATAGGGGACGACGGGGAAAGAGCCCAGAACTGGAATTGACAGCCAGAGAAGGATAAAAACTTGATCTAAACACAAATTGAAGGGAAGATTCAACTCAGTTGGTGGAAACTGCTGGAAAATCAGTTTTCTCTTTATCTTTCTATTTTTCTTTCTCTGATTCTTTGGATAATTTTATAATGGATGTAAAGGATTTTATGATCATGTTTTTGAACTAAACTTCCTTTAGATTGATAGTTAGGATGAATTGATATCTAATTATATTGTATTGGTTCTTTGAAATTCGGAAATGAATATTTAATTTTTCTATATGATTGTGTATGATTTACCTTTATACATGTGGTTTAATGCTTTTTACAAGATTAGCTACTTTGTAAGATGATTTAATTGCTTGATTTATCCTTGGAAAAAACAATCTCTACTAGATTCGTGTGTAGGGCATAGGTTTTCTCTTTGTTAAGGGGAGTTGTTTAACGGATAGGAATATACCATTAAACCCTGTGTAGTCACTAAATAGGTTATGAACTTATCAATTTCACTTTATTTAATGACATAAGAATATAGCGATTGAATAGGGTGTAATTAGCTTTATATAGTGTTGGAAGCATATATAAAGATTATTGAACTTTGGCTAGTAAATCCATACACAATCCAATGAAAAAGAACTAATGCAATATAATTTAGATTCAAGGATTCCGAGCTATCCATCTGCATCCCTGATTGATAAACCCGTTTCTAGTATTCTAGCGATTCCGTGAACTCTACTCTGATTTCTTGTTGCGTTTGTTAGCTTTAGTTCAAAATTCAAACTCAAAATTCTCTACCCATCGAAAGTAGTTAAACTAAGTAATAATTCCAGTTAAACAATTCTTCGTTGGAACGATACTCTACTCACTCTTTATTATTTGATTCGGCACGTATACTTGCGTAAAAAGTGAGCATTTTTATAAACATATACGCAGCTCGTCAAGTTTTTCCTAAATCTGATTTTTAGGGTATACGTATGGGACATCCAAACGTGGGCCAAAACGGGTGCTTTTCATATGATTTTTATTGCTATTTGTAATGAAATGATTTATGAATGTTATGGAGGATAAAATACCCTATGTTTAAGGTACTTTGAATGTCCAAAAGGGTTTGAAAATATTAGCCCTAAATCTGATTTTATGGACATAAGTTTGGACACGTCAAAATTGGTTAAATGAATACCTTATATGCATGAATATGTTGCAGTTATGGAAGCCAACGAACTATGGATTTTAAATATGTGATAATACCCTAAATTTGGGTTAAGAAAATCATGTTTAGTTGCTGAAAATTATGAATTAAAAATTTGTTATGATTTAAGTCATGAAAGAGGCGTTGAAATGATGAAAAATGAGTCTTAACATGGCTGTTTTGGAAATCAGCGATGTTGGAAACTTGTGGAAAATAAGCCAAGACTATGTTTTGATGATTAACAAATCAATTTGAGTAAGTTTTGGTTACTAACATGTTTGTGGAGATGATTAAAGGTTGTAAAAATGAAGAAAATGAAGCATGGCAAGACAAGTCGATTTCCAAGTCGACTCAGGCATCGACTTAGGCCAAGTCGATCCCCGATTCGACTCCAACAGCGACTTCAACCCATCATTTTCATCCAGAGTTGAAATCGAGGAGCAAAGCTGCCGAAGTCGCAAACGACGTCGACTCCGCATGCGACTTGGGTGAATTCGCAGACCAAGTCGACTCCAGCATCGACTTCGACTCGGCCTTTTATTCCAGAGTTAAAACCAAGAAGTCGCATCCCAAGTCGACTCCGCATACAACTTGGGTGAAGTCGCAGACCAAGTCGACTCCGGCTTCGACTTCGGTACGAAAATTGCCGAATGAGTTAACTCAATGATAGATTCAAGAGAAGATGAAGGCCAAAGTCGACTCAAACACTCAAAAGAAGAACAAATGAAGATCAAAGCAAGCAGGGTTGCATGAATCCATCATGTTGGATTATGAACATATACTTGACATCATTAGGCACTCTAAGATTCATACATATATTCAAGACTTCAAGGATTTGAAGTTTGTAAATCACGGATCTATAAGGATATCAAGCTAGGATGATTATACTGAATTGCAAAAGATATAATCAAGGGAAGAACAACCAAACATGAAGAAAACTCAAGTAAGCAAGGCATTCCAAGGATTTCAAGTTCATCAAGTAAGCTGACAAAGTGAAGTCGCACCAGAAGTCGACTTCACCTGGGACTTGGCTCAAGTCGAGGACCAAGTCGACCCAGACTGGAACTTGAAGAAGTTGCAAACAAGCGAAGTTGCACCTAAAGTCGACTCCATCTGCGACTTGGACGAAGTTGCACCCGAAGTCGACTCCACCAGCGACTTGGGTCGCAACGGTCGAAAAAATTTCCAACGTTGGCGCATTAATTGCGCGCCACCTACTTCCAAACGTTCGGATTCCCTTAATAATTATAAAAGGCATTCAATATGATCGTGGATGGTAGCTGAAAACTTCATTAACTGTGCATAACTCCCATCTCTAAGAGCATTAAGTGATCAAGCTATCATATAGTTAGAAGAACTTCGCTTCCAAACTGCCAAGAGCCGATTGCTGAATCTCTCTCAGCTCTACATTACAAGTTCTTCTCTGCGCCAAAACTGCCTCTACACAACAGTCACGTGTAGAAAATTTTCTTTTTATTTTTCTTGTTGTATTGAACCTTGATCTAGTTTGGGTAACTAAGATCAAGTGTATAGCAAAGTACTGTGTAATTGGAGTGGAACTCGTCACCTACTTGTGCTGTGAATTGTTGATGCCCCTTAGGGCTGGAATCTAGAAGAGAGCAGTGACTCTAGTTGTATTTGTGAAATACATAGTGGAACCCAAGTCACAAGAGGTGTGAGCTTGGAAGAGTGGAGTAGGGAAGGGGTGCCCGAACTATTATAAAATCTCGTGTGTTGATATTTATTTCTGCTCTCTGCATTATATTGCTTTCCATTTGTTTCTTCATAAAGGGGGACTAGATTAATCCAGGGTAAAAGTTTCTGTTTAAGTTTGAAAATTTTAAATACCCAATTCACCCCTCCCCTCTTGGGTAATTGCTATTAACTCGGGACCAACAAGTGGTATTAGAGCAGGTCTTTGAGTTATACTAAAGAGATCTTTTGATATATCATCCCAATCGACTTCCGTTCTCGCATTTGCCGATGACCAATCTTTTATTAGGCCAACATTGTTTGATGGGAACGATTTCGGCTATTGGAAGCTGCGCATGAAACAACTCATTCTGGCTACAGATATGGACTCTTGGATTGCAATCCAAGATGGTGTAACCTTGCCTATTGATGAAAAAGCTTCCAATGGACCGATGAAAAAGTGAAAACGTTCAAGAGCAACGCTAAGGCTATAAATTCTTTATTTTGTGCTCTTACCACTTCCGAATATAATAGAGTATCCTCTTGTTTAACCGCAAAAGAGATATGGGATACACTAACATCTATCTATGACGGAACTTCTCAAGTCCAATGGACAAGGAGAAATATTTTGATTGGAGAGTTGGAAAGCTTAGAGAATGCTAGAAATAAAAAATATTTCTAAAATGTTTGCTAGATTATCTAAAATTACTAATCTTTGAAAGGTCTTGGAAAGGCAATTTCTGAATCTGAACAGGTAATGAAGATTCTAAGGGCGCTACCCAAATCATGGACTCCAAAAATTACTGCAATAGAAGAAACAAAGGACTTGAACACATTGAAGCTAGAAAACCTTATTAGCTCACTAATGTCACATGATCTATTCAAGAAAAGAAACGAGGATCACCACAAAGGCAAAAGAACCACTACATTGAAAGCGGGCACATAACTCGGATGAGTCCACCTCCTCAATCTCACAACGATGATGAAGATATTACTCTACTTACACGCAGATTTCGAAAGTTTGTGAGAAATGAAAAGAACTTCAATATTTCAAAAAAGACCACGAAAAGAGAAGAAGGAAGGAGGCTACAAAAGTACTAAGTAGATGAGGCGGTATGCGACATATGCAAGCTCAATGTCCTACACCGGAAGAAAAATCAAAGGATTATCAAGAGAGGAAGGAAAGATATGAATGCAGAAAATTCCAAAGGCCGAAGGAAAAAGGAATGTACGTGAATGAAGAAAACTTCATCAATAAGTAGCTCCTCAACCAATGATTTTGAAGCGGCAAATTGTGCAAGAATATGCTGCATGGCGCGGATTGAGCAAGAAGAAAATTTGTTGTGTTTTAAAACACAACGGAAGTTTTGGAAGAGCAAACAACCTCAACAAAGTGCGCAAGTAATGAAGAGGTAACTTCCAAAATTTTCTATTCTCAATCTACTCACTCTTCTATTCAAGAATGGTCTCAAATGTACTGAATTAGAAGAACTTACAACATGCATATGATTCATTATAGGAGGAAATTAACAAACTAGGAAACAAGTTATCACTAAAGAGACAACAATTGCAATTCCATTATTATTGTAAAATGGAAAACTAGCTGAAAGGTACATCAAAACTGAAAGAAGAAAATGAACTACTATTGAAGGAAGTGGTAAATTGAAAAAGGAGAATGAATCCTTAAATGAATCATTAGCTAAGTTCTCTAGTCCAGGAGAAAATGGAAAAATATTTCTGAATATGGCCTCTCAAACAATAGAAGAGGTCTTGGATACTCCACATTTGAGCAAAGAGAAAGCGGCAAATCGAATGTGCCAATACTTAGGAAAAAATCAAGCTAAAATTGCACCTATTTACAAGCCCAAAGGGAAACATATTATGAGGACTAGAAGGCCAACTTTTGAACCACTACATACTTGGAGGCCTACTCCTAGATTACCAATGCCTTGCAATTTTTGCAACAAGATGGGTCACAAAATCTATAAATGCAACTTTAAGAAAATGTATGACATGGTGCAAAATTAGTTTGGATTCCAAGAAACACAAGATTTGGACTTTCAAGAATAAAACAACAAAGATTAAACCAGTTTACTAACCCAAATGGACCCATAAAATGGGTATCAAAGAGATAGATTTTTTTTGTTCATTTTTCAGATATGTTTCAAGGCAAAGGCGAGCACGTTTGGTTTATGGATAGTGGTTGCTCAAGATATATGACTGGAAAAAGAAGATTATTTCATAAAACTCAAGCCTTGCAACGATGGAACTGTTGCATTTGGAAACAATGAGAAAGTAAAGGAAACATTTATAGTATTTCAAATGCATGCATGGAAGATGCATTATTTGTTGAAGGACTCAAGCACAATTTAATGAGTATTAGCCAATTATGTGACAAAGGATACAAGGTTTGTGTTTGAATCATCTATATGCAATGTATTTGATGGAAAACATATCATGTTAATGGAAAACATATCATGTTTAGTAGAAAAAACATGAAAATATATATTTGGTTTCACTTGATGAACTAAATGGTCAATGTCTAATGGCCATTGACAATGACCCATGGGGTTGGCATAAGAGGCTTGGATATGGTAAACATGTCAAATATTAAAACCCTATGGAAAAAGAATTTGGTAGAAGGATTGCCAAAATTGAAATATGACAAAGATAAAATTTGCAAGGCATGTCAATTGTCAAAACAGCCTAAAATGTCTTTCTCTACCAAAATGGATGATTTCCACCACTAAGCCACTTTAATTGCTACACATGGATCTATATGGGGTCATCCGACATTTTAACCGTTGGTGGAAAGAAGTATGTGTTTGTAATAGTTGATGATTTTTCAAAATTCACATGGGTAATTCTCTTAGCTAGCAAAGATGAAACCTTCTCTATGTTTGCAACTTTTGTAAACTTGGTGCAAAATGAAAAGCAAAGTACTATTATGACTATTAGAAGTGATCATGGTGATGAGTTTGAAAATAAACGATTCATAGAATTATGTAATGAAAAAAGAATTCACTACACATTTTCTACACCAAGAACTCCACAACAAAATGGAGTGGTTGAAAGAAAAATTAGAACCATACAAGAGATGGCTAGAACAATGCTAAATGAGAGTAAATTATCCAAAAAATTTTGGGGTGAAGCTGTAAGTACAGCTTGTCATGTGTTGAACCGAGTTTTCATTAGAGCTATCTTGAAAAAGACCTCGTATGAGCTATGGAAAGGTAGAAAACTAAATATTTCATATTTTCATGCTTTTGGTTACACATGTTATGTTTTGAACAATGGAAAAACCAATTTAGAAAAATTGGATGCTAAGAGTGATAAGGCAATATTCCTTGGTTACTCATCAAATAGCAAAGCATATAGAGTCTTCAACAAAAGAAACCAAGTTGTAGAAGAGTCAATACATGTTGTTTTTGATGAATTTAACCCATGCTCCAGAAGAAAAGATGATTTAAGTGATGCAGATGATATCCCAAGTAATCTTGAAAAACTGCATGTGGAAAAGCAAGAAGAATCCATGGAGGAAAGGGTAAGTGAAGTTAATAACTTCTATAAACTTCTAACTGATTTAAAGTTCAAAAATTCTCATCCAATTGAGCAAGTTATTGGGAGTGTCTATGAAGGTGTAAAAACTAGAAGATCAAAACAAAATATTTATGGATAATACGCCTCTGTATAAAAAATTGAACCAACCACTATTGATCAAGCTCTTGATGATGAAAACTGGATCATAGCAATGCAAGAAGAGCTAAATCAATTTGAAAGAAATCAAGTTTGGCATCTTGTTCCAAGACCAAAAGACTGTATTGTTATTGGCACAAAATGGGTCTTTAGGAACAAATTAGATGAAAGTGGACTTGTGGTGAGAAACAAAGCTAGACTGGTGGTCATAATTTGATTCGGCACGTATACTTGCGTAAAAAGTGAGCATTTTTATAAACATATACGCAGCTCGTCAAGTTTTTCCTAAATCTGATTTTTAGGGTATACGTATGGGACATCCAAACGTGGGCCAAAACGGGTGCTTTTCATATGATTTTTATTGCTATTTGTAATGAAATGATTTATGAATGTTATGGAGGATAAAATACCCTATGTTTAAGGTACTTTGAATGTCCAAAAGGGTTTGAAAATATTAGCCCTAAATCTGATTTTATGGACATAAGTTTGGACACGTCAAAATTGGTTAAATGAATACCTTATATGCATGAATATGTTGCTGTTATGGAAGCCAACGAACTATGGATTTTAAATATGTGATAATACCCTAAATTTGGGTTAAGAAAATCATGTTTAGTTGCTGAAAATTATGAATTAAAAATTTGTTATGATTTAAGTCATGAAAGAGGCGTTGAAATGATGAAAAATGAGTCTTAACATGGCTGTTTTGGAAATCAGCGATGTTGGAAACTTGTGGAAAATAAGCCAAGACTATGTTTTGATGATTAACAAATCAATTTGAGTAAGTTTTGGTTACTAACATGTTTGTGGAGATGATTAAAGGTTGTAAAAATGAAGAAAATGAAGAATGGCAAGACAAGTCGATTTCCAAGTCGACTCAGGCATCGACTTAGGCCAAGTCGATCCCCAATTCGACTCCAACAGCGACTTCAACCCATCATTTTCATCCAGAGTTGAAATCGAGGAGCAAAGCTGCCTAAGTCACAAACGAAGTCGACTCCGCATGCGACTTGGGTGAATTCGCAGACCAAGTCGACTCCAGCATCGACTTCGACTCGTCATTTCTATCCAGAGTTAAAACCAAGAACGAGAGCTGTCGAAGTTGCATCCCAAGTCAACTCCGCATGCGACTTGGGTGAAGTCGCAGACCAAGTCGACTCCAGCTTTGACTTCAGTACGGAAATTGCCGAATGAGTTAAGTCAATGATAAATTCAAGAGAAGATGAAGGCCAAAGTCGACTCAAACACTCAAAAGAAGAACAAATGAAGATCAAAGAAAGAAGGGTTGCATGAATCCATCATGTTGGATTATGAACATATACTTGACATCATTAGGCACTCTAAGATTCATACAATATTCAAGACTTCAAGGATTCGAACTTTGTAAATCACGGATCTATAAGGATATCAAGCTAGGATGATTATACTAAATTTCAAAAGATATAATCAAGGGAAGAACAACCAAACATGAAGAAAACTCAAGTAAGCAAGGCATTCCAAGGATTTCAAGTTCATCAAGCAAGCTGACAAAGTGAAGTCGCACCCGAAGTCGACTTCACTTGCAACTTGGCTCAAGTCGAGGACCAAGTCGTGCACATGCTCATTCTCATACACATGCCGGCATGATATTTGCAAATCATAAACAATTTCATAAAAAACATTTAATAAATAATTTCACAAAACGAACTTCAGTTCATGTAAAGCAGTTATAGGTATGGCCAACCTTAAATAAATTTCATAAAGCAATTCACAAATAATTTCAAGCATTTTGAAAATAATTTGCAAAACATATAACTTGCTTACCTTCTTAGGAGGTATCTTCGACCTTCTCTTTTCCTTTTCCTATTCAAGGAGAAATGATATTTTCATTTCTTCTATTCAAGATGCTTCCCATGCATGTTCTATATTATTTATGCATTATTTCTTTATGTGGATATTTTTATCCATAGGTTCTTCAAAATTTTCATCATCATATTTAAATATTAATCTCAAATTTTCTTCAAAATCACGCTGTTTACTGTAGCAGATCACTGTAGTAGATCGCTGTAGCAGATTACTGTTCATCCGAGTTACTGTTCACAGAGACGTGGTTACTGTTCATGGGTTCCAAAAATTGATATTTTTTTCAAAAATAAAAAATACCATGACATACCATATGCCTAGTATATCATTGGATATTTCATATATTTTGAATTTATCATCATTTACTTAGCCAAAAAAATCATTTTCTCCAAATACTAAAAATCAACATAAATTCACTTAAGCATAATCCTTAATTCCAAAAATCATGAAATTAATATATCATTATTCCAACATCATATTTATCATAATCATACATCCCAAATCATCATTTATCAATTTTGGAGCATTATTTTCACATATCATATGCTATCTTCCCAAATACCCTATCTTCGCTCCAAATTTTTGATGTTTTGGCATAATTCCATTTAAACATTATATCTGTACTTATTTTCTCATTCTTGGGCATTATCTAAGCATGGTTTTATCTTACTTAACATCCAAAAGAAATTTGGGTAGAAATCACTTACCCGAAGTGGAGATACGCCTCTTTTTCTCGCACTTTCTCTCTCCAACCTTCTATTCTTCAAGGCTAAAACGTGTGGGGGATGGAAAATGAAGTTGCTCAAGTGATTTTTGAGCTGGGAT
Organism: Annona cherimola; assembly: GCA_030490835.1. Taxonomy (NCBI): domain Eukaryota; kingdom Viridiplantae; phylum Streptophyta; class Magnoliopsida; order Magnoliales; family Annonaceae; genus Annona; species Annona cherimola. The sequence goes on along the minus strand of CM059977.1, from coordinate 49,144,774 downwards.
GGCTGTGAATTTCGTCCATGGCCTGCTCCTCTATTTATAGGGGTCCATTTTTCATGAATTTGCAATTTACCCCTTCTAGCTTAGGGTGTAAACTTGCAAATGTGTTTTTTTATAATTCCCCAAAGGTGCTTAGAGCCTTGTGCAGCCTCCCTACCTTGCTCCAGCATCCCTATTTTGCAGGCCTAATTTTCCTATTTTTTTATTTTTTTATTTAATTAATTTTAAGCTAATTAAATCTAAACCCTTGATTTTTGATTTGGATGAATTTGGACCATTGATTTTGGTCAACTTTTCCAGCTGCTCCCCCTGAAAAATCCCTGTAGCAGCAGCCATTCATTTAATTTTTTTATTTTTATTTATTTATTTTATTTAAAAAGTCAAAAGTAGCTTTTATTAAAAAGTTAGCTACTTTTTGATCTTGTTTTGACGTTTCATCTTGACCTTTGATTTGTGATTTTCATCAAATCTTAACCCATTCATCATGTCCATCATGAATTTTTAACCATCCATAAAAAATTTCATCGAATTCCGACGCCCGGATTGCAATTTATGAATTTTTTTCTATTTTTCCACAAAAATCCAAACTTGGATTAAAATATCCAAAAGAATTGCTATTTTGTCTTGTAGTGATTAAATCTCTATTTTGTCTTTTTGTGATTAAGTTAATCCAAGTGATTAACTCTTAATCACGGGTCTTAGTCCTTGGTTACTATTCACGTGCACTATTCATGGGGTTAAATTCCTAATTGCATTATTTCAATTTCCAATACACATATCCATTAATATAATTCATGAATTTTCATTTATTCATAAAATAATTACAAAATTACAAATGTCGAAATGACGCGTTTACAGTCGAAACAACGCGTTTACGGTCAGGGTTCCACAATTCTCCCCCCTTACAATAGGTTTTGTCCTGAAACCTATCTTTCTTCGAATAATTGAGGGTACTTTCTTTCAACTTCTTCCCGTAACTCCCATGTGGCTTCGGATTCTGAATATCGATTCCATTGAACCTTTACATACTCGATTTCTCTGTTCCGAAGCTTCTTGATCTTGAGATCCAGTATCTTGATTGGCCTTTCCTCATAATTTAAATGTTCTTGGATTGGCAAATTCTCTGCTATTAACACATGGGTAGGATCGGAAACATATTTCCTAAGCATGGAGATGTGAAACACATTGTGGATGACACTGAGGGCTGGTGGCAGAGCTATTCTATAGGCTAGATTGCCTATCTTTTCCAAAACTTCAAAGGGCACAACATATCTTGGGTTTAATTTTTCCCTCTTTCCAAACCAGGTGACTCCTTTGAATGGCGTTACCTTAACAAATACGTGATCCCCAACTTGGATATTTAAATCCCTTCTTTTGCAATCGGTGTAACTCTTTTGACTGCTCTGAGCTGTGAGTATACACTGGCGAATCACTTGAACTTTTTCCGCCATTCTCTTTGAGAGGTCTGGAGCGAATTTTCTTTCTCCCACTTCATCTCAGTTTAGAGGAGTTCTGCATTTTCGTCCATATAAAGCTTCAAATGGGGCCTTTTGAATACTTGCTTGATAACTGTTGTTATAAGCAAATTCTGCCATAGCCAAATATTCATCCCATGATCCTCCAAATTCTACTGTGCACATTTTCAGCATATCCTCTACTATTTGATTTACCTTTTCTGTCTGTCCATCAGTTTGAGGATGAAATGTTGTGCTGAATTTCAGTTGCGTACCTAAGGTTTGATGTAAACTTTTCCAAAATCGAGATGTAAAACTAGAATCTCGATAAAAAACTATTGACTTAGGTACTCCATGCAGTCTCACTATCTCCTTATAATAAATTTTAGTCAGTCGCTCAGCAGTAAAATTTTTCTTGATGGCTAGGAAATGAGCCACCTTTGATAATCTATCTACTATGACCCATATAGCATCATTTCCATTATGGGTTCTTGGCAACCCTTCAATAAAATCCATAGTAATATCATCCCATTTCCATTCTGGAATTTCTAGCGACTGTAATTTTCCTGGGGTTCTTTGATGATCAGCCTTAACCCTTTGACATGTTAGGCACTTAGCCACATATTCAGCAATTTCTCTCTTCATATTATTCCACCAATACATCTTTTTGATGTCTTGATACATCTTGGTGCTGCCTGGATGCATCGAAAATGGAGAGAAATGTGCTTCTTTCAATATCTGTTCCTTTACTTCCTTTTGATTGGGTATACATAGGCGACCCCTATATCTGTACATCCCATGTTCATCTTGTATGTATTCACTGGGATTTTTCTTAATCATTTTCTCCACATAATTCTTGAAATCCCCATTTTCTTGTTGAGCCATTTTAATTTGCTCAAATAAATTTGACTGGATTTGTAATTGAGACAATCTAACTTGTACCCCAGGTGGGCTTACAATTAATTCTAATTGACTCAACTCTTGTAATAGCCCTTCTTCCTTTGTGATGAAATGTGCTAAGCTAATATTTCTACTTAGCGCATCGGCTACTACATTGGCTTTGCCTGGATGATATAAAATGTCGAGGTCATAATCCTTTAGTAACTCGAGTCATCTTCTCTGCCTCATATTTAACTCTTTTTTAGTAAAAATGTACTTGAGGCTCTTATGATCAGTATAGACCTCACATTTAACTCCATATAAATAATGTCTCCAAATTTTCAAGGCAAAGACTACTGCTGCCAATTCTAAATCATGGGTTGGATAGTTTACCTCATTTGGCTTGAGTTGCCGGGATGCGTATGATATAACTTTTCCATTTTGCATCAGTACACATCCTAATCCTTTTTTCGAGACATCACTATAGATCACAAACCCTTCCTTTTCCGTAGGTACTGTTAGAATTGGAGCTTTTACCAGTCTTTTCTTTAATTCTTGGAAGCTATTCTCACATTCCTGTGTCCATTCATACCTAACTCCTTTCCTTGTTAGCTTTGTGAGTGGAGCTGACAATTGTGAGAATCCTTCCACAAATCTTCTGTAGTAGCCAGCTAATCCTAGGAAACTTCTTATTTCCGTGATATTTGTTGGTTGTGGCCACTTTGTTATTGCCTCAATCTTTTGAGGATCTACTTGTACTCCCTTCTCGGATATAATGTGGCCGAGAAAGGCTACCTGTTTCAACCAAAACTCACCTTTCTTGAATTTAGCATATAATTTCTCTCTTTGAAGAATTTCCAACACTATCCTTAAATGCTTCTCATGTTCTTCTTCTGTCTTTGAATAAATCAATATATCATTAATGAATACCACCACAAATTGATCCAAAAATTCTCGAAAAATTATGTTCGTCATATCCATAAACACAGCTGGGGCATTCGTTAGTCCAAATGGCATGACTAAGAATTCATAATGCCCATATCTTGTTCTGAATGCTGTTTTATGGATGTCCTTTGGACATATCCTCAACTGGTGGTAACCTGACTGTAAATCAATTTTTGAAAATGTAGAAGCTCCTTTTAACTGATAAAAAAGATCATCTATTCTTGGGAGTGGGTACTTATTTTTTACCGTTACTTTATTCAATTCTCTGTAATCAATACAGAGTCTCAAACTCCCATCCTTTTTTCTTACAAACAACACTGGAGCTCCCTAAGGTGATGCACTGGGTCTAATAAACCCTTTATTCAATAAATCTTGAATGTGTACTTTCAACTCAGCCAACTCGGCTGGTGCCATCCTATATGGGGCTTTAGATATTGGAGCTTTTCCTGGAATAATTTCTATCTCCATATCCCTCTCTCTTTCTGGTGGTAAATTACATAGCTCTTTTGGAAAAATATCTGGAAATTCCTTTACTATTGGGATTTGTTCCATAGGTACCCCATCTCTTATTGTGTTTATAGAGACCAGATAAGCTGTATATTGTTGGCGCATCAGCTTAGCTGCTTTCATAGCTGATACTATCCTTATTGTGTTTTCTGGCTGTCTTATTTTACTGATCTCTATTTCCTCTTTAGGTGCTTCAAATTGCACCTTTTTATTTCTACAATCAATTGTCGCACCCCATTGGCTTAGCCAATCCATCCCTAATATGACATTAAACTCTATCATGGGTAATAGGATGAGATCAGCTTCCAATATTTTTGTTCCTATCCTGATAGGACATGCTTTGCAGATTTGATTTATACTTGCCAATCTATATACTGGGGATTCTACATGTATAGTACTACTGGTTTCCTCTACCCGAAGTGTGTGTGTGATTACAAATTGGTATGATATAAATGAATGCGTAGCTCCAGAATCAAATAAAGCTACTGCAGAATTTTCCAAAATGTAAATCATACCTGTAATCACTTTTTCCTCCATCTCTTGTGACTCTGTTCGGGTGAGGGCTTGGACACGCACTGGGTTGGTAACAGTACCGGGTCGATTAGCGATGGCGGGAACTTTTTGCTGAGCCGACCTCCCTCGAGCTGGTGCTCCTTGTGGCTTATTCGGACAATTGGGCGAAATGTGTCCGACTTGACCACAGTTGAAGCACTTTATTATCTTGGCTTCGTCAGTCCCGCAGTCCCGAGCCACATGACCCACTTGGCCGCATTTATAGCATTTCTCTGTCCCTTGTAAACATTCGCCTGAATGGCGTTTGTGGCAAGTTCTGCAAGTCGAGGTGCTCTTGTCGCCGATCTTCTTTTTCCCGGCGATTTCCTTTTTACCTTTATTAGCCTCACCTTCCTTGGAGGCTGTAAAGAATTGTTTTTGAGCTTGCCTAAGCTCCTGAGTCCTCATAGACTCCATCTCCAATTCCCTAGCCCTCTCAATGCTAGAGGCATAGTCCTTTATTAATAATGGGGCTAACCCCTCTCTTAGCTGGGGTCTCAATCCCCTCTGGAAACTTTGTGCCTTATTCTCCGGCACATTGGCGATCCATGGAACATATCTTACCAAGGCATTGAATTTTGTAGCATATTCTGTGACTGTCATCCTACCTTGGTAAAGCTTTTCAAACTCTATCACCCTCTGGCTCTGTAGCCCTACAGGGAGATATTCTTTATTGAATTCCTCCAAAAACTCATGCCACAAAACTTGCTCTGGATGTGGCATAGTAACCATCAGCGTTTCCCACCATTCATAAGCATCTTTTATCAGCAGGTGGGTAGCGCACAACACTTTTTGCTGATCATTGCAGGGCGATATTCTAAATAATTTCTTAATTTCCGTGATCCATTGCTCTACAATGAGGGGGTCCGGTTCCCCTGCAAACTTGGGCGGTCTCTGGGCAAGAAAGGCATTGATAGCCTTTTTGTCAGCCTCAAGGAGACTATCCTCCACTCCCCTTGATGTGCTGGGATTGGCCGAGGGTCCTGTTCTTTCCCCATCTCCTCTTGATTGTGGGGCCTGTTGGTTCCTCATTTCTTGCAACAACCCAGCAGCCTGGCCTGTCCATTGCTGCATAGCTTTTTCGATAGCCGCAGCAATTTTTTCTTCCATATTGACCTCTGCTTGAGGTCTAGGGCTTTCCTCTCGCCATGGGTGGGTCCTAGAGGATTGCTCCTCGGATTCAGCCCTATAAGTTCTTTTACTGGCTTCGCCCCTTGTTTGATCAACCGATTCTTCTATTGGGGCTTTTCCTTTGTTGGCTCTCGCTCTAGCTCTTGTAAACGGCATTTTAAACTTCATGAAACATTTATTAGTATAACATCAATATTCATCAATAATAATAAATCAATCATAATCATAATTTCATGTATTCTAGCTTAGTCATTTCTTTCCTTTTCTGCCTATTTACCAATCCATGCTCTGATACTGTGGCGTCCCGAACCGAGGCGTCACATTTATCCTTACTCCGGGATCTTGTCGATTGGTAAACGTGAATCAGGATTGTTGCCCTGATCACGCGGCGGGTTCTTAATTGGATCTCGTCCAATTTTTTTTCTTTTTCTTTTCTTTCATCACATAACATAATACTCATCATCATTCATAATTGACTTATCCATAACATCATAAATCATCAACTTCTCATATTATTCATAACTTCACAATTTCATGCAACCTATGTCCTTTTTCATCATATCCCATTAGGGAATCTATTCAAACAAAAATCTACTAACCTTTGTAGATTCCTCTTTTCCTTTAGCAACCCATGCCCTTCATCTCTTGGCTTTCCCTACACCTGTCTGAGGTTGGGAAAACAAAACATGAGTCAAAACTCAATAAGCAAGCATTTTTCATTTTAAATGCATTCTTCTCCATTCGATAGAAGACACTTATCAAGTGATCAACTACCAACGGAATAGAAACCTTTTCGTAAACCATTTTTGGAAACCTTTCATAAACCATTCATAAAAACCTTTCATGTAAACCATTTGTAAATGCATTTCTCTCCATTTGATAGGAGACACTTAGCAAGTGATCAACTATCAATGGAATAGAAATCTTTTCATAAACATTGGATGTGCAAATGCTTCATTTCCACTCCTGACATAAACCTTCGTGTGCGGGTACGCTAGCCCAAGGAACATCTCACATAACATGGTCCAATACGCCGACTGTCTCCGACTTGGCCTCATCAAGAGGAACCTCTCTTCCTCTTGACGCCTACATGGTTCCTACATGCATGACTCTTGATTTTCCAGGCATTATATACCTCTTACACCAGGTAACTTGTCATTCTCATGTAGAGAATTATTTGCACTATTCCTTTAAAAACATCATTTCAAATCCATGCTTTTCTTTTCAATCCATGTATGAAAATGCAATGCATCCATTCACACATAACATTCCTTTGCCTCCACCTCTGGGGAGGACGCCGTCGGCACACAGCCCATACGACTCGGCAATAGTGAAGAGGGACCCTCTGATCCGCTTTCTACCTCCACCAAAGCCTCTTCCTTATACATCATACATGTGCACATGTTCATGAACATCATATGATACCAATATGCCGGCATGACTTTTCATAAAAACTCATAAACATTCATCATTTCAAAACATTATAGGAATGACCACCCTTAAACACATTTCATAAATACTTGAGAATAAAATCACGTTTTCAAAAGGGTTCGCTTGCTTACAAATCATCATTTTCAAAAGGATTGCTTGCTTACAAATCATCATTTTCAATGAAGCAAAAAATCACATTTTCAAAGTTGTGCTTGTTTACTTTTGTTTTGCTTCAACCTGACTCCTTTATCCTTTCCTTTCATTTGCCTATACAAGGAAATTGGATATTTTATCCATCTATTCCATGTCTTAGCTTGCTTCCCATGCATGCTTTACGATCACATATTACCTCATTTTTATAGAGGTTTTCCTTTTATAAATACTTGGTCATTACTCATTTATATGAATTTTTATCCATAAATCCTTTAAAAATTCCATCCATATATCCTCATAAATATACAAAAATAAATCTCAATTTTTTCCCAAAATACGCTGTTCACTGTTCATAATTTCTGTGTCATGTCACTGTAGCAGATTACTGTTCATCATCACTGTTCACGTACTGTTCATCCGAGGTTACTGTTCACAGCAACGTGGGTTACTGTTCATGGGTTCCAAAAATTGACATTTTTCCCAAAAATAAAAAATACCATGACATAGCTTATGCTTCGTATATCATGGGAAATTTCATACATTTTGAATTTATCATCATTTACTTGGTTAAATAAATCATTTTCTCCATGTACTAAAAATCAACATAAATTCACTTAAGCATAATCCTTAATTCCAAAAATCATGAAATTAATATATCATCATTCCAACATCATATTTATCATAATCATATATCCCAAATAATCATTTATCAAATTTGGAGCATTATTTCCATATATCATACATGATTTTCCCGAATGCTCTATCTTCGCTCCAAATTTTCGATGTTTCGGCATAATTCTACTTTGGCATTATAACCTTACTTATTTTCTCATGCTTAGGCATTATCTAAGAATGATTTTACCCTACTTAACATCCAAAAGAAATTTGGGAAGAAATCACTTACCTGAAATAGAAAATCTCTCCTCCAACTTGCCCTTTCTCTCTCTAACCTCCTCTTTCTTTCTTAAAACGAATTTGGGGGTGGGAATGGCTTGAATTGCTCAAGCTTGGAGTGCCTTTGGACGTCCTCCCTGCCCCCCTATTTATACTTTTTGATTTTTCATGAATTTGGAATTTACCCCCTCTTGCTCAAGGTATTAAATTATAAATGTATTTTTTTATAATTTCCAAAAGGTGCATGGAGCCTTGTGCAGCCCACCCTAGGTCTGCTCCAGCCCCCCTATTGCAGCCCTATTTTTCTAGCTTTTTTATTTATTAAAATTTATTTATTTTAAGCAAATTAAATCCTAGCCGTTGGTTCTTGATGAGGATGATCATGGACCATTAATTTTGGTCAAAAATCCAACCACTCCCCCTGCAATTGCTTCTGTTCATTTATTGCTTTTTATTTTTTTTATTTATTTAATTTAATAAAAAGTCAAAAGTAGCATTAATGGAAAATTAAGCTACTTTTTGATCTCCAAATGACATTTAATCTTGACCCTTGATTCATGATTTTTGATCAATCTTGGACCACTCATCATGTTCAAAAAGTTGCTATTTTGTCCTTTTGTGGGAAGCTTCATTTTTCATCTTTTATGATTAAGTTAATCCAAAGTGATTAACTTAACATATTCCTTAATCCCACATTTACTATTTACGTTTCACTATTCACGTGCACTATTCATCCGAATTTCATAATTAATTATTTTAACATCTACTCCCTCATAATTTCATATTTCATGAATATATATATTTCATTAATACATTACCTAGGGTTTACAACCCTAGGGTTTTATACGTGTCTAAGATTGGGGTTTCACAGATACCAACTTCTGTGGCACCCCGAACCAAGGTGCCAAGAAGCCTTACTCCGGGATCGTTTTGATTGGTAAACGTGACTCAGGATTGTTGCCCTGATCACACGGCAGGATTCTCTTTTTTTTTATCATTAATACATGAAAAATTTCCATCATTCATCCAACATGAAATATATTTCACATATCACAGTTATAAACCAAAACTGTTTCATAAAACAGAAATATTCATTTCCATCTCAAAATTATCATCATTGTCTTTACATATACAATATTTTATCAAAACTGCATGTCATTTTACATGCTGCCTTCATCATCTTTTCCCGTCTGTTGTTGAAAAAGCATGGGTGAGTAATAATACTCAGTAAGCAAGCTATACATAATTTTTCAATCATTTTCATGCATTTCATAAAATGCAAATGCAATGCATACATAGCATTCATGACATTCCTTTGGATGCGACGCTAGCTAGGCGCCCATCCCATACATGCTCCCATTTCAGGGAGGTCGCCGCTGGCTTGCGCCTATTAAGCGACTTGGCAATAGCGAGGGGGACATCCGGTCCGCTTACTACCTCGACTAAGGCCTATTCCTCGTGCACATGCTCATTCTCATACACATGCCGGCATGATATTTGCAAATCATAAACAATTTCATAAAAAGCATTTAATAAATAATTTCACAAAACGAACTTCAGTTCATGTAAAGCAGTTATAGGTATGGCCAACCTTAAATAAATTTCATAAAGCAATTCACAAATAATTTCAAGCATTTTGAAAATAATTTGCAAAACATATAACTTGCTTACCTTCTTAGAAGGTATCTTCGACCTTCTCTTTTCCTTTTCCTATTCAAGGAGAAATGATATTTTCATTTCTTCTATTCAAGCTGCTTCCCATGCATGTTTTATATTATTTGGGCATTATTTCTTTATGTGGATATTTTTATCCATAGGTTCTTCAAAATTTTCATCATCATATTTAAATATTAATCTAAAATTTTCTTCAAAATCACGCTGTTGCTGTAGCAATTACTGTAGTAGATCACTGTAGCAGATTACTGTTCATCCGAGTTACTGTTCACAGAGACGTGGTTAGTGTTCATGGGTTCCAAAAATTGATATTTTTTTCAAAAATAAAAAATACCATGACATACCTTATGCCTAGTATATCATTGGATATTTCATACATTTTGAATTTATCATCATTTACTTAGCCAAAAAAATCATTTTCTCCAAATACTAAAAATCAACATAAATTCACTTAAGCATAATCCTTAATTCCAAAAATCATGAAATTAATATATCATTATTCCAACATCATATTTATCATAATCATACATCCCAAATCATCATTTATCAATTTTGGAGCATTATTTTCACATATCATATGCTATCTTCCCAAATACCCTATCTTCGTTCCAAATTTTTGATGTTTTGGCATAATTTCATTTAAACATTATATCTGTACTTATTTTCTCATGCTTGGGAATTATCTAAGCATGGTTTTATCTTACTTAACATCCAAAAGAAATTTGGGTAGAAATCACTTACCCGAAGTGGAGATACGCCTCTTTTTCTCGCACTTTCTCTCTCCAACCTTCTATTATTCAAGGCTAAAACGTGTGGGGGATGGAAAATGAAGTTTCTCAAGTGATTTTTGAGCTGGTATGGCTGTGAATTTCGTCCATGGCCTGCTCCTCTATTTATAGGGGTCCATTTTTCCTGAATTTGCAATTTACCCCTTCTAGCTTAGGGTGTAAACTTGCAAATGTGTTTTTTTCTAATTCCCCAAAGGTTCTTAGAGCCTTGTGCAGCCTCCCTAACTTGCTCCAGCAGCCTTATTTTGCAGGCCTATTTTTCCTATTTTTTATTTTTTAATTTAATTAATTTTAAGCTAATTAAATCTAAACCCTTGATTTTTGATTTGGATGAATTTGGACCATTGATTTTGGTCAAATTTTCCAGCTGCTCCCCCTGCAACATCCCTGTAGCAGCAACCATTCATTTAATTTTTTTATTTAAAAAGTCAAAAGTAGCTTTTATTAAAAAGTTAGCTACTTTTTGATCTTGTTTTGACGTTTCATCTTGACCTTTGATTTGTGATTTTCATCACATCTTAACCCATTCATCATATCCATCATGAATTTTTAACCATCCATAAAAAATTTCGTCGAATTCCGACGCCCGGATTGCAATTTATGAATTTTTTTCTATTTTTCCACAAAAATCCAAACTTGGATTAAAATATCCAAAAGAATTGCTATTTTGTCTTGTAGTGATTAAATCTTTATTTTGTCTTTTTGTGATTAAGTTAATCCAAGTGATTAACTCTTAATCACGGGTCTTCGTCCTTGGTTACTATTCACGTGCACTATTCATGGGGTTAAATTCCTAATTGCATTATTTCAATTTCCAATACACATATCCATTAATATAATTCATGTATTTTCATTTATTCATAAAATAATTACAAAATTACAAATGTCGAAATGACGCGTATACAGTCGAAACAACGCGTATACGGTCAGGGTTCCACAGTAATGGTGGGAAAAATTTTGAACGTTGGCGCATTAAATGTGCGCCACGTACTTCTAAACGTTCGGATTCCCTCAACAATCATATAAGGCATTCAATATGAACGTGGATGGTAGCTGAAACTTCATTAACTGTGTATAACTCCCATCTCTAAGAGCATTAAGTGATCAAGCCATCATATAGTAGAAGAACTTCGCTTCCAAACTTCCAAGAGCTGATAACTGAATCTCTAAGCTTACATTACAAGTTTTTCTCTGCGCCAAAACTGCCTCTACACAACAATCATGTGTAGAAACTTTCTTTTCATTTTTCTTGTTGTATTGAACTTGATCTAGTTTGGGTAACTAAGATCAAGTGTAAGCAAAGTAGTGTGTAATTAGAGTGGAACTCGTCACCTACTTATGCTGTGAATTGTTGATGCCCCCTAGGGCTGGAATCTAGAAGAGAGCAGTGACTCTAATTATATTTGTGAAATACATAGTGGAACCCAAGTCACAAGAGGTGTGAGCTTGGAAGAGTGAAGTAGGGAAGGGTACCCGAACTACTATAAAATCTTGTGTGTTGATATTTATTTCTGCTCTCTGCATTATATTGCTTTCCATTTATTTCTTTATAAAGGGGACTAGATTAATCCAGGGTAAAAGTTTCTGTTTAAGTTTGAAAATTTTAAATACCCAATTCACCCCTCCCCTCTTGGGTAATTGCCATTAACTCGGGACCAACAAGTGATAAATGGATTAAAAATCCAAAGTTAAACCCAAAAGTATATGTTAATTAATGGGTTTAATGATGATGAAAATGGGTGAAAGTTTTTGTGTTAAGAAAATTTAAGAAACATATAATATATGTGAAACATATATGTGAATGGATGATATATGACTTATGTGAAGTTGCTAAAATGCAAAAATATGCATAATATATGATAAAATGCATAAGGATATTGTTGTATGAGTAGATTTTGATTATCTCAAATTTCGAGATTTAAGTATGAAGCCTAAGACGTCGAATATGTGCTTAGAATGAGCACCAACGCATGAAATGTGAAAAATATATGAAAAATGATAAATGGGTGGTATAAATCTCCATATGATGAGTTATGAATGTATGCTATTGTGATATCTGGATCCAAGTAGGACTCATATGAAGACATTTGTCATGTAATTATGATAATGTATGTCTTGAATGAATTTTGGATGATTTTATGATTAATGATATTTTGCAATTAGGGTTTTAATTAAGAATGGTGATTAAAAATTTAATCGTCGGAGCCCCAAAGTGAGTCGGTATGACCCGAAGGGATTAACAATGATTGAAAGGTGAAAATGTATCATGAATAATCATGTTAATTATCATGAGTTAATTTATGGAGATTAAAATGTAATTATGGAATTAAGATGAAAAATGATAGAAAATTCATAACTTGACTCCTACAAGGCGGATTTCGATGAAATTTGAAAGGTAAGCTCATGACGGTGGGCCCAATATTTTAAATGGATTGGATTAAGGGAATCACGATGGGATTAAGGTGATAATTAATTGTTTTTATCCCCAAATTCAAAAGATAAATTCAAGTGGTCATAAGTGGAGTTAGAAAACTAAGTTTGAGATGAAACTTGAGAAAGATGGAAAAAATGATATGACAAACAATATAGTAGGAATGGATTAAGCTAATTATCATAGAATTTGCTTAATTACTACAAGACGAAACACATTTATGAGAGAAAAGACAAAAAAAATAATGCAAAATCAAAGGAAGTTGCAAGGGGACGTTCTAAGCTCCAAAAATTTGATTTTTTGGATTTTTAAAAATCCAAAAATTACATGAAATGGGCTATGAGCTAGGGCATTTAATGTATGGTATATTGAGGTGTATTTAAGGCATAAAATGCCAAACTAAAGGGCTTCCATGTGGGATGTTGCAAGTGGACAACAACATAACCCATCAATGCTTAGATTTTGTGAATTTATGAAGAGATAAATGGTGAAATTATCTTGGAGTAAATGATGCCATGTGTTTAAGGGGATAAAGAGGCATTAAATTAGGCATTAAAGGAGGGAAAATAAGGGGATGAGTTGCTGGAACTTTCCGAGAGAAGGTAACTTGCAAGTGAGAGAGGGAGAAAGAAGAGAGGAAAACAAGAGAGAAAATGAGATTTTCTCCAAGGATCAGCTAGGGCACGTCCAACCCAGAAAGGAAGAGGAGAAAATAGGAAGAAAAGGAGAAGGAAAAGAGGAAGGAAAAGCTTGGTAGCAAGCTCGGAAAGTTTGGGACAAAGAATCTATGAAATCGGGTAAGTACTTGTTAAGTTTAAGCCTTCCAACTTCCAAATTTTCTTCTTGATTTGGAATAATGGTTTCAACTCATAAAATACCTCTTAAATAAAATTTTTCAAGGATTAAATATGCCTAGCTAAATGAGTTAATTTATAAAGTTTAATTTGGCAATTAATCAGCCCATATCATCTAATCTATACTCATGTGTAGTAAATCTGGACCTGCAAAGGAAAATAGGGAAGAAATAGTTAATGAACTAATTTTATCATGAACATTTTTAGGAAGACTCATATGAGATGATTAAGGAATGACCTAATTTTCAGGTTAAAAGGATAACCACATTGTAAATTAAAATTCCGAGAAAATCAACCTGGACTGGATTGAACGGGTGGTAGGATCAGCTGCACAAAATGATTTTTAATAATTTTTATACAAGAAATTTTGGGCTGAAAATTTTATAGGATATATAATAGATATTTAATATCACACAAACAAAATAAAAGTAAGTATTGATGGGTATAAATATACCCCATAACTTACGTGATTCAGGCTGTCTGAAAAGGGATGTTGCTGTCCAGCAAAGTAAAAATACCAAAATAAATAGAAATACTAAATATTTCATGCTGAAAATATTTATTTTGATTAATTCATGTAGTTATTAAGTCATTTTAAAAATTTAAGATCAAAACTACTGGATTTGATATTAATTCAAGATTTTGAGAATTCAGTTTGCCCAAATTCAGCATTATGGACAGCTTAAGGAATAAATCAAGATAAATGTTAAATTCCTGGTTTTTATGATGGAATTTGACTTATAATGGGATATAAACAAGTGATTAGGTGGGTTTAACCTATTATAGGTAAACAAGATTACCCTAAATATGATTTTTTAAAGATATGCCAAGGGATGTTCAAAGAGGGGTGCAGAGGGTACCCAAAATGTATATGAAAGTTGCTGTTTTGGAAGTAACTAATATATGAATTTTAAACACGTGTTAATACCCTAAATTTATGTTAAGAAAAATATGATTAATTGCTGAAATTTAGGGATTAAAAATCTGTTTTGATTTAAGTATCCCAAGAGACGTTGAAAATGGATAAAACAGGTCCAAATGTTGCTGTTTTGGAACCCTATGATGAATGGATTATACATCCAAAATTAAACCCTAAAGTATGTGTTAATTAAGGGGTTTAATTATGTTGGAATTAGAGACAAGTTGCTATATTGAAAAATCTTAAGAGGCACATAATTTATGTGTTGAGAAATGGATGTATATGAATTTATTTAAAGTTCTAAGTTTTAGGAGAACTAACAAATGAATGAATGAATGTATATCTGGAATGGCAATGTCATGATTAGGTCAAGAGGGCCTATGATGTATAACAGCATGTTGAAATGGTTTAAAGGATATGTACAAGTGTACTATTGCTTATGTTATAAATGAAATGATAATGAATGAAGAAACGAAAAAAAATTTGGACGAGATCTGATTAAGAATCCACCATGTGATCAGGGCAACAATCATGATTCACATTTAGCAATCAATAAGGTCATGACATAAGAAAGTGACAACTCGGTTTGGAGCGCCATAGCTATGTGTTTACCCTAAATATAGGATTAAAACACATTATGAAAAGTATGGAATGAATGCTATGATGCACAAGTTCCTGTCATGTATGTATAATCTACTTGAAAATCCAAGTTGATTATGTATGTTAATAGATTATGGGTTGAAAAACTAAGCAAGCACATGAAAATGTTATGAATGCAATGTCATTCTTATATGTATAGGCAAAGGCAAAGAGATAAGTGATACGAAAAGCGAAGACAAAGCAAGTAAGCAAGCAGCTTTCTAAATGAGTGTTAACGATATTCTAACTACTTGAATGATTTAGCAAATGTATGTTTTAAATGCTTTCTAAGATGTTTAAGGATGGTTATTCCTTTATCTCAATATGTATTGAAATGTCATTTCAAATATGACAAGTGAATTGCTTATTGTTTCGTAATTATGTATGAAAAATGATGAAACGTGGATTTAAACCATGTTTTATTGAACCGATATTTAAAAGGAATGGTACAAAGAATTCTCTACATGAGAATGACAAGTTTCCATGTGTAAGAGGTATATAATGCCAGGGTGACAAAAGTCATGCATGGAATGGAAATCAAGTAGGCTAGTCAAGGTAGAAAGTAGGACAAGGAGTCCGCCCTTGATGTTCCCAGGTCAGAATGTCCGGCGCCAAGGATGGAAAGGATCATGTTATGAAAGAATGTTCTTCGAGCTAGCATACCCTCACATGAAGGATTATGTCATGAATGAAAATGATGCATTTGCACGTCCAATGTTTATGAAATGCCCAAAACTAGGATTAAGCTAGTTTACAAGACTGGTTTACACGGATGGTTTATAAAAAGGTTTCTGCTCCGCAAGTAATTGATCACTTGCTAAGTGTCTCCTATCGAATGGAGAGAAATACTTTTAAATAATGTTGCCTTCAAAATGAATTTCCTGAAAACCCTATGACTTACTTATTGAGTTTCGACTCACGTTTTGTTTTTCAAACCTAAAGATAGGTGAAAGGAAAGAGGCAAGGACCACAGGTAGAGATTCAAGAATGAATGAATTCTTATGAACACCTGCATATGCCTTTATTTATAAATGATGACATTAAATTGTGAATTAATGTTGTATATAAATTATGTTATGGTTTTGTGACCATAGAAGGAGAAAAATTACTATGATCAATGGTTAAGGATGATTTATCATGATATGATTAAGTATGAAATTTATGAGATCATATGTGTATATCTGAAATGTTATAATGGCCTAAAAAGGCATTTGATGAAAATTGAAGGTATGAAATGATATAAACTCCTAAGGAGTTAAGTTTAAGTGGATAAATATCCAATAAGCCCGCCGTGTGACAGGGCAACAATCCTGATCACATTTACCAATTGATAGATCTTAGAGTAAGGTTGTGACGCTCGGGCTGAGGCGCCACAGAAGATGGTATCAAAGCATAGATTGGTAAATAGGTGTGGATGAGATTATGAAAATTATGTTTAGAAAAGTTTTAAACAACCAAAATTGGATGAGATTTCATGAATTAATTTTGAATGCTAATATCTTAACCTACACTAATTATTTTAATATGAAACTTAAAATGGATGGTTAAATTAATCTGTTCTATAATATGAATGGATTAGATTATGAAAAATAATTTAATAAAACATTTATGAAAATCCAATTATTATCTTGGAAAATGTGGATAGCTTAAAACGTCAGAACCTTGGGAACATGCACGAGTATTATTTTCACTATACGTTTCACATTTTATTAATTGAATTATTATATATATAGACAACTCCATTTGAAATAAAATTTCATCGGTAAGCTTAAATTAATATACCCTACTTAATGAAAGGAGTAGATTATACAAAATATAACTACAAATGGGCAAAAAATTAAAATTTGAATGAATTACATTAATTAATTGAGAATGCTTATATTTTAACCAATGTTTATCACTTTAACATGAAACTTGATACGAATGGTTAAATTAATGCGTTGTATAATATAGACGGTATGGATTACAAAGAACACCTTTAGAAAAATTTCAATCAGTTTTGAATTATGTGAAACAATACATACACATACAAGAATATATGAGGCGGTAGCTACGTCCATAAAAAAATTATTAATTAAATAAATAGAAATGTAGATTTTATAGCTACCTTTAAAGGATGGTAAAAAAGGAATATGCAAGTCTTACAACCCATCCACCGATCTTAAGTGGGATGGAACGAAATCTAACATGGACAGCTGCAACCGATCTGTCACCCTTAGATTTGCGGACGTAATTCATGGTTAAAATTCAATGTAAAATGCCAGAGTATAAATAGATGCGCAGTAAAAAAAGTATAAATAATAAACAGTAAAGGATAGCCTTGGACGTCCAGCAGCAGTAACAACATCAAGAGAAAAAAAAGGAAAGTAGAGCATGGAAGGAGAAGGGCTGGCACTTTAAAAAGAGACGAAAAGGGAGGACAACCAAAAAGAACTAGGGACAGCAGGGTAGGACGTCCAGCAGGTTCAAATTTTATTATTATTATTATTATTATTTTCCTTTGCTATGCTCAATTCACGTCCAATAGAATAGACCTTGGAAAAAAATATATTTTTGCACTTTTGCATAGCCCCTTGAAACATCTAAACCAGCCTTCCTATTATTAAGATTTTAAAATTTAGGACATATAATATAAGCAAGATGGTTGTAGTATGTAAATAATTAAGAATTTTACCGTCCATAAAATTCAGCCCACGATAACTGTGAATTGCATGCTGCCAAAAATTTTAAGGTCACCACTAATATCCCAACAGATTTAATAAAAGTTGGATATATATGTATTAATTTAAAAGGCTGTTAGGAGATATGAACATTAATTTCAGAAAGTTCATTTGAATTTATCTTGTTATAGATTATGAACAGGTGTGGCACCCCAAACTCGAGCGTCACATCCTGAGCCTTACCTCGGGATCGTATTGATTGGTAAACATTATCAGGATTGTTGCCCTGTCACACGGTGGGTGTTATCGGATATTTATCCTAATAATTATGATCATATAGCAGTCCATATAACAATTCTAGTTCTCATAATTTCAATCACAGACATATCTAAGTCATTTCGATTCATTCATTACATACACATATGCTATTCAAGCAACATTTCAACAAGTGCCTAAATCAGATGTCACGGCATATATGCATCATAGTCATCAAACACAACATAAAATTTCAGTTTACATCCTTTCCGCATAAGTTCCCTAACATGAAACTTCTAAATTTTTCCATAAATTCCTTAAGCTAGCACTTGCTCCTTAGCCATGTCCTTGTTGGTCCCGAGTTGATGGAAAAACCCAAGAGGGGAGGGGTGAATTGGGTATTTAAAAATTATATTTTAAACAGAAGCTTATCCCCGGATTAATCCAGTCCCCTTAATGAAGAAACGAAATGGAAAGCAATGTAAATAGCAGAAGTATAAATCAAGCACACAGGATTTTTATAGTGGTTCGGGCAACCTCCCTACTCCACTCTTCCAAGCTCACACTCCCTGTGACTTGGGTTCCACTATTGTATTCTCTCAATACAATTAGAGCCACTGCTCTCTTCTAGATTCCAGCTCTAGGTGGCATCAACAAAACGCAGCACAAGTAGGTGATGAGTCACACTCCAATCACACACTACTTTGCTTACACTTGATCTTAGTTCCTCAAACTAAATCAAGTTTAACACATACAACAGAAACAATAAGAAAACTACACTTTACAGATGTGTAGAAGCAGTTTGGCGCAGAGAAGAACTTGTTGAAGTGGCTTTGTATGATCAGTAGTTGAGCTCTTGCAGTTTGAAGCAAAGTTCTTCCTCTTTGGTTAGCTTGATCTCTTTAAAGCTCTTGTAGATGGTAGTTATGCACTCTTAATGATTTTCCAGCTACCTCCCCCGTCTACCATGAATGCCTTTTATAATTTTGGAGGGAATCCGAACGTTAGAGGGTAGGTGGCGCGCATTTAATGCGCCAACGTTCGAATAAATTCCGACCGTTGCGACCCAAGTCGCATGTGGAGTCGACTTCGGATGCGACTTCGCCCAAGTCGCAGATGGAGTCGACTTCGGGTGCGACTTCGCTTCTCCGTCGCAACTTCAAGTTTCAGTCAGGGTCGACTTGGGTATCATCTTGACCCAAGTCGCATGTGAAGTCGACTTCGGGTGCGACTTCACCTTGTCAGTTTCCAAGTCTGAGTCTTGAGTCGACTTTCGCTTCCGACTTCAACTCAAGTCGATCATGGAGTCAACTTGGGTTGCGACTTGACTTGGTCTTTGCAAAATATGCTTTGTTCTTCATTTGATCTTCCTCTATCTTGCTTGGCTTGTTTCCTTGATGATTCTTAGGAGAGCCTGAGTTTTGAATCATGCGCCTTGCTTTGCATTTGACTCAGTTGGTCTTTAAGACTTGATAGACTTGATTTGATCTCCATCTTGAATCTCTGCTTTGAACTTGAGTGAGAGATTCCTTGAATAGGCTTTGAAACTGCATCTTTGAAGTCTGAACTTCTCAAGTCGCGGATGAAGTCGACTTTGTCTGCGACTTCACCCAAGTCGCACCTGGAGTCGACTTGGCCTGCGACTTGGGCAGCTTCGTGCCCCAAAATTCAGCTCTGGACAGTTTTTTTTATGTTTGAAGTCGATAGCGAGGTCGACTTCGTTTGCGACTTGGCTTCCCAAGTCGCATGTGGAGTCGACTTGGGATGCGACTTCACCTGCAAGTTGATTTTGCCTTTGAGGTTCTTTCTCAAGTCGATAGTTAAGTCGACTTTGGGATCGACTTCACCCTAAGTCCAAGTCCAAGTCGACTTGGGGATCGACTTGGCAACTTAAGTTCCTTAAAACAAATGGCAAACTCATTAGTCCTTTAAATATACTCAAGTTAGTTGTTGTTAATCATCAAAACTTAATCTTTGGTCAATTTTACTTTGTTTTGAAGTATTGTTTCCAACAATCTCCCCCTTTTTGATGATTGACAAAACTAAATTGAGCTTATACCTTTCAAGATGGATGCATTTAAATAGTCTTCGAAAACAGAGTATAAGCAGTCATTCCATAACTTTCAAAACAGATTTTTAGCAATCATTCAATTCATATAAGCACATTTCAATCATAAGCAAGTTTCATACCATTCATGTTTTTAATTTACGATGTAAAGCAAAAGGAATGAAACTCCTAAATACAAACTACCCAACCCAAAATAACAAAAAATTCTACTCAATTTCTATTCTATCTCCCCCTTTTTGTCAATCTTTCAAAAATGATTCAATTACCAAAGACTTGGTGAATTGAAATTGGGAAATGGGATAGACAGACTGAGTTTGTTTGATGGGACGGACATGAGCTGATGAGTAGAAGGAGGAAACGGGTGCGGGAGAAGGCTCGCGATGAACTGAACCCGATTCGAAGGGATCAAGTTCAGGCATGGGTCGCTTCTTGTGACGGCCTGAGGCGAGATGATATCGGATGGTACGCAATTCCCGATCGATTCGATCCTGTCGGGAATGCATGTCGTTGATCGCCGTCAACACCTCGGTCACAAGACTCGTCATTCGATCTTCTTGGTAACCCATTTCTTCCCGTAGAGCTGAGATTTCTGCCTTTATGCTCTGGAGCGTCGCCTCTTGTGATGATGTAGGAGGCTGTGGCGCCCCGAACCGAGGCGTCCACATAGTCCTTACTCCAAGATCTTGTTGATTGGTAAGTGTGAATCAGGATTGTTGCCCTGATCACGCGGCGGGTTCTTAATTGGATCTCGTCCAATTTTTTTTTTCATTTCTTTTTCTTTCATCATATAAACATATACTCATCATCATTCATAATGGACTTATTCATAACATCATAAATCATCAACTTCTCATTTTATTCATCACTTCATAATTTCATACAACCTATGCCATTTTCATCATATCCCATTAGGGAATCTGTTCATACAAAAATCTACTAACCTTTGTAGATTCTTCTTTTCTTTTAGCAACTCGTGCCCTTCATTTCTTGTCTTTCCCTACACCTGTCTGAGGTTGGGAAAACAAAACATGAGTCGAAACTCAATAAGCAAGCATTTTTCATTTTAAATGCATTCCTCTCCATTCGATAGTAGACACTTACCAAGTGATCAACTACCAACGGAATAGAAACCTTTTCGTAAACCATATTTCGAAACCTTTCATAAACCATTCATGTAAATCATTCGTAAATGCATTTCTCTCCATTCGATAGGAGACACTTAGCAAGTGATCAACTATCAATGGAATAGAAACCTTTTCATAAACATAGGATGTGCAAATGCTTCCTTTCAATTCCTGACATGAACCATTGTGTGTGGGTACGCTAGCCCAGGGAACATCTCACATAGCATGGTCCAATGCGCCGGCTGTCTCCGACTTGGCCTCATCAAGGGAACCTCTCTTCCTCTTGACGCCTACATGGTTCCTACATGCATGACTTTTGATTTCCCAAGCATTATATACCTCTTACACCAGGTAATTTGTCATTCTCATGTAGAGAATTATTTGCACAATCCCTTAAAATCATCATTTTAAATTCATGCTTTTCAGTCCATGTATGAAAATGCAATGCATTCATTCAAACATAACATTCCTTTGCCTCCACCTCTAGGGAGGACGCCGTCGGCACACAACCCATACGACTCGGCAATAATGAAGGGGGACCCTCTGATCCACTTTCTACCTCCACCAAAGCCTCTTCCTTATACATCATACATGTGCACATGTCCATGAACATCACATGATATCAATATGCCGGCATGACTTTCCATAAAAACTTATAAACATTAACAATATCAAAACATTATAGGAATGGTCATCCTTAAAACACATTTCATAAATACTTGAGAATAAAATCACATTTTCAAAATGGTTGCTTGCTTACAAATCATCATTTTCAATGAAGCAATAAAATAACATTTTCAAAGTTGTGCTTGCTTACAAATCATCATTTTCAAAAGGATTGCTTGCTTACAATGAAACAATAAAATCACATTTTAAAAAGATTGCTTGCTTACAAATCATCATTTTCAAAAGGATTGCTTGCTTACAATGAAACAATAAAATCACATTTTAAAAAGATTGCTTGCTTACAAATCATCATTTTCAATGAAGCAATAAAATAACATTTTCAAAGTTGTGCTTGCTTACAAATCATCATTTTCAATGAAGCAATAAAATAACATTTTCAAAGTTGTGCTTGCTTACCTTTGCTTTGCTTCAACCTGACTCCTTTATCCTTTCCTTCAATTTTCCTATACAAGGAGATTTGATATTTTATCCATCTATTTCATGTCTTAGCTTACTTTCCATGCTTGCTTTATAACCATTCATTACCTCATTCCCATAGAGGTTAATCGTATAAAGATACTTGGTCATTACTCGTTTATATGGATTTTTATCCATAAATTCCTTAAAAATCTCATCCATATATCCTCATAAATATATAAAAATAAATCTCATTTTTTCCCAAAATACGCTGTTTACTGTTCATAATTACTGTTCATGTCACTGTAGCATATTACTGTTCATCATCACTGTTCACGTTTACTGTTCACCCCCGAGGTTACTGTTCACAGAGACGTGGTTACTGTTCATGGGTTCCAAAAATTGACATTTTTCCCAAAAATAAAAAATATCATGACATAGCTTATGCTTCGTATATCATGGGAAATTTCATACATTTTGAATTTATCATCATTTACTTGGTTAAATAAATCCTTTTCTCCATGTACTAAAAATCAACATAAATTCACTTAAGCATAATCCTTAATTCCAAAAATCATGAAATTAATATATCATCATTCCAACATCATATTTATCATAATCATATATCCCAAATCATCATTTATCAAATTTGGAGCATTATTTTCACATATCATATACTATCTTCCCGAATGCTCCATCTTTGCTCCAAATTTTCGATGTTTCGGCATGATTCCGATTAAGCATTATAACTTTACTTATTTTCTCATGCTTAGGAATTATCTAAGTATGGTTTTACCCTACTTAACATCCAAAAGAAATTTGGGAAGAATCCCCTTACCTGAAGTAGAAAATCTCTCCTCCAACTTGCCCTTTCTCTCTCTAACCTCCTCTTTCTCTCTTAAAACGAATTTGGGGGTGGAAAATGAGCTCTTGCTCAAGCTTGGGAGTGCCTTGGACGTTCACCCCTTGGCCCCTATTTATACTTTTTGATTTTTCATCAAATTGGATTTTACCCCCCCTTGCTTGAGGTATTAAATTGTAAATGTGTTTTTTTCTAATTTTAAAAGGTGCATGGAGCATTGTGCAGCCCCCCCTAGGCCTGCTCCAGCAGCCCTATTGCAGCCCTATAATTACCTATTTTTTTATTTTTTAAAATTAATTAATTTAGGCTAAATTAATTCTAGCCATTGATCTTTGATAAGGATGATCATGGGCCATTGGATCATGCCCCAAAAGTCCATGCTCCAGCAGCAATTGCAGGCTTTGCATTAATTTTATTTAATTAAAATTAATCAAAGTCAAATGCCATTAATGAAAAAGTAAAGTTACTTTTTCCCTTTTCAAATGACATTTAATCTTGACCCTTAATTCATGATCCTTGATTAATCTTGGACCATTCATCATATCCATCATCATATCTTGGCCACCCATAAAAATTTTCATCTTGATCCGATGTCCGGATTGCAAGATATGAATTTTTCTTCATTTTCTTCAAAAATCAATTAAAAATCCGAAAATACTAAATAAATCAAAAAGTTGCTATTTTGTCCTTTTGTGGGAAGCTTCCTTTTTCGTCTTTTATGATTAAGTTAATCCAAAGTGATTAACTTAACATATTTCCTTAATCCCACATTTACTATTCACGTTTCACTATTCACGTATACTATTCACGTGCACTATTCATCCGAATGTCATGCATAATTATTTTAATCTTCATTTCCATATATTTCATATCCATCAATATATATTTCTCAAATATATTACCTAGGGTTTACAACCCTAAAGTTTTGTACACGTCTCAAAGATCGGGGTTCCACAGAGGCGCTCTATCGGGTGCAACGGATCCGTGAGATGCAGGAGATGCGTGTCGTGCAGGCGATGCCTCTGGAGGTTGCTCCCCCTCAGCTTGTGCTTCGTCCTCTGTGTTGGAAACAATGTTTAAAACAATAAAAATTGACCAAATCTTGAGTTTCGATGATTAACAAGAACTAATTTGAGTATATAAAAGGTACTAATGTGTTTGATAAATGTTTAAGGAAAGCAAAGAGGTCAAGTCGATCTTCAAGTCGACTTGGACTTCGACTTGGGTGAAGTCGATCCCAAAGTCGACTCAAATATCGACTTGAGAATGAATCCCAAAAGCGCAACAGGTGAAGTCGCAGGTCAAGTCGACTCCACTTGCGACTTGGGAAGTCAAGTCGCAGACGAAGTCGACTCCAGCATCGACTTCAAACAAAAGAAAATGTCCAACGCTGATTTTGGGGGCACGAAGCTGCCCAAGTCGCAAACGAAGTCGACTCCAGGTGCGACTTGGGTCAAGTCGCAGACAAGGTCGACTCCAACTTCGACTTGAGGATTTTAGACTTGAAGATTGAAGTTTCAAGTTTATTCCAAGGATCATATTGAACTTGTTCAAACCCAAATGAGATGAAAAGTTCATTCACAAGGAAACAAATTAAGATTCTTGAAGATCAAAGCTAAGATTCATATTCAATGTTCAAATCAAGTCTATCAAGCCAAGGCAAATGTTCAAGCTTATTCAAATAAGGCAACACCCAAGTTATGGAGACCAAGCGAGTCCAAGACTAAGCGAGGAACAAGCATATATCATGCAAAGACTCTAACAGCTCAAAAGCTTTGCAAGGATCAAGCCGAATCTTGAAGAACAAAGCAGCTTCAGCAAAACCCGAGCCAAGTCGCAGGCTAAGTCGACTTCAGATTCGACTTGAGTCGAAGTCTGAAACCAAGTCGACTAAAACTCAGACTTGGGAAATTGGAGGAACTGGAGTCGCAGACGAAGTCGACTCCATATGCGACTTGGGTTGCCAAGTCGTAAGCCAAGTCGACTCCATCTTCGACTTGGAGTATAACGGTCAAATTTTTGACCGTTGGAGTTCATTTATTGCACGCCAACTACTTCTACAACGTTCATATTTTCCTCAATCTATAAAAGGACATTCAAATGAACGTGAGAAAGACAAGAGACACTACTCTAAAGATCAAAGAGAGAAAAGAAGTACAAGAAAGACTTTCAAATACTTTTTCTCCATATTTGAGTGTTTCAAAGGAAGAAAGAGCCTCAAACTGCAAGTTGCTTCAACAATCATCATTCAAGCTACTTTTGATTTCTTCCTCGAGCTCAAAACTGCCTACACAAATCTGTAAAGTGTAGTTTTTATTCATTTCTTTATTTGGTTGTATAAATCTTGATTTAGCTTGGATAGCTAAGATCAAGTGTTTGCAAAGTAGGGTGTGATTGGAGTGAGACTCATCACCTACTTGTGCAAGTGATTGTATATGCCCCCTAGAGCTTTGAATCTAGAAGAGAGCAAGTGGCTCTAGTTGTATATGCCCCCCTAGAGCTTTGAATCTAGAAGAGAGCAAGTGGCTCTAGTTGTGTATGCCCCCTAGAGCTTTGAATCTAGAAGAGAGCGGTGACTCTAAGTGTATTCGTGGAATACATAGTGGAACCCAAGTCACAACGGAGTGTGAGCTTGGAAGAGTGGAGTAGGGAAGGTTTGCCCGAACCACTATAAATCTTGTGTTCTACTACTTTATCTTATTTGCTCTCCATTTGCTTAAAAAGGGGATTAACTTTTTCAAGGGGTTAAGATATTTGAAATTATCAAAGAAATTTTAAAGAACCCAATTCACCCCTCCCCTCTTGGGTTTAGCCATCAACTCGGGACCAACAAGTGGTATCAGAGCAGGTCTTTGAGTTTATCAAAGAGATCTTATTGAAATGGCATCCCAATCTACTTCCGTTCCAGCATTTGCTGAAGGCCAATCCTTTACAAGGCCACCGTTGTTTGATGGGAACAATTTTGGATATTGGAAGCTTCGTATGAAGCAACTCATCATGGCTACCGATATGGACTCTTGGATTGCTATCCAAGATAGAGTAATACTGCCTACCGATGAACGAGCTTCCAAATGGACCGATGAGGAAGTAAGAATAGTGAAGAGCAATGCCAAAGCTATGAACTCCTTATTTTGTGCTCTCACTGCTTCCGAGTATGATAGAGTATCCTCTTGCTTAACCGCCAAAGAGATATGGGATACACTAATCTCTATCTACGAAGGAACTTCTCAAGTCCAAGGGACGAGAAGGAATATTTTGATTGGAGAACTAGAGAACTTTAGAATGCTAGAAACAGAAAATATTTCTGAAATGTTTGCTAGATTCTCTAAGATTACTAATGCTTTAAAAGGTCTTGGAAAAGCAATATCTGAATCTGAGCAGGTCATGAAGATTTTGAGAGCTCTACCCGAATCATGGACTCCAAAGATCACTGCAATTGAAGAAGCCAAAGACCTCAACACGCTGAAGCTTGAAAACTTAATTAGCTCACTTATGTCACATGAGCTAATTAAGAAAAGGAATGAAGATCAACACAGGGGCAAAAGAGCAATTGCCTTAAAAGCCGCACAAGACACCGATGACACATCTTCTTCTCAAAATGACGACGAGATTGCTCTACTCACAAAACGATTCAGAAAATTTGTGAGGAAAGGCAAAAATTTCAGAAGCTTCAAAGAAAGAACTCCCCAAGAGAAGAAGAAAGAATCAACCAAGTGCTACCGATGCGGCGGTTCGGGACATATGCAGGCTCAATGTCCAACTCCCGAAGAAAACAAGGGAAAAGAACAAAGAA
Organism: Annona cherimola; assembly: GCA_030490835.1. Taxonomy (NCBI): domain Eukaryota; kingdom Viridiplantae; phylum Streptophyta; class Magnoliopsida; order Magnoliales; family Annonaceae; genus Annona; species Annona cherimola. Next base: position 49,117,681 of record CM059977.1, on the reverse strand, counting down.
AGGATCGAGGGAACAATAGAAGATTCCAGAAATACAAAGGAAGAGGCATGTACGTAAATGATGAAGAATCTACGACGAGTAGCTTCTCAACCGATGACATAGAGGCGGAAGAATGTGCAAGAATTTGCTGCATGACACAAATCGAGCAAGGAGAACAAATTACCTCAACAAAAGACACAAGCAATGAAGAGGTAAGTTCCAAACTCTCCCTTTCTAATTCAAGTTATTCTTCCTCTCATGAATGCCTCAAATGTACTGAATTAGATGAACTACAAACTGCATATGATTCATTATATGAAGAAATGAAGAAATTAGGAAGCAAGTTTACAATTAAGAAGAGACAATGTGATGCAACAATAATTGTAAATGGTAAACTTGCAGAAAGATTAGTCAAATTGAAAGATGAAACTGAATTGCTGAAAATGGAGAACAAATCATTAAATGAATCATTAGCTAAGTTCTCTAATCCAGGAGAAAGTATTAAAATGTTTCTGAATATGACCTCCCAAACATATAAGAGAGGTCTTGGGTATCATACATTTGAGCAAGGAGAAAGTAGCAAATCAAATGAACAAATACTTGAGAAAAATCAAACTAAAAATGCATCTATATACAAGCCACAAAAGAAAAATTTTAAGTGGACTAGAAGACCAATGATTGAACCTTTGCATGCTTGGAGACCTACTCCAAGATTACCTTTGGCTTGTAATTTCTGCAATAAGATGGGTCATAAAACTTACAAATGTAATTTTAAGAAACTATATGACCATGGTGTTAAATTAGTTTGGGTTCCAAGAAACACAAGATTTGGGCTTTCAAAATTAGATCAACTTAGATTAGATTCTATTACTAACCCAAATGGACCCATAAAATGGGTACCAAAAAGATAAGATTTATTTCCTTATTTTTCAGACATGTTTTAAGGCAAAGGCAAACAATGAATGGTTCATGGATAGCGGTTGTTCAAGGCATATGACCGGTGAAAGAAGTTTGTTTCATAAACTTAAGCCTTGCAACGATGGAATGGTTGCCTTTGGAAATAATGAAAAAGGTAAAATTAAAGGTAAATGAAATATACTTAGTACCTCAAATGCATGCATGGAAGATGTTTTGTTTGTTGAAGGACTCAAATACAATTTAATGAGTATTAGCCAATTATGTGATAAAGGATATAAAGTTGTGTTTGAATCATCTATATGTAATGTATTTGATGGAGAACATATCATGTTTAGTGGTAAACGACATGGAAATGTTTATTTGGTTTCACTTGATGAATTGAATGGTCAATGTCTTATGGTCATTGATAATGATCCATGGGTTTGGCATAAAAGGCTTGGACATGTAAACATGGGAAATATAAAGACCCTTTGGAAAAAGAATTTGGTAGAAGGATTACCAAAGTTGAAATATGACAAAGACAAAATTTGCAAGGCATGTCAATTATCAAAACAACCCAAGATGCCTTTCTCTACCAAAAAGGAAATTTCCACCACAAAGCCACTTGAATTACTACATATGGATCTATACGGGCCATCCGACATTCTAACCATTGGTGGAAAGAAATATGTATTTGTCATAGTTGATGATTTTTCAAGATTCACTTGGATAATTCTCTTAGCTAGTAAAGATGAAGCCTTCTCTATGTTTGCAACTTTTGTGAATTTGGTGCAAAATGAAAAACAGAGTACTATTGTGACCATAAGAAGCGATCATGGTGGCGAATTTGAAAACAAACGATTCATGGAATTTTGTAATGAAAAAGGAATTTACCACACATTTTCTGCACCAAGAACTCCACAACAAAATGGAGTAGTTGAAAGGAAAAATAGAACTATACAAGAGATGGCTAGAACTATGCTAAATGAGAGCAATCTATCCAAGAAATTTTGGGGTGAAGCTGTGAGTACAGCTTGTCATGTTTTGAATCGTGTTACCATTCGAGCAATCTTGAAAAAGACTCCATATGAACTTTGGAAAGGAAGGAAACCAAATATATCTTATTTTCATGTTTTTGGATGTACATGTTATGTTTTAAACAATGGAAAAGTCAACTTGGGAAAATTAGATGCCAAAAGTGATGAGGCTATATTCCTTGGTTATTCATCAAATAGCAAAGCATATAGAGTATTCAATAAACGAAATCAAGTTGTAGAAGAATCCATACATGTTGTATTTGATGAATTTAACCAAACTCCGAGAAAGGAGGATGAACTAAGTGATGCAGATGAGACGAAAGGCAAAGAACAACCAAAGGAACTCGAGCTCAAGCCAGAAAATTCAGAGGAGGAAGAGGTAAGTGAAGGTAATGACTCTTACAAACCTCCAACTGATTTAAAATTTAAAAATGCCCATCCAATTGAACAAGTTATTGGAAACATATATGAAGGAGTAAAAACTAGAAGATCAAAACAAAACGTTTATGGCCAATATGCGTTTGTATCGAAAATTGAACCAAATACCATTGAACAAGCTCTTATGATGAAAATTGGGTTATTTCAATGAAAGAAGAGCTAAATCAATTCGAAAGAAACAATGTATGGCATTTAGTTCCTAGACCAAACAATCATACAGTCATTGGTACAAAATGGGTATTTAGGAACAAATTAGACGAAAGCGGTCTTGTAATTAGAAACGAGGCAAGATTAGTAGCCAAAGGGTATTCCCAAGAAGAAGGAATTGATTTTGAAGAATCATATGCACCCGTGGCTAGATTAGAAGCCATACGCATCCTACTAGCATTTGCTTCTCATATGAACTTCAAATTGTTTCAAATGGATGTAAAAAGCGCATTTTTGAATGGTTATTTGAATGAAGAAGTATATGTTGAACAACCCCCTGGTTTTGAAGAAAAGGATCAATCAAAGTATGTTTATAAATTAACCAAAGCGTTATATGGACTAAAACAAGCACCAAGAGCTTGGTACGAAAGGTTAAATAGTTTCTTGATTGATCATGAGTTTCAAAGAGGGAAAGTAGACACTACTTTGTTCATTAAGTACAAAAATAAAAATATTTTGATTGTACAAATTTATGTGGATGACATAATATTTGGTGCTACTGACGAAAAACTTTGTCAAGAGTTTTCTAAGATAATGCAGAGCGAATTCGAAATGAGCATGATGGGAGAATTAAATTTCTTCCTTGGACTGCAAATCAAGCAACAAAGTGAAGGAATATTTCTAAACCAGTCCAAATATGTCAAAGAAATGCTCAAGAAATTTGGAATGCAGAATAGCAAAGAAGCAAACACTCCAATGAGTTCGACAATCAAGATCGACACGGACGAAAACGGTAAAAGTATCAATCAAAAGCTTTATAGAAGCATGATAGGATCCTTGTTATATTTAACTGCTTCTAGACCCGATATCTTGTTCAGTGTTTGTATGTGTTCTAGATTTCAAGCATGTCCTAAAGAATCACATCTACTTGCTGTAAAAAGAATTTTTAAGTATTTGATAAAAACTGCCAATCTTGGACTATGGTATCCAAAGGGTACAACCTTTGATCTAATCGGCTATTCGGATGCAGATTTTGCCGGCTATAAAGTAGATAGAAAGAGTACTAGTGGAACTTGTCAGTTTCTTGGACATATGTTGGTTTCATGGTATTCAAGAAAACAAACAAGTGTTGCCCTATCTACTGCAGAAGCCGAATATATAGCCGCCGGTAGTTGTTGTGCCCAATTACTTTGGATGAAACAACAGTTGAAAGATTATGGTATTGATTATGTTGATATTCCTATTAGATGTGATAATACAAGTGCAATTTGTTTAACTAAGAATCCTGTACTGCATTCAAGAACCAAGCATATTGAAGTGAGACATCACTTTATTCGTGAGCATGTTGAGAATCATGATGTATGCTTAGAATATGTGAAAACAGAAGACCAAATTGCTGATATCTTTACCAAACCATTAGCCAAAGAATCATTTTATAAAGTTAGGAATGATATGGGGATGATAGAGCTAAATTAGGAAAAATAAAACAAGAAACCAAAATTTGAAAAGGCAAAACTGATGGGTCAAGTCGACTCCATGGGAGCCAAGTCGACTCCGCCAAGTCGACTTGGGAAAGTGAAGTCGACTCCGCTTCAGGAGCGAAGTCGACTCCACAGGAGCGAAGTCGACTCCGCTTCAATAACGAAGTCGACTCCGAGGGACCGAAGTCGACTTCGCCTAGGGCAAAGTCGACTCCGCGCGCGACCGTCCGACTTCCGCGAACTTCTCCCTTTTTCTTCTCTTTCTTCTTCCTTTCCTCCCATTTTTCCTCCGAATCCTCTGTTTTTTTTTTCTCTCTCTCTCTCTCTCGGCGACAGTTTTCTCCCCCTTCGGCGATCCGCTGTCTCTCCATCTTCCACGATTTCACACCCTTGGCTCTCACTCTCTCTCTTTAAGCTCTCCCTCTCACAGCTCTAAAGCATTCTCTATTTCATATTCTTCAGTCACTAAAATTCCAATTTCAATGGCTCCAAAAGCTAAAACTCCTAAACTAGCAGTCAAAAAGCCAAGCCAACGGCCAGTGCCTAGGCCATCCCAATCCTCCACAGAGGAAGATATTCCTAGAAGAGCAAGGACTCCATCCAAACGAGTTAGAGAGGAACCATCAACCTCGACGGGTAGACGGGTTCGATTCCAGACAACAACCCAGTCAACTGATAGAGCCCCACGATCAGAAAGCCAACCTGAAAGCTCGTATTCTTCAAGGATTCCTATCAAGAAGGGGCAAGTTCTAAAAATGCCCACTACTTATTTCAGGACAGAGCTACAGCATAGTCGCTTCTACAGAAACTTCTATGAACGAAAGGTATTCATTCCTAAGATCATAGATTTCAAGTTCCTCAACGACTATGAGTTCGACATAGAAGAGTTGTTGGATTTCCAAGGATGGATACAACTATTCAAATCCGATGAACGGATCTATCCTGATCTCACAAGACAGTTTTATTATTTATGGGACAACACCAAGTTTTGCACTTATGTCAAAGGCACTGAAATAAATTTTGGGAGTAGCAACTATCCAGATCAAGATGAAGCTTTGAGAAGAATTGGAAATATTCTTCAAGTACCTTTTGATGAAGAGAGGCTTTCCAAGGATCTGACTATGGACAAGATCTACAATGAGTTAACCAAAAGCAACAAGTACCATGCAGGCACCAAATTCCTACATTACATGGATCTTTCTCCCAGACTCAGGGTTATCCGTCTATTGATCGCCCACTGTATTTTGCCAAAAGGAGGCGGAAGGAATCAATTGAATCCACAAGAAGCAATGATCTTGTGGAAATTAGTGAACAAAGTCAAGATCAGTCTTCCCAGACTATTCCTAGAAGCCTTAGCATCCAGGAAAGACAATCCGAGAGGCGTGTTACCTTATGGATCTTGGATCACCAAGATTTTTGAGCGGGTTGAGCTCGACATTGACGGGGAACCATTTGAAGTCCCCAAGACGACCAACGCTATCAACAAGGCTTTGCTCCAACGCATGAAAATCAATTTGGAGCAGTTTAGGGATGATCGCATCCGAGAGAAGCTTGGCGAGCCAGTCCGAGAACAAGAGGACAATGCACAAGCTGAGGGGGAGCAAGCTCCCGAGGCATCGCCTGAACGGCCTGCATCTCCTCTGTCACACGGATCACATTCTCCTCAAGGATCCGTTGCACCCGAACGCGTGCCGCCTACTTCAGATCAAATGGCTACACTTCAAAGCCTAAAAAACGAGATCTTGGAAGCTATGGGTCATCAAGAAGATAGGATGACTAGCCTAGTGACCGGTGTGCTGAATGCTATCACTGATATGCATTCCCGACAAGATCACATGGATCGGGAACTGCGTACCATCAAATATCACCTCGCCTCCGGACGTCACAAGAAGAGGCCTATGCCCGAACTCGATCCATACGAATCGGGTTCAGTTCATAAAGCAGCATCTCCCGATCATGATATCTCCATCTACTCATCTGCCCAAAATCGTCCCATCAAACCAATCTTATATCCGATCTCTCAATTTCAATTCACAAAATCATTACAAGTTGATCGATTTTTGATAGTTTGACAAAAAGGGGGAGATAGAATAGGTGAGTTGAGTAAAATTTTCTTTTGGGTTGGGTAGTTTTGTATCTAGGTTTCATTTTTGTTTTGTGTTGCATGAAACTTGATACATATATATGCTATTGATGAATGTTATGTTTGCTTAATATGTTATAAAGTATTCAACATGATTTGATTGAAAATGATTAATGCTTGAAAGGTATCAACTCAAATGAAGTTTTGTCAATCATCAAAAAGGGGGAGATTGTTGGAAACAATGTTTAAAACAATAAAAATTGACCAAATCTTGAGTTTCGATGATTAACAAGAACTAATTTGAGTATATAAAAGGTACTAATGTGTTTGATAAATGTTTAAGGAAAGCAAAGAGGTCAAGTCGATCTTCAAGTCGACTTGGACTTCGACTTGGGTGAAGTCGATCCCAAAGTCGACTCAAATATCGACTTGAGAATGAATCCCAAAAGCGCAACAGGTGAAGTCACAGGTCAAGTCGACTCCACTTGCGACTTGGGAAGTCAAGTCGCAGACGAAGTCGACTCCAGCATCGACTTCAAACAAAAGAAAATGTCCAGCGCTGATTTTGGGGGCACGAAGCTGCCCAAGTCGCAAACGAAGTCGACTCCAGGTGCGACTTGGGTCAAGTCGCAGACAAGGTCGACTCCAACTTCGACTTGAGGATTTTAGACTTGAAGATTGAAGTTTCAAGTTTATTCCAAGGATCATATTGAACTTGTTCAAACCCAAATGAGATGAAAAGTTCATTCACAAGGAAACAAATTAAGATTCTTGAAGATCAAAGCTAAGATTCATATTCAATGTTCAAATCAAGTCTATCAAGCCAAGGCAAATGTTCAAGCTTATTCAAATAAGGCAACACCCAAGTTATGGAGACCAAGTGAGTCCAAGACTAAGCGAGGAACAAGCATATATCATGCAAAGACTCTAACAGCTCAAAAGCTTTGCAAGGATCAAGCCGAATCTTGAAGAACAAAGCAGCTTCAGCAAAACCCGAGCCAAGTCGCAGGCTAAGTCGACTTCAGATTCGACTTGAGTCGAAGTCTGAAACCAAGTCGACTAAAACTCAGACTTGGGAAATTGGAGGAACTGGAGTCGCAGACGAAGTCGACTCCATATGCGACTTGGGTTGCCAAGTCGTAAGCCAAGTCGACTCCATCTTCGACTTGGAGTATAACGGTCAAATTTTTGACCGTTGGAGTTCATTTATTGCACGCCAACTACTTCTACAACGTTCATATTTTCCTCAATCTATAAAAGGACATTCAAATGAACGTGAGAAAGACAAGAGACACTACTCTAAAGATCAAAGAGAGAAAAGAAGTACAAGAAAGACTTTCAAATACTTTTTCTCCATATTTGAGTGTTTCAAAGGAAGAAAGAGCCTCAAACTGCAAGTTGCTTCAACAATCATCATTCAAGCTACTTTTGATTTCTTCCTCGAGCTCAAAACTGCCTACACAAATCTGTAAAGTGTAGTTTTTATTCATTTCTTTATTTGGTTGTATAAATCTTGATTTAGCTTGGATAGCTAAGATCAAGTGTTTGCAAAGTAGGGTGTGATTGGAGTGAGACTCATCACCTACTTGTGCAAGTGATTGTATATGCCCCCTAGAGCTTTGAATCTAGAAGAGAGCAAGTGGCTCTAGTTGTATATGCCCCCTAGAGCTTTGAATCTAGAAGAGAGCAAGTGGCTCTAGTTGTGTATGCCCCCTAGAGCTTTGAATCTAGAAGAGAGCGGTGACTCTAAGTGTATTCGTGGAATACATAGTGGAACCCAAGTCACAACGGAGTGTGAGCTTGGAAGAGTGGAGTAGGGAAGGTTTGCCCGAACCACTATAAATCTTGTGTTCTACTACTTTATCTTATTTGCTCTCCATTTGCTTAAAAAGGGGATTAACTTTTTCAAGGGGTTAAGATATTTGAAATTATCAAAGAAATTTTAAAGAACCCAATTCACCCCTCCCCTCTTGGGTTTAGCCATCAACTCGGGACCAACACTCTGGTTCTCGGACTGGCTCGCCTAGCTTCTCCCTTATTCGATCATCCCTGAACTGCTCCAGATTGATCTTCATACGTTGGAGCAAAGCCTTGTTGATGGCGTTTGTCGTCTTGGGAACTTCAAATGGTTCCCCATCTATATCAACCTCAAATCATTCAAGGATCTTAGTGATCCAGGAACCGTAGGGTAGCACGCCTCGTGGGTTATCCTTTTTACTTGCCAAGGCTTCGAGAAAGAGTCTAGGAAGACTGATCTTTACCTTATTAACCAATTTCCATAAGATCATTGCTTCCTGTGGATTGAGTTGATTTCTTCCGCCTCCTTTTGGCAAGATACAATGGGCGATTAGCAGACGGATGACCCTGAGTCTGGGAGGAAGATCCATGTAATGCAGGAATTTGGTGCCCGCATGGTACTTGTTGCTCTTTGTCAGCTCATTGTAGATTTTGTCCATCATTAGGTCATTAGGAAGTTGTTCTTCTTCATAGGGTACTTGAAGAATGCTCCCTATTCTCATTAAAGCTACATCTTGATCTGGGTTATCTATAGAACCCAGATACATCTCGCTGTCTTTGACGTAGGAGCAAAATTTGGTGTCATCCCATAGATAGTAGAAGAGTCTTGTGAGATCAGGATAGATCCTTTCGTCGGATTTGAACAGTTGTGTCCAACCTTGGAAGTCTAGCAGCTCTTCTATATCGAACTCATAGTCGCTCAGAAATTTGAAGTCTATGATCTTAGGAATGAATACCTTTCGCTCGTAGAAGTGTTTGTAGAAGCGGCTATGTTGCAGCTCGGTCTTGAAGTAGTTTGTGGGCATTTTCAAGACTTGCCCCTTCTTGATTGGAATTCTTGAGGAGTATGAGCTTTCAGGTTGGCTTTCAGACCTTGGAGCTCGATCGGTTGATTGAGTGGTGGTTTGGAAGCGAACCCGTCTACCCGTCGATGTAGAGGGTTCTTCTCTAGCCCTTTTTGCCGATGTCCTCTGTCTTCTAGAGACATCTTCTTCAGTGGTAGATTGGGAAGGTCTGGGCACAGGCCTTTGGGTTGGCTTTTTGACTGCTAGCTTTGGAAGTCTTGGTTTTGGGGCCATTGATTTGGTTTGGAGTTGGAAACTGAGAGATAGGATTTGGGATTTGGGAGTTTTAGAGATGGAGAGAGTAGTTGAGGGAGAGAGATATGTGAGAGAAGTTGAGAAAGTTGGGGTTTGGAAAAGAAAGAGAGAGATGAGGAGCTGCCGGAAATGGTTTGCCAGAGGAGGAGATTTCCGGAAATGGAAAGAGTTGGCCGGAGAAGAAATCGCCGGAGCCGAGAAGGAAAACAGGGTTGCCGGAAGTAGGAAAGAGAGAAAAAGCGGGAAAATGAGAAAGAAGAAAAGGAAAGGAAAGAAAAAGAATAGAGGGAGGAATCCGGACGGTCGCGCGCTCGCGGAGTCGACTTGCCCTAGGCGAAGTCGACTTCGGTCCCTCGGAGTCGACTTCGCCTTCGAGCGGAGTCGACTTCGACCCTGTGGAGTCGACTTCGCTGTTGAAGAGGAGTCGACTTCACTTTCCCAAGTCGACTTGGCGGAGTCGACTTGGCTCCGATGGAGTCGACTTGACCCATTGACTTGCCTTTTTCAAATTTCAGTTTCTTGTTTAATTTTTCTTAATTTAGCTCTATCATCCCCATATCATTCCTAATTTTATAGAATGATTCTTTGGCTAATGGTTTGGTAAAGATATCAGCAATTTGGTCCTCAATTTTCACATATTCTAAGCATACATCATGATTTTCAACATGTTCACGAATAAAATGATGTCTCACATCAATATGCTTGGTTCTTGAATGCAGTACAGGATTTTTAGTCAGACAAATTGCACTTGTATTATCACATCTAATAGGAATATCAACATAATCAATACCATAATCTTTCAATTGTTGTTTCATCCAAAGCAATTGGGCACAACAACTACCGGCGGCTATGTATTCGGCTTCCGCAGTAGATAGAGCAACACTTGTTTGTTTTCTTGAGTACCATGAAACTAACATATGTCCAAGAAACTGACAAGTTCCACTAGTACTCTTTCTATCTACTTTATAGCCGGCAAAATCTGCATCCGAATAGCCGATTAAATCAAAGGTTGACCCCTTTGGATACCATAGTCCAAGATTGGTAGTTTTTATCAAATATTTAAAAATCCTTTTTACAGCAAGTAAATGTGATTCTTTAGGACATGCTTGAAATCTCGAACACATACAAACACTGAATAAAATATCAGGTCTAGAAGCAGTTAAGTATAGCAAAGATCCTATCATGCTTCTATAAAGCTTTTGATCGATACATTTACCGTTTTCATCTGTGTCGATTTTGATTGTAAAGCTCATTGGAGTATTTGCTCCTTTGCTATTTTGCATTCCAAATTTCTTGAGCATCTCTTTGACGTACTTGGATTGGTTCAAGAATATCCCTTCATTTTGTTGCTTGATTTGCAGTCCAAGGAAGAAATTTAGTTCTCCCATCATGCTCATTTCGAATTCGCTCTGCATAATCTTAGAAAATTCTTGACAAAGATTTTCGTCAGTAGCACCGAAAATTATGTCATCTACATAAATCTGTACAATTAAAATATTTTTATTTTTGTATTTGATGAACAAAGTAGTATCTACTTTCCCTCTTAGAAACTCATGATCAATCAGAAATTTGTTCAACCTTTCATACCAAGCTCTTGGAGCTTGTTTTAGTCCATATAATGCTTTGGTCAATTTATAAACATACTTTGATTTATTCTTTTCTTCAAAACCAGGGGGTTGTTCAACATATACTTCTTCGTTCAAATAGCCATTCAAAAATGCACTTTTTACATCCATTTGGAACAGTTTGAAATTCATAGGAGAAGCAAATGCTAGTAAAATACGTATGGCTTCTGATCTAGCCACGGGTGCATATGATTCTTCAAAATCAATTCCTTCTTCTTGGGAATACCCTTTGGCTACTAATCTGGCCTTGTTTCTAATTACAAGTCCGCTCTCATCTAATTTGTTCCTAAATACCCATTAGGTACCAATGATAGTGTGATTATTTGGTCTAGGAACTAAATGCCATACATTGTTTCTTTCGAATTGGTTTAGCTCTTCTTGCATTGCAATAACCCAATTTTCATCATTGAGAGCTTGTTCAATGGTATTTGGTTCAATTTTAGATACAAAAGCATATTGACCATAAACGTTTTGTTTTGATCTTCTAGTTTTCACTCCTTCATATACATTTCCAATAACTTGCTCAATTAGATGGACATTTTTGAACTTTAAATCAGTTGGAGGTTTGTAAGAATCATTACCTTCACTTACCTCTTCCTCCATGAGATTTTCTGGCTTGAGCTCGAGTTCCTTTGGTTGTTCTTTGCCTTTTGTCTCATCTGCATCACTTAGTTCATCCTCCTTTCTCGGAGTTTGGTTAATTTCATCAAATACAACGTGTATGGATTCTTCAACAACTTGGTTTCGTTTATTGAAAACTCTATATGCTTTGCTATTTGATGAATATCCAAGGAATATAGCCTCATCGCTTTTAGCATCTAACTTTCCCAAGTTAGTTTTTCCATTGTTCAAAACATAACATGTACATCCAAAAGCATGAAAATAAGAAATATTTGATTTTCTTCCTTTCCATAGTTCATATGGGGTCTTTTTCAAGATTGCTCGAATGGTGACTCGGTTCAATACATGACAAGCTGTACTTACAGCTTCACCCCAAAATTTCTTGGATAGATTGCTCTCATTTAGCATAGTTCTAGCCGTCTCTTGTATAGTTCTATTTTTCCTTTCTACTACTCCATTTTGTTGTGGAGTTCTTGGTGCAGAAAATGTGTGGTGAATTCCTTTTTCATTGCAAAATTCCATGAATCGTTTGTTTTCGAATTCGCCACCATGATCGCTTCTTATGGTCACAATAGTACTTTGTTTTTCATTTTGCACCAAATTTACAAAAGTTGCAAACATAGAGAAGGCTTCGTCTTTACTAGCTAAGAGAATTATCCATGTGAATCTTGAAAAATCATCAACTATGACAAATACATATTTCTTTCCACCAATGGTTAGAATGTCGGATGGCCCGTATAGATCCATGTGTAGCAATTCAAGTGGCTTAGTGGTGGAAATTTCCTTTTTGGTAGAGAAAGGCATCTTGGGTTGTTTTGATAATTGACATGCCTTACAAATCTTGTCCTTGTCATATTTCAATCTTGGTAATCCTTCTACCAAACCCTTTTTCCATAGGGTCTTTATGTTTCCCATGTTTATATGTCCAAGCCTTTTATGCCAAACCCATGGATCATTATCAATGGCCATTAGACATTGACCATTTAATTCATCAAGTGAAACCAAATATACATTTCCATATCGTTTACCACTAAACATGATATGTTCTCCATCAAATACATTACATATAGATGATTCAAACACAACTTTGTATCCTTTATCACATAATTGGCTAATGCTCATTAAATTGTGTTTGAGTCCTTCAACAAACAAAACATCTTCCATGCATGCATTTGAAATACTATGTATATTTCCTTTACCTTTAATTTTACCTTTTTCATTATTGCCAAAGGCAACCATTCCATCGTTGCAAGGCTTAAGTTTATGAAATAAGCTTCTTTCACCGGTCATATGCCTTGAGCAACCGCTATCCATGAACCATTCATTATTTGCTTTTGCCTTAAAACATGTCTGAAAAAAATAAGCAAGTAAATCTTATCTCCTTGGTACCCATTTTATGGGTCCATTTGGGTTAGTAATATAAATTAATCTTTGTTGTTCTAACTTGGAAAGCCCAAATCTTGTGTTCCTTGGAACCCAAACTAATTTTGCACCACGGTCATATAATTTCTTAAAATTACATTTGTAAGTTTTATGACCCAATTTATTGCAGAAATTACAAGACATAGGTAATCTTGGAGTAGGCCTCCAAGTATGCAATGGTTCAATAGTCGGTCTTCTAATCCACTTAAAATTTTTCTTTTGTGGCTTGTATATAGATGCAGTTTTAGTTTGATATTTCTCAAGTATTTGCACATTTGATTTGCTACTTTCTCCTTGCTCAAATGTATGATATCCAAGACCTCTTTTATGTGTTTGGGAGGTCATATTCAGAAACATTTTAACACTTTCTCCTGGATTAGAGAACTTAGCTAATGATTCATTTAATGTTTCGTTCTCCTTTTTCAGCATATCATTTTCTTCTTTTATTTTGTCTAATTTCTCTGCAAGTTTACCATTTGCAATTATTACTGCATCACATTGTTTCTTCTTAATTGTAAACTTGCTTCCTAATTTCTTCATTTCTTCATACAATGAATCATATGCAGTTTGTAGTTCTTCTAATTCAGTACATTTGAGGCATTCTTGAAAAGAAGAATAACTTGACTTAGAATGGGAGAGTTTGGAACTTACCTCTTCATTACTTGTGCATTTTGTTGAGGTAGTTTGTTCTTCTTGCTCGATTTGTGCCATGCAGCAGATTCTTGCACATTCTTCTACTTCGATTTCATCGGTTGAGGAGTTACTCGTTGTAGATTCCTCGTCATTCACGTACATGCCTCTTCCTTTGTATCTTTGGAATCTTTTATTGTCCCCTCGATCTTTTCTTTGTTCTTTTACTTTGCTTTCTTCGGGAGTTGGACATTGAGCTTGCATATTTCCCGAACCGCCGCATCGATAGCATTTGGTTGATTCTTTCTTCTTTTCTCTGGGAGTTCTATCCTTGAAGCTTCTGAAATTTTTGCCTTTCCTCACAAATTTTCTGAAACGTTTTGTGAGTAGGGCGATTTCGTCGTCGTTTTGAGAAGAAGAGGAGTCATCTGTGTCTTGTGCGGCTTTCAAAGCAATTGCTCTTTTGCCTCTGTGTTGATCCTCATTTCTTTTCTTAATTAGCTCATGTGACATGAGTGAGCTAATTAAGTCTTCAAGTTTTAGCGTGTTAAGGTCCTTGGCTTCTTCTATTGCAGTGATCTTTGGAGTCCATGATTCGGGTAGAGCTCTTAAAATCTTCATGACCTGTTCAGATTCAGATATAGCCTTTCCAAGACCTTTTAGAGCATTAGTAATTTTCGAGAATCTAGCAAACATTTCAGAGATATTTTCTCTTTCTAGCATTCTAAAATTTTCCAGTTCTCCAATCAAAATATTTCTTCTCGTCCCTTGGACTTGAGAAGTTCCTTCATAGATAGAGGTTAGCGTATCCCATATCTCTTTGGCGGTTAAGCAAGAGGATACTCTATCATATTCAGAAGCAGTAAGAGCACAAAATAAAGAGTTCATAGCTTTGGCGTTGCTCTTAACAATTCTTACTTCCTCATTGGTCCATTTGGAAGCTCTTTCATCGGTAGGCAAGATTACTCCATCTTGGATAGCAATCCAAGAATCCATGTCGGTAGCCATGATGAGTTGCTTCATATGAAGCTTCCAATATCCAAAATTGCTCCCATCAAACAACGGTGGCCTTGTAATGGATTGGCCTTCAGCAAATGCGGGAACGGAAGTAGATTGGGATGCCATATTAATAAGATCTCTTTGGTAAACTCAAAGATCTGCTCTGATACCACTTGTTGGTCCCGAGTTGATGGCAAAACCCAAGAGGGGAGGGGTGAATTGGGTATTTAAAAATTATATCTTAAACAGAAGCTTATCCCCGGATTAATCCAGTCCCCTTAATGAAGAAACGAAATGGAAAGCAATGTAAATAGCAGAAGTATAAATCAAGCATACAGGATTTTTATAGTGGTTTGGGTAACCTCCCTACTCCACTCTTCCAAGCTCACACTCCCTGTGACTTGGGTTCCGCTATTGTATTCTCTCAATACAATTAGAGCCACTGCTCTCTTCTAGATTCTAGCTCTAGGTGGCATCAACAAAACACAGCACAAGTAGGTGATGAGTCACACTCCAATCACACACTACTTTGCTTACACTTGATCTTAGTTCCTCAAACTAAATCAAGTTTAACACATACAACAGAAACAATAAGAAAACTACACTTTACAGATGTGTAGAAGCAGTTTGGCGCAGAGAAGAACTTGTTGAAGTGGCTTTGTATGATCAGTAGTTGAGCTCTTGCAGTTTGAAGCAAAGTTCTTCCTCTTTGGTTAGCTTGATCTCTTTAAAGCTCTTGTAGATGGTAGTTATGCACTCTTAATGATTTTCCAGCTACCTCCCCCGTCTACCATGAATGCCTTTTATAATTTTGGAGGGAATCCGAACGTTAGAGGGTAGGTGGCGCGCATTTAATGCGCCAACGTTCGAATAAATTCCGACCGTTGCGACCCAAGTCGCATGTGGAGTCGACTTCGGATGCGACTTCGCCCAAGTCGCAGATGGAGTCGACTTCGGGTGCGACTTCGCTTCTCCGTCGCAACTTCAAGTTTCAGTCAGGGTCGACTTGGGTATCATCTTGACCCAAGTCGCATGTGAAGTCGACTTCGGGTGCGACTTCACCTTGTCAGTTTCCAAGTCTGAGTCTTGAGTCGACTTTGGCTTCCGACTTCAACTCAAGTCGATCATGGAGTCAACTTGGGTTGCGACTTGACTTGGTCTTTGCAAAATACGCTTTGTTCTTCATTTGATCTTCCTCTATCTTGCTTGGCTTGTTTCCTTGATGATTCTTAGGAGAGCCTGAGTTTTGAATCATGCGCCTTGCTTTGCATTTGACTCAGTTGGTCTTTAAGACTTGATAGACTTGATTTGATCTCCATCTTGAATCTCTTCTTTGAACTTGAGTGAGAGATTCCTTGAATAGGCTTTGAAACTGCATCTTTGAAGTCTGAAATTCTCAAGTCGCGGATGAAGTCGACTTTGTCTGCGACTTCACCCAAGTCGCACTGGAGTCGACTTGGCCTGCGACTTGGGCAGCTTCGTGCCCCAAAATTCAGCTCTGGACAGTTTTTTTATGTTTGAAGTCGATAGCGAGGTCGACTTCGTTTGCGACTTGGCTTCCCAAGTCGCATGTGGAGTCGACTTGGGATGCGACTTCACCTGCAAGTTGATTTTGCCTTTGAGGTTCTTTCTCAAGTCGATAGTTAAGTCGACTTTGGGATCGACTTCACCCTAAGTCCAAGTCCAAGTCGACTTGGGGATCGACTTGGCAACTTAAGTTCCTTAAAATAAATGGCAAACTCATTAGTCCTTTAAATATACTCAAGTTAGTTGTTGTTAATCATCAAAACTTAATCTTTGGTCAATTTTACTTTGTTTTTAAGTATTGTTTCCAACAATCTCCCCCTTTTTGATGATTGACAAAACTAAATTGAGCTTATACCTTTCAAGATGGATGCATTTAAATAGTCTTCGAAAACAGAGTATAAGCAGTCATTCCATAACTTTCAAAACAGATTTTTAGCAATCATTCAATTCATATAAGCACATTTCAATCATAAGCAAGTTTCATACCATTCATGTTTTTAATTTACGATGTAAAGCAAAAGGAATGAAACTCCTAAATACAAACTACCCAACCCAAAATAACAAAAAATTCTACTCAATTTCTATTCTATCTCCCCCTTTTTGTCAATCTTTCAAAAATGATTCAATTACCAAAGACTTGGTGAATTGAAATTGGGAAATGGGATAGACAGACTGAGTTTGTTTGATGGGACGGACATGAGCTGATGAGTAGAAGGAGGAAACGGGTGCGGGAGAAGGCTCGCGATGAACTGAACCCGATTCGAAGGGATCAAGTTCAGGCATGGGTCGCTTCTTGTGACGGCCTGAGGCGAGATGATATCGGATGGTACGCAATTCCCGATCGATTCGATCCTGTCGGGAATGCATGTCGTTGATCGCCGTCAACACCTCGGTCACAAGACTCGTCATTCGATCTTCTTGGTAACCCATTTCTTCCCGTAGAGCTGAGATTTCTGCCTTTATGCTCTGGAGCGTCGCCTCTTGTGATGATGTAGGAGGCGCTCTATCGGGTGCAACGGATCCGTGAGATGCAGGAGATGCGTGTCGTGCAGGCGATGCCTCTGGAGGTTGCTCCCCCTCAGCTTGTGCTTCGTCCTCTGGTTCTCGGACTGGCTCGCCTAGCTTCTCCCTTATTCGATCATCCCTGAACTGCTCCAGATTGATCTTCATACGTTGGAGCAAAGCCTTGTTGATGGCGTTTGTCGTCTCGGGAACTTCAAATGGTTCCCCATCTATATCAACCTCAAATCATTCAAGGATCTTAGTGATCCAGGAACCGTAGGGTAGCACGCCTCGTGGGTTATCCTTTTTACTTGCCAAGGCTTCGAGAAAGAGTCTAGGAAGACTGATCTTTACCTTATTAACCAATTTCCATAAGATCATTGCTTCCTGTGGATTGAGTTGATTTCTTCCGCCTCCTTTTGGCAAGATACAATGGGCGATTAGCAGACGGATGACCCTGAGTCTGGGAGGAAGATCCATGTAATGCAGGAATTTGGTGCCCGCATGGTACTTGTTGCTCTTTGTCAGCTCATTGTAGATTTTGTCCATCGTTAGGTCATTAGGAAGTTGTTCTTCTCATAGGGTACTTGAAGAATGCTCCCTATTCTCATTAAAGCTACATCTTGATCTGGGTTATCTATAGAACCCAGATACATCTTGCTGTCTTTGACGTAGGAGCAAAACTTGGTGTCATCCCATAGATAGTAGAAGAGTCTTGTGAGATCAGGATAGATCCTTTCGTCGGATTTGAACAGTTGTGTCCAACCTTGGAAGTCTAGCAGCTCTTCTATATCGAACTCATAGTCGCTCAGAAATTTGAAGTCTATGATCTTAGGAATGAATACCTTTCGCTCGTAGAAGTGTTTGTAGAAGCGGCTATGTTGCAGCTCGGTCTTGAAGTAGTTTGTGGGCATTTTTAAGACTTGCCCCTTCTTGATTGGAATTCTTGAGGAGTATGAGCTTTCAGGTTGGCTTTCAGACCTTGGAGCTCGATCGGTTGATTGAGTGGTGGTTTGGAAGCGAACCCGTCTACCCGTCGATGTAGAGGGTTCTTCTCTAGCCCTCTTTGCCGATGTCCTCTGTCTTCTAGAGACATCTTCTTCAGTGGTAGATTGGGAAGGTCTGGGCACAGGCCTTTGGGTTGGCTTTTTGACTGCTAGCTTTGGAAGTCTTGGTTTTGGGGCCATTGATTTGGTTTGGAGTTGGAAACTAAGAGATAGGATTTGGGATTTGGGAGTTTTAGAGACGGAGAGAGTAGTTGAGGGAGAGAGATATGTGAGAGAAGTTGAGAAAGTTGGGGTTTGGAAAAGAAAGAGAGAGATGAGGAGCTGCCGGAAATGGCTTGCCGGAGGAGGAGATTTCCGGAAATGGCTTGCTCTAATCCCATTGTCTCATTTGAGCTCCAAATACTTAATCCCATCATTATTGCTAATCATTAACCCTAATTGCAATGATTAGCAAAATTATATAAAATCTTCATAATTCAATAATTCATAAATGTATATCATATACATGATCCATGTATACGCAAGGGTCCTACATAGGTGAGGGTTTCACAACAGGTACCTTATATAATGGTTGCAAAATTTAATATGCTTGACATGGATGTTGAATAAAATGAATAATGTAAATTAATTACCAAATAGTATATCTATATAGATATAAAATATCTATACAATGCCAAAAATGTAAGATGATCCTTTTGATTTGTTTAGGAAAAGAAAAAGAAAAAGTTAAAGAGGCAAACTGATATCCTAAGGTAAGCAAGTAACACCTTAAAATGATTGAATGATTTGCAATTTATTTCTTGTAGGCATTTTTCAATATTATTTAAGGATGGTCATCCCTATAATGTGGTTTGAAAAATATATTTATTAATCTGTTTTATAAATGATTATGTCATTTTCTTAAGTTGAAAAGGGAGAAATTAATAAATGTGATTATTTCTTCAAGAAATGCTAGCATATGTATGATGCATAGTGCACAAAAGTACAGATCTATTCTAGAGGTATAAGCGGACCAAAGTCCCCCTCTAATGTGACCACGTAGTTGATTGTGGTGTCCCAAACCGAGACGTCACTTCCTTACCTCAAGACCTTATAGATTAGTAAATGTGAATCAGGATTGTTGCCCTGATCACACAGCGGGATTTTAATTGCAACTCGTCTAATTTTTTCGTTCATCATCGTTCATATCTTTATATTTCACATGATTCATCAAATAAGTGGCGATACACTTGTAATAAAATTTCATAATTTCATTCATAACATCGCTTCATACTATTCTACAATGAAAGTCTTCCTAACTAAATCATCATATTTTACAGCTCATAATTCTTTCATAGCATTCATCATGCTTTTCTACAATCACATTTACATTTCATACAAGCATTGGATCACATAGAATTTATGATTCTACATAAGTTTACGTATACATCAACATACCTTGGATCTGTAATCAAGCTATCACATGCCATTTCTTATAGCTCACATGGTTACCATTACGTACCTTTTCTCCATTTCTTAGGTCATCGACCCCTTGAGTCTCTCAGTACCTATCTAAGGTTTGAAAAACAAAATGTGAGTGATAACTCGGTAAGTAAGCATTTTATCTTTTAAGGCAAGACTTCCTTGAAAATCATTTCATTAAACATCTTGAACACCTTTTTTTGAGGACATTTATATGCCTAAAACATTATCATGAAATCCTTTCTTCATGAGGACAATTCTATGTCCTTGAATGTTATCATAAAACATTTATTCTTAAAATCATTTACAAGACACCTTGGGCTTGTTAAGGCAAAGCATTCATGTTTTACCCTCTTTATTTAATTACCTTTTATCTTGAGTGAACATTTCCAATATTCCAAGACATTTACATAAAACCATCTTTCGCCAATGGACGTTTACGTCCAAAATATTTTTCTTATAAATTCTTTGGCAAGAGAGGACATTATCATGTCTTAAAACATTATTTATATAAGCCTTTCTCGGCGAAGGACATTTTTATGTCCAAAAATATTTTTCATCATAAAATCCTTTAGTTAAGAGACATTTGATGTCTCAAAACATTTTTCACATAGTTTCCTTTGGCAATGGACATTCATATGTCCACAAATACTTTAATCCCTTAAACTCTTTTAGAAATAGACATTTTTATGTCCACACACGTTCCATCGTAAATCCCTTTAGGAAATGGACATTCTCATGTCCAACCATTTTTCCCACATAAACCTTTTGGAAATAGACATTCTTATGTCCAAAATATTTTCCAACATAAATCTCTTTAGGAAATGGACATTCTTATATCCAAAATATTTTCTAATATAAACCTTTTTCATAATCCCCATCTTGGGGCTTGTTTATTGCAAACAAGTCATAAATCCTTTTCATAAAAACTTTTGCATAAGAATTATTTCCTTTTATTCTTAATATTTACACATTTTATGTAAAACACCCTGCTTTTAGGGTAACTTATGCATAATGGCTCATAAAAATCTAATTTAGGATAACTTTTTCATATAAATGCTTTTATATCCTAATCTTTGGGCTTTTGGAAAGCAAAACTTATGCAAATACATTTCTCCCCATCTAGTAGTGACACTTAGCAAGTAATCATGCTACCTTTTGGAAGAGAATCCTTAACAGCACGCTAGCCAGGCAGCTGTTCAATTATCCTACTCCCATCTCAGGGAGGGCGCCGTTGGCACTCCTGTCATCCCTTAGCGACTTGGTCATATGTAGAGTGGTCCCTGGTCATCCCAACCATGCTCTACAACCAGCCTGTTTCTTGTATTGGTGCAACGTACATTCTTATGATAGACTGCAGCCCGTTTGGTTTGAAGAACCACAGACCGCAGCCCATGTCCTTTTAAATCGGGATCACAAACCGCAACCTACATCCATACTCCTAAAAAATCTTAGACCGAAGTCTATATCTTTAAAAATCATTTTCAAAAATACATCACAGACCACAGTCCATGTCAACTTGTAAGCGAGCGCACCCACTTTAACAAGTTGTTATTTGAAATCTAATTTTAGGATGACCTTCCTTAAATTCTGTTAGAAACATTTTGAGTAAAACATTTTGATAAATATTTGAAATGTTTGAGAAATAACACACTTTAAAACCCTTTTAATAGAAGAATTTCAAAAGTTTTAGATTTTCAAGAATAAATCATATATTTTTCCTAGCATTTTCTTGGTTTCTATTTCAGGGCCTTTTGCTCATAAAAGTTATGCGATTGTGCTAACCCCTTCTCAACCACTTTGAAATCAATTTCTTGTCCACATATCAATTTTATCATTTTTATATAAAGGAGCCTTGCATGGTCTTTTGTATGCTACTTTAGCAACCCGAACTAAACTATTTTAAGAAAATCAACATAGGAGGTTGGTCATCCTTAAATCCTCTTCAACACATCCGTATAAATATTTTTCAAGATATTTTCAACATAGATTTACTTATCTAAAGAAAATCAAAACTTTTCGAATATTATTTTAAAACATATGAACTATGTCCAAATTATTATTTATTATTTAATTATCAAGACCTAGCAAAATAAATCTTTTTCATAAATTAAATCTCTTTTTTTCTTTTATAACATGATTATTTATCATTAAATATCATAAGAGAAATTCACAATTGATTTACATTTGTTGCTTTGTTAAAAAAGGCAAAATTTCATTTTTCTTATAGAATACTTTTGAAACAACATCATAAAGAACTTGCTTACTTAAAAGCAAATTCTTAAAAACCATCGACATAAAACGTAAAATCCTTTAAAAATATTATCATGGAGAACTTGCTTACTCATAAGCAAATTTCTCAATCTATTAACATAAAGCATTGCCAATCTTTGGCAACACTGATGATAAAATCCTTATCATAAAACGTATTGTTTGCTCCCCATGAAGCAAACCTTGAGGCTTTTTCTTAAAGTCATTCTTTTCCAAAACTTACAACTTTTCATTAAAGTCGTCATTTTCCAAAACCTGTGGTTTTTCATTAAAGTCATCATTTTCAAAACTTGTACTTGCCCATTCGTTAAAACATAAACATAAACATTTCAATCATATCAATCACATAGAAAGAAAATAGCATTTTAGAAAGTTCGCTTGCTTACCTGAGATCGCTATATTCCTTTTTTTTCATTCTTTTCCTTGTCTTTGCCTAAATAAATGAAAATAACATTTTATTTATTTGGATCATCATCAAATACTTATATTCCTTAGGTTTTCTAACCCTTTTTCATTAACAAACATAATTCCTTCGACTTCCCAAGTCATTATACCCATATAGCACATGCTTATTACATGAGCTTTTACACACCCTATTTAATCTCATAAATAGGGTAATCATTCAATCACTTAATAATCAATCAATAACCATTATTTAATGGCTCACTATCTTCCTTAAGCCATTTTTCAATCACTTTTCAAAATTCACACATTGGTGCCCATTTTAAGCACACATCGTTGCCTTAGACCTCATTAATCAATTTCAAAATTTAGAATTAATATCATACAATTCTAACAGATATATAATCATGAAATTTATCATATTCTCATGCAATTTTGCACAAAATCATATTTCACAAGTCGTTTATCACTCATGCATATCTATTCTGTCTCATATGCCCATTTGGCAATACATATATGAGCCATTTCATAAAATTTCCCAAGTCAGAAACTTGGTCACTAATTCAGCATGATAATTAAACTTAATTATCACTTTATTTAGGTTATTTTTATGGGATTTAATTCCACTAATCATAGGTTTCCAAAATAGCAACTTTGGAACCCATTTTTCACACGTTTAGTGTGTCTCTTGACACATAACCCTAAAAAGTTTTATAAATTCAAATTTTCAGCAATTAATTCAACTTTTCCTAACCCAAATTTATGGTATTAACATATATATAAATTTGGATCATTTATACATAGGTTTCATATTTCTTTTTGATTTTTTCTCAAACTATCCACATATGTTGAAATCGGTCCTACTGAAATCTCTAAATCTTGATTTATAATAAAATCAAGGTATTTAATTCTAAAATTTCTACCATAAATCAATAAATACATTAATTATATGTAATAAATATTTCATTACGAAATATTAATATTATATATTTATTTTGACATTTCCACTGTGCTAGATAGTGTTGTGAATTTAGGGTCAGCCCTAATCACGTGAATTGTGGGGCATATTTATACCCATCAAAACCTAATTTTTATTTTTTTTGTGTGATAATAAATATGTCTTATATATCCTATAAAATATTTATCCTAAAATTCCTTTTATAAAAATTACTCAAAATCATTTTCTACACCTGATCCTGTCACCCGTTTTACCCTATTGAGGTTAATGTTCTAGGATTTTTAATTTGAAACCTGATTAATATTTCAATCTGAAATTTTTTTATTCTCTTAATCATCATATAATGAACTTTTTAACAAATTTTCATGGTAACAATCCTTCGTTTACTACTTCATTCATATTTTGATTTATAACATCATATAACTTCTAGATTTGAAGCATAAAATCAAGATTAACATATACATACTTGATTAATTGATAATCCCTCCTTTTCCACTTATTTTTCCCTTCTATTTATTTCTTCTTTCTGGCCAAAAATAGGGATGTTCTGCTGTTGTGCTTGGGATGAAATTTCAGCACTTAGAAATTTTTCTAAAGACCAAGCCATGTGAACGTGCATGCTCTTATAGTGCTAGATTTTCCAGCTGTGGGCCCCACTTGTTGCTGCATTTTCCACAGCCATTGAATGCCCTCTTATCTTATCATGTGATGGTTAACTCACAGCCTAGTAAAATTGCTTTTTATCATTTTTCAAAAATCCAAAAATCTGTTTTAATCACAACCATCTAGTTGTCCCTTTGCACATCCACATTGCTGTTGCCCATTTGCATATTTTTTTCCATTTTTTAATCTCATTTTAAGGGAAAATTAAACAGATAATTATCATTTATTTTATGCATTAATTTTTCATTAAAAAATTAGCAAAAATCATTACAGCGCATCAAACTTTGCATGTCATTTGCATACACAAGCTGTCCATTTTTGCATCATCAATGAGCAGCTGTTGCTCACGAATTTTTAGAGTTTTTTTCCACATGATTAATGGCCCATTACTTAGCCTAGGTGTTTAGGTATTTTAGATAAATATTTGGGATTTTTTAAAAAATCCAAAAACCATGCTTTATTACCCATGAGCGTCCCTTGTCTTGACACACATACATCCTCTTGAAGCTACTTCCTTAGCCATTTAAAACCCTGCATTTAAGCTACTGATTTTCCATGGATTTTAGCATTTTTTTTAATTCATAAAATTCACTTGGAATTGCCTCTCTTTGACACCTCATATATGCCATTAAATAATGCATTTAATCCATGTACTCTAGCCATTAATGCCTGTTACTTTTGAGTGTAAAAGTCAACTATGTGCACCTTTTTCACTTTAGGTATTTTCCCAACATGATTTGCTTAATCCAAACCTTCAAAAATTTTAATCTCATAATTTCCTTCAACCGTTTCAAATTTCATCTCAATCCGATTTTCCTAGCTCAAGTTATAGCCGTTTGAAGTTAACAGTTGGATTTGAAATATGATCGATAAATCATTACACTAATTTCATCAAGGAAATTCATAACTCAATAATTCCATAATATCAAGCATATCATCATCAACTTCTTTGTCAAATTTCACTTGAATCCACCTTACAGGCATTGAGTTATGAATTTTCTATGAGTTTCTAACATAATTCTATAATTTCCACTTTAATCTCTATTAATTAAATCATGAAAATTAAACTATACATTCATGCCATATTAGCATGTTTTAATCCTTATTATACCCTTTTAGTCACCTTGACTCATATTAGGCTCCGACGATTAAATTTTTAATCATCCTTCTTAGTTGAACCCTATTTGTAAAATATCATAAAATCCTAAAATCATCCATAATTCATTTAATTCACATTAATTCACATGTATATATTCAATGCATACATTGAACCCTACTTAGGTTGAGGTTTCACACTGATATAGGCCCAACGGCCAACGATGCCCTCCCTAAAATAGGGGGTAGACGAATTGATGGTTGCCTAGCTAGCGTACCATCTAATGAAGGTTTACAGCATGATTGTGAAATGTGCATTTTCATGTGCATTATTTATGAAACAAAAATATTTATTTAAATGAGAATACTTGCTTGATGAGTCTAGTACTCACATTTTATTTTTTCCAACCTTAGACAGGTACAATAAGGTTTAAAAAGAAAAATTATGTCTCAATTTAGAGACTCTTAAGGTTGTATGGTTCTTATATATTTTGATGAATGATGAGGTTGGAAAGATACAATACTATTAGGTTACAAAGATTGACGGTGTAAATGAATTTTTATGCTTTATAAATATTATGTGATTTTAATTATCAGTGAATGATTGCTTGTAAATTAATAAGAGAATGAATTGAAAACCATGCAGCGTGAACAAGGCTACAATCCTGCTCACAATTTACTAACTAAATGATCCTGGAATAAGGTTCCGACACCTCGGGCTCGAGGGCGCCATAGAGAGTGGTATCAAAGCCAAGGTGTTAGTAAATAGGCGTTAAAAGAAAAAATAATATTAAAATGATGAATGAAATGAAATTAATTTATAATATCTATATGTCATATATTATTATTTCTGTTGTGTAAAATTGTGATGTAGTATTATGACCCTTTTGTAAGACAGCTAATTGATTATGTTTTGAAATGTAGACGGAAAATAAGGGAAAGACAGTAATGGACCCAGATATGATGACATCTGGAAACCATCGTCATCTATCTATCCCCGAGCTTGATCCTTTTGACACTGGATAAGTTCATCGAGATCCCACACCTGCTCCAGTCTCAACTTTTTACTCCTTGGCTCACATTCGACCCATTCGCCCGATTCCATATCCTATCTCTGCATTCCAGTTCACCAAATCTCTTTGAGTCGATCCCTATTTGCTCGATTGACAAAAAGGGGGAGAAGAGTTAAGTTTTGAGTTTAGATTTTTAGGATTTTGGGTTGGGTAGCTTGTATATAGGTTTCATTTGCATTTGAAATTTGTATGAAATTTTTTGATCATATATATGACAAGGTTGTTTATGAAAAAGTTTATTTTTGTTCTGATCACTTTTACAAAGTTTATTATCACTTAAATTATGCTTTGATTACAAAAGCTCTGTTTTTAATACTCTGATGTTTTTCTCTAATCATTAATGTTCTATTTTGAAATGGCTGAATGATTTGTGATTATTTGAAACAACATATGAAAATAAAATATACATGACAATTTCAACAAGTTCAAAAGGTAAATGACTTATGATTATCCTAAAAATGACAAATGATATATTGAAAGGTATAAACTCAAATTGGTTTTGTCAATCATCAAAAAGGGGGAGATCGTTGGAAAAAATAGTTGAAATCAAATACAAAATATCCAAAACATATATTTTGATGATTAACAATACAATTTGAGTGAGTTTTAGCTACTAATGTGATTTGTGTATTGTTTAAGGATATAAAAATGAAAAATACAAAGTATGACAGATCAAGTCGATCTCCAAGTCGACTTAGACATTGACTTAGGCGAAGTCGATTCCCAAGTCGACTCCAGAAACGACTTAAAGTGCAATTTTCTGTCCAGCATTGAAATTGGGAACCAAGTATGCCGAAGTCGCAGACGAAGTCGACTCCACTTGCGACTTGGGTGAAGTCACAGGCCAAGTCGACTCCAAAATCGACTTCAGGTTGGTAGTGTAAAATTTCAAAAGCCAAATCGAAGGCCAAGTCGACTTAAGGACCAGACTTGAGTCAAGTTGAAGACCAAGTCGATTCAAATATTCGACTTGGATCAGATGAAGATCAAAACAAGTCCAAAGCAAGTAAGGTTGCATAAATCCATCATGTTGGATCATAAACACATACTTGGATAACTTCCATGCATTCCAAGACTCAAGTACTCTAAAATTCAAGATATGGAATCTGAGGTTTTCGAGATAAATAATCATACAGTGTTCCAAGAAATGTAAAACAAAGGAAGAGCATTTAAAGTTGGAGAAATTAAAGTAACCTAAGTCTTTTCAAGGAAGTTTAAACTCATTTGGAAAGGTTACAAGGTCAAGTCGCAAACGAAGTCGACTCCAGAATCGACTTGGGTCAAGTTCCAGACCAAGTCGACCTAGAAGACAGACTTGAAAGCTGAAGCAATCCGAAGTCGCAACCGAAGTCGAATGCACCTGCGACTTGGGTTAAGTCTAAGGCTAAGTCGACCCGGGGAAACGACTTGAACAGGAGAAGCACAGCCGAAGTCGCACCCGAAGTCGACTTCATCATGCGACTTGGGCGAAGTCGCACACGAAGTCGACTCCACCTACGACTTAGAAGAATAACGTTCGAATTTTTGAATGTTAGCACATTTATTACGCGCCAACCACTTCTCCAGCATTCAAAATTCTCTCTCCTCTATATAAAGACACTCAAGCAAACGTGAAACAAACAAGTAAGAGCTGAAAAAAGAGGAAAGAAGTGTTACTAAGAGTTTCAATTCACTTTTCTCTACAATTAAGTGATCTATACATTTTCAAAGGAAGAACAAGCTTCAAAGTTGTTGTTTGCTTCAACGCAAAATGATTCGTTGCTTCTACAGATTCTTCCTCAAGCTGAAACTTGCTACACAAATCTGTAAAGTGTAGATTTCTTCTATTTCATCTTATTATTTGGTTTTTGGTGCTTGGTTTGATTTTGGTGTTTCAAACCAAGCTATAGCAAAGTAGCGTTGTGATTGGAGTGAAACTCGTCACCTACTTGTGCTATTTGTTGTATATACCCCCTAGAGCTAGAACTAGAAGAGAGTAGAGACTCTAGTTGTATTCGCAAAATACATAGTGGAACCCAAGTCACAAGGGAGTGTGAGCTTAGAAGAGTGGAGTAGGGAAGGTTGCCCGAACCACTATAAATCTTGTCTACTGTTTTTCATTTCTGCTTTCATTATCTTATTGCTTTCCATTTGTTTTATTAAAGGGGATTAAACTAAAGTGGGGTAAAGTTAATAATTCATGTTTTAAATTTTTAAATACCCAATTCACCCCTCCTCTCTTGGGTAATTGCCATCAACTCGGGACTAACATTATTTTTCAAAAATTTAGAGTGAACATAGCTTGTTAAAGATTGGAAACAAGCTATTTGAATGATTTCATAAGCTTAGAACTCTAAAAATGGAGATTAAATGAAGCAATAAACAATCACTAAGTTATATACGTATGTGGTTGTTAAAAAGTTGAATGTAAATTCGAATAGTTGGATATAAGCAAATTTCTTAAAAATTTAAGTGAATAAATACCTTAGGCTTGGGCATTTAATAAAGTAAATGATCAATTGCTATACTTATAAAGGTAGATATGTAATATGTCACCATTAAGGAAAGTGAATATTAATGATCATTAAAAAGAGTATATATGCCTAAATAAGAAATGTGGATAAACATTTTAAACCAAGTTTTGATAGAAGATTAGCACGTTATGGGATGTGAAAGGATATTTTGAGTAATTTCAAGAATTTCCTACACAAAATATAAATATAGAAGGAAAGGAACAACCCATGTATTAAATTTGTATGAATATGTGGTTATAGGGAAATGCAAGTGCTAATGTCAAGGAAAGAATGATTTAAAGTTAGTACGTTACAGATCATATGGGATTAAACCCATGTGATACGTATATGTGAATTGAAGGAAAAAGCGAGGGATGGAAAGCACAAAGGATCGACTTAGGTAAACAAGCAATCTTTTGAAAATATTGATTTCATTTGAAAAGTTGAAATGATTACAAATGCTTTGTAATGATGTTTTATATAGCATTTTCAAATGTTATTTTGTTATTAAATGTTGAAATGATTTGAACATGTATTATTAAGATGTTTCAGGATTGCTTACAAGGTAAGTAAGCGAACCTTCATGAATGTTGATTTTGTTTCAAGTACATGTATTGTTGATTTTAAGTTTTGCTTGCAGATCAAGCAAATTTAATCTTTGAAAATATGACTTTAATGAAAAGTCTTAGCATTGCTACAGTGTAAGCATGCTTAAATCTTGAAAGTATGATTTTATTCCGTATTAATGACAAGTTTGAAGATGGTTTCTGGTTAGGTAAGTTCCAAGAAATGCTATTTCAAAAGCATTTATGATGAAAGGGTTTTTAATTCTTTTCCAAGATGATATTAGAAACAAACATTGGGAATTCTATTCCTAAAGGGTTTTTGAGAAAAATTACACGATTTTTCATATAATGACATTTGTAAATAAATAGGGCATTTGTTATGACTTATAAATGTTTTAAAATGATTTATATAGATGCTTTGAAATAAATTATCAAAATACTTTCAGTCTTTTTGAAAACTAAAATACTTTGGAAAAATGTCTTGTACTCATATGTTTCTTTCTAAAAGAGTTTTAAGAATGACCCACTCAATACTTAATATTATAAAACGATTTTATGACTATTTTGAAATTCAAAAGATAGTGCAAACGCTTCATTCTCTACATCAATGTGGTAAGGATGGTATGTGGATGAGGCATTTAATGCCAATAAAATGGAAGCATATGTGTTTGCCTATCCTTTGTTCATAAAAAGCCCAGAAAAGAGAATAAAAATATTTACAATAAAAGTCTATTCTTTTCAGTTACTGAAATGTTTCGAAATCGGTTTACAAGATGATTCTAAAACGGTTTATTAATAAACAAGAAATATTCTTGAAAATGATATTATCTCAAGTATTATAAATATTTTGTAAAATTGATTTATTAACATGTTTTTAAAATTCTTCCAGGGTGGTCATTCTAACATTATTATTTGAAGATGATTTATGAAAATGTTTTATCTTTGAAAAATAATTATGTTCAATTCTCAATTTGAGATGGACTCAGTTTGAGGACTGCAATAATCATGATATCAAGTTTTTATTTGAAAAATCACATGGATTTAGAATTGTGTTAATTTTATGAAATTGTAATAGCATGACGATGCGAATACACACAGGTGTGCACAAGGATCACGTACTAGGTCCATGGTGAAGGCAGTTGCAGACGGAGACGGTTGCATACCAAGGCCAACCTCTACCTATGACCAAGTCGCTAAGGGAAGACAGGAGGCTAGCGGCGCCTTCTCTGAAATGGGAGCAGGATCATGGACAACCGCCTTGCTAGCGGTGTAGTCACATGAATGGTTTCTTTCCTATGGAAGGATAATCACTAGGTAAGTTTCACCTAACAGAGGGTTAGAAACGTATATGCATATCATATGTTTTAGAAACCCAAAAATGGGGACATGAGGATATGTTTTGGACACGATGATGTCCACTTGAAGTAATGTTTCTTTAATGATATTTCAGGACATAACAATGCCCACAGAAAACAATGTTTACTCATTTATTTTATGATATTTTTTATATATGCATATGCATTGTATTGAAAAAGACTTATACAGAAATTGTTTCAGGACATATAATTATTCTTATATAATAAGGGTTATATGCAAAGGATTTAGGACATAAGATTGTGTGGCGCCTCGAACCGAGGTGCCTAGAAGCCTTACTCCGGGATCGTTTCGATTGGTAAACGTGACTCAGGATTGTTGCCCTGATCACACGGCAGGATTTTTTTTTATTCATCAATACATAGAAAATTCCCATCATTCATCCAATTTGAAATATATTTCACATAACACAGTTATGATAAAAAACTATTCCATAAACATTTTCATTGGAATAAAAATATTCCTTTCCATCTCAAAATTATCATCGTTGACTTTACATAAAGTTTACATAAACATCATTTATATAAAAAACTACATAACACTTGGCATGCTGCTTTCATCATCATTTCCTGTCTGTTGTTGAAAAAGCATGGGTGAGTAATGATACTCAGCAAGCAAGCTATATATAATTTTTTAATCATTTTCATGCATTTCATAAAATGCAAATGCAATGCATACATAGCATTCATGACATTCCTTTGGATGCAACGCTAGCTAGGCGCCCATCCCATACATGCTCCCATTTCAGGGAGGTCGCTGCCGGCCTGGGCCTATTAAGCGACTTGGCAATAGCGAGGAGGACATCCGGTCCGCTTACTACCTTGACTAAGGCCTATTCCTCGTGCACATGCTCATTCACATACACATGCCGGCATGATATTTGAAAATCATAAACAATTTCATAAAAAGCATTTAATAAACAATTTCACAAAACAAACTTCAGTTCATGTAAAGCAGTTATAGGTATGGCCAACCTTAAATAAATTTCATAAGGCAATTCACAAACAATTTCAAGCATTTTGAAAATAATTTGCAAAACATATAACTTGCTTACCTTCTTAGGAGGTGTCTTCGACCTTCTCTTTTCCTTTTCCTATTCAAGGAGAAATGATATTTTCATTTCTTTTATTCAAGCTGCTTCCCATGCATGCTCTATATTATTTGGGCATTATCTCTTTATGTGGATATTTTTTTTATCCATAAGTTCTTCAAAAATTTTCATCCTTATATTTAAATATTAATCTCAAATTTTCTTTAAAAATCACGCTGTTCACTGTAGCAAATCACTGTAGCAGATTACTGTTCATCCGAGTTACTGTTCACAAAGACGTGATTACTGTTCATGGGTTCCAAAAATTGATATTTTTTCCAAAAATAAAAAATACCATGACATACTTTATGCCTAGTATATCATAGGAAATTTCATACATTTTGAATTTATCATCATTTACTTGGCCAAAAAAATAATTTTCTCCATATACTAAAAATCAACATAAATTCACTTAAGCATAATCCTTAATTCCAAAAATCATGAAATTAATAAATCATCATTCCAAAATCATATTTATCATAATCATACATCCCAAATCATCATTTATCAATTTTGGAGCATTATTTTCACATATCATATGCTATCTTCCCAAATACCCTATCTTCGCTCCAAATTTTTGATATTTTGGCATAATTCCATTTAAACATTATATCTATACTTATTTTCTCATGTTTGGGGATTATCTAAGCATGGTTTTACCTTACTTAACATCCAAAAGAAATTTGGGTAGAAATCACTTACCCGAAGTGGAGATACGCCTCTTTTTCTCGCACTTTCTCTCTCCAACCTTCTATTCTTCAAGGCTAAAACGTGT
Source organism: Annona cherimola (assembly GCA_030490835.1). Classification (NCBI taxonomy): domain Eukaryota; kingdom Viridiplantae; phylum Streptophyta; class Magnoliopsida; order Magnoliales; family Annonaceae; genus Annona; species Annona cherimola. The sequence continues at coordinate 49,085,450 of CM059977.1, read as the reverse complement.
GGGGATGGAAAATGAAGTTTCTCAAGTGATTTTTGAGCTTGGAATGGCTGTGAATTCTTCCAAGGCATGCTCCCCTATTTATAGTGCTTCAAATTTCATGAATTTGCATTTTACCCCTTCTTGCTCAAGGTGTAAAATTGCAAAATGTATTTTTTTCTAATTTCCAAAGATGCCTTGAGCCAAGAGCAGCCACCCTAGGCCTTCTCCAGCCCCCCTATAGCAGCCCTAATTTTCTACCTATTTTTTTTATTTTTAAAATTAATTAAATTATGATAAATTAATCCTAGCCATTGATCTTTGATTAGGATGAATTTTGACCATTGATTTTGGTCAACTTTTCCAGCTGCTCCCCCTGCAACATCCCTGTAGCAGCAGCCATTCATTTAATTTTTTTATTTTTATTTATTTATTTTATTTAAAAAGTCAAAAGTAGCTTTTATTAAAAAGTTAGCTACTTTTTGATCTTGTTTTGACGTTTCATTTTGACCTTTGATTTATGATTTTTATCACATCTTAACCCATTCATCATGTCCATCATGAATTTTTAACCATCCATAAAAAATTTCATCGAATTTCGACGCCCGGATTGCAATTTATGAATTTTTTTCTATTTTTCCACAAAAATCCAAACTTGGATTAAAATATCCAAAAGAATTGCTATTTTGTGTTGTAGTGATTAAATCTCTATTTTGTCTTTTTGTGATTAAGTTAATCCAAGTGATTAACTCTTAATCACGGGTCTTAGTCCTTGGTTACTATTCACATGCACTATTCACGGGGTTAAATTCTTAATTGCATTATTTCAATCTCCAATACACATATCCATTAATATAATTCATGAATTTTCATTTATTCATAAAATAATTACAAAATTACAAATATCGAAATGACGCGTATACAGTCGGGGTTTCATAGATTGTCCTCATGAATATGGGTTTATATGAAAATAATTTAGAACATACATTTGTCCTCTTATAAAAAGTTTATATGGTTGATTGACAAGAATGATTTTCAAGAATGATTTATATGAATGGTTGTCATGAATGATTAAATGAAAGGTTTTATGAAGGATTTAAATGAAACATTTAATGAAAGGTTTTTATGAAAGGTTTCTTCTTGTTGGTAGTTGATTCTTGATAAGTGTCTTCTACCGAACAGAGAGAAATGCATTTATAAGAAAATGCAAAATGCTTACTTATTGAGTTTATCACTTACGTTTTGTTTCTCCAATCCTCAGACGGGTATACAGAAGCTCAAGAGGTGGAGAACATGATGTAATTGAGAAAAGGTATGAGATAGTATTCATGTGTGTATTAAATGATTAGTTATGTGTATCGAATGATATGATTGGAATTTTTAAGATACGATAATGTATGTATATAAGTGTAAGTGCTTAGTGTTCAATTATGAACAAATTTTATATGGCTATGGTTTGGCCAGGTTGTGTAAACCAAGGATGTAAGAAAATGAGATGAAAATTTTATGAATGATATATACAATTAATCGACAACTGCCAGGGGATAAGCTTATGAAAAAGTTATAACGAAACCATGTAATATGTTAAAATGCTATGTGCAACGAAATTACAAGTGTATCGTTGCTTACAAGACAAATGAAGTGCGATACAAAGAAAAGAAATGAGGATGGATAAAGAAACGAATCAAAAAATTTTTTTTGGACGAGATCTAATTAAGATCCGTCGCATGATCAAGGCAACAATCTTGATTCACATTTACCAATTAATAAGGTCTTGAGGTAAGGAAGTGACGTCTCGGTTTAGGGTGCCACAAAAAGAATGACAGAAAAAGTGCAAGTGATTCAACAATGTATACCTACAGCCCAGAGTCGGCAAAAGAGTTATATAGACTACAAACGAAGGGATTTAAATATTCAGATCGGTAATCATGTATTTGTAAAAATAACTCCAATCAAAGGAGTCACACGGTTTGGAAAAAGGAGTAAATTAAATCCAAGATATATTGGGTCATTTGAGGTATTAGAAAAGATCGACAATTTAGCCTACAGGGTAGCATTACCTCCAGCCTTAGCAGCGGTTCATAATGTATTTCATGTCTCAATGCTTAGAAAGTATGTACGAAACTTGACTCATATCCTCACAGCAGAGGCTTTGCCGATTCAAGATCGTTTAAATTATGAAGAAAGACCTATCAAAATCTTGGATTATAAGATACAAAAGCTTCGGAATTGAGAGATTGAGTATGTCAAAGTTCAATGGAACCGGTACTCTAAAAATGAAGCAACCTGGGAATTTCTTGGAGGAATAGAAAGAAAAGATCCTCAATTATTTGAAATGAAATAGGTTTCGGGACGAAACCTTTTGTCCAGAAGGTAGAATTGTGAAACCCATATTATTTGAAACTTAGCGAATGTGATGCATACTGAAAGCTTGTACAATGTGTTTATTATTGCTATAAAACTATAGAAAATTTGTATTGCAATTTTAGAAAAATGAGATTAAATTTAAAATTAGAAAAGGAGTAAATAATAATTTCATGAAGATTAGATATGAAAATGAATTTTTATAAATTTTTCGAGAAGAAATTTCAAAATTCTGAATTACGCCAATTGAGACTATTTAAATTCACGGACCTTATGGAAAAATTAAAAAATAAGAAGAAAAATTTGGGCTAATTAGGGGTCCTAATTAAGGGCTTATATTCATTTATACTATTTTCATTATATCTTAGAATGTATAACTCAGATCAACGAGAGAATTTAATAGAAATTATTAAATTGTGTACTCTTTAATTTAGATGAATTAGATTATGAAAAATAATTGATTAAAATTCTCATTAATTGCATTAAAAAATGTGCCCAAAAATAAGTCTTCCACAGCAGGTACGTCTAGCAACTTCCGTTGGCATTTTATTATATTTATGAAATTTATTTATTTATTCAATATATTAATGTGTATAATGCAGTTTTATCTGAAATTTCAGGATTAAACTTATTTTAACCTATTCTGCATAGTGAATGGTTTAGATCATGAAAATTGTGTTTAGAAAATTTTTAAACAACCAAAATTGGATGACATTTCATGAATTGATTTTGAATGCTAATATCTTAACATACACTAATTATTTTAATACGAAACTTAAAATGGATGGTTAAATTAATCTGTTCTATCATATGAATGGATTGGATTATGAAAAATAATTTAATAAAATATTTATGAAAATCCAATTATTGTCTTGGAAAATGTGCATAGCTTAAAATGTTAGAACCTTTGGAACATGCATGAGTATTATTTTCACTATATGTTTCACATTTTATTAATTGAATTATTATTATTAAATATATATATACAACTCCATTTGAAATGAAATTTCACAGGTAAGCCTAAATTAATATACCCTACTTGATGAAAGGAGTAGATTATAGAAAATATAACTAAAAATGGGAAAAAAATTAAAATTTGAATGAATTACATTAATTAATTGAAAATGCTTATATTTTAACCAATTTTAATCACTTTAACACGAAACTTGATACGAATGATTAAATTAATGTATTGTATAATATAGATGGTATGGATTATAAAGAACACCTTTAGAAAATTTTAAATCAGTTTTGAATTATGTGAAACAATAAATACACATACAAGAATATATGAGGCGGCAACTACGTCCATAAAAAAATTATTAAATAAATAAATAGAAATGCAGATTTTACAGCTGCCTTTAAAGGACGGTAAAAAAGGAACATGCAAGTCTTACAACCCATCCACCGATCTTAAGTGGGATGGAACGAAATCTAACGTGGACAACTACAATCGGATCTGTCACCCCTGGATTTGCTGACGTAATTCATGTTTAAAATTGAACGTAAAATTCCAGAGTATAAATAGATGCACAGTAAAAAAAGTATAAATAATAAACAGTAAAGGATAGCCTTGGACATCTAGCAGCAGTAACAACATCAAGAGAAAAAAAAGGAAAGTAGCAGCATAGAAAGAGAAGGGCTAGCACTTTAAAAAGAGACGAAAAGGGAGGACTGTTGGTCCCGAGTTAGTGGCAAAACCCAAGAGGGGAGGGGTGAATTGGGTTCTTTAAAAAATCTTTGGTAAATAAAGACTTAACCCCTTGAGTAATTAATCCCCTTTTGAAAAGAGCTAGAGAGCAATAAAGATAAAGCAGTAAAAAGAAATATAACACAAGATTTATAGTGGTTCGGGCAAACCTTCCCTACTCCACTCTTCCAAGCTCACACTCTGTTGTGACTTGGGTTCCACTATGTATTCCACGAATACACTTAGAGTCACCGCTCTCTTCTAGATTCCAGCTCTAGGGGGCATATACAACTAGAGCCACTTGCTCTCTTCTAGATTCTAGCTCTAGGGGGCATAAACAACTCACATGCAAGAGTAGGTGATGAGTCTCACTCCAATCACACCCTACTTTGCATATACTTGATCTTAGCTACCCAAGCTAAATCAAGATTTATACAACAAGACAATGAAATAAATGAAACTACACTTTACAGATTTGTGTAGGCAGATTTAGCATGAGGAAGAGGTTGTAGAAATAGCTTTGGATGAATATTGATGAAGGCGCTAGCAACTTGAAGCTTTCTTCTTCCTTAGAATTTATACGGACCACTCAACAATGGAGAAAAGCAAATAGGAAACCTTTCTTGAACTTCTTTTCTCTCTTTGAACTTTAACGTAGTGTCTTGTGTTCTCTTGTTGTGTTTTCACGTTCATTTGAGGGTCCTTTTATAGAGGGAAGAAAATATGAACGTTGTGGAGGTGGTTGGTGCGCAATAAATGAACTCCAACGTTCGAAAATTTGAACGTTATACCCAAGTCGAAGGTGGAGTCGACTTGGGATGCGACTTGGCTACCCAAGTCGCATCTGGAGTCGACTTCATCTGCGACTCCAGTTCTTCGGATTCCCAAGTCTTAGGCTTGGTCGACTTGACTTCAGACTTCGACCCAAGTCGATCCTGAAGTCGACTTGGCCTGCGACTTGGCTCGGGTTTTGCTGAACCTGCTTTGATCTTCAAGTTGTGTTCTTCTATCTTGGATTGGCTTGATTCTTACTTAGATGATTCATGCATATTTGACTTATGTAGTCTTGATAGACATTGTTTGAATCATTCTTGTATCTTTGTCTTTGAGCTTGATAGACTTCATTTGATGTAGAACATGATTCTTGACTTTGAATTTGACTCATTTGTTTTTCATCTTGATTCCTTGGACTTGAGTGATAAATCCTCTTGAATAGCTTGAAAACTGCATCTTTGAAGTTTGATCTTCTCAAGTCGTGGATGGAGTCGACCTGGCCTGCGACTTCACCCAAGTCGCACCTGGAGTCGACTTCGTTTGCGACTTCGTTATGTTCGTTTTCACTTTTCAACTCTGGATACTCCAAGTCGATGCTGGAGTCGACTTCGTCTGCGACTTGACTTCCCAAGTCGCAAGTGGAGTCGACTTGACCTGCGACTTCACCTGTTGCCTTTTGGGATTCATTCTCAAGTCGATATTTGAGTCGACTTTGGGATCGACTTGACCTCTTGGCTTTCCTTAAACATTTAGCAAACACGTTAGTACCTTTTATATACTCAAAATTAGTTCTTGTTAATCATCAAAACTCAAGATTTGGTCAATTTTTATTGTTTTAAACATTGTTTCCAACAAGGACAACCAATAAGAACCGGGGACAACAGGGTAGGATGTGCAGCAAGTTCAAATTTTTATTATTATTCTATGCTCAATTCACGTCCAATAGAATAGACCTTCGAAAAAAAATATATTTCTGCACTTTTGTACAGCCCCGTGAAACGTCTAAACCAACCTTCCTATTATTAAGATTTCAAAATTTTAGGACATGTAATATAAGCAAGATGGTTGTAGTATGTAAATAATTAAGAATTTTACCGTCCATAAAATTCTGCCCAAGATAACCGTGAATTGCATGTTGCTAGAAATTTTAAGGTCACCACTAATATCCCAACAGATTTAATAAAAGTAGGATATATATATATGTATTAATTTAAAGGCTGTTAGGAGATATGAACATTAATTTCAGAAAGTTCGTTTGAATTTATCTTGTTATAGATTATGAACAAGTACCTTATATAATGGTTGCAAAATTTAATATGCTTGACATGGATGTTGAAAAAAATGAATAATGTAAATTAATTACCAAATAGTATATCTATATAGATATAAAATATCTATACAATGCCAAAAATGTAAGATAATCCTTTTCATTTGTTTAGGAAAAGGAAAAGAAAAAGTTGAAGAGACAAACTGATATCCTAAGGTAAGCAAATAACACCTTGAAATGATTTATTTTAAAAATGATTGAATGATTTGCAATTTATTTCTTATAGGCATTTTTCAATATTATTTAAGGATAGCCATTCCCATAATGAGGTTTGAAAAATATATTTATTAATCTATTTTATAAATGATCATGTCATTTTCTTAAGTTGAAAAGAGAGAAATTAATAAATGTGATTATTTCTTGAATAAATGCTAGCATGTGTATAATGCATAGTGCACAAAAGTACAGGTCCATTCTAGAGGTATAAGCGGACCAAAGTCCCCCTCTAACGTAACTGAGTCACTGATATAGGCCCAACGGCCAACAGCGCCCTCCCTAAAATAGGGGGTAGACGAATTGATGGTCGCCTAGCTAGCATACCATCTAATAAAGGTTTATAGCATGATTGTGAAATGTGCATTTGCACGTGCATTATTTATGAAATGCCAAATTATGAAATAAAAATATTTATTTAAATGAGAATACTTGCTTACTGAGTCTAGTACTCATATTTTGTTTTTCCCAACCTTAGACAGGTACAACAAGGTTTAAAAAGAAAAAAATATCTCAATTTAGAGACTCTTAAGGTTGGATGGTTCTTATATATTTTGATGAATAATGAAGTTGTAAAGATATTATACTATCAGGTTACAAAGATTGATGGTGTAAATGAATTTTTATGCTTTGTAAATATTATGTAATTTTAATTATCAATGAATGATTACTTGTAAATTAATATGAGATTGAATTGAAAATTATGCGGCGTGAACAGGGCTACAATCCTACTCATAATTTACTAACTAAATGATCTTGGAGTAAAGTTCCGGCACCTCGGATTCGGTTGCGCCACAAGTTTTGTCTTCAATAAGCAGAAAGTGTCTCTTCTTTGGCATAAGCATGCAGTTAGCCTCTCGTCTCCGGCGCTGTCGTGCCTAGCTTTCCATCATCTCCATGTTGCCACAATCTCCATCTCCGACGGCCATTCTTTCGAGGATAGGCATTTCTGTTTCTCCCTTTTCTATTTCAATTTTTCCTTTCCCCTTTTTTGATTTTTATTCATCTCCATTATTTCTGGTTACAACAGGGATTTCCGGCAGCGATTCTGGTAGTGATTCCGACAACGATTTTCGGCAACGATTTTCAACAGTGATTTTGGGTAGGCGACTTCTACCATGGAACTTGTATTTTGTAATGAGTAGGTAATTTTTGAATGTTAAAATATAAATATTTTATAATATTACTATAAATGATTGATTACTATGAACGCGAAGTTGTGAATGCTGTGTTTGAACTTTAATTATTTGCTATTGGAATCATTCACCACATAATCTTCTTATTTTCAATTGGATATGTTCGAATTTTGATTACTTGTTATTGGAATTATTTTTAAAAATTATATTGGATATGTAAAACCCCGATCTTAGACACACATACAAAACTTTAGGGTTGTAAACCCTAGATAATATATTAGGAAAATATCCATTCATGAGTATGAAAATATGTGGAAATAGATATTAAAATAATTATTTATGAAATTCGGATGAATAGTGTACATGAATAGTAACCCTGAGAGTAAGACACATGATTAAGAGTTAATTACTTAGATTAACCTAATCACAAAAAGACAAAAAAAAAGAGATTTAATCAGTACAGGACGAAATAACAATACTTTTTGATATTTTAATGGAATTTCGGATTTTAGTGAAAATTTTAGAGAAAATAAAGAAAAATTCACAAATTGCAATCCGAACGTCGGATTGAAGTGAAATTTTTTATGGATGGCCAAATATGTATGATGAACATGATGAATAATTTAGGATTTGACAAAAATCATGAATCAGAGGTCAAGATGAAACGTCATTAGAGGATCAAAAAGCAATTTTGCTTTTTCATTAATTTCAAGTTTGACTTTGTTAATTTTAATTAAATAAAAAAATAAAATAATTAATGACAAGATGCAATGGCTACTGGAGGCTTGACTTTTGGGCCAAAATCTAATGGTTCAAAATCAATCTTATCAAAAATCAACGGTTGAGATTTAATTAGCTTAAAGTAATTAATTTTAATAAATCATAAATCATAAATAAATCACTACAGTTAGGGGGAATGAACAGTAGCTAGGGTGGCTGCACATTGCTCAAGACAAATCATGGAAATTGGAAAAAAATATTTAGAATTAAGTACCTAAAGCAAGGGGGCAAATTATAATTTTATGAAAAATGCCATGCTATAAATAGGGGAGCATAGTGAACGTCTAAAGGCACAAATCCCAGCTCCATTGAGCATTTTCAACCCCCAAAATTCATTTTTGGCCTTTAGAGAATGAAGGAGAGAAGGAAAGAGAGAGAAAGAGCCAAGTAGGAGGGGAGTTCTCTACTTGAGGTAAGAGAATTCTTCTCAAATTTCTTTTGGATGTTAAGTAGGGTAAAAACATGCTTAGATAATACCTAAGCATGAGAAAGTAAGTATAGTTATAATGCTTAATTGGAATTATGCCAAAACATCAAAAATTTGAAGCAAGAATAGAGCATTCGGGAAGATAACATATGATATGTGTAAATAATGCTCCAATATTGATAAACGATGATTTGGGATGAATTCTTATGATAGTTATGATGTTAAAATGATAATATATTAATCTCATGATTTTTGGGTTTAAGGATTATGCTTAATTGAAATTATGATGAATTTTAGTATATGAAGAAAATGATTTATTTGGCCAAGTAAATGATGATAAAATCAAAATTCATGAATTTTCCCATGAACAGTAACCAACACACTATGAACAATAACCTTAGATGAATAGTAACCTGCTACAGGAAATGTGAACAGTAATCATGATCAGTAACTATGAACAGTGAATAGCGTGATTTTAGGAAAAATTAAGATTTATTTTTAAGGATGTATGGATAAAAATCCATATAAGGAGGTAATGACCAAGTATTTATAAAGAGATAACCTCTATAAAAATGAGGTAATATGTGATCATAAACCATCCATAGAAAGCAATCTAAGACATGGAATAGATGGATAAAATATCTAATTTTCTTGTATAGGAAGAGGAAAAGACAAGGTTGGGGACATGGACTGAGAAGGTAAGCAAGGAAATCCTTTTGAAAATATGTTTTATTTTTAAGTATTTATAAAATGTGTTTAAAGGTTGTCATTCCTATAATGTTCTGAAATGATGAATGTTTATGAGTTTTTATGAAAAGTCATGCCGGCATATTGATATCATGTAATGTTCATGGACATATGCACATGTATGTTACATAATGAAGAGGCTTTAGTGGAGGTAGAAAGCGGATCAGATGGTCCCCCTTCACTATTGCCAAGTCGTATGGGCTATGTGCTGGTGGCATCCTCCCAAGAGGTGGAGGCAAAGAAATGTTATGTGTGAATGACTACATTGCATTTTCATACATTGATTGAAAAGGAAAGCATGAATTTGAAATGATATTTTTAAGGGATGATGCAAATAATTCTCTTCATGAGAATGACAAGTCACTTAGTGTAAGAGGTATATAATGTCGGGGAAATCAAAAGTCATGCATGTAGGAGACCATGTAGGCATCAAGAGGAAGAGAGGTTCCCCTTGATAAGGCCAAGTCGGAGAAAGCCGGCGTATTGGACCATGCTATATGAGATGTTCCCTGGGCTAGCATATCTGCATACGAAGGTTTATGTCAGGAATGGAAAGGAAGCATTTACACATCTAATGTTTATGCAATGATTTTTATGAAAAGGTTTTTGTGCATTTGATAGTTGATCACTTGGTAAGTGTCTTTTATCGAATGGAGATGAATGCATTTAAAATGAAAAATGCTTGCTTATTGAGTTTCAACTCATGTTTTGTTTTCCCAACCTTAGACAGGTGTAGGGAAAGCCAAGAGATGAATGACATGTGTTTCTAAAGGGAAAGAGGAATCTACAAAGGTTAGTAGATTTTTGTATGAATAAATTCCCTAATGGGATATGATGAGAAAGGACATAGGTTATATGAAATTATGAAGTTATGAATAATATGAGAAATTGATGATTTATGATGATATGGATGAGTCCATTATGAATGATGATGAGTATATGATTATATGATGAAGGAAAAAGAAAAAAAATTGGACAAGTTCCAATTAAGTACCCGCCGCGTGATCAGGGAAACAATCTTGAGTCACATTTACTAATTGATAGATCTTGGAGTAAGGACTATGTGGATGCCTCGGTTCGGGGAGCCACAGGATATGACAAATAAAGATCTGAATTCCAATGCGGATGAAAATGCGGATGAGAACGTAGATGAGAAGCATGTGGTTGATGTAGATGAAGAGAATGTTACTCCGATTGCTATTGAAAAGACTACAAATAAGGTGGGTGATCTAGATACCAATTACAAACTTACCTCTTCAGTTTTGAAGCATGTTACCAAAAATGAAAAGAAACCTGAAAAAGAGCCAACTACTTCATGTAATTATTGTAAGAGGCCTTTTGATTGTGCTAATAAGTATGATACTAGTTCGCTTTCAAGATATATCAAAAGATGCAAAGCTTTTCCAAAATGGGGGCAAAATACGAGGCAAAAGTTATTGACATTCTCTTCACCACTGTCCAACTCTAATGAAGAACAAAATATTGATATATGAGAATTTGAAGATAAATTCAGATGAGGACTTGTTGAAATGATCATCATATAAGAAAAATCCTTTAAGATTGTAGAGCATGAGGGAATTAAGAGATTGGTTAGCATGTTGCAGCCACAATTTAAATTGGTAGCTAGGAAAACTATTGCTAGTGATTGTGTTGCAATTTATGAAGTTGAAAGAATAAATTGAAGAAGAACTTTGAAGATAAAGTTCAAAGGGTGAGTTTGACTACAGACTTGTGGACTTCTATTTTCAATGATGGTTCTATGTGTCTCACAGCGCGTTATATTGATGATATGGAAGTTACACAAGAAAATAATTAACTTTTTTTATGCTCCCACATCCACAAACCTGTGATGTCATTGCTCAAGTAGTTGAGGATTGTTTGTTAAGTTGGAGGTTGAATAGAATCACCACTTTGACTATCGATAATGCATCTGCAAATGATGTTGCATTGAAAATTCTAAGGAGAATGTTAGTAAAAAGAGGGTTTCTAGTAGGTGAACATGACTATTTTCATGTACGTTGCGCTGCTCACATTATTAACTTGATCATGCGAGAAGGGCTAAATGAAGTTAATGAATCAATTAATAGAATCTGAAGGTGTGTTAGATTTGTAAGAGGCTCCCCACGGAGAGAACATAGTTTCAAAGTATGCTGTGATAAGGAAAAAATTAATTCCAAGCTTGGGTTATGCATGGATGTACCTACAAGGTGGAATTCTACTTACGTAATGTTGGAAAAGGCTTTAAAGTATCAAAAAGTTTTTGACCGTCTTGTATTGTATGATGCTACATTTGCAAAAGAAGATACTCCTGATGGTGATTAGAGAATTGGTAAAGCCAGGTGCTCTTTGTTACAATATTTTTATGAAGTTACAAATACATTATTTGGAACCTCATATGTTACTTCCTCTCTTTACTTAGATAAGTTTCATAAGATTGAAATGTTGTTCTTTGAATTTTCTACTTCAGAAGATCTAATCTTTAGAGACATGTCCAGAAAGATAAAAGAGAAATTTGATAAGTATTAGGGCAGCTTTGATAAAATAAACATGTGGCAATTGATTGCAAATGTTTTGGATCCAAGATGTATCCAATATGTAAGTTGAAGTTTCTAAAATTTTGTTATTCATAAGTGCATGATGTTGACGAGATTATGGAAATCATTAATAGCGTGAGAATTGAATTTGAAACCCTTTTTAAGGTTTATCAGGCTGAATTCTCCACTTCAAGCAAGATGAAAGTAGAAGCCCCAACACAAGCAAAGGTGAAAGCACCTTCAAGAGTAGCATATTTGAAATTTTTGGCAGTGGATGTGAAACCCTAACCTATATAGGATTCATGTATATGCATCAAATACATAAGTATGATTCAAGTATGATTTAATTGAATTATAAATGAATTATTGGCAATATTGATGATTTATGGCAATTAGGTAAGAGGTTATGATGATGATTAAATCAATCATTATAAGTTGATATGGGTCAATATGATTAAAGTGGCCTAATGAGGATTAAAAAGGATTAGTGTGCCATGAAAATTAATTTAATTTCCATAATGTAATTAATGGAAATTAAGAAGCTAATTATGGAGCTAAGTTAGAAAATGTTAGAAAATTCACAACTTGAAGCCTATAAGGCGGATTAAGATGAAAATTGAAAGGAAAGCACATAATTTCGTGCTTAATGATAACTCGTATTTTTAGGCTTAATTTGTGTGTTAGTTCGAGAGATTAGGTATAGTTTGCACTCATTTAGCTTAATTTTCATCCGTTTTGCATTTTACGAGCATTAATTAGTTTTTAGGCAATTTTTGCATTATTTAGGCATTTTTAGTTCATTTATTTAGTTTTTCCTTTGTAGGAAGGATGGGATGTATGATAGCAGAGCGGACGAATGGAATGCAAGCTGAGGCGTCTAGAATCAGAGAGTTGGCGCCTAGGCGCCACCCTACACGCCTTAACCGTTTGCAACACACACAACTGACATGAAGGGAGCAGTCACAGCTGCCATGAAAGGAGCAGTCCAGAGAGTTGGCACCTAGGCGCCACTTCATCAACATGCAACTCAAGTGAAAACATTGCTAAAACCACAAGTTAGAAACCACATCAAGGGAGTTAGCGCCTAGGCGCCAGTGTAGAAATTCCTAGGGTCTCTAGACATTGTCCAAACTGCTCAACACACAGAGAGTTGGTGCCTAGGCGCTAGCTAGGGGCGCCTAGGCGCCAATACGCATTCATATGCGAATATTCTAGTGCGTAAGCTACGCAAAAGGGGACTCTATATATATAGTTCCTAGGGGTTCGCGCGCAGGGAGAGAGAAGAGAGCTTGAGTACGAACTACAGTGCAAGAGAAAGTGGAAATCGAGATCAAAGCTCGGATTGAAGAAAGGAATCAAGTCCCGTTTGTGGAAACCGCCGGAAAATAGTTTTTTTTATTCTTTCGAATTTTCTTTCTCTACACTATGGATACTTTTTATATGGATGTAGTGGTTGTTAAGATCATGTCATTGAACTAAACCTCCATTAGATGGATAGTTAGGATGAATTGAATTCTAAATTGTATTGTCTCTTGGTTCTTAGAATATTCAGGAATGAATATTTAAGCTTATATACATGGTTGTGTATGATTTACCTTTGCATGTGTGAGTATAATGCTTTTACAAGATTAGCTACATTGTAAGATGATTTAATTGCTTGATTTACCCTTGGAAAAGGGAGATCTTTGCCAGATCCATGTGCAAAGCACAGGTTTCGACCTTTGTGTAATGAGAGTTGTTTAACGTATAAGAATATATTGTTAAACTCTGTGTGGTCATTATACAAGTTATGAACTTATCAATTTCTCTTTATTTAATTACATGGGAACATAGCACTTAAATAGGGTGTAATTAGCTTTATATACTGTTGGAAGACATATATGAAGATACATGAACTTGGGCTAGTAAATTCATATGCGATAAGCTCAACAAGAACTAGAGCAATATAGTTTAGATTCAAGAATTCCGATCTATCCATCCACCATCCCTAATCAGTAAACCTATTTTAGTATCCAGTAGTCTCATATATCTACTCTAATTTCCCCTTGCAATTATAAGTCTAATAGGACCACAAACTCAGAATTTCACAACCCTCAAAAGCAGTTAAGCTAAATAATAATTCCGGTCTATAAATCCTCGTGGGAACGATATACTCTACTCACTCTTTATTACTTGACATGACACGTATACTTGCGTAAATAGCGAGCAATTTAATCGACATATACGCAGCTCGTCACTTAACCCTATGGAAAGATGGATTATAAAAATTTTGATGAAATTAGGGTGTGAATTGATCATTACCATCCAAAATCCAAGGATGACTCCAAATGATCATAACTTGAGCTAGAAAAGTCGAATTGAGATGAAATTTGAAATGGATGGTTAAAATCATGAGATCAATGCAATGAAAAGATTGGATTAAGCTAAGTGATTTGGGTATTAAGCTTGCACGAAAAAAGTGGAGCACATTTGACTTTTGTGCACCATAATGTAAGCTTGTATTTATGATAAAGTTAAAGTAATTAAGTAAATGATTAATGGCAAAAATGAGGTGGCCAAAGGAGGTAATTACAAGTGAATTTTATGAATTATCCAAAATGAAAAAATCCATGAAAAATCCCCTGCATTAATATGGGAATTAAGGAGCTAATGGCTAAGCTTAAGGGAGGTGCATAGACATGGCATAGAGTGGACGACTATGAGCTTCAAAAGTGGACTTTTTTATTTTATTAATTATAAAATTCACACTTAAGTCAAGTAGAGAATCAAGTAAATAAATAGGTATTTAAATTGGGTTGAAAATCATGGCCAAAGATGACAAATCAAGGCCATATGCATGTGATCATCAAATGGATAGATTTGGAGCAAGGGAGAGAGGTGGACGACCAAGGCAGCCTTTGGATTTTTTTGTGATTTTTTTAAATGCCAAATGGACAGCTAAGAAAGATAATTACTAGGCTAATTAAATACCCACAAATTAAAGTTGACATTAGGTGTGAAAAAATTGCAAAAGCTACTGCAAAGTGGACGTCCAAATGGTGGACAACAACATGATCATCAATGCATGGATTTTGATGAATTTTTCAAAGATAATATGCATATTTTGGCATGTCATCAAAGGAGATAAACATGTATTAAACTACCCTTAAAATAATGTGGCAAGTGGGGCCACAAAGCTGGAAAAGTCCAGCTTATATCTAGGGGTGGACGTCCATGTGTATGAGGCATTTGAGAAAACTTTTCTAAGGAGCAAACCCCCTAAACTCCAGCAATGGTTCACGTCCCCTATTCCAGCAAGGGAAAAGAGCAAGAAAATGAGAGAAAAAGAAGAAGAAAAAAGGGAAAGGAAGTAAGGAATTTAAGATAGAGAAGTTAAGTTCAAGGTTGATCCAATACAAGTAAGTATATCCTTAAGTTGGAATCATTTAAACTCAGTTTTTCTAATTCAATTTATGAGTCATGAATATGATTCATAATGAACCCTTAAAGGATGATTCATGATGCCCTTGAATAGGGTATTGAATGGAGATTTAATGACAAGTATGCAATTAAGGGTTCAAGAGGAAGGAAATAGTTATTAAGGTTGAATATGAGTGATAAACTCAATTGAAATTTGCTTAAATTCATATATGATGTTGCTGTTTTGATGTGTTATTATGATCACATGATGATTCATGATTTGAGGAATTATATATGTTGTTTTATGCTTAAGTTACGAAATATAGAAAGGATGGGAATTAGGGTTACATATATGACTCAATTTCCATGTTTTTATGTAAAAAATAATACATGAATTAGCATGAAGGGTAAAATACTCCATGTTTAAGGTACTTTGAGTTTCCAAAAGGGTTTGAAAAAATTAGCCCTAAATATGATTTTATGGGCATATGTTTGGACACATCAAAATGGGTCAAATGGATACCTAATATGTGTAGAGATATTGCTGTTATGGAAGCAAATGAATTTTGGATTTTAAATATATGATAATATCCTAAATTTGGGTTAAGAAAAGCATGATTATGTGATACCCGGATCCGAGTAGGACTCATGTGAAGGCATTTGACATGTAATTATGATACATGTATGCCTTGAATGAATTTTGGATGATTTTATGATTAATGATATTTTGCAATTAGGGTTTAATTAAGAATGGTGATTAAAAATTTAATCGCTGGAGCCCAAAGTAAGTCGATAGAACCCGAGGGGCTTAATGAGGATTTAAGGGTGACAAGGTGTCATGAATAATCATGTTAATAATCGTGATTTAATTTATGGAGACTAGAATGTAATTATGAAATTAAGGTGAAAAATGATAGAAAAATTCATAACTTGACGCCTACAAGGCGGATTTCGATGAAATTTGAAACGTAAGCTCACGACGATAGGCCCAATCTTTTGAATCGATTAGATTAAGGGAATCATGATGAGATGAGAGTGATAATTAATTATTTGTATCTCTAAATCCAAAAAGATAAATTCAAGTGGTCATAACTTGAGTTAGAAAACTTGGTTTGAGATGAAACTTGAAACAATTGAATAAAATTAGGGGTGCAACTTGGTCTGGGTACCTGCGGGTCAACCTGCTCGGTACCCTATTAGGGTAAGTTCGATTCCGAGTTTAAATTACCCATTCAAATTCGGGTAGGGTCGGTTCCAGTGCTGGGTACCCGGAACCGACCCTTATTATATATTATTATAATATATATACATAACCTAAAAATCTACCCTCGCGCCTCTCTCCTCTCCTGCACCATCGCCTCTTCCCTCTCTCTCTCAGTCTCTCCCTCGGCGCCAGTAGCTCCTCTCTCTCTCTCTCTCTCTCTCTCCCTCTCTCCCTCCCTCTCCTTCTCCCTCAGCACCGAGTCTGTGCATCGCTGCCTGGCACCTGCTCCTCTGTCCAACTGTCCCTCTTGCCCTATCATCTCCCGCGTCTCATACTTCGGCGTCGCCTCTCCTCTCTCTCCCTCGACGCTGGTGGCTCCTCTCTCTCTCTCTCTCTCTCTCTTTCCCTCCCTTCCTCCCTCCCTCTTCTTTGGCGCATCGCTGCTCCCCTGTCCAGTGTCTCTCTCCTCTCCCGCTATCCCGTACTCCGACGTCGCCTCTCCCCTCTCTCTCTCTCTCGGCGCCGGCAGCTCCTCTCTCTCTCTCCCTCCCTCCCTCCCTCTTCTTTGGCGCATCGCTGCTGCCCTAAAGATTCCCTAATTCGTAATTTAAGCCTCCAACAGCTTGTCATGCAGCATTCCATTCGTTCCTAAATCATGCGCCAAAGAGATGGCATGTTATCACAGAGAAGGGCTTGTGCTCCATCATGTGGTATGTCGCTTGTCCTTCAAAACTCTAGCTTTTCTATTTCAAATGATTTACTTGTTTCACGAATCTCTCTGCCATTCATGCATTCTTTCTTTCTTAAGAAGGAAAGAATTCCCTCATTCATTGTGAAAAATTCGAATTTTTGTGTTCGATATGTCTCATTTCATTTTCCCTAATGGTTTGCCAGTTTTTGCTAATTCCACCTCTTGAGCTTGGATTATGTCCAATTTTATTTGAATTCATTAAAGGGTAAGCTTAAAATTTGAAATTTAAATGAGCAATGCTATTCTGTTTTTCTGTGCTATATTTTCTTGAAACTAATTTCTTTTCTCTTGTTGGTGCTGTATTATGTGATGGTCTTAAAGTATTGTTGGGCAGTTTGAGAAATAAACAATATGAATATGTTGCAACTATTCGGAATTAATTTGACAGATTGTTCATTCCTACTTACAATTTTTTAACTGTCCAAATTCTAGCTTCACAAATAGTTAGCTTTGGTAGTAAACTAATACTTTTTTAGTGGAACCGGTTTGGAACTAGAACCGAAACTGACCCACACTTATAAAAATAGGGTAGGGTATAACTAGAACCGACCCGACCTCAAATAGGGTAGGGTAGGAATTTTTAAAAATAGGGTAAGGGTAGGGTCGACCTCTACCCGGACAAAGTTGCACCCTTAAATAAAATTATGAAATCTATGAGATGAATGGAATGAATTAAGCTAATTATCATTAGATTTTCTCAACATATGTATGTAGGTCGGTGTCCTTTTGCTACGCAACCCTAATCTGCTCAAAAAGCGATGATTGTATGTGTATTTGGGACAGTCAAACTTGAACTCCTAGTGGACATACAATAATTTCCATTTGCTCTATCTTCTTAAGTAGTCCTTTCTCCTTAGTGATAAGATGCGCTAAGCTGACATTTCGGCTCAATGCATCAGCTATCACATTTGCCTTACCTGGATGGTATAAAATTTTCAAATCATAATCCTTCAATAACTCGAGCCATCTCCTTTGTCCCATATTCAACTCCTTCTGAGTGAAAATATATTTAAGGCTCTTATGATCAGTATAAATCTCACATCTTGCATCATACAGGTAATGTTTCCATATTTTCAAGGCAAACACCACCGTGGCTAACTCTAAATCATGCATGGGGTAGCTTACCTCATTGCGCTTTAATTGTCGTGACGCATAAGCTATCACCTTACCCCTTTGCATCAAAACGCAACCCAAACCTTTTCTCGATGCATCGCTATAAACCACAAACCCTTCATTTCCTTCGAGTAGGATTAGGATGGGTGCTTCTACCAACCATCATTTTAACTCCTGAAAATTGCGCTCGCATTCCTCAGACCATACATACCTGACTCCCTTACGAGTCAACTTGGTTAATGGGGCTGACAACTGTAAAAACCCTTCGACGAATCTCCTGTAATAGCCGGCCAACCCTAGAAACCTTTGAATTTCCATAATAGTCGTCGGCCTTGCCCATTTCAATATCGCCTCAATCTTTTGAGGATCAACTTGAATACCCTTTTTAGATATTATGTGCCTGAGAAATCCTATTTGTTTTAGCCAAAACTCACATTTCTTCAGTTTGGCATATAATTTCTCTTTCCTTAGCCTTTCTAAGACCCCTCGCAGATGGTCTTCATGTTCTTTCTTTGTTTTAGAGTAAATCAGGACATCGTCGATAAAAACCACCACAAATTGATCCAGATAGTCCTGAAAAACCCTATTCATCATGTCCATGAATACAGCAGGGGCGTTAGTAAGTCCGAAAGGCATTACCAGAAATTCATGATGTCCATACCTGGTTCGAAATGTCATCTTAAGAGTATCAACTGGACTTATTCTTAATTGATGTACCCTGATTGTAAATCAATCTTAGAGAAAGTCGTTGCTCCTTGCAACTGATCAAACAAATCATTGATCCTGGGCAATGGATATTTATTCTTTATTGTGACCTTATTTAGCTCTCGATAGTCAATACATAACCTTAAGCTTCCGTCCTTTTTCCTCACAAACAATACCAGAGCTCCCCAAGGGGACACACTTGGTCTAATGAAACCCTTGTCCAACAGCTCCTATATTTGCGCCCTTAGTTCATTCATTTCAGCTGGTGCCATTCTATATGGAGTTTTAGAAATCGGTGTTGTACCCGACATTACATCAATTGTCATATCCATTTCCCCTTGTGGAGGTAACGTGGTTAATTCCTTTGGAAACACATCTGAAAATTCTTTAACCACAGGTATTTGATTAATTTCTACCTCCATGCCTTTATCTACATTCACAGACACAAAGTAGGCTTGACACTTTTGTTGGATCATTCTGACAGCTTCCATAGATAATATCAGTATACTTGAACTGTCAGGTTGCCTTACTTTTCCAATAGCAATCTCCTTTTCTGAAGTTGCTTCAAATTGCAATTTCTTATTCTTATAGTCTATAGTCGCACCCCATTGGCTTAGCCAATGCATACCCAATATCACATCAAACTCAGTCATAGGCAATAAGATCAAATCAGCTTCTAGAATCAATGATCCTATCATAATTTGGCAGGCTTTGCATACTTGGCTAGTACTGGCTAACTTGTAGACTGGAGATTCTACATGTATAACCTGATTGGTCTCTTCTATCAGCAGTGCATGGGTGGTCACGTATTGGCATGCTACGAATGAATGGGTGGGACCAGAATCAAACAAAGCTACTGTCATTTTCCCTAGAATATAAACCGTACCTGTGACCACCTTTTCTTCTTGTTCCTGAGATTCTGTCTAGGTCAGGGCATGCATGTGCACCGGGTTCGTAGAAGTTCCCTGCTTACTGGGTGCTCCAGGTATCCTCAGCTGAGCAGGTCTTCCACGTCCTTGGGATGACTGCACCTTAGTTGGGCAGTTCGTGGCTATGTGACCCACTTGATCACATATATAACACTTAACCACCTTTGCTTCTCTAGGCCTACACTCCTTGGTGATGTGACCCGTTTGTCATCATTTATAACACCGATTTGAGCCCTTTAGACACTTGTCTGTATGTCGCCATTGACATTTCTTACACAGTGGCGAGCTTTTCTTCTTTTGAATTCCTTTTCCTTTTCTTATGCTGCCTTTTCTAGCTTTCTCTTTTTCCGTTTTCGGTACCTTAGGACCCATACTGCACGCCCTCAAACCCAATCTTAATTCTTGGGTTCTCAAGGACTCAATCTCCAAAGCTCTTGATCTCTCAAGACTTGAAGCATAATCCTTTATTAACAGAGGTGCAAGGCTTTCCCGTAGATACAACCTCAATTCTTGTTGGATTCTCTATGCCTTATTTTGTGGCACATTAGCAATCCAGGGGACATATCTGACCAGAGCATTGAATTTTGTCGCGTACTTTGTGACCGTCGTCCTCCCTTGATATAATTTTTCTATTACCTTTTGACTCTACAAACCCACCAGGAGGTATTCTTTATGAAATTCTTCCACAAATACTTGCCCAGACACTTATTCGGGTCGTGGCATTGTGATTAGCATTGTCTCCCACCATTCATGTGTGTCCTTTGCTAACAAATGGGTGACACAAAGTACTTTTTGATGGTCATTGCATGGAGATATCCTGAACAATTTCTTAATCTCCATCAGCTACTGCTCTGCTTGAACCGGGTCGGGTTTTCCAGAAAATTTCGGGGGTCGGTGTGCTAGAAAGGCATTTATGGCTCTTCTGTCAACTTCCGTCAGCTGATTTTCATCTCTTGCCGGTGCCGGTGTCTCAACAGGATCCGCCCTCGGAGCAGGTCCTTCTCTTTCCACATTACCCAACTGAGCTTGTTGGGTTCTCCCATAATCCCCGTATAATATCGGCTGTCTGCGCTGCCCAATCCCTAGTGGCCTGCTGCATTGCTTTTTCCACCGTTGCAGCCATTTTTTCCTCCATGAGTCTATTTTGTCTCGACTCAATTTCCTCTTCCATATTCCGTTCAGGGCTTACATCATTCCTTCTCTGTTGGTTCCTTTGATTTTGGGTCACCGGCGTTCCCCTTTTAGGTCAGCTAGATTCACCAACTTCGTGTTGGCTTGGAACCTCTATCTCTACCTCTTTTCCTTTATTTTTCCTTACTCTTGCTCTTGTTTCCACCATTGTTTTAATCTGAGTATATGATAAACACTTTTCATTTTCAATTAGTATTAAATCATTATATACATATTTCATTGATAATTATCATAAAATCATTGCATATGCATCTCATCATCACATGGTCACAATCATTTTATTCAATTACCATATATCACACCATTCAGCTCATGTTCATTCATTCATACACATCTAGAACATTAAAAGTTCAGCATATCAGCATGTTCATTCACATATACTATATTGTGAAACCTAATCTTAGACACGAATAAAATCCTAGGGTTGTAAACCCTAGGTAATGTATTAATGAAAAATATATATTCATGAGTATGAATATATGTGGGAATAGAGGTTAAAATAATTAATTATAAAATTCGAATGAATAGTGCATGTGAATAGTAAATGTGGGATTAAGGAATATATTAAGTTAATCACTTTGGATTAACTTAATCATAAAAGACGAAAATGGAAGCTTCCCACTAAAGGACAAAAGTGTTTTTTGGATTTTTTTGGATTTTTGTGAAGAAAATGAAGAAAAATTCATATCTTGCAATCCGGACGTCGGATTGAGATGAAATTTTTTATGGATGGCCAAAATATGATGATGAATATGATGAGTGATCCAAGATTGATCAAAAATTATAAATCAAGGGTCAAGATTAAATGTCATTTAGAGATCAAAAAGTAGCTTAATTTTCCATTAATGCTACTTTTGACTTTTTATTAAATTAAATAATTAAAAAATTAAAAAATAATAAATGAACAGAAGAAATAGCAAGGGGTGGTTGGGAATATTTGACCAAATCAATGGTCCATGATCGTCCTCATCAAGAACCAACGGCTAGGATTTAATTTGCTTAAAATAAATAAAAAAGCTAGAAAAATAGGGCTGCAATTGGGGGCTGGAATAGGCCTAGGTTGGACTGCACAAGGCTCTATGCACCTTTTTAAATTAGAAAAAAATACATTTATAATTTAATACCACAAGCAAAAGGGGGTAAATTCTAATTTCATGAAAAATTAAACCCTATAAATAGGGCCAAGGGGTGAACGACCAGGGCACACCATTTCTAGCTCCAAGCTTGAGAAATTCAAGCATTCCCACCCCTAAAATTCGTTTTGGGCTCAGAGAGAGAAGGAGAGAAGGTTAGAGAGAGAACGACCAAGTAGAAGGAGAGTTTTTATACTTTAGGTAAGGGGATTCTTCCCAAATTTCTTTTGGATGTTAAGTAGGGTAAAACTATACTTAGATAATGCCTAAGCATGAGAAAATAAGTATGGTTATAATGCCAAAGTAGAATTATGCTAAAACATCAAAAATTTGGATCGAAGATAGAGTATTTGGGAAAATCATGTATGATATGTGTAATTAATGCTCCAAATTTGGTAAATGATGATTTGTAATATATGAATATGATAAACATGATGTTAGAATGATGATATATTAATTTCATAATTTTTGGAATTAAGGATTATGCTTAAGTGAATTTATGTTGATTTTTAGTATATGGAGAAAATGATTTATTTAGCCAAGTTAATGATGATAAATTCATAATTCATGAATTTTCTATGATATACTAAGCATAAGCTATGTTATGATATTTTTATTTTTGGAAAAAATATCAATTTTTGGAACCCATAAACAGTAACCCATGTTGCTGTGAACAGTTACCTCGGGTGAACAATAAACAGCTACAGTGATTTGCTACAATAATTTGCTACAGTGTCATGAACAATGAACAGCGTATTTTCGGAAAAAATTGAGATTTATTTTTATATTTTTTGAGGATATATGGATGAACTTTTTAAAGAATTTATGGATAAAACTCCATATAAGGAGGTAATGACCAAGTGTATTTATAAGATTAACCTCTATAGAAATGAGGTAATGGATGATTATAAAGCATGCATGGGAAATAAACTAAGACATGAAATGATATAGATAAAATATCATTTTTTCTTGTATAGGAAAAGGAAAGGAAAAGGTGGAGGACATAGACTAAGGAGGTAAGCAAGCAATCCTTTTGAAAATGATGATTTGTAAGCAAACAAAACTTTTTAAAATGTGATTTTATTGTTTTATTGTAAGCAAGCAATCCTTTTGAAACTAATGATTTGTAAGCAAGCAAACTTTTTTTTAAATGTGATTTTATTGCTTCATTGTAAGCAAGCAAACTTTTTTTAAAAATGTGATTTTATTGCTTCATTGTAAGCAAGCAACCCTTTTGAAAATATATTTTATTCTCAAGCATTTATGAAATATGTTTAAGGGTGGTCATTCCTATAATGTTTTGAAATGATGAATGTTTATGAGTTTTTATGAAAAGTCATGCCGGCATATTGATATCATCTGATGTTCATGGACATGTTCACATGTATGATGTATAATGAAGAGGCTTTGGTAGAGGTAGAAAGCAGATCAGAGGGTCCCCCTTCACTATTGTCTAGTCGTATGGGCTGTGTGCCGACGGCGTCCTAACTAGAGGTGGAGGTAAAAGAATGTTATGTGTGAATAAATGCATTGCATTTTCATACACGGATTGAAAAGGAAAGCATTGATTTGAAATGATGTTTTTAAGGGATTGTACAAATAATTCTCTACATGAGAATGACAAGTCACCTGGTGTAAGAGGTATATAATGCCGAGAAAATCAAAAGTCATGCATGTAGGCGTCAAGAGGAAGAGAGGTTCCCCTTGATGAGGCCAAGTCGGAGATAGCCGGCATATTGGACCATGCTATGTGAGATGTTCCCTTGGCTAGCGTACCCGCACACAAAGGTTTATGTCAGAAGTGGAAATGAAGCATTTGCACATCCAATGTTTATGAAAAGGTTTCTATTCCATTGATAGTTGATCACTTGCTAAGTGTCTCCTATCGAATGGAGAAAAATGCATTTATGAATGATTTACATGAATGGTTTATGAAAGGTTTCGAAAAATGGTTTACAAAAAGGTTTCTATTCCGTTGGTAGTTGATCACTTGGTAAGTGTTTTCTACCGAATGAAGAGGAATACATTTAAAATGAAAAATGCTTGCTTATTGAGTTTCGACTCATGTTTTGTTTTCCCAACCTCAGACAGCTGCAAGGAAAGCCAAGTGATGAAAAAGATAAGGTTGATTTGCTTGTAAGTGATATGACGAATGAATGAAAGAAGCATAGTTACAAAGGATTACAGGAAAAGCCAAGAGATGGAGGGCATGTGTTACTAGAAGAAAAGATGAATCTACAAAGGTTAGTAGATTTTTTGTATGAATAGATGCCCTAATGGAATATCTTGAGAAAGGACATAGGTTTTATGAAATTATGAAGTTATGAATAATATGAGAAGTTAATGATTTATGATGATATGGATAAGTCTATTATAAATGATGATGAGTATATGTTTATGTGATGAAAGAAAAAAAAAGAAAAAAAAATTGGATGAGATCCAATTAAGTACCTGCCGCGTGATCAGGGCAACAATCCTAATTCACACTTACCAATCAACAAGATCTTAGAGTAAAGACTATGTAGACGCCTCGGTTCGGGGAGCCACACATATTCACAGTCAGTACATACAAAAGCAAGTCATGCTTATGTACAATTTCAACTTAACATACTCATTCCACACCTGCATGCATGTCAGTTCACCAAACTATAGCATCATCAAACCATAATTTTACATACACCACATGATCATCACCACACTAATATATACACAACTGTTTAAAGAAAATAAGGCAAATAAGTTAATCATCCTCCTAGACCTCTCCCTCGACGTCTAAGTCTACGTGGAACTTGTGAGGGTGCCTCTGTGATAGTGCTAGTGTCGGACCATGCCTGAACTTCATCGTCACTATCATCATCACCCTCGTCCTCATCATCTCCCACAAACTCCACTATTTCTTCCTCGACTTCCTCCTCTACTTCATCCTCTTCTTCCTCCTCTTCGTCTTACTCAAATGGTTTGAGGAATTCCATCGGGTCGTCATCATCAT
Organism: Annona cherimola; assembly: GCA_030490835.1. Classification (NCBI taxonomy): domain Eukaryota; kingdom Viridiplantae; phylum Streptophyta; class Magnoliopsida; order Magnoliales; family Annonaceae; genus Annona; species Annona cherimola. The sequence goes on along the minus strand of CM059977.1, from coordinate 49,060,068 downwards.
TGATTTTGGTCAGAGGAACAATTCCACCTGTGTTCTCCGATACATATAACATAAGCTCATCGGGTTTAGGGCAAGCAGGTACCTCGATGACTCCTTCGACACGACACCTTTTTATGTAAAGAGCCATGTCCACTTCCCGTTGATGGATTCTTTCCCACAATGCTCCATAGCGAAACTGGACACACCCATCAACAAACCTATATCATGGACCTGGGTCAGAGGTTTTAGGTGCTTGAGTCCTCATCCAAAAGTCCTATAGATCTTGTGGATCTTATGAAACCCCAACCTAAGAAGGATTAAATATATGTATTGAATATTTACATATGATTTATAAGTAAATTTATTGAATTTTAAATAATTTTTGTGATTTTGCTAAAGTATGATAATTAGGGCTAAGCATTAGCAATGATGATGCGAGTGATCATTATAAGCTAATGTGGGACAAAGGGATTAGAATAATTTGTTGGTGATTAAAATACACCAATACATCATGAATAATCATTTTATATTATTTGATATGAATTATGAGAATTTAAAAGGATAATTCTCAAGTTCATAAAGAAAACCTTAGAAAATTCATAAATTGACGCTCATAAGGCGGATTAATATGAAAATTGAGATGGCACATAATTTCATGCTTAATCATATGGGAAAGGTATATTATGAAAATTTTGATGATAATTGATCATCACCGTCCAAAATTTAAAACGATCATAACTTGAGCTAGAAAAGTCGGATTGAGATGAAATTCGAAATTGACGGTTAAAATTATAAGACCAAGGTTATGAAAGGATTTGATCATGAAAATTATGATGGGATTAGTTTTCACGAAATTAGGATTAATTATTTTGACCTTTTACATCAAAAATTTATTAGCATAGGGGAGAGTAGCTGAGATGGCAAGTATGGACGTCCAAGCAGCCCATAAAGTGGATTTTGTGAAATATTTTTATAATAAAATAAATACCTAAAGTCAACTATGAGTTAATGTAGGTAATTTTACATTAAATAAAAGTGAAATTCCGATTTATTAGGAGCTGAATTGGACGGTTGAATGGAAAATGAAAAAGTGGACAGCAACATGTATCCAGGTTGATATAGACGATTTTGGCAGCTCAATGCATTGTTTATAATTTTTTAATTATGCTCAATTGATTCCCAATTGACCTAGATTATTACGTGATTAAATGAGCATTAAATTAAAGCTGAACCATGGTGGAGAAAATTCGAAATTGCTGTTGAAATAGGAGCGTTAAAAATGGACAGCAAAAGAGAGTTGAAATGTGGACCGTTCAAGCAGCCAGAAATGTGATTTTTTTTAATTTTAAAAAATGTTAAATGCAGGGATAATTAGCCTAGTATTAGGGAATATAAATTTTCATTTAATGGCTGAAAAATTAGTTGAAAAAAATTTGAAAACAGCAGCTGATTATGGACGTGATCTGGTGGACAGATTTGAGATGGTTTAATGCAACAGATAATCAGTGAATTTTTAATTGAGGAAAAATTAATTTAAATGGCCCAAAAGTTGCCATGTCAGCTAGGGGGATAAGCACATATTAATTAGCTGTGGAAAATGCAGCACAAGTGGGGCCCACAAGCTGGAAAATCTAGTTCTATTAAGGGGGCACATCCATGCGTGAGAGAAGGAGTTTTTGAAATTTTCAAAGTGCTGGAACTTGCACCCCAAGAACAGCAGCCGTGTCCAGCATCTAGCCCAGCCAAGGAGGAAGAAAAGAAAGAGGAAAAGGAGGAATTACCCATTTAATCAAGTAAGTATATGATTATTTTGATTTTATATCTCAAATCTAGAAATTTTATGATGTTGTAAACTAAAATATGAACGGGATAGTAAATGGATGAATTTTAGCATAAAATTTTTTTTGAAGAATAATTATGAATTGATTAATGAAATAAGAAATTTTAAGCTTAAAAGGATAATCCAGGCTCAAATTAAAAATCTGAGAAGATTAATCTAAACTGGGTAAAATGGGTGACAGGATCAGCTGTAGAGAATGATTTTTTATAATTTTTATAAAAGGAATTTCAGGCTATAAATTTTAAATTATATATAAGATATATTTAGTATCATATGAAAAAAATAAAATTTAGGTTTTTATGGGTATAAATATGCCCCATAATTCACGTAATTAAGGCTGACCCTAAACTCCCAACACTGTCCAGCACAGTGAAAATGCCAAAATAAATATATGATGTTAATATTTCGTTATAAAATTTTTATGAAAGTTATATCATGAAGTTATTAAGATATGGTATAAATTTTAGATTAAAATTACTTGATTTTATATTAATTAAAGTTTTTGAGAATTTAGTACGCTTGATTTCAGCATTTGTGGATAGTTGGAGAAAAAATCAAAAAGAAATATGAAACCTCTACAGAAATGATCCCGATTTATATATAAGTTAATACCCTAGATTTGGGTTAGGAAAATTTGGATTAATTACTGAAATTTTTGATTTATGAAACTGTTTAGGGTTATATGACAAAAGACACGTTAAACGAGTGAAAAATAGGTTCCAAAGTTGCTGTTTTGGAAACCTATGATTAGTGGATTAAAAATCAGTAAAAATACACTAAATAAGTGTTAATTTAGGTGTATAATCATGCTGAATTATAAGCCAAGTTTCTGATTTGAAAATTTTTAAGAAACACGTGAATTATGTGTTATGAAATGAACGTATTTGTAGAGATAAGTATGGGAAAATTTTAAATAGTTTAAGTGAAAGGTCATGAAAAATGTGATGACAAATGAATGATTCATGAATGTGTTATAACATGCATAAATGTTACCCTAAATATGGTAATTAAACATGTGATGAAATGACTGGCTGATACATAAGTATGTTATGTACGTATACCCGACTTGGAATTTAAGCGGGTTATGAATATTTATGAAAATGGGTTGAAAATCTAAGTGAATGCAAACAAATGAAATTTACATGAATGTTATATCATTCTACGTGTATAGGCAAAGACAAAGAAAGGGTTGACCCGGGAAGCTCACGTGATCAAGGTAAGTAAGCAAACTTTCCAAATTATTGATTTCCTCTTGTGTTTTGAAAATGATAGCTTAAAAAAATGTTTTAAGGATTGTTTCATGGGAAACAAGAAATACTTCTTAAAATAATTATTTTATCACCAGTATTTCCAAGATTAGAAATGCTTTATATTAATGATTTTGAAGAGTTTGCTTACAAGTAAGCAAGTGGGCTTTCCAAAATATCGTTTCAAAGGAATCTTATGAAATTTATAAACTTGCTTTAATAAGTTGATTTCATAGTTGCTTACAAGATAAGTAAGTGAATTTTCAAGCATAATGTTTATATTCAAGTATTAAAATTAATTGATCATGTTTATATTAATGATGTAGAAAATTGCTTATAGAGTAAGCAAGCTCAGGTCTTGAAAATATGATGTGGGTTTTAAGACGATTTTAATATAAGCAAGTTCATACAAGTGTGATTTACAAAGAATTTTATATTGAAAGAGTTTGTCTCTTTCATAAAGGATATTCAAAAACAAACCATGGAAATTCTATTTCCAAGGAGTTTTATTGAAAAATGTAATTCTTTACAAAATGGTTTCTAGAAATAAATAGATGTTTTAAAATGGTTTTCATTAAATGTCATAAGTTGAATTTATATACGTGTTTTGAGATTTATATAGATGTTTTGAAATAATCTATCAAGGTGCTTTACAACTCTTAGAGTTGTAACACTTTGAAGATGCTTTACTCTGATATTCCAAAAAGACTTAAGGGTGGTCAGTCCTACAAAATGATTTGGTAGATTTTATGTGTAAATAATAATCAAAAGATTATGCAAACTCCTCTCTCTCTATATATATAAGTGTAACAAGGAAGCGACGTGGATAAGATAAATAATGCCATTACAGTGGATGGAAGAGAGTTGCATAAGTTTTGCTCATAAAAATGTTATTAAGAAAAGTTTTGTCTCCGCGAGTTTTGAATTAGTTCAAAAGCTTATAAAAATGAGAATTTCAAAAGTTGTTTAACAAATCATTAAAGTTTTGCAAAATATTATCTTCTCAAATATTTCAAATGTTTGGTAAAAATGGATTTATTAAAACATTGCTAAACTCTTTAAGGGTGGTCATCCTAACATCAGGATTTGAAAATAATTTACAAAAATATTTTCTTTTCAAAACAACCACGCCCAGTTCTCAATTTGAGAAGGGCATAGTCTGCGGACTCAATGGTTTAAAATATTTTATTTTCTTTTCAAAATAATCTTGCCCAGTTCTCAATTCGAGAAGGGCATAGTCTGCGGACTAAGTTGGCTTTATACATATCAAGCTGAGGCTTGAAAAAGAGCACAGTTAAATGACCGAGCTAAGTTTTGTGAAAATCATTGCTAGCATACGAGTGTGAGTAAAACGATATACTAGGCTCATGGTTGAGGCGGTTATGGACCAAAATAGTCGAGAACCAGAGCTCACCTCTACCTATAGCCGAGTCGCTTAGGGGAAGGCTGGAGGCCAGCAGCGCCCTCCCTGAAATGAGAGCAGGATCATGGACAACCGCCTAGCTAGCGGTGTAGTCACATAATGGTTTCTTTCCTAGGGGAGGATGATCACTTGTTAAGTGTCACCTTCTTGAGAGTCAGAGACACAAATCCATATGTTTTTGGAACATACATATGTTCCTTATGTTTTAAAAATCCCAAAATGGGCACCGATGCTGTTTAGTTTTAAATGGATTTGTGTTGGTTTCAAATGGATTTATGTTTAGTTTTCAGAAGATATCGAAAAATATTTTAGGACATGAATATGTCCGCCTATTGGTTTAAAAAGGGTTTGGTAACTTATATACGGGTTAAAAGAGGCTTATATGGAAAAATATTTTTGGACATGAGAATGTTCGCCTAGATAAAAGATTTCTATGCACATGCATTGCTTTTGAACAACCCCGAGTTGGGTGATAAAGAAAATTAAATAAATGATGTTTTGGGACAAGTAAATGTCCTCATGAGCAAAAGGTTATAAGAAAAATATTTTAGGACATATAATTGTCTTCATGTCATATGAAAAATATTTTTGGACATAGACATGTCCTCATGATAGACGGAAAATATTTTGGGACAAACAATTGTCCCCATGAAAAATGATTTAGATGCATAGACATCACTTTTGAAAATCCTCAAAATGGGGATATGCACAAAGTTTTATGAGTGTATTATAAAGAAGATTTCTATAAAAGGTTTCTTCCTATTGGTAGTTGATCACTTGATAAGTGTCTCCTACCGAATAGGCAAGGGATGCATTTAAATGAAAAAAAAATGATGCTTACTTACTGAGTTTATCACTCATGTTTTGTTTTCCCAACTTTAGGTAGGTTTAAGGCTCAAGGGAAGGAGCAAAGCTAAAAGGTATCGTTATGCTTGAAGAATGGATGGATGAATGTATTGCTTATAATGAAATGGGATTGATTATGTATAGTGTAAGTAGATAAGTGATTGTGTATAAAATTCTACGTGAATTTCTATTTATGGATATAGATAGCACATATATATGTTGCCTATAATATGAAAGTAAAGATACTTGTATGACAAATTTTATGACGATATGGATGAGTCCACTATGGATGATGACATGTGATTATATGATAAAAGAAAAGAAAAAAAAATTGGACGTGATCAAATTAAGAACCCGCCATGTGTTCAGGGCAATAATCTTGATTACATTTACCAATCAAAAATAGATCTTGAGGTAAGGTTGTGACGCTCGAGTCGGGGGCGCCACTGATCTACTCTGTCAGTTAGAACAGGGGGATCCCGGGGAATGCCAAGGTAGGTGCTCGGTAACACTCGTGCCTTAGGTTTATGGCTGAAGGGCTCTCCTAGGTCCTATGCATGTTAACTCGAGGAGTCATAGTAACTTCCCTTCATGTGATCTTGTGTCCGAATTGGTGAAAATCCAAGGGGGACTAACGGAAACGATGCATCGTCAGACTGTGATTCCCACAATCTATTCATATTTTCTTCTCTTCTCTGTCTCCTATTTTCTTCCTCTCTTTCCCTTCTTAACTCCTTTGCACTCATCATTCTCTTCCCTCTATCCGTCATCTGTGTAGACATAGTAATCAAATTGCATTGCAATAACAATTCAATGTCATATGGCATGCACTCATCATATCATAAGCATACCTAATCTTCACATGAACATGTCTATTTCATCATCTAACATGCATTTCATCATGTTATAGTCATATATGAGCATCATTTAATCACATCTAATTCATTACATAATCATGTTTAATCATGTATATTCATGTGTAATCATGCATATTTCTTCATATTCTATCAATTTCCTATATTTAGAAATTTCCCATGCCTATTTACCAATCCATGCTCTGATACCATGCTCTGTGGCGCCCCAAACCCAAGTGTCGCATCCTGAGCCTTACCTCGGGATCATATTGATTGGTAAACATGATCAAGATTGTTGCCCTGTCACATGACGGATCTTGTCGGATATTTATCCTGTTAAATATGGTAATGTAAAAGTTCATATAACGCTTCATGTTCTCATAATTTCATTTTCATACATTTCTGAGTCATCTCACTCCATTCATTATATACAAGCATGTTGTTTAGCAACATTTCTTCTTTTGCCTAAATCAGATGTCACTGCATGTATAAATCACAGTCATCCATATAAAACATTTGAATAATTTACATCTATTCATCATGAAGAATTGTACCAAATTTTTACAACCATTTCTTATAAATTCTATAGCATAAGTTCTATAAGTTTTTCCATGGATTCCTTAAGTCGGCGCTTGCTCCCTTGCCATATCCTGTCCATCACCTATCTTTGGGTTTGGAAAACAAAATCGTGAGCCGAAACTCAATAAGCAAACTATTTGCATTTTACAGGTAAATCATTTCAGGCAACATTTTGCATTTAAAATCAACTTGGAAAGCAACTTATACCTTGTCTAAAGGTATATCTTAAAAACATGAAATCCTGTACTTATCACGGGTCTCATATGCATAATGCCATATGAAAACATGAACATGAACATCATTTCTCCCTTAGAATGGAAGCTAGCCAGGCGACCATCCGTCACGTTAACTCCCATTTTAGAGAAGGCACCGCCGGCCTTGGGCCTGTTACAAGCGACTTGGTCACACAAAGGGGGGACAATCGGTCTGCTTATACCCTTCAAGTGGACCTAGTATCTTGTGCACATGAACTTTTTTATAAATTCATCTTTAACATGCTAGCATGATTTTTCAATCATAAACATCAACCACATCATTTTTCCATAGCATTTATCAAAGAAAGATTTCATAACATTGCATTTGAAATAAAATATCATTTCAACAACATTTTGCTAAGGGATGATCATCCTTAAACACATTAGAAACAATTTCCATAGTTTCATCAAACAAGTTGAAACAAAATTTTCATTTACAGAAACAATTTAGAAAAACAAAAATCTTTTAGAAAATTTGCTTGCTTACCTGAATTCCTTAGCTTTCCGTCACCACCTTTTCTTTGCCCTTGCCTACATGAGAATAATATGATTTTTCATATTTTTTTTTCTCATATTTCATTTAGTTTTCCAACCCATTCCATATACATACATCATTTATTTGACTTCACAATTTATCATACACATATATAACTTATTTTGCACATATCAGCACATTTCATACACATTCGGCTACCATACAATGTAATATATACACATGACCCCAAAATTAGGATATTCATTTCAATATTATAAAATTCATTCCATGAACATCATACACAGCTTCATTAAGCTTACTTTGCTATTTTTCCCATTTTTCCCAAAACACACACATGGGTGTTTCTTCTACGTAAATATCATTGCCTTAGCTTATAAATTAAGTCCAAAATTTTGGAATTAATATCATACCATCTCAAACAGATATATAAACATAGAATTCATTTCATTTTTATGCATTCTTGCATAAAATTATTTTTCATAAATCATTCATCACCCGTTTATTTTCATCCCTTCACATAAGCTCATTTAGCACATAAACATAATGCATTTCATAAAATTTACCAACTCAGAAATGTTGGTCCCGAGCTTATGTCAATTACCCAAGAGGGGAGGGGTGAATTGGGTATTTAAAAATTTAAAACTTTAATTAGAGATTTTACCCTAGTTTAGTTTAAACCCCTTTAATGAAACAAATAGAAAGCAATAAGATAATGAAAGCGAAAATGAAAAATAGTAGACAAGATTTACAGTGGTTCCGGCAACCTTTCCCTACTCCAATCTTCCAAGCTCACACTTTCTTGTGACTTGGGTTCCACTATGTATTCCGCAAATACAACTAGAGTCTCCACTCTCTTCTGGGCATATACAACCAGAGCCTCCGTTCTCTCCTAGATTCTAGCTCTAGGGGGCGTATATAACAAATAGCACAAGTAGGTGATGAGTTCCACACCAATCACAACTCTACTTTACTATAGCTTGGTTTAAAACACCAAAATCAAACCAAGCACCAAATAATAAGATGAAATAGAAGAAATCTACACTTTACAGATTTGTGTAGTAAGTTTCAGCTCGAGGAAGAATCTGTAGAAGCAACGAATCGTATTGTGTTGAAGCAAACAACAACTTTGAAGATCGTTCTTCCTTTGAAAGTATCTAGATCACTCAATTTTAGAAGAAAGTGAGATAAAACTCTTAGTAGCACTTCTTTCCTCTTTTTCAGCTCTTACTTGTGTATATCCACATTTGCTTGAGTGTCTATATATAGAGGAGGGAGAATTTTGAACGTTGGAGAAGTGGTTGGCGCGTAATAAATATGCTAACGTTCAAAAATTTGAACGTCATGCCTCCAAGTCGCAGGTGGAGTCGACTTCGTGTGCGACTTCACCCAAGTCGCATGCTGGAGTCGACTTCGTGTGCGACTTCAGATGCTCTTCAGTTTTCAAGTCTGTCTTCTAGGTCGACTTGGTCCTCGAATTGACCCAAGTCGCAGGTGAAGTCGACTTCGGGTGCGACTTCACTTCTTCAGCTTGCTAGTTGAACTTGAAATCTTTGGAGTGCCTTGCTTGCTTAACTTCTTCTTATTTTCTTGTTTTCTGATTTCTTGGAGCATCTTTGAGAACAATATTCTTTCATATTAGTTTCAGAAACCCTTTTTGATGATCTTGAACTTGCAATCGCCTTATAGCTTTGATTGTCTTTACGTGTCTTGCTTTTCTCTTAAGGTGATCTTCTTATTCATATGATTTGAGAAGTCTAGGTTGTCTTTCATATTCATCTTATCTCAATTTTGTCTTACACTTGATTTTATTATTGACTTTGACAAAATCTGTCTTCTTCAAGTTGAAGTTGAAGTTGGAGTCGACTTTGCCTACGACTTCACCCAAGTCGCATGTGGAGTCGACTTCAGCTGCAACTTCACTTTTGTTCCAACCTAAAATCAGCGCTGGAAAGAAAATACTGTTTGAAGTCAATACTGGAGTCGACTTCGTTTGCGACTTCGGTATGCTCAAACTCCTAATTTCAACGCTGTCAAAAAAATTGCTGTTGAAGTCACTTGTGGAGTCGACTTCGGGATCGACTTCATCTAAGTCGAAGTTGAAGTCCACTTGGAGATCGACTTGGTCTGCTATACTTGCATATTTGATTTTTCATTCCTTTAAGATATTCACAAAACTCATTAGTAATCATAATGTACTCAAATTTATATTTGTTAATCATCAAAACTTGTGCTTTGGTCAATTTGCTTTTGGGTTCAACAGTTGTTTTCAACAATCTCCTCATTTTTGATGATTGACAAAACTAATTTGAGTTCTATAGCTTTCACCAAATTATTTTCATGAAAATTGTGCTAATTTAATTATCATGTTGTTTCAAATGTTCTCAAGTCATTTCATTCAAGGTATTCATGTTTTATAATCATATTCCTTTGTTCATAATCACAAGTCATTCATTGCATTTTCGTAATATCAATCAAACATTGCATAGTAATAGTATTGAGATAAACTTCTATATATAAAAGCAAAATGTTTATACAGAGTTTAATTGAAAAATAAAACCTAATACAAACTACCCATCCCAAAATTTGCCTATTTACTCACAATCTATCCTACCTACCTTTCTCCTAAACCCTATGATTTTCTCCCCCTTTTTGTCAATCATGGAAAGGGAGTCCAAGTACCAAAGACTTGGTGAATTGGAATTGGGAAATGGGATAAGATTGATGGCGAGGCTTAATGGGACGAACATGTGCCGATGAGTAGAAGGATGAGACTGGTGTAGGAGTGGGATCTCGGCGAACCGATTCGGTGTCAAATGGATCAAGTTCAGGGATCGGTTGGTTCTTATGATGTCCGATGCCAGATGATAACAGATGATGCGTAATTCCCGATCCATTCTATCTTGTCGGGAATGCATATCCATCATGGCATTCATTACCCCTGTGATATGGCTGATGACCCGATCCTCGAGTTGTTCCAAGTGTTCGTGGACCCCATTGATGGATGTCTCCCAGGATGGAGGCCTCGGGGCTGGGTCAGGGATTTCGGATCCTTGTGGTGAGTAGGATCCATGAGAAATAGGTGACGTAGGTTCTGCAGGAACCGGTTGCTCCCTAGGTGATGGCGGGGGCTGCTCCCCCTGACTCTGTGCATGTCCGGCCTCTTCTGGAGCCGGCTCTCCCATCCGTTCCCGAATCCTGTCTTCTCTGAACTGCTCCAAATTTCTTTTCATCCTTTGGAGCAATGCCTTATTGATGGCATTTGTTGATTTTAGGACTTCAAAGGGTTCACCAACGATATCCACCTCATAGTATTCCAGGATCCTCGTGATCCATGTCCCATAAGGTAGAACTCCTCGTGGGTTATCCTTTCGAGATACCAAGGCTTCTAGAAACAATCTTGGTAAGCTGACCTTGACTTTATTCGCTACTTTTCACAAAATCCCAACTTCTTGTGGATTTAGCTAATTTCTCCCTCCACCTTTAGGGTATATACAATGTGCAATGAGTAATCTTAGCACCCTAAGTCTGGGAGATAAATCCATATAATGTAAAAACTTAACTCCTAGGTGATATTTGTTGCTTCTTGTCAGCTCATTATACATCCTGTCTAGTGTGAGATCTGCAGGGATTGGCTCATCTTCAAATGGAACCTTAAGAATTCTACCTATCCTTCTTACTACATCTATTTGATCTGGGGTTGCCATTGACCCCAAGAATATCTCAATTCCTTTGACAAAGGTTGAAAAATTTTCATCATCCCACAGATAATAGAATATCCTAGTCAGGTCAGGATATATTCTGTCATCTGATTTCAGCAAATTTGTCCAGCCCTGATGATCTAGCAATTCTTCTATGTCAAACTCATAGTCACTCAGGAACTTGAAATCTATGATCTTTGGAACAAATACCTTTCTTTCGTAAAAGGTCTTGTAAAATCTACTATGTTGAAGCTCAATTTTGAAATAGGTTGTGGGCATCTTCAGAACTTGCCCTTTTGTGGCTGGAGTTCTTCTTTCTCCAGTATCTGAGCTTCGTGTTCGATTTTCGGAGCCTTGAGCTCAAGCTCTGGATGGGGTAGCAGTTTGGAATGTAACCCGTCAACTTATAGAAGTCGAAGGTTCCTCCCTAGCCTGTTTTGCAGGAGTTCTCTGCCTCCTTGGGATTTCTTCTTCTGTAGCGGAGTTCGATGGTCTGGATACAGGCCTCAAAGATGGTTTTGAGACCGCGAGCTTAGGCAATCTTGATTTTGGAGCCGTTTGGATGGATTTTGGTAAAAGGAACTTTGAAATGAGCCTAGATAGTGCACTGAAAAGAGTAGAAAAGAAAGGATTTGCAAAAAGCAGGTCTTTCTAAGTGATTTCAACAGAACTTTTGAAGAAGAAAATGGGAGAAATGAGTTTGCGGGGTTTCCAGCGGGAGAGATGAAGAAGAAAAATGAAAAGGAACTGCTTAAAATGAGAAGGAAGCCCGACAGTCGCGTGCGGAGTCGACTTAGCCCTAGGCGAAGTCGACTTCAACCTAGTGGAATCGACTTCGCCTCAGAGGCGGAGTCGACTTGACTTTCTCGGAGTCGACTTGGCCTATCGACTTGGCCTTTCCTAATTCTAATTTTCATCTTATTTTTCTAACTTAGCTCAATCATCCCCATGTCATTTCTAATTTTGTAAAATAAATCCTTTGCTAAAGGTTTGGTGAATATATCAGCAATTTGATCCTCAGTTTTCACATATTCTAAGCATACATCTTGATTTTCCACATGTTCACGAATAAAATAATGCCTTATATCTATTGTTTGGTTCTTGAACGTAATATTGGATTTTTAGTCAAACAAATTGCACTAGTATTATCACATCTGATAGGAATATTACAATAATCAATGTCATAATCTTTTAATTGTTTTTTCATCCAAAGTAGTTGGGCACAATAGCTCCCGGCGGTTATATATTCAGCTTCTGCTGTAGATAGAGCAACATTAGTTTGTTTCTTTGATTACCATGAAACCAACATGTTTCCAAGGAATTGACATGTTCCACTAGCACTTTTTCTATCTACTTTGTAACCGGAAAAATCCGATCCGAGTAGCCGATTAAATCAAACGTTGACCCCTTTGGATACCATAGTCCAAGATTAGTGGTATTTATCAAATATTTAAAAATTATTTTTACAGCCAATAAATGTGATTCTTTAGGACATGCTTGGAATCTAGAACACATACATACATTGAAAAGAATATTTGGTCTAGAAGCAGTTAAATACAACAATAATCCTATCATACTTCTATAAAGCTTTTGATCGATATATTTACCGTTTTCGTCCATGTCGATCTTGATTGTTGAGCTCATTAGAATATTTTCTCCTTTGCTAGTTTGCATTCCAAATTTCTTTAGCATTTCTTTGATGTACTTGGACTGCTTTATGAATATTCCTTCGGCTTGTTACTTGATATGCAGTCCAAGAAAGAAATTTAATTCTCCCATCATGCTCATTTAAAATTCGCTCTGTCTAATCTTAGAAAATTCTTGGTACAGAGTTTCATCAGTAGCACCAAATATTATATCATCTACATAAATTTGCATAATTAAAATACTTTTACTTTTATACTTGATGAATAAAGTAGTATCAACTTTTCCTCTTTGAAATTCATGATCAATCAAAAATCTATTTAACCTTTCATACCAAGCTCGTGGGGCTTGTTGTAGTCCATATAATGTTTTGGTTAGCTTATAAACATATTTTGATTCATCCTTTTCTTCAAATCCAGGGGGTTGTTCAACATATACTTTTTCATTCAAGTACCCATTCAAAAATGCACTTTTCACATCCATTTGAAATAATTTGAAATTCATATGAGAAGAAAATGCTAGTAAAATGCGTATGACTTCTAATCTAGCCATAGGTGCATATGATTCTTCAAAATCAATCCCTTCTTCCTTGGAATACCCTTTGGCTACTAGTCTAGCTTTGTTTCTTATTACAAGTCTGCTTTCGTACAATTTGTTCCTAAATACCCATTTGGTACCAATAATGGTATAATCATTTGATCTAGGAACTAAATGTCATACATTATTTCTTTCAAATTGATTTAGCTCTTCTTGCATTGCAATAACTCAGTTTTCATCATTAAGAGCTTGTTCAATAGTGGTTGGTTCAAATTTTAACACAAATGCATATTGTCCACAAATATTTTATTTTGATCTCCTAGTTTTTACTCCTTTATAAATATTTCCAATGACTTGCTCAATTGGATGGGCATTTTTGAATTTTAAATCAATTGGAGGTTTGTAGAAATTATTACTTTCACTTATCTCTTCCTCCATAGCATTTTCTGGCTTGAGCTCGGTTTCCTTTTGTTGCTCTTGTTGTTTTGTTTTTGTATCATCTGCATCACTTAGTTCATCCTCCTTTCTCGAAGTTTGGTTAAATTCATCAAAAATAACATGTATTGATTCTTATACTATTTGATTTCTTTTATTGAAAATCATATATGCTTTGCTATTTGATGAATAACCTAAGAAAATAGCTTCATCACTTTTGGCATCTAATTTTTTCAAATTTATTTTTTCATTATTTAACACATAACAAGTACATCCAAAAGTATGGAAACATGATATGTTTGGTTTTCTGCATTTCCAAAGTTCATATGGGGTCTTTTTCAATATTGCTATAATGGTAACTCGGTTTAATACAAGACAAGCTGTACTTACAGCTTCACCCCAAAATCTTTTGGACAATTTACTCTAATTTAGCATAGTTCTAGCCATTTCTTGTATTGTCCGGTTTTTCCTTTCAACAACTCCGTTTTGTTGAGGAGTACTTTGTGAGACCCTAACCCAAGTAGGCGATATGTATGCATTGAACATGTATTTGATGATTATTTATGAATTATGGAATTATGAAGGTATTTTATGATTTTTGCTAATTATGACAATTAGGGTTATGGGTTAGCATTAATTATGTGATTAAGCATTTTAAGCCTAAATGAGATAATGGGTTTAGAATGAATTATTTGTGATTTAATTGTGCAATTATATCATGAAAAATCATTTTTCATGATTTAAAATGAATTATGGAAATAATGATGGAAATTGTCAAGTGTGAAGGAAAATATTGGAAAATTGATAACTCAACGCCTAAAAGGCAGATTCAAGTGAAATTTGAAATGAAGATTGTTAATATTAGGCTTGGTATTATGGGATGAAAATATTATGAAAATTCTTGATGAAATGAGAATTATGAATTTTTAAGTATATGTTCATTTCAACCGTTAACTTTAAACGACTATAACGGGAGCTAGGAAACTTGGATTGAGATGAAATTTGAAACGGTTGAATGAAATTATGAGATGTTTATGTTAGATGGCTTGGATTAAGCATGATATTTTGGGAAAGTGCCTGCGTAGAAAAAGGTGGCTATGGTTGACTTATGCTCCAAGAGAGTACCATATCATAAATGCAAAGGTGCATGTTATGATGGCATGGAATGAAATGAGTTATGAGGTGTCCATTGCAGGAATTTTTGAGGGAATTTATGCATTTAAATAAAATGCATAATTCCATGAATTATCCATCCATTTAATGCATGAAATGATGAAGCTACATGAGGGTAGCCAAGGTGGCAAAGAGGGCTGTTTTGGTGCTCATTTTTTATTTTTGCATTTTTTTTAAAAATGCCTAGATATTGCTGAGATGAAAGTACATGAATTGTGCAACCAATAATGGAGATTTTCAGCAATTAAAAAATGCAAAAAGGGGAGGATATGCAGCTGAAACCGTAGATTGCATGTGGGTGAAATAATGTGCAGAAAAATGGCAGTTTTAGCTATTTTATTAATTTTTCTTAATGCCAAATTTATGGAGGAATTAAAGGGTAATTATGAGCATGAATTACCCACATTTTGGTGATTTTAAAAAATGTAAAACTGCTGGAAAATCCGGCTACAAGTTGACGTGCAAAAATGGACAGCTTTGATGGTCAAGATGATGCAGATTTTGTGGATTTTGTAAAAAGTAAAAATGCAATTTTACTTGGCCCATATTCACCCAACTCATATGGTAGATAAGGGAGCATTGAATGGGTGTGGAATTGCAGCACAAGTGGGTCCCACAAGTGGGAAAAATCCAGCCATATGCATGCCTTGTGCACGTGAAGTTGAGAGGAGTTTTGGGAAAAATATTCTAAGTGTTGAAACGTCCAAGGGAACCAGCTGAAACTCACGATTTTTCCCAGAAAAATAGAGGAGAAAACCAAGAGAAAATAAGGGGGAAAAGGAGAGATTTCTCATTTGCTCAAGTAAGTATATGATTATTTGATTTTTATGCATTAAATCTGGAAAGTAAATGATGCTGAAAACTAAATTATGGTCGGAACAGTAAATGGATGAATTTTGGCATGAACATTTTTTAAAACAATCCTCATATGATTAACTAACTAACCAATTTTCAGCTTAAAAGGATAATTATGTTGTAAATTAAAAATCCGTGAATATTAACCCAAACAGGGTAAAACGGGTGACAGGATCAGCTGTAGAAAATGATTTTTAATAATTTTTATACAAGGATTTTTGGGCTGAAACTTTTACATGATATACAATAAATATTGAGTATCACAGAAAAAAAAATTAAAAATTAGGTTTTTATGGGTATAAATAGACCCCATAAATAACGTCATTCAGGCTATCTGGAAATGGAGTTTACTGTTCAGCAAGGTCAAAATGCCCAAATAAATATGTAATGTCAATATTTCGTGCTGAAACTTTTCTGAAAGTTAATTCATGAAGTTATTAAGATATGGTAGAAATTGTAGATCAAAAATACTTTATTTGATATTAATTCAAGATTTTAATATTTCAGCACACCTGATTTCAGCATATGTGGTTAGTTTGAGAAAAAAATCAAAAAGAAATATGAAACCTATGTAGAAATGATCCAAATTGATTTATGTGTTAAATAATTAAATATTTATCAAGAAAAGTGAGATTATTTTCTGAAATTTCGGATTTATATAACTTCCTAAGGTTATGTGTCAAAAGACACGTTAAACGGGTGAAAAGTGGGTTCCAAACTAACTGTTTTGGAAACCTATGGAAAGTGAATTTAAACCTCACAAAAATAACCTAAATTCAGCGGTAATTTAGGGTAATTAACCCACTGAAATATGGATTAAACCTCTGACTTAGAAAAGTTTATGAAATCCATTACGTATATGTTGCCTAATAGGCATATCTGAAAGAACAGATATGCAAGGGTGATCAATAACTTGTGAAATTTACTTTTGTGCAAAAATGCATGAAAATATGATGTATTTCATGAATATATATCTGTTTAGAACTTCATGAGGTTAATTTCCAATTTTGGAATTATGTAATGAAGCCTAAGGTCATAACGGGCGCTCGGAACGGGCACCGATGTATGAATTTTGGAAAAAATGTGAAAAGTGGTAAATGAAGGTTAATGAACCTATGTATGATAGTTAATGCATGCATTTTATATGGTTGAATGGATACCCTATTTATGGGGTTATATATGTTATGTATTAGCCAATGAAATGCATAAAAATGTGTTATTTATGTTTAATGACTTGAGAAGACAAATGAAGGATATATGTTAATGAAAATGGGTTGGAAAACTAAATGGAATGAAATGACAAGAAATATATAAAAAACCATATTATGTCCATGTAGGCAAGGAAAAGAATGGAAGGAAGAGGGATTATGGCGATCTCAGGTAAGCAAGCAAACTTTCTAAAATGCATTTTCTTTCTATATGATTGGAATGATTGAATTGTCTACGTTTATGTTTTAACGAATGGGCAAGCACAAGTTTTGAATATGACGGCTTTAATGCAAAGCCATAAGTTTCGAAAAATGATCACTTTAATGAAAAGTCTTATGGTTTGCTTCATGGGAGGCAAGCGACACTTCTTAAGATAAATAATTTATCCTAAGTGTTGCCAAGGATGGGAATGCTTCATGCTAATGAAATTGAGAAATTTTGCTTATGAGTAAGCAAGTTCTCTATGCTAATGTTTTTAAGGATTTCATGTTTGATACCGATGGTTTTAAGAATTTTCTTTTAAGGAAGCAAGTTCTATATGATATTGTTCATCAGCATTTTATAAGAAAAAAGAAATTTTACCCTTTTTCACAAAATATTGATTGTAAATGAGTTTTGAGTTATTTTTACAATAACTCGCGATAAACAATGATGAAAAAGATTTGTTTTATTAGGTTAAGATAACTAAATAGTAAATGATGATTTGGACATAGTCCATATGTTTTGAAATGATGTTTGAAAAGTTTTGGTTTCCTTTAGATAAGGAAATCTGTGTTGGAAATGTTGGAAAAATGTTTCTACGGATGTGTAGAAAGGGATTTATGGATGACCAACCTCCTATGATTGATTTCATAAAATGGTTTAATTTCAGGTTGCTTGATGGCATGCAAAAGACTATGCAATTTTCCTCTATGTGAAAATGATTGATATGTGGACAATTATTAAATTTTTAGGTTATGGACAAGGGGATAGCATAATTGCATAACTTTTGTAAACAAAAGGTCTTGAAATAGAAACTAAGAAAATATTAGAGGAAAATATGATTTATTTATGAAAATCCAAAGGATTTGAAATTCTTTTATTAAAAGGATTTTAAAATGTATTGTTTCTCAAACATTTCAAATGTTTATCAAAATATTTTACTCAAAACGTTTCTAAAGGAATTTAAGGAAGGTCATCCTAAAACTGGATTTAAAATAACAACTTGTTAAAGTGGGTGCGCTCGCTTACAAGTTGACACAGACTGCGATCTGTGATGTGTTTTTGAAAATAATTGTTAAATATAGACTTCGGTCTAAGATTTTTTTGCATATGGATGCAGGCTGCGGTCTGTGATCCCGGATTAAAAGAACATGGGCTGCGGTCTGTGGTTCTTCAAACCAAAACGGACTGCGGTTCGTCAGGATAACGTACGGTGCACCGGTACAAGGAATAGGCTGGTTGTAGAGCACGGTTGGGATGACTGGGGCCCACTCTACATAAGGCCAAGTCGCTAAGGGATGGCAGGAGTGCCAGCGGCGCCCTCCCTGAGATGGGAGCAGGATAAATAAACAGCCGCTGGGTTAGCGTGTTGTTAAGGATTCTCTTCCAAAAGGTAGCATGATCACTTGTTAAGTGTCACTACTGGATGGAGAGAAATGCATTTGCTTATGTTTTATTTCTGAAAAGCCCAAAGATTGGGTCATGAAAATATGATTTTATGAAAGTATCCTAAAGGGATTTTTATGAAACGGTTATCCTAAAAGAAAAGGTGTTTTACATGAAAGTGCAAATAACAAAAATTAAAGGAAACGTGTTTATGCAAATGCATTTATGAAAATGGTTTACGTATTTTGTTTTCCTTGTTTGCTATAAACAAGCCCCAAGACGGGGAATTATGAAAAGGATTTATGTTCATTTGTAAGAGAGCCTAAATAAAGAATGTTTTTGGACATAAAAATGTCCTTTGCCGAGAAAGGCTTATGTGATTGATGTTTAAGGACGTATGAATGTCCATTGCCAATAAGGTTATGTAAAAGATGTTTTGAGACATGAAATGTCTCTTGATTTTATGATGGCTTATGTGAATGATGTTTTGACACATGAAATGTCTCTTGGATAAAGGATTTATGATCGCTTATGTGAATGATGTTATGAGACATAAAATGTCTCTTGGCTAAAGAATTTTATGATGGTTTATGTTAATGATGTTTTGAGACATGAGATGTCTCCTGTGCCTAAGTATTTATGTTTTTTTGGATGTAAAATGTCCACTGGCAACCGATTGATTTTATGTAATGGCTATGAACATTAAAAATGTTCATATAAGATTAAAGGGAACTCATCATCAAAGGTAAAATGTATATGTTTTGCCTAAACAAGCCCAGGCGTGGCTTGTAAATGATGTTAAGAATGAATGCTTTATGAAAACGTTCAAGGACATAGAATTGTCCTCAGGAACACGGAATTTCATGATGATTTTGTAGGACATATACATGTCCTTAGGAAAAAGGTACTCCTGAAGTTTATAAAAAGGTTTTCAAGAAGCATTGCCCTAAAGATAAAATGCTTGCTTACTGAGTTGTCACTCACGTTTTGTTTTCCAAACCCTTAGACAGGTACCGAGGAAACTCAGAAGGTTGCGAACCTCAGACGTGGAGGAAGGTACATGATGATAGCCTTGAAGGCTATGAGGAATGGAAAGGCATAAATAGGCTAAGGTAAGCTAATGTGTATGTGAACTTAATGAGAATATTAAGTTCTATATATGATTCAATGGTTGAATGTATGGATGTATGGATATAAAATATGATACTTAGGTCAAGGAATCTTTCACTGCAGGAAGGCAGGAAAGGATGCTATGTGTTTATGTATATCCGAACTTAGCTAGATTTCTAAGTTCCATGTGAATTAATGACTGAATGTATGAAAGTATGATTTATACAATGATTCAGTGTATAATAACAGGCATGTAAAGATGTTTTGAATGAAATGATGAATTTTATTACAAGCGAAATATCACAATGTATGATGATTGTCATGTCAAGATTATGAATGATGACAGATGAATAATCGAAATTTTTTTTGGACATATTCCAATTAAGAACCCGCCACGTGATCAGGGCAACAATCCTGATTCACATTTACCAATCGATAGATCTTGAGGTAAGGAAGTGACGTCTCGGTTTGGGGCGCCACATACTTGGTGCAAAAAATGTATGGTGAATTCCTTTTTTATTGCAAAATTCTATGAATCGATTATTTTCAAATTCACCACCATGATCACTTCTAATGGAAATGATTGAACTTTGTTTTTCATTTTTCACCAAATTTGAAAACGTGAAAAACATAGAAAATGCTTCATCTTTGCTAGCTAAGAGTATAATCCAAGTAAATCTTGAAAAATCATCAACAATTCCATACACGTATTTGTTTCCACCAAGAGTTAAAATGTCTAATGGCCCCATAAAGATTTATATGTAACAACTCAAGTGGTCCTTTTTATGGAAAATGGCATTTTGGGTTGTTTTGATAGTTGACAAGCTTTACAAATCTTATCCTTGTCATATTTGAGCTTTGGTAACCCTTGTACTAGATTCTTTTTCCACAATGTTTTAATATTTGACATATTTATATGTCCAAGTCTTGTATGCCATATCCATGGATTATTTTCTATGGCTATTAGACATTTCCCTTCTAGTTCATCAAGGCAAACCAAATATATATTTCCATGTCTTTTACCACTAAATACTATGTATTCATCATCAAAAACATTACATATAGAGGATTCAAATAGAACTTTATATCCTTTATCACATAATTGACTAATACTCATTAGGTTGTGTTTGAATCCTTCAACAAATAGTACATCTTCAATACATGCATTTGAAATACCATAAACATTTCGTTTACCTTTCATTTTACCTTTTTCATTATTTCCGAAAGCTACTGTTCCTTCATTGCATGGGTTGATCGTATGGAACAGTCCTTTTTCTCTTGTCATATGTCTTGAGCAACCACTATCCATAAACCATATGTTATTGGCCTTAGCTTTATGACAAACCTGCAAAAATTAAGTTAAGTGGAGCTCATCCTTTTGGTACCCATTTTATGGGTCCATTTGGGTTAGTTATCCTTTGGAGTCTATGTTGGTCTACCTTTGAAGCTATAAATCCAATGCTTTTCGGCATCCAAACTAATTTCGCACCAAGGTTTTGCAATTTTCTCAATTTACATTGATAAACCTTGTGTCCTAACTTGTTGCAAAAATTACAAGCTCCCGGAAGTCTAGAAATAGGAAGTCATTTGGTAATTTGTTCCTCGGTTGGTCTTTTGGTCCAAACTACTTGATTTATCTTAGGTTTAGTATAAATGGGTTTAGCGTTGTTTCTTGGAGCATTAGATTTCTTTTGCTCAAATGTATTATACCCAAGTCCTTTCTTGCAAGTTTGGGTTGTCATTTTTAAGAATATTTTCACATTTTCTCCTGGATTAGAAAACTTGACAAATGATTCATTTAATGATTCATTTTTCTTTTTGAGTTTCTTTAACTCAACTTCCAAGGTATTCTTTTCACTTTTTAATTTATCTATTTTTTCAGCAAGTTTACGATTCATAATTATTACTGCATCACATTGTCTTTTCTTTATTGTAAACTTGTTTCCTAATTTCTTTATTTCCTCATATAATGAATCATAGGCTTGTTGAAGTTCTTCCAATTCAGCACATTTGAGGCATTTGTTTGTATAAGAAAAAATTGAAAAAGATTTTTGTTTGGAGGTTACCTCTTGACTACTTGTATAGTTTGTTGAAGTAGCTTGATCCTCCAAGATTTCCGTTGCTGCAAAACATATGTTGGAATTTGTTATGCAACAAATTCTTGCGCAATCTGCTTCACATTCTTTACTTGAAGAGCTACATGTTGTAGATTCCTCTTCATTTACGTACATGCCTCTTCCTTTATTTCTTTGAAATTTTCTGTTGTCACCTCAATCTTTTCTTTACTCCTTTGCTTTATTTTCTTCAGGCGTTGGGTATTGGGCTTGCATGTGCCCCGAACCACCACATCGGTAATATTTTGTTGATTCTTTCTTTTTCTCTTTAGAATTTCTTTCTTTAAAGTTTTTGAAATTTCTACCTTTTCTTACAAATTTTCTGAACCGTTTTGTAAGTAAGGCAATTTCATCATCATTTTGAGATGATGAGGTGGTGTCATCCGAGTCTTGTGCAACTTTCAAGGCGATGGCTCTTTTGCCTTTGTGGTGATCCTCGTTCCTTTTCTTGATTAGCTCATGTGACATCAGCGAGCTAATAAGATCTTCTAATTTCAACGTGTTTAGGTCCTTGGCTTCTTCTATTGCCGTGATTTTTAGAGTCCATGATTCGGGTAGCGCCCTCAGAATCTTCATGACCTATTCAGATTCAAAAATTTCTTTTCCTAGCCCTTTCAAGGCGTTAGTAATTTTGAAAAATCTAGCAAACATTTCAGAAATATTTTCTGTTTCTAACATTCTAAAGTTTTTCAATTCTCCAATCAAAATATTTCTCCTTGTCCCTTGGACTTGAAAAGTTCCTTCATAGATAGATGTTAGTGTATCCCATATTTCTTTGGCAGTTAAACAAGAGGATACTCTATCATATTTTGAAGCCGTAAGAGCACAAAATAATGAATTCATAGTCTTGGTGTTGCTCTTTACAATTTTCACTTCCTCATTGGTCAATTTGGAAGCTCTTTCATCAATAGGCAAAGTCATACCGTCTTGGATTGCAATCCAAGAGTCCATGTCTGTAGCCATGATGAGTTGTTTCATACGTAGCTTCCAATATCCAAAATTATTCCCATCAAACAATGGTGGCCTAATAAAGGATTGGTCTTCAGCAAATGCGGGAACGAAAGTGGATTGGGATGCCATATCAAAAAGATCTATTTGGTAAAACTCAAAGACCTGCTCTGATACCACTTGTTGGTCTCGAGTTTATGACAATTACCCAAGAGGGGAGGGGTGAATTGGGTATTTAAAAATTTAAAACTTTAATTAGAGATTTTACCCCAGTTTAGTTTAAACCCCTTTAATGAAACAAATAGAAAGCAATAAGATAATAAAAGCGAAAATGAAAAACAGTAGACAAGATTTATAGTGGTTCCGGCAACCTTTCCCTACTCCGCTCTTCCAAGCTCACACTCCCTTGTGACTTGGGTTCCACTATGTATTCCGTAAATACAACTAGTGTCTCCGCTCTCTTCTAGATTCTAGCTCTAAGGGGCGTATACAACAAATAGCACAAGTAGGTGACGAGTTCCACTCCAATCACAACTCTACTTTGCTATAGCTTGGTTTGAAACACCAAAATCAAACCAAGCACCAAATAATAAGATGAAATAGAAGAAATCTACACTTTACAGATTTGTGTAGCAAGTTTCAGCTCGATGAAGAATCTGTAGAAGCAACGAATCGTATTGCGTTGAAGCAAACAACAACTTTGAAGATCGTTCTTCCTTTGAAAGTATCTAGATCACTCAATTGTAGAAGAAAGTGAGATAAAACTCTTAGTAGCACTTCTTTCCTCTTTTTCAGCTCTTACTTGTGTATATCCACATTTGCTTGAGTGTCTATATATAGATGAGGGAGAATTTTGAACGTTGGAGTAGTGGTTGGCGCGTAATAAATATGCTAACGTTTAAAAATTTGAACGTTATGCCTCCAAGTCGCAAGTGGAGTCGACTTCGTGTGCGAGTTCACCTAAGTCGAATGCTGGAGTTGACTTCGTGTGCAACCTCAGATGCTCTTTAGTTTCCAAGTTTGTCTTCTGGGTCGACTAGGTCCTTGACTTGACCCAAGTCGCAGGTGAAGTCGACTTTGGGTGCGACTTCACTTCTTCAGCTTGCTAGTTGAACTTAAAATCATTGGAGTGCCTTGCTTGCTTAACTTCTTCTTATTTTCTTGTGTTATGATTTCTTGGAGCATCTTTGATAGCAATATTCTTTCATATTAGGTTCAGATACCCTTTTTGATGATCTTGAACTTGTAATCGCCTTATAGCTTTGATTGTCTTTACGTGTCTTGCTTTTCTCTTAAGGTGATCTTCTTATTCATATGATTTGAGAAGTCTAGGTTGTCTTTCATATTCATCTTATCTCAATTTTGTCTTAAACTTGATTTTATTATTGACTTTGACAAAATCTGTCTTCTTCAAGTTGAAGTTGAAGTTGGAGTTGATTTTGCCTGCGACTTCATCCAAGTCGCATGCTGGAGTCGACTTCAGCTGCGACTTCATTTTTGTTCCAACCTAAAATCAGTGCTGGAAAGAAAACACTGTTTGAAGTCAATACTGGAGTCGACTTTGTCTGCGACTTCACCCAAGTCGCAAGTGGAGTCGACTTCGTTTGCGACTTCGGTATGCTCAAACTCCCAATTTCAACACTGTCAAAAAAATTGCTGTTGAAGTCGCTTATGGAGTCGACTTCGGGATCGATATCATCTTAGTCGAAGTTGAAGTCGACTTGGTCTGCTATACTTGCATATTTGATTTTTCATTCCTTTAAGATATTCACAAAACTCATTAGTAATCATAATGTACTCAAATTTGTATTTGTTAATCATCAAAACTTGTGCTTTGGTCAATTTACTTTTGGGTTCAACAGTTGTTTTCAACAAGAAATTTAATCCATTCTTCAACGGATTAATTACCTTTAATTAGCACTGCATTTAGGGCATTTTCATGGGGTTTAAATCCATTTAATTACCATAGGTTTCCATAACAGCAAGTTTGGAACCCATTTTTCACCCATTTTACGTGTCTTTCGACACATAACCCTATGCAGTCATATAATTCCAAATTTCCAGAAATTAAATCCATTTCTCCTAATGCATATTTAGGGATTTAACACATATATAACATCCATGCATTATCATTCCTGAAAACAGTAAGTTACCTATACGTTTTGAGTCCCATTTCACGTCGGTTCAACGTTCTTTCATAAAATTTATAAAAATTAGATTTAGGGTTTATTTCTCCCAAATATTTTGGGTATCCATAATACCTTAAACCTAGGATATTTTACCCTACATATCATGCTTAAAACATGCAAGTTCATTTCCATAACATTTTTAACCCAAAAACTAAAAAATTAGGTCAAAATCCATGCTTTTCATTTCATAACTTCAAAAATTCATCACTTAAGCGTAACTCATCATATATTTTGCACGAATACATGATTTATACCCTAATCACATCATCATACCAAAACAGAAACTTGTCTTGGAGGTTTAGGGTTTATCAACTTGGATTTCCCACTTAATACACATGCATAACTTCACTTTCATCAATCTTAACTTGAAAATTCGTACGTAAAACTTAATATCCATTTCATATTCATGCAACAGCATGTCAAAACATCATTTTATATATCCTTTCATCATCCTTTTCATTTCCAAGTTTTGAGTTTAAGAACTCAAGTTAAACAACTTAAAACAAATCACATACAAACTTGATTTTGAGCCAACTCAAATCCTAATCCTTTGAGATGATTTTTCCTTCAAATTTCCTTCCTTCTTTTTCCCTTGATTTTCTTACTCTTTTTTCTGATTATAAGGGACATGAGCTGTTGGGTTAGCTTTGGGGTGAAAAATTCCACACTTAGAAACTTTCTCAAGCCTCTCTCCAAGTGATCGTGCATGGCTTATAAGGGCTGGAATTTTTCCAGCTGTGGGGCCCACTTTTTGGCCATTTTTCCACATGAGTAAATGCATTCCTATCCCCTTGAAGTTCTGGGTAAATTTCAGCCAAGTAAAATTGCATTTTTACCTTTTTCAAAAATCACGAAATTGCCTTGCATCATGACCGTCCAATGCTATCCCCCAATCAAGTCCAACTGTCCAAATTTTCATCAATTTTTTCATTTTTATTTTAACCCTATTTAAAGGGTAAATTATACACTTAATTATCCATTAATTCATGCATTAATTTTATGTAAATAAATTTAGCAAATATCGTAGCAACTTAACACAAAAAATCACATTTTCCTTCACCACAAGCTGTCCTCGTTTTTAGCTATGTGTACCTGCCTTTTTCTATTTTTTAATTGATAAAAATCTCCATTATTGTATGCACGTATCATGTACTTGCATCTCTGCAACTTATATGCATATTTTAAAATTAAAAAAATTCAAAATATGCAGCAACATAGCCCCTTGGACGTCCCTTATGGCTACCTTGGCTATACTCTCATAGCTACATCATTTCATGCATTAATTGGATGGATAATTCTCACCTTTATGTATTTCAAATAATTGCATAAAATCCCCAAGGAATGGCCTGCAATTTTCCACCTCAAATTCCATTCCCATCATGCATTATCACTTGGTACTCTAGCATTAATGGTATGTTACTTTTGTGGAGTATAAGTCAACCATGCTCGCCTTTTTCAATGTAGGAATTTTTCCAAAATTTCATGCTTAATATAAGCCATTCAAAATAAATATCTCACCATTTCATTCAACCGTTTCAAATTTCATCTCAATCCGAGTTTCCTAGCTCCCGTTATAGCGATTTAAAGTTAACGGTTGAAAGTGAAATATGATCAATAAATCATAATTCTCATTTCATCAAGAATTTTCATAATCCATTTATTCTATAATACCAAGCCCAATATTATAAATTTTCATTTCAAATTTCACTTGAATTCCCCTTTTAGGCATTGAGTTATGAATTTTCCAATATTTTCCATCAAACTTATCAATTTCCATATTAATTTTCATAATTCATTTTAAATAATGGAAAATGATTTTTCATGATATATTTACACATTTAAATCACAAATAATTTATTCTAAACCCATTGTCTCCTTTAGGCTCAAAATGCTTAATCACATCATTATTGCTAACTCATAACCCTAATTGCAATAATTAGCAAAAATCATATAGTGCCTTCATGATTCCATAATTCACAAATAAACATCATATACATATTTGATGCATACATATGGGTCCTATATGGGTTAGGGTTCCGCAAAGGTCATCCTAAAACTAAATTTCAAATGACAACTTGTTTAAAGTGGGTGCGCTGACACGGACTGTGGTCTGTGATGTGCTTTTTTTCAAAATGATTTATTTTAAAAAGACACAGACTTCGGTCTATGATATTTTTAAGTTATGGATGCAGACTGAGGCCTGTGATCCCGATTTTAAAGGAATCGGGCTGCGGTCTGTAATACTTTAAACCAAATGGGTTGCGGTTTGTCATAATAACGTATGGTGCACTAGTATAAGGAACAGGCTGGTTGTAGAGCACGATTGGGATGACTGGGGCTCACTCTACATATGGCCAAGTCGCTAAGGGATGGCAGTGTTGGTCCCGAGTTAATGGCAAAATCCAAGAGGGGAGGGGTGAATTGGGTTCTTAAAAATTCTTTGGTAAATTAAAACTTAACCCCTTTAAAGTTTAATCCTCTTTAGTGTAACAAATAGAAAGCAATAAGATAATGAAAGCAAAAATGAAAAACAGTAGACAAGATTAATAGTGGTTCGGGCAACCTTTCCCTACTCCACTCTTCCAAGCTCACACACCCTTGTGACTTAGGTTCCACTATGTATTCCACGAAAAGAACTAGAGTCTCCGCTCTCTTCTAGATTCTAGCTCTAGGGGGCATATACAACCAGAGCCTCCGCTCTCTTCTAGATTCTAGCTCTAGGGGGCATATACAATCAACACAAGTAGGTGATGAGTTACACTCCAATCACAACTCTACTTGCTATGTCTTGGTTTGAACCACCAAACTCAAACCAAACACCAAAAATAAACAACAATATGAAAATAGAAGAAATCTACACTTTACTGACTTGTGTAGCAAGTTTCAGCTCGAGGAAGAATCTGTAGAAGCAACCAATTGTATTACGTTGAAGCAAACTGCAACTTTAAAGCTTGTTCTTCCTTTGAAAGTGAATAGATCACTCAATTGTAGAGAAAAGTAGATGAAAGCTCTTAGTAGCAGTTCTTTCCTCTTTTTCAACTCTTTCTTGTATGTATCCACGCTTGCTTGAGTGTCTATATATAGAGGAGGGAAAATTTTGAACGTTATAAAGTTGGTTGGAGCGTAATAAATGTCCCAACGTTTAACAATTCGAACGTTATGTCTCCAAGTCGCAGGTGGAGTCGACTTCGTGCCCGACTTCGCCCAAGTCGCATGCTGGAGTCGACTTTGACTGTTCTTCAACTTCCAAGTCTATCTTTTGGGTCAACTTGGTTTGAGACTTGACCTCAAGTCGATCTTAGAGTCGACTTGGGGTGCGACTTGACCTCAAGTCGATCTTGGAGTGGACTTGGTGTGCGACTTAGCTATTTTCTTATGCCAAGTCAGTTTGATCTTTGTTGATATATCTCTTGTTTGCTTAACTTCTTCTTCTTCTTTTGTCTTTCAATACTAGAAGCTTATTTGTGCAGAATTAGCTTTAAGTCTCGTGAACTTGAAGAACTTGAATCTCGTTTGAACAAATCCAACTTTGATTTGGAATAAATGAATCCATGTGTCTTGCTTGCTTTAAACTTGAATTAGTCTTCATACATTCAAGTTTGAGAAACTTGAGTTGTCTTTATCTTGAAGTGGACTTGTGCTTTGACTTGAACTTGAAAATCTATTTTATCATGTTGAAGTTGATGCTAGAGTCCACTTTGCCTGCGACTTCACCCAAGTTGCATGTGGAGTTGATTTCAGTTGCAACTTCAGAAGTTTTGCTGCTCAATTTTAACTTTGAAAGGAAGACGACACCTCAAGTCGATTATGGGGTCGACTTCATCTGCGACTTAGCCTCAAGTTGCAAGTAGAGTCGACTTCATCTGCGACTTCGGTTGTTTTGTGTTCCAAAATCAACGCTGGAGGGAAAATGCTGCTTTAAGTCGATACTGGAGTCGACTTCATCTGCGACTTGGACTCAAGTCGCAAGTGGAGTCGACTTCACCTGCGACTTCGGTTGTTCAACTCCCCAATTTCAACATTTTCAAAAAAAGCCTGTTGAAGTCGCTTGTGGAGTCGACTTTGGGATCGACTTCGCCTAAGTCGAAGTTGGAGTCGACTTGGGGATCGACTTGGTCTGATTTTTCATTCCTTAAAGACATTTATAAAACTTATTAGTAATCATATCATACTCAAATTTGTATTTGTTAATCATCAAAACTTGTGCTTAGGTCAATTTGTTTTTTATTTAACTATTGTTTCCAACAATCTCCCCCTTTTTGATGATTGACAAAACTAATTTGAGTTTGTACCTTTCAAAAAGTTATATTCATTATACTTTGTTCAAACATCAAATAATTTCCAGAAACAGTGTAAACAGATATCAGAGCATAAAACATAATTCAAATTTTTCATATTATCATAATTCCTACAGATTACAGTGCAAAGTAAGAAAGAAACCTATATACAAGCTACCCAACCCAAAAAAAACTTTAAAATCTATTTCCTAAAACTCAACCAAACCTATCCTATCTCCCCCTTTTTGTCAATCATTCAAAAT
Organism: Annona cherimola; assembly: GCA_030490835.1. Lineage (NCBI taxonomy): Eukaryota > Viridiplantae > Streptophyta > Magnoliopsida > Magnoliales > Annonaceae > Annona > Annona cherimola. The sequence goes on along the minus strand of CM059977.1, from coordinate 49,030,511 downwards.
GAGATTCAATTACCAAAGATTTGGTGAATTGAAACTTGGAAATGGGATATGAATGTTGAGTAGGTTTGACAGGTCGAACATGGACAGATGAATAGAAAGATGAAATGGGTGCAGGGGTAGGATCTCGATGAACTGATCCGGAATCAAACGGATCCAGTTCGGGTATGGGCCTCTTGCGATGATGCCCGGATGCCAGATGATAGCGGATGGTGCGAAGCTCTCGATCGATACGATCTTGGCGTGAATGCATATAATAGATGACATTTTGGACCCAGACAATATGGCTCGTGAGTCGATCTTCTAGCTGCTCGAGATGGACTCTAATGGCATGCACTGATGTTTCCCACGATGGAGAATGAGGTGCAAGATCGGGAATTTGCGAGCCATGCGGTGAGCGGCAGCCATGTGATACAGGTGAGGCTAGCTCCTCAGCCTGTGGCTGAGCTGGTTGGGCTTCTGGAGATGGCAGGGACTGCTCCCCCTCAACGTGTGCATGTCCTGCCTCTTCTAGAGCCGGCTCTCCATCCTTTCCCGAATCCGTTCTGCTTTGAACTACTCCAAATTGATTTTCATCCTTTGGAGCAATGCCTTATTGATGGCATTTGTGGATTTTGGGACTTCGAAAGGTTCACCATCAATATCCACTCCATAGTGTTCTAGGATCCTCGTGATCCATGTCCCATAAGGTAAAACTCCTCGTGAGTTATCCTTTCGAGATGCCAAGGCTTCTAGAAATAGTCTTGGTAGGCTGACTTTGACTTTATTTGCTACTTTCCAAAGGATTCCCACCTCCTGCAGGTTCAATTGGTTTCTACCAACGCCCTTTGGATAGATGCAGTGGGCGATGAGTAGCCTAAGGACCCTTAGCTATGGGGAGAGGTCCATGTAATGCAAGAATTTAATTCCTGGATGATATTTGTTGCTTCGTGTCAGCTCATTGTACATTCTTTCTAATGTGAGATCTGCAAGGATTCGCTCATCTTCGAATGGAACTTCGAGAATTCTGGCGATCTGTATCTCTGCTTCTGTTTGATTTGGGGCTGCCATTGTCCCCAGAAACATCTCGGTTCCTTTTACAAAGGTTGAAAACTTTGTATCATCCCACAAATAGTAGAATATCCTAGTCAGATCAGGATATATTCTTTCATCTGTCTTTAGTAGTCTTGTCCAGTCCTAGTGATCTAGTAATTCTTCTATGTCGAACTCATAATCACTGAGGAATTTAAAATCGATAATCTTTGGGACAAATACCTTTTTTTCATAAAAATGCTTATAGAATCTACTATGTTGAAGCTCGATTTTGAAGTAGGTTGTGGGCATTTTCAGAACTTGCCCTCTTGTGGCTAGAGTTCTTCTTTCTCCAGTATCTGAGCTTTGAGGTTGACTTTCTGACCTCTGAGCTCGAGCTGAGGATGGGGTGGCAGTCTGAAATCTAACCCTTCGACTTGTTGAAGTTGAAGGTTCTTCCCTGGCCCATTTTGCAGGAGTTCTCTGCCTCTTGGGAATTTCCTCCTCCGTGGCTGATTTAGAAGGTCTAAATACAGGCTTCAGAGATGGTTTAGATACTGCTAGCTTAAGAATCCTGGATTTAGGAGCCATTGAGTTTGTTTTGAAATGGAGTATTCAAATGGTGAGCTTTAGGAGCTTGTGAGAGATTTCAGAGATGACGGGTAGTCTGAGAGAGAGAATGAGAGAGAAAGAGAGACAGTGAGCGGGAGAGAGACAATGAGCGAGGGAGAGAGAGAGAACAGAGAAAACAGAGATTGAGCGAGAGAGAGAGAGAGAGAGATTGAGCGAGGGAGAGAGAAAGCAGGGTGCGGGAAGGATATGAGAGAAGAAGAAGAGAGGGAAGAAGAAATAGGAGGGAAGACGGACCGTCGCATGCGGGGAGTCGACTTTGCCCTAGGCGAAGTCGACTTCAACCCCTCGGAGTCGACTTCGCCTTAGAGGTGGAGTCGACTTCGACCCAGCGGAGTCGACTTCGCCTCAGAGGCGGAGTCGACTTGGCTCATTGATTTTGACCTTTTAGACTTGATTTTCCTGTATAATTATCCCTAATTTAATTCAATCATCCCCATTTCATTTCTAATTTTGTAAAATGATTCCTTTGCTAAGGGCTTGGTAAATATATCAGCAATTTGATCATCAGTTTTCACATATTCCAAACAAACATCATGATTTTCAACATGTTCACGAATAAAATGATGTCTTACATCTATATGTTTGGTTCTAGAATGCAATACAAGATTTTTTGTTAAACAGATGGCACTTGTGTTATCACATCTGATAGGAATATTATAATGATCAATGCCATAATCTTTTAATTGTTGTTTCATCCAAAGTAGTTGGGCACAACAGCTTTCGGCGGCTATATATTCGGCTTCTGCCGTAGATAGAGCAACACTAGTTTGTTTCCTTGAATACCATGAAACCAACATATTTCCAAGAAATTGACAGGTTCCACTAGTACTTTTTCTATCTACTTTGTAGCCGGCAAAATCCGCATCCGAGTAGCCGATTAAGTCAAATGTTGACCCCTTTGGATACCATAGTCCAAGATTAGTGGTATTTATCAAATATTTAAAAATTCTTTTTACAGCCAATAAATGTGATTCTTTAGGGCATGCTTGGAATCTAGAGCATATACAAGCACTGAAAAGAATATCTGGTCTAGAAGCAGTTAAATACAACAATGATCCTATCATACTTCTATAAAGCTTTTGATCGATACATTTACCATTTTTGTCCATGTTGACCTTGATTGTTGAACTCATTGGAGTATTTGCTCCTTTAGTAGTTTGCATTCCAAATTTCTTTAGCATTTCTTTGACGTACTTGGACTGATTTATGAATATTCCTTCGCTTTGTTGCTTGATTTGCAGTCCAAGGAAGAAATTTAGTTCTCCCATCATGCTCATTTCAAATTCACTCTGCATGATCTTAGAAAATTCTTGGCACGGAGTTTCGTCAATAGCACCAAATATTATATCATCTACATAGATTTGCACAATTAAAATATTTTTACTTTCATACTTGATGAATAAAGTAGTATCAACTTTCCCTCTTTGAAATTCATGATCAATCAAGAATCTATTTAACCTTTCATACCAAGCTCTTGGGGCTTGTTTTAGTCCATATAATGCTCTGGTCAGCTTATAAATATATTTTGATTGATCCTTTTCTTCGAATCCAGGGGGTTGTTCAACATATACTTCTTCATTCAAGTATCCATTCAAAAATGCACTTTTCACATCCATTTGAAACAATTTGAAATTCATGTGAGAAGCAAATGCTAGTAAGATGCGTATGGCTTCTAATCTAGCCACAGGTGCATATGATTCTTCAAAGTCAATTCCTTCTTCCGGGGAATACCCTTTGGCTACTAGTCTAGCTTTGTTTCTAATTACAAGTCCGCTTTCGTCCAATTTGTTCCTAAATACCCATTTGGTACCAATAATGGTATAATCATTTGGTCTAGGAACTAAATACCATACATTGTTTCTTTCAAATTGATTTAGCTCTTCTTGCATTGCAATGACCCAGTTTTCATCACTAAGAGCTTGTTCAATGGTGGTTGGTTCAATTTTTAACACAAATCGTATTGTCCACAAATATTTTGTTTTGATCTCCTAGTTTTTACTCCTTCATAAATATTTCCAATGACTTGCTCAATTGGATGACCATTTTTGAATTTTAAATCAATTGGAGGTTTGTAGGAATTATTACCTTCACTTACCTCTTCCTTCATGGAGTTTTCTGGCTTGAGCTCGGTTTCCTTTTGTTGTTCTTGTTGTTTTGCTTTTGTATCATCTGCGTCACTTAGTTCATCCTCCTTTCTCGGAGTTTGATTAAATTCATCAAAAACAACATGTATTGATTCTTCTATTATTTGATTTCTTTTGTTGAAAATCCTATATGCTTTGCTATTTGATGAGTAACCTAAGAAAATAGCTTCATCACTTTTGGCATCTAATTTTTTCAAATTTATTTTTTCATTATTTAACACATAACAAGTACATCCAAAAGTATGGAAACATGATATGTTTGGTTTTCTGCATTTCCAAAGTTCATATGGGGTCTTTTTCAATATTGCTATAATGGTAACTCGGTTTAATACAAGACAAGCTGTACTTACAGCTTCACCCCAAAATCTCTTGGACAAATTACTCTCATTTAGCGTGGTCCTAGCCATTTCCTGTATTGTCCGGTTTTTCCTTTCAACAACTCCATTTTGTTGAGGAGTTCTTGGTGCAAAAAATGTATGGTGAATTCCCTTTTCATTGCAAAATTCTATGAATCGACTATTTTCAAATTCACCACCATGGTCACTTCTAATGGAAATGATTGAACTTTGTTTTTCATTTTGCACCAAATTTGAAAACGAGACAAACATCGAAAAAGCTTCATCTTTGCTAGCTAAGAGTATAATCTAAGAAATCTAGAAAAGTCATCCATAATTACATACACATACTTTTTCCCACCAAGAGTTAAAATGTCTGATGGCCCATAAAGATCCATATGTAGCAACTCAAGTGGTCTAGTTGTTGAAATTTCCTGTTTGGTTGAAAATGGCATTTTTGGTTGTTTAGATAGTTGACAGGCTTTACAAATTTTATCTTTGTCATATTTGAGCTTCGGTAAGCCTTGTACCAAGTTCTTTTTCAATAATGTTTTAATATTTGACATATTTATATGTCAAAGCCTTGTATGCCATTTCCATGGATCATTTTCTATAGCTATTAGACATTTTCCTTCTAGGTCATCAAGGCAAACCAAATATACATTTTCATGTCTTTTGCCACTAAATATTATGTGTTCGTCATCATCAATAACATTACATATAGAGGATTCAAATACAACTTTATATCCTTTATGACATAATTGACTAATACTCATTAGGTTGTGTTTGAGTCCTTCAACAAATAGAACATTTTCAATACATGCATTTGAAATACCATAAACATTTCCTTTACCTTTTATTTTACCTTTTTCATTATTTCCGAAAGCTATTGTTCCTTCATTGCATGGGTTTATCTTGTGAAATAGTCCTTTTTCTCCTGTCATATGTCTTGAGCAACCGCTATCCATAAACCATACATTATTGGCTTTAGCTTTAAGACAAACCTGCAAAAATTAAGTCGAGTGGAGATCGTCCTTTTGGTACCCATTTTATGGATCCGTTTGGGTTAGTTATCCTTTGGAGTCTATGCTGGTCTACCTTTAAAGCCATAAATTCAATGCTTTTCGGCATCCAACCCAATTTCGCACCAAGGTTTTGCAATTTTCTTAATTTACATTGATAGACCTTGTGCCCTAACTTGTTACAAAAATTACAAGCTCCCGGAAATCTAGAAATAGGGAGCCACTTGGTAATTTGTTCCTCGATTGGTCTTTTGGTCCAAATTTCTTGATTTATCTTAGGTTTAGTATAAATAGGTTTGGCGTTGTTTCTTGGAGCATTAGATTTCTTTTATTCAAATGTATTATACCCAAGTCCTTTCTTGCAAGTTTGGGTTGTCATTTTTAAGAACATTTTCACATTTTCTCCTGGATTAGAAAACTTGGCAAGTGATTCATTTAATGATTCATTTTTGTTTTTGAGTTTCTCTAACTCAACTTCCAAGGTATTATTTTTATTTTTTAATTTATCTAATTTTTCAGCAAGTTTACCATTCACAATTATTACTGCATCACATTGTCTTTTCTTTATTGTAAACTTGTTTCCTAATTTCTTTATTTCCTCGTATAATGAATCGTAGGCTTGTTGAAGTTCTTCTAACTCAGCACATTTGAGACATTCATTTGTAGAAAAAATTGAAAAAGATTTCTGTTTGGAAGTTACCTCTTGACTACTTGTGCAGTCCGTTGAAGTAGCTTGATCTTCCAAGATTTCCGTGGCTGCAAAGCATATGTCGAAATTTTCTATGCAACAAATTCTTACTCCATCTGCTTCACATTCTTCACTTGAAGAGCTACTTGTTGTAGATTCTTCTTCATTCACATACATGCCTCTTCCTTTATTTCTTTGAAATTTTTTTGTTGTCGCCTTGATCTTTTCTTTGCTCCTTTGCTTTATTTTCTTCGGGCGTTGGACATTGGGCTTGCATGTGCCCCGAACCACCACATCAGTAACATTTTATTGTTTCTTTCTTTTTCTCTTTAGAATTTCTTTCTTTAAAGTTTCTAAAATTTTCTACCTTTCCTTGCAAATTTTCTGAATCGTTTTGTAAGTAAGGCAATTTCATCGTCATTTTGAGATGATGAGGTGGTGTCGTCCGAGTCTTGTGCGGCTCTCAAGGCAATGACTCTTTTGCCTTTGTGGTGATCTTCGTTTCTTTTCTTGATCAGTTCATGTGACATTAGGGAGCTGATAAGATCTTTCAATTTCAACGTATTTAGATCCTTGGCTTCTTCTATTGCCGTGATTTTTGGAGTCCATGATTCGGGTAGTGCCCTCAGAATCTTCATGACCTGCTTAGATTCAGAAATTGCTTTTCCTAGCCCTTTCAAGGTGTTAGTAATCTTGGAAAATCTAGCAAATATTTCAGAAATATTTTCAGTTTCTAACATCCTAAAGTTTTCTAATTCTCCAATCAAAATATTTCTCCTTGTCCCTTGGACTTGAGAAGTCCCTTCATAGATAGATGTTAGTGTATCCCATATCTCTTTTGCAGTTAAACAAGAGGATACTCTGTCATATTTGGAGGCCGTAAGAGCACAAAATAATGAATTCATAGCCTTGGCGTTGCTCTTTACAGTCTTTACTTCCTCATCGGTCCATTTGGAAGCCTTTTCATCAATAGGCAAAGGCACACCATCTTGAATTGCAATCCAAGAGTCCATATCTGTAGCCATGATTAGTTGTTTCATACGTAGCTTCCAATATCCAAAATTATTCCCATCAAACAATGGTGGCCTAGTAAAGGATTGGCCTTCAGCAAATGCGGGAACGGAAGCGGATTGGGATGCCATTTCAAAAGATCTCTTTGCTAAAACTCAAAGACCTGCTCTGATACCACTTGTTGGTCCCTAGTTAATGGCAAAACCCAAGAGGGGAGGGGTGAATTGGGTTCTTAAAAATTCTTTGATAAATTAAAACTTAACCCCTTTAAAGTTTAATCCCCTTTAGTGTAACAAATAGAAAGCAATAAGATAATGAAAGAAAAAATGAAAAACAATAGACAAGATCTATAGTGGTTCGGACAACCTTTCCCTACTCCACTCTTCCAATCTCACACACCCTTGTGACTTGGGTTCCACTATGTATTCCGCGAATACAACTAGAGTCTCCGCTCTCTTCTAGATTCTAGCTCTAGGGGGCATATACAATCAACACAAGTAGGTGATGAGTTACACTCCAATCACATCTCTACTTGCTATGTCTTGGTTTGAACCACCAAACTCAAACCAAACACCAAAAATAAACAACAATATGAAAATAGAAGAAATCTACACTTTACTGACTTGTGTAGCAAGTTTCAGCTCGAGGAAGAATCTATAGAAGCAACCAATTGTATTACGTTGAAGCAAACTGCAACTTTAAAGCTTGTTCTTCCTTTGAAAGTGAATAGATCACTCAATTGTAGAGAAAAGTAGATGAAAGCTCTTAGTAGCACTTCTTTCCTCTTTTTTAACTCTTTCTTGTATGTATCCACGCTTGCTTGAGTGTCTATATATAGGAGGGAAAATTTTGAACGTTATAGAGTTGGTTGGCGCGTAATAAATGTCCTAACGTTTAAAAATTCGAACGTTATGTCTCCAAGTCGCAGGTGGAGTCAACTTCGTGCCCGACTTCGCCCAAGTCGCATGCTGGAGTCGACTTTGGCTGTTCTTCAACTTCCAAGTCTATCTTTTGGGTCGACTTGGTTTGAGACTTGGCCTCAAGTCGATCTTAGAGTCGACTTGGGGTGCGACTTGGTTTGAGACTTGGCCTCAAGTCGATCTTAGAGTCGACTTGGGGTGCGACTTGATCTCAAGTCGATCTTGGAGTGGACTTGGTGTGCGACTTGGCTATTTCCTTGTGCCAAGTCAATTTGATCTTTGTTGATATATCTCTTGTTTGCTTAACTTCTTCTTCTTCTTTTGTCTTTCAATACTAGAAGCTTATTTGTGCAGAATTAGCTTTAAGTCTTGTGAACTTGAAGAACTTGAATCTCGTTTGAACAAATCCAACTTTGATTTGGAATAAATGAATCCATGTGTCTTGCTTGCTTTAAACTTGAATTAGTCTTCATACATTCAAGTTTGAGAAACTTGAGTTGTCTTTATCTTGAAGTGGACTTGTGCTTTGACTTGAACTTGAAAATCTGTTTTATCATGTTGAAGTTGATGCTAGAGTCGACTTTGTCTGCGACTTCACCCAAGTTGCATGTGGAGTCGACTTCAGTTGCAACTTCAGAAGTTTTGCTACTCAATTTTAACTTTGAAAGGAAGACGACACCTCAAGTCGGTTCTGGGGTCGACTTCATCCGCGACTTAGCCTCAAGTCGCAAGTGGAGTTGACTTCATCTGCGACTTCGGTTGTTTTGTGTTCCAAAATCAACGTTGGAGGGAAAATGCTGCTTTAAGTCGATACTGGAGTCGACTTCATCTGCGACTTGGACTCAAGTCGCAAGTGGAGTCGACTTCACCTGCGACTTCGGTTGTTCAACTCCCCAATTTCAACGTTTTCAAAAAATGCCTGTTGAAGTCGCTTGTGGAGTCGACTTTGGGATCGACTTCGCCTAAGTCGAAGTTGGAGTCGACTTGGGGATCGACTTGGTCTGATTTTTCATTCCTTAAAGACATTTATAAAACTCATTAGTAATCGTATCATACTCAAATTTGTATTTGTTAATCATCAAAACTTGTGCTTAGGTCAATTTTTTTTTGAGTTAACTATTGTTTCCAACAGGCAGGAGTGCCAGCGGTGCCCTCCCTGAGATGGGAGCAAGATAAAGGAAAAACCACCTGGCTAACATGCTATTAAGGATTCTCTTCCGAAAGGTAGCATGATCACATGATCACTTGTTAAGTGTCACTATTGGATGAGGAGAAATGCATGTGCATACATTTTGCTTTTCAAAAGCCCAAAGATTGAGATATAAAAGCATTCATATGAAAAGTTATCCTAAATTGGATTTTTATGAGCCATTATGTATAAGTTAACCTAAAATCAAGGTGTTCTACACAAAATGTATAAATATTAAAGAATAAAAAGAAATGGTTTTATGCAAAAGTTTTCATGAAAGGATTTATGACTCGTTTTCTATAAACAAGCCCTAAGATGAGGATTATGAAAAAGGGTTTATGTTAGAAAATATTTTGGACATAAGAATGTCCATTTCTAAAAGGTTTATGTGGGAAAAATGGTTGGACATGAGAATGTCCATTTCCTAAAGAGATTTATGTTGGAACATGTATAGGCATAAAAATGTCCGTTTCTAAAAGAGCTTAAGGGATAAAAGTGTTTGTGGATATATGAATGTCCATTGCTAAAAAGGCTTACGAGAAATGTATTTTGGGCATAAAAATGTCCATTACCAAAGTGTTTATGTGAAAAATATTTTAGGACGTTTAAACGTCCATTTCCAACAAAGTTTATGTGGAAAAATATTTTAAGATGTATGAATGTCCATTGCCAAATATGATTTATGTCAAGATGTTTTGGGACATAAAATGTCCCCTGGCCAAAATGATTTGTGAGAAAAATGTTTTAGGAAATCATTTTCAAGGAAGTCTTGCCCTAATGATAAAATTCTTTCTTACTGAGTTATCACTCACGTTTTGTTTTCCAAACCTTAAACAGGTACTGGGAGACTCAAGTGGTCGAGGACCTAAGAAATGGAGAAAAAGTACGAGGTAGTACCATGTGGGCTAAAAGGATTAGCCATGGTGAGTGGAATGATATGATTGAAAGTATTCAGGTATGCTAACGTATATGAATTTATTTAAAGTTCTGAGTTCTAGGAGAACTAGTGAATAAATGAATAAATGTATGTCTAGAATGACAATGTCATGATTAGGTCAAAACGACCTTTAATGTATAAGTGCCTATTGAGAAGGTATAAAGGATTTGTATAAGTGAATACAAGTGTACCATTGCTTATGTTATAAATGAAATAACGATGAATGAAGAAATGAAAAAAATTTGGACGAGTTCCAATTAAAATCCTGCCACATGATCAGGGCAATAATCCTGATTCACATTTACCAATCAGTAAGGTCTTGAGATAAAGAAGTGACGTCTCAGTTTGGGGCACCACAAAGCTTGGTATCAGAGCAAGGATTGGTAAACAAGAGTAAAAAGGAGAAATAAAGGTTAAAGAAAGAATAGACACGGTACCATAGAGCTTAGTATTCAACCATGGACCGATAAAAAGCATGGGAGGAAAAGACTTGGTATCATAGAGTTTGATATCCAAGCGAGGATTGATGACAGATGTAGAGGAAAAATGGAAAATGATGAAAGAGATAGATTGAAATTATAAGACATATACGATATGTATGGTCTTATATTGTGTGTTATTATGAAACAAGAATATGGTTACTCAAGGAAATATAGCTGATTTGCTATATTTCATAGTGTTGATGGTATATGAAGGGAAAATGATATGAGGACAATGAGATGAAGTAGGAGGTATGAAAATTTAAGGAAAGATAAAGGATAGAAGGGAATCAGAACAGATGACCGGTTATGGAACCCTACACAGAGACCCCCCATATCTAAGGCTTTACCATATCTCACATAAGATAGCATAAGACGGTGTTATATGATATATATGTTTTAGGTGTAGAGCTATGGTGGACATATGGAAGGCGCCAAGGCGCCAACTTTCTAAGTGATTGTTGGTTTAGAATTTATGGTTATAATAAAATGACAGATTATGTAGGCATAATCTGTATGTGTAAGGAAAAGCAACCTTACACCATGAAAAAAGAAGATAGAAATGAGAAAAGTAGGAAGAAGGGAGTTTTTTTTATTCCTAATATATGATGTTTGATGTTATGAAAATATAAATGCATTTAATTTCATTCAGATGCTAAGTATATATATGAAAAAGAAAAAATCATTGATCTTTCTAGATTATAAAATTTACTATGTATGATGATTATATGATCAGAAATGATCATATTGACTATGTGTGATATGAATGAATATTATGATAAGAAATGCTATTGACATAATTTTACGTGTTGCTTTCTAAAACATGCCTATCACCTTAGTTTTTGAACAAGGGAAGGGCAGTTGCAGATATGAGTCAACAGGAAAAAAGAAAAGCCACTAACAAGTCTAAACTACCAAGGGGAGTGAGGATAAGTGAGTCCATGAGCTCGTTAACGACAAACAACTATAAACCCTAAGTCAAAGGATTGAAGGTGCTACCGTTACAGGTAATACCTCATAGGTAGAAAGAATAGATAACTACGGCTATAAAAAGAACCTGTGGGAAAAGCCACTCAAGGTTGGGTATCCTAAATTATAGAAATGGTTCAAAATTTTTGGATTTTCCCCAATAGGACCAGACAAGAAGATAGGAAGGAAACAGGCTGATGTAGGCTGCACTTCCTATAAGAATGAATGATAAGGAGATAGAAACATAAAAGGCCCAATAGGACCAATTAGAAGAAGGCAAAAAGACGGACCGGTACAGGTAATGACTCTTAACCTAGTACTAAAACCCTTGAAGATTGATGATGTTATGATAAAAGCAAGTAGGGAGATTATCAAGGCCTTTCTAGTTAAGCATCCACCCAAGCGAATTAGATTTTATTCAAGCTAAGCGGTGGATGAATGAACCCAAGAACATGTTCAAGGTTTGAACATGTAATCCAATGTAATGTCAAAACATTGATTAACAATGCTTATGAATGATAGGAAACCCTAATGACAATTATGTCATAATCAAAGAAGGCAATCTGGAAGAATTGATAAAAAATATCTTCTAATAGGACACCAGGATATAACATATGTTGGTAATGAACATATATAATTAGGGCAAGGGTAACTTGACCCTAAAGATTAAAGAACCTGGTGTAGGGAAAGAAAAAAAGTAAGGAAGATAAACTCAATCGATAGCTATAGTTGATAGGAAGTCTCCGCAAATTATTGCAGAAAAATGTAATAAAACATGTCTAGTTAGCATGTATGGAAGAAAAAGGAGATTACATATATGATACCCCAAAAGTTTGTATATCATAGCAAGGAATGGTAAATAAATGAAGAAAAATGAAGGCAAGAATGATTGCCGAAATTCTTTTCAATTCCGATGTAATTGAAAGATAGGTACGAGAGAAATTATTTCTCTATGATATCCGTAAGAAATGATATTACAAAAAATTGAAAATAATAAGGACCTTTACTAGTTTATGGAAATTGGAGATGGAAGAAAATATTTTAGACTAGTAGTATCAATGTTCCTAATGGATAGTCCACGATGGTAAAACCTAGTGGTAGACATTATGAAAGGAGAAAGAGGCGTCGAAAGGATGAAAAATGGGTCCCAAAGTTGCTATTTTGGAACCCAATGATGAATGGATTAAAATTCTAAAATTAAACCCTAAATTATATGTCAATTAAGGGTTTTAATGTAGCCCCCAACCAAGGTGCCTAGAAGCGTTACTCCGGGACCGTTTTTTGATTGTTAAATGTGACTCAGGATTATTGCCCTGATCAGACGGCATGATTTTTTTATATATAACATCAATACATGAAAATTTGTCACCATTCATCCAACTTGAAATATATTTCACATATCACTGTTGAAATCAAAGTTTGTTCATATACATCATCATTGAAAAGGTATTCTTTTCCAGCTCAAAATTTTCATCATTGTCTTTACATAAAATTTACATATACAACATTTATATAAAAAACTACATATTATTTTGCATGCTGTCTTCATCATCATTTCCTGTCTGTTGTTGGAAAAGCATGGGTGAGTCATAATACTCAATAAGCAAGCTATACATAATTTTTCAATCTTTTTCATGCATTTCATAAAATGCAAATGCAATGCATTGATAACATTCATGATGTTCCTTTAAATGCGACGTTAGCTAGGCGCCCATCCCATACATGCTCCCATCTCAGAGAGGTCGCCGCCGGCCTGGGCCTGTATAAGCGACTTGGCAATAGCGAGGGGGACATCCGGTCCGCTTACTACCTCAACTATGGGCTATTCCTCGTGAACATGCTCATTTACATACACATGCTGACATGATATTTGTAAATCATAACAATTTCATAAAAAATATTTAATAAATAATTTAACAAACGTACTTCAGTTCATGTAAAGCAGTTATAGGTATGGCCAACCTTAAATAAATTTCATAAAGTAATTTGCAAACAATTTCAAGCATTTTGGAAATAATTTGCAAAATTTATAACTTGCTTACCTCCTCAGTTGGTGTCCTCGACTTTTTCTTTTCCTTTTCCTATTCAAGGAAAAAGGATATTTCATTTACTCTTTTCAAGCTGCTTCCCATGCATGCTTTATAATATTTGGTCATTATTTCTTTATATAGATTTTTTTTAATCCATAGGTTCTTCAAAAATTATATCCTTATATTTAAATATTAATCTCAAATTTTCTCCAAAATCACGTTATTTACTGTTCATAGCTACTATAGCAGATTACTGTTCATAGCGTGTTGGTTACTATTCAAGGGTTCCAAAAATTGACATTTTTCCCAAAAATAAAAAATACCATGACATAGCTTATTTTTAATATATGAGAAAATTCATAAATTTTGAATTATCATCATTAACTTGACTAAATAAATCATTTTCTCCATATACTAAAAATTAACATAATTTCACTTAAGCATATTCCTTAATTCCAAAAATCATGACATTAATATATCATTATTCCAACAGCATATTTATCATAATCATTCATCCCAAATCATCATTTATCTATTATGGAACATTATTTACACATATCATATGCTATCTTCCCGAATGCTCTATCTTTGCTCCAAAGTTTTAATATTTTTGCATAATTCTAATTAGGCATTATAAATTTACTTATTCTTTCATGCTTAGGAATTATCTAAGCATGGTTTTACCCTTCTTAGCATTCAAAAGAAATTTGGATAGAAATCACTAACTCGAAGTGGAGATATCTCTCTTCTTCTCACATTTTCTCTATCTAACTTTCTCCTCTTCTTTCCTTGGACGTGTGGGGGGTTAGGGGACTCGGGTTTGCTCAAGTGGAGCTGAGTGAAGTCATTTGGACGTCCCCCTTGCCCCTATTTATATTTTTAAATTTTTCATGAAATTGTAATTTACCCCTTGCTCAAGGTATTAAATTATAAATATATTTTTTTCTAATTTCCAAAAGGTACATTGAGCCTTGTGCAACCTCCCTACGCTGCTCACACCCCCTATGGCAGCCCTATTTTTATTTTTATTTTTTATTTTTTAAATTAATTATTTTAATCTAATTTAATCCTAGCCCTTGATTTTTTATGATGATGAATGTGGACTATTGATTTTGGTCAAAAATCCCAACTACCCCTACTCACGCCCCTGCCATTGCTGATTTACGTTTAATTTTTTTTAATTTTTTAATTTTAATAAAAAGTCAAAAGGAGAATTAATGAAAAGTTAAACTACTTTTTAATTTCCATTTAACGTTTCATCTTGTGAAACTACGACAATATACGCGTCATTTTAACAATTGTAACCCTAGATTTTTTTGTAATTATTTTTATGATAAATGAAAATTCATGAATTATATTGATGAATATGTATATTGAAGATTGATATAATGCAATTGGGAATTTAACTCCGTGAATAGTGCCCATGAATAGTAAATATGAATAGTAATCGGGGATTAAGATACGCGAGTAATAGTTAACCACTTGGATTAACTTAATCACAAAAAGATAAAATAGAGATTTAATCAATACAGGACAAAATAGCATTACTTTTGGATATTTTAATACCATTTGGGATTTTTGTGCAAAAATAAAGAAAAATTCATAATTTGCAATCCGAGCATCGGATTTCGATGAATTTTTTATGAATGGTTAAAAATTCATGATAGACATGATGAATGGGTTAAGATGTGATAAAAATCACAAATCAAAGGTCAAGATGGAACGTCAAAAAAAGAACGAAAAGTAGCTAACTTTTTAATAAATTCTACTTTTGACTTTTTAAATAAAATAAATAGTTAAAAAATAAAAAATTAATTAAAAGCCAGCTACTGCAGGGGCTTGAGTAGGCTAGGGTGGCTGGAGGCTTGACCAAGATCAATGGTCATTAATCATCATCATCTTTAATCAATGGCTAAGATTAATTTAGCCTAATTTAATTAATTTTAAAAATAAAAAATAGGTAAAAAAGGGCTGCATAGTGGGGCTGGAGCAGGCCTAGAGTGGGCAGCTCTTTGCTCAAAGCGATTTTCAAAATTAAAAAGAAATATCAATTTATAATTAAATACCTCAAAGCTAGGGGGTAAATTTCAAATTCTTGAAAAATGCAACACTATGAGTAGGGCAGCAGGGTGAACGTCCAAGGCCATCAAAACCCAGCTGCATTTGATCCATTCTAAGTCCCCAAACCATCCCACACGTTCAAGGAAAGAAGGGAGTAAGTTAAAGAGAAAAAGTGTGAGAAAAAGAGGCGTATCTCCACTTCAGATAAGTGATTTCTACCCAAATTTTTTTGGAGGTTAAGTATGGTAAAAATATGCTTATATGATGCCTAATCATGAGAAAATAAGTATAGATATACTGCTTAAATGGAATTATGCCAAAACATCAAAAATTTGGAGCGAATATAGGGTATTCGGGAAGATAACATATGATATGTGAAAATAATGCTCCAAAATTGATAAATGATGATTTGGGATGTATTACTATGATAAATATGATGTTTTAATGATGATATATTAATTTCATGATTTTTAGAATTAAGGATTATGCTTAAGTGAATTTACGTTGATTTTTAGTATATGGAGAAAATCATTTTTTTCGCCAAGTAAATGATGATAAATTCAAAATGTATGAAATGTCCTATGATATACTAGGCATAAGCTATGTCATGGTATTTTTTATTTTTGGAAAAAATATCAATTTTTGGAACCTATGAACAGTAACCACGTCTCTATGAACAGTAATTCGCTACAGTAAACAACATGATTTTGGAGAAAATTTGAGATTAATATTTAAATATAAGGATGGAAATTTTGAGGAACCTATGGATAAAAATATCCATATAAAGAAATAATGCCTAAATATTATAGAACATGCATAGGAAACAACTTGAATAGAAGAAATAAAATTATCCTTTTTCCTTGAATTGGAAAAGAAAAAGAGAAGGTCGAAGACACCCACTGAGAAGGTATGCAAGTTATATGTTTTGCAAATTATTTCTAAAATGCTTGAAATTGTTTGTGAATTGCTTTATGAAATTTATTTAAGATTGGCCATACCTATAACTTCTTTACATGAACTGAAGTTTGTTTTATTAAATATTTTTTATGAAATTGTTTATGATTTGCAAATATCATGCCGGCATGTGTATGTAAATGAACATGTGCACGAGGAATAGGCCTTAGTCGAGATAGTAAGCGGACCGAATGTCCCCATCGCTATTGCTGAGTTGCTTATATAGGCCCAGGCCGGCGGTGACCTCCCTAAGATGGGAGCATGTATAGGATGGGCGCCTGGCTAGTGTCGCATCCAAAGGAATGTCATGAATGCTATGTATGCATTGCATTTGCATTTCATATAAATGCATAAAAATGATTGAAAAATTATGTATGGCTTGCTTACTGAGTATTATTACTCACCCATGCTTTTTCAACAACAGACAGGAAAAGACGATGAAGGCAGCATGTAAAATGACATGTAGTTTTGACGAAATGTTGTATATGTCAATTTTATGTAAAGACAATGATGACAATTGTAAGATGGAAATGAATATTTTTGTTTATGGAACAGTTTTGAGTCATAACTGTGATATGTGAAATATATTTCACGTTGGATGAATGATGAAAATTTTTCATGTATTGATGATATAAAAAAAAATCCTACTGTGTGATCAGGGCAACAATCTTGAGTCATGTTTACCAATCAAAACGATCCCCGAGTAAGGCTTCTAAGCATCTTGGTTCGGGGCGCCACACATCTTGACCCTTAATTTGTGATTTTCATCACATCTTAAGCCATTCATCAAGTTCATCATGAATTTTTAACCATCCATAAAAATGTTTATCTAAATCCGACATCCGGAATTATGAATTTTTCTTTAATTTTTCACTAAAATCCAAAATTGTATTAAAATATCAAAAAAGAATTGCTATTTTGTCTTGTAGTGATTAAATTCCTTTTTCGTCTTTTTGTGATTAAATTAAGCCCAAGTGATTAACTCTTAATCATGTGTCTTAATTACAAAATTACTATTCACATGCACTATTCACGTGGGTTAAATTCTTAGTTGCATTATTTTAATACACATATCCACAAATATAATTCATGAATTTTATTCATCACAAAAATTATTACAAAATTCTAGGGTTTACACCCCAAGGTGACACGCGTATTGACTGAGGAAGCTGGGTTTCACATTTAATCATGCTAATTAAGAATACAAGTTGCTGTGTTGAAATATTTTAAGAAATACATGATTTATGTGTTGTAAAATGGACATATATGAAGAGATAAGCATGAATAAATGATAAAAGGTTTATGTGGGATATTAAAATGCAAAAATACATAAAAAATGTGATGAAGCACGTGGATTATGTTACTGTTTTGATCAATAATGATAATATCAAAATTTGAGATTAATATATGAGGTTTAGTATATCAATTAGGTGCTTAAAAGTGAGCACAATGTGTGAATTATGAAAATATGTGAAAATTATAAGTTGGAGGTTTAGTACTCTATATGATGTTTAATGAATGACTAGTGAATGTATTATGATATATGTGAAAGTTACCCTAAATATGGGTATTGAATATGTGGTGAAATGAATGGTATGATGCATAACTTACGTTGTACATGTACACCCGACTTGGAATTTAAGTGGGTTGGAAATGTGGCGCCCCAGCCCGAGCATCACAACCTTACTCCAAGATCTATCGATTGATAAACATGATCATGATTGTTGCCCTGTCACATAGTAGGCTTATTGGATATTTATCCACTTAAACTTAACTCCTTAGGAGTTTATACCATTTCATACCTTCAATTTTCATCAAATGCCTTTTTAGGCCATTATACCATTTGAGATATACACATATGATCTCATAAATTTCATCCTTAATCATATCATGATAAATCATCCTTAACAATTGACCATAATAACTTTTTGCCTTCTATGGTCACAAAATCATAACATAATTCATATATAACATTAATTCACCATTTAAAGTCATCATTCATATGACCATACATTCCAAAAATTCGTTTACAGGTAACTTATAGAAATTCATATATTCTTGAATCTTCACCTATGCCCCTTGCCTCTTTCCTTTCACCTGTCTTTGGATTTGGAAAACAAAACGTGAGTCGAAATTCAATAAGCAAGCCGTAGGGTTTTCAGGCAATTCATTTTGAAGGCAACATTGTTTAAAAGCATTTCTCTCCATTTGGTAAAAGACACTTCGCAAGTGATCAACTACCTACGAAGCAGAGACCTTTTCATAAACCATTCACAAACATTTCATTAACATTGGATGTGCAAATGATCATTTCCATTCATGACATTATCCTTCATGTGATGATATGCTAGCTCGGGGAACATTCTTTTATAACATAATCCTTTCCATCCTTGGCGCCGGACCTTCCGACTTGGCAATGTCAAGGGCGGACTCTTTGTCCTACTTTCTGCCTTGACTAGCCTACTTGATTTCCATTCCATGCATGTCTTTTAGTTACCCCGACATTATATACCTCTTACACATGGCATCTTATCATTCCCATGTAGAGAATTCTTTGTATCATTCCTTTTAAAGTTCATTTCAATGAAACATCATTTAAGTTCATGCTAAATCATTTTTTGTAAATACTTGCGAAACAGTAAGCAATTCATTTATCATAATTGAAGAACATTTCAACACATATTGAAGTAAAGAAATGACCATCTTTAAATAACTTGGAAATAATTCATTAATCAATTGCAAAATAGTTTGAAACATTTAGAACCTCATTTGCTATCATTTTATCATATTTTGATAAAACGAAAAGCATTTAGAAAATTTCTTACTTATCTTCTTCGCCTTAGCTTTTCGTATCTCTTATCTCTTTTCCTTTTCCTATACATATAAGAATGACATTGCATTCATAATATTTTCATTTGCTTGCTTAGTTTTTCAACCCATAATCTATTAACATACATAATCAACTTGGATTTTCAAGTCGATCATATATACATGACAGGCACTTGTGCATCATATCATTCATTCCATACTTTCCATAATGTGTTTTAATCCCATATTTAGGGTAAAAACATAGCATACGTTCATAACTCATCATATGAGGATTTATATCACACATTTATTATTTTTCATCTATTTTTCACATTTCATGCGTCGGTGTTCATTCTAAGTACATATTCGACGTCTTAAGTTTCATACTTAAATCTCAAAATTTCAGATAATCAATCCTTATTCATACAAAAACTTCCTCATGTATTTTATCACATATTCATGCATATTTTACATTTTAGCAAGTTCACATAAATCATATATCTTCCATTCACACATATACTTTGCATATGTTTAACATACAACACATATATTATGTGTTTCTTAAATTTTATTAACACAGAAACTTTCACCCATTTTCATCATCATTAAACCCCATAATTAACATATCTTTAGGGTTTAATTTTGGATTTTTAATCCCTTTATCACTGATTTCCAAAACAGCCATGTTAAGACTCATCTTTCATCATTTCAACGCCTCTTTCATGACTTAAATCATAACAGATTTCTAAGTCATGATTTCCAGAAATTAAACATGATTTTCTTAACCCAAATTTAGGGTATTATCACATATTTAAAATCCAAAATTTGTTGGCTTCCATAACAGCAACATATTCATGCATATTGGGTATCTATTTGACCCATTTTGACTTGTCCAAATATATGTCCATAAAATCAGATTTAGGGCTAATCTTTTCAAACACCTTTAGACACTCAAAGTACCTTAAAGATAGGGTATTTTACCCTCCAAAATGTTCATAATTCATTTCATCACAAACAGCAACAAAAATCATATGAAAATCATCCATTTTGGCCCTCATTTGGACATCCCTCAAGCATACCCTAAAAAATCAGATTTTGGGAAAATTAATCCAGCCCACTTTGGCAATCCAAAGGGTCCTTAATTTAGGGTACTTTACCTTATAATTCATCAATAAACAATTTAAGCACTTCCTTTTATCATTTTTAACCCAAAAATGGAGACATTAGGTCATTTCTTGGAACTTAGGGTTTCATATTTGCTAAAATCATCAACCAATGCTTGAATCATCATATGTAATTCAAAAGAACATGAATTACATCCAAATCAACATGCTCAAATCATACAGCAACCTAGTTTAGGATTTTGAGATTTTCCAACTTGGCTTTCATCTCAAAATTCAACCTAAACTTCCATTTTCACTCTCTTGAACTCTTGATTTCATTTAAATCTTTCAAAATTCATTCAATACCCATATCAAAGCATATTAACTCATCCTTTAAGAGCTATTTATGAACCATAGTCATGGCTCATGATATGAGAGAAGAAACTTAGGATAAAAGCATCCAAAACTTGAAACATACTTACTTGAATCCAAACGTTCCCAACTTGGATTCCTTTCATTCCTCCCCCTTTTCCTTCTTTTTTTCTCCTCTTTTCCCCCTTTTTTCTTTCTGGACTTGGCACATTTTTGCTGCCCTTTTCTGGGGGTTTCTTCCCATTGAATTTTTCCACCCAAATGGACGTCCCCTTATATATGCTTCCCCTTTTATAATTTTTTCCATCTTGTGGGGCCCACTTTGTCACATCTTAGATAGGGTAATTAAGAGGTATCTTATCCCTTGATGACACGGCTCATTCATGTCCAAGTAAAATGGGTATTTGTCTTATGTGAAAATTCATTAATTCATTGCTAATACTTGGTCTCCAAGCTATCCCCTTGAACCGTCCACATGGCAGCCCCTTATGGCTTTCTTGGCCACCAAGTCTTCTTCAATTTATGAGCATTTACATTCCTTCTCTCCTTAGCATAGCTAGGTTTTGACTTGGGTTAAAAAAAATCACAAAATCCATGTAGAGGTCCCCTTTGGATGACACCTCGATGGCCTCCTTGAGGCTAGCTCATTAGCCTCTTAAACCATGCATTTATCCACTTGAATTTTCAAAGATTTTGGCCCTTGACTTAATCCAAAAGATCTAGCTCAAAGCACCTCCTTTTGACACCTCATATGGGGCATTAAACCATGCATTTAACTCGCTTAATTTTTAATAAATGCTATGGTAGTCTAGGGTGCACAAAGTCAATGCTAGGTATCTTTTTCCAATTGATCACTTTCCCATGGTAATTAGCTTAATTCAAACCACTCATACAATAGATTCCATAATTTTATTTAATCGTTTCAAATTTCATCTCAAACCAACGTTTCTACGTCAAGTTATGAGCCTTTGAAAATAACGTTAGAGTGTGAGATTAAAATCAAACAATTATCACCTTAATCTTATCACATTTGTCTTAATCCAAGTCACTCATAAGGTTGAGCCCAAAATCATGAGCTTACCTTTCAAATTTCATCTCATTTCGCCTAACAGACGTCAAGTTATGAATTTTCTATAATTTCCAACATAATTCCATAATTTTCATTTTAATCTCCATTAATTAAATCATGAAAATTAAAATAAATATTCATGCCACATTATCATGTTCTAATCCTTATTAAGCCCCTTTGGTCATATTGATTACTTTGGGCTATGGCAATTAGTCTTAATCACCATTCTTAATTGCAAACCCTAATTGCAAAAATTCGTAAATTCATAAAAATCATCCAAACTTCAATAAATTCACACATAAATCATAATTACACTTTAAATGTAATTATATGAGTCCTTCCTGGGTCTTGGTGTCACAGAAAAACTAAGTTGAATGCAAGCAAATGGAAAATATTATGAATGTTATGTCATTCTTATATATATAGGCAAAGGCAAAGAAATAAGCGAGATGAAAAGCTAAACAAGCAAGGTAAGCAAGCAACTTTCTAAATGAGTTTCGTTTTAAATGCTTTCTAAGATATTTAAGGATGGTCATTCCTTTATTTCAATATGTTTTGAAATATTATCTCAAATATGACAAGTAATTTGCTTACTGTTTCGCATTTATGTATGAAATATGAGGAAATATGGATTTATACAATGTTTTTTTGAAACAATGTTTAAGAGGGATGGTGCAAAGAAGTCACTACATGAAAATGAAAAGATATCATGTGTAAGAGGTATATAATGCCGGGGTGACGAAAGTCATACATGGAATGAAAATCAAGAAGGCTAGTTGAGGTAGTAAGTGGACAAGGAGTCCCCCTTAACGAGGCTAAGTTGGAAGGTCCGACCCCAAAGATGGAAAAGATCATATCATGAAAGAATGTTCCCCGAGCAAGCATATTGTCACATGAAGGATAATGTCATGAATGAAAATTATGCATTTGCACATCTAATGTTTAAGAAATGTTTAAGAAATGTTTATGAAATGTTTATGAAAAGTTTATGAAAAAGTTTCTGCTCCATAGGTAGTTGACCACTTGCTAAGTGTCTCTACTGAATGGAGAGAAATGCTTTTAAACAATGTCGCCTTCAAATGAATTGCTTGAAAAATATACAACTTGTTTATTAAGTTTTCAACTCACATTTTCTTTTCCAAACCCATAGACAGGTGAAGGAATGAAGATGACCAAGGAGCATGACTTGGATATGGAAGAATGGAAAATTTGATGATTATTTATATATGTCGCTTATGGCGAATGGTTATATAATGACTTGATACTTGTTATTATGATGATCATATGTGATCTATTTTATGAATTGTGTTTCCAAACCCATAAACAAGTGAAGGAATGAAGATGACCAAGGAGCATGACTTGGACATGGAAGAATGAAAAATTTGATAATTATTTATATATGTTGCTTATGGCAAATGGTTGTATAGTGATTTGATATTTGTTATTATGATGATCATATGTGATCTATTTTATGACTTGTGTTTTATGAACAAGTATCAATGGTTAATGAGCATGATATGAATTTCTAAAATTTTATATGATATAAAATGTTTTATATCAATTATGTTATGGTTTTGTAACCATAGAAGGCAAAAAATGTTTATGAGTAAATGCTAAGGCATGAAATATCATGATATGAAAGTATGAAGATTATGTGATGACATGTGTAATTCTCAAGATATAATGGCCTAAACGGGCATTTGATGGAAATTAAATGTATAAATGATATAAAATCCTAAGGAGGTAGGATTAAGTGGATAAATATCCAATAAGTCCATCGTGCGACAGGGTAACAATCTTGATCATGTTTACTAGTTGATAGATCCCAAGGTAAGGTTGTGATGCTCTGGTTGGGGCGCCACAGTGGATGAGATAGAAAATGAGAAAACAGAAGTCAATAGGTACTTAGAAGAGAATATTGTGGTGGAGGATGATGGTTTTGACATCTTGATGTGGTGGAAAGTAAATGCTTATAAGTATAAAGTATTGTATTTATTGGTTATTCCCATGTCCACAGTTGCTTCAGAATAAGCTTTTAGTATTAGTGAACGTGTGTTTGATTCATATGGGAGTTCCTTGTCTTCAAGACTTGTGGAATGCTTAATTCATGCCCAAGATTGGATGAGATCAATGTCAAAAGTAAATGAATTTGAAAAGGATGCAGAAGAACTTACTACAGACATTACAGGTAACTTACCTATTTCCATATCTAACTCTTTTTTTTTAACTTAGAATAAATATTTTATCTTTTATTAGTTAATTTGTATTTTATATATTGTAGCCATTAAAGATAAAATTAGAGAAGGTAGTGGTTGTCCTTCTCATCATCCAACAAGTACAAAGGTTATAGACATTAATTTTTTAAGAACTTACACTTTCTCTTTTTTTTTCTCTTAACTTGTTATGCTATCATATATACTAATAACAAAATATTTTTATTTTCGGGGAAAGGGAAGTATTATTGATGGATGAACTTGTGAAAGGATGACAATGAAGAAAAATTGACCTTTTTTACGATCAACATGTTATGATAGAAACTGAGTTGTTTAAATTTGATGGATTAGACAACTATGTGTAGTTCATATGTGTTTGCTAAACTTGTAATTTCCTTTGATGATGGATGAATGACTTATCCTATTGGTTAAATTGATTGTGATTTTCGTTTATTACATGGATATATTTGTTCTTAATTGTAATGGAAAGAATTATAATTATATGGTTTTGTTTTATTGATTGCATTTGCATAAGAGTTATTCAGGTTATGCGTTCCATAGGATTTCAAAACTAAACAGAAAGTACTATCAATGTTCTTTGCACTTTTCAGGTATAACTGCTATCATACTACATATTTAAGCAAATTTTATTTTAATTCCAAATGTGACATCCGTATTATTTTTGTTGAAGCTAAACTACAAAGGAAATTGGATGAGTAGAAGAAATTATTGGTTCTTCAAGTTGTGAATAAAATTCTGAATGAGGTATGTTTCATTAACTTATTCTAATATTCATTTTTTTATTTAAGCAATGATGTTTTACTTGATAGGTTCATAATTTTTTAAAACTATCCTACTTGATCGACATTTTTAGCTCGACCCGTTGTCCCAATACTGACCCAAATTATATACCAAGACCTACTAAAACAAGAGTCAAACTGACCTTGTCTCGACCTAGTATAAAAATAAGGGTCAAATACAATTTTTAAATGTAGGGTTAGGGTTGGGCACACCCTAACCCCCGACCCACCTGAATTCCCACTCCTAGGCGGCATGATACATCAACCCACTACTTTCACCTACCATTAGTTGTCGTAACTTGTGAAACTGTAACGCCCCAGCCCGAGCGTCACATCCTTACCTCAAGATCTATTGATTGGTAAATGTGAATCAGGATTGTTGCCCTGATCACACGGTGGGTTCTTATTGGATATTTATCCGATTAATCCTAAATCCTTAGGATTTTATATCATTCATACATTCTATTTCCATCAAATGCCATTTTAGGCCATTATATCATTTGAGAGTTACACATGTCATCTCATAATCTTCATACTTAACCATATCATGGTATTTCATGCCTTAGCATTTACCCATAAAACTTTTTCGCCAATCCATAGGCATAAAACATAACATAATCCTTCTACAACATTGAATAACAATTTAATTGTTAACATTCATATAATCATTCAACCCTTAGATTCATATACAGGTACTCATGGAAATTCGTTCATCCTTGAATCTCCACCTGTGCTCCTTGCCTCCTTCCTTTCACCTGTCTATGGGTTTGGAAAACAAAACGTGAGTTAAAATTCAACTCAATAAGCAAGCTTAGGGTTTTCATGCAATTCATTTTGAAAGCAACACTCTTTAAAAACATTTCTTTCCATTCGGCAGAGACACTTAGCAAGTGATCAACTACCTCTGGAGCAGAAACTTTTTCATAAACCTTGCATAAACATTTCATGAAAATCATTCATGAAAAACCATTCACTTAAACCATTCGCAAACATTTCATAAACATTGGATGTGCAAATTCATCA
The DNA here is from genome assembly GCA_030490835.1 of Annona cherimola. Taxonomy (NCBI): domain Eukaryota; kingdom Viridiplantae; phylum Streptophyta; class Magnoliopsida; order Magnoliales; family Annonaceae; genus Annona; species Annona cherimola. The sequence goes on along the minus strand of CM059977.1, from coordinate 49,004,743 downwards.
TTTCCATTGATGACGTTATCCTTCATGTGACGGTACGCTAGCACGGGGAAACCTCTTTCATGACATGATCCTTTCCATCCTTGGCACCGGACCTACTGACTTGGCAACGTCAAGGGGGACTCCTTGTCCATTTACTACCTTGACTAGCCTACCTCACCGGTCCTTTCCGACTTGGCAACGTCAAAGGGGACTCCTTGTCCACTTACTACCTCGACTAGCCTACTTGATTTCCATTCCATGCATGACTTATAGTCACCCCGGCATCATATACCCCCTTACACATGGAACTTGTTATTCTCATGTAGAGAATTCTTTGCACCATCCCTTTCGAAACATCATTTCAACGAAACATCGTATAAACTCATGTTTCAACACATTTCATGCATAATTGCAAAACCATAAGCAATCATTTATTTCAACAGAAATAAACATTTCAATACTCATGAAAACAAGGAATGGTCATCCTTAAACACCTTGTAATGAAAACCAAAATCATTTAGAAAGCTGCTTGCTTACCTCGTTTGCTTAGCTTCTCGTTTCGCTTATCCCTTTGCCTTTGCCTATACATATAAGAATGATATAACATTCATATATCTCCTTTGCTTGCATTCAACTCAGTTTTCCAACCCATTTTCATTAACATACATAATTCCTTCGACTTCTCAAGTCGTTATACCCATATAGCACATACTTATTACAGGAGCTTTTACACACCCTATTTAATCCCATAAATAAGGTAATCATTCAATCATTTAATAATAATTCAACAATCATTATTTAGTGGCTCATTACCTTTCTTAAGCCATTTTCCACTTATTTTCCAAAATTCACACATCGTTGCTCATTTTAGGCACACGTCGTTGCCTTTAGCCTCATTAATCAACCCCAAAATTTGAGATTAACATCATGAAATTATAAAAATAAATATATTCACAAAATTTATCATATTTTCATGCATTTTTTGCACAAAACCAAATTACTTAGGTCATTTACCACTTATGCATGTTTATCTTTTCACATATGCCCATTTGGCAACACATATATGAGGCCTTTCATAAAATTTCCAAAGTCAGCAACTTAATCAACATTTCAGCATGATAATTATACTTAATTATAACTGTAATTATGGTATTTTCATGGAATTTAAATCCACTAATCATAGGTTTCCAAAACAGCAACTTTGAAACCCATTTTTCACCCATTTAACGTGTCTCTTGACACATAACCCTAAGCAGATTTATAAATCCTAATTTTCAGTAAATAATACACTTTTCCTAACCCAAATTTAGGGTATTAATACATACATAAATTTGGGTAATTTCTACAGAGGTTTCATATTTCTTTTTGATTTTCTACTCCAACTATATACATACGCTGAAATTAGGCGTACTGAAATCTCAAAATCTTGAATTAATATCAAATCAAGTATTTTTGATCTAAAATTTCTGTCATACCTCAATAACTATATTAATTAACCAAAATAAATATTTTCAGCACGAAATATTAAATATTTCTATTTATTCAGGTATTTTTACCTTGCTGAACAGCAACATCTAATTTCAGACAGCCTGAATGACGTTATTTATGGGGTATATTTATACCCATAAAAACCAAATTTTTAATTTTTTTTCTATGATCCTGAATATTTATTATATATTCTGTAAAATTTTCAGCCCAAAATTACTTGTAGAAAAATTTTTAAAAATCGTTTTCTATAGCTGATTCTGTCACCCGTTTTACCCTGTTTGGGTGAATATTCTCAGATTTTTAATATCCAAATTACTCATCCTTTTAAGGTGAAAATGTTTTCATTCCTTAATCACCTCATAATAATTCTTATCAAAATTTTTCATGCTAAAATTCATCCATTTACTATTCCTTCCATATTTTAGTTTACAACATCAAATAACTTCCAGATTTGAGACATAAAATCAAGATAATCATATACTTACTTCATTAAATGGATAATCCTTCCATTGAGCACTTGAAATTTCCTTCTTTTCCTCTCCTCCTTGCTGGGTTTGACGTGCCCTAGCTGTTGCCTTTGGAGAAAATCCCTTTTTTTCTCCCTTTTTCCTCTTCTCTCTCTCTCTCTCTCTCTCTCTCTTCTTCTCTCTCTCCTTCTCCCCTGCTGCTGGAACGTCCATCCCTTGTTCTCCTCTCTTTCCTCCTTTTATTTGCCACTTTTCTTAGTGCTCAAGCAACCCCATAGGCATTTTAGTAAATTCCATTTTCACTTTCCACAATTGGCCTTCTTTACTTAGCCCTTAAGCAACTTGTTACTTGCTCTCCAAGAAAGTCATTTCCCATCATAATTAGCTTAATCCATTCCATTCATCTCATAGATTTCATAATTTTATTCCATTATTTCAAATTTCATCTCAAACTGACATTTCTACGTCAAGTTATGAGCACTTGAATATATCTTTTGGATTTGGGAATAAAATAATTAATTATCACCCTAATCCCATCATGATTCCCTTAATCCAATCCATTCATAAAATTGGGCTCACCGTCGTGAGCTTACCTTTCAAATTTCATCAAAATCCGCCTTGTAGGCGTCAAGTTATGAAGTTCCCATCATTTTTCACCTTAATTCCATAATTACACTTTAATCTCCAAAAATTAAATCATGATAATTAACATGATTATTCATGACACCTTGTCACCCTTAAGTCCTCATTAGGCCCCTCGGGTCATATCGACTCACTTTGGGCTCCGGCGATTAAATTTTTAATCCCGTTTCCCATGGAAACCCTAATTCAAATTATCATAAAGTTCTAAAATCATCCAACAATTCCATTTAATTCATATATAAGTCACATGTACATGTTCAATGCACAAATTAAATCCTCCTTTGGTTGGGGTTTCACAGAAACCCTAACCTAAGTAAGATTCAATGTATGCATATAACATGTACATGTGACTTGTATATGATTAAATGGAATTTTTGGATAATTTTAGGTTTTTATGATATTTTGCAATTAGGGTTCCACTAAGAATGGTGATTAAAAATTTAATCGTCGGAGCCCATTATGAGTCAAGGTGACTAAAGAAGCATAATGAGGATTAAAACATGCTAATGTGGCATGAATTTTTAGTTAATTTCCATGATTTAATTAATGAAAATTAAAATGAAAATTGTGGAATTATGTTGAAAAACACTAGAAAATTCATAACTCAACTCCTGTAAGGTGGATTCAAGTGAAATTTGAAATGGAAGTTGATGATGTTGGGCTTGGTATTATGGGATTATTAGATTATGAAAATCCTTGATGAAATTAGATTAATGATTTATTTATCACATCTCAATTTCAACTGTTAACTTCCAACGGCTATAGCTTGAGTTAGAAAAATCGGATTGAGATGAAATTTGAAACAGTTGAATGAAATTATGAGATTAACATTCTGAAAGGTTTGGATTAAGTAAATCATGTTGGAAAAATACCTGAATTGAAAAAGGTTCACATAGTTGACTTGTACACCCAAGAGTACCATGCATTAATGACTATAGTACATTGATTAAATGCATTATTTAATGACATATATGAGGTGTCAAAGGGAGGCAATTCCAAGTGAATTTTATGAATTAACAAAAATGCTAAAATCCATGGAAAATCAATAGCTTAAATGCAGGATTTTAAATGGCTAAGGGAGTAGCTTCAATAGGCATGTATGTGTGTCAACACAAGGGACACCCATGGGTGATAAAGTATGGATTTTGGATTTTTTTAAAATCCCAAAATATGTATCTAAAATAGCTAAACACCTAGGGTAAGTAATGGTTCATTAATCATGTGGAAAAATCCCTAAAAATTCGTGATTATCAGTTGCCCATTGAAAAATGCAAAAGTGGACAACTTTGTCTCATGCAAATGACGTCCAAATGATGGGCTGATTGCTACCATTTTGCTAAAATTATTGATGTAAAATTAATATATGAATTAAGGGGTAATTAGAGGTATAATTTACCCTCATTTTAAGATTTTTAAAGAAATAAAAATTGCTGGAAAAAGGGGCAGCAAGGGACGTGATTCGGAGGGACAGCTGTAGGATTGAGATGTGAGCAGATTTTTGGTTTTATTAAAAGGTGTAAAAATTATTTTACTTGGCTAAGATTAAGCCAGTACATCAAGGGGATAAGCATGTAATTAAGTGGATGTGGAAAATGCCCCAGTAAGTGGGGCCCACTGCTGGAAATTCCAACTCCACAAGGCAAGCACGTTCACATGTGTTGGAAGCTTGGAGATTTTTTCCAAGTGCTAAAACTTGCACCCAAAGTACAGCATCCCTCATGTCCAGCCATGCCCAACAAGAAGAAGAGAAAACCAAGGGAAAAGCAAGGGGAGAAGAAGACAATTTGTGGAGGAAAGCTCTTCCAAGTGATTAGGGTTTGGAGAACATCAATCCAAGTAGATGTGTTATTTTGATTGGTTTATCTTGAGTTCTTGAACTCCAAAATTCAAAAATGAAATGGATGTTTAAACATGCTTTAAAGTGATGATTCAACATACTTTTGAATGAATATGGAATGGGTATTAGCTAGCATGTATGAAATTCCATGATTTAGATGATGAAAAGTGAAGTTTTGAATGATATATGATGTGGTAAACTAAAATATGAACAGAACAATAAATGGATGAATTTTTGCATGAAAATTTTTGGGAAGAATCATGATGGGGGATTAAGGAATGACCCAATTTTCAGCTTGAATGGATAAGTACTTTGCAAATTAAAAATCCGAGAAGATTAACTAAACATGGTAAAACGGGTGACAGGATCATCTGTAGAAAAGGATTTTTAATAATTTTTATAAAAATAATTTCAGGTTGAAATTTTACAGGATTTATAAGATATATTTCTGATCATACAAAAAAATTAAAAATTAGCTTTTGATGGGTATAAATATACGCAATAATTTACGTGATTAAGGCTGACTGAAAATGGATGTTGCTGTCCAGGTAAAAATGCCAAAATAAATATAAATGATTAATTTTTTATGCTGAAAATATTTATTTTGGTTAATTAATGTAGTTATTAAGCTATTAAAAAAATTTCAGATCAAAACTACTTGATTTGATATTAACTTAATATTTTGAGATTTCAGTACACCAGATTTCAGCATATGTGGATAGTTTGAGAAAAAAATCAAAAAGAAATATGAAACCTATGTAGAAATTATCCAAATTGATATAGGTGTTAAATCATTAAATATGGATTAAGAAAAGTGGGATTATATGCTGAAATTTCGGATTTATATAATTGACTAAGGTTATGTGTCAAAAGACATGTTAAACGGGTGAAAAATGGGTTCTAAACTAGCTGTTTTGGAAACCTATGGCAAGTGGATTTCAACCTCATAAAAATACCCTAAATGTAGTGGTAATTAAGGGTAATTAACCCGCTGAAATATGGATAAAACCTCTGCCTTAGAAAATTTTATGAAATATCTTATGTATATGTTGCTAAATGGGCATACGCGAAGCAATAGACTTGCATAAGTGATGAATGACATATAAAATATGGTTTTGTGAAAAAATGCATGAAAATATGATGAATTTACATAACTGTTTTGAATTATATGATATCAATTCCTAATTTTGGGACTGTGTAATGAAGCTTAAGGTGATAATGTGTGCTTAAAACGAGCACCGATGTGTGAAGTTTGTAAAAGGAGTGAAAAAATGATATACGATAATTAATGGATGGATTTTGTATGGTTGAATGGATACCCTAATTATGGGGTTACATATGTTATGTGATTAGCTAATGGAATGTGCAAAAATGTGCACGTATATGCTAAATGTATGCATAGTGACTTGAGAAGTCGAATAAATGATATATGTGAATAAAATGGGTTGGAAAACTAAATGGAATGCAAGGAAAAGAAATATATGAAAAATCATATTATTTTCATGTAGGCAAGGAAAAGAATGAAAGGAAAAGGGATTATGACGATCTTAAGTAAGCAAGCGAACTTTCTAAAATGTCATTTTCTTTCTATGTGATTGATATGATTGAAATGTTTATGTTTGTATTTGAAATGTTTATGTTTATGTTTTATTGAATGGGCAAGCACAAGTTTTGAATATGACAGCTTTAATGAAAAGCCATAAGTTTTGAAAAATGATAACTTTAATGAAAAGTCTTAAGGTTTGCTTCATGAGAAGCAAGCGACACTTCTTAAGATAAATAATTTATCCCAAGTTTTGCCAAGGATTGGAATGCTTCATGTTAATGGAATTGAGAAATTTTGCTTATGAGTAAGCAAGTTCTCCATGTTGGAAATATGTGGAAAACAAGTTAAATCTATGTTTTGATGATTAACAAATCAATTTGAGTAAGTCTTGGCTACTAACAAGTTTGTGGAAATGTTTAAGGAATAATCATTTGAAGAAAATCAAGTATAGAAGCCAAGTCGTATCCCAAGTCGACTCCAAGATCGACTTCAAAACATGCAAAACTGTCCAGAGTTGAAAACGGGAGAAGAGCAAGTGAAGTCGCAGGCCAAGTCGACTCCACCTGCGACTTGGGTAGCCAAGTCGCAAACGAAGTCGACCTCGACATCGACCTCAGATGACAAAAACTGTCCAGAGTCGAAGCTCAGAACACGAAGTGCCGAAGTCGCACCCCAAGTCGACTCCACGTGCGACTTGAGGTGAAGTCGCAGCCGAAGTCGACTCCGACATCGACTTCGATCGGGCAGAGGCGATTTTTCAGAAGATAAGCTGGAATGCATATTCAAGATGAAATCAAGTCATGAGTCAAATGCGAAGCAAGGAGCTTAAATCAATCATGCAAGGGTCAAGCTCTTCAAGATTCACAAGATCCAAATGTTCAAGATTCAAGGATTTAAGGTTTGCAAATCTTGGAGCTAATGAAAGCAAGACACCATGATCCAAAGAGTAACAAAAATTGCAAAGGAATTAAAAGGCTTGAGAAAGACTAAGCAAAACAAAAGTTTCAAAGTTCCAAGTTCATGAAGCCAACTGTCGAGGTGAAGTCGAACCCGAAGTCGACTCCACCTGCGACTTGGGTCAAGTCGAGAACCCAAGTCGACCCTGACTGGAACTTGAAGTTGCAACGGAGAAGCGAAGTCGCACCCGAAGTCGACTCCATCTGCGACTTGGGCGAAGTTGCATCCGAAGTCGACTCCATCTGCGACTTGGGCGAAGTCGCATCCGAAGTCGACTCCACCTGCGACTTGGGTCGCAACGGTCGGAATTAATTCGAACGTTGGCGCATTAAATGCGCGCCACCTACCTTCTAACGTTTGGATTCCCTCCAAAATTATAAATAGCATTCATGGTGGACGAGGGAAGTAGCTGAAAAACATTAAGTGAGCATAACTCCTATCTACAAGAGCATTAAAGTGATCAAGCCAATCAAGAGAGGAAGAATTGTGCTTCAAGTTGCAAGAGCTACATTCAGAAACTTCAAAGCCATCATCTACAAGTTCTTCCCTGCGCTAAATCGTTTCTACACACCTGTAAAGTGTAGTTTACTTTCATTGATTATTTGTTTGTATTGAACTTGATTTAGCTTGGGTAGCTAAGATCAAGTGATAGCAAAGTAGTGTGTGATTGGAGTGTGACTCATCACCTACTTGTGCTAGTTGTTGATGCCCCCTAGAGCTAGAATCTAGAAGAGAGCAAGTGGCTCTAGTTGTTGATGCCCCCTAGAGCTTTGAATCTAGAAGAGAGCAAGAGGCTCTAATTGTATTGAGAGAATACAATAGTGGAACCCAAGTCACAAGGTGTGTGAGCTTGGAAGAGTGGAGTAGGGAGGTTGCCCGAACCACTATAAAATCCTTGTCTACTTGCTTTTATTTCTGCTCTCTTTATTACTTTGCTTTCCATTTAGTTTCTTCATTAAAGGGGAGTAATTCTACAAGGGGTTAAGTTTTTAAGTTACCAAAAGAAATTTTTAAGAACCCAATTCACCCCTCCCCTCTTGGGTTTTGCCATCTATTCGGGACCCAACACTCCATGCTAATACTTTCTAAGGATTTCATGTTTGATACCGACGGTTTTAAGAATTTGCTTTTAAGCAAGCAAGTTCTATATGATATTGTTTCAATAGCATTTTATAAGAAAAAAGAAATTTTAACCTTTTTCACAAAATATTGTTTGTAAATGAGTTTTGAGTTATTTCTATGATAACTCGCTATAAACAATGATCGAAAAGATTTATTTTGCTAGGTCAAGATAATTAAATAGCAAATGATGGTTTGGACATAGTCCATATGTTTTGAAATGATGTTCGAAAAGTTTTAATTTCCTTTAGATAAGGAAATCTATGTTAAAATGTTGGAAAAATGTTTATACGGATGTGTTAAAAAGAGATTTATGGATGACCAACCTCCTTTGATTGATTTCATAAAATGATTTGATTTCAGGTTGCTTAATGATATGCAAAAGATTGTGCAATTTCCCTTTATGTAAAAATGATTGATATGTGGATAATTATTAAATTTTTAGGTTATGGACAAGGGGATAGCAAAATTGCATAACTTTTTGTAAACAAAAGGTCCTGAAATGGAAACCAAGCAAATATTAGAGAAAAATATGATTTATTTATGGAAATCCACAAGTTTTGAAATTCTTTTATTAAAAGAGTTTTAAGATGTATCGTTTCTCAAACATTTCAAATGTTTATCAAAATATTTTACTCAAAACATTTTTAAAGGAATTTAAGGAAGGTCATCTTAAAACTAGATTTCAAATAACAACTTATTAAAGTGGGTGCGCTCGCTTACAAGTTGACATGGATTGCGGTCTGTGATATATTTTTGAAAATTATTCTTAAATATAGACTTCAGTCTAAGATTTTTGTACATATAGATGTAGGTTGCGGTCTGTAATCCTAGTTTAAAAGGACATGGACTGCGGTCTGTGGTTCTTTAAACCAAATGGACTGCGGTCCATCATAATAACGTATGGTGCACCAGTACAAGTAATTAGGCAAGTTGTAGAGCACGGTTAGGATGATCGGGGCCCGCTTTACATAAGGCTAAGTCACTAAGGGATGGCAAGAGTGCCAGCGACACCCTCACCGAGATAGGAGTAGAATATATAAACAGCCGCTGGGCAAGCGTGTTTTTAAGTGTCACTACTGGATAGGGAGAAATGTATTTGCATACATTTGACTTTTCGAAAGCCCAAAGATTGGGTTATAAAAGCATTTATACAACAAGTTATCCTAAATTGGATTCTTATGACCTAATATGCATAAGTTACTATAAAAAAAGGGTGTTTTATACAAAAGTGTAAATAACAGGAATTAAAGAAAATGTGTTTATGAAAATGCATTTATGAAAATGGTTTACGTATTTTGTTTGCCTTGTTTGCTATAAATAAGTCCCAAGACAGTGATTATGAAAAATTTTTATGTGAAACTTCGATTGGACATAGGAATTACCATTACTAAAGAGCTTAAATGATAAGGATTTATGGACATGAGAATATCCAATGTTAATGATGCTTTAGGACATGAGGATGTCCTCCGTTGCCTAAGGATTTATGTTGTTTTGGACGTAAAACGTCCACTGGCAAACGATGATTTCATGTAATATTTGTGAACATTAAAAATGTTCATATAAGAATTAAAGGAATTTCATCATCAAAGGTAAAATGTGTATGTTTTGCCTTAACAGGCCCACACGTGGCTTGCAAATAATTTAAGAATGAATGTCTTATGAAAACATTCATGGACATGGAATTGTCCTCGTAAACAAAATATTTCACGATGATATTTTAGGACATATACATGTCCTCAGGAAAAAGGTATTCCCAATGTTTATGAAAAAGGTTTTCAAAAAAGCCTTGACCTAAAGATAAAATGGTTGCTTATTGAGTTGTCACTCATGTTTTCAATTTCCAAACCCATAGGCAGGTGAAAGAGGAGACCTGGCAAAGGAACACGAGCCATCCATTGAAGAAATGGAAAGATATTATAAGTTTCATGTGCTAAGGTAAACTAATGTGTATGTCAACTTAATTAGAATTTTAAGTTCTATATATGATTCAATAGTTAAATATATGCGTGTATGGATGTAAAATATGATGTTTAAGTCAAGGAAACTTTCACTGTAGAATACGTGTTTATGTATATTTGAACTTAGTTAGAGTTCTAAGTTCCATGTGAATTAATGACTGAATGTATGCAAGTATGATATGTAGCTGTAATAATCTCAACCCTAAGTCCCAGCTTCCAATCTTCCAATTTCCAATAATCTCAATTGTAGCTGCAACATGATCGCGACATTAAAAGATCCACTTCACGCAATTTTCTCCCAATTGCCAAGTTGCAATTTTGCCCAAACATTAGCAACATCACTCAAACAACATGGAAGGCAATGCGAGAGCAAGGCATCGTAGATGAGATAATGTTGCTAAGACATCATCTAAGGAATGCAAGGCATCATGTACAAAGGCATTGTGTGGATAACCAAAGGCAAAAGTAGAAGACAAGTAGTTAAAATGAACTAAACCCCAGGTAGCGGATATCCCTGGCAGTGGATTCCCATGTCAAGTAGAAAACCTTTCATCCCTGTCATTGATAGTTATACATTGAGGCCCATCAATCAAGCAAGTGTACAACCAAAAATTCAAGCAATAAATTCCTATGATGTAGAGATTTGTTCTTTATTTTTGGGATAATATAAAATTTGTTTTATTACTTTGTAGTTGCTTTTGTTGTTTCATAGTTTTTAAACTTAAGTTTGTAAATTTACTTCTTAGATTAGATTTATTATTTTCTTTTATGCTTTGTATGATTTAGATTAAATTTAATGAATTTTTCTTTATTGATTTTTTAGATTAAAATTTATTTCTATAGTCCACTAATTCCTTTCTTAAATTAGATTTAATTTAGCTACTATTAATTGGTTCCATATTCCTTTTTTGCTCGCTCTGCCTCTGATAATTTGGTAAATAATAATATATTTTGTAGGTATTTTCATGCCAATTTGGTGGGTAATTAATTGAGTTTAATGTGAAATTTGTGTTAAAATATGTTTTGGCAATTGGGCATTAAATATTAATTTTAAATTGTTTAAATAATTTTTCTGATATTTCGGTTTGAAATTATATTTTTTTTGTTGCTAGAAAATTAAATGTGTTTGATATTTTTATAATTGGATTTCAAATTTTTTCTTGGCCACTTGTTTATTTGAATTAATAATTTAAACATTTCTTTCACGTAGAAAACAGATTTCAGCAAGCGGGACCCACAATATCACGTCCAATTTCTCAAGATAATTCAAACAAGAATTTCAGCAGCTGCCCATTTAATCTAAGCCGTCCAAATTCCAAGATAAAATTCCACCGTCCATTTAATCTTTTCTCTGAAAATCATTGGCCAGAAAATCTTGTATGTGACGTCCAGAGAAAACCCAGCCATCCATTCATCATGCTCCCATTCAGCACCGCCCATTTAATCAGATTGGATTGATGATCCAAAGCAATCCATGATCCAGACCGTCCAAGCCAACCAACCAAAATCTCCAAGCCATCCAATTAAATCAAAGCATGGCAATTTAATTCCAAGCTTCCTAAAGCATCTGAAATTTCACCAGCCAATCCTAGCCATCCTAGACTTTTTACGCAAGTAGAAAAATCCACCGCCTAAGCCCAATTCAACGGCTATGATCCTGCAATTCACGCCCAGCTGCCCAAGCCAAGAATCCATGCACGTCCAAAAATTTCCAACAACAGTTCATGATTTTTATTCAAGCAAATAATCGTCCAGAATTTTCATTTTCGCCGTCCAAAGCTAATTAAATCTACCAGAAATCTTCAGCCGTCCATTTTCAACCAAAAATCCAGTCCAATGCATGCAAAAATCAGCCAGAAATTCACGTGTTCAGCAAACCACATTCAAATAAATTCCAAGCTGTCCGAAAAATTAGAATAGCAGAACCGGGACTTAAAGCCCATGTGAATATCAACCCGACCAACAACCCTTTTATTTATGGGAATGATCATGTTAACCAGAGCTAAGTAAATGTCTCACTTAGCCCCACCTCAAAAATCCTATTTAAAATATATTTTTTTTTACTTTTTTCTTCATATACTTGTTTATCTAAGTGTATTTAATATATAAATCAAGTTTTACCATTTTTGGATATATGCATATATTTTTTGAAAATTTTTAAAAATAAGGGTATTTTAAATACATATATACACATAGATGTTTAAAAATCTAAAAAAATAGATTAAAATATTCAAAAATGGTAAATTTTGATTTATATGTTAAATGCACTTAGATAAACAAGTGCACGAAGAAAAAAAGTAAAAAAAAAAAGTTGTTGTAAATAGGTTTTTTAAGGTGGGCTAAGTGGGGCCTTTACTTAGCCCGGGCAAACAGGATTACTCCTCTGTATTTATTCCAGCAAATCCAGGAGCAGCAGAAACAAAGCCCGTACGTAATTTTAATCCAAGCTACCATCGCCCATTAACACAATTGTAGCATGCAATCTGAATTGCGCAAGTAAGAGTTCCACAGCCACACTAGCAGGTTCGTGCTATTATAAATAGGTGTTGTGGCTGCATGAAAAGGGGCATCCAATTTCCAGACAGGAATTGAGAGGAGAATTACAACAGAATTTGAGAGAGAGAAAGCATCAATTTGAGAGTAGGTGGAGACCACCGGGCAAGAGGCAAGGTGGCGAGTCATGTGGAGCGGCTCCGGTGGCGAGTCATGTGGAGCGGCTAGCACAACATCGGAGCTTTCAAGCAATAAGCTTTTCTTTCCTCTTTTCTTTTTAATTTTAATTTTCTTGTTTAAAATGAATTTGGATTTTAATTTATTTTGGACTTAAATATGCTCGGCTAAACCTTAAATTTAGGGTTATGATGTAGTATGCGTACAATGTAGCAAAGTGTATGATTTTCATTTATTTATGAGGGATATTGTTGGTAATTTAATACCTTTTGTTTTTAATGCTTGCTTTGTACATGGGCCGTATTATGACATGATTTCACATATTAGATAATGGAACTAAGAGATGGAAGTCCAATATATGATAATCAAGATATTAAATTTGAAAATCTAAAACCATAAGAATAGGCATGATGGCTTGAGGAACTCATGTACGGCCACAAAATTGAATATATTCTAATTAACTTAATTCTCATGAGAATACGGGGTTAAAAAAGTTAATTAGGGTATTGTGATACCCGGACCCAAGTAGGACTCAATGGGATGCATTGAACAGATATACATAATTTATATGTGATTTAAATGAATTTTGAATAATTTATGGATGATTTTATGATTTGATGATATTTTGCAATTAAGGTTTAATTAGAAATGGTGATTAAAAACTTAATCGCCGAAGCCCAAAGTGAGTCGGTATGACCCAAGGGGATTAATGAGGATTTAAAGGCGACAAGGTATCATGAATAATCATGTTAATTACCATGATTTAATTTATGGAGATTAAAGTGTAATTATGGAATTAAGATGAAAAATGATAGAAAATTCATAACTTGACGCCTATAAGGCGGATTTTGATGAAATTTGAAAGGCAAGCTGACGACGATGGGCCCAATCTTATGAATAGATTGGATTAAGGGAATCATGATGGGATTAGGGTGATAATTAATTATTTTTATCCCAAATTCAAAAGATAAATTCTAGTGGTCATAACTTGATGTGAAAACATCGGATTGAGATAAAATCTGAAATGATAGAATAAAATTATGAAATTTATGAGATGAATGGAATGGATTAAGCTAATTATCACGAAAATTTGCTTTCTTGGAAAGCAAGTAACAAGTTGCTTAAGAGCTAAGTAAAGAAGGGCAATTGTGGAAAGTGAAAATGGAATTTACTAAAATGCCTATGAGGTTACTTGGGCACCAAGAAAAGTAGCAAATAAAACGAGAAAATGGGGGAGCATGGCTGCCGTTTCCAGCAGGGGAGAAGGAGAGAGAAGAAGAAGAAGAGAGAAAAATGGAAATTTTCTCCAAGGGAAGCAGCTAGGGAACGTCAAACCCAACAAGAAGGAGAGGAAAAGAAGAGAATTTTAAGTTCTCAATGGAGGGATTACCAATTAATAAAGTAAGTATATGTTAATTTTGATTTTATACTTCAAATCTGGAAGTTATATGATGTTATAAACTAAAATATGAACGGAATAGTAAATGGATGAATTTTAGCATAAAAGTTTTTAAAACTAATAATTTTGGGATGATTAAGGAATGACCCAATTTTTAGCTTAAAAGGATAATTACGTTGCAAATTAAAAATCTGAGAAAATCAACCTGAACAGGGTTGCACGGGTGGCAGGATCCTCTGTACCAAAAGATTTTTAATAATTTTTATAAAAATAATTTTGAGCTCAAAATTTTACAAGATATATAATACATATTTCTGATCATACCAAAAAATAAAAATTAGGTTTTTATGGGTATAAATATACCCAATAATTTACGGGATTAAGGCTGTTTGGAAAGCAATGCTGCTGTCTAGTAAGGTAAAAATACAAATAAATATAAATGCTTAATGTTTCATCCTGAAAATATTTATTTTGATTAATTCATGTAGTTATTAAGGTATGGTAGAAATTTGAGATCAAAAATACTTGATTTGATATTAATTCAAGATTTTGAGAATTCAGTGTGCCTAAATTCAGCATTATGGACAACTTAAGGAATAAATCAAGATAAGTGTTAAATTTCAGGTTTTTCTGATGAAATTTAACTTATAATGGGATATAAATCTTGAATTATTTTAATTCATATGATGATTTATGAATAGGTTGCTGATTTTATAAAGTATGGAACCTAAGGTTGCATATCTGACTTGATTTTTCCATTTTTATGTTAAAAATGGTGGGGAAATGAGATTAAATGATTTATGAAAGTTATGTAGGGTAAAATACCCTAGTATTATGATACTTTGGAAGCCCAAAAGTATTCGGGAAGATAAGCTCCAAATCTGATTTTTATGAATTTTATGAATAGGTGTCCAAATGGGGTGAAAACAGTACTCGCAATAGGGAAATAAGTTGCTGTTTTAAGATGAGTTAATATATGGATTTTAAATGTATGTTAATACCCTAAATTTGGGTTAAGAAAAGCATGGTTTAAGGCTGAAAATTTTGGATTAAAAATCTATTTAGACCATGCTGCTAAAGGGAACATTGAAACGACAAAAAATAGGTTCTAAAGTTGCTGTTTTGGGAACCCTATGACAAACGGATTTATGTAGGGTGGAATGTTGGAAACAATGTTCAAAATAATTTAAATTGACCAAAGCCTGAGTTTTGATGATTAACAAGAACTTATTTGAGTATATAAAGAGTACTAACATGTTTGACAAATGTTTAAGGAAAGCAAAGAGGTCAAGTCGATCTCCAAGTCGACTTGGACTTCGACTTGGGTGAAGTCGATCCCAAAGTCGACTCAAATATCGACTTGAGAATGAATCCCAAAAGGCAACAGGTAAAGTCGCAGGTCAAGTCGACTCCACTTGCGACTTGGGAAGTCAAGTCGCAGACAAAGTCGACTCCAGCATCGACTTGGGGTATCCAGAGTTGAAAAGTGGAAACGAACAAGTGAAGTCGCAGGTCAAGTCGACTCCACTTGCGACTTGGGAAGTCAAGTCGCAGACGAAGTCGACTCCAGAATCGACTTGGGGTATCCAGGGTTGAAAACTGGAAATGAACATAACGAAGTCGCAAACGAAGTCGACTCCATGCGCGACTTGGGCGAAGTCGCAGGCAAGGTCGACTCCAACTTCGACTTGAGAAGTTTTGAAGTTCAAGATGAAGATTCAAGCATATCCAAGACATCCATTTGAAGTTTCTCACATACAAATGAGCTTCAAAGACTACTCTTAAAGTTTCTTGAAGATCAAAAGTTGAGATTCATATTCAAAGTTCAAATCAAGTCTATCAAGTCTAAAGCTAAGTTTCAAGCTCATTCCAAATGAAGCAATACCCAAATCATGAAGACCAATTTTATAAAGTAAAAAAAAAAAAAAGCAGTTCAAGAGGATCAAGGTGTTTTTGCAAAAGACCAAGCCAAGTCGCAACCCAAGTCGACTCCAGGATCGACTTGAGTTGAAGACTGAAGGCCAAGTTGACCCAGACTCGGACTTGGAACTCTGAAGAACTGGAGTCGCACACGAGGTCGACTCCAGGTGCGACTTGGAAGCCAAGTCGCAGGCCAAGTCGACTCCACATGCGACTTGGGTCACAACGGTCGGAATTTATTTGAACGTTGGCGCATTAAATGCGCGCCACCTACCCTATAACGTTCGGATTACCTCCAAAGTTATAAATAGCATTCAAGTTGGACGAGGGAAGTAGCTGAGAATCATTAAGTGTGCTTAACTACTACATTCAAGAGCTCAAAAGAGATCAAGCCACTCAAAGAAGAAGAACTCCACTTCAAACTGCAAGAGCTTCATTTCAGAATCCTCAAAGCCAACTCTTCAAGTTCTTCTCTGCGCCTAATTGCTGCTACACATCTGTAAAGTGTAGTTTTCCTATTCTTTCTGTTATATGTGTTGAACTTGATCTAGTTTGAGGAACTAGGATCAAGTAAATGCTAAGTAGTGTGTGATTGGAGTGCGACTCATCACCTACTTGTGCTGTGTTTTGTTGATGCCACCTAGAGCTGGAATCTAGAAGAGAGCGGTGGCTCTAATTGTATTGAGAGAATACAATAGTGGAACCCAAGTCACAAGAAGTGTGAGCTTGGAAGAGTGGAGTAGGGAGGTTGCCCGAACCACTATAAAAATTTTGCTTGTTTGATTTAATTATCTGCTCTTTACACTATATTGCTTTCCATTACGATTCTCCATTAAGGGGACTGGATTAATCCGGGGTTAAGTTTCTGTTTAAGTCATAAATTTTTAAATACCCAATTCACCCCTCCCCTCTTGGGTTTTGCCATTAACTCGGGACCAACAAGTGGTATCAGAGCAGGTCTTTGAGTTTACCAAAGAGATCTTATTGAAATGGCATCCCAATCTACTTCCGTTCCCGCATTTGCTGAAGGCCAATCCTTTACAAGGCCACCGTTGTTTGATGGGAACAATTTTGGATATTGGAAGCTTCGTATGAAGCAACTCATCATGGCTACCGATATGGACTCTTGGATTGCTATCCAAGATGGAGTAATATTGCCTACCGATGAACGAGCTTCCAAATGGACCGATGAGGAAGTAAGAATAGTGAAGAGCAATGCCAAAGCTATGAACTCCTTATTTTGTGCTCTCACTGCTTCCGAGTATGATAGAGTATCCTCTTGCTTAACTGCCAAAGAGATATGGGATACACTAACCTCTATCTACGAAGGAACTTCTCAAGTCCAAGGGACGAGAAGGAATATTTTGATTGGAGAACTAGAGAACTTTAGAATGCTAGAAACAGAAAATATTTCTGAAATGTTTGCTAGATTCTCTAAGATTACTAATGCTTTAAAAGGTCTTGGAAAAGCAATATCTGAATCTGAGCAGGTCATGAAGATTTTAAGAGCTCTACCCGAATCATGGACCCCAAAAATCACTGCAATAGAAGAGGCCAAGGATCTTAACACATTAAAACTTGAAGACTTAATTAGCTCTCTCATGTCACATGAGCTAATCAAGAGAAGAAATGAAGATCAACACAGGGGCAAAAGAGCAATTGCCTTAAAAGCCGCACAAGACACCGATGACACATCTTCTTCTCAAAATGACGATGAGATTGCTCTACTCACAAAACGATTCAGAAAATTTGTGAGGAAAGGCAAAAATTTCAGAAGCTTCAAAGAAAGAACTCCCCGAGAGAAGAAGAAAGAATCAACCAAGTGCTACCGATGCGGCGGTTCGGGACATATGCAAGCCCAATGTCCAACTCCCGAAGAAAACAAGGCAAAAGAACAAAGAAAGGATCGAGGGAACAATAGAAGATTCCAGAAATACAAAGGAAGAGGCATGTACGTGAATGATGAAGAATCTACGACGAGTAGCTCCTCAACCGACGACATAGAGGCGGAAGAATGTGCAAGAATTTGCTGCATGGCACAAATCGAGCAAAGAGAACAAATTACCTCAACAAAAGACACAAGCAATGAAGAGGTAAGCTCTAAACCTTCCCTTTCTGAATCAAGTTATTCTTCCTTTCAAGAATGCCTCAAATGTACTGAATTAGATGAGCTACAAACTGCATATGATTCATTATATGAAGAAATGAAGAAATTAGGAAGCAAGTTTACAATTAAGAAAAGACAATGTGATGCAACTATAATTGTAAATGGTAAACTTGCAGAAAGATTGGACAAATTGAAAGATGAGAATGATCTGCTGAAAAAGGAGAACAAATCATTAAATGAATCATTAGCTAAGTTCTCTAATCCAGGGGAAAGTGTCAAAATGTTTTTGAATATGACTTCCCAAACACATAAAAGAGGTCTTGGATATCATACATTTGAGCAAGGAGAAAGTAGCAAAACAAATGTGCAAATACTTGAGAAATATCAAACTAAAACTGCATCTATATATACAAGCCACAAAAGAAAAATTTTAAGTGGATTAGAAGACCAACTATTGAACCATTGCATACTTGGAGGCCTACTTCAAGATTACCTATGGCTTGTAATTTCTGCAATAAATTGGGACATAAGACTTACAAATGTAATTTTAAGAAATTATATGACCATGGTGCAAAATTAGTTTGGGTTCCAAGGAACACAAGATTTGGGCTTTCCAAATTAGAACAACAAAGATTAATATATATTACTAACCCAAATGGACCCATAAAATGGGTACCAAGGAGATAAGAATTACTTGCTTATTTTTTCAGATATGCTTTAAGGCAAAGGCAAATAATGAATGGTTCATGGATAGCGGTTGCTCAAGGCACGTGACCGGTGAAAGAAGCTTATTTTATAAACTTAAACCTTGCAACGATGGAATGGTTGCCTTTGGAAATAATGAAAAAGGTAAAATTAAAGGTAAAGGAAATATACGTAGTATTTCAAATGCATGCATGGAAGATGTTTTGTTTGTTGAAGGACTCAAACACAATTTAATGAGCATTAGCCAATTATGTGACAAAGGATACAAAGTTGTGTTTGAATCATCTATATGTAATGTATTTGATGGAGAGCATATCATGTTTAGTGGTAAAAGACATGGAAATGTATATTTGGTTTCACTTAATGAATTGAATGGTCAATGTCTAATGGCCATTGATAATGATCCATGGGTTTGGCATAAAAGGCTTGGACATATAAACATGAGAAACATAAAAACTCTATGGAAAAAGAGTTTGGTAGAAGGATTACCAAGATTGAAATATGACAAGGACAAGATTTGTAAGGCATGTCAATTAGCAAAACAACCCAAGATGCCTTTCTCTACCAAAAAGGAAATTTCCACCACCAAGCCACTTGAATTGCTACACATGGATCTATACGGGCCATCCGACATTCTAACCATTGGTGGAAAGAAATATGTATTTGTCATAGTTGATGATTTTTCAAGATTCACATGGATAATTCTCTTAGCTAGTAAAGATGAAGCTTTCTCTATGTTTGCAACTTTTGTAAATTTGGTGCAAAATGAAAAACAAAGTACTATTGTGACCATAAGAAGCGATCATGGTGGCGAATTCGAAAACAAACGATTCATGGAATTTTGCAATGAAAAAGGAATTCACCATACATTTTCTGCACCAAGAACTCCACAACAAAATGGAGTAGTAGAAAGGAAAAATAGAACTATACAAGAGATGGCTAGAACTATGCTAAATGAGAGCAATCTATCCAAGAAATTTTGGGGTGAAGCTGTAAGTACAGCTTGTCATGTATTGAACCGTGTCACCATTCGAGCAATCTTGAAAAAGACCCCATATGAACTATGGAAAGGAAGAAAGCCAAATATTTCTTATTTTCATGCTTTTGGATGTACATGTTATGTTTTGAATAATGGAAAAACTAACTTGGGAAAGTTAGATGCTAAAAGTGATGAGGCTATATTTCTTGGATATTCATCAAATAGCAAAGCATATAGAGTTTTCAATAAACGAAACCAAGTTGTCGAAGAATCCATACATGTTGTATTTGATGAAATTGACCAAACTCCGAGAAAAGAGGATGAACTAAGTGATGCAGATGAGACAAAAAGCAAAGAACAACCAAAGGAACTCGAGCTCAAGCCAGAAAATCCAGAGGAGGAAGAGGTAAGTGAAGGTAATGATTCTTATAAACCTCCAACTGATTTAAAGTTCAAAAATGCCCATCCAATTGAGCAAGTTATTGGAAATGTATATGAAGGAGTGAAAACTAGAAGATCAAAACAAAACGTTTATGGTGAATATGCCTTTGTATCTAAAATTGAACCAAATACCATTGAACAAGCTCTCAATGATGAAAATTGGGTGATTGCAATGCAAGAAGAGCTAAACCAATTCGAAAGGAACAATGTATGGCACTTAGTTCCTAGACCAAAAAATCACACTATCATTGGTAACAAATGGGTTTTTAGGAACAAATTAGATGAAAGCGGGCTTGTAATTAGAAACAAGGCCAGATTAGTAGCCAAAGGGTATTCCCAAGAAGAAGGAATTGATTTTGAAGAATCATATGCACCCGTGGCTAGATTAGAAGCCATACGTATTCTATTAGCATTTGCTTCTCATATGAATTTCAAATTGTTTCAAATGGATGTAAAAAGCGCATTTTTGAATGGGTACTTGAATGAAGAAGTATACGTTGAACAACCCCCTGGTTTTGAAGAAAAGGATCAATCAAAATATGTGTATAAATTGACCAAAGCACTATATGGATTAAAACAAGCTCCAAGAGCTTGGTATGAAAGGTTGAACAAATTCTTGATTGATCATGAATTTCAAAGAGGGAAAGTAGACACTACTTTGTTCATCAAATATAAAAATAGCAATATTTTAATTGTACAAATTTATGTAGATGACATAATCTTCGGTGCTACTGATGAAAATCTATGCCAAGAATTTTCTAAAATTATGCAGAATGAATTCGAAATGAGCATGATGGGAGAATTAAATTTCTTCCTTGGACTACAAATCAAGCAACAAGGTGAAGGAATATTTCTGAACCAGTCCAAGTATGTCAAAGAGATGCTCAAGAAATTTGGAATGCAGAATAGCAAAGGAGCAAACACTCCAATGAGCTCAATAATCAAAATCGACACGGATGAAAACGGTAAAAGTATCGATCAAAAGCTTTATAGGAACATGATATGATCGTTGCTTTATTTAACTGCTTCTAGACCCGATATCTTATTTAGTGTTTGTATGTGCTCTAGATTTCAAGCATGTCCCAAAGAATCACATCTACTTGCTGTAAAAAGAATTTTTAAATATTTGATAAAAACTACAAACCTTGGACTATGGTATCCAAAGGGGTCAACCTTTGATCTAATCGGCTATTCGGATGCAGATTTTTCCGGATACAAAGTAGATAGAAAGAGTACTAGTGGAACTTGTCAATTTCTTGGACATATGTTGGTTTCATGGTATTCAAGAAAACAAACAAGTGTTGCTCTATCTACTGCGGAAGCCGAATACATAGCCGCCGGTAGTTGTTGTGCCCAACTACTTTGGATGAAACAACAATTAAAGGATTATGGTATTGAATATGTTGATATTCCAATTAGATGTGATAATACAAGTGCAATTTGTTTGACTAAAAATCTTGTATTGCATTCTAGAACCAAACATATTGATGTGAGACATCATTTTATTCGTGAACATGTTGAAAATCATGATGTGTGCTTAGAATATGTGAAAACAGAAGACCAAATTGCTGATATCTTTACCAAACCTCTAGCCAAAGATTCATTTTATAAGATTAGGAATGATATGGGGATGATAGAGCTTAACTAGGAAAGATACATAAGAAAATTAAATTTGAAAATGTCAAGTCGATGAGTCAAGTCGACTCCAGGGACGCCAGGTCGACTCCGCTTCAGAAGCGAAGTCGACTCCACTAGGGTCGAAGTCGACTCCGCCTCCAGGCGAAGTCGACTCCAGAAGGACCGAAGTCGACTTCGCCTAGGGCAAGTCGACTCCGCGCGCGCGACCGTCCGAATTCCGGGAATTCCTTCTCTTTTTCTTCTCTCCTCTCTTCTTTCTTTCTCATTTTTTCCGGCCTCTCTGTTTTTCTCTTCTCCTCCGGCGATTCTCCCTATTTCTCCATCTCCGGCGACAGTCTTTTCTCCGGCAATTTCTTCTTCCATCTCCGGCAAAACTTTTCCGGCAAATCCCTTTCTCTATTTCCAGTTTTATTCTCCATTTCTTTCAAGTCCCATTCTCAAAATTCCAAACTCCAAAACTCCCATCTCAATGGCCCCGAAGAAAGCCGTCTCCAAACCATCAAAAAAGGCTGTGCCTAGACCTCCCACATCTCACACTGAGGAAGAAGTCCCTAGGAGAGCTAGGACACCTGCAAAACGGGTTCGAGAAGAACCCTCAACTTCGACGGGTAAACGGGTTCGATTCCAAACCTCCACTCAATCATCTGATCAAGCACCCAGGTCGGAAAATCAACAAACCACCTCACAGAGCACACAATCCGGGACAAGCAGAAGGGGCACTGCAGCTGGGAAAGCCCAAGTTTTGAAGATGCCCACTACCTACTTCAAAACCGAGCTCCAACATAGCCGTTTCTACAAAAAATTCTACGAACGGAAGGTATTCATACCCAAGATTATAGATTTCAATTTCTTGAAAGAATATGGATCCGACATAGAAGATCTATTGGATTTTCAAGGATGGACCAATTTGCTAAAGGAAGACGAAAGGGTCTATCCAGATCTTACTCGTATGTTTTATTATCTTTGGGATGAAGAATATTTTGGAACCTTTGTAAAAGGAGTCGAAATGGATCTTGGAATCGGGATAGTTGCAGGACTGACTGAAGTAATGAGTCATTTAGGACACATACTTGGAGTCCCGTACGAGGATGAGCCTATCCCAGAGGACCTCACCTTGGATCAAATGTATAATCAGCTCACTCGGAGCAACAAGTACCATCCGGGAATCAAATTCCTTCGGTACATGGATTTGTCACCCAGACTTCGGGTACTAAGGCTTCTCATTGCCCACTGCATCTACCCAAAGGGCGGTGGAAGAAATCAATTGAATCCACAGGAAGCTGGGATATTATGGAAAGTGGCCAACAGGGTCAAAGTGAGCATACCCAAATTATTTCTAGAAGCCTTGGCAAGTAGAAAGGACAACCCACGAGGAGTCCTTCCCTATGGCACATGGATCACAAAGATTTTGGAATTCTTCAAAGTGGATATTGAAGGCGAGCCTTTCGAAGTGCTCAAATCCACAAATGCCATAAATAAAGCACTAATCCAGAGAATGAAGATCAATCTGCTCGAACTAAGGCATGAAGCTACAGAAGAAGAGCAAGCAGACAATGCACAAGCTGAGGGGGAGCAACCTCCCGCGGCACCACCTGCTCAAGAGGAGCCAGCATCTCCCATATCGCATGGATCCTATTCTCCACAAGGGTCCGCTGCAAGAGAACGGGTGCCTCCAACCTCTTCTGAGGAGGTCACCCTAAAGGATTTGAAAGATGAAATCATAGCCATGAGGGCTGAAATGGGACAACAAGAAAACCGGATGACAAGTCTTGTCACCGGTGTCCTTAATGCACTTGAAGATATGCATTCCCGACAAGATAGAATCGAGCGGGAAATGCGACATATCCGCTATCATCTTGCCTCAGGCCATCATAAAAAGAGACCCATGCCTGAACTCGATCCCTACGAGTCGGGTTCAGTTCATAGAGAGGCAACTCCCGATCACGCTTCTCTTGTTTACTCCTCGGCCCATCATTGTCCCATCAAACCTATTCCATATCCCATCTCTCAATTTCAATTTACCAAGTCTTTGGTACTTTTTGAATGATTGACAAAAAGGGGGAGGAAGATAGGTTAGATTTGAGTGTTTTTGGGTTGGGTAGTTTGTATCTAGGATAGTTTCATTTATGCTTCATTATTCTGTAATGAAACTTCATATATATGAAATGATGTTTGATATGATAATTGGTTTATTTGATATGATAACTGGTTTATGATTGATATATGCTTGATATAGAGTTTGAATGAATGATATATTTGATCAATGATTACAATACAAAGTACTCTTAATGATTAATAAAGTATTCAACATGATTTACTTGAAAGGTATTCACAAATGCTCTGTTTTTTCAAAAGACATATGAACATGATTAATGCTTGAAAGGTATCAACTCAAATGAAGTTTTGTCAATCATCAAAAAGGGGGAGATTGTTGGAAACAATGTTCAAAATAATTTAAATTGACCAAAGCCTGAGTTTTGATGATTAACAAGAACTTATTTGAGTATATAAAGAGTACTAACATGTTTGACAAATGTTTAAGGAAAGCAAAGAGGTCAAGTCGATCTCCAAGTCGACTTGGACTTCGACTTGGGTGAAGTCGATCCCAAAGTCGACTCAAATATCGACTTGAGAATGAATCCCAAAAGGCAACAGGTAAAGTCGCAGGTCAAGTCGACTCCACTTGCGACTTGGGAAGTCAAGTCGCAGACAAAGTCGACTCCAGCATCGACTTGGGGTATCCAGAGTTGAAAAGTGGAAACGAACAAGTGAAGTCGCAGGTCAAGTCGACTCCACTTGCGACTTGGGAAGTCAAGTCGCAGACGAAGTCGACTCCAGAATTGACTTCGGGTATCCAGGGTTGAAAACTGGAAATGAACATAACGAAGTCGCAAACGAAGTCGACTCCATGTGCGACTTGGGCGAAGTCGCAGGCAAGGTCGACTCCAACTTCGACTTGAGAAGTTTTGAAGTTCAAGATGAAGATTCAAGCATATCCAAGACATCCATTTGAAGTTTCTCACATACAAATGAGCTTCAAAGACTACTCTTAAAGTTTCTTGAAGATCAAAAGTTGAGATTCATATTCAAAGTTCAAATCAAGTCTATCAAGTCTAAAGCTAAGTTTCAAGCTCATTCCAAATGAAGCAATACCCAAATCATGAAGACCAATTTTATAAAGTAAAAAAAAAAAAAAAGCAGTTCAAGAGGATCAAGGTGTTTTTGCAGAAGACCAAGCCAAGTCGCAACCCAAGTCGACTCCAGGATCGACTTGAGTTTAAGACTGAAGGCCAAGTTGACCCAGACTCGGACTTGGAACTCTGAAGAACTGGAGTCGCACACGAGGTCGACTCCAGGTGCGACTTGGAAGCCAAGTCGCAGGCCAAGTCGACTCCACATGCGACTTGGGTCACAACGGTCGGAATTTATTTGAACGTTGGCGCATTAAATGCGCGCCACCTACCCTATAACGTTCGGATTACCTCCAAAGTTATAAATAGCATTCAAGTTGGACGAGGGAAGTAGCTGAGAATCATTAAGTGTGCTTAACTACTACATTCAAGAGCTCAAAAGAGATCAAGCCACTCAAAGAAGAAGAACTCCACTTCAAACTGCAAGAGCTTCATTTCAGAATCCTCAAAGCCAACTCTTCAAGTTCTTCTCTGCGCCTAATTGCTGCTACACATCTGTAAAGTGTAGTTTTCCTATTCTTTCTGTTATATGTGTTGAACTTGATCTAGTTTGAGGAACTAGGATCAAGTAAATGCTAAGTAGTGTGTGATTGGAGTGCGACTCATCACCTACTTGTGCTGTGTTTTGTTGATGCCACCTAGAGCTGGAATCTAGAAGAGAGCGGTGACTCTAATTGTATTGAGAGAATACAATAGTGGAACCCAAGTCACAAGAAGTGTGAGCTTGGAAGAGTGGAGTAGGGAGGTTGCCCGAACCACTATAAAAATCTTGCGTGTTTGATTTAATTATCTGCTCTTTACACTATATTGCTTTCCATTACGATTCTCCATTAAGGGGACTGGATTAATCCGGGGTTAAGTTTCTGTTTAAGTCATAAATTTTTAAATACCCAATTCACCCCTCCCCTCTTGGGTTTTGCCATTAACTCGGGACCAACATGGAAAACCTAAGGAATATAAGTGTTTAAAGATGATAAAAATAAATGAAATGTTATTTTCATTTATCTAGGGAAAGACAATGACAAGTATGGAAGAAAAGGATTATGACGATCTCAGGTAATCTAGCAAACTTTCCAAAATGTTGTTTTCTTTCTATGTGATTGATGTGATTGAAATATTTATGTTTATGTTTT
The DNA here is from genome assembly GCA_030490835.1 of Annona cherimola. Lineage (NCBI taxonomy): Eukaryota > Viridiplantae > Streptophyta > Magnoliopsida > Magnoliales > Annonaceae > Annona > Annona cherimola. The sequence continues at coordinate 48,978,564 of CM059977.1, read as the reverse complement.
GATGAATGGGCAAGCACAAGTTTTGAAAATAATAGCTTTAATGCAAAGCCACAAGTTTTGAAAATGACAACTTTAATGAAAAGTCATAAGTTTTGGAAAAGAATGACTTTAAGGAAAAGCCTCAAGGTGTTTTAAGATAAGGATTTTATCATCAGTGTTGCTAAAGATTGGCAATACTTTATGTTAATGGATTGAGAAATTTTCTTATAGTAAGCAAGTTCTCCACGATAATGTTTTCAAAGGATTTCATGTTTTATGTCGATGGTTTTTTTTAAGAATTTGCTTTTAAGTAAACAAGTTCTTTATGATATTGTTTCAAAAGTATTTTGTAAGAAAAAGCGAATATTGCCCTTTTTCACAAAGCAACAAATGTAAATAAGTTTTGAATTTCTCTTATGATGTTTAATGATAAATAATCATGTTATAAAAAAGGGATTTGATCTATGAAAAAGATTTGTTTTGCTAGGCCATGATAATTAATAATAAATGATGATTTGGACATAGTTCATATGTTTTGAAATGATATTTGAAAAGTTTTGATTTTCTTTAGATAAGGAAATCTATGTTAAAAATATCTTGAAAAATGTTTATACGGATGTGTTAAAAGGGATTTAAGGATGACCAACCTCCTATGTTGATTTCATAAAATGGTTTGATTTCGGGTTGCTAAATGGTATGCAAAAGATTATGCAAGCCATTTATGTAAAAATGACAAAATTGATATGTGGACAAGAAATTGATTTTAAGGTAGTTGAGAAGGGGTTAACACAATTGTAGAACTTTTGTGAGCAAAAGGCCTCGAAATGGAAACTAAGAAAATTTTAGAAAATATATAGTTTAATTTTGAAAATTAAAAGGTTTTGAAATTCTTTTATAAGGATTTTAAGATGTATTACTTTTCAAACATTTCAAATATTTATCAAAATAGTTTACTCAAAATGTTTGTAAAAGAATTTAAGAAAGGTCATCCTAAAATTAGATTTCAAATAACAACTTGTTAAAGTGTGTGCGCTCACATATAGGTTGACATGGACTGCGGTTTGTGATGTATTTTATTAAAAAAATAATTTTTAAAGATATAGACTTCGGTCTAAGATTTTTTATATGTTATGGATGCAGATAAAGGTCTGTGATCCCAGTTTAAAAGGACATAGGTTACGATCTGTGGTTCTTCAAACCAAACGGGCCGCGGTCTATCATAATAATGCACGGTGCACCAGTACAAGAAACAGGCAGGTTGTAGAGCACGGTTGGGATGACCGGTGCTCACTCCACATAAGGCCAAGTCGCTAAAAGATGGCAGGAGTGCTAGTGGCGCCCTCCCTGATATAGGAGTAGGATATATAAACTATGAAACCCTAACCTAAGTAAGATTCAATGTGTGCATTGAACATGTACATGTGACTTATATATGATTAAATAGAATTTTTGGATGATTTTAGGATTTTGTGATATGTTGCAATTAGGGTTTAATTAAGAAGGGTGATTAAAAATTTAATAGCCGGAGCCCAAAGTGAGTTGGTATGACCCGAGAGGCATAATGAGGAATAAAACATGCTAATGTGGCATGAATTTTTAGTTTAATTACCATAGTTTAATTTATGGAGATTGAAGTATAATTATGAAATTAAGGTAAAAAATGATGAAAAATTCATAACTTGACGCCTATAAGGCGGATTTTGATGAAATTTGAAAGGTAAGCTCACGATGGTGGACCCAATCTTATGAATGGATTGGATTAAGAGAATCATGATGGGATTAGGGTGATAATTAATTATTTTTATTCCCAAATCCAAAAGATAAATTCAAGTTGTCATAACTTGACGTAGAAATGTCGGTTTGAGATAAAATTTGAAATGATGAAATAAAAATATGAATTCTATGAGATGAATGGAATGGATTAAGATAATTATCATGAGAAATGGCTTTCTTGGAGAGCAAGTAAGTGGATTGACTTTGTTGATCATATGCTTGCTTTAAGAATGATTAATTTGATTTTGATGATTAACAAATAATTGAAATATCATTAAAAAGGATCTAATAAATTTGTCTAAGTGTTCTCAGCTATTTTATCTCTAATTATGTGTATGAAAATGAAAATGTGAAATAATTTAAGTTTCAAGAGTTCAAGTTCATGAATTGCAAGTTCAGCAAAGTGAAGTCTCAGCCCAAGTCGACTTCACTTGCGACTTGGGTGAAGTCCCAGACCCAAGTCGACTTCGCCTGCGACTTCGGACAGACAGCAAAGTGAAGTCTCATCCCAAGTCGACTTCACTTGCGACTTGGGTGAAGTCCCAGACCCAAGTGGACTTCACCAGCAACTTCGAAGGCAAAATTCTGGACAGCAAGTTTTAATAGGATGAAGTCGCATCCCAAGTCGACTTCACCCATCCGAAGTCGACTCCACTCATCCGAAGTCGACTCCACTTGCGACTTCAACTCGTAACGGTCGAAAATCTGAACGTTGGAGCTCTAAATGCACGTGAACCTCCACTCCAACGGCTAGAACCTTTTTTCCTCTATATATACCATTGAAGAATGAACGTGGAGACAAGAGAGAAGGAGGAAAGAAAGAGGAAAACACAAGTTGAGCTTCCATCTTCTAATATTCAAGTGTGTTGAAGGTATTTGAATAACTATTGAAGCTTCAAGTGCTACAACTTTCAAGTGCGCTTCCAAGATTATCATCTCCACAAGACAAGGAGCTTCCGGAGCTTATCGAATACACGTTGTAAAGTGTAATTTCTCTTTTGTCTATTTTGTTTTGTGTTGTTGCCTTGGATCGATATTGGAGACCGAATTCAAGAAGAAGCAAAACAGGGGGTTGGTTTGAGTTTGTCTCACTAACGGGTTTTGCTTGATTGGTTTGAGTTTGTCTCACCAATAGTTTGGACTTGGTTGGTTGGAGTTGGTCTCACCAACAAGTGATTATTGTATACGCCCCCTAGAGCTAGAATCTAGAAGAGAGCGGGTGCTCTAGATTGTATTGAAAATACAATCGTGGAACCCAAGACACAACGGGTGTGTGCTTGGAAGAGTGGAGTAGGGAAGGTTGCCCGAACCACTATATATTGTTGTCTCTTGTTTGGTTTGATTGCTTGCATTTTATATTCCATTTGCACCTACTCATTCTATCTCATATCACGTTTCATCAAGGGGATTAAACTTTCAAGGGGTTAAGTTTTAATTTACTAAAGAATTTTTTAAGAACCCAATTCACCCCTCCCCTCTTGGGTTTTGCCATAAACTCGGGGCCAACAGACTTGTCTCAAGAGAGGGGACATGACTTTAATGCAAAGTCAAAGTTTGTTACAACTTTGATTATGTGGATTTTTGAGCAATTTTTGGAAATAAAAAAAATAAGAAAATGAGGGTAAAAGATATAGCATGATCTTAGGAATTAAATGTATGGATTTAAGGAGGATTTTTCTAGCCACAAAAATCCAAAAATCCTACCTTAGCTAGCTTGGACGTCCATGGTTCCATGTGAGCTAGAAATTGATTTAAAAAATCTGAAAAAATATGGAAATGCTTGGATAATCATGCCAAGTGTTAAGGAATGTATAAATAAGCATTTAATTATGTGAAAAAATTTACGAAAATTCTTGAACAGTAGCTGCCATTGAAGGTGGAAAAAATGGACAGCTTGTTTACACATGTGGACGTCCCATGTTTGATGCTGCTGTAATGATTTTTATTAATTTTTTTAACACCAAATTAATACATGAGTTAAGGGATAATTAGTTTCCCACATTTTGGGATTTAAAAAAATGATGAAAATGGGCAGAAAGTGACGTGCAAGGGCTGGACAATTTGGACGGTCTTGATGCATGCAGATTTTTGCAATTAAGAAGATGTGAAAAAAATAAATTATATGGCTAATAATTATACAGATCATTAAGGGGATAAGTATGGATTAAGTGGCTGTGGAAAATGGCTCCAAAGTGGGGCCCACAGCTGGAGAAAATCCAGCTCCCCAAAGGCATGCACGTTCACATGAGAGAAAGAAGGTGTGTGAACATCCAAGGGGCTTTCTTGCTTAGCAAGAAAGCAAAATTTTCTAACTCCCAGCCCCTTGAACGTGCCAAGTAGAGGAAAACTAAGGGGAAGTCAAGGGAAAAAGAGGAAGAAAGAAAGAGGAGAAGTGGAGGAAAGCAAGTCTTTCAATTTTGGATTGAATCCCCTCAAGTTCAAGTAAGTATATGTGTTATTTGGAATTGGTTATCTTGAGTTCTTGAACTCCAAAGTTCTAAATATGAAATGGATGTTTAAACATGCTTTAAAAGTGATTATTCAACATGCTTCTGAATGAATATGGAATGGATTTTAGCTTGCATGCATGAAATTCCATGATTTAGATGATGAAAAGTGAAGTTTTGAATGATATATGATGTTATAAATTAAATTATGGACGGAAAATTAAATGGATGAATTTTAGTATAAAAAATTTTGAAAATAATAATTATGGGTTGATTAAGGAACGACCAAATTTTTAGCTTAAAAGGATAAGTAATTTTCAAATTAAAAATCAAAGAAAATTAGCCCAAAGAGGGTAAAACGGGTGACAGGATCAGCTGTAGAAAATTATTTTTAGTAATTTTAATAAATGTAATTTTGAGCTAAAAATTTTAAAAAATATGTAATACATATTTATAACGACAGAAAAAAATTAAAAATTAGATTTTGATGGGTATAAATATACCCCATAAATAACGTCATTCAGGCTGTTTGAAAATGGATGTAGCTGTCCAGCAAGGTAAAAATGCCAAAATAAATATAAATTCTTAATGTTGTATGATGAAAATATTTATTTTAGTTAATTAATGAAGTTATTAAGGTATGAAATAAATTTCAGACCAAAAATACTTGATTTGATATTAATTCAAGTTTTTGAGATTTTAGTACGCCTGATTTCAGCATATGTGGATAGTTTGAGAAAAATATCAAACAGAAATATGAAAGCTATGTAGAAATGATCAAAATTGATATATGTGTTAATTCCATAAATATGAATTAATAAAAGTGGGATTATATGCTGAAATTTCGGATTTATATAATTGCCTAAGGTTATGTGTCAAAAGACACGTTAAACGGGTGAAAAATGGGTTCCAAACTAGCTGTTTTGGAAACCTATGGCAAGCGGATTTAAACCCCGTAAAAGTACGATAAATGCAGTATTAATTAAGGGTAATTAACCCGCTGAAATATGGATTAAACCTCTGACTTAGAAAAGTTTATGAAATCCATTATGTATATGTTGCCAAATGGGCATATGTGAAGGAATAGATATGCCAGGGTGATCAATGACTTGTGAAATTTGCTTTTGTGCAAAAATGTATGAAAATATTATATATTTTATGAATATATATCTGTTTAGAACTTCATGAGGTTAATTTCCAATTTTGGAATTATATAATGAAGCCTAAGGTCATAACGGGCGCTCGGAACGGGCACCGATGTATGAATTTTGGAAAAAAAATGTGAAAAGTGGTAAATGAAGGTTAATGAACCTGTATATGATTATTAATAGATGAATTTTATGTGGTTGAATGTATACCCTAATTATGGGGTTATATATGTTATGTGATTAGCTGATAGAATGTGTAAAAATGTGCACGTATATGCTAAATGTATGCATAGTGACTTGAGAAGTCGAATAAATGATATATGTGAATAAAATGGGTTGGAAAAATAAATGGAATGTAGGGAAGAGAAATATATGAAAAATCATATTATTTTCATGTAGGCAAGGAAAAGAATGGAAGGAAAAGGGATTATGGCAATCTCAGGTAAGCAAGCAAACTTTCTAAAATATCATTTATGGATGACCAACCTCCTACAATTGATTTCATAAAATGGTTTGATTCAGGTTGCTTAATGGTATACAAAAGACTGTAATTTCCCTATACGTAAAAATGATTGATATGTGGATAATTATTAATTTTTTAGGTTATGGACAAGGGGATAGCAAAATTGCATAACTTTTGTAAACAAAAGGTCCTGAAATAGAAACCAAGCAAATTTTAGAGAAAAATATGATTTATTTATGGAAATCCAAAGGATTTAAAATTCTTTTATTAAACGGATTTTAAGATGTATTGTTCTCAAATATTTCAAATGTTTATCAAAATAATTTACTCAAAATGTTTCTAAAGGAACTTAAGGAAGGTCATCCTAAAACTAGATTTCAAATAAGAACTTGTTAAAGTGGGTGCGCTCGCTTACAAGTTGACACGGACTGCGGTCTGTGATGGGTTTTTGAAAATAATTGTTAAATATAGACTTCGGTCTAAGATTTTTGGGCATATGGATGCAGGCTGCGGTCTGTGATGCCGGTTTAAAAGGACATGGGCTGCGGTCTATGATTCTTTAAACTAAACGAATTGCGGTTCGTCAGGATAACATACTGTGCACTGGTACAAGGAATAGGCCGGTTGTAAAGCACAGTTGGGATGACCGGGGCCCACTCTACATAAGGCCAAGTCGCTAAGGGATGACAGGAGTGCCAGCGGCGCCCTCCCTGAGATGGGAGCAGGATAAATAAACAGCCGCTGGGCTAGTGTGTTGTTAAGGATTCTCTTCCAAAAGGTAGCATGATCACTTGCTAAGTGTCACTACTGGTTGGGGAGAAATGCATTTGCATACGTTTTGCTTTTCAAAAGCCCAAAGATTGGGATATAAAAGCATTTATACAAAAAGTTATCCTAAAAGGGATTTTTATGAGCTAATATGCATAAGTTACCTCAAAAGACAGGGTGTTTTACACAAAAGTGTAAATAACGGGGATAAAAGAAAATGTTTTTATGCAAATGCAGTTATGAAAATGATTTATGTATTTTATTTTCGTTGTTTGCTATAAACAAGCCCCGAAACGGGGATTATGAAAAAGATTTATGTGAAACGTGGATTGGACATAAGAATGTCTATTTCTAAAGAGCCTAAATGATAAGGGTTTATGGACATGAGAATGTCCAATGTTAATGTTTTTAAATAAAAAGTGTTTTAGGACATATGAATGTCCATTTCCAAAGGAAGCTATATGAAAAATGTTTTGAGACATAAAATGTCTCTTGGCTAAAAGATTTTATGATGGTTTATGTTAATGATATTTTGAGACTTGAGATGTCTCCTTTGCCTAAGTATTTATGTTGTTTTGGACGTAAAATGTCCACTGGCAACCGATGATTTCATATAATGGCTATGAACATTAAAAATGTTCATATAAGATTAAAGGGAACTCATCATCAAAGGTAAAATGTGTATGTTCTGCCTAAACAAGCCCAGGCGTGGCTTGTAAATGATTTTAAGAATGAATGCTTTATGAAAACGTTCAAGGACATAGAATTGTCCTCATAAACAAAGGATTTCATGATGGTATTTTAGGACATATACATGTCCTCAGGAATAAGGTATTCCCGATGTTTATGAAAAAGGTTTTCAAGAAACCTTGCCTAAAGATAAAATGCTTGCTTACTGAGTTGTCATTCCCATTTTGTTTTCCCAACCCTTAGACAGATACCAAGGAAAACTCAGAAGGTTGCGAACCTAAGACGTTAAGAAAGGTACTTGATGATAGCCCGTGGGCTATGAGGAATGAAAAAGCATGAATGTGCTAAGGTAAGCTAATGTATATGCGAACTTAATTAGAATTTTAATAGTTGAATATATGGATGTATGGGTGTAAAATGTTATGTTTAAGACAAGGAAACTTTCACTGTAGAAAGGCATGAAAAAATGCTACGTGTTTATGTATATTTGAACTAAGTTAGAGTTCTAAGTTCCATGTGAATTAATGACTGAATGTATGCAAGTATGATTTGTACAATGATTAAGTGTATGATGACAAGCATGTAAAGATGCTTTGAATGAAATGATGAATTTTATTACAAGTGAAATGTCACAATGTTTCATGATTGTCGGGTCAAGTTATAAATGATGACAGATGAACAAATGGAAAAAAATTAGACATATTCCAATTAATAACCCGCCGCGTGATCAGGGCAACAATTCTGATTCACATTTACCAATCGATAGATCTTGAGGTAAGGAAGTGACGTCTCGATTTGGGGCGCCACATAAATAGTCGCCTGGCTAGCGTGCTATTAAGGATTCTCTTCCAAAAGATAGCATGATCACTTGTAAGTGTCACTACTGGATGGGGAGAAACGTGTTTGCATACGTTTTGCTTTTCAAAAGTCCAAAGATTAGGATATAAAAACATTTATACAAAAAGTTATTAGATTTCTATGAGCCATTATGCATAAGTTACCCTAAAAGCACGGTGTTTTACATAAAATGTGTAAATATTAAGAATAAAAAATAGTTTTCATATAAAAGTTTTCATGAAAAGGATTTATGACTTGTTTGCTATAAACAAGCCCCAAGATGGGGATTTTGAAAAAAGGTTTATGTGGGAAGAATGTTGGACATGAGAATGTCCATTTCCTAAAGGGATTTATGTTGGAACAGGTGTGGACATAAAAATGTCCGTTTCTAAAAGAGTTTAAGGGATAAAGGTGTTTGTGGACATATGAATGTCCATTGCCAAAAAGGCTTATGGAAAATGTATTTTGGACATAAAATTGTCCATTTTCAAAGTGTTTATGTGAAAAATAATTTAGGACATATAAACATTTGTTTCCAATAAGGTTAAGTGGAAAAATGTTTAGGACGTATGAATGTCCAATGCCAAAATGATTTATGTGGAAAAATGTCTTTTCGTGGACATGAGAATGTCCATTGTCAAATATGGTTTATGTCAAGATGTTTTGGAACATAAAATGTCTCCTAACCAGAATGATTTATGAGAAAAATATTTTAAGAAATGATTTTCAAGGAAAGTCTTGCCCCAAAATGCTTGCTTACTAAGTTATCACTCACGTTTTGTTTTCTAAGCCTCAAATAGGTACTGGGAGACTCAAGGGGTCAAGGACCTAAGAAATGGAGAAAAAATATGAGATAGTACCATGTGGGCTAAAAGGAATAGCCATGGTGATTGGAATGATATAAATGAAAGTATTCAAGTATGTTGATGTATATGTGAAATTGTGTTGAGTTCTTAGTTCTAGGTGAACTAATGATTGAATAGATGTATATATGCAATGGAAATGCCATGATTAGGTTAAGAGCGCCTATGATGTATAACAGTATTGTTGAAATGATTTAAAGGATATGTACAAGTGCACCATTGCTTATGTTATAAATGAAATGATGATGAATGAAGAAACGAAAAAAATTTGGACGAGTTCCAATTAAAATCCCTCCACGTGATCAGGGTAACAATCCTGATTCACATTTAGCAATCGATAAGATCTTGAGGTAAGGAAGTGACGTCTCGGGTTGGGGCGCCACAGTACGCCTTGTAGGTTTCAAGCGAAGGTGTAAGGATAAATTAAGGTTTGTTCTTCTTTAACAAATAATATTCGGATTAAATAATCATACTATCTACCCGATACAAAAGATGCTTGTGAAACCCTAGGCCCTAAGTACTCTCATCCCTGCTTTCTAACACTTGTTCTGGTTTTGAATTCTATTTTCTTTCTCACTTTTCTATTTTTTATTCCATTTTACTCACTTTACTCTTTTTACACATGAAAGAGTTTAAGAGCAAAGTTTATAGTCTTGAATTCCTTGTGGATCGATATTTTATATACTATAGTTTACAACCCATGCACTCGCGTTGAGATTGTGAACAACCTCTATTTCTTTTATCTTTCATTTATTTAATTTTTCTTTTCCACATCCTTTCTTTCATCTTTTTCTACCTTCTCCCTGTCTTCTCTCTCGACTCCCTGTTCCTAATCTTTCTCTCTTTTTATTCTCCCTCTTCTATCTTTCCATGCTCTTTATCTCCCTTCTTTTTCTAATTTCTCGCTCCCTCTCCTCATTTTTCTCTCTTCTCTCTCATCATTCTTTCTTAAAGCATGTTAATCTCACATAAATCAAACTTATATTTCCTCTTTATAGATTTGACTTGCATCACCATTATTCCATGCTATTTCTCACATAGTTAGCAATATGAATTGTTTAATTTGATTGAATAAGTGATTATATTGCTCTTAATGATAAGCACTTCATTTGCATCAGTTTAGCATTAAAAGTCTCTGCTTTAGATGGAGGCATGGTCAAATGATACTCCAATATTTATAGGACATGGGTGCACATATCCTGAAAGTCCTCCTCATCTTAACAATAAAGTAGTGGTTCTATTACTTAAAAATAAAGCTCTACCACTAGAACAATCGACATATCCTGAACCATCTACCTCAATTTGAAATGATAATTGAGCAAATGGGCAAGACATAATAATATGCCCGAAAACATTGCGCCTTTACCCTTGCTTACAAGAGTGAGGCCTTGGTTTGGATCTCTGTGCTAGCGTAAGATTCTTTCAACTCATGGCTAGAATTTGTCGATTCCTTTATCAGGAAGTTCCATGTCTACACCACCACATATGATAATAAGGTTTCTAAATCCATGCACCCCTTATTAGAAGAATCATAGTATAATTACATCTTAAGGTGGATTAATTGTTCGATGCGAGCCACAACGCTACTTTGGAATGGAAGATAGTTTATGTAGTGGCTGAGTAAAATTAGGTAAATTAATCCCTAGTTCTTCTTAATGTACATAATTATTAATCATGGGAAGTCTTACACATCTTAGTCATCTTAAGAAAATCTCACCAGTAATATCTCATATTTGGTTATTTTCTGATTAGTTTAGTTCGGTTAAATTCAGTCCTTTAAATTCCTTGAAATATAAATTCCATTTAATTTCCAAATATACAAGACAATTGAATTTTGAATTTTTACTATGTTTACACAAATTCTTGTGGGAACGATATTCAACTTGTCATATATTAATTTTCCGACATGTATACTTGCGTTAAATCAAGCCATTTAATTAGACATATATGCAGCTCGACACTGCCCCATATATTGAAGCATCTGAAATACCACAAGTTTAATATCAAAACTATTGGCGGCGACAAGAGGAGGTTAAATATTAGTTAGCACTGCATTTTGTCTAGTAGCAATGAGGTCCCAAATAGCAGATCCAATTTGTTGGAAACATGTGGAAAATAAGCCAAGTTTATGTTTTGATGATTAACAAACCAATTTAAGTAAGTGTTGGTTACTAACATGTTTGTGAAAATAATTGAAGGTTATAAAAATGAAGAATATGAAGCATGGAAAGTCAAGTCGATTTCCAAGTCGACTCAGGCTTCGACTTAGGTCAAGTTGATCCCCAAGTCGACTCAAGAAGCGACTTCAAAACATTATTTCCTTCCAGAGTTGAAATCAAGAATGAGAGGTGCCGAAGTCGCATCCCAAGTCGACTCTGCTTGCGACTTAAGGTGAAGTCGCAGACCAAGTCGACTCCAATAGCGACTTGGAGGCGTCGTTTTTCGTCCAGAGTTGAAACCAAGAAGGAGAGTTGCCGAAGTCACATCCCAAGTCAACTCCACATGCGACTTGGGTGAAGTCGCAGACCAAGTCGACTCCATCATCGACTTCAGTGCGAAACTTATAGGTCAAGATGATTCAATACTAGATTCAAGAGAAGATGAAGGCCAAAACGACTCAAACATTCAAATGAAGATCAAATGAAGACCAAAGCAAACAAAGTTGCATATTTTCATGGAGAATCGAGATCATACATTTGGACCTCTCTTATGCACTCCAATACTCAAAGACTCAAGACTCAAGACATGGAGTCAAATGTGTTTAGGATAGAAGAATTATAAAGAGTCTTAAGTATAATCAAAGGAAGAATAACCAAACTGAAGAAATTCAAGCAAGCATGTATTCCAAGATTAAAGTACTCAAGAACTCAAGAAAAGGAATCCAAGGTTCTCTATGTAAATGATCATACAGTGTTCCAAAGAGATATAAATCAAGGGAGAACAATCAATATGAAGAAAATCAAGTGATCGAAGTCATCTATGAGGATTTCAAGTTCAATTAACAAGCTGAAGAAGTGAAGTCACACTCGAAGTTGACTTCACCTGCGACTTGGGTCAAGTCCAGGACCAAGTCGACCCAGACTGGAACTTGAAGAAGCAGCGGACAGGCGAAGTCGCACCCGAAGTCGACTCCATCTGCGACTTGGATGAAGTCGCACCTGAAGTCTACTCCAATTGCGACTTGGGTCGCAACGGTCGGAAAAATTTCAAACGTTAGCGCATTAAATGCGCGCTACCTACTTCCAAACGTTCGGATTCCCTCAACAATTATAAAAGGCATTCCATATGAACGAGGAGGGTAGCCGAAACTTCATTAACTGAGCATAACTCCTATCTTCAAGAGAATTAAGTGATCAAGCCATCATATAGAAGAAGAGCTTCGCTTCCCAACTGCCAAGAGCTGCTTGTTGAATCTCTAAGTCTACATTACAAGTTCTTCTCTGCGCCAAATCTGTCTCTACATAACAGTAACGTGTAGAAACTTTCTTTTACTTTTATTTGTTGTATTGAACTTGATTTAGTTTGGGTAACTAAGATCAAGTGTAAGCAAAGTAGTGTGTGATTTGAGTGGAACTCGTCACCTACTTGTGTTGTGAATTGTTGATGCCCCCTAGAGCTGGAATCTAGAAGAGAGCAGTGGCTCTAGTTGTATTTGTGAAATACAAAAGTGGAACCCAAGTCACAAGAGGTATGAGCTTGGAAGAGTGGAGTAGGGAGGTTGCACGAACCACTATAAAAATCTTGCTTGTTGATTTTTATTTCTGCTCTCTGCACTATATTGCTTTCCATTTTGTTTCTTCATAAAGGGGACTAGATTAATCCGGGGTAAAGTCTTTGTTTAAGTTTTAAATTTTTAAATACCCAATTCACCCCTCCTCTCTTAGGTAATTGCCATCAACTCGGGATCAACACAATTTATCCCGCGGTTGAGCTTGTGGAACCTCGACCTAATGGTTCTCGTTGTTATTGTTACCTTGATTCTCAGCATGCTCCATTTGAATATTTTTAGCTTGAGCCTCTTTACTTCTACGCCACCTTCTTAAATATGTCCTTTCAAGTTTTGGATTAAATGGTAATATATTATCCTTTTCCTCACGAGCCCATCGCATGCAAGAGCAACGTAATTGTGGCTCCTCGAGCTCAAGGACCCTCCGCCTTACTCCAGAATCGTTTAGTTGGTAAATTATAAGCAGGATTGTAGCCTTGTTCACTCAGCAGGGTCTTCAATTCAATTTTATTTCAATTTACAAGCAATCACACCCTTAACATAAAAATCACACAATATTTACAAAATATTAAAATATATAATTACATCATCAGTCTTTATATCTTGGTAATATTGTACCATTATAATGTATCCATTCACATCAAGTGTATAAGAATAATATAAACTTAAGAGTCTTTAAATTGAGACTTTTTTCTGGAACTCTGCGTACCTGCATATTGTTGAGAAAACAAAACGTGAGTACTAAACTCAGTATGTAAACATTTTCATTCAAGTGGACATTTTCAGTCCAAAAGTTGTCATTTTATAATAAATGCATATGCAAATGCATATTTTACATTCATGCTTTAAACCTTCATTGGATGGTACGCTGGCCGGATGACCATCAATACATCTACTCCCTATTTTAGGAAATGCGTCGCTGGCCTTTGAGCCTATATCAGTAAGTCGATCACATTAGAGGGGATCTTTGGTCCACTTACACCTCTAAAATAGACTTGTAACTTTGTGCACCTGCATTATATGCATGCTAGCATGTCATTCTCAAGTTGAGAAAATTTTGTACAATTATTTTAAACAAATTTAATAAAAACAATGTCCAAATCATATTATGGGGATGGCCACCGTTAAATAAATTTAGAAATATCATAGTAAAGAAATTGCAAGACATTTCAATATGTTGAAAAGAAAACAATTAATTTTAAAAACATTGCTTGCTTACCTTGGAATATTAACTCATTTTTTCAACCTTCTTTTTTCCTTTTCCTGAACAAGTGAAAAGGATTATCTTACATTTTTGGCATTGTATATACCTATATAGATTACTATTTGATAATTAATTAGGCTATTTATTTCATTCAACACCCATGTCTAATATATTAAATTTTGCAGTCATATAAGGTACATATTTATAATCTATATGTAATACCTAGACCTAAGTAGGACTCATATAAATGCATTTAAAGTGTAATGCGTGATTTATGTATGAAATGATTGAAGTTTGGATGATTTTCATGAATTTAATATAATTGTCCTAAAAATGTCAAAACGGGATAAAATGACATATTGAAAGGTATACACTCAAATTAATTTTGTCAATCATCAAAAAGGAGGAGATTGTTGGAAACAACTATTAAATTCAAATGCAAAATACCCAAAGCATATGTTTTGATGATCAATAACTCAATTTGAGTTAGTATGTAACTCCTCAGCCTGAGCGTCACAACCTTACCTCAAGATCGTTTGACTGGTAAACGTGATCAGGATTGTTGCCCTGTCATACGGCGGTTTTAACGGATATTTATCCAATTAATTATGTTTTTATGGAAATTTATTTCCTTCAATTTCTCAGCTCATGCATATGTAGTTCATTTCCATCCAATAATGTCATAACTAGACATGATTGTCATAACATATTTCAAAACATCTCATAAATCAGATGTCACTACATGTATTAACCATAGTCGTTAACATAAAACATCAAAGTAAATTTACAATCATTCAACATAAGTTTTTCATAAATATAAAACTTATAATGTTTTTCTCATTTCTTCAATGGATAGCTCCTGCTCCTCTACCAGGTCTCTTCTTTCACCTGTCTATGGGTTTGGAAAATGAAAACATGAGTTGAAACTCAATAAGCAAGCTGTATATTTTACAGGCAATTCGTTTTGAAGGCACATTTATTTAAAAATATTTTTCTCCCTTCAGTAGAGACACTTATCAAGTGATTAACTACCTGTGGAGTAAAAACCTTTTCATAAATCATTCAAACAATTTTCATAAACATTTCATGAACATTGGATGTGCAAATTCATCATTTCCATTGATGATGTTATCCTTCATGTGAGGGTACGCTAGCACGGGGAACATTTTTCCATGACACGATCCTTTCCATCCTTAGCGCCGACCTACCGACTTGGCAACGTCAAGGGGAACTCCTTATCCACTTACTACCTTGGCTAGCCTACTTGATTTCCATTCCATGAATGTCCTTTAGTTACCCCTGCATTATATACCTCCTTACACATGGAACTTGTCATTCTCATGTAGAGAATTCTTTTCACCATCCCTCTTTAAATACCATTTCAATGATACATCGTATAAACTCATGTTTCCACTCATTTCACGCATAATTGCAAAACCATAAGCAATCATTTATTTTAATAGAAATAAACATATCAATACGCATACAGACAAGGAATGACCATCTTTAAATACCTTGTAATGAAAACCAAAATCATTTAGAAAACTACTTGCTTATATTGCTTGCTTAGCTTTCCGTTTCGCTTATCCCTTTGCCTTTGCCTATACATATAAGAATGATATAACATTCATATATTTCCTTTTGCTTGCATTCAACATAGATAATTGACATGCCTTGCAAATTTTATCCTTGTCATATTTCAACTTTGGCAATCATTCTACCAAACTCTTTTTCCATAGGGTCTTTATATTTCCCATGTTTATATGTCCAAGCCTTTTATGCCAAACCCATGGATCATTATCAATGGCCATTAGACATTGACCATCTAGTTCATCAAGTGAAACCAAATATACATTTTCATGTCTTTTTCCACTAAACATGATATGTTCTCCATCAAATACATTACATATAGATGATTCAAACACAACCTTGTATCCTTTGTCACATAATTGACTAATGCTTATTAGATTGTGCTTGAGTCCTTCAACAAACAAAACATCTTCCATGCATGCATTTGAAATACTATATATGTTTCCTTTACCTTTAATTTTACCTTTCTCATTATTACCAAAGGCAACCGTTCCATCGTTGCAAGGCTTAAGTTTATGAAATAAACTTCTTTCTCCGGTCATATGCCTTGAACAACCACTGTCCATGAACCATACATAATTTGCCTTTGCCTTGAAACATATCTGAAAAATAAGCAAGTAAATCTTATCTCTTTGGTACCCATTTTATGGGTCCATTTGGGTTAGTAATATGATTCAATTTTTGTTGCTCTAACTTAGAAAGCCCAAATCTTGTGTTCCTTGGAACCCAAACTAATTTTGCACCATGGTCATATAGTTTCTTAAAGTTGCATTTATAGGTTTTATGACCCATTTTATTGCAGAAATTGCAAGCCATAGGTAATCTTGGAGTAGGCCTCCAAGTATGTAATGGTTCAAACGTTGGCCTTCTAGTCCACATAACATTTTTCCTTTGTGGCTTGTGTATAGGTGCAGTTTTGGTTTGATATTTCCCAAGTATTGGCACATTTGATTTGCCACTTTCTTTTTGCTCAAATGTATAGTATCCAAGACTTCTTTTATTTTTTGGGAGGTCATGTTCAGAAACATTTTTACATTTTCTCCTGGATTAGAGAACTTGGCTAATGATTCATTTAATGATTCGTTCTCCTTTTTCAGTTTCTCTACTTCTTTCAAAAGCAAATCATTTTCATATTTCAATTTTGATGAACTTTCAGCTAGTTTTCCATTTACAACAATAACGTAGTTACATTGTTGTCTTTTTAATGACAACTTGTTTCCTAGCTTTTTGATTTCTTCATATAATGAATCATATGCAATTTGCAGTTCTTCTAATTCAGCACATTTGAGGCATTCTTGAAAAGAAGAATAACTTGATTGAGAATGGCAAGGTTTGGAAGTTACCTCTTCATTGCTTGTGCACTTTGTTGAGATGGTTTGTTCTTCCAAAACTTCAGTTGTGTTCAAACACAACAAGTTTTCTTCTTGTTCAATCCGTGCCATGCAGCATATTCTAGCACAATTTGCCGCCTCGAATTCGTCGGTTGAGGAGCTGCTTGTTGATGAGGTTTCTTCATTGACGTACATGCCTCTTCCTTTTGGCCTTTGATATTTTCTGTTTTCATGTCTTTCCCTCCTTTCTTGTTGATCCTTTGGTCTCTCTTTTGGTGTAGGACATTGGGCTTGCATATGTCCCATACCGCCGCATCTATAGCACTTTGTTGGATCCTTCTTCTTCTCTCTTCGTGGTCTTTCTTTGAAGTTTTTGAAGTTCCTTCCTTTTCTCACAAACTTTCGAAATTTGCGAGTGAGCAGTGCTATGTCTTCATCATCGTTGTGAGATGAGGAGGTAGATTCTTCTGAGGTGGCCTTTAGTGCAATAGCTTTCTTCCCTTTGTGTTGATCTTCATTTCTTCTCTTGATTAGCTCATGTGACATTAATGAGCTAATAAGATCTTCTAACTTTAAAGTATTTAGGTCTTTGGCTTCTTCTATTGCCGTAATCTTTTGAGTCCATGATTCTGGTAGAGCCCTTAGAATCTTCATAACCTGTTCAGACTCAAAGATAGCCTTTCTAAGACCTTTCAATGTGTTAGTAATTTTAGAAAATCTGGCAAACATATCAGAAATATTTTCTTTATCTAACATTTTGAAGCTTTCCAATTCTCCTATCAGAATATTTCTCCTAGTCCCTTGGACTTGAGAGGTTCCTTCATAAATAGATGTTAGAGTATACCATATTTCTTTAGCGGTTAGACAAGATGACACTCTATCATACTCGGAAGCCGTAAGAACACAAAATAAAGAATTCATGGCCTTAGCATTGCTCTTAACGGTTCTTACTTCCTCTTCGGTCCACTTGGAAGCTCTTTCATCGATAGGCAAAGTTACACCATCTTGGATTGCAATCCAAGAATCCATGTCGGTAGCCATAATGAGTTGCTTCATACGAAGCTTCCAATAGCCGAAATTGTTCCCATCAAACAATGGTGGCCTAGTAAATGATTGGCCTTCGGCAAATGCGGGAACGGAAGTAGATTGGGATGCCATGTCAACAAGATCTCTTTGGTAAGCTCAAAGACCTGCTCTGACACCACTTGTTGGTCCCGAGTTAATGGAAAAACCCAAGAGGGGAGGGGTGAATTGGGTTCTTATAAAATTCTTCGGTAAATTAAAACTTAACCCCTTAAAAGCTTAAACCCCTTGATTGAAACAAATAGAGAGCAATGAAATAATGAAAGCAATAAAGTAAACAGTATGCAAGATTTATAGTGGTACGGGCAACCTCTCCCTACTCCACTTTTCCAAGCTCACACACCGTTGTGACTTGGGTTCCACTATGTATTCCGCGAATACACTTAGAGACTCCGCTCTCTTCTAGATTCTAGCTCTAGGGGGCATACACAATCAGAGCTTATGCTCTCTTCTAGATTCTAGCTCTAGGGGGCTTATACACTTGATACAAGTAGGTGATGAGTTCAACTCCAATCATAGCTCTACTTGCAACGTCTTGGTTTGTTACAACAAACTCAAACCAAGACCAATAACAAAGAATAATGAAAATAAGGAGATCCACACTTTACAGAGTTGTGTAGGCAAGATTCAGCTTGAGGAAGAATTTGTAGAGGCAACCGGTTGGATATCGTTGAAGCAACTTGCAACTTGAAGCTCGTTCTTCCTTTGAAAGTGTATAGATCACTCAAATTTAGAGAAAAGCAAATGGGAGCTCTTGTTTGCACTTCTTTTCTCTCTTTGGACAATGTAGTGTGTATATTCTCGTTTGCTTGACTGTCTATTTATAGAATGGGGAAGCTTTGAACGTTATAGAAGTGGTTGGCGCGCAATAAATGTTCCAACGTTCAAAAATTCGAACATTGCTTCCCCAAGTCGCAGGTGGAGTCGACTTCGTCTGCGACTTGGCTTCCCAAGTCGCAACTGGAGTCGACTTCGTTTGCGACTTCAGTTCCACGTTTTCCAAGTCTGAGTCTGGGTCGACTTGGTTTCAGACTTGACCTCAAGTCGATCTTGGAGTCGACTTGGGTTGCGACTTGACTCGTTCTTGTGCCGAAAATAGTTTGACCTTTGTTAGATTCCTTTTAGCTTGCTTGTCTTCTTTCCTTCAATAATATTTTGTAAACCTTGTGAAGCTTGAAAACTTGTATGGTTGATTTTACTTTTGATTCATTAATCTTCATATCTTGAATCTCTTTAACTTGAAATATGCTTGGAGCTTTGAGAGACTTAAGTTGATAATGAGCTTGTCCCCTTGATCTAGATTTGAGAAAACTCAAGTTGAATCTTGGAATGAGCTTGAATCTGCATCTTTGAACTTTGAACACCTCAAGTTGATCTTGGGGTCGACTTCGTCTGCGACTTCACCCAAGTCGCAACTGGAGTCGACTTCGTCTGCTACTTCAGTATTTTGTGCCCCAAAATCAGCGCTGGAGTGTTTTTGTCATCTGAAGTCGATGCTGGAGTCGACTTCGTTTGCGACTTGGCTTCCCAAGTCGCAAGTGGAGTCGACTTGGCCTGCGACTTCACTTGCTCTTCTTCCATTTTCAAAATTGGTTCGTGGGGTTTATTTTGGAGTCGACTTTGAGATCGACTTCACCCTAAGTTGAAGTCCAAGTCGACTTGGAAATCGACTTGGCTATTTCATTCCTTAAAACATTCAACAAACTCATTAGTATCCACTTTATACTCAAATTTAACTTTGTTAATCATCAAAACTTCATGCTTTGGTCAATTTTGTTTTGTTTTAAACATTGTTTCCAACAATGATTACTGATAAATTTAATGAATGTCTTAAGGAATGAAAAATCAGCCCAAGTTGATTTCCAAGTCGACTCCAACTTCGACTTAGGGTGAAGTCGATCTCGAAGTCGACTCCACAAGCGACTTCAACAGGTACCTCATGGACAGCTTTGAAATTGGAAGATAAACATCCGAAGTCGCAGTCGAAGTCGACTCTACTTGCGACTTGGAAGCCAAGTCGCAGATGAAGTCGACTCCAGTATCGACTTGAAGTTGCACTTTCTCTCCAGCATTGATTTTGGGGGACAAAACATCCGAAGTCGCAGTCGAAGTCGACTCCACTTGCGACTTGAGGACAAGTCGCAGATGAAGTCGACCCCAGAATCGATTTGAAGTGGTGGCTTCCTCTCAAAGCCAAAATTGTGTAGAAGTCGCAGGCAAAGTCATCAACTTCAACATTATAAGACAGATTCTCAAGCTCAAGATAAAGTGCAAGTTCATTTCGAGATGAAGACAACTCAAGTTTTTCAAACCTAAGTATATGAAGAATAATACAAACTTAAAGCAAGCAAGGCATGTGAATTCAATTCCTAAATCAAAGATGATTTGTCTATACAGGACTCAAGTTCTCTAAGTTCACAAGATTTGAAGCCAATCCAAGACAAATAAAGCCTCTAGTATTGAAGGACAAGAAAAGGAAAGAAGTTAAGCAAGCAAGATTTACATCGACAAAAATCAAACTGACTTGGCACCTGAAAATAGTCAAGTCGCACCCCAAGTCAACTCCAAGATCGACTTGAGGCCAAGTCTCAAATGAAGTCGACCCAGAAGACAGACTTGGAAGATGAAGAACTGCCGAAGTCGCACACGAAGTCGACTCCAGCATGCGACTTGGGCGAAGTCGCACATGAAGTCGACTCCACCTGCGACTTGGGGATATAACGTTCGAATTTTTGAACGTTGAACATTTATTACGCGCCAACCAACTCTATAACGTTCAAAATCTTCCCTCCTCTATATATAGACACTCAAGCAAACGTGGAAACATACAAGATAGAGCCTAAAGAGAGGAAAGAAGTGCTACTAAGAGCTTTTATTCACTTTTCTCTACAATTGAGTGATTTATACACTTTCAACGGAAGAACAAGCTTCAAAGTTGCGGTTTGCTTCAACAAAATACAATTGGTTGCTCCTACAGATTCTTCCTCAAGATGAAACTTGCTACACAACTCAGTAAAGTTTAGATTTCCTTTATTTTCTCATTATTGTTTGTTTTTAGTGCTTGGTTTGAGTTTGGGGGTTCAAACCAAGACATTGTAAGTAGAGTTGTGATTGGAGTGTACCTCATCACCTACTTGTGTTGATTGTATATGCCTCCTAGAGCTAGAATCTAGAAGAGAGCAGAGGCTCTGGTTGTATATGCCCCCTAGAGCTAGAATCTAGAAGAGAGCAGAGGCTCTGGTTGTATTCGCGGAATACATAGTGGAACCCAAGTCATGAGGGTGTGTGAGCTTGGAAGAGTGGAGTAGGGAAAGGTTGCCCGAACCACTATAAATCTTGTTTACTGTTTTTCTTTATTGCTTTCATTATCTTATTGCTCTCAATCCGTTACAATCTAGGGGATTAAAACTTTAAAGGGGTTAAGTTTTGATTTACTAAAGACTTTTTTAAGAACCCAATTCACCCCTCCCCTCTTGGGTTTTGCCATAAACTTGGGACCAACAAGTGGTATCAGAGCAGGTCTTTGAGTTTACCAAAGAGATCTTTTTGATATGGCATCCCAATCCACTTTCGTTCCCGCATTTGCTGAAGGCCAATCCTTTACTAGGCCACCATTGTTTGATGGGAATAATTTTGGATATTGGAAGCTACGTATGAAACAACTCATCATGGCTACCAATATGGACTCTTGGATTGCGATTCAAGATGGTGTGACTTTGCCCATTGATGAAAAAGCTTCCAAATGGACCGATGAGGAAGTGAAAATTGTAAAAGAGCAACGCCAAGGCTATGAATTCATTATTTTGTGCTCTTACGGCTTCCGAATATGATAGAGTATCCTCTTGTTTAACTGCCAAAGAGATATGGGATACACTAACATCTATCTATGAAGGAACTTCTCAAGTCCAAGGGACAAGGAGAAATATTTTGTTTGGAGAATTGGAAAGCTTTAGGATGTTAGAAACTGAAAATATTTCTGAAATGTTTGCTAGATTTTCCAAGATTACTAACTCCTTGAAAGGACTAGGAAAATCAATTTCTGAATCTGAGCAGTTCATGAAGATTCTGAGAGCACTACCCGAATCTTGGACTCCAAAATTCACGGCAATAGAAGAAGCCAAGGATCTAAACACGTTGAAGTTGGAAGATCTTATTAGCTCCCTGATGTCACATGAGCTGATCAAGAAAAGAAACGAAGATCACCACAAAGGCAAAAGAGTCATTTCCTTGAGAGCCGCACAAGACTCGGACGACACCACCTCATCTTCTCAAAATGACGATGAAATTGCCTTACTCACAAAACGATTCAGAAAATTTGTAAGGAAAGGCAAAAACTTCAGAAACTTTAACGAAAGAAATTCAAAAGAGAAAAAGAAAGAAACAACAAAATGTTACCAGTGTGGCGGTTCGGGGCACATGCAAGCCCAATATCCAACACCCGAAGAAAATAAAGCAAAGGAGCAAAGAAAAGATCGAGGCGACAACAAAAAGTTTCAAAAAAACAAAGAGGCATGTATGTGAATGAAGAAGAATCTACAACAAATAGCTCTTCAAGTGAAGAATGCGAAGCGAATTGCGCAAGAATTTGTTGCATAGAAAATACCGATATATGCTTTGCAGCCACGGAAATCTTGGAGGATCAAGCTACTTCAACGGACTGCACAAATAGTCAAGAGGTAACCTCCAAACAGAAATCTTTTTCAAATTTTTCTCCAAATGAATGTCTCAAATGTGCTGAGTTAGAAAAACTTCAACAAGCCTATGATTCATTACATGAAGAAATAAATAAATTAGGAAACAAGTTTACAATAAAGAAAAGACAATGTGATGCAGTAATAATTGTAAATGGTAAACTTGCTAAAAAATTAGATAAATTAAAAAAGGAAAAGAATACCTTGGAAAATGAGTTAGAGAAACTTAAAAACGAAAATGAATCATTAAATGACAACCCAGACTTGCAAGAAAGGACTTGGGTATAATACATTTAAACAAAAGAAATCTAATGTTCCAAGAAACAACCCAAAACCTATTAAACCTAAGATAAATCAAATAGTTTGGACCAAAAGACCAACTGAGGAACGAATTACCAAGTGGCTCCCTATTTCTAGACTTCCGAGAGCTTGTAATTTTTGCAACAAGTTAGGACACAAGGTCTATCAATGTAAATTAAAAAAACTGCAAAACCTTAGTGCTAAATTAGTTTGGATGCCGAAAAGCATTGGATTTATGGCCTCAAAAGTAGATCAGCATAAACTCCAAAGGATAACTAACCCAACCGGACCCATAAAATGGGTACCAAAAGGATGAGCTCCACTCGACTTAATTTTTGCAGGTTTGTCTTAAAGCTAAGGCCAATAATGTATGGTTTATGGATAGCAGTTGCTCAAGACAAATGACAGGAGAAAAAGAACTATTTCACAAGATCAACCCATGCAATGAAGGAACGGTAGCATTCGGAAATAATGAAAAAGGTAAAATAAAAGGTAAAGGAAATGTCTATGGTATTTCAAATGCATGTATTGAAAATGTTCTATTTGTTGAAGGACTCAAACACAACCTAATGAGTATTAGTCAATTATATGATAAATGATATAAAGTTGTATTTGAATCCTCTATATGTAATGTTATTGATGATGACGAGCACATAATATTTAGTGGCAAAAGATATGAAAATGTATATTTGGTTTGCCTTGATGATCTAGAAGGAAAATGTCTAATAGCCATAGAAAATGATCCATGGAAATGGCATACAAGGCTTGGACATATAAATATGTCAAATATTAAAACATTATGGAAAAAGAATTTGGTACAAGGCTTACCGAAGTTCAAATATGACAAAGATAAGATTTGTAAAGCCTGTCAACTATCTAAACAACCAAAAATGCCATTTTCGACCAAACACGAAATTTCAACAACTAGACCACTTGAATTGCTACATATGGATCTTTATGGGCCATCAGACATTTTAACTCTTGGTGGGAAAAAATATGTGTACGTAATTGTGGATGATTTTTCTAGATTTACTTGGATTATACTCTTAGCTAGCAAAGATGAAGCATTTTCGATGTTTGTCTCGTTTTCAAATTTGGTGCAAAATGAAAAACAAAGTTCAAACATTTCCATTAGAAGTGACCATGGTGGTGAATTTGAAAATAATCGATTCATAGAATTTTGCAATGAAAAAGGAATTCACCATACATTTTCTGCACCAAGAACTCCTCAACAAAATGGTGTTGTTGAAAGGAAAAACCGGACAATACAGGAAATGGCCAGGACTATGCTAAATGAGAGTAAATTGTCCAAGAGATTTTGGGGTGAAGCTGTAAGTACAGCTTGTCATGTATTAAACCGAGTTACCATTAGAGCAATATTGAAAAAGTCCCCATATGAACTTCGGAAAGACAGGAAACCAAACATATCATATTTCCATACTTTTGGATGTACCTGTTATGTGTTAAATAATGGAAAAAAAAATTTGGAAAAATTAGATGCCAAAAGTGATGAAGCTATTTTCTTGGGTTACTCATCAAATAGCAAAGCATATAGAATTTTCAACAAAAGACATCAAACAATAGAAGAGTCAATACATGTTGTTTTTGATGAATTTAACCAAACTCCGAGAAAGGAGGATGAACTAAGTGACGCAGATGATACAAAAGCAAAACAACAAGAAGAACAAAAGGAAACCGAGCTCAAGCCAGAAAACTCCATGGAGGAAGAGGTAAGTGAAGGTAATGATTCCTACAAACCTCCAATTGATTTAAAATTAAAAAATGCCCATCCAATTGAGCAAGTCATTGGAAATATTTATGAAGGAGTAAAAACTAGGAGATCAAAGAAAAATATTTATGGACAATATGCATTTGTGTCAAAAATCGAACCAACCACTATTGAACAAGCTCTTAATGATGAAAACTGGGTTATTGCAATGCAAGAAGAGCTAAATCAATTTGAAAGGAATAATGTATGACATTTAGTTCCTAGACCAAATGGTTATACCATTATTGGTACCAAATGGGTATTTAGGAACAAATTGGACGAAAGCGGACTTGTAATTAGAAACAAAGCTAGATTAGTAGCCAAAGGGTATTCTCAGGAAGAAGGGATTGACTTTGAAGAATCATATGCACCTGTAGCTAGATTAGAAGTCATACGCATCTTACTAGCATTTGCTTTTCACATGAATTTCAAATTGTTTCAAATGGATGTGAAAAGCGCATTTTTGAATGGTTACTTGAATGAAGAAGTATATGCTGAACAACCCCCTGAATTTGAAGAAAAGGATCAATCAAAATATGTTTATAAGCTGACCAAAGCATTATATGGACTAAAACAAGCCCCAAGAGCTTGGTATGAAAGGTTAAATAGATTTTTGATTGATCATGAATTTCAAAGAGGGAAAGTTGATACTACATTGTTCATCAAATATAAAAGTAAAAATATTTTAATTGTGCAAATCTATATAGATGATATAGTATTTGGTGCTACTGATGAAACTCTGTGCCAAGAATTTTCTATGAGCATGCAAAGCGAATTTGAAATGGGCATGATGGGAGAACTAAATTTCTTCCTTGGACTGCAAATCAAGCAACAAAGCAAAGGAATATTCTTAAATCAGTCCAAGTAAGTCAAGGAAATGATAAAGAAATTTAGAATGCAAACTACTAAAGGAGAAAATACTCCAATGAGTTCAACAATCAAGATCGACACGGATGAAAACGGTAAATGTATCGATCAAAAGCTTTATAGAAGTATGATAGGATCATTGTTGTATTTAACTGCTTCTAGACCAGATATTCTTTTCAGTGTTTATATGTGTTCTAGATTCCAAGCATGCCCTAAAGAATCACATTTATTTGCTGTAAAAAGAATTTTTAAATATTTGATAAATACCACTAATCTTGGACTATGGTATCCAAAGGGGTCAACATTTGACTTAATCGGCTACTCGGATGCGGATTTTGTCGGCTACAAAGTAGATAGAAAAAGTACTAGTGGAACCTGTCAATTTCTTGGAAATATGTTGGTTTCATGGTATTCAAGAAAATAAACTAGTGTTGCTCTATCTACAGCAGAAGCCGAATATATAGCCGCCGGAAGCTGTTGTGCCCAACTACTTTGGATGAAACAATAATTGAAAGACTATGGCATTGATTATTATAATATTCCTATCAGATGTGATAACACAAGTGCCATATGTTTGACAAAAAATCATGTATTGCATTCAAGAACCAAGCATATAGATATAAGACATCATTTTATTTACAGAACATGTTGAAAATCATGATGTTTGTTTAGAATATGTGAAAACTGAGGATCAAATTGCTGATATTTTTACCAATCCCTTAGCAAAGGAATCATTTTACAAAATTAGAAATGAAATGGGGATGATTGAATTAAATTAAGGAAAATTATACAGAAAAATCAAGTCCAAAAAGGGTCAAAATCAATAAGTCAAGTCGATTCCGTGGGAGCGAAGTCTACTCCAGTGAAGTCGACTTGGAAAAGTGAAGTCGACTCCACCTGTTAGGCGAAGTCGACCCTGCTGGGTCGAAGTCGACTTCGCCTAGGGCAAAGTCGACTCCATGCGCGACCGTCCGCCTTCCCCTTCTTCTTCTTCTTCCTTTCTTCTTCTTCCTTCTCTCCATTTTTCCCGCGCTCTGCCTCCGCGACTCAGTCTCCGAATTCTCTCGCACGAAATCTCTCTCTCTCTCTTCTCTCCGGCGCACTGCCTTCCTCCCGCGCAAGCTCTTTCTTTCTCTCTCCGCCTCGCCTCCGACTCTCCTCTCTGCTCCAAGCTCTCTCTCTCTCTCTCCATTGCTCTCCATTTTCTCTCAATCTCTCTCTCTCTCACACAGTCTCTCTGCTGTCTGCTTTTTTTTTCTCCATTAACTCTCTCACTCTCCCTGTCTTCTCCTCTCTCTCTCCCCGTCTCTCTATTCCTCTGCTCTCTTCCATTTCCGTTTTCCATCTTTTTCTGCCATTTTCGTCACTGCCTTCATCTTTCTCTTCTCTTTATTTTCTTCACTCTACACTCACTCTCTATCTCTCTGCTCAGATTCTCTGTCTCTATTCTCTCTATTTCTCTCTCTCTCAGCTCTTTGTCCTTCTATTTCAAAATCCAATGGCTCCAAAAACCAAACCTCCCAAGCTAGCTGTATCAAAACCATCCCTTAAACCTATCCCCAGAAAATCAACATCCCAAACTGAAGATGAAGTGCCTAGGAGGCAACGAACCACTTCAAAGCGGGGCCGGGAAGAACCATCCACTTCCACTGGCCGAAGAGTTCATTTTCAAATGGGGACCCCATCAACAACGGCTGGTCGTGAGGAACAACCTCAAACCTCACACAGCACTCAATTAGGGGCAAGAAAGAAAGGCAACACAGATGGCAAAGCTCAGGTGTTGAAAATGCCTACCACTTACTTCAAAACTGAACTCCAGCACAGTCGGTTCTACAAATCCTTCTACGAGCGGAAGGTATTCATCCCCAAAATCATTGATTTCAAATTTCTGAGAGATTATGGATCAAATATAGAAGATCTCTTGGAATTACAAGGATGGACCAAACTGCTAAAAGAAGATGAAAGAGTCTATCCGGATTTAACTAGGATTTTCTATTACTTGTGGGATGAAGAATACTATCAAAGTTTTGTAAAAGGAGTTGACATGTTCTTCGGCATTGGAGTAACTCCAAATTTGGAAGGAGCAATGATAAATATTGGACAAATACTTGAGGTTCCACATGAAGATGAATCGATCCCTACAGACCTCTCACTTGATCAGATCTATAATCAGCTCACCTGGAGCAATAAGTATCATCCAGGGATCAAGTTTCTGCATTACATGGATCTATCTCCAAGGCTACGGGTTCTACGCCTATTAATAGACCACTGCATCTATCCTAAGGGCGGAGGAAGAAATCAACTAAACCCTCAAGAAGCTAGAATTTTATGGAAAATCGTTAACAGGGTAAAAGTCAGTCTTCCTCGCTTATTCATTGAAGCTCTTAGCCACAGAAAGGACAATCCACGGAGAGTTCTACCTTATGGTACCTGGATTACAAAGATCCTCGAGCATTTTGAACTGGATATCGAAGGCGAGCCCTTTGAAGTACTGAAATCCACAAATGCAATCAACAAAGCATTGATCCAAAGAATGAAGATCAATGTACATCAACTAATGGCCGAAGCGGAAGCTCCAGAAGAGGCAAGACAAGCACACACTGAGGGGGAGCAGCCTCCGCCATCTCTTGAAGCCTAACCAGCTCCGCCACAGGCTGAGGAGCAAGCCTCACCTGTATCTCACGGCTCTTGCTCACCGCATGGGTCGTAAATTCCAGATCTTGCACCACATCCTCCGTCGTGGGAAACCTCTGTGCATGCCATTCGAGTCCACCTCAAGCAGCTTGAAGATCGCCTCACTAGCCACATAGTCAGGGTTCAAAATGCCATCCACGACATGCATTCACGTCAGGATCGTATTGATCGCGAGCTTCGTACCATACGCTACCATTTGGCATCCGGGCATCATCGTAATCGGCCCATACCCGAACTAGATCCGTTTGATTCCAGATCAGTTCATCGAGATCCTACCCCTGCACCCGTTTCATCCTTCTACTCATCTTCCCATGTCTGACTTGTCAAACCTACTCAACCTTCATATCTCATTTCCAAATTTCAATTCACCAAATCTTTGGTAATTGAAACTCGTTTTTGAGTAATTGACAAAAAGGGGGAGATAGGATAGAGTTTTGAGTGAGTCTTTAGGACATGACATAGGTTTTAGAGTTTTTGTTTGGCTTGGGTAGCTTGTATATAGGTTTTATTTTGCTTTACATTGTAATCTGTATGAATCATGATGATATGAAATATGTTTTATGTTTCATGTTCGAAAGATATTTGATGCTGTGTTTTGAAAATTATATAAATATGACTTTCTTGAAAGGTAAAAAACTCAAATTAGTTTTGTCAATCATCAAAAAGGGGGAGATTGTTGAAAACAATAATTAAAACAAAACAAATTGACCAAAGCATAAGTTTTGATGATTAACAAATACAAATTTGAGTATGAAATGATTACTAATAAATTTAATGAATGTCTTAAGGAATGAAAAATCAGCCCAAGTCGATTTCCAAGTCGACTCCAACTTCGACTTAGGGTGAAGTCGATCTCGAAGTCAACTCCACAAGCGACTTCAACAGGTACCTCATGGATAGCTTTGAAATTGGAAGATAAACATCCGAAGTCCCAATCGAAGTCGACTCCACTTACGACTTGGAAGCCAAGTCGCAGATGAAGTTGACTCCAGTATCGACTTGAAGTTGCACTTTCTCTCCAGCGTTGATTTTGGGGGACAAAACATCCGAAGTCGCAGTCGAAGTCGACTCCACTTGCGACTTGAGGACAAGTCGCAGATGAAGTCGACCCCAGAATCGATTTGAAGTGGTGGCTTCCTCTCAAAGCTAAAATTGTGTAGAAGTCGCAGGCAAAGTCATCAACTTCAACATTATAAGACAGATTCTCAAGCTCAAGATAAAGTGCAAGTTCATTTCGAGATGAAGACAACTCAAGTTTTTCAAACCGAAGTATATGAAGAATAATACAAACTTAAAGCAAGCAAGGCACGTGAATTCAATTCCCAAATCAAAGATGATTTGTCCATACAAGACTCAAGTTCTCTAAGTTCACAAGATTTGAAGCCAATCCATGACAAATAACGCCTCTAGTATTGAAGGACAAGAAAAGGAAAGAAGTTAAGCAAGCAAGATTTACATCGACAAAAATCAAACTGACTTGGCACCTGAAAATAGTCAAGTCGCACCCCAAGTCGACTCCAAGATCGACTTGAGGCCAAGTCTCAAATGAAGTCAACCCAGAAGACAGACTTGGAAGATGAAGAACTGCCGAAGTCGCACACGAAGTTGACTCCAGCATGCGACTTGGGCGAAGTCGCACACGAAGTCGACTCCACCTGCGACTTGGGGATATAACGTTCGAATTTTTGAACGTTGAACATTTATTACGCGCCAACCAACTCTATAACGTTCAAAATCTTCCCTCCTCTATATATAGACACTCAAGAAAATGTGGAAACATACAAGATAGAGCCTAAAGAGAGGAAAGAAGTGCTACTAAGATCTTTTATTCACTTTTCTCTACAATTGAGTGATCTATACACTTTCAAAGGAAGAACAAGCTTCAAAGTTGCGGTTTGCTTCAACAAAATACAATTGGTTGCTCCTATAGATTCTTCCTCAAGCTGAAACTTGCTACACAACTCAGTAAAGTGTAGATTTCCTTTATTTTCTCATTATTGTTTGTTTTTAGTGCTTGGTTTGAGTTTGGTGGTTCAAACCAAGACATTACAAGTAGAGTTGTAATTTGAGTGTACCTCATCACCTACTTGTGTTGATTGTATATGCCCCCTAGAGCTAGAATCTAGAAGAGAGCGGAGACTCTAGTTGTATTCGCGGAATACATAGTGGAACCCAAGTCACGAGGGTGTGTGAGCTTGGAAGAGTGGAGTAGGGAAAGGTTGCCCGAACCACTGTAAATCTTGTCTACTGTTTTTCTTTATTGCTTTCATTATCTTATTGCTCTCAATCTGTTACAATCTAGGGGATTAAAACTTTAAAGGGGTTAAGTTTTGATTTACTAAAGAATTTTTTAAGAACCCAATTCACCCCTCCCCTCTTGGGTTTTGCCATAAACTTGGGACCAACAAGTAGTAATGATAATAATGATGGTGGAGGAGAGAACAATCATGCCTGGTCAAATACTAGTACTATTACAGAGGAATCTAGTGAAATGTCGCCTAGGTATAGGCGTCATCATTACTTTAAAAGGAGAGCAGGTAGGCGATGAGTTTTCTTTGTTTTTATGAACTTCAATATGTATAATTATGAGATCAGGAGACTTTGCTTTGATGTGATGTACATATATATAAGTGTGCTGCATGTAACATATGGTGTGATGTACTAGGAAATAAGGAATGTATGATAATATACGTTTGCTAATGTAAATAATATTAGATGTTATGAATGTTTGTGATGATGAATGTGCAAATTGATTTTAATTTTGTGATTGATAATACATATATGATAATCTAACCCTAATTATAAATGAAAGATTGTGTGATTTTATATATTCAGAAAAATATTATGGTGGAAACAAGATCAGGAAGGAGAACAGATAAAGGAAAGGAAGTTGCTCAATAGGTCCCCAACTAACATGAGGTTGGAGAGACTAGTAGGCCAAAAAGCCTAGAACTTGAATCTAGAAGTGAAAGTTCAAGAATGCGACAAAGACGAGAAAATGGAAGTCTAGAACAAAATATAGGAGAAGGATAGGAGTCAAGACAAGCTCGACTCATAGAAGAAAGGGTAGCAGCAGCAGTCAAGGAGGTGATGCAACAGGCTACTCGCGATTGGGCAGCACAAACCGCAGATATTATCCAAGGTTTGTGGGAAAGGACACAACAGGCCCAATTGGGCAGTACTGATAGAGATAGAGCTATTCCGATGACTAGCCCAACTCCCACGACGATACCTATAGAAGATGAAAATCAGCTAATGGAAGCTGATAGAAAGGCGATTAATGCATTCTTAGCTCAGCGACCCCCAAAATTTTTAGGAGAACCCGATCCGGTATAGGTTGAACAGTGGATAACAAAAATCAAGAAATTATTTAGAATCTCTCTGTGTAATGATAGGCAGAAGGTTGTATGTGCCACTCATTTATTGATTACAGACACACATGAATGGTGGGAAATGATGTTGGTCACAGTGACACAACCAGAAGAGGTAACTTGGCAGACATTTATTGAGGAATTTAACAAGGAATATCTCTCTGTTGGTTTACAAAGCTAGAAAGTAATAGAATTTGAAAGGCTTTATCAGGGAATAATGTCTGTTACTGAATATGCTACTAAGTTCAATGCCCTAGTTAGGTATGTCCCATGGATTGCTAATGTGCTAGACAATTAAGCACAAAGGTTCCAACAAGGACTAAGGCCATACCTCAGAGAAAGCCTCGCTCCTTTGTTAACTAAAGATTATGCTTCATGTCTCGAGAGGGCGAGAGCGTTGGAAATTGAGGCATTAAGAACACAGGAATTAAGGTTTGGATAAAAAATGTTCAGTTTTGGAACAAAGAAAACTGAACCAGGCAAAGAAAGAGCTAAGAAGGGAAATGTGCGAAAAGGGAAAGGAGTCCCAAAGAAGAAACTTCTGCCTTTCTGCAGAAAATGTCAAAGGCGACATACAGGCGAATGCCTAAAAGGATCAAATCAGTACTATAAATGTGGGCAAGCCGGCCATATAGCCAAGGAATGTAGAACGGGGGAAGTAAAGGTCATTAAAAGTTATCTTTCCGATCAAACAAGACATATCGCTCCTAATTGTCTTAATAAGGCACAAACGTCACAAGGACGCGGAAGACCCGCGCAGCTCCAGATACCTGGAACACCGAATAAGCAGGGGACTTCCACGAATCCGTACATGTGCATGTTTTAACTCGGACTGAGTCTCAGGAACAAAAAGAGAAGGTGGTCACAGGTATGGTTTACATTTTAGGAAATTCGGCAGTTGCTTTGTTTGATTCTGATGCTAGTCACTCGTTCATAGCATGCCAATTTGTAGCCACCCATGCACTACCGATAGAGGAAATCAATGAGATAATCTATGTGGAATCCCCTGTGTATAGGTTAGCTAGTACTAGCCAAGTATGCAAAGCATGCCCAATTAGGATAGGATCGTTGATTTTAGAAGCCAACTTGATCCTATTACCTATGACGGAATTCGATGTGATATTAGGTATGAATTGGCTAAGTCAATGGGGGCGACAATTGATTGTAAAAATAAGAGGGTTCAATTAGAAGCAGCTCCAGAAAAAGAGATAGCCATTGGAAAGCTAAGGCAGCTTGAAAATGTTGCGATATTAATATCATTCATGAAAGCGGTCAAAATGATCCGCCAAAGGTGCCAAGCTTATTTGGTATCGGTTAATGTGGAGAAAGGTATAGAGATAAAAATAAATCAAATTCCTGTGGTTAGAGAATTTCCCAATGTATTCCCAAAAGAATTGACCACGTTACCTCCACAAAGAGAAATAGATATGATTATTGATATCATACCAGGTATAGCTCCGATATAAAAGGCTCCATACAAAATGGCACCAGCTGAAATGAATGAGCTGAAAACTCAAATACAAGAGCTATTAGATAAAGATTTTATCAGACCCAGTGCATCACCCTGGGGAGCTCCAATTTTATTTGTGAGGAAAAAGGATGGTAGTTTGAAGCTGTGTATTGATTATACGGAATTAAATAAAGTCACAGTGGAAAATAAATACCCATTGCCCAGAATTGATGATTTGATTGATCAATTGCAAGGAGCTACCACTTTCTCTAAGATTGATTTACAGTCAGGGTATCATCAGTTAAGAATATGTCCGACCGATGTTCACAAAATAGCTTTTCGAACTAGGTATGGATATTATGAATTTTTAGTGATGTCATTTGGGCTCACTAATGCTCCTGTTGTATTTATGGATATGATGAATAGAGTATTTCGGGACTATCTGTTGGAAACAATGTTTAAAACAATAAAATTGACCAAATCTTGAGTTTTGATGATTAACAAGAACTAATTTTGAGTATATAAAAGGTACTAATATGTTTGCTAAATGTTTAAGGAAAGCAAAGAGGTCAAGTCGATCTTCAAGTCGACTTGGACTTCGACTTGGGTGAAGTCGATCCCAAAGTCGACTCAAATATCGACTTGAGAATGAATCCCAAAAGGCAACAGGTGAAGTCGCAGGTCAAGTCGACTCCACTTGCGACTTGGGAAGTCAAGTCGCAGACGAAGTCGACTCCAGCATCGACTTGGAGTATCCAGAGCTGAAAAGTGGAAACGAGCATAACGAAGTCGCAAACGAAGTCGACTCCAGGTGCGACTTGGGTGAAGTCGCAGGCCAGGTCGACTCCATCCACGACTTGAGATGTTCAAACTTTCAAAGATGCAGTTTTCAAGATATTCAAGAGGATTTATCACTCAAGTCCAAGGAATCAAGATGAAAAACAAATGAGTCAATTTCAAAGTCAAGAATCATGTTCTACATTCAAATCAAGTCTATCAAGCTCAAAGAAAATCTTCAAGCTAGCTTCCAAAATGGAGTAATACCCAAGTCATAAAGACCAAGTGAGTCCAAAGCAAAGCAAGGAACATACATATATTGTGCAAGGACTCAAAGCTTTCAAATGGTTTGCAAGATTCAAGACATTTTAAGAAGATCAAGGCATTTTTGCAATAGACCAAGCCAAGTCGCAACCCAAGTCGACTTCAGGATCGACTTGAGTTAAAGTCTGAAAGCCAAGTCGACCCAAGTCTCAGACTTGAGTTTCTGAAGAACCCAAGTCGCAGGCCAAGTCGACTCCATGTGCGACTTGGAAGCCAAGTCGCAGGCCAAGTCGACTTCATCTTCGACTTGGAGTATAACGGTCAAATTTTCGAACGTTGGAGTTCATTTATTGCGCACCAACCACCTCCACAACGTTCATATTTTCTTCCCTCTATAAAAGGACCCTCAAATGAACGTGAAAACAAAACAAGAGAACACAAGACACTACGTTAAAGTTCAAAGAGAGAAAAGAAGTACAAGAAAGGTTTCCTATTTGCTTTTCTCCATTATTGAGTGGTCCGTATAAATTCTAAGGAAGAAGAAAGCTTCAAGTTGCTAGCGCCTTCAACAATATTCATCCACAGCTGCTTCCACAACTTCTTCCTCGAGCTAAATCTGCCTACACAAATCTGTAAAGTGTAGTTTCATTTATTTCATTGTCTTGTTGTATAAATCTTGATTTAGCTTGGGTAGCTAAGATCAAGTATATGCAAAGTAGGGTGTGATTGGAGTGAGACTCATCACCTACTTTTGCATGTGAGTTGTTTATGCCCCCTAGAGCTAGAATCTAGAAGAGAGCGAGTGGCTCTAGTTGTTTATGCCCCCTAGAGCTAGAATCTAGAAGAGAGCAAGTGGCTCTAGTTGTATATGCCCCCTAGAGCTGGAATCTAGAAGAGAGCGGTGACTCTAAGTGTATTCGTGGAATACATAGTGGAACCCAAGTCACAACAGAGTGTGAGCTTGGAAGAGTGGAGTAGGGAAGGTTTGCCCGAACCACTATAAATCTTGTGTTATATTTCTTTTTACTACTTTATCTTTATTGCTCTCTAGCTCTTTTCAAAAGGGGATTAATTACTCAAGGGGTTAAGACTTTATTTACCAAACATTTTTTAAAGAACCCAATTCACCCCTCCCCTCTTGGGTTTTGCCACTAACTCGGGACCAACAAGTGGTATCAGAGCAGGTCTTTGAGTTTACGAAAGAGATCTTATCAAAATGGCATCCCAATCTACTTCCATTCCCGCTTTTGCTGAAGGCCAATCCTTTACAAGGCCACCGTTGTTTGACGGGAACAATTTTGGATATTGGAAGCTTCGTATGAAGCAACTCATCATGGCTACCGACATGGACTCTTGGATTGCTATCCAAGATGGAGTAACCTTGCCTACCGATGAAAGAGCTTCCAAATGGACCGATGAGGAAGTAAGAATTGTTAAGAGCAACGCCAAAGCTATGAACTCTTTATTTTGTGCTCTTAATGCTTCTGAATATGATAGAGTATCCTCTTGCTTGACCGCCAAAGAGATATGGGATACACTAACCTCTATCTACGAAGGAACTTCTCAAGTCCAAGGGACGAGAAGGAATATTTTGATTGGAGAACTAGAGAACTTTAGAATGCTAGAAACAGAAAATATTTCTGAAATGTTTGCTAGATTCTCTAAGATTACTAATGCTTTAAAAGGTCTTGGAAAAGCAATATCTGAATCTGAGCAGGTCATGAAGATTTTAAGAGCTCTACCCGAATCATGGACTCCAAAGATCACTGCAATTGAAGAAGCCAAAGACCTCAACACGCTGAAGCTTGAAGACTTAATTAGCTCACTTATGTCACATGAGCTAATTAAGAAAAGGAATGAAGATCAACACAGGGGCAAAAGAGCAATTGCCTTAAAAGCCGCACAAGACACCGATGACACATCTTCTTCTCAAAATGACGATGAGATTGCTCTACTCACAAAACGATTCAGAAAATTTTTGAGGAAAGGCAAAAATTTCAGAAGCTTCAAAGAAAGAACTCCCCGAGAGAAGAAGAAAGAATCAACCAAGTGCTACCGATGCGGCGGTTCGGGACATATGCAAGCCCAATGTCCAACTCCCGAAGAAAACAAGGCAAAAGAACAAAGAAAGGATCGAGGGGACAATAGAAGATTTCAGAAATATAAAGGAAGAGGCATGTACGTGAATGACGAGGAATCTACAACGAGTAGCTCCTCAACCGACGAAATCGAAGCAGAAGAATGTGCGAGAATTTGCTGTATGGCACAAATCGAGCAAGGAGAACAAACTACCTCAACAAAATGCACAAGCAATGAAGAGGTAAGTTCCAAACTCTCCCTTTCTAATTCAAGTTATTCTTCCTCTCATGAATGCCTCAAATGTGCTGAATTAGATGAGCTACAAATGGCATATGATTCTTTATATGAAGAAATGAAGAAATTAGGAAGCAAGTTTACAATTAAGAAAAGACAATGTGATGCAACAATAATTGTAAATGGTAAACTTGCAGAAAGATTAGACAAATTGAAAGATGAAAATGATCTGCTAAAAAAGGAGAACAAATCATTAAATGAATCATTAGCCAAGTTCTCTAATCCAGGAGAAAGTGTCAAAATGTTTTTGAATATGACCTCCCAAACACATAAAAGAGGTCTTGGATATCATACATTTGAGCAAGGAGAAAGTAGCAAATCAAATGTACAAATATTTGAGAAACATCAAACTAAAAATGCATCTATATACAAGCCACAAAAGAAAAATTTTAAGTGGACTAGAAGACCAATAATGGAACCATTGCATACTTGGAGACCTACTCCAAGATTACCTATGGCTTGTAATTTCTGCAATAAAATGGGTCACAAAACTTACAAGTGTAATTTTAAGAAATTATATGACCATGGTGCAAAATTAGTTTGGGTTCCAAGAAACACAAGATTTAGGCTTTCAAAGTTAGAACAACAAAGATTGATCTATATTACTAACCCAAATGGACCCATAAAATGGGTACCAAGAAGATAAGATTTATTTGCTTATTTTTCAGACATGTCTTAAGGCAAAGGCAAACAATGAATGGTTTATGGATAGCGGTTGCTCAAGGCATATGACCGGTGAAAGAAGTTTGTTTCACAAACTTAAGCCTTGTAATGATGGAATGGTTGCCTTTGGCAATAATGAAAAAGGTAAAATTAAAGGTAAAGGAAATATACATAGCATTTCAAATGCATGCATGGAAGATGTTTTGTTTGTTGAAGGACTCAAACACAATTTAATGAGCATTAGCCAATTATGTGATAAAGGATACAAAGTTGTGTTTGAATCATCTATATGTAATGTATTTAATGGAGAACATATCATGTTTAGTGGTAAAAGACATGGAAATGTATATTTGGTCTCACTTGATGAATTGAATGGTCAATGTCTAATGGCCATTGATAATGATCCATGGGTTTGGCATAAAAGGCTTGGACATATAAACATGGGAAACATAAAAACCCTATGGAAAAAGAGTTTGGTAGAAGGATTACCAAGATTGAAATATGACAAAGACAAGATTTGCAAGGCATGTCAATTATCAAAACAACCCAAGATGCCTTTCTCTACCAAAAAGGAAATTTCCACCACTAAGCCACTTGAATTGCTACATATGGATCTATACGGGCCATCCGACATTCTAACCATTGGCGGAAAGAAATATGTATTTGTCATAGTTGATGATTTTTCAAGATTCACATGGATAATTCTCTTAGCTAGTAAAGATGAAGCCTTCTCTATGTTCGCAACTTTTGTAAATTTGGTGCAAAATGAAAAACAAAGTACTATTGTAACCATAAGAAGCGATCATGGTGGCGAATTCGAAAACAAACGATTCATGGAATTTTGCAATGAAAAAGGAATTCACCACACATTTTCTGCACCAAGAACTCCACAACAAAATGGAGTAGTTGAAAGGAAAAATAGAACTATACAAGAGATGGCTAGAACTATGCTAAATGAGAGCAATCTATCCAAGAAATTTTGGGGTGAAGCTGTAAGTACAGCTTGTCATGTATTGAACCGTGTTACCATTCGAGCAATCTTGAAAAAGACCCCATATGAACTATGGAAAGGAAGGAAACCAAATATTTCTTATTTTCACGCTTTTGGATGTACATGTTATGTTTTGAACAATGGAAAAACTAACTTGGGAAAATTAGATGCTAAAAGCGATGAGGCTATATTCCTTGGTTATTCATCAAATAGCAAAGCATATAGAGTCTTCAATAAACGAAACCAAGTTGTTGAAGAATCCATACATGTTGTATTTGATGAAATTAATCAAACTCCGAGAAAGGAGGATGAACTGAGTGATGCAGATGAAACAAAAGGCAAAGAACAATCAAAGGAACTTGAGCTCAAGACAGAAAATCTCGTGGAGGAAGAGGTAAGTGAAGGTAATGATTCTTACAAACCTCCAACTGATTTGAAGTTCAAAAATGCCCATCCAATTGAACAAGTTATTGGAAATACATATGAAGGAGTGAAAACTAGAAGATCAAAACAAAACGTTTATGGTCAATATGCCTTTGTATCTAAAATTGAACCAAATACCATTGAACAAGCTCTAAATGATGAACATTGGTTTATTGCAATGCAAGAAGAGCTAAACCAATTCGAAAGAAACAATGTATGGCATTTAGTTCCTAGACCAAATAATCACACTATCATAGGTACTAAATGGATATTTAGGAACAAATTAGATGAAAGCGGACTCGTAATTAGAAACAAGGCAAGATTAGTAGCCAAAGGGTATTCCCAAGAAGAAGGAATTGATTTTGAAGAATCATATGCACCCGTGGCTAGATTAGAAGCCATACGTATTTTACTAGCATTTTTTTCTCATATGAATTTCAAATTGTTTCAAATGGATGTAAAAAGTGCTTTTTTGAATGGCTATCTGAATGAAGAAGTATATGTTGAACAACCCCCTGGCTTTGAAGAAAAGAATCAATCAAAGTATGTCTATAAATTGACCAAAGCATTATATGGACTAAAACAAGCTCCAAGAGCTTGGTATGAAAGATTGAATAAATTTTTGATTGACCATGAGTTTCAAAAGGGGAAAGTAGACACTACTCTGTTCATTAAATATAAAAATAAAAACATTTTAATTGTGCAAATTTATGTTGATGATATAATATTTGGTGCTACTGACGAAAAACTTTGTCAAGAGTTTTCTAAGATAATGCAGAGCGAATTCGAAATGAGTATGATGGGAGAATTAAATTTCTTCCTTGGACTACAAATCAAGCAACAAAGTGAAGGAATATTTCTGAACCAGTCCAAGTATGTCAAAGAGATGCTCAAGAAATTTGGAATGCAGAATAGCAAAGGGGCAAACACTCCAATGAGCTCAACAATCAAAATCGACACGGATGAAAACGGTAAAAGTATCGATCAAAAGCTTTATAGGAGCATGATAGGATCTTTGCTTTATTTAACTGCTTCTAGACCCGATATCTTATTTAGTGTTTGTATGTGCTCTAGATTTCAAGCATGTCCCAAAGAATCACATCTACTTGCTGTAAAAAGAATTTTTAAATATTTGATAAAAACTACAAACCTTGGACTATGGTATCCAAAGGGGTCAACCTTTGATCTAATCGGCTATTCGGATGCAGATTTTGCCGGATACAAAGTAGATAGAAAGAGTACTAGTGGAACTTGTCAATTTCTTGGACATATGTTGGTTTCATGGTATTCAAGAAAACAAACAAGTGTTGCTCTATCTACTGCGGAAGCCGAATACATAGCCGCCGGTAGTTGTTGTGCCCAACTACTTTGGATGAAACAACAATTAAAGGATTATGGTATTGAATATGTTGATATTCCAATTAGATGTGATAATACAAGTGCAATATGTTTAACTAAAAATCCTGTACTGCATTCAAGAACTAAACATATTGATGTAAGACACCATTTTATTAGAGAACATGTTGAAAATCATGATGTGTGCTTAGAATATGTGAAAACAGAAGACCAAATTGCTGATATCTTTACCAAACCTCTAGCCAAAGATTCATTTTATAAGATTAGGAATGATATGGGGATGATAGAGCTTAACTAGGAAAAATACATAAGAAAATTAAATTTGAAAATGTCAAGTCGATGAGTCAAGTCGACTCCACTAGGGTCGAAGTCGACTCCGCCCCAGGCGAAGTCGACTCCAGAAGGACCGAAGTCGACTTCGCCTAGGGCAAGTCGACTCCGCGCGCGACGTTTCGCATTCGGCCGACTTCTCTTCCTTTTTCTTCTCTTCTCTTTCTTTTCTTCCTCATTTCTTTCCGGCTTCCCTGCTTCTTCCTTATCTCTCTCTTCTCCGGCTATTTCCATCTCTCCGGCATTCTCTCATTTCTTCTCCCAACTCTCTCAATCCGTCTCCTCCATCTCAGTTCTATCTCTCTCCCTCAACTACTCTCTCATTTCTCCTCCCATTCTCAAAATCTCTCAAGTTCTTTCAAGTCCCATTCTCAAAGTTCCATTCTCAAAATCCATCTCTTCATTCTCTTTCTCTCTAACTCTTCTTTTCAACTCTCTCAAGTCCTCTCTCAATCTAAGTTCATTTTCCTATTCCAAACTCCAAAACTCCCATCTCAATGGCCCCGAGGAAAGCCGTCTCCAAACCATCAAAAAGGCCTGTGCCTAGACCTCCCACATCTCACACTGAGGAAGAAGTCCCTAGGAGAGCTAGGACACCTGCAAAACGGGTTCGAGAAGAACCCTCAACTTCTACGGGTAGAAGGGTTCGGTTCCAAGCTTCTACTCACACATCGGAACAAGCTACAAGGTCGGAAAGCCAACCTCATGCCCAAGCTTCACAGAGCACACACTCCGGGACAAGCAGAAGGGGCACTGCAGCTGGGAAAGCCCAAGTATTGAAGATGCCCACTACCTACTTCAAAACCGAGCTCCAACATAGCCGTTTCTACAAAAAGTTCTACGAACGGAAGGTATTCATACCCAAGATTATAGATTTTAATTTCCTGAAAGAATATGGATCCGACATAGAAGATCTATTGGATTTTCAAGGATGGACCAATTTGCTAAAGGAAGACGAAAGGGTCTATCCAGATCTTACTCGAATGTTTTATTATCTTTGGGATGAAGAATACTTTGGAACCTTCGTCAAAGGAGTCGAAATGGATCTTGGAATCGGGATAGTTGCAGGACCGACTGAAGTAATGAGTCATTTAGGACACATACTTGGAGTCCAGTATGTGGATGAGCCTATTCCAGAAGACCTCACTATGGATCAAATGTATAATCAGCTCACCCGGAGCAACAAGTACCATCCGGGAATCAAATTCCTTCGGTACATGGATCTTTCACCAAGGCTACGAGTACTCCGACTTCTCATTGCTCACTGCATCTACCCAAAGGGCGGTGGAAGAAATCAATTGAATCCACAAGAAGCAGGGATACTATGGAAAGTGGCCAACAGGGTCAAAGTGAGCATACCCAAATTATTTCTTGAAGCCTTGGCTTCTAGAAAGGATAACCCACGAGGAGTCCTTCCCTATGGCACATGGATCACAAAGATTCTTGAATTCTTCAAAGTGGATATTGAAGGCGAGCCTTTCAAAGTGCTCAAATCCACAAATGCCATAAATAAAGCTCTCATACAAAGAATGAAGATCAATATGCTTGAACTAAGGCATGAACCTTCAGAAGAAGAGCAAGAAGACAATGCACAGACTGAGGGGGAGCAACCTCCCGCGGCACCACTTGCTCAAGAGGAGCCAGCCTCTCCCATATCGCACGGATCCTATTCTCCACAAGGGTCCGCTGCAAGAGAACGGGTGCCTCCAACCTCTTCTGAGGAGGTCACCCTAAAGGATTTAAAAGATAAAATTGTTGCTATGAGGGCAGAAATGGGTCATCAAGAAGACCGGATGACAAGTCTTATCACCGGCGTTCACAACGCCCTCGAGGATATGCACTCCCGGCAAGACAGAATTGAGCGGGAAATGCGGACTATCCGCTATCATCTTGCCTCAGGCCGACATAAGAAGAAACCCATGCCTGAACTCAATCCTTACGAATCAGGATCAGTTCATAAAGAAGCAACTCCAGATCACGCTTCTCTTGTTTACTCATCGGCCCATCATTGTCCTATCGAACCAATCTTATATCCGATCTCTCAATTTCAATTCACAAAATCATTAAGAGTTGATCGATTTTTGATAAATTTTTGATAGTTTGACAAAAAGGGGGAGATAGAATAGGTGAGTTGAGTAAAATTTTATTATGGGTTGGGTAGTTTTGTATCTAGGTTTCATTTTTGTTTTGTATTGCATTTTGTAAAAATGAAACTTGATATATATATATGCTTTTGATGAATGTTATGTTTACTTAATATGTTATGCTTGATTAATAAAGTATCCAATATGCCAAAATGATATAATGGTTGGAATTTCAAAAAGCTCTGACCTATAAGACAAATGCTCTGTTTTTCAAAAGACATATGAACATGATTAATGCTTGAAAGGTATCAACTCAAATGAAGTTTTGTCAATCATCAAAAAGGGGGAGATTGTTGGAAACAATGTTTAAAACAATAAAATTGACCAAATCTTGAGTTTTGATGATTAACAAGAACTAATTTTGAGTATATAAAAGGTACTAATATGTTTGCTAAATGTTTAAGGAAAGCAAAGAGGTCAAGTCGATCTCCAAGTCGACTTGGACTTCGACTTGGGTGAAGTCGATCCCAAAGTCGACTCAAATATCGACTTGAGAATGAATCCCAAAAGGCAACAGGTGAAGTCGCAGGTCAAGTCGACTCCACTTGCGACTTGGGAAGTCAAGTCGCAGACGAAGTCGACTCCATCATCGACTTGGAGTATCCAGAGCTGAAAAGTGGAAACGAGCATAACGAAGTCGCAAACGAAGTCGACTCCAGGTGCGACTTGGGTGAAGTCGCAGGCCAGGTCGACTCCATCCACGACTTGAGATGTTCAAACTTTCAAAGATGCAGTTTTCAAGATATTCAAGAGGATTTATCACTCAAGTCCAAGGAATCAAGATGAAAAACAAATGAGTCAATTTCAAAGTCAAGAATCATGTTCTACATTCAAATCAAGTCTATCAAGCTCAAAGCAAATCTTCAAGCTAGCTTCCAAAATGGAGTAATACCCAAGTCATAAAGACCAATGAGTCCAAAGCAAAGCAAGGAACATACATATATTGTGCAAGGACTCAAAGCTTTCAAATGGTTTGCAAGATTCAAGACATTTTAAGAAGATCAAGGCATTTTTGCAATAGACCAAGCCAAGTCGCAACCCAAGTCGACTTCAGGATCGACTTGAGTTAAAGTCTGAAAGCCAAGTCGACCCAAGTCTCAGACTTGAGTTTCTGAAGAACCCAAGTCGCAGGCCAAGTCGACTCCATGTGCGACTTGGAAGCCAAGTCGCAGGCCAAGTCGA
This sequence comes from Annona cherimola, assembly GCA_030490835.1. Classification (NCBI taxonomy): domain Eukaryota; kingdom Viridiplantae; phylum Streptophyta; class Magnoliopsida; order Magnoliales; family Annonaceae; genus Annona; species Annona cherimola. Next base: position 48,935,017 of record CM059977.1, on the reverse strand, counting down.
CTTCATCTTCGACTTGGAGTATAACGGTCAAATTTTCGAACGTTGGAGTTCATTTATTGCGCACCAACCACCTCCACAACGTTCATATTTTCTTCCCTCTATAAAAGGACCCTCAAATGAACGTGAAAACAAAACAAGAGAACACAAGACACTACGTTAAAGTTCAAAGAGAGAAAAGAAGTACAAGAAAGGTTTCCTATTTGCTTTTCTCCATTATTGAGTGGTCCGTATAAATTCTAAGGAAGAAGAAAGCTTCAAGTTGCTAGCGCCTTCAACAATATTCATCCACAGCTGCTTCCACAACTTCTTCCTCGAGCTAAATCTGCCTACACAAATCTGTAAAGTGTAGTTTCATTTATTTCATTGTCTTGTTGTATAAATCTTGATTTAGCTTGGGTAGCTAAGATCAAGTATATGCAAAGTAGGGTGTGATTGGAGTGAGACTCATCACCTACTTTTGCATGTGAGTTGTTTATGCCCCCTAGAGCTAGAATCTAGAAGAGAGCGAGTGGCTCTAGTTGTTTATGCCCCCTAGAGCTAGAATCTAGAAGAGAGCAAGTGGCTCTAGTTGTATATGCCCCCTAGAGCTGGAATCTAGAAGAGAGCGGTGACTCTAAGTGTATTCGTGGAATACATAGTGGAACCCAAGTCACAACAGAGTGTGAGCTTGGAAGAGTGGAGTAGGGAAGGTTTGCCCGAACCACTATAAATCTTGTGTTATATTTCTTTTTACTACTTTATCTTTATTGCTCTCTAGCTCTTTTCAAAAGGGGATTAATTACTCAAGGGGTTAAGACTTTATTTACCAAACATTTTTTAAAGAACCCAATTCACCCCTCCCCTCTTGGGTTTTGCCACTAACTCGGGACCAACACTATCTTCATCAATTTGTTGTGGTTGACGATGTACTGATTTACTCCAAGACAGAGAAGGAACATGAGTTTCATATACGAATGGTATTGGAAAGATTGAGACAAGAGAAATTATATGCTAAGTTAAAGAAATGTGAATTTTGGTTGAAACAGGTAGGATTTTTGGGTCATATAATCTCAGAAAAAGGGATTCAAGTTGATCCTCAAAAGATTGAGGCAATTTTGAAGTGGCAAAGACGACGACCATTACAGAAATTCAAAGTTTTCTTGGCTTAGCAGGGTATTATAGAAGGTCTGTTGAAGGATTTTCTCAATAATCAGCTCCATTAACAAAATTGACTCGAAACGGAGTCAAGTATGTATGGTCTAAGGAATGTAAGCGCAGTTTTCAAGAATTTAAGCAGCGGTTAGTGAAAGCGCCTATTCTAACCTTATCTGAAGGGAATGAGGGTTTTGTGGTATATAGTGATGCTTCAAGAAAGGGTTTGGGTTGTGTGTTAATGCAGAGAGGAAAGGTGTTAGCTTATGCGTCTTGTCAGTTGAAACCCAATGAGGTAAACTACCCCACTCTTGATTTAGAATTAGCAGCAATGGTGTTTGCCTTAAAAATATGGAGACATTACCTTATGACACTAGGTGTGAAATTTATACAGATCATAAGAGCCTTAAGTATATTTTCACACAAAAGGAGTTGAACATGAGACAAAGGAGATGACTTGAATTATTAAAAGATTATGATTTGGAGATACTATACCATCCAGGTAAGGCAAACTTTGTAGCTGATGCATTGAGCAGAAATGTCAGCCTGGCTCATCTTATCACAAAATAAGAAGGATTGCTCCAGGAAATCAGATTGCTAGAATTGATTGTATGTTCCCCTGGAGTTCAAACAAGGTTATCACAAATGTACATACAATCATTATTGTTTGAGCAAATTAAAACTGTACAGAAAAAGGATACAGACCTACATACCCATGTACAGAAAATGAAGAAGAGGGATTGACTGAATTTACTGTTGATGAGCAAGGTATATATCGGTACAAAGGCCGTTTATGTATACCTAATACAGCTGAGTTGAAGGAGCAAATTCTTAAGGAAGTACATTTTTCACCATATTCCATCCACCCAGGAGGCACTAAGATGTATCAGGATCTCAAGAAAGCAATGGCGGAATAATATGAAAAGAGAGATCGCTGAATATGTGGCCAAGTGCCTAACTTGCCAAAGAGTGAAAGCTGATCACCAAAAGGTATCTGGGAAATTACGATCTTTGGAAATTCTTGAGTGGAAATGGGATGATATTACCATGAATTTTATTGAAGGATTGCCTAAGACTCAGATTGGGAATGATTCTATATGGGTAATAGTTGACCGATTGTCTAAAGTTACTCATTTTATACTCATAAAGAGAACATACACAACAGAGAGATTAGCCAAAGTCTACTATAAGGAGATAGTACGACTATATGGAGTGCCTAAATCAATAGTTTTTGATCGAGACACGACATTTATATCTTGATTTTGGAAAAGTTTGTACGAAATCCTAGGCACCTAACTCAAGTTCAGTACTGCTTTTCATCCCCAGACAGATGGGCAAACAGAGCGAGTCAATCAAATCATCGAGGACATACTTCGTATGTGTACCTTGGAATTTGGTGGTTCATGAGATAAATATGTAGCTATAGCTGTTATCAGGCTAGTATTCAAATGGTTCCCTTTGAGGCGTTGTATGGACGGCGATGTCGAACACCATTGAACTGGGATGAAGTTGGAGAAAAGAAGTTAGCCCCAGATTTGTCTCAGAGAATAGCAGACAAAGTACAAGTTATTCGCCAGTATATACTCACAGCCTAGAGTCGGGAAAAGAGTTACACAGATTGCAAAAGAAATGATTTGAATATCCAAGTGGGCGAGCATGTGTTTATAAAGGTCACGCCATTCAAAGGAGTTACAAGATTTGGAAAAAAGGGTAAGCTGAATCCTAGGTATATTGGACCATTTGAGGTGTTAGAGAAGATTGGAATGCTAGCTTATAGGATTGCATTACCTCCGACACTAGCCTTAGTACACAATATTTTTCATATTTCTATGCTTAGGAAATATGTAGCAGGATGTACTGGTAGCAGAAAATTTACCAATCCAAGATCATTTGAATTACGAAGAAAGACCCATTAGAATCTTGGATCATAAGATACAGAAAATTTGGAATAGAGAAACAGAATATGTAAAGATTCAATGGAACCGATATTCCGAAGGTGAAGCTACATGGTAATTAAAAGAAGAAGTAGAAAGGAAATACCTCCAGTTATTTAAAGAATAGACAATTTCAGGACGAAACCTATTATAAGGGGGGATTGTGAAACTCTAATTCGAGTAGAAATCATGTAAATGCCATTGAATGATTTATGTATGAATAATGTATTCATAATTGAATTATTTATAATTTTAAGATTTTTGCAGTTAGGTCATCTGTGTGAATGATTGTTTAAATTTATGAATTGAAGGTAATGTGGTTTATTATGATTGAAATATCATAAGGAGGATGGATAATTATTAGCATGCCATGGAAAATTTAATTAAATTTGATAAGGTGATTAATGGAGATTTGGAGGCAAATTATAGAGCCAAGTTGAAAAAATATTGAAAAATTCATAACTTGATGACCTTAAGACGGATTAAGGTGAAAATTGAGGAAAAAACACATAATTTTGTGCTTAATCACATGAGAAAATTAGAATATGAAAATTGACCATCACCGTTCAAAACTTAAAATGATCATAACTTGAGCTAGAAAGATCAGATTCAGATGAAATTTGAGATGAACGGCTAAAATTATAAAATTAAGGTTATGGAAGGATTTGATCATGCAAATGATTATGGTATTAAGCTTGCACGAAATTTTGATTAGTGATTTTGACTTTTCAAACCAAAAAAGTGAATGCATTTATGTTAAAAATGTATAAAATAATCAAATGAATAAAGACAAATTTGAGGTGTCAAGAGGGGGTAATTTGTAGGGTATTTTGTGAATTACTAATAATGAGAAAATTCCTGCCATTATCTCTTAATTAAATGCATAATTAAATGCTAAGGATGTGCAATCAGCCTTATAAATGCATTTTATGAAATATTTTTTAATAAAATAAATACCCAAAGTCAACTATGAGTTAATGAGGATAAAAATGCATTAAATTAAAGTGAAAATTCGGATCTAAAAGGGGCAGATCTGAATCGTTGAGTGGAAAAAGAAAAAGGGACAGCAGCATATCTCCTTAATGAGGTGGACGGTTTAGCAACTTTATGTATATTTTATAAGTTTTTAATTAAGCTAAAATGACACTAAATGACCTACACAACTAGGTAATTAAATTTCTAATTAAATAAATCTGCAACATAATTAATAATGATAAGATAAGCTGCTGAAAATGGGGGACGTGTACAGGCAACAAAATGGAGTACGAAAATATAGACCGTTCAAACAACTAGAAAAGTGATTTTTTTTATTTTTTTAAAATTTCTAAATGCATGAATAATTAGCCTAGGTATTATGGAATATAAATGTGCAATGAAAAATCTGCAAAATTCATTGAAAAAATTGTAAAATAAGAGCTATTGTGGACGTGATTTGGTGGACAGATTTGAGATGCTTAAATGCATTAGCTAATTATCAAATTTATAGTTAAGAAAAAAATAATTTAAATGGTCCACAAGTTGCCATGTCAGCTAAGGAGATAGAATTGCATTGGAATGATCAATGATGAGGTGGCAAGTGGGGTCCACTAGCTGAAAATTTTCAGCTATTGCATAAAGAGCAAGGGACATCCATATGCATGAAGGGGACTTAGAAAATTTCTGCATTTTTTAGCTCTCCTTTCCAGCAGAAGCTCACATTCCTCTTTCCCCACTTTTAAAACCCAAAAATAGTGAAGAAAAAAAGAAATAAAATGAGGAATTAAGTGGAGAAAGCTTGCTTGAGAAGTGGAAGTTAAGTGTTATTCAATACAAGTAAGTATGTGCTTATGATTGAGTGATTTTAACTCAGCTTTTCTAACTTAATTTATGAGATATGAATATGCTTCATAATTATACCTTTAATGAATATTTATGATGCTTTTAATTAGGGAATTTAATGGGAATTTGTTAGCAAATATTGCAACTATGAATTAGATGTGAGTAGAGAATGTTTAGCGTGATGTATGAGCTCCTACACTAGCCTAAACATGCTGAAATTTGTGTTTTAAGTTGCTATTTTATTTTGTGGATGTAATCACATGATAATTCATGATTTTTTGTTGAATATATATGAAATTTAGTATGATTTATGAAGTGTAGAAGATAAGTTAGTTAAGGTTCCTTCCAATACCCGAAATTCACGTTTAAATGTGAAAAATGCTACATGAAATGATTCAAATAAATTATGTATAAATTCCATGGTAAAATATCTGAAATATAATGCATTTTGGATGTAAAAATAGAACTTGCATGAACTTCCCAAATTCATATTTTTAAGGGAATGTGAAGTGGACGTCCAAAATGGTGTAAACAGGTACTCTACATACATAGAACATTGCTGTTTTGCAAAAAAAACTTATATATGGAATTTTAATATGTGAAAATGTATTGAATTTAGGTTAAGGAAAGTGGAATTAATTTCTGGAATTAAGTGGATAAAAATCTATTTAGTTTTGAATATCAAAAGAGGCGTTTAAAGTATGGAAATCGGATGTCTAAGTTGCTGTTTTTGGAACTTAGAAATTTTTGGATTAAAAATTCTTAAATATGCCATAAATAAATGTTAAATGAAGTTTATAAACATGCTGAATTAGAAACTAAATTTTTTATTTGAAATTTTTTGAGAAATATATGAAATAGGTGTCGATAAATGTACATATGTGAAGTAGTGAGAATGATAAGATGATAAATGAGTTATGTGAAATATTAAAATGCAAATATATGTTAAAATGGGATGGAAAAATGTGTAAGATATTGCTGATTTGATAATCTCAAAATTTGAGATTAATATAAGGGAGTTTAATGTGTGGTACAATGAAGGAGTGATATACATAAGTATATGATATATGTACACCCGATTTGGAAATTAAGCGGGTCATGATTGTTTATGAAAATGGGTTAGAAAACTAAATAAATGCAAGAAAAAGAAATTTATGTGAATATTATATTATTCTTTGATAGGCGAAAGAAAGGAAAAAGTCGATCCGGAAAGTTCTCACAAATAAGGTAAGCAAGCCAATTTTCTAAATGAATTTTTATTTCTTAAAATTCTTTGAAATAATTGTAAATGATGTTTTAATTACTTTTATTGATTTAGAAAATGTTATTTGAGATTGATTTCTAAATTTTTAAGGATGTTCATTCCTTAGTTCACTATATCTTGAAATTTGATTTATAAAACCTGTTTTATAATTGATGAAAATTTCTGCCCTATGTTATTTTGTGTGAGAAATCATGCTAACATGTCATGCATAAATTCATGTGCACAATATATAAGGTTCACCTTAAATGAATAAGTGGACCGATTGTTCCCCTTTGGTGTAACCGAGTCGCTAAAATAGGCCAAGGGCCAGCGACACCTCCCTGGATGGGAGAAGATATGGACAGATGGTTGCCTAGCTAGCCTCTATCCTAAGGGATCAATTGCATTCATCACATTGTCATTATATATCCCCAAGGGGGTATAATGTTGTTTTTCGTAATGATTATAAATAAAAGATTTCTGCTCCGCAGGTAGTTGATCACTTAATAAGTGTCTCTACTAAGTGGAGAGAAATTCTTTTGCGGAAAAAGAATTATTTTTGAAATGTTTTGTTTGGAAATTTTATAAAGCTTTCTTATTGAGTGTAACACTCACGTTTTTGTTTTCCTAACCCATAGATAGGTGAAAGAAGAGACTCGGCAAAGTAGTAAAGACAATAACATTAAAAAAAGGGAAATATATTAGCAGTCTCATGATATAGAAAAAATCATGTTGAATGGATGTAATTATGTTGATGTTTTATGATTGATGACTATGTTTAATACATGTTGTGACATCTTATTTACGAGAATATGGAAATGTTTCTTTAATAACATGTTTTGCTATGTGATGACTGGCTAAAGACATACTAGTTATGCATGAGATGTAATTATGAGGAAATGAACTGTTATGAAAATATATTTAATTGGGTAAATATCCGTTAAAAACCTGTCGTGTGACAGGGCAACAATCCTAATGACATTTATCAGTCAATAACGATTTTGAGGTAAGGTTCAAGATGTGATGCTTGGGTTGGGGGCGCCACATTTTTTCACAGCAATTTAATGTGTGCTTATCCCCCTTGATGTGTTAGTTAAATGACAGCCAAGTAAATTTTTTTTCATCATTTTTTTTAAATCCAAAAATCTGCTTTAATCAAGACCGTCTACCTGTCCACATATAACGTCTATAGCTGCTGCCCATTTTCATATTTTTTTATTTTTTTAATAATCTCAATTTAAGGGTAAATCATACACCTAATTACCCTTTAATTCATTCATTAATTTGGCGTTAAAAAATTTAGCAAAAAATCATTACAGCAACATCAAATATGGCACGTCCATGTGCATAACAAGCTATCCACTTTTGCATCCATCCATGGTAGCTGTTGTTCACGAATTTTTTTGAATATTTTTTCACATGATTAAATGCTTATTTATACATCCCAACATGTCAGCTATATCTATACATAATTTATAAAATAAAATTACAAAAATCCAACCGCAACAACACCATGGGACGTCCATGCATCGTCCCCCTTGTCTTTGTTAATTTCAGCTCTCCTTAGCCCCTTAAATATGGATATTAATGCATGGATAATTCATGGGATTTTTGTATTTTATAATTATGCATAAAATACCCTCTATTTCACCTGCATTTGACACCTATTTGGTTCATTAAAAATAGCATTTAAGTCATGTACTCTAGCCATTAATGCATGGTACTCTTGAGATGCAAAAGTCAACCATATACACCTTTTCTAATTCAGGTATTTTCCCAACATGTTATGATTAATCTAAACCATCCAAAATGTGTATCTCATAATTTCATTCAATCGTTTTAAATTTTATCTCAATCCGATTTTCCTAGCTCAAGTTATAGCCGTTTAAAGTTAACAGTTGGAATTGAGATGTGATCAATAAATCATAACACTAATTCCATCAATAATTTTCATAACTCAATAATTCCATAATTTCAAGTCCAACATCATCAACTTTCATTTCAAATTTCACTTGAATCCTCCTTACAGGCGTTGAGTTATGAATTTTTTTAGGGTTTTCCAACATAATTCCATAATTTCCATTTTAATCTCCATTAATTAAATCATGGAAATTAAAATAAATATTCATGCCACATTAGCATATCCTAATTCTCATTAAGCCCCTTTAGTCACCTTGACTCATATTGGGCTTTGGTGATTAAATTTTTAATCATCATTTCCAATAGAAATCCTAATTCAAAATGTGACATAATTCACAAAAATCATTCAAAATTTATTTTTATCACATATAAATCATGTATATATGTTCAATGCATCCCATTGAGTTCTACATAGGTTGGGGTTTCACATAGTATTAGCTACTAATATGTTTTGTGCAATGTTTAAGGTTAAAAAATGAAAAATGTGAAGCATGACAGGCCAAGTCGATCCCCAAGTCGACTCCAACAGTGACTTCAAGCGTCATTTTTTGTCCAACGTTGAAATTGGGGACCAAGAGCTGCTGAAGTCGCAAAAAAAGTCAACTCCACATGCAACTTAGGCGAAGTCGCAGACTAAGTCGACTCCAGATTCGAATTCAGATTGTCAGTGCAGAACTTGAAGAGCTAAGTGCAGACCAAGTCGACTCGATGCCAGACTTAAGTGAAGTTGAAGATCAAGTCGACTCAAGCATTCGACTTAGGCTAAAAAAAGATCAAATCATGTCCAAAGCAAGCATATTCATCATAGAGGATCAAGATCACACATTTGGACTTCTTTCATGCACTCCAAGACTCAAGAATTCAAGAATTCAAGATATGGAGTCAAAAGATCTCAAGCAAAATTAATCCTAATGATTTTCAAATGATACCAAACAAAGCGAGAATATTTAATTTGAAGAAATTAAAGTAACCAAAGTCATTTCAAAAGAGTTTAAGTTCACTTGGCAAGCTGAGAAGGTCAAGTCGCAACCGAAGTCGACTCCAGCAGCGACTTCGGTCAAGTCCGAGTCCAAGTCAACCTGAAGCAAAGACTTGGGAAATTTCCGAAATCTGAAGTCGCACTTGAAGTCGACTCCACACGTGACTTGCGTCAAGTCCAAGGCCAAGTTAATCGGAGGAAGAACTTGAACAGCCTGTTCTCAACTGAAGTCACACTCGAAGTCGACTCCAGCATCTAACTTGGGCGAAATCGCACACGAAGTTGACTCCACCTATGACTTGGGCCATAACATTCGAAAATTTGAACATTTGCGCATTTATTATGCGCCAACCAACTCTCTAACGATCAAATCTCTCCTCCCATTATATATAGACATTCAAATGAATGTGGAAACTAACAAGAAAGAGTAGAAAAAGAGGAAAGAGAAGGTACTGAGTTCAATATTCCACTTTCTTCTACATTTGAGTGATCTATACATGTTTTTAAGGAAGAATGAGCTTCAACTTGCTGTATACTCCAATGTCGATCAACTTGTCACTTCTACGTATTCTTCCTCGAGCTAAAACTTGCCTATACAAATCTGTAAAGTGTAAATTTCTTTCATTTCAATTTGTTATTTAGTTTTTGGTGCTTGGTTTTATTTAAGTGTTTTAAACCCAGTTATAGCAAAGTAGCGTTGTAATTGGAGTTGGGACTCATCACCTACTTGTACTGCATATTGTAATGCCCCCTAGAGCGGAATCTAGAAGAGAGCGGAGGCTCTGGTTGTATATTCCTCCGATAGCTCGAATTTAGAAGAGAGCGGAGGCTCTAATTGTATTCGCGGAATATATAGTGGAACCCAAGTCATAAGGGATGTGAGCTTGGAAGAGTGGAGTAGAGAAGGTTGCCCGAACCACTATAAATCTTGTCTATTGTTTTTCATTTTTGCTTTCATTATCTTATTACTTTCCATTTGTCTCATTAAAGGGGATTAAATTAAATCGAAGTAAAGCTTCTAATTTAAGTTTAAAATTTTAAAATACCTAATTCACCCCTCCCCTCTTGGGTAATTTTCATTAACTCGGGACCAACATATTCCTCCTTTGGTGGTCGATCATGGGCAATACATTAAAGCAGGAAATACTATACCGTGCTTGGACATTGGCTATGCATAAGAGAGTGAAATTTTTTTTCCTTTTACCAAACCTGTTAAGACATCCGGCTCTCCTCCTTCACTTGCTATTAATTTAATTTCTGTATCACACTATAAGCCATATGTACATTCCTTTAGGTTGTTGTCCTTATAGAATAAATTTTTACTTAAAGGCACTATTATATTGCTGATAGATCATACATGCAATGCACCACCTATACCATGTGCTACCAGCATTGCATTCCAGATTTTTTCTTTTTTTTTTTAATTACAATTTCTTGTTAATTCTGGTGGCAAAATTTGCCCGTTAGTTACAGCTTATAATTGGCCTGGTTGTACTCCATGTGTGACTAGAAATTTCTACAGAGGCTTTAACTATTATCATTAATGTATTATTTATTTAATAATTTTATAAAAATATTCTTTATAATCTACTCCATCTATATTTAAAAGCATATTAAATTAACCTTTCATAATAAATTTTATAAATGATTAAAATTGGTTAATATATAAGTATTTGAAATAAACTAATGCAATTCATCCAAATTTTAAAATTTCTACCCATTTTTAATTACATTTGTTTAATCTAATCCACTTTCTAAGTAGGGTACATTAATTTAAGCTTACTTGTAAAATTTCATTATAAATGGCGTTGTATATATATAATAATTCAATCAATAAAATGTAAAATATATAATGATAATGATACGTATGCATGTTCCGAGGGGGGGACGTACCATGCACATATTTCAATGAAAAATTTAAATTTATATAAATTCTTTATTAAATTATTTTTCATAATCCAATCCATCCATATTATAGAGCATATAAATTTAACCATCTATCTCAAGTTTCATATCACAATGATTAGTATAGGTTAAGATATTAGCATTCAAAATTAGTTCATGAAAGCTCATGTAATTTTTTCACACCTAATTTATTTTAATTAATGGATAATTACCCACCTTAGGTAATAGCCTACTTAGGGGTCAATTTAACTTATTTTAAAAAAATTTTAAAAAATCAAATACAGTAGCCTAACCGTCCATGTCTCCTGCTGTGCACTTGTTGTCCATTTTGGTGGAGTCCACTTGCAGCAGCTTTTGCACGAATTTTCTACCAAATTTTCACTTTAATTAATGGGTTTTTAATAAAAATAGGTAACTATCTTAATTAGGGGTCAATTTATCTATTAAAAATATCATAAAAATCACAAAATCTGCTTGAACGTGCACCCCTTGACAGCTACATGTTGCTGTCCATTGCCCCTACCTTGCTGTCCACATCCCTTTGCCTTGATATTTTGGCATTTTGTGCCACAAAATCAATCCCAAATTAATACCATTAACTACCCTTGTCATATAGCTCACTTAATTACATATTTTGTAATTTTTAAAATAAAAAATTCTATATAAACAACCCATTTGGATGCCCATTACATGCCACCTATTTCATGCTCCTTTGAGCTAATCCATTAGCCATTAAATTATGCCATTAAGCACTTTATTTTATCATCATTAGCTTAATCCATGCCTCTCATTGCATAGATCTCATATTTTAACCGTTCATTTCAAATTTCATCTCAATCCGACTTTTCTAGCTCGAGTTATGACCATTTGAATTTTTCAATAGTGATGACTAATTTTCACCATAATTTCATCCTTATTTTCATAATCCATCATTACCATAAGATTAAGCATAAAATTATGTGCTTACCTTTTAATTTTCATCTTAATCTGCCTTCCCGGCGTCAAGTTACGCATTTTCTAGCATTTGCCTCCTTTAATCCATAATTAACATCAAAATCTCCATTAGTTAAACCATAATACATGAGGTAATTATCCTCAATATATTCATATTTCCTAATCTTCATTAAGCCTCTTTAATCACATTGACCCATATCGGCTTTCATTGATCATTCATCATCATTTGCCCTAATTGCGATAAATCATTAATATTGCAAAGGAAATCATTCATAATTCCACTAAATTATACTTGATTCATATTTATATGTCAATTGCATATAAATAAACCTTACTTGGGTCCAGGTTTCACACACCTATATTTGCCTTTATGTATGAATGATGACATTAAATTGTGAACTAACATTGTATATGAATTATGTTATGGTTTTGTGACCATAGAGGGCGAAAAATTACTATGGTCAATTGTTAAAGATGATTTATCATGATATGATTAAGTATGAAATTTATAAGATCATGTGTGTATTCTCAAATCGTATAATGGCCCAAAAAGGCATTTGATGAAAATTGAACGTATGAAATAATATAAACTCCTAAGGAGTTAAATTTAAGTGGATAAATATCCAATAAGCCCGCCGTGTGAGAAGGCAACAATCCTGATCACGTTCACCAATCGATAGATCTTGGAGTAAGGTTGTGACGCTCAGGTTGGGGCACCACATGAAATGAAATTTGTATTTAAAGGACTGAATTAAACTTAACTAAATTAAATAGAGAATAGCCAAATATGGTGTAGCTACTGATGAAATTGGCCTGAGATGATTAAGATGGGTGAGAGTATGAATTCTTTGACTCATAGATATGTCAAATTGGTTTCATTTTAAGTTAGTTGTGCAAAGATTAGTAATCTAGGTTCATTTATATTGATATTTACTTTCTAACACATATGAACCTAACACTGTTTTAGTTAATTGTCATATTCCCATGTAACTTAGTAAAACAAGGTTGATAACAGCATAACCTAATTAAGATTACATAGGGTTAATAGGTATATTTCTATCATATTAACATCCAATGCAAACAGAGCTGGAAACATGTGCCTTATATGTTGATCTAATCTAAATCCCACTTTTCCAAGCGTGAATTTGAATCTTAAATTAATCTACAAGGTAGTTAAGCTTAAAAATGCATTAAACACAGTATATGAGGGTAATCTCATGCAACACAAGTTACATCACAATTATATTTTCTTTTAAACACAAGAAACCCAAAATGACATAGTCTATGATATCAAAATCATTTATATCTCCCACCAAAGGGAGATTTAGCTCAAAAACATAACTTTAAATCCCATGAAAATCAAGTTTACAAACATCCCAAGTGAGGAGAATAACAGAAATGAGAAGAACAAATGAAACTCTATAGATTTGTAGTGAACAATTGGTTCTCTACTTGATCCTCTCTCCTTGCCTTGAAACCTTTATTTTTCTCCTAATTTCCTAGGAGCCAAGAGCCCTCTAAGTTATATTTATCAAACCCTAAGTTATGTATTTATATCCCTTAAGTTTGGATGTCCACATGTGTGAAATTTCACACATGAGGGGGTTGGCACCGCAACGCCAGTGTGTAGAGATGATGGCTACATGTTGATGTCTAAATTTTTTTGGAATGACGGTTGCCTAAGTCCGGGGTGCCAGTTTGACTATCTAGATTTTTACGTGTTGCTTGAAATGATCATTTCTTCTCCATTCCTTCACTTGAGCATAAGATCCATGAGCAAATTCACCTTCTTTCACCTATAAGAAAGGATAAAATAAGTGATCTAATGAAATTACTAACAACCTAAAATTGTATGATTTACATTAAATTTAATTAAAAGTGTATGAAATTTACACACAATGCATGTGCAAATTTACATGATTCTCTTAAACTAGCATTCAATTCGAATACAAAATGAGCCTTGACAACTCTATTTTTATATAGCTATTAGACATCAAAAAGCTATTATAGAAGCCATTGGTTCTCACATCATCTATTAAAAGGAGGCCATTACTCCTCGACATTGCTTATCCGTAAAAGTTAGGGACATTGCTCACACAAAGAATGCTCAAGACAAATGTGAAACCCTAAACCATGTAGAACCCATATGTATGCATTAATCATGTATGTGATATTTATATGTGAATTATTGAATTATGAAGGTTTTATGTGATTTTGCTAATTTTTTGCAATTAGGGTTAAGGATTAGCAATAATGATGTGGATGATCATTTTGAGCTAAAATGATACAATGGAATTAGAGTAAATTATTATTGATGAAATGTGCAAATACATTATGGATAATCATTTTTCCATTATTTAATATGAATTATGGGAGTTTATATGATAATTGTTAAGTTAAATGGAAAAACATTAGAAAATTCATAACTCAACGCCTGTAAGGCGGATTCAAGTGAAATTTGAAATGAAAATTAATTATGTTGGGCTTGGTATTATGGGATTAATGGGTTATGAAAATTCTTGATGAAATGAGTATAATGATTTATTGATCATATTTCAATTTCAACCGTTAACTTTAAATGACTATAACGGGAGCTAGGAAAATTGGATTGGGACGAAATTTGAAATGGTTGAATGAAATCATGAGATGTTTATTTTGGATAGCTTAGATTAAGCTTCAAATGTTGGAAAAATACCTGCATTCAAAAAGGTAAGTTTGGTTGACTAATGCACCTCAAGAGTACTTTACATTTAATGCTAGAGTACAATGCATAATTGCATGGTTTTAATGGGAGTTGAGGTGTCAAGTGCAGCCCTTTTTTAAGGAATTTTATGCATTAATATAAAATGCAAATATCCAAATAAAATCTCAGCAATGAATGTGCACAATTGATGAAGCAAGGAGTGCTCAAGTGAGCATAGCCAATGTGGCACAAGGGGACGTCCAAGGGATTGCCATGCTAATTTTTTTTGAATTCTTAATTTTTAAAATATATGTATATGCATCTGAGATGTAGGTACATAAGATATGCATCTAATGATGAAGATTTGCAGCAATAAAAAATTAGAAAAAGCAGATGCATGAAGCTAAAACATGGACAACTTGGTTGGAAATCTAGACGTGCAATGTTACGCTTATTGTGCCATTTTGTTATTTTTTTAAAACCAAATTAATACATGAATTAAAGTGAAATTAAGTGTATGTTTTACCCTTAAATGGGAATTATTAAAAAATGAAAAAAATGGTTGGAAAAATGGGCAGCAAGGGACATGACTAGATGGGCAGGTTGGACGTCATGGATTAATGTGAATTTTGAATTTTTGAAAATTGTAAAAACCTAATTTACTAGGCTGTAATTCTACCAGCACTTCAAAGGGGATAAGTTGTCATTTAAGAGTGTGGAAATTGCCCAAGAAGTGGGGCCCACAGTTGGAAAAAATCCAGCTTATACATATCCATGCACGTCCATATGAAAAGGGGATTTTGGAAAATGGCTAAGTGCTGAACTTTTCACCCAAGAAAACTAGCAGTTCACGTCCATTTTTCCCAGCCAAGGAAGAAGGAAAAATAAGAAAAAAGAAGAGAATTTGTGGAGGAAAATCATCTCCAAGTGCTAGGGTTTGAATTAGCTCTAAACTACGTAAGCATATGTGTTGTTTGAGTTAGTTATTTTGAGTTTTAAACTCCAAAATGGGAATATGGAAGGGATGATTAAAGAATCTGTAAAATGATGATTTATCATGCTTTTGTTTGAGTATGGAATGGGTATTAAGTTTTATGTAAGAATTTTCATGATTTAGATGATGGAAATGAAGTTGGAATGATATGTGTTGAAAACTCAAGTTGATAAACCCTAAACCTCCATGACAAGTTGCTATTTTGGTTTGATGATTGATTAGGTTATGAATCATGTATTAATGTACGACATATGTTTGTTTGTGCTTAAATGATGAATTTTTTAAGCTATGGAATGCAAAGTGATGGTTATGACCTAATTTCCTTGTTTCTATGCTAAAAATGCTATGAAAATGGGTTTGCATGTTTTATGAATGCTATATAGGGTAAACTACCCTAGTTTTAAGGTATTATGGATGCCCAAAAAATATTTGAAAAAAGAAGCCCTAAAACTAATTTTTATAGATTTTATAAAAGTGTGTCTAACCGATGTAAAACAGGACTCAAAACGTTTAGGCAACTTGCTATTTTGAGAAATGATAATTCATGAATATTATATATGTGTTAAATCCCTAAATATGGATTTATTTGCTGAAAATTCGGAATTATATGACTGCTTAGGGTTATGTGTCAAAAGACACATTAAATGGGTGAAAAACGAGTTCCAAACTTGCTGTTTTGGAAACCTATGGTGAGTGAATTTAAATCTTATGAAAATACCCTAAATGCAGTAGTAATTAAGGGTAATTAAACTGCTGAAATATGGTTTAAATTTCTGCCTTAGAAAATTTTATGAAATATTTTATGTATATGTTGCCAAATGGGCATTTGCGAAGTAATAGATGTGAATAGGTAATGAATGACTTATGAGAAATGAATTTATGAAAAAATACATAAAAATAAGATTTATTTCATGATTATACATCTGTTTTTAGTGTATGATGATTTATTTCAAAATTTGAAATTTACTTAATGAAGCCTAAGGCGATAACGTGTGCTAAAACAAACATCGATGTGTGTATTGTGGAAAAAGAATGAAAAATGACAAATTAAGGTCAATGAACCTATAAATGATAATTATTGGATGAATTTTATGTGGATGAATGGATACCCTATGTATGGGATTATATATGTTACGTTATGTGTTAGCTGATGAAATGTATAAAAATGAGCTACATATGTGTATAATGACTTGTGAAGTCAAATAAATGATATATGTGTATGAAATGGGTTGGAAAACTAAATGAGATGCAAGGAAAAAGAAATATATGAAAATTCATACTATTCTCATCTAGGCAAAGGCAAAGAAAAAGCTGAGACGAAAAGCTAAGGAAAACAGGTAAGCAAGCAAAATTTTCTAAAAGGATGTTTGCTTTTCTAAATTGTTTACATAAATGCAATATTTGCTTTAACTTGTTGATGAAATTATGGAAATTATTTTTAATATGTTTAAGGATGGCCATCTAGTAGCAAAATGTAGTTGAAATGATATTTTACTTCAAATGCAATATTATGAAAATTTTCTTTGATAAATACTATGGAAAAATGATGTAATTCTATGTTTCTGATTGAAAAATCATGCTAGCATGTTAATGATAGATTTATAAAAAAGTTCATGTGCACAAGGTACTAAGTCCATTTGAAGGGTATAAGAGGACTGATTGTCCCCCCTTAGCGTGGCCAAGTTGCTTAAAACAGGCACAAGGCCAATAGCGCCCTCTTTGAAATGGGAGTTAACGTGACAGATGGTCGTCTGGCTAGCTTCCATCCTAAGGGATAAATGATATATATGTTCCTGTTTTATATGGCATTATGTATATGGTACTCGTGATGGGTACAAGATTTCATGTTTTCAAGATATACCTTTAGACAACGTATAAGTTGCTTTTCAATATTATTTTTAAATGCAAAATGTTGCCTGAAATGATTTGCCTGTAAAATGCAAATAACTTGCTTATTGAGTTTTGACTCACGATTTTGTTTTCCAAACCCTAAAGATAGGTGAAGGACAAGAGATGGCAAGAGAGAATGTTCCAGCTTGAGAAGTCATGGAGAAACTTTTGTATTTTTATATTATGAAGAAAATTTATGTTGAATAGATGTAATCTATTTGAATGTTTTATATTGATGACTATGATATATACATGCAGTGACATCTGATTTAGGCAAAAGTTGAAATGTCGATTGAACATTAGATTGTGTACATGTGTTGAATGGATTTGAAATAGTTTGGTTAGGAATGAGTTGGAAATAAATTAGATACGGATGAGATGAAAATATGAGAAAATATTAAATCGGTTAAACACCGTTAAAACCTGCCGTGTGACAGGGCAACAATCCTTATCACATTTACCAATCAATACAATCTCGAAGTAAGGCTCAGGATGTGACGCTTGGTTTGGGCCGCCACAACAAAGAGCAAGTTGTTTGTTATCTCGATTGATGACTATTGTAAGTAGAATGCAATTAGCCATCTATTGAAAAGAGCTACTTAGCCCTAGTGTTCATTGTTCAGAAGCTTAGATGTGAATTGTGGCACATCGAATCATTCTAATCTCAATAGCTGTGATACCTAGAATGTTTTCAGTTCGATAAATGTAATATCGGTATTCCAGAGTTATTAATGTGCACACTAAAATGGACAAATGAGATTAGGACAAATGACTAAGTAATGTAGTTAAGTTAATCACCTTAGCCCGATGTGGGTTAATGTGCACAAAAAGACAAAATGATGTATGAAAATGATGTGGCATGGTTAATTATTTTATTTATTCTTGTTAACTTGGTGATAATGATTAGATAAATTAGGTTATTGTTTTAAAATTCATAACTTGACGCTTATAAGGCGGATTTACATGAAATTTGAAAGGTAAGCATATGTTGAAATGCTCTACCTTATGAATAATATGGATTATGTTAATCATGATTGAATTATAGTGATAATGATTTCATTTCATGAATTTTTGTGAGATATTTTCAAATGATCATATCTTGCATGAGAAAAGTCATTTTGAGATGAAATTTTTTACGAACGGCTAAAGAAAAATGTCCTATCATATGGATGGATTTGATTAAGTTAAATATCATGGAAAGATGATTAATCACTTAGGGTTAAAATCATTTGAATTTTTCTTACGAAAAAGTGACTTGCCATTAATGAAACAAAAGTGATAATCGACATATGTCAATGTAGGATTAGTTGAGCAAGAGTAAGGTCAACCAAATAAATGAAAAGGTGACTTTTGAAAAGCAAATGGGATATGTGTCAAACAAGGATTTGTTGAGAGAAATGAAAGGTGCCAAATTTGACTTTTGTAACTTACACTCAACGTGTAACAAGACTAGAGATTGGGCAGATTTTTAATTAATAAAAATGCATGAAATTAACATGAAAATGGAGCTGAAAAAGGGACGTTCCCAACAAGTATAGTTAGGCAACAAGTTAGTGAATAAGTTATTTATTTAAAACTCAAATATGAGGTGGCATGATAGGATTAAATTTAGCCCTTATAAATGGGCAAATGGATGTTTTGGGGGCATTAGCTATGGCGCCCCGAACCGAGGCATCACATTTGTCCTTACTCTAAGATCTTGTCGATTGGTAAGTGTGAATTAGGATTGTTGCCCTGATCACGCGGCGGGTACTTAATTTGATCTCGTCCAATTTTTTTCTTTCTTTTTCTTTTCTTTCATCACATAAAGATATATACTTATCATCAAATCTCAATTATCATTGATAATATTCATACTTGTTTTTGTACAATATCGGTTATTTTAACTTGATCATTTCATACATACATAATTTAGTCATACCATATACAGATCAATATATCATAAAATTTTCTTCATACCTTCTCTTTTCTTTTCTTCTTGGCTTGTGTTGTACCTATCTATGGTTTGTAAAGCAAAATGTGAGTCAAAACTCAGTAATCAAGTGTTTTTTTCCATTTAAATGAATTTCTCCCGTTCAATAGTAAACATTTATCAAGTGATCGACTATCAACCAGTGGAAACCTTTTCATAAAAATTTTCATAAAACATATGTTTGCAAACTTAATATGTAAACCTCTTTTTCATGAATGTAAAAACATTTTTCATAAAACTTCCTTTCCCCAAGGACATTCTCATGTCCTTAAAATATTTTCCATAAATTTTTTTTTAAAACAAGCATATGCATCATGTAATATGTTTTTGTTTGTCTGGTAGGTGACACTTACTAAGTGATCATCCTTTCTTCCTTGGAGAGAAACCATTTCATTTGATAACTCGCGAGCCAGGCAGTTATCCATGTCCTTCTCCCATTTTAGGGAGGGCGTCGCTGGCATGTTGCCTTTTGAAGCGACTTGGCCTATGTAGAGGAGGCCCATCTTGCAATCGCGTCCGGTCTGCATATCCTCTATAGTAGACCTAGTACATAACTCATGTGCACATTCCTTTCTCCATATTCATATGCTAGCATGCTTTTTATAAAACTCCACAGACCCTAGTCTGTGACTTTTCCTTTTCAAAACTTGATGCTAGCATGTCATTTTAAAATAGTACAGACCTCGGTCTATATTCCCTTTTCTAACTTGAAAACTTGGCACAACCCAAGCTAACAAGTCAATAAAATATTTTGTAAGGATGGCCAACCTTAAATAATTTTGAAAACATTTAAATAACACATTTCTAAATCATTTAAAATATTTGAGGTAAATGTTTGAGAAATAATAATTTTAAAATTTTGCTAAAATGTTTTTAAATAATTTTTCAGCAGTAAAACAATTTCGAAAACATTTTAATATCTAAAGACAAAAGATTTTGCAAACGCTTTGTAACGCCCCGAATCGAGACGTCACTTCCTTACCTCAAGATCTTATCAATTGGTAAATGTGAATCAGGATTGTTGCCCTGATCACGCGGCGGGTTCTTAATTGGAATACATCTAATTTTTTTTTGTTTATTCATCTGTCAACATTTATAATTGACATGACAATCATCACACATTGTGGCATTTCACTTGTAATAAAATTTATCATTTGATTCATAACATCCTTTCATACCTGTCATTATTTACTCAATCATTGTACACATCATACCTGCATACATTCAGTCATTGACTCACATGAAACTTAGAATTTTAACTAAGTTCATATAAACATAAGCATGGAACTTAGAATCTAACTAAGTTTATATACACAATTAGCTTACCTTAGCATATTTATGTTTTTCATTCCTTATAGCCTTCAAGGCTATTATCATGTACCTTCCTCAACGTCTTAGGTTCGCAACCTTCTGAGTTTTCTCGGTACCTGTTTAAGGGTTGGGAAAACAAAACATGAGTGACAACTCAGTAAGCAAGCATTTTATCTTTAGGACAAGGCTTTATTGACAACCTTTTTTATAAACATCGGGAATACCTTTTTCTTGAGGACATTTATATGTCCTAAAACATTAAAATGAAATCCCTTGTTCATGAGGACAATTCTATGTCCTTGAACGTTATCATAAAATATTTATTCTTAAAATCATTTACAAACCACGCTTGGGCTTGTGAAGGCAAAACTTATACGTTTTACCTTTGATGATGAGTTCCCTTTAATCTTATATGAACATTTTTAATGTTCATAGCCAGTGGACGTTTTACATCCAAAACAACATAAATCCTTAGGCAAAGGAGACATCTCATGTCTCAAAACATCATTAACATAAACCATTATAAAATCCTTTAGCTAAGAGACATTTTATGTCTCAAAATATTTATCACATAGCCTCATTTGGCAATGGACATTCATATGTCCTAAAACATTAATCGCATAAGCCTTTCTCGGCAAAGGACATTTTTATGTCCAAAAACATTTTTCATTATAAAATCCAACATATTAACAGGGGACGTTTTACGTTCATAAACCTTTATCATTTAAGTTCTTTAGAAATGGACATTCTTATGTCCATAAACATTCTTCATTTAGTCTCTTTTACAAATGGACATTCCTATGTCCATCTCAAGTTTCACATAAATCCCTTTTCATAATCCCCTTCTTGGGGCTTGTTTATAGCAAACAAGGCAAACAAAATACGTAAACTATTTTCATAAATGCATTTGCATAAACACATTTCCTTTAATTCCTAATATTTACACTTTTGTGTAAAATACCCTTTCTTTTAGAGTAACTTATGCATATTAGCTCATAAGAATCCAATTTAAGGTAACTTATTTTATAGATGTTTTTATAACCCAATCTTTGGGCCTTTGAAATTCAAACATATGCAAATGCATTTCTCCCTATCCAGTAGTGACACTTAGCAAGTGATCATGCTACCTTTTGAAAGAGAATCCTTAACAGCACGCTAGCCAGGCGGTTGTTCAATTATCCTGCTCCCATCTCAGGGAGAGCGCCGCTGGCACTCCTGCCATCCCTTAGCGACTTGGCCATATGTAGAGTGGGCCCTGGTCATTCGAACCTTGCTCTACAACTGGCCTGTTTCTTGTACTGGTGCACCGTGCGTTATTATGATGAACTGCAATGTGAAACCCCAATCTAAGGAGGATTTAATGTGTACATTGACCATGTACATGTGACTTACATGTGAATTAAATGGAATTTTTGGAAGATTTTAGAATTTTATGATAATTTGAATTAGGGTTTCCATTGGAAATGGTGATTAAAAATTTAATCGCTGGAGCCCAAAGTGAGTCGGTATGACCTGAGGGGCTTAATGAGGACTTAAGGGTGACAAGGTGTCATGAATAATCATGTTAATTACCATGATTTAATTTATGGAGATTAAAGTGTACTTTTGGAATTAAGGTGGAAAATGATGAAAAATTCATAACTTGACGCCTACAAGGCGGATTTCAATGAAATTTGAAAGGTAAGCTCATGACGGTGGGCCCAATATTATGAATGGATTGGATTAAGGGAATCATGATGGGATTAGGGTGATAATTAATTGTTTTTATTCCCAAATCTAAAAGATATATTCAAGTGGTCATAACTTGACGTAGAAACGTCGGTTTGAGATGAAATTTGAAACGATGAAATAAAATTATGAAATCTATGAGATGAATGAAATGGATTAAGCTAATTATCATGAGAAATGGCTTTCTTGGAGAGCAAGTAACAAGTTGCTTAAGAGCTAAGCAAAGAAGGGCAATTGTGGACAAGTGGATGGTTGTGATTAAAGTAGATTTTTTGACTTTTGTAAATAGTAAAACCAGATTTTACTTGGCTGCAAATGTGCCACCACGTATGGTAGATAAGGGAGCATTTAAGGAGTGTGGAATTGCAGCACCAAGTGGGCCCCATAGCTGGAAAATTCAGCACCTATGTAAGGCCATGCACGTTCACATAGAAGGGAATTTGGAAAATTGGTTAAGTACTGAAAATTCTTCCCCAAGAAACAGAAGCTCACGTCCAGATCTAGGCCACCAAGGAGGAATAAAAGAGAAGAAAAAAGAAGGGGAAAAAGAGGGATTCTCATTTAATGAAGTAAGTATATGATTATCTTGATTTTATGTCTCAAATCTGGAAGTTATTTGATGTTGTAAACTAAAATATGGACGGAATAGTAAAAGGATGAATTTTAGCATAAAAGTTTTTGGGAAGAATACTTATGATTTTATTAAGGAAATAAAAAATTTTCAGCTTAAAAGGATCATTATTGTTCAAATTAAAAATCGGAGAAGATTAACCCAAACAGGGTAAAACGGGTGACAGAATCAGCTGCAGAAAAGGATTTTTAATAATGTTTCTACAAGGAATTTTGGGCTGAAAATTTTACAGGATATATAAGACATATTTATAATCATATTAAAAAATTTAAAATTAGGTTTTTATGGGTATAAATATATCCCATAAATAATGTCATTCAGTCTATTTGAAATTAGATGTTGCGGTCCAGCAAGGTAAAAATACCAAAATAAATAGAAATATTAAATATTTTGTGCTGGAAATATTAATTGTGGTTAATTTATGTATTTATTAATGTATGAAAGAAATTTCAGATCAAAAATACTTTATTTGATATTAATTAAATTTTTTGAGATTTCAGTACGCCTGATTTCAGCATCTGTGGATAGTTGGAGAAGAAAATAAAAAAGAAATATGAAACCTCTGTAGAAATGACCCAAATTGATATATGTGTTAATATCATAAATTTGGGTTAGGAAAAGTGGATTATTTACTGAAAATTCGGATTTGTAAATCTGCTTAGGGTTATGTGTCAAGAGACACGTTAAATGGGTGAAAAATGGGTTTCAAAGTTGCTGTTTTGGAAACCTATGATTAGTGGATTTAAATTCCATGAAAATACCCTAAGTACAGTGATAATTAAGGATAATTATCATGCTGAAATGTGGATTAAGTTGCTGACTTTGAAAATTTTATGAAAGGCCTCATATATGTGTTGCCAAATGGGCATATGTGAAAGGATAAACATGCATAAGTGGTAAATGACCTAAGTAATTTGGTTTTGTGCAAAAAATGCATGAAAATATGATAAATTTTGTGAATATATTTCTGTTTAGAATTTCATGATGTTAATCTCAAATTTTGGGATTGATTAATGAGGCTTAAGGCAACGACGTGTGCCTAAAATGAGCAACGATGTGTGAATTTTGGAAAATGAGTGAAAAATGGATTAAGGAAGGTAATGAGCCATTAAATAATGGTTATTGAATAATTATTAAGTGATTGGATGATTACCCTATTTATGGGATTAAATAGGGTGTGTAAAAGCTCATGTAATAAGTACGTGTTGTTGGAAACAATAGTTGAATCGAAAAACAAATTGACCAAAGCACAAGTTTTGATGATTAACAAATACAAATTTGAGTACGTTATGATTAGTAATAAGTTTTATGAATGTCTTTAAGGAATGAAAAATCAGACCAAGTCGATCACCAAGTCGACTCCAACTTCGACTTAGGCGAAGTCGATCCCAAAGTTGACTCCACAAGCGACTTCAATTGGCAATTTTTGGACAACGTTGAAATTGGGGAGTTGAACAACCGAAGTCGCAGATGAAGTCGACTCCACTTGCGACTTGAGGCCAAGTCGCAAATGAAGTTGACCCCAAAAGCGACTTCAAGTAGCATCTTCCTTTCAGAGTTAAAATTGGGCAGCAAAACTTCTGAAGTCGCAACCGAAGTCGACTCCACATTCGACTTGGGTTAAGTCGCAGGCAAAGTCGACTCTAGCATCAACTTCAACATGATAAGACATATTTTTAAGCTCAAGTCAAAGCACAAGTCCACTTCAAGATGAAGACAACTCAAGTTTCTCAAACTTGAATATATGAAGACTAATTCAAGTTTCAAGCAAGCAAGACACATGGATTCATTCCAAATCAAAATTGGATTTGTTCATCCAAGATTCAAGTTCTTCAAGTTCATGAGACTTAAAGCTAATTCTGTACAAATAAGCTTCTAGTATTGAAAGACAAAGAAGAAGAAGAAGTTAAGCAAGCAAGAGATACTTCAACAAAGATCAAACTGACTTAGCACAAGGAAATAGCCAAGTCGCACCCCAAGTCGACTCCAAGATCGACTTGAAGCCAAGTCTCAAACCAAGTCGACCCAGAAGATAGACTTGGAAACTGAAGAACAGCTGAAGTCGCACACAAAATCGACTCCAGCATGCGACTTAAGTGAAGTCGCACACGAAGTCGACTCCACTTGCGACTTGGAGATGTAACGTTCGAATTTTTGAACGTTGGAACATTTATTACGCGCCAACCAACTCTATAACGTTCAAAATTTTCCCTCCTCTATATATAGACACTCAAGCAAATGTTGATACACACACGATAGAGCTGAAAAAGAGGAAAGAAGTGCTACTAAGAGTTTCGATTCACTTTTCTCTACAACGAGTGATCTATACATTTTCAAAGGAAGAACAAGCTTCAAAGTTGCTGTTTGCTTCAACGCAATAAGATTCGTTGCTTCTAAAGATTCTTCCTCGATCTGAAACTTGCTACACAAATCTGTAAATTGTAGATTTCTTCTATTTCATCTTGTTATTCGATTTTGGTGCTTGGTTTGAGTTTGGTGGTTCAAACCAAGATATAGCAAGTAGAGTTGTGATTGGAGTGTAACTCATCACCTACTTGTGTTGATTGTGTATGCCCCCTAGAGCTAGAATCTAGAAGAGAGCGGAGGCTCTGGTTGTATATGCCCTCTAGAGCTAGAATCTAGAAGAGAGCGGAGACTCTGGTTGTATATGCCCCCTAGAGCTAGAATACATAGTGGAACCCAAGTCACAAGGGTGTGTGACTTGGAAGAGTGGAGTAGGGAAAGGTTGCCCGAACCACTATAAATCTTGTCTACTGTTTTTCATTTTTTCTTTCATTATCTTATTGTTTTCTATTTGTTTCATTAAAAGGGTTTAAACTAAATCGGGGTAAAATCTCTAATTAAAGTTTTAAATTTTTTAAATACCCAATTCACCCCTCCCCTCTTGGGTAACTGCCATAAACTCAAGACCAACATGTGCTATATGGGTATAACAACTTGAGAAGTCGAAGGAATTATGTATGTTAATGAAAATGGGTTGGAAAACTGAGTTGAATGCAAGCAAAGGAGATATATGAATGTTATATCATTCTTATATGTATAGGCAAAGGCAAAGGGATAAGCGAAACGGGAAGCTAAGCAAGTGAGGTAAGCAAGCAGCTTTCTAAATAATTTTGGTTTTCATTACAAGGTATTTAAGGATGGCCATTCCTTGTTTTTATGAGTATTGAAATGTTTATTTCTGTTGAAATAAATAATTGCTTATAGTTTTGCAATTATGCATGAAATGTGTTGAAACATGAGTTTATACGATGTTTCATTGAAACGGTGTTTAAAAGGGATGATGCAAAGAATTCTCTACATGAGAATGACAAGTTCAATTTGTAGGGGAGTATATAATACCGGGTTGACTAAAAGTCATGCATGAAATGGAAATCAAGTAGGCTAGTCGAGGTAGTAAGTGGACAAGGAGTCCCCCTTGACGTCGCTAAGTTGGAAAGGACCGGTGAGGTAGGCTAGTCGAGGTAGTAAGTGGACAAGGAGTCCCCCTTGACGTTGCCAAGTCGGAAGGTCCGACGCCAAGGATGGAAAGGATCATGTCATGAAAGAGGGTTCCCCGTGCTAGCGTACCGTCATATGAAGGATAACGTCATCAATGGAAATGATGAATTTGCACATCCAATGTTTATGAAATGTTTGCGAATGGTTTACGTGAATGGTTTTTCATGAATGGTTTTCATGAAATGTTTATGCAAGGCTTATGAAAAAGTTTCTGCTTCATAGGTAGTTGATCACTTGCTAAGTGTCTCTACTGAATGGAAAGAAATGTTTTTAAAGAGCTTTCAAAATGAATTGCATGAAAACCCTAAGCTTGCTTATTAAGTTGAATTTCAACTCACGTTTTGTTTTCCAAACCCATAGACAGGTGAAAAGGAAGGAGGCAAGGAGCACAGGTGGAGATTCAAGGATGAACGAATTTCCATGAGTACCTGTATATGAATCTAAGGGTTGAATGATTATCTGAATGTTAACAATTAAATTGTTATTCAATGTTGTAGAAGGATTATGTTATGTTTTATGCCTATGGATTGGCGAAAAATTTTTATGGGTAAATGTTAAGGCATGAAATACCATGATATGGTTAAGTATGAAGATTATGAGATGACATGTGTAATTCTCAAATGATACAATGGCCTAAAATGGCATTTGATGGAAATAGAATGTATAAATGATATAAAATCCTAAGGAGTTAGGATTAATCGGATAAATATTCAATAAGAACCCGCCGCGTGATCAGGGCAACAATCCTGATTCACATTTACCAATCGATAGATCTTGAGGTAAGGATGTGATGCTCGGTTTGGGGCGCCACACGCAACCCATTTTGGTTTGAAGAACCACAGACCGCAGCCCATGTCCTTCTAAACCGGGATCACAGACCGCAGCCTGCGTCCATATGCACAAAAATCTTAAACTGAAGTCTATATTTAAGAATAATTTTCAAAAATACATCACAGGCCGCAGTCCGTGTCAACTTGTAAGCGAACGCACCCACTTTAACAAGTTGTTATTTGAAATCTAGTTTTATAATGACCTTCCTTAAATTTCTTTAGAAACGTTTTGAGTAAAATATTTTGATAAACATTTGAAATTTTTGGGAACAATACATCTTAAAATCCTTTTAATAAAAGAATTTCAAATCCTTTGGATTTTCATAAATAAATCATATTTTTCTCTAATATTTTCTTGGTTTCCATTTCAGGACCTTTTGTTTACAAAAGTTATGCAATTATGCTATCCTCTTGTCCATAACCTAAAAATTTAATAATTGTCCACATATCAATCATTTTTACATAAAGGGAAATTGCACAGTCTTTTGCATGCCATTAAGCAACCTGAAATCAAACCATTTATGAAATCAATCATAGGAGGTTGGTCATCCATAAATCCCTTTTTAACACATCCGTATAAATATTTTTTCAACATTTTAAACATAGATTTCCTTATCTAAAGGAAATCAAAACTTTTCGAACATAATTTCAAAACATATTGACTATGTCCAAAACATCATTTACTATTTAATTATCTTGACCTAGCAAAACAAATCTTTTTCGTCATTGTCTATCGCGAGTTATTGTAGAAATAACTCAAAACTCATTTACAATCAATAATTGGTGAAAAAGGGTAAAATTCCCTTTTTCTTATAAAATGCTATTGAACAATATCATATGGAACTTGCTTTCTTAAAATCAAATTCTTAAAACCATCGGTATCAAACATAAAATCCTTAGAAAACATTAGCATGGAGAACTTGCTTACTCATAAGCAAAATTTCTCAATTCCATTAACATGAAACATTCCCATCCTTGGCAACACTTAGGATAAATTATTTATCTTAAGAAGTGTCGCTTGCTTCCCATGAAGCAAACCTTAAGACTTTTCATTAAAGTCATCATTTTTCAAAACTTATGGCTTTGCATTAAACCCGTCATATTCAAAACTTATGCTTGCCCATTCAATAAAACATAAACATAAACATTTCAAACACAAACACAAACATTTCAATCATATCAATCCCGTAGAAATAAAATGACATTTTAGAAAGTTCGCTTGCTTACCTAAGATCGCCATAATCCCTTTTCCTTCCATTCTTTTCCTTGCCTATACGCATAAACATGACATTTCATTTATACATACAAATCTCATATGCTTGCACATAACTTAGTTTTCTAACCTATATATATTTTTCATTAACATATATCCTTCATCTATCATTTACTTATCCATTTTTCACATTTCTTTCATTAGTGCTTACTTTAAGCACATGTTCATGAGTTTAATCTTCATATATCAATTCCAAATTTTAAGATTAATAAAGATTATCAAAACAGCACATGGTTTACACGTTTCAAAATATTTCCATCCATTTTGCATTTTAGCAAATCACATTAACTCATTATCCCTTTCCATCATTCATATCTTACACTTAAACTCTCTTGAAGACACATATAATATGTGTTATGGAAAATTTTCCTAATCAGCAATATATTCATAAAATATATCATATTTTTATAAATTTTTGCACAAAACCAAATTTCACAAGTTATTCATCAACCTTGCATATTTATTCCTTCTCATATGCCCATTTGGCAACATAAACATAAGATGTTTCATAAAAATTTTAAGTTAGCAATATAATCCATATTTCAGCATGATATCATCCCTTAATTATCACTTTATTTAGGGTATTT
Source organism: Annona cherimola (assembly GCA_030490835.1). Taxonomy (NCBI): domain Eukaryota; kingdom Viridiplantae; phylum Streptophyta; class Magnoliopsida; order Magnoliales; family Annonaceae; genus Annona; species Annona cherimola. The sequence continues at coordinate 48,905,712 of CM059977.1, read as the reverse complement.
TCATGAGATATAAATTCATTAATCATAGGTTTCAAAAACAGCAACTTTGGGTTTTTCACCCGTTTTGACGTGCCCTTTGACACATAACCTTAGGCAGTTATATAAATCCAAAATTTCAGCATATAATCTCACTTTTATTAATCCATATTTAAGGATTTAACACATATATAAATTTGGATCATTTCTACATAGGTTTCATATTTTTTTCTCAAACTATCCACATATGTTGAAATCAAGCCTACTAAAAACTCAAAATCTTGAATTAATATAAAATCAAGTATTTTTTATCTGAAATTTCTACCATACCTCAATAACTACATGAATTAATAAAAATAAATATTTTCAGTATAAAAAATTAAGAATTTATATTTATTTTGGTATTTTTACCTTGCTGAACAGCAGCATCCATTTTCAGTCAGCCTTAATCATGTAAATTATTGGGTATATTTATACCCATTAAAACCTAATTTTTAATTTTTTTTTTATTCTCAATATGTCTTACATATCTTGTAAAATTTTTAGCCCAAAATTCCTTGCTGAAAAATTATTAAAAATCATTCTCTACAGCTGAGCCTCTCACCCGTCTTACCCTATTTGGGTTAATTTTCTCAGATTTTTAATTTACAAAGTACTTATCCTTTTTATCTAAAAATTTGGTCATTCCTTAATCACCCTATAATGATTATTTTCAAAACTTTTCATACTAAAATTAATTCATTTACTGTTCCGTCCTTAATTTAATTTATAACATCATATATCATTCAAAAATTCACTTTTCATCATCTAAATCATGGAATTTCATACATGAAAGCTAATACCCATTCCATATTCATTCAAAAGCATGTTGAATAATCACTTTAAAGATTATTTAGGCATCCATTCCATATTCAAAATCTTAGGGTTTAAAACCCAAAATAAAAAGCTAAATCAACCCATATACTTACTTGGTTAATGGAGATCAAACCCTCATCGCATGGAAATGATTTCCCACCTCAAATTCCCCTTCTTTTCCCTTGTTTTTTCTCTTCTCCTTGGCTGGGTAGGGCTAGACGTAAGGCTGCTGGTTGCTTGGGGTGAAGGATTCCACATTTGGAAAAATTTCCAAGCCTCTGCATGTGAACTTGCACCCCTCTTATGAGGCTGGACTTTTTCCAGATGTGGGCCCCACTTTGGAGCCATTTTCCATATCCACTTAATACATACTTATCCCCTTAATGATCTGGATAATTATTAGCCATATAAATTATTTTTTCACATTTTCTTAATTGCAAAAATCTGCATGCATCAAGACCATCCAAAATTGTCCAGCCCTTGCACATCACTTGCTGCCCATTTTCATCATTTTTTAAAATCCAAAAATGTGGGTAATTTATACACCTAATTATCCCTTAACACTTGGCATGATTATCCAAGCATTTTCATATTTTTTAAAATTTTTAAATCAATTTCTAGCTCACATGGAGCCATAGACGTCCAAACTAGATAGGGTAGGATTTTTGGATTTTTGTGGCTAGAAAAATCCTCCTTAAATCCATAAATCTAATTCCTAAGATCATGCTACATCTTTTACCCTCATTTTATTATTTTTTTGATTTCCAAAAAATTGCTCAAAAATTCACATAATCGAAGTTGTAACAAAATTTGACTTTGCATTAAAGTCATGTCCCCTCTCTTGAGACAAGTGAATCCACTTACTTGCTCTCCAAGAAACCAAATTCTTATGATAATTAGCTTAATCCATTCCATTCATCTTATAAATTTCATAATTTTATTCCATCGTTTCAAATTTCATCTCAATCCGATTTTCTTAGCTCTCGTTATAGCCGTTTAAAGTTAACGGTTGAAATTGGCATATGATCAATAAATAATTAATACAATGTCATCAAGGATTTTCATAACCCAATAATTCCATAATATCAAGCCCAACATCATCAACTTCCATTTCAAATTTCACTTGAATTCGCCGTACAGGCGTTGAGTTATGAATTTTCTATGATTTTCTAACATAATTCCATAATTTTCATTTTAATCTTCATTAATTAAATCATGAAAATTAAACTAAACATTCATACCACATTAGCATGTTTTAATCCTCATTATGCCCCTTTAGTCACCTTGACTCATATTGGGCTTCGGCGATTAAATCTTTAATCACCCTTCTTAATTAAACCCTAATTGCAACATATCATAAAATCCTAAAATCATCCAAACTTTTCATTTAATCATATATAAGTCACATCTACCTGTTCAATACACACATTGAATCTTATTTAGGTTGGGGTTTCACACTCTTTTCTTCCCATTTCTGGGTTTTTCATGAACAAAGGATATACCAATGTATAATTCATTTTTTTTATATGGTATCATATTCTTTGTCCACATGACACATAAGTTACTTCTGTATGAAGGTAAACTTGTATGATCCTTTGGTAATTACTTAAAAAAAAATCTTCATTCAAATCAATTATTGGTTGGTTTTCCTTAAATTTGCTTCAAAATATTTTAATAAATCATTTTAAATTCATTCGATAAAACCAAATATTATTTGGAAATCAAGATTTTTCTTTTTCCATTATAATGCAACCATTTCCACATTTCTCCTTATTTTCATAAGGATTCGCTTATGGTAAAGCAATTCCCACATATCTCAACATTTCTCCTAATTTCCATATGGATTTGCTTATAATAAAGCAATTCCGACATATTCCATGACTGCAATATAAAACATATAAAAATTATTTTAAAAAAACTTTGCTTACTTACCTCTGTTTTGCTTCAGTTTGAATCTTTTATCATTTCTTTTCCTTTTCCTATACAAGTGAAAAGGATATAAATACTTTATCATGCATATGTTATATTCATCTATACCTTATTTTCCTCCATAATTTCTTATAGAGGTCACCTTAAAAATACTTGGTCATTATTTCCTTATGTGGATTTTTATCCATAAATCCTTAAAAATTCGATCCTTAGATTTAAATATTAATCTTAATTTTTTTCCAAAATCACGCTGTTTACTGTAGCAATTACTGTAGCAGATTTCTATTCATCCTAGGTTATTGTTCACAGAGACGTGGTTACTGTTCATGGGTTCCAAAAATTGATATTTTTTCAAAAAATAAAAAATACCATGACATAGCTTATGTTGGAAACAATACTTCAAAACAAAGTAAAATTGACCAAAGATTAAGTTTTGATGATTAACAACAACTAACTTGAGTATATTTAAAGGACTAATGAGTTTGCCATTTGTTTTTAAGGAACTTAAGTAGCCAAGTCGATCCCCGAGTCGACTTGGACTTCGACTTAGAGTGAAGTCGATCCCAAAGTCGACTTAACTATCGACTTGAGAAAGAACCTCAAAGGCAAAACCAACTTACAGGTGAAGTCGCATTCCAAGTCGACTCCACATGCGACTTGAGAAGCCAAGTCGCAAACGAAGTCGACCTCGCTATCGACTTCAAACATGAAAAATTGTCCAGAGTTGAATTTCGAGGAACGAAGCTGCCCAAGTCGCAGGCCAAGTCGACTCCAGGTGCGACTTGGGTGAAGTCGCAGACAAAGTCGACTTCATCCGCGACTTGAGAAGTTCAGACTTCAAAGATGCAGTTTCAAAGCCTATTCAAGGAATCCCTCACTCAAGATCAAAGCAAAGCTTCAAGATCAAGATCAAATCAAGTCTATCAAGTCTTAAAGACCAACTGAGTCAAATGCAAAGCAAGGCGCATGATTCAAAACTCAGGCTCTCCTAAAAATCATCAAGGAAACAAGCCAAGCAAGATAGAGGAAGATCAAATGAAGAACAAAGCGTATTTTGCAAAGACCAAGTCAAGACGCAACCCAAGTCGACTCCATGATCGACTTGAGTTGAAGTCTGAAGCTAAAGTCGACTCAAGACTTAGACTTGGAACCTGACAAGGTGAAGTCGCACCCGAAGTCGACTTCACCTGCGACTTGGGTCAAGTTGATGCCCAAGTCGACCCTGATTGAAACTTGAAGCTGCGACGGAAAAGCGAAGTCGCACCCGAAGTCGACTCCATCTGCGACTTGGGCGAAGTCGCATCCGAAGTCGACTCCACATGCGACTTGGGTCGCAACGGTCGGAATTTATTCGAACGTTGGCGCATTAAATGCGCGCCACCTACCCTCTAACGTTCGGATTCCCTCCAAAATTATAAATAGCATTCATGGTGGACGAGGGAAGTAGCTGAAAATCATTAAGAGTGCATAACTACCATCTACAAGAGCTTTAAAGAGATCAAGCTAACCAAAGAGGAAGAACTTTGCTTCAAACTGCAAGAGCTCAACTACTGATCATACAAAGCCACTTCAAACAAGTTCTTCTCTGCGCCAAACTGCTTCTACACATCTGTAAAGTGTAGTTTTCTTATTGTTTCTGTTATATGTGTTAAACTTGATTTAGTTTGAGGAACTAAGATCAAGTGTAAGCAAAGTAGTGTGTGATTGGAGTGTGCTTCATCACCTACTTGTGCTGTGTTTTGTTGATGCCACCTAGAGCTGGAATCTAGAAGAGAGCAATGGCTCTAATTGTATTGAGAGAATACAATAGTGGAACCCAAGTCACAAGGAGTGTGAGCTTGGAAGAGTGGAGTAGGGAGGTTGCCCGAACTACTATAAAAATCCTGTGTGCTTGATTTATACTTCTGCTATTTACATTGCTTTCCATTTCGTTTCTTCATTAAGGGGACTGGATTAATCAGGGGATAAGCTTCCGTTTAAGATATAATTTTTAAATACCCAATTCACCCCTCCCCTCTTGGGTTTTGCCATCAACTCGGGACCAACAAGTGGTATCAGAGCAGTTCTTTGAGTTTACCAAATAGATCTTATTAATATGGCATCCCAATCTACTTCCGTTCCCGCATTTGCTGAAGGCCAATCCTTTACAAGGCCACCGTTGTTTGATGGGAGCAATTTTGGATATTGGAAGCTTCGTATGAAGCAACTCATCATGGCTACCGACATGGATTCTTGGATTGCTATCCAAGATGGAGTAACCTTGCCTACCGATGAAAGAGCTTCCAAATGGACCGATGAGGAAGTAAGAATTGTTAAGAGCAACGCCAAAGCTATGAACTCTTTATTTTGTGCTCTTACTGCTTCTGAATATGATAGAGTATCCTCTTGCTTAACCGCCAAAGAGATATGGGATACGCTAACCTCTATCTATGAAGGAACTTCTCAAGTCCAAGGGACGAGAAGAAATATTTTGATTGGAGAACTAGAAAACTTTAGAATGCTAGAAAGAGAAAATATCTCTGAAATGTTTGCTAGATTCTCTAAAATTACTAATGCTCTAAAAGGTCTCGGAAAGGCTATATCTGAATCTGAGCAGGTCATGAAGATCTTAAGAGCTCTACCCGAATCATGGACTCCAAAGATCACTGCAATAGAAGAAGTCAAGGATCTTAACACTCTAAAGCTTGAAGACTTAATTAGCTCACTCATGTCACATGAGCTAATCAAGAGAAGAAATGAAGATCAACACAGGGGCAAAAGAGCAATTGCTTTGAAAGCCGCACAAGACACAGATGACTCCTCTTCTTCTCAAAACGACGACGAAATCGCCCTACTCACAAAACGTTTCAGAAAATTTGTGAGGAAAGGCAAAAATTTCAGAAGCTTCAAGGATAGAACTCCCAGAGAAAAGAAGAAAGAATCAACCAAATGCTATCGATGTGGCGGTTCGGGACATATGCAAGCTCAATGTCCAACTCCCGAAGAAAGCAAAGGAAAAGAACAAAGAAAAGATCGAGGGGACAATAAAAGATTCCAAAGATACAAAGGAAGAGGCATGTACGTTAATGACGAGGAATCTACAACGAGTAACTCTTCAACCGATGAAATCGAAGTAGAAGAATGTGCAAGAATCTGCTGCATGGCACAAATCGAGCAAGAAGAACAAACTACCTCAACAAAATGCACAAGTAATGAAGAGACATGTTTTAAGGCAAAGGCAAATAATGAATGGTTCATGGATAGCGGTTGCTCAAGGCATATGACCGGTGAAAGAAGCCTATTTCATAAACTTAAGCCTTGCAACGATGGAATGGTTGCCTTTGGTAATAATGAAAAAGGTAAAATCAAAGGTAAAGGAAATATACATAGTATTTCAAATGCATGCATGGAAGATGTTTTGTTTGTTGAAGGACTCAAACACAATTTAATGAGCATTAGCCAATTATGTGATAAAGGATACAAAGTTGTGTTTGTATCATCTATATGTAATGTATTTGATGGAGAGCATATCATGTTTAGTGGTAAAAGACATGGAAATGTATATTTGGTTTCACTTGATGAATTAAATGGTCAATGTCTAATGGCCATTGATAATGATCCATGAGTTTGGCATAAAAGGCTTGGACATATAAACATGGGAAACATAAAAACCCTATGGAAAAAGAGTTTGGTAGAAGGATTACCAAGATTGAAATATGACAAGGACAAGATTTGTAAGGCATGTCAATTATCAAAACAACCCAAGATGCCTTTCTCTACCAAAAAAGAAATTTCCACCACCAAGCCACTTGAATTGCTACACATGGATCTATACGGGCCATCCGACATTCTAACCATTGGTGGAAAGAAATATGTATTTGTCATAGTTGATGATTTTTCAAGATTCACATGGATAATTCTCTTAGCTAGTAAAGATGAAGCCTTCTCTATGTTTGCAACTTTTGTAAATTTGGTGCAAAATGAAAAACAAAGTACTATTGTGACCATAAGAAGCGATCATGGTGGCGAATTCGAAAACAAACGATTCATGGAATTTTGCAATGAAAAAGGAATTCACCACACATTTTCTGCACCAAGAACTCCACAATAAAATGGAGTAGTAGAAAGGAAAAATAGAACTATACAAGAGATGGCTAGAACTATGCTAAATGAGAGCAATCTATCCAAGAAATTTTAGGGTGAAGCTGTAAGTACAGCTTGTCATATATTGAACCGTGTCACCATTCGAGCAATCTTGAAAAAGACCCCATATGAACTATGGAAAGGAAGAAAACCAAATATTTCTTATTTTCATGCTTTTGGATGTACATGTTATGTTTTGAACAATGGAAAAACTAACTTGGGAAAGTTAGACGCTAAAAGCGATGAGGCTATATTCCTTGGATATTCATCAAATAGCAAAGCATACAGAGTTTTCAATAAACGAAATCAAGTTGTTGAAGAATTCATACACGTTGTATTTGATGAAATTAACCAAACTCCGAGAAAGGAGGATGAACTAAGTGATGCAGATGAGACAAAAGGCAAAGAACAACCAAAGGAACTCGAGCTCAAGCCAGAAAATCTCATGGAGGAAGAGGTAAGTGAATGTAGTGATTCTTACAAACCTCCAACTGATTTAAAGTTCAAAAATGCCCATCCAATTGAGCAAGTTATTGGAAATATATATGAAGGAGTGAAAACTAGAAGATCAAAACAAAACGTTTATGGTCAATATGCCTTTGTATCTAAAATTGAACCAAATACCATTGAACAAGCTCTCAATGATGAAAATTGGGTTATTGCAATGCAAGAAGAGCTAAACCAATTCGAAAGGAACAATGTATGGCATTTAGTTCCTAGACCAAATAATCACACTATCATTGGTACCAAATGGGTATTTAGGAACAAATTAGATGAAAGCGGACTTGTAATTAGAAACAAGGCCAGATTAGTAGCCAAAGGGTATTCTCAAGAAGAAGGAATCGATTTTGAAGAATCATATGCACCCGTGGCTAGATTAGAAGCCATACGTATTCTACTAGCATTCGCTTCTTATATGAATTTCAAATTGTTCCAAATGGATGTAAAAAGCGCATTTTTGAATGGCTATTTGAATGAAGAAGTATATGTTGAACAACCCCCTGGTTTTGAAGAAATGAATCAATCAAAGTATGTTTATAAATTGACCAAAGCGCTATATGGATTAAAGCAAGCTCCAAGAGCTTGGTATGAAAGGTTGAACAAATTTTTGATTGATCATGAGTTTCTAAGAGGGAAAGTAGATACTACTTTGTTCATCAAATACAAAAACAAAGATATTTTAATTGTACAGATTTATGTAGATGACATAATTTTTGGTGCTACTAACGAAAATCTTTGTCAAGAATTTTCTAAGATTATGCAGAGCGAATTCGAAATGAGCATGATGGGAGAATTAAATTTCTTCCTTGGACTGCAAATTAAGCAACAAAGTGAAGGGATATTCTTGAACCAGTCCAAGTACGTCAAGGAAATGCTCAAGAAATTTGGATTGCAAAATAGCAAAGGGGCAAACACTCCAATGAGCTCTACAATCAAGATCGACACGGACGAAAACGGTAAAAGTATCGATCAAAAGCTTTATAGAAGCATGATAGGATCCTTGTTATATTTAACTGCTTCTAGACCCGATATTCTATTCAGTGTTTGTATGTGCTCTAGATTTCAAGCATGCCCAAAAGAATCACATCTACTTGCTGTAAAAAGAATTTTTAAATATTTGATAAAAACTGCCAATCTTGGACTATGGTATCCAAAGGGGACAACCTTTGATCTAATCGGGTATTCGGATGCAGATTTTGCCGGATATAAAGTAGATAGAAAGAGCACTAGTGGAACTTGTCAGTTTCTTGGACATATGTTAGTTTCATGGTACTCAAGAAAATAAACAAGTGTTGCTCTATCTACTGCAGAAGCCGAATACATAGCCGCCGGTAGTTGTTGTGCCCAATTGCTTTGGATGAAACAGCAATTGAAAGATTATGGTATTGATTATGTTGATATTCCTAATAGATATGATAATACAAGTGCAATTTGTCTGACTAAAAATCATGTACTACATTCAAGAACCAAGCATATTGATGTGAGACATCATTTTATTCGTGAACATGTTGAAAATCATGATGTATGTTTAGAATATGTGAAAACTGAGGACCAAATTGCTGATATCTTTACCAAACCACTAGCCAAGGAATCATTTTATAAAATTAGGAACGATATGGGGATGATAGAGCTAAATTAGAAAATATCAAACAAGAAACTAAAATCTGAAAAGGTCAAGTCGATAGGTCAAGTCGACTCCATGAGAGCCAAGTCGACTCCGCCAAGTCGACTTGGGAAAGTGAAGTCGACTCCGCTTCAACAGCGAAGTCGACTCCACAAGGGTCGAAGTCGACTCCGCCCCAAGGCGAAGTCGACTCCGAGGGACCGAAGTCGACTTCGCCTAGGGCAAGTCGACTCCGTGCGCGCGACCGTCCGTCTTCTCTCCCTCTTCCCTTTTTCTTCTTCTCCTCTCTCTTCTTCTTTCTCCATTTCCCGCCACTCTATTTTCCTTTCCTCCTCTCCGACGATTTCTCTCTCGCCGTTTCCGGCTTTTCTCACCGACAGCCCTCTCTCTCTCCGTCTCATTTTCTCTCTAATCCCAGCTCATCTCTCACTCCCTCTCATTTTCTCTCTAATCCCGGCCAACCATCTCTCTCTCTCTGATTCTCCCTGTCTCCGCCAAACTGCCATTTCCGCTCCTCTTCATTTCCGGCAAGTCTCCTTCTTCCTATTTTCCCCGAATCCTCTGCCTCCGGCGATTCTTCTTCCCTCCGGCAAAGCCCTCCGTCCGGCGTTTCTCTCTCACTGTCATTCCCTCTGAAAATCCCAAAGCTCTAAATTTCTAACTCCAAGCTCCAATGGCACCAAAGAAAGCCGTATCAAAACCATACCCCAAACGGGCTCCCACACAAACAGAAGAAGATATTCCTAAGAGAGCTAGGACACCTGCCAAAAGAGCAAGGGAGGAACCATCGACTTCAACGGGCAGAAGAGTTCGATTCCAAACCACTACTCAATCAACCGATCGAGCTCCAAGGTCTGAAAGCCAACCTGAAAGCTCATATTCATCAAGAATTCCGATCAAGAAGGGGCAAGTCTTGAAAATGCCCACAACTTACTTCAAGACCGAGCTGCAACATAGTCGTTTTTACAAACACTTCTATGAGCGAAAGGTATTCATTCCTAAGATCATAGACTTCAAATTTCTGAGCGACTATGAGTTCGATATAGAAGAGCTGCTAGACTTCCAAGGTTGGACACAACTGTTCAAATCCGACGAAAAGATCTATCCTGATCTCACAAGACTCTTCTATTATCTATGGGATGACACCAAGTTTTGCTCCTACGTCAAAGGCAGCGAGATGTATCTGGGTTCTATAGATAACCCAGATCAAGATGTAGCTTTAATGAGAATAGGGAGCATTCTTCAAGTACCCTATGAAGAAGAACAACTTCCTAATGATCTAACGATGGACAAGATTTACAATGAGCTGACAAAGAGCAACAAGTACCATGCGGGCACCAAATTCCTGCATTACATGGATCTTCCTCCCAGACTCAAGGTCATCCGTCTGCTAATCGCCCATTGTATCTTGCCAAAAGGAGGCGGAAGAAATCAACTCAATCCACAGGAAGCAATGATCTTATGGAAACTAGTCAATAAGGTAAAGATCAGTCTTCCTAGACTCTTCCTCGAAGCCTTGGCAAGTAAAAAGGACAACCCACGAGGCGTGCTACCCTACGGTTCCTAGATCACTAAGATCCTTGAACGATTTGAGGTTGATATAGATGGGGAACCATTTGAAGTTCCCAAGACAACAAACGCCATCAACAAGGCTTTGCTCCAACGCATGAAGATCAATCTGGAGCAATTCAGGGATGATCGAATAAGGGAGAAGCTAGGCGAGCCAGTCCGAGAACCAGAGGACGACGCACAAGCTGAGGGGGAGCAAGCTCCCGTGGCATCGCCTGCACAACCTGCATCTCCCATGTCGCACGGATCTCATTCTCCTCACGGATCTGTTGCACCCGATAGAGCGCCTCCTACTTCATCACAAGAGGCGACTCTCCAGAGCATAAAGACAGAAATCTCAGCTCTACGGGAAGAAATGGGTTACCAAGAAGATCGAATGACGAGTCTTGTGAACGAAGTGTTGGCGGCAATCAATAATATGCATTCCCGACAGGATCGAATCGATCGGGAATTGCGTACCATCCGATATCATCTCGCCTCAGGCCGTCACAAGAAGCGACCCATGCCTGAACTTGATCCCTTCGAATCGGGTTCAGTTCATCGCGAGCCTTCTCCCGCACCCGTTTCCTCCTTCTACTCATCCGCTCATGTCCGTCCCATCAAACAAACTCAGTCTGTCTATCCCATTTCCCAATTTCAATTCACCAAGTCTTTGGTAATTGAATCATTTTTGATAGATTGACAAAGGGGGAGATAGAATAGAAATTGAGTAGAATTTTTTATTGGGTTGGGTAGTTTGTATTTAGGAGTTTCATTCCTTTTGCTTTACATAGTAAATTGAAAACATGAATGAGATGAAACTTGCTTATGATTGAAATGTGCTTATATGAATTGGAATGATTGCTTATACTCTGTTTTTTGAAGACTATTTAAATGCATCCATCTTGAAAGGTATAAGCTCAATTTAGTTTTGTCAATCATCAAAAAGGGGGAGATTGTTGGAAACAATACTTCAAAACAAAGTAAAATTGACCAAAGATTAAGTTTTGATGATTAACAACAACTAACTTGAGTATATTTAAAGGACTAATGAGTTTGCCATTTGTTTTTAAGGAACTTAAGTAGCCAAGTCGATCCCCAAGTCGACTTGGACTTCGACTTAGAGTGAAGTCGATCCCAAAGTCGACTTAACTATCGACTTGAGAAAGAACCTCAAAGGCAAAACCAACTTACAGGTGAAGTCGCATTCCAAGTCGACTCCACATGCGACTTGAGAAGCCAAGTCGCAAACGAAGTCGACCTCGCTATCGACTTCAAACATGAAAAACTGTCCAGAGTTGAATTTCGAGGAACGAAGCTGCCCAAGTCGCAGGCCAAGTCGACTCCAGGTGCGACTTGGGTGAAGTCGCAGACAAAGTCGACTTCATCCGCGACTTGAGAAGTTCAGACTTCAAAGATGCAGTTTCAAAGCCTATTCAAGGAATCCCTCACTCAAGATCAAAGCAAAGCTTCAAGATCAAGATCAAATCAAGTCTATCAAGTCTTAAAGACCAACTGAGTCAAATGCAAAGCAAGGCGCATGATTCAAAACTCAGGCTCTCCTAAAAATCATCAAGGAAACAAGCCAAGCAAGATAGAGGAAGATCAAATGAAGAACAAAGCGTATTTTGCAAAGACCAAGTCAAGACGCAACCCAAGTCGACTCCATGATCGACTTGAGTTGAAGTCTGAAGCTAAAGTCGACTCAAGACTTAGACTTGGAACCTGACAAGGTGAAGTCGCACCCGAAGTCGACTTCACCTGCGACTTGGGTCAAGTTGATGCCCAAGTCGACCCTGACTGAAACTTGAAGCTGCGACGGAAAAGCGAAGTCGCACCCGAAGTCGACTCCATCTGCGACTTGGGCGAAGTCGCATCCGAAGTCGACTCCACATGCGACTTGGGTCGCAACGGTCGGAATTTATTCGAACGTTGGCGCATTAAATGCGCGCCACCTACCCTCTAACGTTCGGATTCCCTCCAAAATTATAAATAGCATTCATGGTGGACGAGGGAAGTAGCTGAAAATCATTAAGAGTGCATAACTACCATCTACAAGAGCTTTAAAGAGATCAAGCTAACCAAAGAGGAAGAACTTTGCTTCAAACTGCAAGAGCTCAACTACTGATCATACAAAGCCACTTCAAACAAGTTCTTCTCTGCGCCAAACTGCTTCTACACATCTGTAAAGTGTAGTTTTCTTATTGTTTCTGTTATATGTGTTAAACTTGATTTAGTTTGAGGAACTAAGATCAAGTGTAAGCAAAGTAGTGTGTGATTGGAGTGTGACTCATCACCTACTTGTGATGTGTTTTGTTGATGTCACCTAGAGCTGGAATCTAGAAGAGAGCAGTGGCTCTATTTGTATTGAGAGAATACAATAGTGGAACCCAAGTCACAAGAAGTGTGAGCTTGGAAGAGTGGAGTAGGGAGGTTGCCCGAACCACTATAAAAATCCTGTGTGCTTGATTTATACTTCTGCTATTTACATTGCTTTCCATTTCGTTTCTTCATTAAGGGGACTGGATTAATCAGGGGATAAGCTTCCGTTTAAGATATAATTTTTAAATACCCAATTCACCCCTCCCCTCTTGGGTTTTGCCATCAACTCGGGACCAACAGCTTATGCCTAGTATATCATAGGACATTTCATACATTTTGAATTTATCATCGTTTACTTGGCGAAAAAAATTATTTTCTCCATATATTAAAAATCAACATAAATTCACTTAAGCATAATCCTTAATTCCAAAAATCAGAAAAATTAATATATCATTATTCCAAAATTATATTTATCATAATCTTACATATCAAATCATCATTTATCAATTTTGGAGCATTATTTTCACATATCGTATGTTATCTTCCCGAATACCCCATCTTCGCTCCAAATTTTTGATGTTTTGGCATAATTTCAATTAAGCATTATATCTATACTTATTTTTTCATGCTTAGGCATTATCTGAATATGTTTTTATCCTACTTAACATCCAAAAGAAATTTGGATAGAAATCACTTATCTGAAGTGGAGATACGCCTCTTTTTCTCATACTTTATCTCTCTAACTTTCTCCATCTTTCTCTAAAGGCCAAAAACGTGTTTAGGGGTGGGAATGATTGAATTTTTCAACTTTTGAGTGGCTTTGGTCGTTCTCACCTTGCCCCCTATTTATAGTTTTTGATTTTTCTTCAAATTGGATTTTACCCCCTTAGCTTGAGGTATTTAATTATAAAAATGTATTTTTTTATAATTTTGAAAATGCATGGAGCTTTGTGAAGCCACCCTAGGCTTGCTCCAGCCCACCCTATGCAGCCTTATTTTTCCTTGATTTTTTTATTTTTTAAAATTAATTAATTTAGGCTAAATAAATCCTAGCCGTTGATTTAAAATGATGATGATCATGGACCATTTATTTGGTCAAAATTTCAGCCACCCTAGCCTTCCATGCCCCTTCTGTAGCTTCCCTTTTATTTTTTTATTATTTATTTTATTAAAAAGTCAAAAGTAGATTTAATTAAAAGTTAAGCTACTTTTTCGATCTCTATTTGATGCTTCATCTTGACCTTTGATTTGTGATTTTCATCACATCTTAAGCCATTCATCATGTTCATCATGAATTTTTAACTATCCATAAAAAATTTCAACGAAATCCGACGCTCGGATTGCAACTTATGAATTTTTTCTATTTTTCCACTAAAATCTAAATTTATATTAAAATAATAAAAAGTAATGCTATTTTGTCTTGTAGTGATTAAATTCCTATTTTTTCTTTTTGTGATTAGGTTAATCCAAGTGATTAACCCTTATTCATGTGTCTTAATCCTTTATTACTATTCACATTCACTATTCACGTGGGTTAAATTCTTAATTACATTATTTTAACCTCTAAAATACACATTTGCAAATATAACATTTTTCATGAATTTTATTTATTATAAAAATCAGTACAAAAATCTATGTATTATTCTAGGATTGTGGGTTTCACATTAGCACAAGCTGGAAAAAAAATTCCAACAAGATGTCGTCCCAAGCAAGAAGGAAAAAAAGGAGAAGAAAAGAAGAAGAAAAGAGGAGAAAGAGGAAGGGAAGAAAGGAGGAAACTACGCTAGGCAAGGAACAATCGAAACCTAGCAACATTAAGTAAGTGTTTAAACAAAGTTCGGTTTGATAATTGCCAAGTTTTCTAAGTCAAGTAATGGTTCATAAATTTGATGCAATTATGAATATCTATTGATGATTTATGAAGCCCTTGATAGAGATTATTAAATTTTAAATGAAATGAGAGATTCCATTCAAGCATCAAGAAGAGGATATGTGTGATTTAGGGTTGTTACGCATATGATAACCATGTTGAAATTTTAAATGATTTCAGATTTAACTTGCTATTTTGAGCATGCTATATGTATGAATTATGTAAATAATTTTCATGTTTAATTTATGTTAAACCAAGCTTGTTTGATGAACCTTGGTTAGGTGAAACTTTGGTTTAACAACTAGATGAAATTTCCATTCATTTAGGGTGGAAATGAGGATGACCCAAACAATAAGATATATGGAAAATTATATGGATAAAATACCCCATTAATGGAGTATTATGGACGTCCAAATGGGTGTAAATATGTGGCACCCTAGCTCGAGTGTCACAACCTTACTCCAAGATCTATCGATTGGTAAACGTGATCAGGGTTGTTGTCCTGTCACACGGCTGGCTATTTAGATACTTATCTACTATATCTTAACTCCTTAGGAGTTTAATCATTTTTAAACATTCCATTTCTAGTCATATGCCTTTTTAAGACATTAAAATCAATTTAGCATTTACATCAAATATCATAAATTCCATACTTAGTCTCATCATGATCAATCATGTCTTATCATTTGACCATAAATTTTTTCCTCTATTTATAGTCAAAATCACCACATAGTCATAAACATAATTTAATCCTTATGCATCATTCAGTCACCAATAATGTCATTAACATACAATCATATAATTTCATAGAGTTCAATCGCGGGACCTTGTATCATTTTTCTTCTTGAATCTCCACTTGTGCTCCTTGCATGGTTCTCTTCTTCACCTGTCTTTAGAATTTGAAAAATAAAACTATGAGTTGGAACTCAATAAGCAAGCTATAAGATTTTCAGGCAATATATTTTCACTGAAAATAACTTGGAAAGCTACATTATACCCACTCGAGGGTATATCTTAAAACATGTTTCTCATACCCGTCCAGGGTATGTCATAAACAATGTGATGTATCATTTAAAATCATGACATTCCTTTGGATAGAAGCTAGCTAGGCAACCTTCCAATTTCATCCTCTCTCCCATTCTAGAGAGGCGTCACCGGCCCTCGGCCTCTTTTAACGACTCGGCCATACCAAAGGAGGACATTTGGTCCGCTTACACCTTTGAGGTAGACCTCATACTTTTGTGCACATGTTTTCTTTCATAAACATGAACTTTGACATGCTAGCATGATTTTTCAACCATAAACTCATGATTCTTCAATTGACATAAGTTCTTGGAAAGCAGTAAACAATTCATTTATTCGATTGAAAATATCATTTCAATACATATTTAAATCAGGAATGGCCATCCTTAAACAACTTATAAAGAATCGAAATCATTCATAAACAGTTAGAATATCATTGATAAACATTTTATCATATTTGATAAAACAAAATATTTAGAAAACTGCTTGCTTACCTTGCTTGCTTAGTTTTTTGCCTCATTAATCTCTTTGCCTTTGCCTATACATAAACATAACATTGCATTCATAACAATCCATTTGCTTGCACTCACTTAGTTTTCTAATCCCATAATCCATATCATACATAATCAACTTAAATTTTTAACTCGATCATTCAAACATAGCATGCACTTGTGCGTTACATCATTCATTCCATATTGTGTTTTAATCCCATATTTAGGATAAACACATAACATTCATTCATAATTCATCATTTGAGAATTTATATCTCCCATTGACCATTTTTCATTTTTTCTACATCAATGCTTATTTTAAGCATATAAGTGACGTTTTAAGCTTTATAAGTAAATCTCAAAATTTGAGATAATTAATCCTCATTCATACAGAAATATCCTCATGCATTTTATCACATATTTATGCATATATTGCATTTTATCAAGTTCACATAAGTCACATATCATCCATTCATACATATGCTCTACATATGTTCAACATACAACACATATATTATGTGTTTCTTAAAATTTATTAACACAAAAACTTACACCCATTTTCATCATCATTAAATCCCTTAATTAATATATACTTTAGGGTATAATTTCGAATTTTTAATCCATTTATCACTGATTTTCAAAAGGGTCATGTTAAGACCTGTTTTTCATCCTTTCAATGCCTCTTTCAAAACTTAAATCATAACAGATTTTTAAGTCGTAATTTTTGGAAACTAAACATGATTTTCTTAACCCAATTTAGGATATTATCACATATTTAAAATCCATAATGCATTTGCTTCCATAACAATAACACTTTCATGCATATAGGGCATCCATTTGACTTGTTTTGACGTGTTCATACATAATCCATAAAATCAGATTTAGGAAAAATATTTCTAAACCCTTTTGGAAACTCAAAGTACCTTAATCCTAGGGTAATTTACCCTCCATAATATTCATAAATCATTTTATAATAAATACCAACAAAAATTATATGGAAAATACCTGTTTTGTCCCCCGTTAGGACGTCCCATATACATACCCTAAAAAATCAGATTTAGAGCAAACTCATCCAGCCCACTTTGGCCATCCACAAGGTCCTTAATTTAGGATACTTTGCCCTGTAATTCATCCATAAACAATTTAAGCACTTCCTTTTATCATTTTTAACTCAAAAATGAAAAAATCGGGCATTTCTTGAATCCTTAAGTTCCATATTCGCTAAAGTTATTAACAAATGCTTAAATCAACTTATGTAATCCAAAAGAATATGAATTACATCTAAATCATCATGCTTAAATCATACAGCAACTTGGTTTAGGGTTTTGAGAATTTCTAAGTTAGCTTTCATCTCAAAATTCAACTTAAACTTTCATTTTTACTCTCTTGAACTATTGATCTCATTTAAATCTTTCAAAAATCATTCAATATTCATATTAAGGTATCATAACTCAGCCTTTAAGAGTTCTTTATGAACCACATATTCATGTCTCATGAATTGAGAGAGAAAACTTGATTTAATTGATTCAAAACTTAGGTTTTTACTTACTTGGATTAAACCTAGCTTGAATCCAACTTATGTAGGTTGGTTCTTCTTCTTTTTCTTCTCCTTTTCTCCTTCCCCCTTTCTGGTTTGGACGTGCCCATGGTATCTCACAACACTTAGCAAATTTTGGGATTTTTCCCCCATTCTTCATGTGCACGTTTCCAAGTTACATATATATATATTCCTTTTTATATTTTTTTAACTAGCTTATGGGACCCACTTGACACATTACATGAGGGTAATTTATTTCTACCTTATCCCTTGATGACATGGCATTTTTATATCCAAGTAAAATATGCATTTTCTAATCATCAAAAATCCACAAAATCCATGCATTGATGGCCCATGTTGATGTCCACCAATTGACGCCCCCTCTTAGCTTAGACTTTGACATTTTTGCCACTTTTTTCACATATTTATGTGACCATTTTCTTCACCTAGGTATTAGGCAACTTAGACACATATTTTAGCATTTTAAAAATAAAATTTTCATGCCAAACATGCCCTTGGACGTCCCCTCATTTGCCACATACTCTTTGCTCCATTTGAGCTAGATATTAGGCATTAATCCGTGGAATTTAATCCTTGAATTTTCCATTTATTTGACCATTAAAAAATCCATAAAAATCCTGCTCAATCCACCCAAAATTTGACACCTTGCATAGCATTAAAACACGTCATTATCTCAAATGCTCTTTATTAAATGCTATGGTAGTCTAGGGTACAGAAAGTCAATGCTAGGTACCTTTTTCTAATTAAAAAATTTTCCATGATAATTAAATTAATCCAATCCACTCATAATATAGATTTCATGATTTTATTCAATCGTTTCAAATTTCATCTTAAACCGACGTTTCTCCATCAAGTTATGAATCTTTGAAAGTATCCTTAGAGTGTGAGATTAAAAATAAATAATTATCATCTTAATCTCATCACTTGTGCCTTAATTCAATCCATACATATGGTTGAGCCCAAAATCATGAGCTTTCCTTTAAAATTTCATCTTATTTTATCTTACAGGCGTTAAGGTATGAATTTTCTATGATTTTCAACATAACTCCATAATTTTCATTTTAATCTCTATTAATTAAATCATGGAAATTAAAATAAATATTCATGCCACATTAGCATATACTAATCCTCATTAAGCCTCTTTAGTCATCTTGACTCACATGGGCTTTGGCGATTAATCTTTATCATCATTTTTATTTGCAAAACCTAATTGCAAAATTCATAAATTTATGAAAATCATCCAAAAATCAATCAATTCATACATAAATCATAATTATACCTTAAATGAAATTATATGAGTCCTACTTGGGTCTAGGTATTACAAAATGAAAAGTTAAATATCCGTTTATAAGGCCATGATTATGGGGATGTCCAAGGTGGAGAAAAGAGGGAGACAATTTGTTGTTTTGAGTAATTTAATTGAGAAATTTTGATTTCTTGATTATACCCTAATTAATGTGCAAATAAGTGCTTAAATTAAGCCAAATGGATAGGAAAATTTTTTGTTTTATATGAACTTGATTAACACATAATATATGTGTGATTAAAGGAGTGTACATGATGGGCATGGATGCAAGGAAGAGGAATGAACATGTATTCTTAACTAATGTGCAAAAATGAGAAAGAAATATGGAAATTTGAGAAAAGATAAGGCTGTTTTGAGAAAATTATAAAATCTCAAAAATTTGGAATTGAAATTAGTAACCCTAACTCATAAGTGTTGGGTCCCGAATAGATGGCAAAACCCAAGAGGGGAGGGGTGAATTGGGTTCTTAAAAATTTCTTTGGTAACTTAAAAACTTAACCCCTTGTAGAATTAATCCCCTTGAATGAAGAAACTGAATGGAAAGCAAAGTAATAAAGAGAGCAGAAATAATAGCAAGTAGACAAGGATTTTATAGTGGTTCGGGCAACCTCCCTACTCCACTCTTCCAAGCTCACACTCCTTGTGACTTGGGTTCCACTATTGTATTCCGCGAATACAACTAGAGCCTCTTGCTCTCTTCTAGATTCTAGCTCTAGGGGGGCATATACAACCAGAGCCTCTTGCTCTCTTCTAGATTCTAGCTCTAGGGGGCATCAAACACTTAGCACAAGTAGGTGATGAGTCACACTCCAATCACACACTACTTTGCTACCTCTTGATCTTAGCTACGCAAGCTAAATCAAGTTCAACACAAACAGGTAAACAATAAAAGTAAACTACACTTTACAGGTGTGTAGAAACGATTTAGCGCAGGGAAGAACTTGTAGATGATGGCTTTGAAGTTTCTGAATGTAGCTCTTGCAACTTGAAGCACAATTCTTCCTCCTTGAGTGATTTGATCTCTTTGAAGCTCTTATGGATATGAGTTATGCTCACTTAATGATCCTCTTGTTCCTCCTTCGTTCACAATGGGTTGTATTTATAAGTTTGGAGGGAATCCGAACGTTAGAAGGTTGGTGGCGCGCATTTAATGCACCAACGTTCGAAAATAAATCCGACCGTTGCGACCCAAGTCGCAGGTGGAGTCGACTTCGGGTGCGACTTCACCCAAGTCGCTGACGGAGTCGACTTCGGGTGCGACTTCGCAGACTCCGGTCTTCAGTTTTCAACGCTGGAAGTTTTTCCTCGATTGAAGTCGATCATGAAGTCGACTTGGCTTTGCGACTTCACCGAAGTCGCAGTCTGGAGTCGACTTGGCTTCGCGACTTCACTTCCTGTAGCGACTTCAAGTTCCAGGTCGGGTCGACTTGGCTTCAGACTTGACCCAAGTCGCAGGTGGAGTCGACTTGGGGTGCGACTTCACCTTGGCAGTTGATTTTCTGAATTTGGAACTTGGAATTCTTTCTCTTTTGTTTAGTCTTCTTCATGCCTTTAGTTCTTTTGTATTACTTTCTGAATCCTTGTGCCTTGATTGTATTAGCTCCATGATTTGCAATCCTTAGAAGCTTGACTTTGCTTCTTCTTGGTTTTGCTTGATACTGTAAATCATTGGAGAACTTGCTTGCTTTGTAGACTTGAATGTTTGAAGCAAGCTTATGTCTTTTGCCTTTGATTTGATAGATTTGTTCTTCATTTTGAGTCCTTGGACTTGATAGGCTTGATTTGATCTTGAACACTTTGAAACTTTTTGTCTTGGACTTGAGAGGCTTTGAGTTGATTTTTGAAATCATTTAATCTTGAAACTGCATCTTTGATCTTTGAAAGAAGCTTGAATCAGTATCTTTGAATCTCCAAAACCTCAAGTCGCACTTCGGGGTCGACTTCGTTCGCGACTTCACCCAAGTCGCAACTGGAGTCGACTTCTCTTGCGACTTCGATATTCTGCTGCTCCGAAATTCAACTCTGGAAGGATTTGCTCGACTGAAGTCGATGGTGAGGTCGACTTCGTTTGCGACTTGGCTACCCAAGTCGCAGGTGGAGTCGACTTGGCCTGCGACTTCACCTTCCCTTCTTCCGTTTTCAACTCTGGACAGTTCTGCATGTTTGAAGTCGATCTTGGAGTCGACTTGGGGAACGACTTGGCCTTCCATACTTGTTTTTCTTCAAATGGTTATTCCTTAAACATTTCACAAACTTGTTAGTAGCCAAGACATACTCAAATTGATTTGTTAATCATCAAAATATGGATTTAGCTATATTTCCAACAATAAGTGCCTTGAATGAGCACTAATGTGAAAATGCAAAGTACGGGTGATAAATGAGAAATGGGAGGCATTAGACTTCCATATGGTTGAGTTAAATTTAATGGTTGAGATGAAAGTGAAAGCTTGCCCTAACTAAGGATAATAAAATGAAAAAAATGGTTAAAATGGAAGAACGCATTACACCAGTGTGTGTATTGGAAAATTGACACCAACTTGAAAGAAAAGTGGGTTAAGTAAGTTGATGTGAATTCATGTAGGTTGGAACACCCTAAGGGATGCAAGCATTTAAAATTTTATGTATATAAATTAAATGTCATTTTCATTTATCTAGGCAAAGGCAAAGAAAATTATGGAAGAAGGAGATTGAAGCTATCACAGGTAGGCAAGCAAACTTTTCAAAATATTGATTTCATCCAAAGTGTTGAAATGATTGAAAGTGTTTATATTGATACGTTTAAGAATTTCTTATAAGTTGGCAAGCATAAGTCTTGAAATTATGGATTTAATAAATGCTCCAAGATTGCTTCATTGCAAGCAAGCAACACTTCTTAAAATATTTATTTTATCTCAAGTGTTGCAATGATTAGAAATGTCTTACATTAATGAATTTAAGAATTTGTTTATAAGTAAGCAAGTTCTTTAAAGTGCTATTTCTAAAGGGTTTTATGAAAAAAAAGGGGTTTAACCTTTCTACAAAGAAATACTTGCAAACAAGTTTTTGAGTTTTACTCCCATAGGATTTGTGAAAAGAAAGTGCAATTCTTAAATAAAAGAAAAAAAAGATTTGATTTATAGAAAGAAATTGTTTACTCCATGACATGACACTTGAAAATAAACAACGATGATTTTGGAAATGGTCCATATGTTGAATGATTTATTATAAAAGTTTTGATTTCCTTTAAATATGGAAATACTTAGAACATGCCTAGAAAATGTTTATATGGATGTTTCCAAAAAAGGTTTAAAGGTGGCCAACCCGATAAGTTGATTTCACAAAATGAATTGATTTCGAGCTGCTAAAATAGCATACAAAAGGCTATGCAAGCCCTTCTTTACATAAAAATGACAAAAATGATATGTGAACAAGAATATGATACCAGAGTGAATAAAAGAGAATGATGCAATTGCATAACTTTTGTGGGCAAAAAGCTACAAAATGGAAACAAAGGAAAGGATAGAGAAATATGTTGTCTCTTTGTGAAAATTTAAAAGCTTTGAAGTTTATTTATCATAATAATTTTAAGATTTATTATAAGCAACACTTTTAGAAAATTATTTTCTCAAACATTACAAATGCTTATCAAAATGTTTACTTAAGTGTTTCCAAAATTATTTAAGAGTGGTTAGCCTAAAACTAGATTTCAAATATGTTAAAGTGGTGCGCCCACTTTTCAAGTTTGCTTATGTGGCGCCCCGAATCGGGGTGCCTAAAAGCCTTACTCCGGGACCGTTTTTAATTGATAAACGTGACTCAGGATTGTTGCCCTGATCACACAACAGGATATTTTTTATAAATACATAACATCAATACATGGAGAATTATCATCATTCATTTGACTGAAAAGATATTTTTCACATCAAAATCTTTATCATTATCTTTACATAAACTTTATCATACATCATATTTCTATCAATATTTTGCATGTCATTTTGCTTGCTACCTTCATCATCATTTTTTGTCTGACGTTTGAAAAACATGGGTGAGTCATAATACTCAGAAAGCAAGTCATACATAATTTTTTCAATCTTTTTCATGCATTCCATAAAATGCAAGTGCAATGCATTCATAACATTTATGATATTCCTTTAGATGCAATGCTAGTTAGACGCCCATCCCATATTAGAGAGGTCCCCGCCGGCCTGGGCCTGTATAAGCGACTTGCCGATAGAGAGGGGGACATCAGGTCTGCTTACTATCTCAACTATGGCCTATTCCTTGTACACCATGCTCATTTACATACACATGCCGGTATGATATTTATAAATCATAAATATTTTATAAAAGCATTTAACAACCAGTTAGCAATTATTTCATGTAAAGCATTATAGGAATGACCATCCTTAAATATAATTCATAAAACATGTGAGCAAACAATTTGCAATCATTTATAAATATTTTCAAAAGGTATATAACTTGCTTACCTCCTCAGTTGGTGTCCTCTACTTTTTTTTTCCTTTTCCTATTCAAGGAAAAAGGATATTTCATTCATTCCATTCAAGTTGCCTCCCATGCATGCTTTATAATATTTAGTCATTATTTCCTTATATGGGTTTTTTTTATCTGTAGGTTCTTCAAAAATTTCATCCTTATATTTATAATATAAATATTAATCTCAAATTTTCTCTAAAATCACGCTGTTTACTGTTCATAGTTACTATAGCAGATGACTGTGCATGTTTACTATTCATCCGGGTTACTGTTCATAGCGAGTTGGGTGCTGTTTATGTGTTCCAAAAATCAACATTTTTTCCAAAATTAAAAAATACCATGACGTAGCTTAGGTTTAGTATATCATGAGAAAATTTATGAATTTTTAATTTATCATCATTAACTTGGCCAATTAAATCATTTTCCCATATACTAAAATTCATCATAATTTCACTTAAGCATAATCCTTAAATTCGAAAATCATGAGATTAATACGTCATCATTTCAACATCATAATTATCATAAAAATTTGTCTCAAATCATCATTTAGCAAAATTGGAGCATTATTTGCACATTGTATACATGATTTTCCCGAATGCTCTACCTTCGCTCCAAATTCTTGAGGTTTTGGCATAATTCCACTTAGGCATTATAACTTTACTTATTTTCTCATGCTTAGGCATTATCTAAGTATGGTCTTACCTTACTTAACATCCAAAAGAAATTTGGATAGAATTTACTTACCCGAAGTGGAGATGTCCCTCTTCTTTTCACATTTTCTCTCTCTACCTTTCTCCTCTTCTTTCTCTCTCTACCATTTGATGTTCAATCTTGGCTCATGTTTCATGATTTTTGATTGATCATAATCCATTTATCATGATCATCATAAATTTTTAACCATTCATAAAAAAATTCATCCCAAGCCGATGTTCGGATTGCAAATTATGAATTTTTCTTCAATTTTTCACTAAAATCCGAAATTCTATTAAAATATAAAAAAGTATTGCTATTTCGTCCTGTAGTGATTAAATCTCCTTTTTTGTCTTTTTGTGATTAAGTTAATCCAAATGATTAACTCTTAATCACGTGTCTTAATCCCTAGGTTACTTTTTACGTGTACTATTCATGTGGGTTAAATTTTTGATTGCATCATTTCAATCTCCAATACACATACTTGTGAATATAATTCATGAATTTTATTCATCATAAAAATTATTACAAAAATCTAGGGTTTACAACTTGTAAAACCCCGATCTTAGACACATGTATAAAACCCTAGGTAATATATTTGGAAAATATACATTCATATGAAATATGTGGGAATAGAGGTTAAAAAATTATTTATGAAATTCGGATGAAGAATGCATGTGAATAGTAACATGAATAGTAACTGAGGTGATTAAGAGTTAATCACTTTGATTAACTTAATCACAAAAAGATAAAAAGGGAGATTTAATCACTACAGGACGAAATAGCAATTTTTTTGATATTTTAATCCAATTTTCGATTTTAGTGAAAAATTAAAGAAAAATTCATAATTTGCAATCCGAGCGTCGGATTTCGATGAATTTTTTTATGGATGGTTAAAAATTCATGATAAACATAATGAATAGGTTAAGATGTGATGAAAATTACAAATTAAGTGTCATGATTAAACATCAAATGGAGATAAAAAATTAACTTATCTTTTTCATTAAATTCTATTTAACTTTTTATTAAATTAAATAATTAAAAAAATAAAAATAATAAATGAACAACAGCAATTGCAGGGGGGTGGTTGGATAATTGACCAAAATCAACAATCCAATTCATCATGATCATAAATCAAGAGCTAGGATTTAATTAGCTCAAAATAATTAATTTTAAAAATTAAAAATAATAAATAAAATTGGTCTGCTCTTGGCTCAATATATTTTTAGAAATTATAAAAAATATATTTTTATAATTAAATACCTCAAGCTAGGGGGTAAATTCCAAGTTCTTAATAATTGAAGCCTTATAAATATGGCCAAGGGGTGGACGTTCAAGGCATCATTTTCCCAGCTCCATTTGAGCATTTTTCACCCCCACCACGTTTTAGCCATGAAAAGAAAGTTAGAGAGAGAAAATGTGATAAAAAGAGGGATATCTCCACGTCGAATAAGTGATTTTTACCCAAATTTCTTTTAGATAAGTAGGGTAAAACCATGCTTAGATAATGCCTAAGCATGAGAAAATAAGTATAGACATAATACCTAATTGGAATTATGCTAAAACATCAAAAATAGAGCATTCGGGAAGATAGCATATGATATGTGTAAATAATGCTCCAAAAATGATAAATAATTATTTGGGATGTATGATTATGATAAATATAATGCTGGAATGATGATATATTAATTTCAGATTTTTGAAATTAAGGATTATGCTTAAGTGAATTTATATTGATTTTTAGTATATGGAGAAAATAATTTATTTAGCCAAGTAAATGATGATAAATTCAAAATGTATGAAATTTTTCATGATATACTAAGCATAAGCTATATCATGGTATTTTTTATTTTTGGAAAAAATGTCAATTTTTGGAACCCATGAACAGTAATCGGCTACAGTGATTTGCTATAGTAACTATGAACAGTAAATAGTGTGATTTTGGACAAAATTTGAAATTAATATTTAAATATACGGATGGAATTTTTAAAGGATTTATGAATAAAAATTCATACAAAGAGGTAATGACCAAGTATATTTATAAAATTAACCTCTATAGAAATGAGGTAATGAATGATTATAAAACATGCATGGGAAGCAAACAAAGACATGGAATGATATAGATAAAATATCATTTTTCCTTGTATAGGAAAAGAAAAGGAAAAGGTGGAGAATACAGATTGAGGAGGTAAGCAAGTACAACTTTGAAAATGTGATTTTATTACTTCATTGTAAGCAAGCTATATGCTTTCTAAAATATTTCTAAATGATTGCAAATTGTAAGCTTACATGTTTTATGAATTATATTTAAGGATGGTCATTCCTATAATGCTTTACATGAAATAATTGTTAACTGCTTGTTAAATTATTTTTTAAATGATTTATCAAGTTTTATGGAGCATATCATGCCGGCATATGTATGTGTGAACATGGTGCACAAGGAAGAGGCTTTGGTGGAGGTAGTAAGCGGATCAGAGGGTCGCCCTTCACTATTGCCAAGTCGCAAGGGCTGTGTGCCGGCGGCGTCCTCCCAAAGGTTGGAGGCACAAGGAAAGTCATGAATGAATGAATGCATTACATTCTCATGAAATGTATGAAAAGGTTTCTGTCTCATTGGTAATTGATCACTTGGTAAGTGTCTCCCACCAAATGAGGAGAAATGCATTTGAATGAAAGAAAAATATTTGCTTGCCAAAGAAAAAGGCTTGCTTACTGAGTATTATTACTCATTTGTGTTTTCAAAATGACAAACAGGCTATGGAGCTAACTCATAAAGGACGCCAGGTAGAAATGATCTGCAAATTTAATTGTAGTTTCATGTATGCGTTCAAAGAGACAAATGTATGAAGATATGTTTTATGGATATTACAAACATGATTGTATTTATGTGAATTATTTCAATAAAAGAAAATATGAATGATTTTGTGATGATATGGACAAGTCCAATGATAATGAATGTATGTCTATGTGATGAAAGAAAAAGAAAAAAATTGAACGAGATCCAATTAAGAACCCGCTACGTGATCAGGGCAACAATCCTAACTCACATTTACCAATCGACAAGATCCCAGAGTAAGGTTTCTAGGCACCCCAGTTCGGGGCGTCACACAACCCTAGGTGACACATGTATTGCCTAAGGAGGCTGGGTTCCACAATCCCCCTCCCTTATATTAGGTTTCGTCCCGAAACCTATCTTTCCTTGAACAATTGAGGATATTTCCTTTCGACCTCTTCCCGTAGCTCCCAAGTGGCTTCGGACTCTGAATATCAATTCCATTGTACCTTTACATACTCAACTCTCTATTCCAAAGCTTCTTAATCTTGAAATCCAATATTTTGATCGGCCTTCACTCATAGTTCAAATATTCTTGGATTGACAAATTTTCTGCTATCAATACATGGGTAGGATCGGAAACATACTGCATGGAGATGTGAAACATATTATGGATGATACTTAGAGCTGGAGGTAGGGCTATTCTGTAGGCTAAGTTGCCTATCCCAAAACTTCAAGGGGCCCGACGTATCTTAGGTTCATTTTTTCTCTCTTTCCAAATCGTGTTATTCCTGTGAATGGCGTTACCTTAATAAATACGTGATCCCCAACTTGGATATTTAAATCCCTTCTTTTGCAGTCTGTGTAACTCTTTTGTCTGCTCTGGGCTGTGAATATACACTAGCGAATCACTTGTACCTTTTCTACCATTCTTCTTGACAGGTCCGGAGCCAACTTCCTTTCTCTTACTTCATCCCAATTTAAAAGAGTTTTGCATTTCCGTCGATATAAAGCTTCAAACGGGGCCATTTGAATACTTGCTTGATAACTGTTGTTATAAGCAAATTCTGCCATAGCCAAATATTCATCCCATGATCCTCAAAATTCTACTGTGCACATCCTTAGCATATCCTCAACTATTTGATTTACCCTTTTTGTCTGTCCATCAGTTTGAAGATGAAATGTTGTAATGAATTTTTGTTGTGTACGTATGGTTTGATGTAAACTTTTCCAAAATCGAGATGTAAAACTGGAATCTTGATAGAAAATGATTGACTTAGCTACTCCATGCGGTCTCACTATCTCCTTATAATAAATCTTAGCTAGTCGCTCAGTAGTAAAATTTTTGTTGATGGCTAGGAAATGAGCAACCCTTCAATAAAATTCATGGTGAAATCATCCCATTTCCATTCTGAGACTTCTAGCGTTGTTAACATTCTAAGGGTTCTTTGGTGATCAGCCTTAACTCTTTGGCATGTCAAGCATTTAGCCATGTACTCAATAATTTCTCTCTTCATGTTATTCTACAAATATAGTCTTTTGATGTCTTGATACATCTTAGTGCTACCTGGATGCATCAAAAATGGAGAGAAATGTGCTTCTTTTAATACTTTATCCTTAATTTCTTCTTGATCGGGTATACATAGGCGACCCCTATATCTGTACATTCCATTTTCATCTTGTACATATTCATTGAGATTTTTCTTGATCATTTTCTCAACATAACTTTTTAAATCCCCATTTTCTTGTTGAGTTATTTTAATTTGCTCAAATAAATTTGATTAGATTTGTAATTGAGACAATTTAACTTGTACCCTAGGTGGGCTTACAATTATTTCTAGTTGTCTCAATTCTTGTAGTAGTCCTTCTTCCTTTGTGATGAGATGTGATAAACTAATATTTCTACTTAGCGCATCGGCTACTACATTGGCTTTGCCTGGATGATATAAAATGTTGAGGCCATAATCTTTAAGTAACTCGAGCCATCTTCTTTGCCTCATATTTAATTCCTTTTAAGTAAAAAGGTACTTGAGGCTTTTATGATCAGTATAGACCTCACATTTAACTCCATACAAATAATGTTTTCAAATTTTTACGGCAAAGACTATTGCTGCCAATTCTAAGTCATGGGTTTGATAATCTACCTCATTTGGCTTGAGTTGCCTAGATGCTTATGATATAACTTTTTCATTTTGCATTAGTACACATCATAATCCTTTCTTTGAGACATCACTATAGATCATAAACCCTTCCTTCTCCGTAGGTAGTGTTAGAATCAGCGCTTTTACCAGTCTTTCCTTTAACTCTTGGAAGCTATTCTTACATTCCTGTTGTGGCGCCCCAAACCGAGACATCACTTCCTTACCTCAAAACATATACATTTTACCTTCTCTAATGAATTTTCTTTAATTCTTATATGAACATTTTTAATGTTCATAGACATTACATGAAATCATCTTTTGCCGGTGGACGTTTTACGTCCAAAACATTGTTTCTCATAAATCCTTAGGCAAATGAGACATCTCATGTCTCAAAACATCATTAACATAAACCATCATAAAATCCTTTAGCCAAGAGACATTTTATGTCTCAAAACATCATTAACATAAGCCATCATAAAATCTTTTAGCCAAGAGACATTTTATGTCTCAAAACATTTTTCATATAGCTTCCTTTGGCAATGGGCATTCATATGTCCTAAAACAATTTTTATTTAAACACATTAACATTGGATATTCTCATGTCCATAAACCCTTATCATTTAGGCTCTTTGGAAATGGACATTCTTATGTCCATAAACATTCTTCATTTAGACTATTTTAGAAATGGACATTCCTATGTCCATCTCAAGTTTCACATAAATCCCTTTTCATAATTCCCCGTCTTGGGGCTTATTTATAGCAAGCAAGGCAAACAAAATACGTAATCATTTTCATAACTGCATTTGCATAAAACATTTTCCTTTATCCCAATTATTTACACTTTTGTGTAAAACACCCTGTCTTTTAGGGTAACTTATGCATATTAGCTCATAAAAATCCCTTTTAAGATAACTTTTTGTATAGATGCTTTTATATCCCAATCTTTGGGCTTTTGAAAAGCAAAACGTATGCAAATGTATTTCTCCCAAACTAGTAGTGACACTTAGCAAGTGATCATGCTACATTTTGGAAGAGGATCCTTAACAACATGCTAGCCCAGCGGCTGTTTATTTATCCTGCTCCCAACTCAGGGAAGGCGCCGCTGGCACTCCTGTCATCCCTTAGTGACTTGGCCTTATGTAGAGTGGGCCCCGGTCATCCCAACCGTGCTCTACAACTGGCCTATTCCTTGTACCGGTGCACCGTACATTATCCTGACGGACCGCAGTTCGTTTGGTTTAAAGAATCACAAATCGCAGCCCATGTCCTTTTAAACTGGGATCACAGACCGTAGCCTGCATCCATATGCACAAAAAACGTAGACCGAAGTCTATATTTAAGAATAATTTTCAAAATCACATCACAAACCGCAGTCCGTGTCAACTTATAAGCGAGTGCACCTACTTTAACAAGTTCTTATTTGAAATCTAGTTTTAGGATGATCTTCCTTAAATTCCTTTAGAATCATTTTGAGTAAAATATTTTGATAAATATTTGAAATGTTTGAGAAACAATACATTTTAAAATCCTTTGGATTTTCATAAATAAATCATATTTTTCTCTAATATTTTCTTGGTTTCCATTTCAGGACCTTTTGTTTACAAAAGTTATGCAATTTTACTATCCCCTTGTCCATAACCTAAAAATTTAATAATTGTCCACATATCAATCATTTTTACATAAAGAAAAATTGCACAGTCTTTTGCATGCCATCAGGCAACCTGAAATCAAATCATTTTATGAAATCAATCATAGGAGGTTGGTCATCCATAAATCCCTTTTTAGTACATCCGTATAAACATTTTTTCAACATTTTTAACATAGATTTCCTTATCTAAAGAAAATTAAAACTTTTCGAACATCATTTCAAAACATATGGACTATATCCAAACCATCATTTACTATTTAGTTATCTTAACCTAACAAAACAAATCTTTTTCATCATTATTTATCGTGAGTTATTGTAGAAATAACTCAAAACTCATTTACAAACAATATTTTGTGAAAAAGGGTAAAAATCCTTTTTTCTTATAAAATGCTGTTGAACAATATCATATAGAACTTGCTTGCTTAAAAGAAAATTCTTAAAACCATTGGTATCAAACATAAAATCCTTCGAAAACATTAGCATGGAGAACTTGCTTACTTATTAGCAAAATTTCTCAATTCTATTAACATGAAGCATTCCCATCCTTGGAAACACTTAGGATAAATTATTTATCTTAAGAAGTGTCGCTTGCTTCCCATGAAGCAAACCTTAAGACTTTTCATTAAAGTCATCATTTTTCAAAACTTATGGCTTTGCATTAAAGCCGTCATATTCAAAACTTGTGCTTTCCCATTCGTTAAAACATAAATATAAACATAGACAATTCAATCATATCAATCACACAGAAAGAAAATCACATTTTAAAAAGTTTGCTTGCTTACCTGAGATCGCCATAATCCATTTTTCTTCCATTCTTTTCCTTGCCTACATGAAAATAATATGATTTTTTATATATTTCTTTTCCTTGCATTCCATTTAGTTTTCCAACCCATTTTATTCACATATATCATTTATTCAACTTCTCAAGTCACTATGCATACATTTAGCATATACATGCACATTTTTACACATTCCATTGGCTAACACATAACATATATAACTCCATAAATAGGGTATCCATTCAACCATATAAAATTAATCAATTAATAATCATATATAGGTTCATTAACCTTCATTTACAACTTTTCACATTTTTTTCCAAAATTCACACATCGGTGCCCGTTCTGAGCACCCGTTATGACCTTAGGCTTCATTATATAATTCCAAAATTGGAAATTAACCTCATGAAGTGCTAAACAGATATATATTCATAAAATATATCATATTTTCATACATTTTTGCACAAAAGCAAATTTCACAAGTCATTGATCACCCTTGTATATCTATTCCTTCACATATGCCCATTTGACAACATATACATAATGGATTTCATAAACTTTTCTAAGTCAGAGGTTTAATACATATTTCATCAGGTTAATTACCCTTAATTACATTTGTATTTAGGATATTTTTATGGGGTTTAAATCCACTTGCCATTGGTTTCCAAAACAGCTAGTTTGGAACTCATTTTTCACCCGTTTAACGTGTCTTTTGACACATAACCTTAGGCAATTATATAAATCCAAAATTTCAGCATATAATCCCACCTTTCTTAATCCATATTTAATGATTTAATTCATATATCAATTTGGATCATTTCTATATAGGTTTCATATTTCTTTTTGATATTTTTCTCAAACTATCCACATATGTTGAAATCAAGAGTACTGAAATCTCAAAAAATTGAATTAATATCAAATCAAGTAGAATACCTTAATAAATTCATGACTTAACTCTCATAAAAATTTCAGCACGAAATATTGACATTATATATTTATTTTGGCATTTTTACCTTGCTGAACAGTAGCATCCATTTTCAATCAGCCTTAATCCCGTAAATTATTGGGTATATTTATACTCATCAAAACTTAATTTTTAATTTTTTTGTGTGATTTAAAATGTGTCTTATATACCCTGTAAAATTTTTAACCTAAAATTATTTATATAAAAATTATTAAAAATCATTTTCTACATATGATCTTGTCACCAGTTTTACCCTATTTATGTTAATCTTCTCTGATTTTTAATTTTCAAATTAATTATTATTTTGAGATAAAAATTTGTTAATTCCTTAATTACCCCTTAATGATTCTTTATAAAACCTTTCATGATAAAATTCATCCATTTACTATTTTGTCTATAATTTAGTTTTCAACATCATATAATTTCCAGATTTGATGCATAAAACCAAAATAATCATATACTTACTTGATTAAATGGGTGATCTCTCCTTTTCCCCTTTATTTTCCTTCTCTTTTCTCTTCTTCTTGGCTTGCTAGGTGCTGGACATGAGGCTGCCTTGGGGAAGAAGAATTTCAGCACTTGGAAAATTCCAAGCTCCTTCTATCTTATGGACGTGCACTCCTTGGTAGGGCTGGAATTTCTAGCTATGGGCCCCACCTTTGGAGCTTGTTTTCCACAGCCAATTAATCCCTCCTTATCCTCTTAATGTTCTGGATTAATCTTATCCAAGTAAAATAATTTTTACACCTTTTAATAAAGCCAAAAATCTACTCACATCTCTACCCTACAGCTGTCCCTCCAAATCATGTCCCTTGCTGCCCCTTTTTCCAGCAATTTTCTAATTTTTTAAAAATCTCAAAATGTGGGTAATTTATACACCTAATTACCCCTTAATTAATGTATTAATTTGTTGTTAAAAAATAATAAAACTCATTACAGCAGCATCAAACATGGGACGTCATTTGCATACACAAGCTGTACATTTTTCCACCATTCATGGCAGCTGTAAATCACGAATTTTCTTGGATTTTTTCACATAATTAAATGCCCATTTATGTATCCCAACATGTCAGCTATTTATGTGCATATTTTATAAAATAAAAATTTCAAAAAAATATGCAGCAACCAGCCCATGAACGTGCTTGCCTTGGACACCTCATCTATGCTCACTTGAGCACCCATAGCTCCATCAATTGTGATAATTTATTGTTGAGATTTTATTTGGATATTTAAATTTTATATTAATTCATAAATTAACTTAGAAATGGCCTGCACTTGACACCTCAAATGTCATTAATTCATGCACTCATGCTTTGTACTCTAGCATTAAATGTAGAGTACTTTTGAGGTGCATTAGTCAACCATATACACCTTTTTCATTGCAGGTATTTTTCCAAAATTTTAAGCTTAATCCAAGCCATCCAAAATAAACATCTCATAATTTCATTCAACCGTTTCAAATTTCATCTCAATCCGATTTTCCTAGCTCCTGTTATAGTCGTTTAAAGTTAACGGTTGAAATTGAAATACGATCAATAAATCATTAATCCAATTTCATCAAGGATTTTCATGATCCAATAATTCCATAATATCGAGTTCATCATCATCAACTTTTCTTTCAAATTTTACTTGAATCTACTTTACAGGCGTTGAGCTATGAATTTTCTAGTGTTTTCCAACATAATTCCACAATTTTCATTTTAATCTCCATTAATTAAATTATGGAAATTAACTAAAAATTCATGCCACATTAGAATATTTTAATCCTCATTATGCTCCTTTAGTCACCTTGACTCACAATGGGCTCCAACGATTAAATTTTTAATCACCATTCTTAGTGGAACTCTAATTGCAACATATCATAAAATCCTAAAATCATCCAAAAATTACATTTAATCATATATAAGTCACATGTACATGTTCAATGCATACCTTGAATCTTATTTAGGTTGGGGTTTCACACCTGTGTCCATTCATACCTGACTCCTTTCCTTGTTAGCTTTGTGAGTGAAGCTAACAATTGTGAGAATCCTTCCACAAATCTCCTATAGTAGCCAGCTAGCCCTAGAAAGCTTCTTATTTCTGTGATATTTGTTGGTTGTGGCCATTTTGTTATTACCTCAATCTTTTGAGGATCTACCTGTACTCCCTTCTCGGATATAATGTGGCCGAGAAAGGCTACCTGTTTCAACCAAAATTCACATTTCTTAAATTTAGCATATAATTTTTCCCTTCGGAGAATTTATAACACTATCCTTAGATGTTTCTCATGCTCTGCTTCTGTCTTTGAATAAATCAATATTTCATCTATGAATACCACCACAAATTGATCCAAAAATTCTCGAAAGATTATGTTCATCATATCCATAAACACAGTTGGGGCATTCATCAGTCCAAATGACATGACTAAGAATTCATAATGTCCATATCTTGTTTTGAATGCCGTTTTACAGATATCTTTTGGACATATCCTCAGCTGGTGGTATCCTGACTGTAAATTAATTTTTGAAAAGGTAGAAGCTCCTTTTAATTGATCAAAGAGATCATCTATTCTTGGGAGCGGGTACTTATTTTTTACTGTTACTTTATTCAATTCTTTATAATCAATACAGAGTCTCAAACTCCCATCCTTTTTCCTTACAAATAGTACTGAAGCTCCCCAAGGTGATGCACTGGGTCTAATAAATTCTTTATTTATTTAATCTTGGATTTGTACTTTCAATTCAGCCAATTCGGCTAGCGCCATCCTATATGGGGCCTTAGATATTGGAGTTGTCCCTAGGATAATTTCTATTTCCATATCCATCTCTCTTTCCGGTGGTAAATTACATAACTCTTTTGGAAAGATATCTGAAAATTCCTTTACCACTGGAATTTGTTCCATAGGTACCCCATCTCTTTTTATTGTATTTATAGATACCAGATAGGTTGTACATTGTTGGCGTATCGGCTTAGCTACTTTTATAGCTGATACCATCCTTATTCTGTTTTCTAACTATCTTCTTTTACTGATCTCTATTTCATCTTTTGGTGCTTCAAATTGCATCCAAGTTGCAGGTGGAGTCGACTTCGGGTGCGACTTCGCCCAAGTTGCGACTTAGATGCTCCAATTTGAACATCTAAGTTGTCTTGATCTCCAACTTTACTTAAGTCTGCCTTGAACAGCTACCAAGTCAGACTTAAGGCAGACTTCAAGGCAGACTTAAGTAAAGTTGGAGATCAAGACAACTTAGATGTTCAAATTGGAACATATGAAGACTAATCCAAGTCCAAAGAAAGCAAGTTGCATAAACTCAACTGTTCTAATCAAGAACTTGCTCAAGAAAACAAGATTCAAGACTCAAGGACTCAAGGCTTGCAAATCATGGAGCTAAAGGAAACAAGCTAAAGTGAAGACAATGACTCAAGGAAGAACTAAATCAGAGAAGGACAAAAGGCATGAAGAAACCTAGGCAAAACAAAAAGCATCCCAAAAGTTTTTCAAGTTCGTCAAGCTAACTGATGAGGTGAAGTCGCATACCGAAGTCGACTCCACCTGCGACTTGGGTCAAGTCGAAGACCAAGTCGACCCAATCTGGAACTTGAAGACGCTGCGAACTAGCGAAGTCGCACCCGAAGTCGACTCCATCTGCGACTTAGGCGAAGTCGCACTCAAAGTCGACTCCATCTGCGACTTAGGCGAAGTGGCACCCGAAGTCGACTCCACCTGCGACTTGGGTCGCAATGGTCGGAAATTATTCGAACGTTGGCGCATTAAATGCGCGCCACCTACCTTCAAACGTTCGGATTCCCTCCACAATTATAAAAGGCATTCAATGTGAACGAGGGAAGTAGCGGAAAATCATTAAGTGTGCATAACTCCCATCTTCATGAGCATTAAGTGATCAAGCCAATCCTAAGAAGAAGAAGAACTTTGCTTCAAACTGCAAGAGCTCAACTGCTGATCCTTCAAAGCCAACTCTACAAGTTCTTCTCTGCGCCAAACTGCTTCTACACAACTGTAACGTGTAGATTCTTTTGTTATTTTATTTGATTGTATTGAACTTGATTTAGTTTGAGGAACTAAGATCAAGTGTAAGCAAAGTAGTGTGTGATTGAAGTGGAACTCATCACCTACTTGTGCTGTGATTTGTTGATGCCCCCTAGAGCTGGAATCTAGAAGAGAGCAGTGACTCTAATTGTATTTGTGAAATACAATAGTGGAACCCAAGTCACAAGGAGTGTGAGCTTGGAAGAGTGGAGTAGGGAGGTTGCCCGAACCACTATAAAATCTTGTGTGTTTGACTTATATTTCTGCTCTCAACATTATATTGCTTTCCATTTCGTTTCTTCATAAAGGGGAATAGATTAATCTGGGGTAAAGTTTCTGTTTAAGTTATAAATTTTTTAAATACCCAATTCACCCCTCCTCTCTTGGGTAATTTTCATTAACTCGGGACCAACATTAAATCCATTCACCCATAGGTTTCCAAAACAGCAAGTTTGGAACCCCTTTTTCACCGGTTTTACGCGTCTTTCGACACTTAACCCTATGCAGTCATATAATTCTGAATTTCTAGCAATAAAATCTATTTTTACTCATCCATATTTAGGAATTAAACACATAATTAACATCTATGCATTATCATTTCTCAAAACAGCAAGTTACCCTCACGTTTTGAAACCCGTTTAACGTCGGTTTGACGTTCCTTCATAAAAATCATAAAAATCAGATTTAGGATTTATTTCTCCCAAATATTTTGAGCATCCATCATAACTTAAACCTAGGGTATTTTACCCTACATAACATGCCTAAAACATGAAAATTCATTTCCATGACATTTTTAACCCAAAAATTAAGAAATTAGGTCAAAATCCATGCTTTGCATTCCATAACTTCAAATTTTCATTACTTAAGCATAAACCCTCATATTTTT
Organism: Annona cherimola; assembly: GCA_030490835.1. Classification (NCBI taxonomy): domain Eukaryota; kingdom Viridiplantae; phylum Streptophyta; class Magnoliopsida; order Magnoliales; family Annonaceae; genus Annona; species Annona cherimola. Next base: position 48,868,203 of record CM059977.1, on the reverse strand, counting down.
GGCATGAATACATGATTCATAGCTTAATAAAATCATCAAATCAAAATAGCAACTTGTCTTGGAGATTTAGGGTTTAACAACTTTGATTTTCCACTTAATACACATGCATAATGTCACTTTCATCAATCTTAACTTAAAAATTCATACTTAAATCTTAATACCCAATCCATATTCATGAAAAGGAATGTGGAAACATCATTTTACAGATTCTTTAAGCATGCTTTTCCTTTCCAAGTTTTGAGTTTAAGAACTCAAGTTAAACAACTTAAAATCATCACATACTTACTTGGTTTTGTAGCAAAACAAGTCTTAGCAACTTGAGGTGATTTTTTCTTCAATTCCTTATTCTTTTTCCCTTGATTTTCTCTCCTATTTTCTTGGGAAAATTCGTGAGTTGCTGCTGCTATTGCTTTGGGGTGAAAACTTCCACACTTAGAAATTTTCTCAAGCCTCTCTCCAAGTGATCGTGCATGGCTTATAAGGGCTGGAATTTTTCCAGATGTGGGTCCCACTTTTTAGCCATTTTTCCACATGAGTAAATTCATATCTATCCCCTTAAAGTGCTGGCACAATTGCAGCCATAGAAATTTGCATTTTCACCATTTTTCAAAAGTTAAAACCAAAGCAATCCATGACCATCCAATGCATCTCCAATTCATGTCCAATCTGTTCAGATTTGTGTCCATTTTTTTCATTTTTATTTTATACAAAAACATGGGTAATTTATGTCTCTAATTACCCTTTAATTCGTGCATTAATTTTATGAAAATATATTTAACAAATTTTGCAGTAACTTAACACCAAAAATCACATTTTTCTCCACCACAAGCTGTCCACGTTTTCAGCAGTATATACATAACTTTTTCCATTTTTTAATTGCTGAAAATCTCCATTATTGAATGCACATATAATTTACTTATATCCCTGCAACATTTAGGCATTTTTAAAAAATGCAAAAATAAAAAAGAAGCACCAAAACAGCCCTTGGACACCTCTTTGCCACCGTGGCTATCCTCCTGTAGCTTCATCATTCCATGCATTAAATGGATGGATAATTCATGACATTATGCATTTTATTTTAATGCATAAATTTCCTCAAAAATTCCTGCAATGGACACCTCATAATCCATTTATTTCCATGTCACCATATCTTGCACCCTTTCATTAATGATATGGTACTCTCTTGGAGAATAAGTCAACCATAGCCACCTTTTTTATGCAGAAACTTTTCCAACATGTCATGCTTAATCCAAGCCATCCAACATAAACATCTCACCATTCCATTCAACCGTTTCAAATTTCAACTCAATCCGAGTTTTCTAGCTCCCGATATAGCCGTTTGAAGTTAATGGTTGAAATGAATGTATGCTTAAAAATTCATAATTCTCATTTCATTAAGAATTTTCATAACCCATTTATTCCATAATACTAAGCCCAACATTAACAATTTTCATTTCCAATTTCACTTGAATCCGCCTTTTAGGCGTCGAGTTATGAATTTTTCAATATTTTCCATCAAACTTGTCAATTTCCATATTAACTTCCATAATTTATTTTAAATAATGGAAAATGATTTCTCATGATATTTTTGCACAATTAAATCATAAATAATTCATTCTAAACACATTGTCTCATTTAGGCTCAAAACATTTAATCATATCATTAATGCTAAGCCATAACCCTAATTGCCATAATTAGCAAAATCATAAAATACCTTCATAATTCCATAATTCATAAATAATCATCATATACGTGTTCAATACATACATATGGGTCCTACATGGGTTAGGGTTTCACAGCACAACAATTTTTACTGATCATTGTCGGGCGATATCCTGAATAGCTTCTTGATTTTGTGATCCACTGCTCTACAATGAGGGGGTCTGGTTCCCCTGCAAACTTGGGCGGGTGCTCGGCAAGGAAAGCATTGATTGCTTTCCTGTCGGCTTCTAGGAGACTATCCTCCCTTCCCCTTAATGTTTTGGGGTTAGTCAAGGTACCTGGTCTCTCCCCGTCTCCTCTTGATGGCGGGGCCTGCTGGTTCCACATTCCTTATAATAAACCAATAGCCTGAGTTGTCCATTGCTGCAGTTATTCTTTCTTCTATATTGACCTCTGTTGGAGGTCTAGAGCTTTCCTCTCGTCATGGGCTGGTCCTAGAGGATTGCTTTTCGGATTCTGCCCTATTAGTCCTTTTACTGGCCTCACCCCTTGTTTGTTCGACTAATTCCTCCATCGGGCCCATTCCCTTATTAGCTCTTGCTTTAGCTCTAGTGAGTGGCATTTTCAACTTCATAAAACATTCATTAGTATAACATCAATATTTATCATATCATGACATAATTAGTCAAATAAACATAGTCACATGATCATATATTATACCTTGTCATCAAACCTTTATACATATATCAAACTTTTGTACATAGGCTACCTTAGCCTTATGTACCTGTCTTCAACAATATTTACATATTGTGTCTTCCTGATCCCCATCCCTTTTTAACGTCCCCTTCTCCTTAACCTTAGGAACCTTCTAAGACTGAATGATACTTGTGTGCATTCCTCAATAATCATACTGGTATCAGACTAGTCTCGAGGTCTTGGGTTCTCATCTTCCTCTTCACTATCAGACCACTCTATAGGGTCCTCATCATCGCCTGCTGGACGGGCGGGAAGTTGGGCTTCGGGCATTACCTCTAACTCTATGACCCTTAGAATAACCTCACTAGGTTGTTTAGGAGGGGTTTTGCTCCATTACTTCTTCTCCCCTTGCCACAGCTTCCTGACGTTCCTAGGCAGCCTCTCTTTCCCTGTGGTCTACCTGTGCTTATGGTGTTCCATATCGGAACTAAATGTATCTAACATGAAGTCTAAACAATGGCCCTGGATTAGGTGGAACTGGGGCAACTCTCCTTTGCCAATACCTTTCTAGGTCTTCCTTAGCGACCCAATCGGTGACCACCGATGGCCTAGGTAGTGGGCTAGCTGGGGTATATTTGGGAGAAGTTAGAGTGTATACTGGAGAGTCTAGGAGTGCAAGCACCTTGCTAGAGGACTCTGCCTGGTGGATTTCAGGTAATATTGGAAACTCTGGTGGTTGGCTAGAGAAGATTATAGGTATTAGAGGGCGACATGCTTCTGGTCCTCTAATAGTGGGAACTAGGGGTCTCACGGTTAAACCTTCTTGAGACGCTAACCATCTATCAACACTTTCCCAAGCCCGTTCCCTTTCTTGTTCCTCCTCTAATTCCCTTGTATTTAATGCAGCCTTTCCTTTATCTGCCATCTACATATAGATCATCAATAATAAATCAATTGATCATAATTATAATTTCATGTATTCTAACTTGATCATTTTTTCCTTTTCCGCCAATTTACCAATCCATGCTCTGATACCAACTTCTATGGCGTCCCGAACCGGGGTGCCTAGAAGCCTTACTCTGGGACTGTTTTTTATTAATAAACATGATTCAGGATTATTACCCTGATCACATAGCAGAATATATATATTTATATACATAACATCAATACATGGAGAATTATCATCATTCATTTGATCGAAAAGATATTTTTCACATCAAAATCTTTATCATTGTCTTTACATAAACTTTATCATACATCGTATTTCTATCAATATTCTGCATGTCATTTCACATACTACCTTCATCATCATTTCCTGTCTGACATTTGAAAAACATGGGTGAGTCAGAATACTCAGTAAGCAAGCCATACAAATTTTTTTAAATTATTTTCATGAATTTCATAAAATGCAAGTGCAATGCAATTCATAGCATTCATGACATTCCTTTATATGCAACGCTAGCTAGCCGTCCATCCCATACATGCTCCCATATTCGGGAGTTTGCCGCCGGCCTGGGCCTGTATATGCGACTTGGCGATAGAGAGGGGGACATCCGGTCCGCTTACTACCTCAACTATGGTCTATTCCTCGTGCACCATGCTCATTTACATACAAATGCAGACATGATATTTATAAATCATAAACATTTTATAAAAGCATTTAACAAGCAGTTAGCAATCATTTCATGTAAAGCATTATAGGAATGACAATCCTTAAATATAATTCATAAAACATGTGAGCAAACAATTTGCAATCATTTAAAAATATTTTCAGAAAGCATATAACTTACCTCCTCAGTTGGTATCCTCAACCTTTTCTTTTCCTTTTCCTATTCAAGGAAAAAGTATATTTCATTCATTCCATTCAGGTTTGTTGGAGACAATTATTGAAATTGAATGAAAATACCCAAACCATGTGTTTTGATGATTAAACAACACAATTTGAGTAAATCTTAGCTACTAATGAGTTTTTGTGCAAATGTTCAAAGCTATAAAAGGTTATATACAAAACAGAACAAGTCAAGTCGCAATTCAAGTCGACTCAGACATCGACTTAGGCAAAGTCGATCTCTCAAGTCGACTCGATCTTCGACTCCAAAAGACACCTTTCCTCCAGTGTTGATTTTGGAGAGCAGAACAACCGAAGTCGCAGATGAAGTCGACTCCATTTGCGACTTGGGCCAAGTCGCAGAATGAAGTCGACTCCAGAATCGACTTGGAGTAACACTGTGGCGCCCCAAACCGAGACGTCACTTCCTTACCTCAAGATCTATCGATTGGTAAATGTGAATCAGGATTGTTGCCCTGATCACGAGGCGGGTTCTTAATTGGAATACGTCCAAATTTTTTTTCGATTATTCATCTATCATCATTCATAATCTTGACATGACAATCAACATACATTGTGACATTTCGCTTGTAATAAAATTCATCATTTCATTCATAGTATGTTTACATGCCTGTCATCATACACTCAATCATTGTATATATCATACTTGCATACATTCAGTCATTAATTCACATGGAACTTAGAACTCTAGCTAAGTTCGGATATACATAAACACATAGCATCTTTACCTGCCTTTTTGCAGTGAAAGATTCCTTGACTTAAACATCACATTTTACATCCATACATTCAATCTTTGAATCATATAGAACTTAAAATTCTAATTAAGTTCATATATACATTAGCTTACCTTAGCACATTCATGCTTTTTCATTCCTCATAGCTTTCAAGGCTATAATCACGTACCTTTCTTCTCGTCTTAGGTTCGCAACCTTTTGAGTTTCCCTGGTACCTGTTTAAGGGTTGGGAAAACAAAACGTGAGTGACAACTCAGTAAGCAAGAATTTTATCTTTAGGGCAAGGCTTCTTGAAAACTTTTTTCATAAACATCGGGAATACCTTGTTCCTGAGGACATGTATATGTCCTAAAATACCATCGTGAAATCCTCTGTTTATGAGGACAATTCCATGTCCTTGAATGTTTTCATAAAACATTCATTCTTAAAATCATTTACAAGCCACGCCTGGGCTTGTTTAGGCAAAACATACACATTTTACCTTTGATGATGAGTTCCCTTTAATCTTATATGAATATTTTTAATGTTCACAACCATTACAGGAAATCATCTGTTGCCAGTTGACGTTTTACGTCCAAAACAACATAAATCCTTAGGCAAAGGAGACATATCACGTCTCAAAACATCATTAATGTTGGAAATATGTGGAAAACAAGCTAAATCTATGTTTTGATGATTAACAAATCAATTTGAGTAAGTCTTGGCTACTAACACGTTTGTGGAAATGTTTAAGGGATATACATCTGAAGAAAATAAAGCATGGAAGGCCAAGTCGTTCCCCAAGTCGACTCCAAGATCGACTTCAAAATGCCAAAACACTCCAGAGATGAAATTGGGAGAAGAACAGGTGAAGTCGCAGGCCAAGTCGACTCCACTTGCGACTTGGGAAGCCAAGTCGCAAACGAAGTCGACTCCAGCATCGACTTCAGACGGGAAAAACACTCCAGAGACGAATTCGGGACAGCAAAATGCCGAAGTCGCAAACGAAGTCGACTCCAGTTGCGACTTGGGTAAAGTCGCAGACGAAGTCGACCCCGAGTTCGACTTGACGTTTTTCAAAGTTCAAAGATGCAGTTTCAAGCTTATTCCAAGAGTCAACTTGAGTGTTCTCAAAACCAAATCAAAGGTGCAAGATCAACTTAAGATTCTCAAGTCCAAGGCAAAGCTTCAAGCATATTTCAAGATGAAGAAATTCAAGATATGAAGACTAATATCAAAAGAAAGCAAGATGCATGAATCAAAGGCAAATCAATCATACAATTTTTCAAGCTTCACAAGGTCTACAAAATATTAGTGAAGTAAAGAAGTCAAGCAACTTAAAGGGAAGACAAAATGATCCAAGAAGATATGAAAAATGCAAAACAACAAAGCATCCCGGAAATTATTCAAGTTCATCAAGTCAACTGACGAAGTGAAGTCGCACACCGAAGTCGACTTCACTTGCGACTTGGGTCAAGTCGATACCCAAGTCGACCCGACCTGGAACTTGAAGTTGCTACAGAAAGGGAAGTCGCACCCGAAGTCGACTCCATCTGTGACTTGGGCGAAGTCGCACCCGAAGTCGACTCTGCCTGCGACTTGGGTCGCAACGGTCGGATAATTTTCGAACGTTGGCGCATTAAATGCGCGCCACCTACCTTCAAACGTTCGGATTCCCTCCACAATTATAAAAGGCATTCATTGTGGACGAGGGAAGAAGCTGAGAATCATTAAGTGTGCTTAACTCCCATCTACAAGAGCTTTAAAGAGATCAAGCCATTCAAAATAGAAGAACTTTGCTTCAAACTGCAAGAGCCCAACTTCTGAATCTTCAAAGCCAATACTACGAGTTCTTCTCTGCGCCAAATTGCTACTACACATCTGTAAAGTGTAGATTCTTTTGTTATTTCATTTGTTTGTATTGAACTTGATTTAGTTTGAGGAACTAAGATCAAGTAAAGGCAAAGTAGTGTGTGATTGGAATGGAACTCATCACCTACTTGTGCTGAGACTTGTTGAAGCCCCCTAGAGCTGGAATCTAGAAGAGAGCAGTGACTCTAATTGTATTTGAGGAATACAATAGTGGAACCCAAGTCACAAGGAGTGTGACCTTGGAAGAGTGGAGTAGGGAGGTTGCCCGAACCACTATAAAAATCCTGTGTGCTTGATTTATATTTTTGCTCTCTACATTATATTGCTTTCCATTTCGTTTCTTCATTAAGGGGACTGGATTAATCCGGGGTTAAGTTTCTGTTTAAGTTGAAAATTTTTAAATACCCAATTCACCCCTCCCCTCTTGGGTTTTGCCATTAACTCGGGGCCAACAATTAAAATAAACCATCATAAAATCCTTTAGCCAAGAGACATTTTATGTCTCAAAACATCATTAACATAAGCCATCATAATATCCTTTAGCCAAGAGACATTTTATGTCTCAAAAATTTTTTCATATAGCTTCTTTTGGCAATGGACATTCATATGTCCTAAAACACTTTTTATTTAAACACATTAACATTGGACATTTTCATGTCCATAAACCCTTATCATTTAGGCTCTTTAGAAATGGACATTCTTATGTCCAATCCACATTTCACATAAATCTTTTTCATAATCCCCATCTGGGGCTTGTTTATAGAAAACAAGGCAAATAAAATATATAAATCATTTTCATAACTGCATTTGTATAAAAACATTTTCTTTTACCCTTGTTATTTACACTTTTGTGTAAAACACCCTGTCTTTTAGGGTAACTTATGCATATTAGCTCATAAAAATCCCTTTTAGGATAACTTTTTGTATAGATGCTTTTATATCCCATCTTTGAACTTTTGAAAAGCAAAACATATGCAAATGCATTTCTCCCCATCCAGTAGTGACACTTAGCAAGTGATCATGCTACCTTTTGTAAGAGAATCCTTAACAACACGCTAGCCCAGCGGCTGTTTATTTATCCTGCTCCCATCTCAGGGAGGGCACCGCTGGCACTCCCGCCATCCTTTAGCGACTTGGCCTTATGTAGAGTAGGCCCCGGTCATCCCAACCGTGCTCTACAACCGGCCTATTTCTTGTACCGGTGCACCGTACGTTATCCTGACGAACCGCAGTCCGTTTTGGTTTGAAGAACCACAGACCGCAGCTTATGTTCTTTTAAACTAGAATCACAGACCGCAGACTGCATCCATATGCACAAAAATCTTAGACCGAAGTCTATATTTAACAATTATTTTCAAAAACACATCATAGACCGCAGTCCGTGTCAACTTGTAAGCGAGCGCACCCACTTTAACTAGTTGTTATTTGAAATCCAGTTTTAGGATGACCTTCCTTAAATTCTGTTAGAATCATTTTGAGTAAAATATTTCGATAAATATTTGAAATGTTTGATAAACAATAGATCTTAAAATCCTTTTAATAAAAGAATTTCAAATCCTTTGCATTTCCATAAATAAAACATATTTTTCTCTAATATTTTCTTGGTTTCCATTTCAGGACCTTTTGTTTACAAAAGTTATGCAATTATGCTATCCCCTTTTTCATGACCTAAAAATTTAATAATTGTCCACATATCAATCATTTTTACATAGAGGAAAATTGCATAGTCTTTTGCATGCCATCAAGCAACCTGAAATTAAACCATTTTATGAAATCAATCATAGGAGATTGGTCATCCATAAATCCCTTCAACACATCCGTAGAAATATTTTTCTAACATTTTCAACATAGATTTTCTTATCTAAAGGAAATTAAAAATTTTCAAACATTATTTCAAAACATATGGACTATGTCCAAAACGTCATTTATTATTTAATTATCTTGACCTAACAAAACAAATATTTTTCATCATTGTTTATCACGAGTTATTGTAAAAATAACTCAAAACTCATTTACAATCAACATTTTATGAAAAAGGGTAAAATTCCTTTTTCTTATAAAATGTTATTGAAACAATATCATATAGAACTTGCTTGCTTAAAACCAAATTCTTAAAACCATCGATATCAAACATGAAATCCTTGAAAAAAACATTAGCATGGAGAACTTGCTTACTCATAAGCAAAATTTCTCAATTCCATTAACATGAAGCATTCCCATCCTTGGCAACACTCAGGATAAATTATTTATCTTAAGAAGTGTCGCTTGCTTCCCATGAAGCAAACCTCAAGACTTTTCATTAAAATCATCATTTTTCAAAACTATGGCTTTGCATTAAAGCGGTCATATTCAAAACTTGTGCTTGCCCATTTCAATAAAACATACGCATAAACATAGACAATTCAATCATATTAATCACATAGAAAGAAAATGGCATTTTAGAAAGTTTGCTTGCTTACCTGAGATCGCCATAATTCCTTTTCCTTCCATTCATTTCCTTGCCTACATGAACATAACATGGTTTTTCATATATTTCTTGTCATCGCATTCCATTTAGTTTTCCAACCCATTTTTCATTAACATATATCCTTCATTTGTCTTCTCAAGTCATTAAACATAAATAACACATTTTTATTATTTCATTGGCTAATACATAACATATTGTGGCGCCCCGAACTGAGGTGCATAGAAGGCTTACTCCGGGATCATTTTGATTGGTAAACGTGACTCAGGATTGTTGCCCTGATCACACGGCAGGATTCTTTTTTTCTTTTTATCATTAATACATGGAAAATTTCCATCATTCATCTAACATGAAATATATTTCACATATCACAGTTATAACCCAAAACTGCTTCATAAAACAGAAATATTCATTTCCATCTCAAAATTATCATCATTGTCTTTACATATACAATATTTCATCAAAACTGCATGTCATTTTACATGCTGCCTTCATCATCTTTTCCCGTCTGTTGTTGAAAAAGCATGGGTGAGTAATAATACTCAGTAAGCAAGCTATTCATAATTTTTCAATCATTTTCATGCATTTCATAAAATGCAAATGCAATGCATACATAGCATTCATGACATTCCTTTGGATGCGACGCTAGCTAGACGCCCATCCCATACATGCTCCCATTTCAGGGAGGTCGCCGCCGGCCTGGGCCTATTAAGCGACTTGGCAATAGCGAGGGGGACATCCGGTCCGCTTACTACCTCGACTAAGGCCTATTCCTCGTGCACATGCTCATTCACATACACATGCCGGCATGATATTTGCAAATCATAAACAATTTCATAAAAAGCATTTAATAAACAATTTCACAAAACGAACTTCAGTTCATGTAAAGAAGTTATAGGTATGGCCAACCTTAAATAAATTTCATAAAGCAATTCACAAATAATTTCAAGCATTTTGGAAATAATTTGCAAAACATATAACTTGCTTACCTCCTTCAGTTGGGGTCTTCAACTTCTTTTCCTTTTCCTATTCAAGGAAAAAGGATATTACATTTCCTTTATTTAAGCTGCTTCTTATGCATGTTCTATCTTATTTGGGCATTATCTCTTTATGTGGATTTTTTTATCCATAGGTTCTTCAAAATTTTCATCATCATATTTAAATATTAATCTCAAATTTTCTTCAAAATCACGCTGTTCACTGTAGCAAATTAGTGTAGCAGATCACTGTTCATCCGAGTTACTGTTCACAGAGACGTGGTTACTGTTCATGGGTTCAAAAAATTGATATTTTTTCCAAAAATAAAAAATACCATGACATACCTTATGCCTAGTATATCATTGGACATTTCATACATTTTGAATTTATCATCATTTACTTGGCCAAAAAAAATCATTTTCTCCATATACTAAAAATCATCTTAAATTCACTTAAGCATAATCCTTAATTCCAAAAATCATGAAATTAATATATCATTATTCCAACATCATATTTATCATAATCATACATTTCAAATCATCACTTATCAATTTTGGAGCATTATTTTCACATATCATATGCTATTTTCTCAAATACCCTATCTTTGCTCCAAATTTTTGATGTTTTGGCATAATTCCATTTAAACATTATATCTATACTTATTTTCTCATGTTTGGGGATTATCTAAGCATGGTTTTAACTCATCTAACATTCAAAACAAGTTTGAGGGGAATCCACTTACCTCAAGCGAAGTTATGCCTCTTCTACTCGCCTTTTCTCACTCCAACCTTCGATTCTCTTCTTTCCTTAAGGCTAAAACGTGTGGGGATGGAAAATGAAGTTTCTCAAGTGATTTTTGAGCTGGGATGGTTGTGAATTTCTTCCATGTCCTGCTCCTCTATTTATAGGGGTCCATTTGTCATAAAATTGGAATTTACCCCCTCTAGCTTAGGGTGTAAAATTGCAAAGGTGTTTTTTTCAAAATTTAAAAGGTGCATGGAGCATTGTGCAGCCCCCCCTAGGCCTGATCCAGCAGGCCTATTGCAGCCCTATTTTTACCTATTTTTTTATTTTTTAAAATTAATTAATTTAGGCTAAATTAATTCTAGCCATTGATCTTTGATGAGGATGATCATGGGCCATTGGATCATGCCCCAAAATTCCATGCTCCAGCAGCAATTGCAGGCTTTGCATTAATTTTATTTAATTAAAATTAATCAAAGTCAAACACCATTAATGAAAAAGTAAAGTTACTTTTTTCATTTTCAAATGACATTTAATCTTGACCCTTAATTCATGATCCTTGATTAATCTTGGACCATTCATCATATCCATCATCATATCTTGGCCACCCATAAAAAATTTCATCTTGATCCGATGTCCGGATTGCAAGATATGAATTTTTCTTCATTTTCTTCAAAAATAAATTAAAAATCCGAAAATTCATATTTTAATCCAAAAAAACATTTTTGTCCTATAGTGGGAAGCTTTCTTTTTCGTCTTTTATGATTAAGTTAATCCAAGTGATTAAATCTTAATCATATATCTTAACCCCTGTTTACTATTCACGTGCACTATTTACGGGGTTAAATTCCCAATTGCATTATTTCAACCTCAAATACACATGTCCATTAATAAGGTTCATGAATTTTTATTTATTCATAAAATAATTACAAAATTACAAATGTCGAAATGACGCGTATACAGTCGAAACAACGCGTATACGGTCAGGGTTCCACACATATATAACCCCATAATTAGGGTATCCATTCAACCATACAAAATTCATCCATTAACTATTATACATAGGTTCATTAACCTTCATTTACCACTTTTCACATTTTTTCCAAAATTCATACGTCAGTGCCCGTTCCGAGCGCCTGTTATAGTGTTATCGCCTTAGGCTTCATTAATCAATTCTAAAATTGGAAATTAACCTCATGAAGTACTAAACGGATATATAATCATGAAATATATCATATTTTCATGCATTTTTATACTAAAGCAAATTTCACAAGTCATTGATCACCCTTGCACACTATTCTTTCACATATGCCCATTTGGCAACATATACATAATGGATTTCATAAAATTTTCTAAGTTAGCAATATCATCCATATTTCAGCGTGATATCAACCCTTAATTTACCACTTTATTTAGGGTATTTTTATGGGGTTTAAATCCACTTTCCATAGGTTTCCAAAACAGCTAGTTTGGAACCCACTTTTCACCCGTTTAACGTATCTTTTGACACATAACCTTAGGCTGTTATATAAATCCGAAATTTCAGCATATAATCTCACTTTTCTTAATCCATATTTAAGGATTTAACACATATATCAATTTGGATCATTTCTACATAGGTTTCATATTTCTTTTTGATTTTTTCTCAAACTATCCACATATGCTGAAATCAGGCGTACTGAAATCTCAAAAACTTGAATTAATATCAAATCAAGTATTTTTATCTGAAATTTCTACCATACCTTAATAACTTCATGAATTAACTTTCATAAAAATTTCAGCACGAAATATTGACATTACATATTTATTTGGCCATTTTTACCTTGATGAATACTAAAATCCATTTTCAAATAGCCTGAATGACGTTATTTATGGGGTATATGTATACCCATAAAAACTTGATTTTTAATTTTTTATTATGATACTCCACATGTATTATATATCCTGTAAAATTTTCATCTAAAAATCCTTGTAGAAAAATTATTACAAATAATTTTCTATAGCTGATCCTGTCACCCGTTTTACCTTGTTTGGGCTAATTTTCTCAGATTTTTAATTTCCAAATTACTTATCCTTTTAAGCTAAAAATTGAGTCTTTCCATAATCAATCCATTAGGATTCTTTTAAAAAAATTTCATGCTAAAATTCATCCATTTACTGTTCCGTCCATATTTTAGTTTTCAACATCATATAATTTCCAGATTTGAAACATAAAATCGACATAATCATATACTTACTTGATTAAGTGGGTGATCTCTCCTTTTCCCCTTATTTTTCTCCTATTTTCCTTCCTCCTTGCTGGCTAAGTTGGGGACGTGAGCTGCTGTTGCTTGGGGAAGAATTTCCAGCACTTGGAAATTTCCAAAAGCTCTCTCTCTCTCTCATGTGAACGTGCATGCCTTTGAGGAGCTGGAATTTCCAGCAGTGGGCCCCACTTGTTGCTGCATTTCCACACCTTTAAAAGCACCCTTATCTACCTTATGTGTTGGCACAATTACAGCCAAGTAAAATGGGTTTTTACCATTTTTTAAAAATTCAAAATCTGCCCTCATCTTGACCGTAAATCTGCTTCCACCATAACGTCCAGCTGCTGCCCATTTTTCCAGTCATTTTTCTCCATTTTTAAAATTCCAATATGTGGGTAATTTATATGCCTAATTACCCCTTAATTCATATATTAATTTGGCATTAATAATTTTAGCAAAATGGCAGCAATCAGCCCATCAGTTGGACGTCATTTGCAAGAGACAAAGCTGTCCACTTTTGCAATTTTCATGGCAGCTGAAAATCACGAATTTTCTTAGATTTTTTACATAATTAAATGCCCATTTATGTATCCCAACATGTCAGCTATATATATACATTATTTATAAAATAAAAATTGCTCAAAAATCCACATAATCAAAGTTATAACAAACTTTGACTTTGCATTAAAGTCATGTCCCCTCTCTTGAGACAAGTCAATCCACTTACTTACTCTCCAAGAAAGCCATTTCTCATGATAATTAGCTTAATCCATTCCATTCATCTTATAGATTTTATAATTTTATTTCATTGTTTCAAATTTCATCTCAATCTGATTTTCCTAGCTCCCGTGATAGCCGTTTAAAGTTAACGGTTGAAATTGAAATATGATCAATAAATCATTAATCCAATTTCATCAAGGATTTTCATAATCCAATAATCCCATAATATCAAGCTCAACATCATCAACTTCCATCTCAAATTTCACTTGAATCCGCCTTACAGGCGTTGAGTTATGAATTTTCTAGTATTTTCCAACATAATTCCATAATTACACTTTACTCTCCATAAATTAAATCATGATTATTAACATGATTATTCATGATTCCTTGTCATCTTTAAATCCTCATTAAGCCCTTCGGGTCATACCGACTCACTTTGGGCTCCGGCGATTAAATTTTTAATCACCCTTCTTAATTAAACCCTAATTGCAACATATCATAAAATCCTAAAATCATCAAAAAATTCCATTTAATCATATATATAGGTCCAAGGCATATATTGGACCCTGCTTAGGTTAGGGTTTCACAAACACCTTCCTTCTAGCGTTGAAATTGGGTAGCAAAACTTCTCAAGTTGCAATCCAAGTCGACTCCACATGCGACTTGGGTAAAGTCGCAGGCAAAGTCGACTCCAGCATCAACTTCAACTTGGTAGGACAGATTTTCAAGTTCAAGTCAAAGCATAAGTCGACTTCGAGATAGACCTGAGTCAAATAGAAGATGAAGACGACTCAAAATTTCTCACCTTGAATATATATCCAAGTTTAAAGCAAGCAAGACACATGGATTCAATCATTCTACATCAAGGTTGGAATTGTTCATACAAGATTCAAGTTTTTCAAGTTCTCTAGACTTAAAGCTAAAGAAATTTTGTACAAATAAGTTCCAAGTATTGAAAGACAAAAGAAGAAGAAGAAGTTAAGCAAGCAAAAGACGCTTCAACAAAGATCAAACTGACTTGGCAAAAGAAAGTAGCCAAGTCGCATCCGAAGTTGACTCCAAGATCGACTTGAAGTTAAGTATCTAACCAAGTCAACGGGGAAGACTAACTTGGAAACTGAAGAGCATCTGAAGTCTCACACGAAGTCGACTCCAGCATGCTACTTGGGTGAAGTCGCACACGAAGTCGACTCCACCTGCGACTTGGAGGCGTAATGTTCAAATTTTTTAACATCAGCATATTTATTACACGCTAACCACTTCTCCAACGTTCAAAATTCTCCCTCCTCTATATATAGACACTCAAGCAAATGTGAATACACATAAGTAAGAGCTGAAAAAGAGGAAAGGAGTACTACTAAGAGTTTTATGTCACTTTCTTCTACAATTGAGTGATCTAGATACTTTCAAAGGAAGAACAATCTTCAACGTTGTTGTTTACTTCAATGCAATACGATTCGTTGCTTCTACAGATTCTTCCTCGAGCTTAAACTTGCTACACAAATTTGTAAAGTGTAGATTTCTTCCATTTCATCTTATTATTTGGTTTTTGGTGCTTGGTTTGATTTTGGTGGTTCAAACCAAGCTATAGCAAAGTAACGGTGTGATTGGAGTGGAATTTGTCACCTACTTGTGCTATTTTATTGTATATGCCCCCTAGAGCTAGAATCTAGAAGAGAGCAGAGGTTCTGATTGTATATGCCCCCTAGAGCTAGAATCTAGAAGAGAGCAGAGACTCTAGTTGTATTCGCGGAATACATAGTGGAACCTAAGTCACAAAGGAAAGGTTGCCCGAACCACTATAAATCTTGTCTACTGTTTTTCATTTACGCTTTCATTATCGTATTGCTTTCTATTTGTTTCATTAAAGGGGTGTAAACTAAACTGAGGTAAAATATCTAATTAAAGTTTTAAATTTTTTAAATACCCAATTCACTCCTCCCCTCATGGGTAATTGACATAAACTCGGGACCAACAAGTGGTATTAGAGCAGGTCTTTGAGTTTTACCAAAGTGATCTTTTTGATATGGCATCCCAATCCACTTCCGTCCCCGCATTTGCTGAAGGTCAATCCTTTACTAGGCCACCATTGTTTGATGGAAATAATTTTGGATATTGGAAGCTACATATGAAACAACTCATCATGGCTACAGATATGGACTCTTGGATTGCAATCCAAGATGGTGTAACTTTGCCTATTGATAAAAGAGCTTCCAAATGGACCGGTGAGGAAGTAAAAATTGTAAAGAGCAACGCCAAGGCTACGAATTCATTATTTTGTGCTCTTACAGCTTCCGAATATGATAGACTATCCTCTTGTTTAGTTGCCAAAGAGATATGAGATACACTAACATCTATCTATGAAGGAACTTCTCAAGTCCAAAGGACAAGGAGAAATATTTTGATTGGAGAATTGGAAAACTTTAGAATGTTAGAAACAGAAAATATTTTTGAATTGTTTGCTAGATTTTCCAAGATTACTAACGCCTTGAAAGGGCTAGGAAAAGCAATTTCTGAATCTGAGCAGGTCATGAAGATTCTGAGGGCACTACCCGAATCATGGACTTCAAAAATCACGGCAATAGAAGAAGCCAAAGACCTAAACACGTTGAAATTGGAAGACCTTATTAGCTCGCTGATGTCACATGAGCTAATCAAGAAAAGAAACGAGGACCACCACAAAGGCAAAAGAGCCGTCGCCTTGAAAGCGGTACAAGACTCGGATGACACCACCTCATCATCTCAAAACGATGATGAAATTGCCTTGCTTACAAAACAATTCAGAAAATTTATAAAGAAAGGTAGAAATTTCAGAAACTTTAAAGAAAGAAATTCTAAAGAGGAAAAGAAAGAATCAACAAAATGTTACCGGTGTGGTGGTTCGGGGCACATGCAAGCCCAATGCCCAACGCCCAAAGAAAATAAAGCAAAGGAGCAAAGAAAAGATTGAGGCGACAACAGAAAATTTCAAAGAAACAAAGGAAGAGGCATGTACGTAAATGAAGAGGAATCTATAACATGTAGCTCTTCAAGTAAAGAATGTGAAGCAGATTGCACAAGAATTTGTTGCATAGCAAATTCTGATACATGTTTTGCAGCCACAGAAATTTTGGAGGATCAAGCTACTTCAACGAACTGCACAAGTAGTCAAGAGGTAACCTCCAAATAAAAATCTTTTTCAATTTTTTCTTCTACAAATGAATGCCTCAAATGTGCTGAATTGAAAGAACTTCAACAAGCCTATGATTCATTATATGAGGAAATAAAGAAATTAGGAAACAAGTTTACAATAAAGAAAAGACAATGTGATGCAGTAATAATTGTGAATGGTAAACTTGCTGAAAAAATAGATAAATTAAAAAGTGAAAAGAATACCTTGGAAGTTGAGTTAGAGAAACTCAAAAAGAAAAATGAATCATTAAATGAATCGCTTGTCAAGTTTTCTAATCTAGGATAAAATGTGAAAATGTTCTTAAAAATGACAACCCAAACTTGCAATAAAGGACTTGGGTTTAATACATGTGGCGCCCCGAACCGAGGTGCCTAGAAGCCTTACTCCGGGATCGTTTTGATTGGTAAACGTGACACAGGATTGTTGCCCTGATCACACGACAAGATTTTTTTTTTCTTTTTTTTTTCATCAATACATGGAAAATTCTCATCATTCATCTAACATGAAATATATTTCACATATCACAGTTATAAACCAAAACTGTTTCATAAAACAAAATATTCCTTTCTATCTCAAAATTATCATTGTTGACTTTACATAAAGTTTACATAAACATCATTTATATCAAAAACTACATAACACTTGGCATGCTGCCTTCATCATCATTTCCGGTCTGTTGTTGAAAAAGCATAGGTAAGTAATAATACTCAGTAAGCAAGCTATACATAATTTTTCAATCATTTTCATGCATTTCATAAAATGCAAATGCAATGCATACATAGCATTCATGACATTCCTTTGGATGCGACGCTAGCTAGGCGCCCATCCCATACATGCTCCTATTTCAGGGAGGTCGCCGCCGGCCTGGGCCTATTAAGCGACTTGGCAATAGCGAGGGGGACATACGGTCCGCTTACTACCTCAACTAAGGCCTATTCCTCGTGCACATGCTCATTCTCATACACATGCCGGCATGATATTTGCAAATCATAAACAATTTCATAAAAAGCATTTAATAAATAATTTCGCAAAACGAACTTCAGTTCATGTAAAGCAGTTATAGGTATGGCCAACCTTAAATAAATTTCATAAAGCAACTTGCAAACAATTTCAAGCATTTTGGAAATAATTTGCAAAACATATAACTTGCTTACCTTCTTAGGAGGTGTCTTTGACCTTCTCTTTTCCTTTTCCTATTCAAGGAGAAATGATATTTTCATTTCTTCTATTCAAGTTGCTTCCTATGCATGCTCTATATTATTTGGGCATTATCTCTTTATGTGGATATATATTTTTTTATCCATAGGTTCTTCAAAATTTTCATCATCATATTTAAATATTAATCTCAAATTTTCTTCAAAATCACGTTGTTTACTGTAGCAAATCACTGTTCATCCGAGTTACTGTTCACAGAGACGTGGTTACTGCTCATGGGTTCCAAAAATTGATATTTTTTCCAAAAATAAAAAATACCATGACATACCTTATGCCTAGTATATCATAGGATATTTCATACATTTTGAATTTATCATCATTTACTTGGCCAAAAAAATCATTTTCTTCATATACCAAAAATCAACATAAATTCATTTAAGCATAATTCTTAATTCCAAAAATCATGAAATTAATATATCATTATTCCAACATCATATTTATCATAATCATACATCCCAAATCATTATTTATCAATTTTGGAGCATTATTTTCACATATCATATGCTATCTTCCCAAATACCCTATCTTCGCTCCAAATTTTGATGTTTTGGCATAATTCCATTTAAACATTATATCTATACTTATTTTCTCATGATTGGAGATTATCTAAGCATGGTTTTACCTTACTTAACATCCAAAAGAAATTCGGGTAGAAATCACTTACCCGAAGTGGAGATACGCCTCTTTTTCTCGCACTTTCTCTCTCCAACCTTCTATTCTTCAAGGCTAAAACGTGTGGGGATGGAAAATGAAGTTTCTCAAGTGATTTTTGAGCTTGGAATGGCTGTGAATTCGTCCAAGGAATGCTCCCCTATTTATAGTGCTTCAAATTTCATGAATTTTCATTTTACCCCTTCTAGCTCAAGGTGTAAAATTGCAAAATGTATTTTTTTATAATTTCCAAAGATGCCTTGAGCCAAGAGAAACTACCCTAGGCCTGCTCCAACCCCCCTATAGCAGCCCTAATTTTCTACCTATTTTTTTGATTTTTAAAATTAATTAAATTAAGCTAAATTAATCATAGCCATTGATCTTTGATTAGGATGAATTTTGACCATTGATTTTGGTCAAATTTTCCAGCTGCTCCCCTTGCAACTGTTGGAAACAATGTTCAAAATAAAACAAATTGACCAAAGCATAAGTTTTGATGATTAAACAAAGACTAATTTGAGTATATAAAGTGTACTAATGAGTTTGCCAAGTGTTTAAGGAAAGCAAAGAAGTCAAGTCGATTACCAAGTCGACTTGGACTTCGACTTGGGGTGAAGTCGATACCTAAGTCGACTTCACAAGCGACTTCAAATGGCAAAAGGTGGACAGCATTGAAAATAGAAAACAAGCAAGTGAAGTCGCAGGCCAAGTCGACTCCACGTGCGACTTGGGAAGCCAAGTCTCAGACGAAGTCGACTTCAGCATCGACTTCAAACGTCAAAAAGTGTCCAGAGTTGAAAATGTGGAAATGGACATGGCGAAGTCGCAGGCGAAGTCGACTCCAGGTGCGACTTGGGCGAAGTCGCAGACAAGGTCGACTCCAACTTCGACTTGAGGAGTTCAGACTTGAAGATTGAAGTTTCAAGCTTATTCCAAGGATCCATTTAGATTTTATCAAATCCAAATAAGATGCAAAGTCCATTCTCAAAAAGCGACTGAAGTTTCTTGAAGATCAAAGCTAAGATTCATGTTTAAAGTTCAAATCAAGTCTATCAAGTCCAAAGCTAATCTTCAAGCTTATTCCAAATGAAGCAATACCCAAGTCATGAAGACCAATTTTGCAAGGTTCAAGCCAATTCAAGAAGATCAAGGCCAAGCTCTTCATAAACCACAAGATCTACACATAAGAAGAGCCACTCAACACTTAAAAGCACAAGAGGAAGAAAGACAAGCAAGTTAGAAGCAAATCAAGTGAGGATCAAGGCGTTTTTGCAAAAGACCACGCCAAGTCGCAACCCAAGTCGACTCCAGGATCGACTTGAGTTGAAGTCTGAAAGCCAAGTCGACCCAAGACTCGGACTTGGAAATCTGAAGAACTAGAGTCGCACACGAGGTCAACTCCAGGTGCGACTTGGAAGCCAAGTCGCAGGCCAAGTCGACTTCATCTTCGACTTGGAAAATAACGTTCGAATTTTTAAACGTTGGAGTTCATTTATTGCGCGCCAACCACTTCTACAACGTTCATATTCTCCTCAATCTATATAAGGACCCTCAAATGAACGTGAATACACACAAGAACATTACAAGACACTGCTATATACTCTAGAAAGTCCAAAGAGAGAAAAGAAGTGCTAGAAAGGAATCCTATTTGCTTTTCTCCATTTTTGAGTGGTCCATATACATTCTAAGGAAGAAGAGAGCTTCAGGTTGCAAGCTGCTTCATCGAGAATCATCCAAGCTGCTTCTGAATTCTTCCTCGAGCTCAACCTGTCTACACATCTATGTAAAGTGTAGTTTTTCTTATTTCAAAGTCTTGATGTATTAACCTTGATTTAGCTTGAGTAGCTAAGATCAAGTGTATGCAAAGTAGTGTGTGATTGGAGTGGGACTCATCACCTACTTGTGCAGTAAGTTGTTTATGCCCCCTAGAGCTGGAATCTAGAAGAGAGCATAGGCTCTAAGTTGTTTATGCCCCCTAGAGCTGGAATCTAGAAGAGAGCGGAGACTCTAAGTGTATTCGAGGAATACATAGTGGAACCCAAGTCACAACGGAGTGTGAGCTTGGAAGAGTGGAGTAGGGAAGGTTTGCCCGAACCACTATAAATCTTGTCTTCTGCTTCCTTTTACTGCTTTATCTAAATTGCTCTCTATTTGCTTTAAAAGGGGGATTAATCTTTAAAGGGGTTAAGATTTTAATTTACCAAAGAATTTTCTAAAGAACCTAATTCACCCCTCCCCTCTTGGGTTTAGCCATCAACTCGGGACCAACAAGTGGTATCAGAGCAGGTCTTTGAGTTTACCAAAGAGATCTTATTAATATGGCATCCCAATCTACTTTCGTTCCCGCATTTGCTGAAGGCCAATCCTTTACAAGGCCACCGTTGTTTGATGGGAACAATTTTGGATATTAGAAGCTTCGTTTGAAGCAACTCATCATGGCTACCGACATGGATTCTTGGATTGCTATCCAAGATGGAGTAATCTTGCCTACCGATGAAAGAGCTTCCAAATGGACCGATGAGGAAGTAAGAATTGTTAAGAGTAACGCCAAAGCTATGAACTCTTTATTTTGAGCTCTTACTGCTTCTGAATATGATAGAGTATCCTCTTGCTTAACCGCCAAAGAGATATGGGATACGCTAACCTCTATCTATGAAGGAACTTCTCAAGTCCAAGGGACGAGAAGAAATATTTTGATTGGAGAACTGGAAAACTTTAGAATGCTAGAAAGAGAAAATATTTCTAAAATGTTTGCTAGGTTCTCGAAAATTACTAATGCTCTAAAAGGTCTTGGAAAGGCTATATCTGAATCTGAGCAGGTCATGAAGATTTTAAGAGATCTACCCGAATCATGGACTCCAAAGATCACCGCAATAGAAGATGCCAAGGACCTTAACACGCTAAAACTTGAAGACTTAATTAGCTCACTCATGTCACATGAGCTAATTAAGAAAAGAAATGAGGATCAACACAGAGGCAAAAGAGCAATTGCTTTGAAAGCCGCACAAGACACAGATGACTCCTCTTCTTCTCAAAACGACGACGAAATCGCCTTACTCACAAAACGTTTCAGAAAATTTGTGAGGAAAGGCAAAAATTTCAGAAGCTTCAAGGAAAGAACTCCCAGAGAGAAGAAGAAAGAATCAACCAAATGCTACCGATGCGGCGGTTCGGGACATATGCAAGCTCAATGTCCAACTCCCGAAGAAAGCAAGGTAAAAGAACAAAGAAAAGATCGAGGGGACAACAAAAGATTCCAAAGATACAAAGGAAGAGGCATGTACGTGAATGACAAGGAATCTTCAACGAGTAGCTCCTCAACCGACGAAATAGAGACGGAAGAATGTGTAAGAATTTGCTGCATGGCACAAATCGAGCAAGAAGAACAAACTACCTCAACAAAATGCACAAGCAATGAAGAGGTAAGTTCCAAACTCTCCCATTCTAAATCAAGTTATTCTTCTTTTCAAGAATGCCTCAAATGTACTGAATTAGAAGAACTACAAACTGCATATGATTCATTATATGAAGAAATGAAGAAATTAGGAAGCAAGTTTACAATTAAGAAAAGACAATGTGATGGAGTAATAATTGTAAATGGTAAACTTGCAGAGAAATTAGACAAAATGAAAGAAGAAAATGATTTGCTAAAAAAGGAGAACGAATCATTAAAAGAATCATTAGCTAAGTTCTCTAATCCAGGAGAAAGTGTTAAAATGTTTCTGAATATGACCTCCCAAACACATAAAAGAGGTCTTGGATATCATACATTTGAGCAAGGAGAAAGTAGCAAATCAAATGTGCAAATACTTGAGAAATATCAAACTAAAACTGCATCTATATACAAGCCATAAAAGAAAAACTTTAAGTGGACTAGAAGACCAACGATTGAACCATTGCATACTTGGAGGCCTACTCCAAGATTACCTATGGCTTGTAATTTCTGCAATAAAATGGGTCATAAAACTTACAAATGTAATTTTAAGAGATTATAAGATCATGGTGCAAAATTAGTTTGGGTTCCAAGGAACACAAGATTTGGGCTTTCCAAGTTAGAACAACAAAGATTGATTTATATTACTAACCCAAATGGACCCATAAAATGGGTACCAAGGAGATAAGATTTACTTGCTTATTTTTCAGACATGTTTTAAGGCAAAGGCAAATAATGAATGGTTCATGGATAGCGGTTGCTCAAGGCATATGACCGGTGAAAGAAGTTTATTTCATAAACTTAAGCCTTGCAACGATGGAATAGTTGCCTTTGGCAATAATGAAAAAGGTAAAATTAAAGGTAAAGGAAATATACATAGTATTTCAAATACATGTATGGAAGATGTTTTGTTTGTTGAAGGACTCAAACATAATTTAATGAGCATTAGCCAACTATGTGATAAAGGATATAAAGTTGTGTTTGAATCATCTATATGTAATGTATTTGATGGAGAACATATCATGTTTAGTGGTAAAAGACATGAAAATGTATATTTGGTTTCACTTGATGAATTAAATGGTCAATGTCTAATGGCCATTGATAATGATCCATGGGTTTGGCATAAAAGGCTTGGACATATAAACATGGGAAACATAAAGACCCTATGGAAAAAGAATTTGGTAGAAGGATTACCAAAGTTGAAATATGACAAAGATAAGATTTGCAAGGCATGTCAATTATCAAAACAACCCAAGATGCCTTTCTCTACCAAAAAGGAAATTTCCACCACTAGGCCACTTGAATTGCTACACATGGATCTATACGGGCCATCCGACATTTTAACCATTGGTGGAAAGAAATATGTATTTGTCATAGTAGATGATTTTTCAAGATTTACATGGATAATTCTTTTAGCTAGTAAAGACGAAGCCTTCTCTATGTTTGCAACTTTTGTGAATTTGGTGCAAAATGAAAAACAAAGTACTATTGTGACCATAAGAAGCGATCATGGTGGCGAATTCGAAAACAAACGATTCATAGAATATTGTAATGAAAAAGGAATTTACCACACATTTTCTGCACCAAGAACTCCACAACAAAATGGAGTAGTTGAAAGGAAAAATAGAACTATACAAGAGATGGCTAGAACTATGCTAAATGAGAGCAATCTATCCAAGAAATTTTGGGGTGAAGCTGTAAGTACAGCTTGTCATGTATTGAACCGTGTTACCATTCGAGCAATCTTGAAAAAGACCCCATATGAACTATGGAAAGGAAGGAAACCAAATATCTCTTATTTTCATGCTTTTGGATGCACATGCTATGTTTTGAACAATGGAAAAACCAACTTGGGAAAACTAGATGCTAAAAGTGATGAGGCAATATTCCTTGGTTACTCATCAAATAGCAAAGCATATAGAGTATTCAATAAACGAAACCAGGTGGTAGAAGAATCCATACATGTTGTGTTTGATGAATTTAACCAAACTCCGAGAAAGGAGGATGAACTAAGTGATGCAGATGAGACAAAAGGCAAAGAACAACCAAAGGAACTCGAGCTCAAGCCAGAAAATCTCGTGGAGGAAGAGGTAAGTGAAGGTGATGATTCTTACAAACCTCCAACTGATTTAAAGTTCAAAAATGCCCATCCAATTGAGCAAGTTATTGGAAATATATATGAAGGAGTAAAAACTAGAAGATCAAAACAAAACGTTTATGGTCAATATGCTTTTGTATCGAAAATTGAACCAACTACCATCGAACAAGCTCTTAATGATGAAAGCTGGGTTATTGCAATGCAAGAAGAGCTAAATCAATTTGAAAGAAATGATGTATGACACTTATTTTCTAGACCAAATGATCATACCATTATTGGTACCAAATGGATATTTAGAAACAAATTGGACGAAAGCGGACTTGTAATTAGAAACAAAGCTAGATTAGTAGCCAAAGGGTATTCCCAGGAAGAAGGAATTGATTTCGAAGAATCATATGCACCCGTGGCTAGATTAGAAGCCATACGAATTTTATTAGCATTTGCTTCTCATATGAATTTCAAATTGTTTCAAATGGATGTAAAAAGTGCATTTTTGAATGGCTATTTGAATGAAGAAGTATATGTTGAACAACCCCCTGGTTTCGAAGAAAAGGATCAATCAAAATATGTTTATAAATTGACTAAAGCGTTATATGGATTAAAACAAGCTCCAAGAGCTTGGTATGAAAGGTTGAATAAATTTTTGATTGATCATGAGTTTCAAAGAGGAAAAGTTGATACTACTTTGTTCATTAAATATAAAAATAAAAATATTTTAATTGTACAAATTTATGTAGATGATATAATATTTGGTGCTACTGACGAAAATCTATGCCAAGAATTTTCTAAGATTATGCAGAGCGAATTCGAAATGAGCATGATGGGAGAATTAAATTTCTTCCTTGGACTGCAAATTAAACAACAAAATGAAGGGATATTTCTAAACCAGTCCAAGTATGTCAAAGAGATGCTCAAGAAATTTGGAATGCAAAATAGCAAAGGGGCAAATACTCCAATGAGCTCTACAATCAAGATCGACACAGATGAAAACGGTAAAAGTATCGATCAAAAGCTTTATAGAAGCATGATAGGATCTTTGCTATATTTAACTGCTTCTAGACCTGATATTCTATTCAGTGTTTGTATGTGCCCTAGATTTCAAGCATGTCCTAAAGAATCACATCTACTTGCTGTAAAAAGGATTTTTAAATATTTAACAAAAACCACCAATCTTGGACTATGGTATCCAAAGGGGTCAACCTTTGATTTAATCGACTATTTGGATGCGGATTTTGCCGGCTATAAGGTAGATAGAAAGAGTACTAGTGGAACTTGTCAGTTTCTAGGACATATGTTAGTTTCATGGCACTCAAGAAAACAAACAAGTGTTGCTCTATCTACTGCGGAAGCCGAATACATAGCCGCCGGTAGTTGTTGTGCCCAATTGCTCTAGATGAAACAACAATTGAAAGATTATGGTATTGATTATGTTGATATTCCTATTAGATGTGATAATACAAGTGCAATTTGTCTGACTAAAAATCCTGTACTGCATTCAAGAACCAAGCATATTGATGTGAGACATCATTTTATTCGTGAACATGTTGAAAATCATGATGTATGTTTAGAATATGTGAAAACTGAAGACCAAATTGCTGATATCTTTACCAAACCATTAGCCAAAGAATCATTCTATAAAATTAGGAATGATATGGGGATGATAGAGCTAAATTAAGAAAAATTAAACAAGAAACTGAAATTTGAAAAAGGCAAGTCAATGGGTCAAGTCGACTCCATGGGAGCCAAGTCGACTCCGCCAAGTCGACTTGGGAAAGTGAAGTCGACTCCGCTTCAACAGCGAAGTCGACTCCACAGGGTCGAAGTCGACTCCGCGCGCGACGTTTCGCATTCGGCCGATTTCTCTTTCTTTTCTTCTCTTCCTTTCCTTCTCATTTTCCCGCTTTTTCTTTCTCTCTTCTTCTTTCTCATTTTCCTCTCCGCTCCTCTTCATTTCCGGCGCCTCCCTCTCGGATTCCGGTTCTCCTTGTCTCCGGCAAACTGCCGTTCCCGCTCCTCTTCATTTCCGGCAAGTCTCCTCTCTCTCTCTAAAAATCTCTCATTTTCCATCTCTCAAACTCCATTTTTCACTCTCTGTTATTTCCTCTCTCTTAGCTCTCTCTTAGTAATTGGTATCTCTCTCTCTCTCTCAAATACTATCTCATTCCCTCTCAAAAAAACCCCAAAGTTCAATTTTCAACTCCAAACCATCTCAAATGGCACCAAAGAAAGCCGTATCAAAACCATACCCCAAACGGGTTCCCACACAACCTTCATCTCATACAGAAAAAGGAGTTCCTAGGAAAGCTAGGACACCCGCTAAGAGGGCAAGGGAGGAACCCTCTACATCAACGGGCAGAAGAGTTCGATTCCAAGAAGGAACTCCATCCAACACTGCGGGTCGTGAGGAACAAGCCCAAACCTCACAGAACACACAGTCTGGGGCAAGCAGAAGGGGCACTGCGGCCGGGAAAACCCAAGTGTTGAAAATGCCCACGACCTACTTCAAAACCGAGCTCGAGCACAGCCGGTTTTACAAACATTTCTATGAGCAGAAGGTATTCATACCTAAAATCATAGATTTTAAATTTTTGGAAGATTATGGGTCCGACATAGAAGACCTATTAGATTTTCAAGGATGGACCAAATTGTTAAAGGAGGATGAACGAGTCTATCCAGATCTTACCCGACTATTTTATTATCTATGGGCGAAGAATATTATGGAACATTTGTCAAAGGAGTAGAAATAGACATTGGAATCGAGATAACTCCAAGTTAGACTGGAGCAATGATTCATTTAGGACAAATACTTGGAGTCCCTTATGTAGAAGAGCCTTTTCCTGAAGATCTCACAATGGATCAGATATACAATCAGCTCACCCGGAGTAACAAGTATCACCCGGGAATCAAATTTCTTCGGTACATGGATCTATCACCCAGGTTACGGGTCCTAAGACTTCTCATTGCCCACTGCATCTACCCAAAGGGCGGTGGGAGAAATCAATTGAACCCACAAGAAGCTGGGATTTTATGGAAAGTAGCCAATAGAGTCAAGGTGAGCCTCCCAAGATTGTTTCTTGAAGCCTTGGCATCTAGAAAGGACAACCCACGAGGAATCCTCCCTTATGGTACTTGGATCACAAAGATCCTCGAATTCTTTGGAGTGGACATTGAAGGCGAGCCATTTGAAGTGCTTAAGTCCACCAACGCCATCAACAAAGCACTGATCCAGAGGATGAAAATCAATGTGCTTGAACTCAGGCCAGAAGCTCCAGAAGAAGAGCATGAAGATAATGCACAAGCTGAGGGGGAGCAACCTCCCGAGGCACCGGCCGCTCCAGCAGAGCCTCCTTCACCCATCTCGCATGGATCCTATTCACCACAAGGATCCGCTGCACCAAAATGGGCGCCTCCAACCTCATCTGAGGAGGTGACCTTGAAGGATCTTCGAGATGAGATCGTTGCCATCCATGAAGAAATGGGGCAACAAGAGAACCGGATGACAAGTCTTGTCACCAGTGTTCTCAATGCACTCGAAGACATGCATTCCCGACAGGATCAGATTGATCGGGAATTGCAGACTATCAGATATCATCTTGCTTCGAGTCGACATCAAAATCAACCAATATCCGAACTTAACCCATTCGATACTGGGTCAGTTCGCCGTGACCCGACACCCGCACCTAGTTCCTCATACTACTCATCCGCCCATGCTCGTCCCATCAAACCCACTTCATATCCCATCTCTCACTTCCAATTCACAAAATCTTTGCGAATTGACAAATTTTTGAGTGATTGACAAAAAGGGGGAGAAGATAGGTTAGGTTTGAGGTTTGAGAAGATAGGTTAGGTTTGAGGTTTGAGAAGATAGGTTTTTGAGCATTTTTCCTTTTGGGTTGGGTAGTTTGTATCTAGGTTTCATTTATGCTTTATTTTTGTTTTACATTGTAATCTGTAAAAATGAAACTTGATATATATATGAAAGATGTTGTGATTGCTTGAAATGATTGATATGTTATGTTTGATTGAAAGGTATGAATATTATGAATTGAAAGTTATGAATGCTATGATTTACTTGAAAGGCACTCTATGCCAAAATGACTAATGTTCTGAGAATGCTTTCTATGATAATGGTTTGAATTCAAATCTCTAAACTATATGTTTGAAGGTACCTATGACAGTGCTCTGTTTTTAAACCATGTTTAATACTTTGAAAGGTATCAACTCAAATGTAGTTTTGTCAATCATCAAAAAAGGGGAGATTGTTGGAAA
Organism: Annona cherimola; assembly: GCA_030490835.1. Taxonomy (NCBI): domain Eukaryota; kingdom Viridiplantae; phylum Streptophyta; class Magnoliopsida; order Magnoliales; family Annonaceae; genus Annona; species Annona cherimola. Next base: position 48,839,421 of record CM059977.1, on the reverse strand, counting down.
CAATGTTCAAAATAAAACAAATTGACCAAAGCATAAGTTTTGATGATTAAACAAAGACTAATTTGAGTATATAAAGTGTACTAATGAGTTTGCCAAGTGTTTAAGGAAAGCAAAGAAGTCAAGTCGATTACCAAGTCGACTTGGACTTCGACTTGGGGTGAAGTCGATACCTAAGTCGACTTCACAAGCGACTTCAAATGGCAAAAGGTGGACAACATTGAAAATAGAAAACAAGCAAGTGAAGTCGCAGGCCAAGTCGACTCCACGTGCGACTTGGGAAGCCAAGTCTCAGACGAAGTCGACTTCAGCATCGACTTCAAACGTCAAAAAGTGTCCAGAGTTGAAAATGTGGAAATGGACATGGCGAAGTCGCAGGCGAAGTCGACTCCAGGTGCGACTTGGGCGAAGTCGCAGACAAGGTCGACTCCAACTTCGACTTGAGGAGTTCAGACTTGAAGATTGAAGTTTCAAGCTTATTCCAAGGATCCATTTAGATTTTATCAAATCCAAATAAGATGCAAAGTCCATTCTCAAAAAGCGACTGAAGTTTCTTGAAGATCAAAGCTAAGATTCATGTTTAAAGTTCAAATCAAGTCTATCAAGTCCAAAGCTAATCTTCAAGCTTATTCCAAATGAAGCAATACCCAAGTCATGAAGACCAATTTTGCAAGGTTCAAGCCAATTCAAGAAGATCAAGGCCAAGCTCTTCATAAACCACAAGATCTACACATAAGAAGAGCCACTCAACACTTAAAAGCACAAGAGGAAGAAAGACAAGCAAGTTAGAAGCAAATCAAGTGAGGATCAAGGCGTTTTTGCAAAAGACCACGCCAAGTCGCAACCCAAGTCGACTCCAGGATCGACTTGAGTTGAAGTCTGAAAGCCAAGTCGACCCAAGACTCGGACTTGGAAATCTGAAGAACTAGAGTCGCACACGAGGTCAACTCCAGGTGCGACTTGGAAGCCAAGTCGCAGGCCAAGTCGACTCCATCTTCGACTTGGAAAATAACGTTCGAATTTTTAAACGTTGGAGTTCATTTATTGCGCGCCAACCACTTCTACAACGTTCATATTCTCCTCAATCTATATAAGGACCCTCAAATGAACGTGAATACACACAAGAACATTACAAGACACTGCTATATACTCTACAAAGTCCAAAGAGAGAAAAGAAGTGCTAGAAAGGAATCCTATTTGCTTTTCTCCATTTTTGAGTGGTCCATATACATTCTAAGGAAGAAGAGAGCTTCAGGTTGCAAGCTGCTTCATCGAGAATCATCCAAGCTGCTTCTGAATTCTTCCTCGAGCTCAACCTGTCTACACATCTATGTAAAGTGTAGTTTTTCTTATTTCAAAGTCTTGATGTATTAACCTTGATTTAGCTTGAGTAGCTAAGATCAAGTGTATGCAAAGTAGTGTGTGATTGGAGTGGGACTCATCACCTACTTGTGCAGTAAGTTGTTTATGCCCCCTAGAGCTGGAATCTAGAAGAGAGCATAGGCTCTAAGTTGTTTATGCCCCCTAGAGCTGGAATCTAGAAGAGAGCGGAGACTCTAAGTGTATTCGAGGAATACATAGTGGAACCCAAGTCACAACGGAGTGTGAGCTTGGAAGAGTGTAGTAGGGAAGGTTTGCCCGAACCACTATAAATCTTGTCTTCTGCTTCCTTTTACTGCTTTATCTAAATTGCTCTCTATTTGCTTTAAAAGGGGGATTAATCTTTAAAGGGGTTAAGATTTTAATTTACCAAAGAATTTTCTAAAGAACCTAATTCACCCCTCCCCTCTTGGGTTTAGGCATCAACTCGGGACCAACAACAACATCCCTGTAGCAGCAGCCATTCATTTAATTTTTTTATTTTTATTTATTTATTTTATTTAAAAAGTCAAAAGTAGCTTTTATTAAAAAGTTAGCTACTTTTTTATCTTATTTTGACGTTTCATCTTGACCTTTGATTTGTGATTTTCATCACATCTTAACCCATTCATCATGTCCATCATGAATTTTTAACCATCCATAAAAATTTTCATCAAATTTCGACGCCCGGATTGCAATTTATGAATTTTTTTCTATTTTTCCACAAAAATCCAAACTTGGATTAAAATATCCAAAAGAATTGCTATTTTGTCTTGTAGTGATTAAATCTCTATTTTGTCTTTTTGTGATTAAGTTAATCCAAGTGATTAACTCTTAATCACGGGTCTTAGTCCTTGGTTACTATTCACGTGCACTATTCATGGGGTTAAATTCCTAATTGCATTATGTCAATCTTAAATACACATGTCCATCAATAAAATTCATGAAAATTTATAAAATAATATTCAAAATTACAAATGTCGAAATGACGCATATACGGTCAGGGTTCCACAATACATTTGAACAAGAGAAATCTAATGCTCCGAGAAACAACGCGAAACCCATTTATACTAAACCTAAGATAAATCAAGTAGTTTGGACCAAAAGACAAACCGAGGAACAAATTACCAAATGGCTTCCTATTTCTAGACTTCCGGGAGCTTGTAATTTTTGCAACAAGTTAGGACACATGGTTTATCAATGTAAGTTGAGAAAATTGCAAAATCTTGGTGCAAAATTGGTTTGGATGCCAAAAAGCATTGGATTTGTGGCTTCAAAGGTAGACCAACATAGACTCTAAAGAATAACTAACTCAAATGGACCCATAAAATGGATACCAAAAGAATGAGCTCCACTTGACTTAATTTTTGCAGGTTTGTCTTAAAGCTAAGGCCAATAATATATGGTTTATGGATAGTGGTTGCTCAAGACATATGACAGGAGAAAAAGGACTATTCCATAAGGTCAACCCATGCAATGAAGGAACAGTAGCTTTCGAAAATAATGAAAAAGGTAAAATAAAAGGTAAAAAAAATGTTTATGGTATTTCAAATGCATGTATTGAAGATGTACTATTTGTTGAAGGACTCAAACACAACCTAATGAGTATTAGTCAATTATGTGATAAAGGATATAAAGTTGTATTTGAATCCTCTATATGTAATGTTTTTTATGACGAACACATAATATTTAGTGGCAAAAGACATGGGAATGTATATTTGGTTTGCCTTGATGAACTAGAAGGGAAATGTCTAATAGCCATAGAAAATGATCCATGGATATGGCATACAAGGCTTGGACATATAAATATATCAAATATTAAAACATTGTGGAAAAAGAATCTGGTACAAGGGTTACCAAAGCTCAAATATGACAAGGATAAGATTTGTAAAGCTTGTCAACTATCTAAACAACCCAAAATGTCATTTTCCACCAAAAAGGAAATTTCAACAACTAGACCACTTGAGTTGTTATATATGGATCTTTATGGGCCATCGGACATTTTAACTCTTGGTGGGAAAAAGTACGTGTATGTAATTATTGATGATTTTTCAAGATTTACTTGGATTATACTCTTAGCTAGCAAAGATGAAGCATTTCCTACGTTTGTCACATTTTCAAATTTGGTGCAAAATGAAAAACAAAGTTCAATCATTTCCATTAAAAGTGATCATGGTAGTGAAGGGATTGATTTTGAAGAATCATATGCACCTGTGGCTAGATTAGAAGTCATACGCATTTTACTAGCATTTGCCTTCTCACATAAATTTCAAATTGTTTCAAATGGATGTGAAAAGCGCATTTTTGAATGGGTACTTGAATGAAGAAGTATATGTTGAACAACCCCCTGGATTTGAAGAAAAGGATCAATCAAAATATGTTTATAAACTGACCAAAGCATTATATGGACTAAAATAAGTCCACGAGCTTGGTATGAAAGGTTAAATAGATTTTTAATTGAACATAAATTTCAAAGAGGAAAAGTTGATACTACTTTATTCATCAAGTATAAAAGTAAAAATATTTTAATTGTGAAAATTTATGTAGATGATATAATATTTGGTGCTACTGATGAAACTCTGTGCCAAGAATTTTCTATGATTATGCAGAGCGAATTTGAAATTAGCATGATGGGAGAATTAAATTTCTTTCTTGGACTGCAAATCAAGCAACAAGCCGAAGGAATATTCACAAATCAGTCCAAGCACATCAAAGAAATGCTAAAGAAATTTGGAATGCAAACTAGCAAAGGAGCAAAAATTCCAATGAGTTCAACAATCAAGATCGACACGGACGAAAATGGTAAATGTATCGATTAAAAGCTTATAGAAGTATGATATGATCATTGTTGTATTTAACTGCTTCTAGACCAGACATTCTTTTCAGTGTATGTATGTGTTCTAGATTTCAAGCATGTCCTAAAGAATCACATTTATTGGCTATAAAAAGAATTTTTAAATATTTAATAAATACCACTAACCTTGGACTATGGTATCCAAAGGGGTCAACGTTTGATTTAATCGGCTACTAGGATGCAGACTTTGCCGGTTACAAAGTAGATAGAAAAAGTACTAGTGGAACAAGTCAATTCCTTGGAAACATGTTGGTATCATGGTATTCAAGGAAACAAACTAGTGTTGCTCTATGTATGGCGGAAGCCGAATATATAGCCGCCGGGAGCTGTTGTGCCCAATTACTTTGGATGAAACAACAATTAAAAGACTATGGCATTGATTATTATAATATTTCTATCAGATGTGATAATACAAGTGCAATCTATTTGACTAAAAATCCTGTATTGCATTCTAGAACCAAACATATAGATGTAAGACATTATTTAATTCGTGAACATGTTGAAAATTATGATGTTTGTTTGGAATATGTGAAAACTGAGGATCAAATTGTTGATATATTTACCAAGCCCTTAGCAAAGGAATCATTTTACAAAATTAGAAATGAAATGGGGACGATTGAATTAAATTAAGAACAATTATACAGGAAAATCAAATCTGAAAAAGTTCAAAATCGATAAGTCAAGTCGACTTTGAGGAAGCCAAGTCGACTCCAGTGAAGTCGACTTGGGGGATGTGAGGTCGACTCGGCCTCTAAGGCGAAGTCGACTCAGCCTAGGGCAGCGTCGACTCAGCTCGCGCGACCATCGGGATTCCTCCTTCTTCTTCTTCTTTCTTTCCTCTCTCTTCTCTCATTTTCTTCCTGCTTCGGACTTCTCCCTCTTAGGTGATTTTCGGCTTCTAAGCCCTCTCCAATTTCTCCTTTTTCTTCTCTTTTTTTCTGACAGCTCTCTCCAGTTTCCGTTTCTCCCTGTTTTCTCTCCATTTCTCTAACCTCTTTCTCTCCTCACTGAACTCTCTCTCTCTCTCAGTCCATCTATCCCTCTTTGTTCTCTTCATTGATCTCAAATGGCTCCTAAATCCCGACTGCCTAAACTAGCAGTGTCCAAACCATCACGGAAGCCTGTCCCTAGACAATCTAGTTCTCAACACGAGGACGAAGTGCCTAGGAGGCAACGGACCTCTTCAAAGCAAGGCCAAAAAGAACCATCCACTTCCACAGGCCGCAGAGTTCGCTTTCAAGCCGGGACTCCATCAACAACGGTTGCTCGAGAGGAACAACCTCAAACCTCGCAGAGCATACAATCTGGGGCCAAAAAGAAAGGAAATACAGCTGCTAAAGCTCAAGTACTAAAGATGCCGACTACATACTTCAAAACAGAATTGCAGCACAGCCGGTTTTACAAATCTTTTTATGAGCAGAAGGTATTTATCCCAAAAATCATCGAATTTAAATTTTTAAGGGATTATGAGTCCGACATTGAGCAGTTACTAGATTTCCAAGGATGGACTAATCTTCTAAGAGCAGATGAAAGAGTATATCCTGATCTAACTCGTATTTTCTATTACCTATGGGATGACGAGTACTTTGGGACTTTTGTCAAAGAAACTGATATGTTCTTTGGAATCGGAGTAACCCCAAGATTAGAGGAAGCAATCATGAGTATGGGGCAAATCTTGAAAGTACCTTATGAGGATGAGCCATTGCCCGAAACCTTACTCTCTCGGATATCTACAATCAGCTCACTAGGAGCAATAAGTATCATCTGGGGATCAAATTTCTACATTACATGGACTTATCCCTGAGGCTTAGTGTCCTCAGATTATTGGTTGCACATTGCATCTACCCCAAAGGTGGGGGTAGAAATCAGTTAAACCCACAGGAAGCAGGAATTTTGTGGAAAATAGTGAATAGGGTCAAAGTCAGCCTTCCTCGGTTATTCATAGAAGCCCTAAGTTTGAGAAAAGACAACCCACGAGGGGTTTTACCGTATGGTACTTGGATCACGAAGATCCTAGAACATTTTGGAGTTGATATAGATGGAGAACCATACGAAGTATTAAAATCGACAAATGCAATCAACAAGGCATTGATCCAAAGAATGAAGATCAATGTACATTAACTCAGGGCAGAAGCAGAAGAGGGAGCACCAGCTCCAGAAGAAGCAAGAGATGCACAGGCTGTGGGGCAGCAGCCCCCGTTATCTCCAGAAGCCCAACCAGCTCCACCACAGGATGTACCTGAGGAGCCTGTCTCACTGCTATCACACAGATCATGCTCACCGAGAGGTTCTGAAATTCCAAATCTAGCACCATGACCACCATCTCAGGATATATCTCTGCAGACTCTTCGGGATGACATGGAGCAGCTGGAAAACAGAATCACAAGTCAAATATCAGGGGTCCTCACAGCTATCATGGATATGCATTCCCGGCAGGATCGTATAGATCGTGAATTACGCACTATCCGTTATCATCTAACATCCGGTCGTCATATGCACACCGCCATTCCCGAACTAGATCCGTTTGATACCGGGTCCATTCATCAAGATCCTACACCTGTACCCATGTCCTCTTTTTACTCCTCTGCTCATATTCGACCCATCAAACCTACCCAAAAATCATATCCCATTTCCAAGTTTTAATTTACCAAATCTTTGATAATTGACTCTCATTTTGCCTGATTGACAAAAAGGGGGAGATAGGATAGGATAGGTTAAGTTTTAAGAGTTAAATTTAGAATCTTTTTGGTTGGGTAGCTTGTATATAGGTTTCTTTTTACTTTGCATTGTAATCTGTATGAATTATGCTAATATGAAATGTTTGAATTATGTTTCATGCTCTGATCATGTCTTGCTCTGATCACTAATGATATATTTGGAAATTATTGAATGTTTGAACAAGTATGATGAATATGACATATTGAAAGGTACAAACTCAAATTGGTTTTGTCAATCATCAAAAGGGGGGAGATTGTTGGAAACAATTATTGAAATTGAATGAAAATACCCAAACCATGTGCTTTGATGATTAAACAACACAATTTGAGTAAATCTTAGCTACTAATGAGTTTTTGTGCAAATTTTCAAAGCTATAAAAGGTTATATACGAAACAGAACAAGCCAAGTCGCAATTCAAGTCGACTCAGACGTTGACTTAGACATCGACTTAGGCAAAGTCGATCTCTCAAGTCGACTCCATCTTCGACTCCAAAAGACACCTTTCCTCCAGCTTTAATTTTGGAGAGCAGAACAACCGAAGTCGCAGATGAAGTCGACTCCACTTGCGACTTGGGCCAAGTCGCAGAATGAAGTCGACTCCAGAATTGACTTAGAGCAACACCTTCCTTCCAGCGTTGAAATTGGGTAGCAAAACTTCTCAAGTTGCAACCCAAGTCGACTCCACATGCGACTTGGGTAAAGTCACAAGCAAAGTCGACTCCAGCATCAACTTCAACTTGGTAGGACAGATTTTCAAGTTCAAGTCAAAGCATAAGTCGACTTCGAGATAGACCTGAGTCAAATAGAAGATGAAGACGACTCAAAATTTCTCACCTTAAATATATATCCAAGTTTAAAGCAAGCAAGACACATGGATTCAATCATTCTACATCAAGGTTGGAATTGTTCATACAAGATTCAAGTTTTTCAAGTTCTCTAGACTTAAAGCTAAAGAAATTTTGTACAAATAAGTTCTAAGTATTGAAAGACAAAAGAAGAAGAAGAAGTTAAACAAGAAAAAGACGCTTCCACAAAGATCAAACTGACTTGGCAAAAGAAAGTAGCCGAGTCGCACTCGAAGTCGACTCCAAGATCGACTTGAAGCTAAGTCCCAGACCAAGTTGACCCGGAAGACAGACTTGGAAACTGAAGAGCATCTGAAGTCGCACACGAAGTCGATCCAGCATGCGACTTGGGTGAAGTCGCACACGAAGTAGACTCCACCTGTGACTTGGAGGCGTAACGTTCAAATTTTTGAACGTTAGCATATTTATTACGCGCCAACCACTTCTCCAACATTCAAAATTCTCTCTCATCTATATATAGACACTCAAGCAAACGTGGATACACACAAGTAAGAGCTGAAAAAGAGGAAAGAAGTGCTACTAAGAGTTTTATCTCACTTTTTTCTACAATTGAGTGATCTAGACACTTTCAAAGGAAGAACAGTCTTCAACCTTGTTGTTTGCTTCAACGCAATACGATTTGTTGCTTCTACAGATTCTTCCTCGAGCTGAAACTTGCTACACAAATCTGTAAAGTGTATATTTCTTCTATTTCATCTTATTATTAGGTTTTGGTGTTTCAAACCAAGCTATAGCAAAGTAACGGTGTAATTAGAGTGGAACTGATCACCTACTTGTGCTATTTTGTTGTATATGCCCCTTAGAGCTAGAATCTAGAAGAGAGCGGAGGCTCTGATTGTATATGCCCCCTAGAGCTAGAATCTAGAAGAGAGCGGAGACTCTAGTTGTATTCGCGGAATACATAGTAGAACCCAAGTCACAAGGGAGTGTGAGCTTAGAAGAGTGGAGTAGGGAAAGGTTGCCTGAACTACTATAAATCTTGTCTACTGTTTTTCATTTACGCTTTCATTATCGTATTGCTTTTTATTTGCTTCATTAAAGGGGTGTAAACTAAACTGGGGTAAAATATCTAATTAAAGTTTTAAATTTTCTAAATACCCAATTCACCCCTCCCCTCTAGGGTAATTGCCATAAACTCGGGACCAACAAGGTTGCCTCTCATGCCTACTTTATAATATTTGGTCATTATTTCCGTATATGGATTTTTTTATCCATAAGTTATTCAAAAATTCCATCCTCATATTTATAATATAAACATTAATCTCAAATTTTCTCCAAAATTATGTTGTTTACTATTCATAGTTACTGTAGCAGATTACTGTTCGCATTTATTGTTCATCCGGGTAACTGTTCACAGCGAGTTAGGTACTGTTATTGGGTTCCAAAAATTGACATTTTTCTAAAAATAAAAAATACCATGACATAGCTTAGGTTTAGTATATGCATAATCCTTAAATTCAAAAATCATGAGATTAATATATCGTCATTCAAACATCATAATTATCATAAACATTTATCTCAAATCATAATTTAGCAATATTGGAGCATTATTTGCACATTATATACATGATTTTTCCGTATGCTCTATCTTCGCTCCAAATTCTTGATGTTTTGGCATAATTCTACTTAGGCGTTATAACTTTACTTATTTTCTCATGCTTAGGCATTATCTAAGTATGATTTTACCCTACTTAACGTGCAAAAGAAATTTGGATAGAATTTACTTACCCGAAGTGAAGATATCCCTCTTCTTTTTCACACTTTCTCTCTCTAACTTTCTCCTCTTCTTTTTCTGTGAAACCCCAACCTAAGTAGGGTCCAATGTATGCATTGGACATATATAAGTGATTTATATGTGAATTAAATGAAGTATGAATGATTTTAGGATTTTATGATATTTTGCAACTAGGGTTTAATTAAGAAGGGTGATTAAAAATTCAATCGCCGGAGCCCAATATGAGTCAAGGTGACTAAAGGGGCATAATGAGTTTTTCTTATAACCTTTTGCTCATGAGGACATTTACTTGTCCCAAAACATCATTTATTTAATTTTCTTTATAACCCAAATTGGGGTTGTTCAAAAGCAATGTATGTGCATAGAAATCTTTTATCTAGGCGGACATTCTTATGTCCAAAAATATTTTTCCATATAAGCCTCTTTTAACCAGCATAAGATCCCAAACCCTTTTTAAACCAATATGGCGGACATATTCATGTCCTAAAATATTTTTCCATATAAACCTCTTTTAACCCGCATATGGTATCTTTTGAAAACTGGACATAAATCCATTTAAAGCCAACACAAATCCATTTAAAATAAAACAATGTAGATGCCCATTTTGGGACTTTTAAAACATAGGAAACATATATATGTTCCAAAAACATATGGATTTGTGTCTCTGACCCTCAAGAAGGTGACACTTAACAAGTGATCATCCTCCCTTAGGAAAGAAACCATTCATGGACTGCACCGCTAGCTAGGCGGTTATCCATGATCCTGCTCCCATTTCAGGGAGGGCGCCGCCGGCCTCCAACCTTCCCTAAGCGACTCGGCTACAGGTAGAGGTGAGCTCTGGTTCTCGACCATTTTGGTCCGTGACCGCCTAAACCATGAGCCTAGTATATTGTTTTGCGCACACTCGTATGCTAGCAATGATTTTCACAAAGCTTAGCCCAGTCATTTGACTGTGCTCTTTTTCAAGCCTCAGCTTGATATGTATAAAGACAACTTTAGTCCGCAGACTATGCCCTTCTCGAATTGAGAACTGGGCTGGATTATTTTGAAAAGAAAAATAAAATATTTTAAACCACTTAGTCCGCAGACTATGCCCTTCTCGAATTGAGAACTGGGCGTGGTTTGTTTTGAAAATAAAATATTTTTGTAAATTATTTTCAAATGTTGATGTTAGGATGACCACCCTTAAAGAGTTTAGAAATATTTTAATAAATCCATTTTATCAAACATTTGAAATATTTGAGAAGAAAATATTTTGCAAAACTTTAATGATTTTCTAAACAACTTTTGAAAGTCTCATTTTTAGAAGCTTTTGAACTAATTCAAAACTCGCAAAGACAAAACTTTTCTTAATAATATTTTTATGAGCAAAACTTATGCAACTCTCTTCCATTCACTTTAATGGCATTATTTGTCTTGTCCACATCGCTTCCTTGTTACACTTATATATATGTAGAGAAGAGTTTGCATAATCTTTTGATCATTATTTAAGCATAAAATCCACGAAATCATTTTGTAAGACTGGTCACCCTAAAATCTTTTTAGAACATCAAAGTAAAGCATCTTCAAAGTGTTACAACTCTAAGAGTTGTAAAGTACCTTGATAGATTATTTCAAAAAATCTACGTAAATCTCAAAACACGTATATAAATTCAATTTATGACATTTAATGGAAAATATTTCAAAACATCTATTTATTTCTAGAAACCATTTTGTAAAGAATTACATTTTTCAATAAAACTCTTTGGAAATAGAATTTCCATGGTTTGTTTTTGAATATCACTTTATGAAAGAGACAAACTCTTTCAATATAAAATTCTTTTTAAACCACACTTATATGAACTCGCTTATTTTAAAATCATCATAAAACTCACATCATATTTTCAAGATCTGAGCTTGCTTACTCTATAAGTAATTCTCCACATCATTAATATAAACATGATCAAGTAAATTTAATACTTGAATGTAAAAATTATGCTTGAAAATTCACTTACTTATCTCGTAAGCTATTATGAAACCAACTTATTATAGCAAGTTCATAAATTTCATAAGATTCCTTTGAAACAATATTTTGGAAAGCTCGTTTGCTTACTTGTAAGCAAATTCTTTAAAATCATTGATATAAGCATTTCCAATCTTGGCAATACTTATGATAGAATAACTATTTTAAGAAGTATTGCTTGTTTCCCATGAAACAATCCTTAAGGCATTTTATTTAAGCTATCATTTTTAAAACATAGGAGGAAATCAATATTTTGTAAAGTTCGCTTGCTTACCTTGGTCACGTGAGCTTTCCGAGTCAACACTTTCTTTGCCTTTGCCCATACATATAGAATGATATAACAATCATGTAAATTCCATTTTCTTGCATTCACCTAGTTTTCCAACCCATTTTCATAAATATTCATAACCCTCCTAATCTCCAAGTCGGGTATACGTACATAACATTCTTATGTATCAACCAGTTATTTTATCACATGTTCAATTCTCATATATTAATCTCAAAATTTGAGATTATCAATTCAGCAATGCATTTCACATTTTTCCATCATATTTTAACATATTTTTGCATTTTAAGATTTACATAATGCACATATCATCTTATCATGTGCATTGCTTCACATATGTGCGTCTAACCGTGTCTAATTCATATATTTCTTAAAATTTTCCAAATAAAAAACTTGTCCTATAATTCAGCAAGTTTATAAACTTAATTTAATACTTATTTAGTGTATTTTCACGGATTTTTAATCCACTAATCATAGGTTTCCAAAACAGCAACTTTGGAACCCATTTTTCACCCATTTAACGTGTCTTTTATCATATAATCCTAAACAGTCTCATAAATCCGAAATTTCAGCAATTAACTTTTCCTAACCCAAATATATTTTATTAACATATAAATAAATCTGGATCATTTCTGCATAAGTTTCATATTTCTTTTTGATTATTTTCTCCAACTATCCACATATGCTGAAATCAGGCGAACTGAAATATATAAATCTTGATTTATAATCAAATCAAGGTATTTAATTCTGAAATTTATAAAATAACTTAATAACTACATGAAATAACTTTCATAAAAATTTCATCACGAAATATTGACATAATATATTTATTGTTACATTTTCACTATGATGGACAGTGTTGGGATTTTACTGTCAGCCTTAACCACGTGATTTATAGGGCATATTTATACCCATCAAAACCTAAATTTTATATTTTTAGTATGATCCTCAATATGTCTTATATTTTTTATAAAATTTCAGCCTGAAAATCCTTTTATAAAAATTATTAAAAATAATTTTCTATGGCTGATCCTGTCACCCGTTATACCCTGTTTAGGTTAATATTCTCGGATTTTTAATTTGAAACTGGATTATCCTTTTAAGCTGAAAATTTGGTCGTTCCTTAATCAATCCGTCATGATTCTTCAAAAAAATTTTCATGCTAAAATTCATCCATGTACTGTCCCGTTCATATTTTACTTTACAACATCATAAAATTTCCAGATTTGAGATATAAAAACAAAATAATCAAATACTTACTTGATTAAATGGGTAATCCTTCCTTTTCCTCTTTATTTTCTTCTCTTTTCTTCCTCCTTGGTTTCCTAGGGGTCGTGAGTTGCTGCTGGAAATGAGAGCTCCAATTTTCCAAAATTTTCTAAGTGTTTAGCCGTATGCTTGGACGTCAGTTTGCCTTTTAGCAACTAGCTGGAAATTTCCAGCAAATGGGCCCCACATTCCACATCATAAATGTTAATTCCAATGCATTACTATCCCCTTTGCTGACATGGCAGCTTGTGGGCCATTAAAAATATTTTTATCTCATTTATAAATCCACTAATTATCCAAGGCAATTAATGATCACCATGCTGTCCATCTGATGCACGTCCTTCATCAGCTGCTTTTTCCATTTTTTTCCAACGAAATTTTCATCAAATAAATGCACACTTACCTACCCTATTACCTAGGCTAAATATCCATGCATTTTATAATTTTTAAAAATTACAAAAAATCCGTTTTCCAGCCATATGATCGGACACAATTTTGCTGTCCATTTTTGGATGCCTGCACATGTCCCAACTTTGCTGCAGATGTCCTTATCATAATAAATTTTTTTACAGATCCATTTAAATACTCACTTAATTAACTAGTAGTGTAGAGTAATTAAGGTCAATTTAGGCTTCTAAAAAAATTATAAATAATGCATTGAGCTGCCAAACCGTCCACATCACCCATAAAGCATGCTGCTGTCAATTTTTCCCTCCTCCAATTAACGGTCCAGATCAGCCCCTAAAAATCCAAATTTTATTTTTATTTAATGATCAATTACCTCCATTAACTCCCTGTTGACTTTGGGTATACATTTTATCATAAAAATATTTCACAAAATCCACTTTATGGGTTAGTTTAGACGTCTATGCTTGCCATGTAAGCTACTCTCCCTTATGCTCTTAACTTTTTGGTATAAAAAGTCAAAAGAATTAATCTTAATTTCGTGCAAGCCTAATTACATCATAATTTTCATGATCAAATCCTTTCATAACCTTAATCTCATAATTTTAACTGTCCATTCCAAATTTCATCTTAATTCGACTTTTCTAGCTCTATTTATGATCGTTTTAAATTTTGGACGGTGATGATCAATTATCATCAAAATTTTCATAATCTACCTTTCCCATATGATTAAGCACAAAATTATGTGCTTCTATCTCAATTTTCATATTAATCCGCCTTATGGGCGTCAAGTTATGAATTTTCTAAGGTTTTCTTTACTAACTTAAGAATTATCCTTTTAAATTCTCATAATCCATATTAAATAAATCTAAAATGATTATTCGTGATGTATTGGTGTATTTTAATCACCAACAAATTATCCTAATCCCTTTGTCCCACATTAGCTTATAATGATCACTCGAATCATCCTTGCTAATCCTTAGCCATAATTATCATAGTTTAGCAAAATCACAAAAATTATTTAAAATTCAATAAATTTACTTATAAATCATATGTAAATATTCTATGCATATATTGAATCCTAATTAGGTTGGGGTTTCACAACCAACCTCCTATGTTGATTTTCTTAAAATGGTTTAGCTTCGGATTGCTAAAGTAACATACAAAAGACCGTGCAAGGCTCCGTTATATAAAAATGACAAAATTGATATGTGGACAAGAAATTGATTTTAAGGTGGTTAAGAAGGGATTAGTATAATTGCATAAATTTTATGAGCAAAAGGCCCCGAAATTGAAACCAAGAAAATGCTAGGAAAAATATATGATTTATTCTTGAAAATCTAAAAGTTTTGAAATTCTTCTATTAAAAGGGTTTTAAAGTGTGTTATTTCTCAAACATTTCAAATATTTATCAATATATTTTACTCAAAATGTTTCCAACAGAATTTAAGAAAGGTCATCATAAAATTAGATTTAAAATAACAACTTGTTAAAGTGGGTGCGCTCGCTTACAAGTTGACATGGACTATGGTCTATGATGTGTTTTTGAAAATAATTTTTAACGATATAGACTTCGGTCTAAGATTTTTTGTGTGTTATGGATGCAGACAGAGGTCTGTGATCTCGGTTTAAAAGGACATGCATTGCGGTCTGTGGTTCTTCAAACCGAACGGGCTGCAGTCCGTCATAATAATGTATGGTGCACCAGTACAAGAAACAAGCCAGTTGTAGATCACGGTTGGGATAATCGGGGCTCACTCTACATATGGCCAAGTCACTAAGGGATGGCAGGAGTGCCAGTGGCGCCCTCCCTGAGATGGGAGCAGGATAATTGAACAGCCGCCTAGTTAGCGTGATGTTAAGGATTCTCTTCCAAAAGGTAGCATGATCACTTGCTAAGTGTCACTACCGGATGGGGAGAAATGTGTTTGCATAAGTTTTGCTTTCCAAAAGCCCAAAGATTGGGATATAAAATCATTTATAAGAAAAAATTATCCTAAATTGGATTTTAATGAGTCATTATGCATAAGTTACCCTAAAAGCAGGGTGTTTTACACAAAATGTGTAAATATTAAGAATAAAAAAATAGAAATAATTCTTATGTAAAAGATTTCATGAAAAGGATTTATGACTTGTTTGCTATAAACAAGACCCGAGATGGGGATTATGAAAAAGAGTTTATGTTGGAAAATATTTTGGACATAAGAATGTCCATTTCCTAAAGGGATTTATGTTGGAAAATGTTTTGGACACAAGAATGTCCATTTCCAAAAGGTTTACGTGGGAAAAATAGTTGGACATGAGAATGTCCATTTCCTAAAGGGATTTATGTTGGAATATGTGTGGACATAAAAATGTCCGTTTCTAAAAGAGTTTAAGGGATAAAAGTGTTTGTGGACATATGAATGTCCATTTCCAAAGGAAACTATATGAAAAATATTTTGAGACATCAAATGTCTCTTGACTAAAGGATTTTATGATGAAAAATATTTTTGGACATGAAAATATCCTTCGCCGAAAAAGCCTTATATAAATGATGTTTTTGGTCATGAGAATGTCCTCCATTGCCAAAGAATTTATGAGAAAAATATTTTAGGCGTAAATCGTCCATTAGCAAAAGATGTTTTTATGTAAATGTCTTGGAACATTGAAAATGTTCACTCAAGACAAAAAGTAATTAAATAAAGAGGGTAAAACATGGATGTTTTGCCTTAACAAGCCCAGAGGTGGCTTGTAAATGATTTTAAGAATAAATGTTTTATGATAATGTTAAAGGACATAGAATTGTCCTCATGAACACTGGATTTCACGATAATGTTTTAGGACATATAAATTTCCTCAAGAAAATGGTGTTCAAGATATTATATGAAATGATTTTTAAGGAAGTCTTGCTCTAAAAGATAAAATGCTTACTTACTGAGTTATCACTCACATTTTGTTTTCTAAACCTTAGACAGGTACTAAAAGACTGAAGGGGTCGAGGATCTAAGAAATGGAGAAAAGATACGTAATGGTAGCCATGTGGGCTATAAGGAATGGAATGCGATAGCCTGATTACAGATCCAAGGTATGTTGATATATATGTAAACTTATGTAGAATTATAAATTCTATGTGATCTAATGCTTGTATAAAATGTAAATGTTATTGTAGAAAAGCATGATGAATGCTATGAAAGAATTATGAGATGTAAAATGTAATGATTTAGTTAGGAAGACTTTCATTGTAGAATAGTATAAAGTGAAGTTATGAATGAAATAATGAAATTTTATTACAAGTGTATCGCCATTTGTTTGATGAATGATGTAAAATGTACAAATATGAACGATGATGAACGAAAAAAAATTTGGACAAATTCAAATTAAAATCCCACCGCGTAATCAGGGCAATAATCCTGATTCACATGTACCAATCTATGAGGTCTTGAGGTAAGGAAGTGACGTCTCGGTTTGGGGCACCACATTCTCTCACACCCTAAACGAATTTGGGAGTGGGGAGACTTGGATTTCTCAAGATTGAGTTGATAATTAGGTGCCTTGGACGTTTTCACCTTGCCCCTATTTATACTCCCTCAATTTTTCTTCAAATTACAATTTCCTCCCTTGCTTAAGGTATTAAATTCTAATTTTTTTCTTCAAATCCCATGCAACACTTGGAGCTTTGTGTAGCCCCCCTTCCCTGCTCACGCCCCCTATAGCAGACCTATTTCATGATTTTTTAATTAATTAAAATTAATTATTTTTAAACTAATTAATCTCAACCATTGATTACATGATAAGATCAATTGTGGGCCATTGGATTTGGCTCAAAATCCCACAACCCCTGCACTTCCAGCCCCCTTGTTAGACTTTGAGCACCATTGCATTTAATTAAAGTGATTTTTTATTTAATGATATTTGACTTTAAATAAATTAAAATTTTAAATGAAGATGTGGGCTACCATTTGATGTTCAATCTTGGCTCATGTTTCATGATTTTTGATTGATCATAATCTATTTATCATGATCATCATAAATTTTTAACCATTCATAAAAAATTTCATCCCAATCCGATGTCCGGATTGCAAATTATGAATTTTTCTTCAATTTTTCACTAAAATCCGAAATTCTATTAAAATATCAAGAAGTATTGTTATTTCGTCCTGTAGTGATTAAATTTTTATCATCTTTTTGTGATTAAGTTAATCCAAGTGATTAATTCTTAATACGTGTCTTAATCCCTAGGTTACTATTTATATGTACTATTCCTGTGCACTATTCACTTGGGTTAAATTTTTGATTGCATCATTTCAATCTCCAATACACATAATTGTGAATATAATTCATGAATTTTATTTATCATAAAAATTATTACAAAAATCTAGGGTTTACAACCCTAGGTGACCATGTATTGCCTGAGGAGGTTGGGTTCCACAACTTAAAAGGACACGGACTGCGGTATGTGATATTTCATGAAATCATGCTAGCATATGAATATATATGATGATGTATGGTGCACCAAAACAATAGATAGGTCGACTGTTGGTGAGTCACATTTATATTATGAATTTTGATTATTAATTGAAAAGAATTTGAGTGTTTAAGGTACTTTAAATTATATTTTGATCGATTTAGCTTTACAAAATATAAAACAGTCACAGTTAACTGATTTGTGTACAACAAGAGGCATATATGCAATTTTGGTATACAACATGGATAAATTGACAAACCTTGATGAAAGAGGGAGTAAATTACAAATTCAAGACTTATATCTAAAGCAAAACTACATTTAGAGCAAGACAATAGTCAACACAGTTACTGTTCACGCACTATTGCTCATGCGCAATTGTTTATGTTTACTATTCACATTATTGTTCATGTGCACTATTCACCTCTATATAAATACTTGTGCAAAACGTCTTAAGGCATTTGAGAATATTCTGGAAGCTTGTGTTGAGGTCTGGAGTGCGAGAGAAGGCGTAGAGCACGAGGCAAGAGGAGAGGTGGCAAGTTGCTTAAGGCGGTCGAAATACCATCAGGGCTTCCAATCAATAAGCTTTGCTTTTCTTCTATTTTTATTTAGTTGCCTTATTTGTGATGAACTTTGAATACAATATTATTTTGTGTTTGTTTTTTATTATAAACATGCTAGGCTGAACCCTTAATCTAGGGTTTAGGATGTAGCATAGATATAATGTAGTGGATATTGTGGTTTGATTTATTTATGACTGATATTGTGCGTTAATTTAATCCTTGCTTAGTATGAAGGCCTACACTTTAGCAATGATTCCTGTATATTAGGTGATCGAACTAAGAGGTGAAAGTCTAATTTACGAAAATCTAGAAATCTAAGACCATGAGAATAGGCATGATGACCTTGAGGAATTCCATGAACTTCCAAAAAACTTAATAGATTTTAATTAACTTAGTCCCATGAGAATCAGTAGTTAAGAGGATTAGGGTACGCCTTGTAGGTTTCGAGAGAAGGTACAAAGATAATTTAGGAATAGTTCTCCTTTACTACATAATATCTGGATTAAATAAACACTCCATGTATCCGTTGCAGAAGACATGTGAAATTCTAAATCCTAGGTGCTCCAGGGAATTCAGTGTTATTTAGGACTTTGTATTTATTTTTCTTTTCTTTCTTCTTCTATTTTTCTATTCTCCATTTGTATATTTTTTGTAGGATTTTTTCTTTTATTTTTCTAAAAAGTTGTTTGATGGCATACTTGATGAGGTATATTTTGAATCATAAGACCAGTACAATTATATGATTTCAGTCTATGAAATTATATGATTTTTCATGTATAAAAAAAAAGAGAAAAAAAAGAAGAAAAAAAGAGAGAAAAGGAAAATTGATAAAAAAAAAGAGAAGAAAATTTTGCAAATGGTTTAAAAATTACAAAATCATAGATAGCCACGATTTTTAAGATTTTTGACCCAAAAAAATTTATGAAATGAATAATGAAAAGATATAAAAAAAATGTGAGCTTTGGCCACCCGGGTTGAAAAATTCATCGCCAAGTTTAGGTGGCGCAAAAAAAAAAGAAGACCAGTAGTGCTGAAAAAGGCTCCAAAGCCAAAGACCTGCCATATAAAACATGAATGAGGACCAAAAAAAAGAGAGAAAGAAATAAAGAAAAGAAGGAAAAAAAAGGGTGACTTGGCTGGTCAAACAAGATGACCAAAGCAAAATAAATAAATAAATAAAAAATATAAGGGCCTTTGCCACACAAATTTTTTAAAGTTGTCAAGCCTAAAAAAAAAAGAAGTTAAAGATGCAGCGCAAAAGAAAGCAGAGCCTTTTTTTGAGACAAAATGGTTTCAATGAAAACAAACAACTGCTTTCGGTTGAAGGAATTTGGAAACAGTACTGCTTCCGTGCAGTTTAGCAAGGAGAAAAAATAGTCTATTCAATCACAACTCCCGCAAATTTGCCGGTTTGGCAAACACGAAGACGATGTCGATTCAAAAGTGCAAGATGGATTTTTAGTCTACTGACCAAGAACTCTTAGGTTGGCTTTTCCAGAAGAAGATAGTTCTAGCTTAAAAAAAAATTGTGGAATATTCCGTTGAATATTCTCGGACAGAGCTTGTGTCTAGGAGGGCTGATTTGAATATATGGGATCTGGAGAGCACGCCCATGAGCTGCAATAGATCACCCTGGACTATAGGCATGAATGCCAACACAATGACGTGGTTGATTCACTCACCAATTTGGAAGCAGTAGAAACAATTTCAGAGCTCAATGGAACTAATGGATTTGCCACTTATAAAAAAATGATGAAAACTACAACTTGCCAGTGATTACAAAAGGGGATGCGAAAAGAGGAGAGGACAAGGGTTGAGCTTGTGAAACCCTAACCCAAGTAGGCCATACGTATGCATTGAACATTTATTTGATGATTATTTATGAATTATGGAATTATGAAGGTATTTTATGATTTTTGCTAATTATGGCAATTAGGGTTATGGGTTAGCATTAATGATGTGATTAAGAATTTTAAGCCTAAATGAGATAATGGGTTTAGAATGAATTATTTGTGATTTAAGTGTGCAATTATATCATGAAAAATTATTTTTCATGATTTAAAATGAATTATGGAAATAATGATGGAAATTGTCAAGTGTGAAGGAAAATATTGGAAAATTCATAACTGAACGCCTAAAAGGCGGATTCAAGTGAAATTTGAAATGAAAATTGTTAATATTGGGAAAGTGCCTGTGTAGAAAAAGGTGGCTATGGTTGACTTATGCTCCAAGAGAGTACCATATCATAAATGCAAAGGTGCATGACATGATGGCATGGAATTAAATGAGTTATGAGGTGTCCATTGCAGGAATTTTTGAGGGAATTTATGTATTTAAATAAAATGCATAATGCCATGAATTATCCATCCATTTAATGCATGAAATGATGAAGCTACATGAGGGTAGCCAAGGTGGCAAAGAGGGCACGTCCAAGGGCTGTTTTGGTGCTCATTTTTTATTTTTGCATTTTTTAAAAAATGCCTAAATGTTGCAGGGATAAAAGTACATGAATTGTGCAACTAATAATGGAGAGTTTTAGCAATTAAAAAATGCAAAAAGGGGAGGATATGCAGCTGAAACCGCAGATTGAATGTGGGTGAAATAATGTGCAGAAAAATGACAGTTTTAGCTATTTTATTAATTTTTATTAATGCCAAATTTATGGAGGAATTAAAGGGTAATTAGGAGCATGAATTACCCACGTTTTGGTGATTTTAAAAAATGCAAAACTGCTGGAAAATCCAGCTACAAGTTGACGTGCAAAAATGGACAGCTTTGATGGTCAAGATGATGCAGATTTTGTGGATTTTGTAAAAAGTAAAAAATGCAATTTTACTTGGCCCATATTCACCCACCTCATATGGTAGATAAGGGAGCATTGAATGGGTGTGGAATTGCAGCACAAGTGGGTCCCACAAGTGGGAAAAATTCAGCCATATGCATGCCTTGTGCACGTGAAGTTGAGAGGAGTTTTGGGAAAAATATTCTAAGTGTTGAAACGTCCAAGGGAACCAGCTGAAACCCACGATTTTTCCCAGAAAAATAGAAGAGAAAACCAAGGGAAAAGAAGGGGGAAAAGGAGAAATTACTCATTTGATCAAGTAAGTATATGATTATTTGATTTTTATGCATCAAATCTGGAAAGTAAATGATGTTGAAAACTAAATTATGGTCGGAACCGTAAATAGATAAATTTTGGCATAAATTTTTTTTATAAAAATCCTCATGGTATCATTAAGGAGATACCCAATTTTCAGATTAAAAGGATAAGTATGTTGAAAATTAAAAATCCATGAAAATTAACCCAAACAGGGTAAAACGGGGTGACAGGATCATCTGTAGAAAATTATTTTTAATAATTTTTCTACAAGGAATTTCGGGCTGAAAATTTTACAGGATATAAAAAAAATATTTTGGATCACATAAAAAAATTAAAAATTAGGTTTTTATGGGTTTAAATAGACCCCATAAATAACTTCATTCAGGCTGACTGAAAATGGAGTTTACTGTTCATCAAGGTAAAAATGCCCAAATAAATATGTAATGTCAATATTTCGTGCTGAAAATTTTATGAAAGTTAATTCATGAAGTTATTAATATAAGAAAGAAATTTAAGATCAAAAATACTTGATTTGATATTAATTCAAGATTTTAATATTTCAGTACGCCCGATTTCATCATATGTGGTTAGTTTGAGAAAAAAATAAAAAAGAAATAGAAACCTATGTAGAAATGATCCAAATTTATTTATGTGTTAAATAATTAAATATGGATCAAGAAAAGTTCAATTATATGCTGAAATTTCGAATTTATATAATGACCTAAGGTTATGTGTCAAAAGACACGTTAAACGGGTGAAAAGTGGGTTCCAAACTAACTGTTTTGAAAACCTATGGAAAGTGAATTTAAGCCTCATAAAAATAATTTAAATGCAGATATAATTAAGGTTAATTAACCTGCTGAAATATGGATTAAACCTCTGACTTAGAAAAGTTTATGAAATCCATTACGTATATGTTGCCTAATGGGCATATCTGAAAGAACAGATATGCAAGGGTGATCAATGACTTGTGAAATTTACTTTTGTGCAAAAATGAATTAAAACATGATGTATTTCATGAATATATATATATATCTGTTTAGCACTTCATGAGGTTAATTTCCAATTTTGGAATTATGTAATGAAGCCTAAGGTCATAATGGGCGCTTGGAACGGGCACCGATGTATGAATTTTGGAAAAAAATGTGAAAAGTAGTAAATGAAGGTTAATGAACCTATATATGATTATTAATGGATGAATTTTGTATGGTTGAATGGATACCCTATTTATGAGGTTATATATGTTACGTGTTAGCCAATGAAATGCAAAAAAATGTGCTATTTATGTTTAATGACTTGAGAAGACAAATGAAAGATATATGTTAATGAAAATGGGTTGGAAAACTAAATGGAATGCAATGACAAGAAATATATGAAAAAACATATTATGTTCATGTAGGCAAGGAAAAGAATGGAAGAAAAAAGGGATTATGGCGATCTCAGGTAAGCAAGCAAAGTTTCTAAAATGAATTTTCTTTCTATGTGATTAATATGATTGAATTGTCTATGTTTACGTTTTTACGAATGGGCAAGCACAAGTTTTGAATATGAAGGCTTTATTGCAAAGCCATAAGTTTTGAAAAACGATGACTTTAATGAAAAGTCTTAAGGTTTGCTTCATGGGAAGCAAGCGACACTTCTTAAGATAAATAATTTATCCTAAGTGTTGCCAAGGATGGGAATGCTTCATGCTAATGGGATTGAGAAATTTTGCTTATGAGTAAGCAAGTTCTCTATGCTAATGTTTTTAAGGATTTCATGATTGATACCGATGGTTTTAAGAATTTGCTTTTAAGGAAGCAAGTTCTATATGATATTGTTCATCAGCATTTTATAAGAAAAAGGGAATTTTACCCTTTTTCACAAAATATTGTTTGTAAATGAGTTTTGAGTTATTTCTACAATAACTTGCGATAAACAATGATGAAAAATATTTCTTTTATTAGGTCAAGATAACTAAATAGTAAATGATGGTTTGGACATAGTTCATATGTTTTGAAATGATGTTTGAAAAGTTTTGGTTTCCTTTAGATAAGAAAATCTATGTTGAAAATGTTGGAAAAATATTTCTATGGATGTGTTAAAAGGGATTTATGGATGACCAACCTCCTATGATTGATTTCATAAAATGGTTTAATTTCAGGTTGCTTGATGGCATGCAAAAGACTATGCAATTTTCCTCTATGTAAAAATGATTGATATGTGGACAATTATTAAATTTTTAGGTTATGGATAAGGGGATAGCATAATTGCATAACTTTTGTAAACAAAAGGTCCTGAAATAGAAACCAAGAAAATATTAGAGAAAAATATGATTTATTTATGAAAATCCAAAGGATTTGAAATTCTTTTATTAAAAGGATTTTAAGATGTATTGTTTCTCAAACATTTCAAATGTTTTCAAAATATTTTACTCAAAACGTTTCTAAAGGAATTTAAGGAAGGTCATCCTAAAACTTGATTTCAAATAACAACTTGTTAAAGTGGGTGCGCTCGCTTACAAGTTGACACAGGCTGCGGTCTGTGATGTGCTTTTGAAAATAATTGTTAAATATAAACTTCGGTCTAAGATTTTTGTGCATATGGATGCAGGTTGCGGTCTGTGATCCCGGTTTAAAAGAACATGGGTTGCGGCCTGTGGTTCTTCAAACCAAAACGGACTGCGGTTCGTCAGGATAACGTACGGTGCATCGGTACAAGGAATAGGCTGGTTGTAGAGCACGGTTGGGATGACCGGGGCCCACTCTACATAAGGCCAAGTCGCTAAGGGATGGCAGGAGTGCCAGCGGCGCCCTCCCTGAGATGGGAGCAAGATAAATAAACAGCCGCTGGGCTAACGCGTTGTTAAAGATTCTCTTCCAAAAGGTAGCATGATCACTTTCTAAGTGTCACTACTGGATGGAGAGAAATGTATTTGCTTATGTTTTATTTCTGAAAAGCCCAAAGATTGGGTCATGAAAATATGATTTTAAGAAAGTATCCTAAAGGGATTTTTATGAAATGGTTACCCTAAAAGAAAGGGTGTTTTACACGAAAGTGTAAATAACAAGAATTAAAGGAAATATGTTTATGCAAATGCATTTATGAAAATGGTTTACGTATTTTGTTTTCCTTGTTTGCTATAAACAAGCCCCAAGACGGGGAATTATGAAAAGGATTTATGTTCATTTGTAAGAGAGCCTAAATAAAGAATGTTTTTGGACATAAAAATGTCCTTTGCCGAGAAAGGCTTATGTGATTGATGTTTAAGGACATATAAATGTCCATTGTCAATAAGGTTATGTAAAAGATGTTTTGAGACATGAAATGTCTCTTGATTTTATGATGGCTTATGTGAATTATGTTTTGAGACATGAAATGTCTCTTGGCTAAAGGATTTTATGATCGCTTATGTGAATGATGTTATGAGACATAAAATGTCTCTTGACTAAAGAATTTTATGATGGTTTATGTTAATGATGTTTTGAGACATGAGATGTCTCTGTTGCCTAAGTATTTATGTTGTTTTGGACGGAAAATGTCCACTGGCAACCGATTGATTTCATGTAATGGCTATGAACATTAAAAATGTTCATATAAGATTTAAGGGAACTCATCATCAAAGGTAAAATGTATATGTTTTGCCTAAACAAGCCCAGGCGTGGCTTGTAAATGATGTTTAGAATGAATGATTTATGAAAATACTCAAGGACATGGAATTGTCATCATAAACAAAGGATTTCATGATGGTATTTTAGGACATATGCATGTCCTCAAGAACAAGGTATTCCCGTTGTTTATGAAAAAAGTTTTTAAGAAGCCTTGCCCTAAAGATAAAATGCTTGCTTACTGAGTTGTCACTCACGTTTTGTTTTCCAAACCCTTAGACAGGTACCGAGGAAACTCAGAAGGTTGCGAACCTCAGACGTGGAGGAAGGTACATGATGATAGCCTTGAAGGCTATGAGGAATGGAAAAGCATAAATATGCTAAGGTAAGCTAATGTGTATGTGAACTTAATGAGAATATTAAGTTCTGTATATGATTTAATGGTTGAATGTATAGATGTATGATATAAAATATGATACTTAGGACAAAGAATCTTTCACTGCAGAAAGGCAGATAAAGATGCTATGTGTCTATGTATAGTCGAACTTAGCTAGAGTTCTAAGTTCCATGTGATTTAATGACTGAATGTATGAAGGTATGGTTTATACAATGATTCGGTGTATAATGACAGGCATGTAAAGATACTTTGAATGAAATCATGAATTTTATTACAAATAAAATATCACAATGTATGATGATTGTCATGTCAAGATTATGAATGATGACAAATGAATAATTGAAATAAATTTTGGACATATTCCAATTAAGAACCCACCGCGTGATCAGGGAAACAATCCTGATTCACATTTACCAATCGATAGATCTTAAGGTAAGGAAGTGACGTCTCGGTTCGGGGCGCCACAGAGCTCATGCATGGCAATCCTCCAGGATTTTTTAGAGTATCCAGAAATTCCGGCGAAAAAAAAAATCGGCACAGTAAGATACTCGCAGCAAAAGGGCTGAGAGATTGTCGCGTCTGCCTCTTAGTTTCTATCGCGATCCTGTTCTATGATTTTCGGGACTGTCTAAGCTTCAACCAACTGAGTAAGGTCATGGAGTGGCAAAAGATGCCATCGCTGAAGCTCCCATCTCTCGATGGAGCATATCCCCCTACTCCGAAGCAAGAAAGCAAAGAGAAGCAGCAAACCTCAAATCCTAATCTAATGCACAAGAAGTTCCATCATTTCTCTCCTCACATGGATTGCTTTGGCCAGCCAGCTGCATTCTTTACCGCTACAGTAGGAAAATACGACAACTCTTCTGCCTTTCCAAGCCAAGGGAAATCCCATCAAACTCCGGGTCTTACTAGCCCTTTTATTTTTCCGACTTTGCTTTCATCTATGCTTTTTTTTTGCATGGCAAGCTCTGCAGCAGTAAGACGAAAGACTGCAAGCGCTGGGTTTTGAGCAGCCTTTTGTAGCGTGGTTCTGCGTAAGTATAGCTTGGCGCCCAAGCAAATAATACCCGCGGGACATGTAAGCACACTGAATGGAAGAAGGAGTCATCCCGAACCACTACATTTAAGAAGAAGAAAACTGGACTCAGTATTTACGATGCCTTGCAGTTGTCGCAAGAAGCCAGGGATGCACTGGTTAGTGCTCTGACAGATGAAAATGTCCGTCTTGCTTACCTGGTCGACGCCACTGAATGTGATGAGGTCATTTCATTCACTGATGAGGATATGTTCCTCGGAGACATTAATCACAACCGACCTTTATATGTTACGGGCAACCTGGCCGATGAACTGGTTAACAGAATCATGATCGATGTCGGGTCCGCAATTAATATTCTGCCCCTTCGAACACTCAGGAGGATCGAAATTTCTCCATCAGCACTAAAAGACACTAGTGTGGTGATTCATGGGTTTAATCAAGGGACTCAAAAGGCCATGGGCCTGATTGAGTTGGAACTAAGCATAGAAGATTTCTGCACCAAAATCCCATGCTTTGTGATTAATGCTCCGACCTCATATAACTTGCTGTTAGGAAGGCCTCAGCTCCACAGTAATAAGATCATAGCATCAACGGTGCATCAATGCTTCAAGTACTGCAAGGATGGAGTCGGAAAAAGGATTTTTGCTGACCATAAACTATTCACAACGGTGGAATCATTTTACTCTGATGCTAAGTATTATGACTTGACATCTACTGTTAACACATCAATAAAAGCAATTGAAGCAACCACATTAGAAGGACAGCAGGAGGTATCTCAGGCTCCCCCCGCCCTAGTATGCACAGACATGTTCTCAAAGGGTGAGAAGATGGAAGGTCAAGGTCGTGGTCGAGGGTGTGGTCATGGACGAGGAATGACAGAACCAAGGGCTCAGTTTCAAACCAAATTTGAAAATATGAGCCTCGATCCAGTATAGCCACTACTACGGCAACGACAGGGGGCGACCATACCACCTCCTACCAGCTATAGCAACACTGCTGCAGGCTCATGGTTTTACTTGGACCTTGAAGTCCTGAAAAAGGTTGCTAAACCTCCTCGAGCCAATTCCCCTAGGTTTGAGGTGGATCTGGAAGCTCTTCGGAGATTCCAGAATCAGGCCAATGAGGAAGCTAAGTCACTTTGCTGTGAGAGTGACGGAATGGCCACTGAGGCTGCTCACCAAAATCAAAAACCTAAGGAAACGCTCGATGAGGTTTTAGCAATGCTCGTGGAGTTTAACGTATCTATTCCAAGTATGTAGGAACCTCAAGATGAAAAATTTGCCAAAAAATATTTCATAAAGCAATATGGCAAGGTTTACGGTAGCCCTAACAAATCCTCTTGTTTACCCACGGCTAAGCTCGAGAAATGGGATTTCCATCGCTATAGCAGAGAAAGTAAGAAAATTATGGATTTGATGGGATTCTATCCCGATGAACCACATCTATCAGGTCTCAAAAGTGACATCCCTATCCCGTTATCTGAAAGGCCACCTGGTTATCAAAAGGGTAACAAAAGACTTGGCCTCGGGTACAAAGAAAAAGAAGACATCGACTTCGCTGCCACCTATTGCATCTCTGCAAGCGAGGACTCCAGCAACGATGAAGAGACATTAATGGAACCAGAGGATGCTCCGCCTGCGATTGAGGATGGAGGACAGCCTACTATTGATGTACTTGAGGAAATCAATCCCGAGACTGAGGAGAACACGAGACCCATTTTTATTGCTAAAAACCTGGCCGAAAAAGAAAAGGCGGCGTTAAGGCAGCTTTTAAGTGAATTCAAAGATGTTTTTGCTTGGGGGTATTCCGAAATGCCAGGGCTCAACCCCACAGTTGCAATGCATCACCTGCATATTACACGGGATAAAAAACCAGTCAAGCAAGCTCCGAGAAGGTTTCGACCAGAGCTCGAAGAACAAATCATAAAGGAAGTTGAAAAACTCATTGATGCTGAATTCATTTGGGAAATCAAATTTCCAAAATGGATTTCTAGCGTTGTTCCTGTCAAAAAGAAAAATGGGTAGATCCGCATTTGCGTAGATTTTCGAGATCTAAACGAAGCATGCCCTAAAGATGAATTTCCTCTTCCTTTCACTGACTTGCTAATCGACAGCACAGCTCTGTACGACACATTCTCCTTTATGGATAGATATTTAGGATATAATCAAATCAAGATGGCTCCAGCAGATGAAGCCGCAATAGCATTTCGAACACCGATGGGTGTCTTTTGCTACAAGTCATGCCTTTTGGTCTTAAGAATGCTGGCGCAACTAATCAAAGGGCTATGCAAAATATATTTCATGATATGTTACACAAACATGTTGAGTGTTATGTCGATGACCTGGTTGTAAGATCTGAAGGTCACAATAGGCATAAAGAAGATTTGAGGTCGGTATTTCTGCGTCTAAGAAAGTATGATCTCAAGATGAATCCTCTCAAATGTGCATTCGGAGTATCATCCGGAAAATTCCTCGGATTCATAATCCGCCAAAGGGGAATCGAGGTCGATCCACTCAAGACAGAAGCAATTCAAAATATGCCGCCTCCACGGAATCTCAGAGAACTTAGGAGTCTGCAAGGTCAATTGTCGTATATCCGGCGTTTCATCTCCAACTTGTCCGGCCGGTGCCAGCCCTTTCACAAGTTAATGAGAAAAGATACGACTTTCCAGTGGGACACGAAATGTCAACAGGCTTTTGAAGCCATTAAAGAATTGCTGCAAAATCCTCCTGTTTTGATGACTCTAGTAAAAGGAAAGCCGCTCATTCTTTATATTGCTGCTAGTCCACAATCACTGGGGGCATTGCTTGCACAAGAAAATGCCCATGGCAAAGAACAAGCCGCATATTATCTCAGTCGTCGATTATTGCAAGCTGAATGTAATTATTCCTCGATTGAGAAGATTTGTCTAGCATTGGTTTTTGTGGCACAAAAGCTAAGACATTACTTCCTCGCGAATCAGATCATACTTATATCGAAGGCTGATCCCCTCAAGTTTCTGATCACTAGACCAATGCTTTCAGGAGACCTAGCAAGATGGTCACTACTGTTATCTGAATTTGATATCAAATATGTGCCACGAAAGGCAGTGAAAGGGCAAGTGTTAGCAGATTTCCTAGCAGCCCATCCGCTCGAAGAAGAATTTCCCATCTTAGAAAACCTACATGATGAGAGGGTTTTCTATGCAAATGATGATCCAATGTGGCAAATGTATTTCGATGGCGCTTCAAAGCCATCTTGAGCTGGCATTGTAATTGTCGTAGTCTCCCCTCATAAAGACTTATTCCCGCACTCATATTTTCTTGGAAAAAGCACAACAAACAATGAAGTTGAATATGAGGCTTTGATCATTGGTATGGAACTCCTTTTGCAATCAGATATTTTATTTGTGCGAATATTTGGGGACTCTGAATTGGTTATTAAATAGTTAAATAATCAATACGAAGTACACCAGCCTCATTTGCCAAAATATTATGACAAAGCTCAAACTTTATTGGTAAAGTTCGAAATTGTTTCTGCTGAGCACGTTCCTCGGTCAGAAAATGTAGTTGCTGATGCACTATCAAAGTTAGCCAGTATCCTCGCTTTCAATGAGCTTGATGACATGACAATTCGAGTACAAAGACTAGAAGATGACGAAGAGCTCCAAATAAATCAAATTGGACGGTATGTATCCGAGGTAACTACAAACAATGATTACTGACGCATCCCTATCATCAATTACCTCAAATATGGTATTGAACCAGATGATCCAAATGCAAGGAAGTCACTGAGAAAGGCTGTTTTGCGATATACCGTGTTTCAAGATAATTTGTATCAGATTACTTTTGATGGGCTTTGGCTTCGCTGCATCAACGGGAATGATATTTGTCAGGTTCTTCAAGAGACACACTCCAGCGAGTGTGGCACCCACCAATCTGGACGTCGTCTTTATCATAGGATCAAAATATTGGGCTATTATTGGCCCACAATGGTCTAAGATTCCATCAATTTTGCAAAATCCTATGAAGCCTGCCAAATGCATGGAGACATTTATCATATTCCTGCTTCAATAATGTCTTCAGCACCGATTTCGTGGCCCTTCTCTTGGTGGGGTTTTGATATTGTCGGTCCGATAAACCCGTCATCATCCAAAGGATACTTATATATTTTAGCTACTACGGATTATTTCTCCAAGTGGGCAGAAGCTAAAGCCTACAAGAGAGTCCAAGCGTAAGAGGTGGTTGAATTTATCAAGTACAAAATCATCTACCGCTATGGTGTCCCCTATCAAATCACCTCAGATAACGGCACCCCATTCAAAAATGACAAAGTAAATCAGTTATGCCGGAAGGTTGGAATCAAACAAGTATTCTCATCGCCTTATTACCCACAAGAGAATGGTTAAGCAGAGGCATTTAACAAAAATATCATTCGAATCCTCAAAAGAACCACTGTGAAAAATAAGCGAGATTGGCACGAGAGGTTACCTGAAGTACTGTGGGCCTATAGAACCACACATCGAACTGCAACGGGAGCAACACCATATTCACTACTTTTTGGCACTGAAGCAGTTTTACCAGTGGAGATCCAGCTAGCATCCTTAAGGGTTGCTATCCATTCTGGGTTAACTACTGAACAACAAGCCAAACTTCGCTTCGACGAGCTTGAGGCACTAGATGAGAAACGAGTTCAAGCACGGCAACGAATTGAACTCTATCAAGCTCGGATGGTCGAAGCATACAATAAAGTCGTGAGGCATTGCTCATTCAAAAGAGGAGATTTTGTGCTAAAGCTATGGACAGAGCTTATGGCTGGGGGCAAACTTCCCGGTAAATTCGAGCCTAAATGGGAAGGGCCTTACATCATTGAGAAGGTCTATGGAAATGGCAGATATGAAGTTATTAATTGCGAGAATCAAGTGAAAGCAACTGTAAATGGGAATTACTTAAAAAGATATTATCCATAAAAGTTACAAAAGGAGTCATACATCAAAATTTTGCAAGAGAATCTCTACAGTCTCCCTTGTAGAAGGAAAGGACTCCTTCAAAACTCGGATAGAGTTCACTACATCAGCAGGAGGAACTGTATACGCCCGCAACTCTTCGACTTTAGCCTCCATAGAAGAAATATCCCGACTCTCTGAATCAATTCTTACTTTGTAGAGGTCAACTTCAGCCTGAAGATCGTTGGAGGTAAAAATCAACGAATTTAGTCTACTTCTATCCACAAAGAAAGAAGGGACAATACGACGAACCTCAGCCTGTTTGGCCGCTATAAATGCTCGAATCTCCTCGGGAATCATTTTTTTACTTTCCATCTCCTTTGTGACCTGGAAGTTACGTTCCTTAAGTTGAGCAAGGCTATCTCTACATTTGGCGAGGTCGACCTCTGCAGATGCTAGATCTTCTGCAGAGACCAGGGGTTGTGCAGCAGCCTCGAGCTCGTGCCAGTGGGCACGCAACTTCTCGAGTGAGAGTATGATGTCACCAAAACTAGAAATGCGAAGTTGGAGCCTATCTAGGACTATGGAAAAATCTTCACAAATATCCAACGCTTTGGTGATATCATCAGGAGAATTCATGTCCCCCAAAGAAGAAATAATACATCCCTTGAATTGTGCTATTGCGCGCCTTAAACGTTTGAGATCCCACTGCTCTAACTGCTCCGCCCCGATCACCTTGAAAGTTGAAAAGAAATGATGCAAAGGATCCAAGAAGCGATCTTTGACATCAGGAAGCTGATGAGCCCCACTTGAGCTCGCGCCAGTGCTAGGACCGGTTGAACTAAAGTGAGGACCACCTGAGCGACCAAGTCCTAAGGTTGAAAAGTATAAGTCAAGATGTCAGAACAGCAAGTTAACTAGGTGAAAAGCCGAAATACAAATACCTGGTGACGTAGGAGAAACAGGTAACGGCTCTATCGGTGTCGAATTCTCCCCGCCATGAGCATCGTCATCAGATACTTCGACAACTAAGGCAGCTATCAAAAAAAAAGATGTAAAAGAAGAAAGCGAAAAAAAAGAGGAGGAAAAAAGGGGGTTTACCTTCAAAATTCATACCCGCGCATTCTGGGTGATTACGTGGAGCCTCCAAGCGGATTTCTTCTCCCGAACCAGACCCTGAATGAGAAGCTGCTTTCATAGGAGTATCTTAGGCTATTGAAGGAGCAGATTGACATGCCTCGGGAGTCCGAACCCCTAGAAAATCCCTCATGAAGATGTTATCAGAAAATATAGGCCCACTATCACAAGACCGCATTGGTTGGTCAATCTGACCCATGTTTAGATCTACATGGAAGCCCAAGAGATCACTCAGAACATGGTCGCTGGAGTTTGGTAGCATAGGGAAGTTGTTCTGCGCCTCGACGCACATTCCCTTACTCACTTCGTGGTCATTAGAAGGGTTTATGGCGACATTCGGCTCTGCTACAACGACCCCCTCCTCAGATGGTTCGGGTGGCTTGGAAATGAGATATGACCTTTTATCAAACTCTCCTAGTATATCAACTTTGGAAGGTCTCACAGCTTCTTCTTGCTCTGAGGAATCTTTTCCTTGTGAAGGATCTGAAAGTCCAGCAATTGGAGATGAATCCCTCGTTTTTCGATTTTTTCGCTTCTTGCCACAAGTGTCACGCATTATTAATGATTCTGTAGCCTCTGAGTTGGTAGGGCGATTGGGATACCAAAAGCGACTGATTGGCTTTGGCGGATATACAACCTCAGGAAGCTTGACATTGTATTCTAAACAAAAAAAGGAGGGATAGGTAAGGATAAAAGCATAAAAAAAGGGGAGAAGAAAAGAGAGAAGAAACATACTCCAAGTCTCCATAGGTTTCTGGTCCTTTTGAGAAGCTGCCTTTTCAGCAGCTAACTCCCATAAGGTCTTCTTGGCTGGCTCGGTGTCACGACGAATGTACTCTTTTCCTTCCGCAACCCAGTCAGTGCAGTGAAAGCTACAACCGACGATCCAAGGGTAGGCCTTGAAGGAATCAATGTGTTGGACACAAACAGCCTCAGTCTCCTCCACATCTGGTTCCTTGAAGCGTCTAATCTCAAAGGGCATCACCAAGCCCAGTTCACCCCAGCTGGTAGTCAAGTCAAGGGGTTTAAAAGCCCAAAAGCGAGATTTGGTCGCAACTTGCTCGACAACTTTTACCGCACAGATGTCATACCAATGAACATAATCTTGAGTTGCCCGGACTCGACGGTCAAACGAAGGAAATTTCAGCTCACAGGAGAACTTTACTCCCTCAAAGAGCGAGCATACCGCGAGCTAGTGAAGAGGTCCGACCCCAACTTCCCTTTGATATCTCGGGATGCGGGGAAGATATGCAGGAACATCCTGATCAAAGCCGAACTGACGAGCAAACCTGTGAGGATAATACGTCTCAACTTCAAAACGAGGACCATCCCTGTAAGCCAAGAGACCTGGTTGAAGTGACAACGCAAAGTCTTTTTCATCAAGGGTCAGTCCATCAAAGGAAAATTTTGTTGACCACTCGCAGGGGGCAACCATACGAAAGAACCTCTCTTCAAAATAACCAGCTTGGATGAGGAGCCCGGTCATGTCTTCAAAATTATAGCTGGCTAAGTTACGCTTGGCAAATTTCTTCAATATCAAACCCTGAGAAGGAAACTGGGTAACTTCCTCGACTCCATAAATCTCTGAGAAATAAAAACCAAGCCAGCCAAGGAGAAAATGAGCCGGGAAATAAGAAATGGCGCGCCCGGGGCCTTTCTCATTATATACAATCTGATTTAAACCTTTATAAATATCACATAATGCTCGTGGTGCCAGAGTGAAGCGCTTGCCTTGAGCCATCTCGCAAGCCACATAAAGACATGACCATTTTACAAGACCGTAGGCCGAAGAGGAAGGACAAATGACCACGGAGATCCAAAGCCACAAAAAGAGGATAAGCTCGACCTCAGGCTGTACTTGTTGTAGGCGCTCAAGGGGAAGCCACAGGCCGCCTTGCCCACTGGCATGAAACTCAACAATGTTAGAAGGCCAGTTGTCATTAGATACCTGTTGGTCAGAAATCCTTGAGAATAATGCCACCCAGTCTCTTGCTGTGAACTTTTCCTTCTTGGTCGTTTGATATAATTCGTCAAGAAGATCTATGACCTTTGAAGCAATCGGGTTCTTGTTGACGAAAGAGTTTGGAGGGGTACACTCATCAAAGGGCAATCCACATACAGGGAGACCGCATATCCCCTTCAGATCCCACAAAGTAATGGTCATCTCTCCTAATGGAAATATGAAGGAGTTAGTTGCCGGTGACCAGAAGCTTACAAAGGCATTGATAATGTTGTTGTCTTTCCAAAAACCTTCTCCGGTGGCTAAGATCGCATCTTTCACACCAGCGGCTATAAGTACTGCTTCATGACGAGAGACCAAATGTTGTCACCATTGATTAAAGCCCGAGATGTTACCTAAGCAGCCACGATAGACATTAGCACCCTCCTTGCATATAAAAGAATAGTCTTCTAATTCCTTTTGCAACCAGCGAGGAGTCTCTACGATAAAATTATGGGGATTGCTTAATGCCCTGGTCGGGAGTAGAAAGCAACCAGAAAAGATCTTGCGGGGATTGGTTGCAGCAACACCATTTCCAAAGATATACCCTTCTTGATAGTTCAAACGTTCAGTAAAAATCTTCTCTGGAATCATAAAGATCCGAGTAAACCGACCGTTAATGTCCTCCATAAGGTGGCAACGCATGGGGCTGAAATTGGAGGGCCCATGTGAACATTCAAAGCATTCACGGCTCGCTAAGGCAGGATACCACCCGAAATAAGAAGAATAGCCTCCACAAGGGTGAACAAAGAAAAGATCGTACTTCTTGGTGCTCTGCGCAGTTTTCTTCTTCGAAACACGCTGCTTTTTCTTAGATGTTGTCATTTCTTCGGGAGAGCTTTTCTTAGAAGATTCATTTTTCTTTGAAGAAGATTTTTGCCTTTTAAACTCCCCACGGGCATATGCAACAGCCTTACGCTTCTTCACGAGAGAAGGTGACGTTGGAGGCGTCGCAATTGAAACTACTTTGGAAAAAGGAGTCGCGCCATCCTTTGGCTCCACAAAGGAAGAATGCTTCTTTTTCACCGCTGATTTCTCTCGTGGTGAAAGAATAGGAAATTCTGGAGAAGTCGTTGCCTGCATATATATATCAAATTTCAAAAAAAAAAGAAGAGAGAGAGAAGAGAACTATCGCACGTTATGGCTTTGATACAAAAGTGTAAATGAAGAAAATTGTTGATGCTTTAGTGCCAACAATCAAGATGCTCTTCCTCTCAAGAACCCAAATCAAACACTGGCCGTCAAATCTGAAACAAGAAGCTAGTAGAACCCGTGAGCAGGGCCATTTCAAAAAAAAAAAAAAGAGAGAGAGAGAGAGAGAGAAATATATATATATACGACCTAGCTCAAAGGGAGGCATTGAATGAAACCCGTTAAGCTATAGAGCGGTACTTCAAACCCGCAAATCATAAGGGCTACAGGTCCATTAACTCTCTAAGCTCTGTGCCTAGTTGCAAAAAAAAAAAAAAAGAGAGAGTCAAGAAAGGCCTACCGCACAACATGTCAGGAATCACACCTTTATAAGCAGCCCACGGCGGCATAATTCCTGAGGGGGCATTTGATGAGGTATATTTTGAATCATAAGACCACTACAATTATATGATTTCAGTCTATGAAATTATATGATTTTTCATGTATAAAAAAAGAGAAAAAAAAGAAGAAAAAAAGAGAGAAAAGGAAAATTGATAAAAAAAAAAGAGAAGAAAATTTTGCAAATGGTTTAAAAATTACAAAATCACAGATAACCACGATTTTTAAGATTTTTGACCCAAAAAAAATTTATGAAATGAATAATGAAAAGATATAAAAAAATGTGAGCTTTGGCCGCCCGGGTTGAAAAATTCATCGCCAGGTGGCGCACAAAAAAAAGGAGACCAGTAGTGCTGAAAAAGGCTCCAAAGCCAAAGACCTGCCATATGAAACATGAACGAGAACAAAAAAAAAGAGAGAGAGAAAGAAATAAAGAAA
Source organism: Annona cherimola (assembly GCA_030490835.1). Taxonomy (NCBI): domain Eukaryota; kingdom Viridiplantae; phylum Streptophyta; class Magnoliopsida; order Magnoliales; family Annonaceae; genus Annona; species Annona cherimola. The sequence goes on along the minus strand of CM059977.1, from coordinate 48,802,772 downwards.
AGAAGGAAAAAAAAGGGTGACTTGGCTGGTCAAACAAGATGACCAAAGCAAAATAAATAAAATATATATATATATAAGGGCCTTTGCCACAAAAAAATTTTAAAGTTGTCAAGCCTAAAAAAAAAAAAAGTTAAAGATGCAGCGCAAAAGAAAGCAGAGCCTTTTTTTGAGACAAAATGGTTTCAATGAAAACAAACAACTGCTTTCGGTTGAAGGAATTTGGAAACAGTACTGCTTCCGTGCAGTTTAGCAAGGAGAAAAAATAGTCTATTCAATCACAACTCCCGCAAATTTGCCGGTTTGGCAAACACGAAGACGATGTCGATTCAGAAGTGCAAGATGGATTTTTAGTCTATTGACCAAGAACTCTTAGGTTGGCTTTTCCAGAAGAAGATAGTTCTAGCTTAAAAAAAAATTGTGGAAGATTCCGTTGAATATTCTCGTATAGAGCTTGTGTCTAGGAGGGCTGATTTGAATATATGGGATTAGGAGAGCACGCCCATGAGCTGCAATAGATCACCCTGGACTATAGGCATGAATGCCAACACAATGACGTGGTTGATTCACTCACCAGTTTGGAAGTAGTAGAAACAATTTCAGAGCTCAATGGAACTAATGGATTTGCCACTTATGAAAAAATATATATATATAAAAAAATGATGAAAACTACAACTTGCCAGTGATTACAAAAGGGGATGCGAAAAGAGGAGAGGACAAGGGTCGAGCTCATGCATGGCAATCCTCCAGGATTTTTCAGAGTATCCAGAAATTCCGGCGAAAAAAAATCGGCACAGCAAGATACTCATAGTAAAAGGGCTGAGAGATCGTCGCGTCCGCCTCTTAGTTTCTATCGCGATCCTGTTCTATGATCTTCGGGACTGTCTAAGCTTCAACTAACCGAGTAAGGCCGTGGAGTGGAAAAAGATGCCATCGCTGAAGCTCCCATCTCTCGATGGAGCATATCCCCCTACTCCGAAGCAAGAAAGCAAAGAGAAGCAGCAAACCTCGAATCCTAATGTAATACACAAGCAGTTCCATCATTTCTCTTCTCACATGGATTGCTTTGGCCAGCCAGCTGCATTCTTTACCGCTACAGCAGGAAAATACAACAACTCTTCTGCCTTTCCAAGCCAAGGGAAATCCCATTAAACTCCGGGTCTTACTAGCCCTTCTCAGTTCCAAAGCCTCCCGAGCACTGTTCCACTGGACTTTTATTTTTCCGACTTTGCTTTCAGCTATGCTTTTTTTTGCATGGCAAGCTCTGCAGCAGTAAGGCGAAAGACTGCAGGCGCTGGGTTTTGAGCAGCCTTTTGTAGCGTGGTTCCGCGTAAGTATAGCTTGGCGCCCAAGCAAATAATACCCACGGGACATGTAAGCACACTGAATGGGAGTTCCGCGGGACCAAGTTGTTTAGCCGCAAAACTGGCACAAAAGTCCTATAAATATCAGTTGGTTTCTCATTCGAAGGGACACAACGAGGAGAGAACTTCGGGACGACGAGGGAGGGAACTCCAGCGCAACAGCGAAAAAAAAAAACTGAGAGCTCACCTGAAAGAAAGAAAACGTAAGTTTTTTTTAGTTTTTATATATATGTATATACACATTACTTATTGACACACGGGTTAAGTATTTTTCTCCTTAAAAAAAATATATGTGTATTTTCTATATATAAATATATATATATACATATATAAATATTATTTTCAAAAATATACTTTTCCCAACGTCGATACTCTCCGACTGGCAGGTTGAATTGACACACGGGTTAAGTATTTTTCTCCTTTAAAAATAAAATAAATATATATTTGTGTATTTTCTATATATAAATATATATATATATACATATATACATAAATATTATTTTCAAAAAAACTACTTTTCCCAACGTAGATACTCCCCGACTGGCGGGTTGAATTGACACACGGGTTAAGTATTTTTCTCCTTTAAAAATAAAATAAAAATGTATATGTTATTTTCAAAAACTACTTTTCCCAACGTGGATACTCCCCGACTGACGGGTTGAATTGACACGCGGGTTAAGTATTTTTCTCCTTTAAAAATAAAATAAAAATATATATGTGTGTATTTTCTATATATAAAAATATATATACATATATACATATATATTATTTTCAAAAACTACTTTTCCCAATGTGGATACTCCGCGATTGGTGGGTTGAATTGACACACGGATTAAGTATTTTCCTTTTTCAAAAAAAAAATATATATATATATATACATATTATATATGTGCATATTTTCTATATATAAAGAATATATATATATACATATATATATATAACTATGTATTATTATGATAAAAATATAAAATAATACATATAATATATATAAGGGTCAGGGTCCCGGGATTTCACGGGTGGCCGTATAATATATATATATATATAACTATGTATTATTATGATAAAAATATATAATAATACATATAATATATATAAGGGCCGGGGTCCCGGGATCTCACGGGCCATCGAATATATATATATATATACACACATATATATATATAGTAAAGCGTTTTTATGATAAATATATATATAATAGTATATATATAGGCCCCGGGTGTGCCATATATATATTATATATAGTAAAGCATTTTTTTGATAAAATATATATATATAGGCCCTAGGGTCCCGGGATCTTCCCGGGTGCGCCATATATATATATGATATATATAGTTAAGCGTTTTATGATAAAAATATATATATATATAATAGTATATTGTATATAGGCCCCGGGGTCCCGGTATCTCCCCGGGTGCGCTATATATATATATATAATAGTATATATATGTATATAGGCCCCGGGGTCCCGGGATCTCCCCGGGTACGCCATATATATATATGATATATATAGTTAAGCGTTTTATGAAAAATATATATATATATATAATAGTATATATGTATATATATATAATAGTATATATGTATATATATATATAATAGTATATATGTATATATATATAATAGTATATATGTATATAGGTACCGGGGTCCCGGTATCTCCCCGGGTGCGCCATATATATATTATATATATAGTAAAGCGTTTTTATGATAAAATATATATATAGGCCCCGGGGTCCCGGGATCTCCCTGGGTACGCCATATATATATATATATATAATAGTATATGTATATATATAGGCCCCCAGGGTCCCGGGATCTCCCCGGGTACGCCATATATATATATGTGATATATAGTTAAGCGTTTTATGATAAAATATATATAATAGTATATATGTATATAGGCCCCGGGGTTTCGGTATCTCCCTGGGTGAGCTAGATATATATATTATATATATAGTACAGCGTTTTTATGATAAAATATATATATTTTATCATAAAAATGCTTTATCATAAATATAGGCCCCGGGGTCCCGGGATCTCCCTGGGTACGCCACATATATATATGATACATATAGTTAAGTGTTTTATATGATATAAAAAAAATAATAATAATAATAAAAGTATATATATATATATAAGTCCCGGGATTCCACCGAGCGCGCCATGGAATGGCCCAGGATCCCGGGATAGGTTTCCTTATTAAAATAAAAAAAAAGTCACCAGAGGATCCCAGGATAAGTTTCCTTATTTAAAAAAAAGAGTCACCAGAGGATCCCGAAATAATATATATACATACATATATATAAAGCCTCAAAAATATATATATTATACATATATATTAAAAGGCCTCCAAAAATTAATATTTTGTTTTTCTAAAATTATATATGTGTCCCGCGGGCATCCAAAAATTAATATTTTGTTTTCTAAAATTATATAGATGTCCCGTGGGCATCCAAAAATGAATATTTTATTTTCTAAAAATATATAGATGTCCCGCGGGCATCCAAAAATTAATATTTTGTTTTCTAAAATTATATATGTGTCCCGCGGGCATCAAAAAATGAATATTTTATTTTCTAAAAATATATAGATGTCCCGCGGGCATCAAAAATTAATATTTTGTTTTCTAAAATTATATAGATGTCCCTCGGGCATCCAAAAATGAATATTTTATTTTCTAAAAATATATATATATGTCCCGCGGGCATCCAAAAATGAATATTTTATTTTCTAAAAATATATAGATGTCCCGCGGGCATCCAAAGATCAATATTTTATTTTCTAAAATTATATAGATATCCTGCGGGCATCCAAAAATGAATATTTTGTTTTTTTTAAAATATATATGTGCCCCGCGGGCATCCAAAAATGAATATTTTGTTTTTTTTTAAAATATATATGTGCCCCGCGGGCCTTCAAAAAAAATATTTCGTCCGACGAGCCCCTAAAAAATATATTTTATTTTTACATATATATCTTAGAGACTTTCAAATATATATACATATGTATATTATAAAAAAAATCATATACTTCTCCCCGAGTAAATACTCTCCAGACAGTGGGCTAAGTTGATACACGGGTGAATGACCTCTTTGCTCAAACTGAGCCTTAATAGGCCCCAAGATTCTTCAACCCGAGCCTTAATAGGCCTAAAACCTCTAGTAAGCCCAAGACGGCTCAAAAACCCTCCTACAAACCCACTTGGGTCCAAAATTCTCCAACAAGCCACTTGGGCTCAAAACTCTTCAACAATCCCAAGATGGCACAAAACTTTTAGCAAGCCCAAGATGGCTCAAAACTCTTCAAAAAAACCCAAGATGGCTCAAAATCCTTCAACAAGCCCTCTTGAGCCCAAAATCCCTCAACAAGCCCAGTTGGGCCCAAACCTCCTCAAATGGTCAAAGTTGACCCAAAAATACTTTTAAAATTTGGTTGAATCCATTTCTTGGTAAAACCACCCAATTATTCAATCCAGATACTGAATGCGGGAGACGCTGGTTTCTTATATAAGTACAGAAGCTGAAAGCGGGACACGCTGGTCTGCTATGTAAATCCAGAAGCTAAGAGTGCACTTAGTTTGATGTGTAGGGTCACTAGTGTAGCCGACGGGCCCCTCACTAGTTCCCAAACCGAGTCATCGCTGGTCAACGGGCTAAGCGTAAACTCACATTTAAGTCATGGCGCGTGACGTCATATACCTCACATTTAAGTCATGGCGCGTGACGTCATGTACCTCACATTTAAGTTATGTCGCGTGACGTCATATAGCTCACATTCGAGTCACGGCGCGGGGCGAAGTGTACTCACTTATCTTTATATTTTTGTTAGACACAATTTTTCGTGCATTTGTAAAGACGTAGAAAGATCTTCTACGCATTTCATTATTATTTCAATAAGAATAAGCATTTTTTTATGGACTATTGTATTCAGCTCTTTTAATCAAGGGTTTTCTTGTTGGAGATGTAAAATCAGAATGTGGAACACAATGCAAAATATTTCTGTGATATACTTTTCGGATTCGGTTAAAGAATTAGATGCTTTAAAATTTTGCTGGGAAATTAATTAAGAATTTATTTTCAAAGCCGTAGGAAAACAAATTTTTTTAACTAGATAATTTTTCACGAGGCCGGAACAATACTATAATCAATGGTATGATGATAAAATGAGTGATAGATATTTTCATGATGATAGAATGATTGCTAATAAATTTTATGAGACTTGTGAAGTAGTGGACTAGTATAATTCATATGGAGAGGGGACTTCCATGATAAATGCATCATATGAACAAGACTTGGGATATAGATAGCAAAATTCTCATAACCATGACAATCCACACTTTGTTCAAAACCCTTACTCAAAAACTTACTCTGATAATGGGCCTTTGCATTCAAACATTCTGTAGTGCCCCGACCCAATAGAGCGCATTAACCTTACTCCACGGATCTTTAAGTGGTGAAGCTTTCATCCTTATGAGAGCAAAGGCTTTACCTAGTTTGTTGGAAAATTAGCATGAATTTTTTTTCTTTTAACCTACATTGGTTCTATTTTTATAACTAAAGTCCAACAGCATGCCATCTGTTTTTAAGATATTTAAGCAATACAAAACTAGATAATCATTATATAATCTAACATTTTCTACTAAATCATTCATATCTACTCAATTCATCTAGTACATCCCTTATTTAAATCATACTTTACACAAGAGGCTATATATTACACTAATCAATCTTAATATAATACAAATTTAATACATACAATTTTAAGAATTACATTCTAAAGCTCCAAATACCTCAAAGTACTAAACGTCATATCTTCACTAGGCTCTTCTATTAACCCTGTATCATCTGCATTCACTGGTTATTTGAAAACAATGAGTATAAAATACTCAGTAAGCAAGCAATTAAAAGTTCCCATAATTTCCCAAAACTCGTTGCATTAGTTAGAAATATAAAATTCTTAAATTCTTTTTATGAAATGAGTACATATATGCATCATGACTTATTCCTAGTTCAGCAGATGACACTTACCAAGTGATCATCCACCTATCATAACTTTTTTGATTTTACATGCTTAATAATGCAATGCATGAATCATATGCATCTTGCTTAACTCTAGAGGGTACATGAAATGCCTCTGGCGCCACCCTTAAGATCTGAGGTCAGGTGACTGGGCTCAGTTTCCTTGGAAACATCACCTCCTAGCTCACCCCGCAGGGTTACTTATTGCATTCCAGCATACCATAAATCATGATCATTGTGAGGAAATATGTATGACATCATAAAACAAATTAGAAATTGTCATTTCAAGGTGCACAATTCAAACACATAAAATAAAAATAGTACAATTGTGGTGCCCCAAACTGAGCGTCACATCCTAGCCCTTAGCTTAAGATCAGATTGATTGGTAAACGTGATCAAGATTATTGCCCTGTCACACGACGAGATTTATCGGATATTTATCCTGTTAAATATGGTCATGTAACTGTTCATATAACACCTCATGTTCTCACAATTTCATATTCATATATTTTTAAGTCATTTCAATCCATTCATTACATACAAACATGTTGTTCAGCGACATTTCATCTTTTACCTAAATCAGATGTCACTGTATGTACATATCACAGTCTTTCATATAAAACATTCAAGTAGTTCACAACTATTCATTATAATGCATGGCATATAATTTTACAATCATTACACATCAACTTCATAACATAAGTTTCATCAGTTTTTCCATGGACTCCTTAAGTCGGCGCTTGCTCCTTCACCATATCCTGTCCATCACCTGTCTTTGGGTTTGGAAAACAAAATCGTGAGTCGAAACTCAATAAGCAAGCTATTTGCATTTTTCAGGCAAATCATTTCAGGCAATATTTTTCATTTAAAATCAACTTGGAAAGCATTCTTATACCTTATTCAAAGGTATATGTTAAAAACATGAAATCCTGTACTCATCACGGGTCTCATATGCATAATGCCATATGAAAAACATGAACATGAACATCATATCTCCCTTAGGATGGAAGCTAGCTAAGCGACCATCCGTCACGTTAACTCCCATTTCATAGAGGGCGCCGCCGGCCATCGGCCTATTACAAGCAACTTGGTCACGCCAAGGGGGGACTATCGGTCCGCTTACACCCTATGCATATGAACTTTTGCATAAACTCATCTTTAACATGCTAGCATGATTTTTCAATCATAAACATCAAACCACATCATGTTCCATAGCATTTATCAAAGAAACATTTCATAATAATTTTGTATTTGAAGTAAACATCATTTCAACACCATTTTTGCGAAGGGATGGCCATCCTAAAACACATTAGAAAAAATTTTCATAGTTTCATCAAACTAGTTGAAGTAAAACTTGCATTTATAGAAACAATTTAGAAAAGCAAAAATCCTTTAGAAAATTTGCTTGCTTACCTGAACTTCATAGCTTTCCTCCACCGCTTTCTCTTTGCCTTTGCCTACATGAAAATGATATGATTTTCATACATTTTCTTTTCTCATATTTCCTTTAGTTTTCCAACCCATTCCATATACACACATCATTTATTTGACTTCATAAGTCATCATACATATATATGGCTTATTTTGCACATATTAGCACCTTTTTACACACATTCGACTATCATACAACATAGCATATACACATAACCCTAAAATTAGGGTATCCATTTCAATTTTTATAAATTCATTCATAAATCATTATACATAGGTTTCTTAACCCCTTTTTTCTATTTATCACGTTTTTATCACCATTCCTTCATCGGCGTCTGTTTCAAACACCTGTTATCATCATAAATGGCATTATAAAATTCCACAATTGGAATTTTACATCATATTATGTCAAAAAGAATTATATTCATGAATTTCATCATATTTTATGCATTTTTTCATAAAATTATTTTTCACAAGTTATTTCTCACATAAGCCCATCTAACCCTTTCACTTTTGCCCCTATTTGCTATACATACGTATGGAGTTTCATAAAATCCTCTAAGCCACATTTTATCTTATTTTACAGCAGTCTAATTACCCTTTAATACCACTTTACTTAGGGTATTTTCATGGGGTTTAAAATCCATTCGTCATAGGTTCCCATAACAGCAAGTTTGGAACCCATTTTCCACCCGTTTAACGTGTCTTTTGACACATAACTATGGGCATCCCTAAAATCCGAATTTTCCAACAATAAAATCTATTTTTCCTCATCCATATTTAGGGATTTAACACATAATTAACATCCATGCATTATCATTTCTCAAAACAGCAAGTTACCCTCACGTTTTGAGACCCGTTTCACGTCGGTTTGACGTTCTTTCATAAAATTCATAAAATTCAGTTCTAGGGTTTCTTTCTCCTAAATCTTTTGGGCATCCATCATACCTTAAACCTAGGGTATTTTAACCTACATAACATGCTTAAAATATGCAAACCCCTTTCTATAACATTTTCAACATAGAAACTACGCAATTGGTCAAAATCAACATTTTGCCTTTCATAACTTCAAAATTTCATCACTTAAGCATAAGCCCTCATATTTTTGGCATAAATATATGATTCATATCTTAATCAAAACAGCAACATGTCTTGGAGATTTAGGGTTTAACCTCATGCATAACGTCATTTTCATCAATCTTAACTTAAAAATTCATAATTAAAACTTAATATCCAATCCATATTCATGCAAAGGCATGTTGAAAAATCATTTTACAGATTCTTTAAGCATGCTTTTCATTTCCAAGTTTTAGAGTTTCAACTCAAAGAAAAACCATTCATTCACCCCCCATACTTGGATTTGTAGCAAAATAAGTCTTAGTAACTTGAGGTGATTTTTCTTCAATTCCTTCTTCTTTTTCCCTTGCTTTTCTCCCCTATTTTCTTGGAAAAATTCGTGGGTTGCTGCTGCTATAGCTGGGACGTACTCCACTTAGGCCATTTTTGCTCCAAAATCCTTCTTACGTTGCTTGCATGGCCACCTTCTATAATGCTGGAATTTTCCAGCAAATGGGGCCCACATTTTGACCCATTGCTCACCTAATTTAATGCATGGTTATCTCTCCATGGTGCTGGACGATTCTTGGCCCCAAAAATTGCATTTTTTGCAATTTTCGAAAATCATAATTTCTGCATATCAACAACCGTCCAAGCTGTCCACCTGTTGCATGTTACCTTGCTGCTGGATTTTCCATCAATTTTGCATTTTAAAAATTACCAAAAAGTGGGTAATTTATGCTCCTTATCACCCTTTAGTTTCTCCATAAATTTGGTGTTAAGAAAAATTAATAAAATGGCTAAAACTGTCACTTTTCTGCACATTATCATACCCATTATGCTGTCCACGATCAGCTGGGTTGCTCATGCCTTTTCCAATTTTTATATGGCTGAAACTTTGTATTATTGTTTCAACATTTCATGTAATTATACTCCAACAACATGTGGAATTTTTAAAAAATAAAAAAAATCAATTTGGACAGCCCAAACAACCTTGGACTTCCCATGCATAGCCACCTTGGCTACCCTTGGCCTATGCATATGTAGCTCCATCATATGAAGCATTTAATAGTTGGATAATTCATGGAATTATGAATTTTATTTAAATTCATAAATTCCCTCAAAATTTCCAGCAATGGACACCTCATAATCCATTTATTTCCATGCCATCATATCTTGCACCTTTATATTAATGATATGGTACTCTCTTGGAGCATAAGTAAACCATATCCACCTTTTTCTATGCAGGCACTTTCCCAACATTTCATGCTTAATCCAAGCCATCCAAAATAAACATCTCACCATTCCATTCAACCGTTTCAAATTTCAACTCAATCCGAGTTTTCTAGCTCCCGATATAGTCGTTTAAAGTTAACGGTTGAAATGAACATATACTTAAAAATTCATAATTCTCATTTCATCAAGAATTTTCATAATCTTTTCATTCCTTAATACCAAGCACAACATTAACAATTTTCATGTCAAATTTCACTTGAATCCGCCTTATAGGCGTTGAGTTATGAATTTTTCAATATTTTCCATCAAACTTGTCAATTTCCATAATAATTCCCATAATTCATTTTAAATAATGGAAAATGATTTTTTATGACATATTTGCACATTTAAATCACAAATAATTCATTCTAAACCCATTGTCTCATTTAGGCTCAAAACACTTAATCATATCATTAATGCTAAGCCATAATCCTAATTGTCATAATTTGCAAAAATCATAAAATACCTTCATAATTCCATAATTCACAAATAATCATCATATACATGTTCAATACATACATAAGGGTCCTACATGAGTTAGGGTTTCACAACAATCATCCGTTGGAAAATATCATTTCATAAAATGGAAAGAAATGGATTTTCTTACGATAAAATTCTTTTAAAACATAATTTTGAAGAGCTTGCTTACCTTTCTCCTTTAACTTTTCTCCATCTTTCTTTACCCCCTATTCAGACGTCCGGTGCTTTATTTACCTCTTTCCTTGTTCCCAGCATTTGCTAGGACTTATATACATGTTATCCCAGCCTTTGGCGGTCAATCGCATATCAACATGACGCTGTCGGCTGGTTTTCTCATGCACCGTCCGAACTTACTTTGCTGCCAGTGATTTTTATGCCCTTTGTCTCCTAGCTAGCCACATTTATATCATTGCCTTCGTGCGGCAAAATTTGTTGCCTGCTTCAACTGAAGCTGCCAAAAGCTGCTTGACGTGGCAAAATTTATGCCCTTTCCTTAGAGCCCCTTGCTTTAGCTCATTCCATTTTCATTTTCTTTTTTTTTCAACTGTGTATGTGTGTATATTATCATACTTAATTCAAATATGTTTTAAAATTTTTTAAAGAATTTTCTTTATAATCCATACCGTTTATATTAAAAAAATGTTAATCTAACTGTTCATATCAAGTTTCGTACTAAAGAAATTAAAATTGGTTAACATATAAGCATTTTCAATTAATTAATGTAATTCATTCAATTTCTAACTTTTATACCTCTTTTAATTATGTTTTGTATAATCTAATAAATTGAATAACTAGGATACATTAATTTAAGCTTACCCATGAAATTTCACTTCGAATGGAGTTGTATATATAATAATAATTTAATTAATAAAATGTGAGACTTATGGTAAAACTGATACATATGCATGTTTGAAGGGCAAGGACGTACCTATGCATGAATTGGTCAAGGCACGTTCTTCAATTCATGCTTTGAAATTTCATAAATGCTTAATTAAATAATTTTTCCTAACCCACTACATTGATCTTATAAAGCATATAAATTTAACCGTCCATCTAAATTTTCATATCAAAATAATTTATATAGGTTAAGACATTAGCATTCCAAATTAATTCATGAAATTTCATCCACTTTTAGTTGTTTAAAAATTTCATCCATTCACTATATAGGGTATGTTAGAATAAGTTAATCCTGAAATTTCAGATAAAATTGCCTTATGCGCATTAATATATTCATTAAATAAAAATTACGTAAAAATAATAAAATGCGGAAGGAATGCTTCTGGACGTTACTTGTTACGCATGACTTGGCTTTGGGCACGTTTTTTAATGCAGTTAAGTTAATTACTTTAGTCAATTATTTTTCATAATTTATTCCACCTAGATTAAAAAGTTTATAATTTAACATTTTCTATTAAATTTTCTTGTCAATCTGAGTTATACGTTTTAAGATCTATTGAAAACAGTATGGGTAAATATAAACCCTTCATTAGTACTCCAAATAAGCCCTTTTTCATTTATTTTTTTATTTTTTCAAAAGGTCTGTGAATTTAAATAATTGTCTCTAGTATTGTTCGGAATTTTGAAATTTCTCCTAAAAAATTTATAAAAATTTATTTTCACATCTTATCTTTATAAAATCATAATTTACTCCCTTTTTCTTATAATTCTTAGATTTAATTCTCTAATCTCAATTATGCCCCTCTTTGTCTCTACTCTTTACAAATTTACCATTAAATCATTTTTAAAATTTTCAATTTGATTATACTTTCCTAAAATTACAATTTAGTCTTTATATATCTATATCTATATATATTTACATATTATGAATTGTAAAATTTAAATTTTATAACTTAAATCCATAGTATGCATTTAAGCCATTATATCATGACCATTCATTAATTTAAATAATTTAGGTTAATAAAATATCTAAATAGGACCACTTGATTGTAATTAATTAATCCAAGAGCAATTAATATACTTTGTTATTTTTTTCCTATCAATAATTGAATCTTAACTCATCATCATTTATTCTTAATTATTTATTTTCTTACTGTATAGTTTTAGGCCATTAATTTGCATTTTATTTCTAAAATCTACACATATATATTATATGCTCGAGGGTGTAATTTAAAAATAGTGGTTACTACACATTCCTTGGTCTAACAAACTTTCCTTTTAATCTAAACAAAATTTCTTTCCACCTCAAAATCATGATTTTACTATAAAAACTTATTAAAAAAATATTTTCCCTCCATTCCACTTACAATTGCACCAGAGCCTGAAGAATCTCCTGAAGATAAAATTTTAAGACTATTTCATCAAAAACTTGATCAAATGCAGGAGCAACTTCTGAGCCTAGGAAAACAAGTTGCACAACAAGCCATTCATCTAAATTAAAAACCTAATGAACCTCCTAGTCAACCATGCGTGGACTCTATAAATTTGTGGCGCCCCGAACCGAGACGTCACTTCCTTACCTTAAGATCTATCTGTTGGAAATATGTGGAAAATAAGCTAAATCTATGTTTTGATGATTAACAAATCAATTTGAGTAAGTCTTGGCTACTACTATGTTTGTGGAAGTATTTAAGGCATATACATTTGAAGAAAATAGAGCATGGAAGGCCAAGTCCTTCCCCAAGTCGACTCCAACATCGACTTCAAGGAGTCAAATCCGTCCAGAGTTGAAATTAGAAGAAGAGCAGGTGAAGTCGCAGGCCAAGTCGACTCCACTTGCGACTTGTGAAGCTAAGTCGCAAACGAAGTCGACTCCAGCATCGACTTCAGACGACAAAAACACTCCAGAGTTGAATTTGGGACAGAAGAATACCGAAGTCGCAGTCGAAGTCGACTCGGTTTGCGACTTGGGTGAAGTCGCAGACGAAGTCGACCCCAAGTTCGACTTGAGGTTTTCAAAGTTCCAAAATGTAGATTCAAGCTCATTTTCAAGATCAACTAGAGCTTTCTCAAAACCAAATCAAGGGATATGAAGATTAAAATCAAAAGAGAGCAAGGTGCATGAATCAAAGGCAAATCAACTATACAAGTTTTCAAGCTCTCCAAGATTCACAAGGTCTACAAAAATTGAAGACCAATCCAAGTTCAAGCAAGATGCATAAACTCAACTAAGAAGATTGTTCAAGATTACAATGATTCAAGACTCATGGGTTCAAAGGCTTGCAAATCATGGAGCTAATGAAAGCAAGCTAAAATGAAGATAATGATTCAAAAGGAAATGAAAAATGCAAGAGAACAACAAAAGGCATGAAGGAACTCAAGCAAACTAAAGCATTCCAAGTTTCCAAGTTCATCAAGCCAACTGACGAAGTGAAGTCGCACACCGAAGTCGACTCCACTTGCGACTTGGGTCAAGTCGATGCCCAAGTCGACCTAGCCTGGAACTTGAAGTCGCTACGAAAAAGCGAAGTCGCACCCGAAGTCGACTCCATCTGCGACTTGGGCGAAGTCGCATCCGAAGTCGACTCCGCCTGCGACTTGGGTTGCAACGGTCGGAAAAAATTTGAACGTTGGCGCATTATATGCGCGCCACCTACCTTCAAACGTTCGGATTCCCTCCACAATTATAAAAGGCATTCACTGTGGACGAGGGAGGCAGCTGAGAATCATTAAGTGTGCTTAACTCCCATCTACAAGAGCTTTAAAGAGATCAAGCCATTCAAAGAAGAAGAACTTTGCTTCAAACTGCAAGAGCTCAACTTCTGAATCTTCAAAGCTAATACTACCAGTTCTTCTCTGCGCCAAATTGCTACTATATATCTGTAAAGTGTAGATTCTTTTGTTATTTCATTTGTTTGTGTGACTCCCCCGACCCGAGGCTCCACATAGTCCTTACTCCGGGGTCGAAAAGGGTTGGTAAACGTGACTCAGGATTGTTGCCCTGATCACACGGCAAATTTTTTTTTATATAGATATAACATCAATACAGATAACATTTTCATTCATCCAACTTGAAAAGTATTTCCCATATCATAGTCTTAACTATTGTCTTTACATTATCAGAGTCATAATGATTGTCTTTACAGAAAAATCATCATATACACCATTTACATATAATTCTGCATTCTCTCACATATTCAATACAGGTCGTACTACCTCAACTTAATTGTTTTCATCAACATTCAACATAACATTGATCATACTATAAATTCTTCTTCTTCTTTTCACACATGCAAAGGAATGTAAACATCTTGACATTCTTTTTATACCTATCCTTCTCCATGGGTCATCTCCATTTACCTGACTAAATTTTTGGAAAACAAAACATGAGTACTAATACTCAGTAAGCAAGTCTTTTCCTTTTGTAAGTAAACATTTTCCATTTCCTTTTTGTGCATAATATGAAAATACAAATGCATTCAATGCATACATGACATTTTTCCAAATGGATCGCTAGCTAGGCGTCCACTACTTGATCTTGCTCCCATTTCAGGGAGGGCGCCGCCGGCCTCAGCCTGTATTAGCGACTCGGTCACGCTAGAGGAGGACATCCGGTCCAATTACACCTCTCTCGTAACCTAATCCTCGTGCACCATGATCATTCACATTCACATGCTGGCATAACATTTATAAATCATAAACTTTTCATAAAAACAGTTAACAAGTAGTTAGCAATCATTTCATGTAAAGCATTATAGGAATGGCCATCCTTAAATATATTTTATAAGTCATGTGAGCAAACAATTTGCAAACATTTAGAAAGCATGTAACTTTCTTACCTGTGATAGTCAACTTGTACTTTCCACCTTTTTCCTTTCCTTTTCCTATACAAATGAAAAGGACCATTTTTTTTCATATAAACATAATATCCCATGCTTGCACATTTCTACTATTAACTCTGAATCTATCTTAGGGTTTTCTAACCCATGTGTGTTTCATATCAACTTTGACCCATTTCTACCTTTAGTTCAATATTGTCCTCACTCTGTTCCAATTTACTTATGTTTACCATCTCTTACTTATCAATTCCATCTTTAACACTTGTTTTCTTTCCTTTACTCAACTTCTCAAGGCAATTGCTTATGAACTTCCTAAGTCATTTGATGTCACCAATTCAAATAAGCCGTTTATCTTTCTTTTTCCATAAATTCAATATAATTATCTTCTAACCACATTTTCATATTTGGCTAATACCAACCACTCTTATCCTCATTTGGTTGAACTTGTTTCAAGGTCTAACTATTCCATTTATTTTGACATCATTATTTAAGGGTTAATTTTCCAAATCCTACTTAGGATTTGTAACACTTAGCTAAATTCAACATCTTGGATTTTAGCATTTTATACTTAGCATATATTTTCTATAATTGACATATTATTTGAGAAAATCTCTCAAGATATTTGCTTAAGGGTAAGGGCTTATAATTTGGGTCTAAACTTTTTATAATTTTTGTAATTTCCCTCAAACAGCCCTATATATTACATTTAACCCTCATCTATATTTTTTAAAATCACATCTTAGGTACTTAATCACTTACTTAGTGATCATAAATTTGTACCCTTTTTGTAAACCTTGTTTACACATTATAATAAAAATAAATTCCATTTAAAACTTCTGGAACTCATTATTAAATTCCAAAACAGCCTTTGTTTTCTTATTTCACTAAGTTTCATCTTCTTATTTACCCATTAATTCCATATACATATTATAACAGCAGTTATTAATCATTCTTGCTATCCTTAATCTTTTATTACACTCTTTCCTAACATATATATTAATTTGGATCACTTTTACTTATTTTTCATATTTATTTTTTATTATTTCTCAAACTGTCCTCATTTTCTGAAATCAGACGTACTGATTTCTTTAAATCTTGATTTGTAATCAAATCAAGGTATTTAATTCTTAAATTTATTTCATACATCTATAATTAAATTAATTAAACCTCATAAAAATTTCAGGATGAAATATTAACATTTTATATTTATTTGACATTTTCACTGTGCTGGACACTGTTGTGAAATCAGGAGCTGCCTTAATCACGTTATTTTTAAACCATACTTATGTCATCCAAAAATAATATTTTATTTTGGTTGAGTCATAATTGTTATGTATTGTATATCATATCAAAATTTCAGATAAAAAATTCATCTAAAAAAAATATTAAAAATCATTTACTATGGCTGATTCTGTCACCAGTTTTACCCTGTTTAAGTTAAAATTCTCGAATTTTTAATTTGCAACCTAATTAATATTTTAAGCTAAAAATTTGGTCGTTCCTTAATCATAATGAAATTATATTTTGTAAAAATTTTAATATAAAAATTCCTTTGTTTACTATCTCATTCATATTTGTATTTCTAATATGACATACTCTCCAAATTTAAGGCAATAAATCAAGATTATTTAAAGAGACGGGCCTAATATGTATATATATATGTTCAATGCTTTTCCCATATTATTCATTTCATTTTAGAAACAATTTTATGATTGAAATGCGGCTGCTGTACACCTTTGAACGTCCAACATTAATTTGTGTACAGCCTCCATCAATTCACGTTCAGCAGTTATCCACTCTTTCTTTCCATTAACCAACATCAGTATGTATATGATCTCTCATAAATTCACGCCCAGCAGCATCTCTCTATTATTTTCAACAAGCAGTATATCCAGCAACGCCTACGCTATTAATTCAGCAATGTATATGATCTGCTTGTGCTGAATTTTTCATTTTTATTATTTTTATATATAATAATATGCTGCTGC
Organism: Annona cherimola; assembly: GCA_030490835.1. Lineage (NCBI taxonomy): Eukaryota > Viridiplantae > Streptophyta > Magnoliopsida > Magnoliales > Annonaceae > Annona > Annona cherimola. The sequence continues at coordinate 48,785,427 of CM059977.1, read as the reverse complement.
ATCCACCTTTCAATTTATTCATTTGCATCTTTTTCGAACGTTCATGTATTTTCTAAAAAAATTTTAAATGTTTAAACGAGCAGCATTTTCAGAGATATATTTGAACGTGCAAATATTAAAAGAAAAAGAAAATAAATAAATAGTAACCTGCTGAATGCTTGAACCGTCTATCCTTTCCTCCCAATATCAGTCAGCAATATTTCTGCCTACCTGAGCTTCGTTCAGTCATATATCTCCACTCTGCTCCCTTTATATACTATGCGTTAAACGGTCTTACCATGGTTCATTGCTTAACCTTCTGAAGTTGCCGCCGTAAATTATTACAGCTGTTGCTTTTTTTAAAAATTCAGCATTTAAATAATTACAGCTGCCCTTTTTTTTGACGTCCAGCACTTCATGTGAATTTGTGTTATTCAGATGCCACGTAATTACCGACCATGCATGTTGATGTCCACGTTCATGCAAATTTTTTTTATTTTTATTTTTATTTGCATTAATAAATTAATTCATAACTGTCTATATACACACTTATATATTATGAAAATTTTTCTCATTAATATATATCCAATTGCTCACAAAATTTACCTTTTAGAATTTTGAAAAAAATTTCTATTTTATTTTAATTAACTAATTCATATTTGGATAAAAATCTCCTTTTTAAAATTTTGGAGACATGTTTTTCAAAATTTCATTCATTCATTAAATTGGGCATATTAAAATAGGATTACCCATAAAATTTCACCTCAATTGGAGTAAAGTACATATTTTAACTTAATCAAAATCATATTTTGGCATAAAATTTTATTTTAAAAACTTGTAGACATATTTTTCAAAATTTAATCCATTCATTATGTACGATATATTAAAATCGGCTTGATCCAAAAGTTTCATCTCAAATAGCCTTATATACATTAGGATATTAATTAACTAACCAATTATATAAAAAATTAATCAAAATATCAACGTACGTGCATGTTGTGCATTAATGGCTTTTGGGCACGTTTTCTGATGCACTCAAGTTAGGTAATTTAGTCAACTATTTTTCATAATCTGATCCGTCTAGATTAGAGAGCACATAATTTAGTACTTTCTATTAAAGTTTTATATGATTCTGAGTTATACATGCTTAGATATAATCAAAACAGCGAGGATGAATACAAGCCCTTAATTAGAGCCCCTAATTAGCCAAAACTTTCCATTTATTTTTATTTTTCCATAAGGTCCGTGAATTTAAACAGTTTCACTTTGTATATTCAGAATCTTGAAATTCCTTCCCGAAAAATTTATAAAAATTCATTTTCATATCTAATCTTTATGAAATCATAAATTACCCCTTATTATCTTATAAATTCCAAATATAACCTTTGTAGACTTCAATTAAGTTTCCTTTTTGTCTCCACTCTTGTCAAAATTACCAATCAATCATCTTTTCTAAATTTATAATTTAATCTCACTTTTGTAAAATTGTAATTTGGTCTTTGCGTGATTATTGCTAATCCCACTTTACTTAATCATTTTTCAACTAATTTTCATTTCCCTTATGGGTTACACTTGAGCCCTTCATTTTATCAGATTTTTGATTTTATCCTTAGACAATTTCAAGCTATATTTATTAAGCTTAAAATTCGGGATTTCACAGTTTGTGTTGAACTTGATTTAGTTTGAGGAACTAAGATCAAGTGAAGGCAAAGTAGTGTGTGATTGGAGTGAAACTCATCACCTACTTGTGCTGAGATTTGTTGAAGCCCCCTAGAGCTGGAATCTAGAAGAGAGCAGTGACTCTAATTGTATTTGAGGAATACAATAGTGGAACCCAAGTCACAAGGAGTGTGAGCTTGGAAGAGTTGAGTAGGGAGGTTGCCCGAACCACTATAAAAATCTTGTGCGCTTGATTTATATTTCTGTTCTCTACATTATATTGCTTTCCACTTCATTTCTTCTATCAAGGGGATTAAACTTTCAAGGGGTTAAAGTTTTAAGTTACCAAAGAATTTTTTAAGAACCCAATTCACCCCTCCCCTCTTGGGTTTTGCCATTAACTCGGGGCCAACAAGTGGTATCAGAGCAGGTCTTTGAGTTAAACCAAAGAGATCCTATTATTATGGCATCCCAATCTACTTTCGTTCCCGCTTTTGCTAAGGGCTAATCATTTACTAGACCACCATTGTTTGATGAGAACAATTTCGGCTATTGGAAACTTCGTATGAAGCAACTCATAATGGCTACCGACATGGATTCTTGGATTGCAATCCAAGATGGTGTAATCTTGCCAACTGATGAAAGAGCTTTCAAATGGACCGAAGAGGAATTAAGAACTGTAAAGAGCAATGCTAAAGCTATGAACTCACTATTTTGTGCTCTTACAGCTTCTGAATATGATAGAGTATCCTCTTGTCTAACCGCTAAAGAAATATGGGATACTCTAACATCTATTTATGAAGGAACCTCTCAAGTCCAAGGGACTAGGAGAAATATTTTGATAGGAGAATTGGAAAGCTTCAAAATGGTAGAAACAGAAAATATTTTTGAGATGTTTGCAAGATTTTCTAAAATTACTAACGCTTTGAAAGGTTTTGGAAAGACTATCTCTGAATCTGAACAGGTTATGAAGATACTAAGAGCTCTACCGGAATCTTGGACTCCAAAGATTATGGCAATTGAAGAGGCCAAAGACCTAAATACACTAAAGCTAGAAGATCTAATTAGCTCATTAATGTCACATGAGCTAATTAAGAGAAGAAATGAAGATCAACACAAAGGGAAGAAAGCTATTGCACTAAAGGCCACCCACAACTCAGAAGAATCTACCTCCTCATCTCACAACGATAATGAAGACATAGCACTACTCACTCGCAAATTCCGAAAATTTGTGAGAAAAGAAAGGAACTTCAAAGACCTCAAAGAAAGATCACGAAGAGAGAAGAAGAAGGAGCCAACAAAGTGCTATAGATGCGGAGGTGTGGGACATATGCAAGCTCAATGTCCTACACCGGAAGAGAGGAAGGAAGGACATGAAGGTAGAAAACCTCAAAGATCAAGAGGAAGAGGCATGTATGTCAATGAAGAAACTTCATCAACAAGCAGCTCCTCAACCGACGAATTTGAGGCGGCAAATTGTGCTAGAATTTGCTGAATGGAACGGATCGAACAAGAAGAAAACTTGTTGTGTTTGAACACAACGGAAGTCTTGGAAGAACAAACCATCTCAACAAAATGCACAAGCAATGAAGAGGTAACTTCCAAACCTTGTCATTCTCAATCTAGTTATTCTTCTTTTCATGAATGCCTCAAATATGCTGAATTAGAAGAACTACAAATTGCATATGATTCATTATATGAGGAAATCAAAAAGCTAGAACACAAGTTGTCATTAAAGAGACAACAATGTAACTCCGTTGTTATTGTAAATGGAAAACTAGCTGAAAGATCAACAAAACTGAAAGAGGAAAATGAATTGCTTTTGAAAGAAGTAGAGAAACTGAAAAAGGAGAACGAATCATTGAATGAATCATTAGCTAAGTTCTCTAATCCAGGAGAAAATGTAAAAATGTTTCTGAACATGACCTCCCAAACAAATAAAAGAGGTCTAGGATACTATACATTTGAGCAAAAAGGAAGTCGCAAATCGAATGTGCCAATACTTGGGAAATATCAAACCAGAACTGCACCTATATACAAGCCACAAAGGAAAAATGTTATGTGGACTAGAAGGCTAACGATTGAACCATTATATACTTGGAGGCCTACTCCTAGACTACCAATTGTTGGAAATAATTTTTAAAGCAAAAAAAAATTGACCAAAGCATGAGTTTCGATGATTAACAAAGTTAAAATTGAGTATAAGGTGATTACTGATGGCTTTGCTTTATGATTTAAGGAATGAATTAGCCAAGTCGACTTGTACTTCGACTTAGGGTGAAGTCGATCCCAAAGTCGACTCCATATTCGACTCCAAAACAGACCACACAGCCAAATTCAAAATGGAAGGAAAAGCAGGTGAAGTCGCAGGCCAAGTCGACTCCACTTGCGACTTGGGAAGCCAAGTCGCAAACGAAGTCGACTCCAGCATCGACTTCAGACGGCAAAAACACTCCAGAGCTGATTTTGGGGTACAAAAATGCCGAAGTCACAGACGAAGTTGACTCCAGGTGCGACTTGGGTAAAGTCGCAGATGAAGTCGACCCCGAGTTCGACTTGAGTTCTTCAAAGTCCAAAATACAGACTCAAGCTCATTTTCAAGATCAACTTGGGATTTTTCAAATCCAAATCAAGGGTACAAGCTCATTATCAATTCTCAAGTCCAAGGCACAGCTTCGAACATAAGTTGAAGATGAAGAAGTTCAAATCATGAAGACTACTATCTAAGACAAATCCTTCAAGAAGATTTACAAATATAAGAAGTCATTTCAGAAGTAAGAAGATTCAAGAAAGAAAGCTAAGCAAGCTAGAGGAAATCAAACAAGGACCAAGAAAATTTCAGCACAAAGACAGGTCAAGTCGCAACCCAAGTCGACTCCAATATCGACTTGAGGTCAAGTCTGAAACCGAGTCGACCCAGACTCAGACTTGAGAAATGCGGAACTGAAGTCGCACACGAAGTCGACTCCAGTTGCGACTTGGAAAGCCAAGTCGCAGACGAAGTCGACTCCACCTGCGACTTGGGGAACCAACATTCAAATTTTTGAACGTTGGAACATTTATTGCGCGCCAACCACTTCTATAACGTTCAAATCTTCCCCATTCTATAAATAGACACTCAAGCAAACGAGAATATTACACTACATTGTCTAAAGAGAGAAAAGAAGTGCAAACAAGAGCTCCCATTTGCTTTTCTCTAAATTTGAGTGATCTATACATTTTCAAAGGAAGAAAGAGCTTCAAGTTGCAAGTAGCTTCAACGACATACAACCGGTTGCATCTACAAGTTCTTCCTCAAGCTCAATCTTGCCTAAACAACTCTGTAAAGTGTAGATCTTCCTTATTTTCATTACTCTTTGTTATTGATCTTGGTTTGAGTGTATTGTAACAAACTAAGACGTTGAAGTAGAGTTGTGATTGGAGTTGAACTCATCACCTACTTGTATCAAGTGTACTAGCCCCCTAGAGCTAGAATCTAGAAGAGAGCATAGGCTCTGTTTGTGTATGCCCCCTAGAGCTGGAATCTAGAAGAGAGCGGAGTCTCTAAGTGTATTCGCGGAATACATAGTGGAACCCAAGTCACAACGGTGTGTGAGCTTGGAAGAGTGGAGTAGGGAGAGATTGCCCGAACCACTATAAATCTTGCCTACTGTTTACCTTAGTGCCTTCACTATTTCATTGCTCTCTATTTGTTTCAATCAAGGGGATTAAGCTTTCAAGGGGTTAAGTTTTAATTTACCGAAGAATTTTATAAGAACCCAATTCACCCCTCCCCTCTTGGGTTTTGCCATTAACTCGGGACCAACACCAATGGCTTGCAATTTCTGCAACAAAATGGGTCATAAAGCCTATAAGTGTAACTTTAAGAAATTATATGACCATGGTGCAAAATTAGTTTGGGTTCCAAGGAACACAAGATTTGGGCTTTCTAAGTTAGAGCAACAAAAATTGAATCATATTACTAACCCAAATGGACCCATAAAATGTGTACTAAAGAGATAAGATTTACTTGTCTATTTTTCAGATATGTTTCAAGGCAAAGGCAAACAAGGTATGGTTCATGGACAGCAATTGTTCAAGGCATATGACCGGAGAAAGAAGTCTATTTCATAAACTTAGGCCTTGCAACGATGGAACGGTTGCCTTTGGTAATAATGAGAAAGGTAAAATTAAAGGTAAAAGAAACATATATAGTATTTCAAATGCATGTATGGAAGATGTTTTGTTTGTTGAAGGACTCAAGCACAATCTAATGAGCATTAGTCAATTATGTGACAAAGGATACAAGGTTGTGTTTGAATCATCTATATGTAATGTATTTGATGGAGAACATATCATGTTTAGTGGAAAAAGACATGGAAATGTATATTTGGTTTCACTTGATGAACTAGATGGTCAATGTCTAATGGCCATTGATAATGATCCATGGGTTTGGCATAAAAGGCTTAGACATATAAACATGGGAAATATTAAGACCCTATGGAAGAAGAGTTTGGTAGAAGGTTTGCCTAAGTTGAAATATGACAAAGACAAAATTTGCAAGGCATGTCAATTATCTAAACAATCTAAAATGCCTTTCTCTACCAAAAAGGAAATTTCCACCACTAGGCCACTTGAATTGCTACACATGGATCTATATGGGCCATCCGACATTTTAACCATTGGTGGAAAGAAATACGTGTTTGTAATTGTTGATGATTTTTCAAGATTCACATGGATAATTCTCTTAGCTAGCAAAGATGAAGCCTTCTCTATGTTTGCAACTTTTATAAATTTGGTGCAAAATGAAAAACAAATTACTATTATGACTATAAGAAGTGATCATGGTGGTGAATTTGAAAACAAACGATTCATAGAATTATGTAATGAAAAAGGGATTCATCACACATTTTCTGCACCAAGAACTCCACAACAAAATGGAGTAGTTGAAAGGAAAAACAGAACTATACAAGAGATGGCTAGAACAATGCTAAATGAGAGCAAATTATCCAAGAAATTTTGGGGTGAAGCTGTGAGTATAGCTTGTCATGTTTTGAATCGAGTTACCATTAGAGCAATCTTGAAAAAGACCCCATATGAGCTATGGAAAGGAAGAAAACCAAATATCTCTTATTTTCATGCTTTTGGATGCACATGCTATGTTTTGAACAATGGAAAAACCAACTTGGAAAAATTAGATGCTAAAAGTGATGAGGCAATATTCCTTGGTTACTCATCAAATAGCAAAGCATATAGAGTATTCAATAAACGAAACCAAGTTGTAGAAGAGTCCATACATGTTATTTTTGATGAAACTAACCCATGCTATTCAATAAACGAAACCAAGTTGTAGAAGAGTCCATACATGTTATTTTTGATGAAACTAACCCATGCTGCAAAAGAAAAGATGATTTAAGTGATGCGGATGATATAGCAAGTAGTCTTGAAAAACTGCATGTGGAAAAGCTAGAAGATTCCATGGAAGAAAGGGTAAGTGAAGGTAATAATTCCTACAAACCTCCAACTGATCTAAAATTCAAACATGCCCATCCAATTGAACAAGTTATAGGAAATGTATATGAAGGTGTAAAAACTAGAATATCAAAACAAAATGTTTGTGGACAATATGCTTTTGTATCTAAGATTGAACCATCCAATATTGATCAAGCTCTTGATGATGAAAACTGGATTATAGCAATGCAAGAAGAGCTAAATCAATTTGAAAGAAACCAAGTTTGGCACCTTGTTCCTAGACCAAATGATTGTACTGTTATTGGCACCAAGTGGGTCTTTAGGAACAAATTAGATGAAAGTGGACTTGTAGTGAGAAAAAGCTAGACTTGTGGCAAAAGGATACTCACAATAAGAAGGAATAGATTTTGAGGAATCCTATGCCCCGGTTGCTAGATTAGAGGCAATTCGCATCTTATTAGCTTTTGCATCTCACATGAACTTTAAATTGTTTCAAATGGATGTTAAAAGTGCATTTTTGAATGGATACATAAATGAAGAGGTGTATGTAGAACAACCACCTGGATTTGAGGAAAAAGATCAATCTAAATTTGTGTATAAGTTAACCAAAGCATTATATGGATTAAAACAAGCACCAAGGGCTTGGTATGATAGATTAAGCAAATTTCTGATTGATCATGATTTTCAAAAAGGAAAGGTAGACACCACTTTGTTTATCAAGTATAAAGAAAAGGATATATTGATTATTCAAATTTATGTTGATGATATCATTTTCGGTGCTACTAATGAGACTCTTTGTCAAGAATTTTCTGAGCTTATGCAGAAAGAATTTGAGATGAGCATGATGGGAGAGCTAAATTTCTTCCTTGGACTGCAAATCAAGCAATTAAATGAAGGAATTTTCATTAACCAGTCCTTGTATATCAAAGAAATGCTGAAGAAGTTTGGCATGGAGAATAGCAAAGGAGCAAACACGCCTATGAGCTCAATAATCAAAATCGACAAAGATGAGAAAGGAAAAACAGTTGATTTAAAATTGTATAGAAGCATGATAGGTTATTTATTGTATTTAACTGCTTCTAGGCCTGATATACTGTTTAGTGTGTGTATGTGCTCTAGATTTCAATCATGTCCAAAAGAATCACACTTGGTAGCTGTGAAAAGAATTTTCAGATACTTAGTAGACACTACCAATTTAGGACTTTGGTATCCAAAGGGTTCTAATTTTGATCTAATCAGCTACTCGGATGCGGATTTTGCCGGTTACAAAGTAGATAGAAAAAGCACTAGTGGAACATGTCAATTTCTTGGAAGTATGTTGGTTTCATGGTTTTCAAGAAAACAAACTAGTGTTGCTCGATCTATGGCGGAAGCCGAATACATTGCCGCCCGGAGCTGTTGTGCCCAATTGCTTTGGATGAAACAACAACTTAGGGACTATGGCATGAATTTTAAAGATATACCCATTAAATGTGATAATACTAGTGCCATATGTTTAACTAAAAATCCAGTCTTGCATTTTAGGACCAAACATATAGACCTTAGACACCATTTTATTAGAGAACATGTAGAAAATCATGACATATGTTTGGTATATGTAAGAACAGAAGATCAAGTTGCAGATATATTCACAAAGCCTCTAGCAAAAGAAGCATTTTATAAGATTAGAAATGACATGGGAATGATTGAATTAACTTAGCACAAACTGAGGGGGAGCACCTATTTAGGGGGAGCAAACCCACTTGTCTCTTTCTTTACCCTCTAACTTTTTGATATATTGACAAAAAGGGGGAGAAGAGTAGGATTTGATTGGAGTCTAAAATGATTTAAGTCTAAATAGGCTAAGAGGATAAGTCTTTAACTTGAATGTTTAACTTGAATGTCTGTTGAATGTTTTCAACTTGAATGTTTTGCATAAGCATATGTATGATAACATTTCAAAAATGCAAGTTAAACATGTTTTTAAGTAATTGAAAGGTATACACTCAAATCGGTTTTGTCAACCATCAAAAAGGGGGAGATTGTTGGAAATATGTGGAAAACAAGCTAAATCTATGTTTTGATGATTAACAAATCAATTTGAGTAAGTCTTGGCTACTAATATGTTTGTGGAAGTATTTAAGGCATATACATTTGAAGAAAATAGAGCATTGAAGGCCAAGTCCTTCCCCAAGTGACTCCAACATCGACTTCAAGGAGTCAAATCCGTCCAGAGTTGAAATTAGAAGAAGAGCAGGTGAAGTCGCAGGCCAAGTCGACTCCACTTGCGACTTGCGAAGCTAAGTCGCAAACGAAGTCGACTCCAGCATCGACTTCAGACGACAAAAACACTCCAGAGTTGAATTTGGGACAGAAGAATACCGAAGTCGCAGTCGAAGTCGACTCGGTTTGCGACTTGGGTGAAGTCGCAGACGAAGTCGACCCCAAGTTCGACTTGAGGTTTTCAAAGTTCCAAAATGCAGATTCAAGCTCATTTTCATGATCAACTAGAGTTTTCTCAAAACCAAATCAAGGGATATGAAGATTAAAATCAAAAGAGAGCAAGGTGCATGAAGATTGTTCAAGATTACAATGATTCAAGACTCATGGGTTCAAAGGCTTGCAAATCATGGAGCTAATGAAAGAAAGCTAAAATGAAGACAATGATTCAAAAGGAAATGAAAAATGCAAGAGAACAACAAAAGGCATGAAGGAACTCAAGCAAACTAAAGCATTCAAAGTTTCCAAGTTCATCAAGCCAACCGACGAAGTGAAGTCGCACACCGAAGTCGACTCCACTTGCGACTTGGGTCAAGTCGATGCCCAAGTCGACCCAGCCTGGAACTTGAAGTCGCTACGAAAAAGCGAAGTCGCACCCGAAGTCGACTCCATCTGCGACTTGGGCGAAGTCGCATCCGAAGTCGACTCCGCCTGCGACTTGGGTCGTAACGGTCGGAAAAAATTCGAACGTTGGCGTATTAAATGCGCGCCACCTACCTTCAAACGTTCGGATTCCCTCCACAATTATAAAAGGCATTCATTGTGGACGAGGGAGGCAGCTGAGAATCATTAAGTGTGCTTAACTCCCATCTACAAGAGCTTTAAAGAGATCAAGCCATTCAAAGAAGAAGAACTTTGCTTCAAACTGCAAGAGCTCAACTTCTGAATCTTCAAAGCCAATACTACGAGTTCTTCTCTGCGCCAAATTGCTACTACACATCTGTAAAGTGTAGATTCTTTTGTTATTTCATTTGTTTGTGTTTAACTTGATTTAGTTTGAGGAACTAAGATCAAGTGAAGGCAAAGTAGTGTGTGATTGGAGTGGAACTCATCACCTACTTGTGCTGAGATTTGTTGAAGCCCCCTAGAGCTGGAATCTAGAAGAGAGCAGTGACTCTAATTGTATTTGAGGAATACAATAGTGGAACCCAAGTCACAAGGAGTGTGAGCTTGGAAGAGTGGAGTAGGAAGGTTGCCCGAACCACTATAAAAATCTTGTGTGCTTGATTTATATTTCTGCTCTCTACATTATATTGCTTTCCACTTCATTTCTTCTATCAAGGGGATTAAACTTTCAAGGGGTTAAAGTTTTAAGTTACCAAAGAATTTTTTAAGAACCCAATTCACCCCTCCCGTCTTGGGTTTTGCCATTAACTCGGGGCCAACACTATCGATTAGTAAATGTGAATTAAAATTGTTGCCCTGATCACGCAGAGGGTTCTTAATTGGAATACGTCTAAAATTTTTTTTCGTTTATTCATCTGTCATCATTCATAACTTGACCTGACAATCATCACACATTGTGACATTTCACTTGTAATAAAATTCATCATTTCATTCAAAGCATCTTTACATGCTTGTCATCATACACTTAATCATTGTACAAATCATACTTATATACATTTAGTCATTAATTCACATGGAACTTAGAACTCTAACTTAGTTCAAATATACATAAATACGTAGCATCTTTTCATGCCTTTCTACGGTGAAAGTTTCCTTGTCTTAAACATCACATTTTACATCCATATATCCATATATTCAACCATTGAATCATATATAGAACTTAAAATTCTAATTAAGTTCGCATATACATTAGCTTACCTTAGCACATTCATACTTTTTCATTCCTCACAACCCACGGGCTATTATCAAGTACCTTTCTTCACGTCTTAGGTTCGTAACCTTCCGAGTTTTCCTCGGTACCTGTCTAAGGGTTGGGAAAACAAAACGTGAGTGACAATTCAGTAAGCAAGCATTTTATCTTTAGAGCAAAGTTTCTTGAAAACTTTTTTCATAAACATCGAGAATACCTTATTCCTGAGGACATGTATATGTCCTAAAATACCATCGTGAAATCCTTTGTTTATGAGGACAATTCCATGTCCTTGAATGTTTTCATAAAGCATTCATTTTTAAAATCATTTACAAGCCACGCCTGGGCTTGTTTAGGCAAAACATACACATTTTACCTTTGATGAGTTCCCTTTTATCTTATATGAACATTTATAATGTTCATAGCCATTACATAAAATCATCGGTTGCCAGTAGACGTTTTAGATCCAAAACAACATAAATCCTTAGGAAAAGGAGGCATCTCAAGTCTCAAAATATCATTAACATAAACCATCATAAAATCCATTAGACAAGAGACATTTTATGTCTCAAAACATCATTAACATAAGCCATCATAAAATCCTTTAGCTAGGAGACATTTTATGTCTCAAAACATTTTTCATATAGCTTCCTTTGGCAATGGACATTCATATGTTCTAAAACACTTTTTATTTAAACAGATTAACATTGGACATTTTCATGTCTATAAACCCTTATCATTTAGGCTCTTTAGAAATGAACATTCTTATGTCTAATCCATATTTCACATAAATTCTTTTCATAATCCTCGTCTCGAGGCTTGTTTATAGCAAACAAGGCAAATAAAATACATAAATCATTTTCATAACTGCATTTGCATAAAAACATTTTCTTTTATCCCCATTATTTACACTTTTGTGTAAAACACCCTATCTTTTTGGGTAACTTATGCATATTTGCTCATAAATAAACCTTTTAGGATAACTTTTTGTATAGATGCTTTTATATCCTAATCTTTGGGCTTTTGAAAAGCATAACGTATGCAAATGCATTTCTCTCCATCCAGTAGTGACACTTAGTAAGTCATCATGCTACCTTTTGAAAGAGAATCCTTAACAACACGCTAGCCCAGTGGCTGTTTATTTATCCTACTCCCATCTCAAGGAGGGCGCCACTGACACTCCTGCCATCCCTTAGCGACTTGGCGTTATGTAGAGTGAACCCCAATCATCCCAACCGTGCTCTACAACCGGCCTATTTGTTGTACCGGTGCACCATACGTTATCCTGATGAACCGTAGTCCGTTTTGGTTTGAAGAACCACAGACTGCAGCCCATGTTCTTTTAAACCAGGATCACAGACTGCAGCCTACATCCATATGCATAAAAATCTTAGACCGAAGTCTATATTTAAGAATAATTTTCAAAAACACATCACAGACCGCAATCTGTGTCAACTTGTAAGCGAGCGCACCCACTTTAACAAGTTGTTATTCGAAATCCAGTTTTAGGATGACCTTCCTTAAATTCCTTTAGAATCATTTTGACTAAAATATTTTGATAAATATTTGAAATGTTTGAGAAACAATACATCTTAAAATCCTTTTAATAAAAGAATTTCAAATCCTTTTGATTTTCATAAATAAATCATATTTTTCTCTAATATTTCCTTGGTTTCCATTTCAGGACCTTTTGTTTACAAAAGTTATGCAATTTTTCTATACCCTTGTCCATAACCTAAAAATTTAATAATTGTCCACATATCAATCATTTCTACATAAAGGAAAATTGTACAGTCTTTTGCATGCCATCAAGCAACCTGAAATCAAACCATTTTATGAAATCAATCGTAGGAGGTTGGTCATCCTTAAATCCTTTTCAACACATCTATAGAAATATTTTTCCAACATTTTCAACATAGATTTCCTTATCTAAAGGAAATCGAAACTTTTTGAACATCATTTCAACATATGGACTATGTCCAAAACATCATTTAATTGTTTAATTATCTTGACCTAGCAAAATAAATCTTTTTCATCATTGTTTATCACAAGTTATTGTAGAAATAACTTAACACTCATTTACAATCAATATTTTGTGAAAAAGGGTAAAATTCCCTTTTTCTTATAAAACGTTGTTGAACAATATCATATAGAACTTGCTTGCTTAAAAGCAAATCCTTAAAACCATCAGTATCAAACATGAAATCCTTAAAAAATATTAGCATGGAGAACTTGCTTACCCATAAGAAAAATTTCTCAATTCCATTAACATGAAGCATTCCCATCCTTGGCAACACTTAGGATAAATTATTTATCTTAAAAAGTGTCGCTTGCTTCCCATGAAGCAAACCTTAAGACTTTTCATTAAAGTCATCATTTTTCAAAATTTATAGCTTTGCATTAAAGCCGTCATATTCAAAACTTGTGCTTGCCCATTCGTTAAAACATAAACATAGACAATTCAATCATATCAATCACATAGAAAGAAAATAGCATTTTAGAAAGTTCGCTTGCTTATCTGAGATCGCTATAATCCCTTTTTCTTCCATTCTTTTCCTCGCCTACATGAAAATAATATGATTTTTCATATATTTCTTTTTCTTGCATTCCATTTAGTTTTTTAACCCATTTTATTCACATATATCATTTATTCGACTTCTCAAGTCACTATGCATACATTTAGCACATACGTGCACATTTTTACACATTCCATCGCTAATCACATAACATATATAACCCCATAATTAGGGTATCTATTCAACCACATAAAATTCATTTAATAACTATCATTTATAGGTTCATTAACTTTCATTTACCATTTTTCACACTCTTTTCAAAATACATGCAATGGTGCCCGCTTTAAGCACCCGTTATCGCCGTAGGCTTCATTACATAATTCCAAAATTGGAAATTAACCTCATGAAGTGCTAAAAAGATATATATATATATTCATGAAATATATCATATTTTCATACATTTTTGCACAAAATCATATTCGACATGTCATTTATCATCCTTGCATGTCCATTCCTTCACATATGCCCTTTTGGCAACATATACATAAGATATTCCATAAAATTTTCTAAGGCAGAAATTTAATTCATATTTTGAGTGGATTAATTAACCTTAATTACCATTGCATTTAGGGTATTTTTATGGGATTTAAATCTACTTTCCATAGGTTTCTAAAACAACAAGTTTGGAACCCGTTTTCACCCGTCTAACGTGTCTTTTGACACATAACCTTAGGAAATTATGTAAATCCGAAATTTCAGCATATAATCTCACTTATATTAATCCATATTTAAGTATTTAACACATATATAAATTTGAATAATTTATACATAGGTTTCATATTTCTTTTTAATTTTTTTCTCAAACTATCCACATATGCTGAAATCAGGCATACTGAAATCTCAAAAACTTGAATTAATATCAAATCAAGTATTTTTGGTCTGAAATTTTTTTCATAACTTAATAATATATGAATCAACCAAAATAAATATTTCCAGCATAAAAACTTAAGCATTTATATTTATTTTGGTATTTTTACCTCGCTAGACAGTAGAATCCATTTTCAGACAGCCTGAATGATGTTAATTATGGGGTATATTTATATCCATAAAAACCTATTTTTTAATTTTTTTGTGTAATAATAATTATGTATTAAATATCATGTAAATTTTTCAGCCCAAAATTCCTTGTATAAAATTTATTAAAATTTATTTTTTATAGATGATCCTGTCAAACATGTTATCCTGTTTGGGCTAATTTCTCGGATTTTTAATTTACAAATTACTTATCTTTTTAAGCTGAAAATTTTTGTCGTTCCTTAATCACCCCATAAGGATTCTTCCCAAAAAATTTCATGCTAAAATTCAACCATTTACTGTTCCGTCCGTATTTAGTTTTCAACATCATATAATTTCCAGATTTGATGCATAAAATCAAAATAATCATATACTTACTTGATTAAATAGGTTATCTCTCCTTTTCCCTTTCTTTTCCCTTGGTTTTCTCTTCTCCTTACTGGGCATGGCTGGACATGAGCTGCTGTTGCTTGGGGAAGAATTTCCGGCACTTGAAAATTTCCGAAGGCCCTCTCTCTCTAATGTGAACGTGCATGCCTCATGTGGAGCTGGATTTTCCAGTAGTGGGGCCTACTTGTTGCTGCCCATTTTCCACACCATTGAATGAATGCTTATCTCCCCTTATGTTCTAGTGAACTCAGAGCCAATTAAAATGCATTTTATCATTTTTTAAAAATCCACAAATCTGCATTAATCCAGGCCCTACATCTGTCCACCAAATCACGTCCACCATTGTTGCCTGTTTTCATATTTTTTTCTAATTTTTAAAAATACCAAAATGTGGTTAATTTATACACCTAATTATCCCTTAATTCATATATTAATTTGGTATTAAAAAAATTAAGAAAATTTATTACAGCAGCATCAAACATGGGATGTCATTTGCGTACATAAGCTGTCCATTTTTCCACTTTTCATGGCAGCGGCAAATCATAAATTTCCTTGGATTTTTTCAACATAATTAAATGCTCATTTATGTATCCCAACATGCTAGCTGCATATATACATATTTTATAAAATAAAAAATTCAAAAAATATGAAGCAACCAGCACATGAATGTGCTTGCCTTGGACACCTCACCTATGCTCACTTGAGCACCCATAGCTCCATCAATTGTGATAATTTATTGCTGAGATTTTATTTGGATATTTATATTTTATATTAATGCATAAAATACCTTAGAAACGTGCTTCATTTGACACCTCATCTCCCATTAAATAATGCATTTAATCCATGTACTCTAGCCATTAATGGAAAGGTGCTTTTGAGGTGCATTAGTCAACCATGCTCACCTTTTTCATTGCAGGTATTTTTCCAACATTTCAAGCTTAATCTAAGCCATCCAAAATAAATATCTCATAATTTCATTCAACCGTTTTAAATTTTATCTCAATCCGATTTTCCTAACTCCCGTTATAGCTGTTTAAAGTTAACGGTTGAAATTGAAATATGATCAATAAATCATTAATCCAATTTCATCAACGATTTTCATAATCCAATAATCCCATAGTATCAAGCCCAAAATCATCAACTTTCGTCTCAAATTTCACTTAAATTCGCCTTACAGGCGTTGAGTTATGAATTTTCTAGTGTTTTCCAAGAAAATTCCACAATTTCCATTTTAATCTCCATTAATTAAATCATAAAAATTGAACTAAACATTCATGCCAAATTAGCATGTTTTAATCCTCATTGTACCCCTTTAGTCACCTTGACTCATATTGGGCTCCGGCGATTAAATTTTTAATCACCCTTCTTAATTAAACCCTAATTGCAACATATTATAAAATCCTAAAATCATCCAACAATTACATTTAATCATATATAAGTCACATGTACATGTTCAATGCACACGTTGAATCTTACTTAGGTTAGGGTTTCACAAAATTTTTCTGAGTATTATTGTGTAACCATCTTGAGCGATATGGATCAAGTAGAGGATGAGATGCATGCAGATGAATAGATGCATGTAGATGAACAAGTGCAGATTCCAAACTAGGCATATCATGAAGATGTTCTGAATGATGAGAATCAAAAGGAGGGCGAGGTGCAAGATGAGGATATAGAGTAAATTCAAGACTAATCAAATCCTGACCAAACTCAAGATGAAAGCAGCAAGAAAATTAAAGCAACTAGCTCATTCAAAGAAACAAGGATCGAGGAGTCATCTGTACCATGAGAGCTACACATGCCATCATTTATTTTTCCATAGAGAACCATTGAATATTGCACAAATCCTAAAGAGATGCATATTAATTATTATAACTTTAGGAAAATTTCTCTCTTATCTTATTTACATCCTTTTCTAGACAGTAACAACATCTATGATTTTGCAGGAAACCACGACAAGATGATGCTGCAAAAGGAGATATTGGATATCACGTCTGATGATAGTCCAAATTTCACAAGAGAAATTAGAGGAAAATTTGTATGAACTTGTATTTGAAAGATTGGGCATTGGTTGATGCAATCTCAACCAATCTGGCTGACGATTTTAAACCAAGCACTTTCGGGAGGCAACTCGAACTTTTCCTTTTTCTTTTAGGGGAGTTTTAGTTTTAGTTTTTCTTTTAGTTTCTTTTATTTTAGAATTTTGATAATTTTTAAGCTTTATTGGTAATTTTTTAGAGCCTACTTGAAGGGAAGCACCAAGGGATGGAAATTCGGTTCAACTGGCCCAAACAGGGAAGTTAACGTCTCACATCTTTTATAAGTACTCCCTTTATTTTGATTTATCATTTTGATGATATGATTTACATTGAGGGCAATGTCAATTTCAAGTATGGGGGTGAATGTGTTACATTATTTTCTTTAAAAAATTCCTCTCACTTTATTGATGGTTACAATTTTTGTCACATTTTGAAAAAAAAAATTCAACTTTTTTTATAATTCTTGCATGATTCTGAACTTTGAACTAATTGAGATCCCACTTTGAACTCTTTTAAGTCTGATAAGCATACCAAACTTGGAATTTTAAAATCTTTGATTTATTCAAATAACTGAATCCTAGTGAGATGTTAAATATGCTTCCGAATAGTACTTGTTGAAAGTCCTTGAATTTTTATC
This sequence comes from Annona cherimola, assembly GCA_030490835.1. Taxonomy (NCBI): domain Eukaryota; kingdom Viridiplantae; phylum Streptophyta; class Magnoliopsida; order Magnoliales; family Annonaceae; genus Annona; species Annona cherimola. The sequence continues at coordinate 48,767,607 of CM059977.1, read as the reverse complement.
CTAAATTACTTGATTAAACTGATATACTGAGATACCAATTATGTTTTCTTTCAAAGCCAGAGTAATCCTCTCTAATTTATCAATGATTTTTCTAATACAAATAATCTAAAAGGTAGTTTTTTCCATATACATGAAAATCTTATTTTGGTTGAAAATTTTCCAAAGCTAAAACTCAATTTGATCTGTTCATTGACATGATTAAGGCATTTTCTTTTCCTGATGAGCCTATCTTTGAGAGTATAACAATTGTTTACTCCTATTGAGCCTGATCTTAAATTTTCTTTTTCTAAACCTCAATTGCTACTTAATTGAGCCAACTTTAAATTTGAATTATGGAGCTGAAAAGAATGACGGGAATGAGGTCAACCACATTGCTAGTGCATTGATGAAAATGACTCCCGAGATACCCTAAAATATGGTGAGGGGATTTGTTTGTGAAAAGAAAAGTTCCCTAAATACCCTGAAACATGGGGAGGGATTTATTGCTAGATTTGGTTTTAAAAAATTTCAAATAAAAAAACTATTAAACTAAGGGTAAGATGTGAAACCCCAATTTTAGGAACATGTATGAAACTCTAGGGTTATTGTAACATATCGGTCCAAAAAATTGATCCCGACCGTGTATTTAATGCAATTTCCCAAGATCAATCATACATTTGTGGCGAATTAATTATTATAACTTCATAAAAATTTTAAAATTCTACTTTTACTAGTCATGTTCCCATTATTACATCAAAGCACAAAGAAAAGAAGTTTTACAAGTCTCACTCTCAATACATGCCTTTGAAAAAAATAAATAAAATTAAATATCCTTGAAAATCTTCACGTAAATCCAAAATGCTAGTGTCCCACTTGATTTGGTACACCTGTAAAAATAATGGGTTAGTTCAATCATGACTAGCAAGTAGAAAATTATTTGAAAATGGATAATGGCCAAATTAAAACGTAATTAAATGATAAAATTATTATTTAATTTTATATCTTAAAAATTAGGCATCAAATGCAAAATCAAACCCTTCCATTGAGTCCAGAAGCATCAAAAACATAGAAATAGACTATTTGATCATTCAAATCGGAGTTCAAATGAATAAATCATAATAAAATGGAATGAACGGCCCACATTAAGCCACATCATCGTAGCCTTTACTGCATATGGGGCTCATCAGGGCTTATCTTACTCAGCCCTTATTTCTATAATGACCCACATATCAATTTTCCAAAATTCCCTAGACATCAGAAGCATTAAAGTGATTAAATATATAAAAACTATCAAAAGCAACAAAAAAATTTCGTTGCAAAAAGAAAGATTCAAATCATCCGAGCAATTTTCCTTTCTCTAATGGAATTTCTTCCGTCCCAACTTTCGACTTTTCTTTCCGAACGTCCGTGAAACTCAAAATTGCTTATATAATTTGATTTTATGCATATCATATTATACATGAGCATTATTACATATATATTAGAATTGCCCACATCATTAATATATAATTTTAATATCCATATATTTATTACATATCAATGCATTTATAAAAATAAAATGCATAATAAAAAATTCAAAAATCTCAATACATAATTTTTAAGCATAAAATTTGACATATTTATCTGCAAAATTTTATATCCTAAAAACGTAGGATTATAAAATTTAATTATATCAAATATAGCCTAAAAAATATATAATATAATGCTTTATACATAACAATTGTATAAGAATAGTTCTAATGCAAATAGCATAATTATCAAACTAAAATCAAGTTTCAAATAAAATCCCACTTGCCTTGTAAAAGTTCTCTCCTCACACAAGCGGCTTTCTCTAAAATTCTCTCAACCTTTCTTACGAATACCCCCATCTATCAAGTCCCCACTCCAATTTGTAGAAGTCTCGTAACTTCTAAAGGATAGAAAGATAGGAATAAGATAAATTTTATTTTAAAAATAGATTCTATCTTAACAAATCTTATCTCATCATATCTTACCCTGTGGAGATAAAATTTGTTTCAAAATTAAATTCTATCTTAACCACCCTATCTAGGAGAGTTCTTATCTCATCCTATCTTATCCTGTGGGGCCCACATGTTTGGAGAGGCAAAAATGCAAAAATTAATTATTATTATTATTAGTTTTAATATTTTACATTCTCCCCACCTTATAAAGTTTCATCCTCGAAACTTGCAATAATCATGATAGATTTCGGAACAATTCGGGGCAGATTCTACGAATATCGTCCTCTAGCTCCCACGTTGCTTCCCGCACACCGTGGTTGCTCCATTGCACTAGAACATGCCGAATTGTTCTCCTCTTTAACTGCTTCTCGTGACTATCCAAGATTCGAACAGGACGTTCCGGATGAGTTAAATCTTCCTCGATCTCATATTGTTCGGTTGACAAAATATGCATCGAATCGGTCACATACTTTCTTAACTGTGAGATATGAAAGACATTATGAACACTTGCTAGCGAAGTAGGCAATGCTAGCCGATAGGCAACACTGCCTATAACTTCCAATATCTCAAAAGGTCCGATATATCGAGGAGCTCCGAAACCAGTCACACCTTTAGTGGGAGAGACTTTTAAGAAGACTAACTCGCCTACTGTAAATTGTAGGTCTCTTCGTCTGCCATCAGCATACTTTTTCTAGTGATCTTGTGCTACTTCTAATCTTTGTCTAATAATTCGAACCATATCAGCAGCTTGCTGAACCAAGGCTAGAGCTAAAAGTTATCACGTACAAATTTCTTCCCAATAAAGAGGCGTTCAACACTTTTTTCCATACGGAGCTTCAAACGGAGCCATACCAATACTAGCCTGATAACTATTGTTATAGGCAAATTCAACTAAAGACAAATGCTCATCCCATGAACCAAGAAAATCTAAGGCACAAGCTCTCAATAAATATTCTAAAATTTGAATAGTTGTTTCAGATTAACCATCCATCTGCGGGTGATATGCGGTGCTTAACCGTAACTCTGTTCCCATACATTTTTTGTAATTTTTCCAGAAATCAGAAATAAACCGTCGATCTCTGTCTGACACAATGGAAATAGGAACACCATGTAAACGAACAATCTCCCGCAGGTACAGATCTGCCATTTCATCCATTCTAAAGGTCATGCGATAGGGTAAGAAGTGCGCAGATTTAGTAAGTCTGTCCACCACTACCCATACAGCATCACAACGAGCTTGCGTCCTAGAGTCGTCACAAAGTTCATGGTAATATGCTCCCATTTCCACTCTGGTATTTCTAAATGTTGCAACAATCCAGCTTATCTTTTTCACTAAGCTTTGACCTATTGACATACTAAGCACTGAGACACAAATTTGGCACACTCGACATGTAGCCTTTTCCACCAGAAATTTTGTCTCAAATCTTTGTACATCTTGGTACTACCAGGGTGCACAGAAAATTTAGACTGATGGGCTTCCTCTAAAATTTCTCGTTGTAGCTTATCATCTCTGGGCACAACTAACCTTTCCCGAAAAACTAGTGTGCCATCAGAACTACAACCAAAATCCGAGGGATCTCCATTCTTTAACTTCTCTAAAACACGAAGAATAAGTTTATCTTGTTTCTGAGTTTGCTTTATCCGATCAATCAGTGTTGATTGAATTGCTAAAGCACTTATTCTTCGAATTTCTCGTGGAGTTACCACTTCTAACTGCAAGGATTGAATTTCTCTTATTAGAGGCAATTGTTGAGTAATCCAAACTGTAGCGCAGAATTTACGACTTAGAGCATCAGCTACCACATTTGTTTTTACTGGGGTGATATTGAATACTAATGTCATAGTCTTTTAGTAACTCCAACCATCTTCTCTGTCGAAGGTTTAACTCTTTTTGAGAGAAAATGTACTTCAGGCTCTTAAAGTCTGTAAAAATTTCTGTTTTCTCCCCATATAAATAGTGGCGCCATATTTTTAAAGCAAACACCACTGCAGCTAATTCCAAGTCATGGGTAGGGTAATTTTGTTCATAGGGTCTTAACTGTCTAGATGCATAGGCAATTACCCTTCCTTGCTGCATGAGTACACAACCGAGGCCTTTCCTAGATGCATCACTGTACACCACGTAGTTTTTACCAGTGATCGGCAAGGCTAAAATCGGCACTGAAGTTAAGCGACTCTTCAGTTCTTTGAAACTTTTCTCACAAGCATCTGACCAGATAAATTTTGTATTTTTGTGGGTTAACCTGGTAAGTGGTACTACTATGCTTGAGAAATTTTCTACGAATTTTCGATAATACCCTGCCATACCCAGAAAACTTCTAACCTCAGTTACAGTAGTCGGTCTACCCCAATTGGTTATAGCTTCTATCTTCTTTGGGTCTACTGATACACCATCATTACTAACCACATGACCTAAGAAGGTCACACTATCCATCCAAAACTCACATTTCTTGAGTTTAACATACAACTTGTGTTCTCTTAGGGTCTGTAGTACTTCTCTTAGATGGCCAACATGTTCTGTCTCTCTTCTCGAATACACTAGAATATCATCAATAAATACCACAACACACTTATCTAAGAACTGTCGAAATACCGTATTCATAAGGTCCATAAATGCTACCGGGGCATTGGTTACTCTGAATGGCATCACTAAAAATTCATAATGACCATACCGGGTTCTAAAAGCTGTCTTAGATACATATTCATCGTGCTCCCCAAGGTGACTTACTAGGTCGAATAAACCCTAAATCGAGAAGCTCTTGTAACTATATTTTTAATTCTTTCAACTCTGTAGGAGCCATTTGATAAGGAACTTTTGAAATTGGAGTAATACCGGGAATCAATTCTATGATGAAATCAATTTCTCTTTCTGGGGGTACTCCCGACAACTCTTTTGGAAACACATCCGGAAATTCATGAACAACCGGAATGTCTTCCAACTTAACCTCTTTTTCTTCTATTGCTAGAACTGATATAAGACATCCTTGCCAACCCTTCCTAAAAAGTTTTCTAGCTTGAAAAGCTGATATGAGGTGAGGTACTACCAATTGACTTCCCTTAAAATCAATACTTTGTTTATCGGATCCTCTTAAGCTGATACGACGCTCACGAGGGTAAATTCCATGTACCCACTTAGCTAACCAATTCATTCCCAAAATAACATCTAGATCTTTTTTAGGTATGATAAAAGATTTACTGGAATGGTCAAACTTTCAATTTCTAGGGTACACGACAACAAGCATGTCTAATCAATAAACTACCCCCAATAGGTGATGTGACTCGGACATCCCAAGTTAACTCAGTGACTTTCAATTTATGCTCTCGCACGAACTATTCGGATATAAAAGAACTATCCGCACCTGTGTCAAATAATACTCAAGCAAAAATACCACAGAAATGAATAATACCTGCCACTGTCTCCGCCAGTGCTTGGGTTTGCTCGGGTATTAGGGCACGGACTTGTGCTTGAGCTGGTAAAACTGGCTGTCATCCACCACCACCTTGGTATTGTTGTCCTGCTGGTCTACCAACTGGACGATTTTTCCCCTACTGTTGTGGTTGTCCAACATTTCTGGCTATTGGACAATCCTTAATGATATGACTAGGCTGTCCGCAGTTGTAGCACACGAAGCCCACGACACAATTTGATGGTCGATGACCAGTCTTTCTACACTTGAAGCATTTGCAAAGTCCGGTATGAAACTTGCCACATCTATTGCACTTAGGAACTTTTTTCTTTTTTTGAAATCTTCCATTCTTTCCACTTCCCTTAACTCTAGTTTGCCCCAAAGAAGACTGTCCGATCTGCTTCTTTCCCAAATGTTCTTTTACTGGTGATCGTTCCCTTTTCAGGTAACGCCGACCAAGTTCAGCAGTATCACTCTCAACTAAGAGAGCATTATCAACCGCGTCACCATAGGTTTTATTGTGGCAAAGTATTACTTGACCGCGTATACCCTCAGCAAGACCATCCTCAAACTTGCAGATCCGACTATATTCTTCCCATTCTGAGCTTGGAGTAAACCGAAGCAGAGAGTTGAACTTTGTTTCATACTCAGCCACCGTCATAGTGCCTTGCTTCAATTCAGCAAACTCTCGGGCCTTCGAAATTCGAACAGAAGATGGAAAGAACTTGGCAAAAAAGGATTCCTTAAATTTATCTCAAGTTACATTTTCTTTCCTACTGTTGAAGACACGTTGTTGTGTCTTCCACCATCGATAGGCCTCTCCACTAAGTTTGAACGTAGCAAATAAAACTTTCTGTTGGTTGTCACAACCCAGAAAGTCAAAAATCTTTTCCATCGCCTCGATCTAATGCTCGGCAGCTAAATAATCACCACCGGCAAAGGAGGGGGGTTTTTGACGATGGAATGCATCAACATCTCGTTGATCCATTTCTCGCTGTTCGGGACAACCCATGGTTGCAATACTCAGACTTTCTACAACTGTTCCTTGAGCTGACCTCCCTTTCTTCCTGCCTACCAAATTTTGATTTTTCTTCTAAAACCTAGCATCAGGGTTTTGATCTGGCCCTTCTCTCGGACTCCCATGCATACTGGCAGTCGACTGATGTTCATCATGCCTGTGGTGACGGTGCTCTTGGTTTTTTAGCACTGCTGATGATTGTTGTTGAACAATCTATTCTAACTGTGCTTGCATCCGTTTCCACTAACGAAAAGCCTCTATCTAAAACACTGCAAAGATTTGCTCTTGTTCATTCAGACGCCGCTCAAGCATGTTAGTTCTGGTCGGAGATTCAACTAGAGCTTTATCCTTCCTTCTACTGGGCCTTTTTCTAGGCTCAGCTTCTGGTTGGTCCTTAGCCTGCTTCTTTCACGGCTTTTTACTAGGATATTGCTCTGGGTGACCAATTTGGGCATTCAGATCATCGAAATTACTTTCCATTCTAGCATAGAAGAGAAATATGGTCTCAATAAATATTCTTAAGCAAATAGGAACAATTGTAACTTTTATTTTTTTAAAAAAAATATATTACAACCTAATTTTCATATTTGCTAAAAGGACAATTTTCCTTGAGGTGACCAGAGGAATGACACAGGAAACAAACTCGGCTACCATATGAACATGCCTTAGTTGTATGTCCATTAGTACCACAAAAATAACACACCAACTCAATTAAAGTGGGTCGTTGGTTATAAAAATTCCTTGGTTCCTTCCTGGCGTAAGTTTCCTTAGACTCGATTCTAGTCTGCACGTCTTGACCCTATGGCTGCATAGAGAGTAACTTGTGAGTAGCCTAAGAAGGTACTTCCTGAGTCTCTACCTTAGTATAGACAAGATCTGGGCTGGGTCCTTGAACAGGGGAAACTTCCTTATGCAGTTCTGGACTAGGTTCAACAGTTACCTTTGGCTTGGGTATAGCAAGGAACTCACCCATAGCCTTAGGTATATCTACCACTTTGGGCACATCCACAGCCTTGGGCACATCCACAGCCTTGGGTACATTAGCAGCTTCAAACTCATCCATAGCTTTGGGCACATCCTTAGCTTTGGGTACATTAGTGGCTTTGAACTCATCCACGACATTAGGTATATCAGCAGTTTTGGGCTCATCCAGGGCTTTGGGTACGTTAATAGGTGATATCTTAGGCTTTGAAATAGAAACCTTAGTCTGTATAGAAGGTTTCCTTAAAGTTTAAGGACCATCCTATTTTAGGGTTCCAGCCATCCGAGGTAGGGGTACAACCTTCTTAGATGTAGGTACAGCTTGGGTTTCAGCTTTTCTTTTCTTAGTCTTTTCATCCTCTATGGGTTTTTGGGCACGCAACTTTTTACTTTTATCAAGTAAGGTTTCATTATCTAGATCAATTTCTGAGTTAGTCATTAATTGGGTTACTGGTTTCTTACCCTTCTCCCTGTTTAGATTTCTAACCCGAGGTTAAACAGGTATAGGTGGGATGGCAGCATCTACAACCTCTAGAATCCTATCCACCTTTTTATTTAGGGCTTGGTACTGTAAATAGGATTCCTTTCTCCAGGTTAGAACCGATTTTTCAAGGGCACTTAACCTTTCCTGGGTAGCAGGGAGAGTCTTTCCTTAGGTTTTAGGAGTAGGGTATACCGATGCACCCGAACTGACCATTTTCCGGACTCAAAATGAAAACATAGGGTTAGATTTGTAAATCCATTTCAAAATTCTTTTTTTTAAAAAAAATTATAATAATTAATAAGCCATATTTTGTATGTGTGACAGCTCTGATACCATCTGTAACATACCGGTCCAGAAAAGTGATCCCGACCGTGTATTTAATGCAATTTCCTAAGATCAATCACATATTTGTGGCGAAATTAATTATTATAACTTCATAAAAATTTTAAAATTCTACTTCTACTAGTCATGTTCCCATTATTACATCAAAGCACAAAGAAAAGAAATTTTACAATTCTCACTCTCAATACATGCCTTTGAAATAAATAAATAAAATAAAATATCCTTGAAAATCTTCACATAAATCCAAAATGCTAGTGTCCCACTTGATTTGGTACACCTGTAAAAATAATGGGTTAGTCTCAATCATGACTAGCAAGTAGAAAATTATTTGAAAATGGATAATGGCCAAATTAAAACTTAATTAAATGATAAAATAATTATTTAATTTAATATCTTAAAAATTAGGCCTCAAATGCAAAATCAAACCCTTCCATTGAGTCCAAAAGCATCAAAAACATAGAAATAGACTATTTGATCATTCAAATCGGAGTTCAAATGAATAAATCACAATAAAATGGAATGAACGGCCCACATTAAGCCACATCATCATAGCCTTTACTGCATGTGGGGCTCATCAGGGCTTATCTTACTCAGCCCTTATTTCTGTAATGACCTACATATCAATTTTCCAAAATTCCCTAGACATCAGAAGCATTAAAGTGATTAAATATATAAAAACTATCAAAAGCAACAGAAAAAAATTCGTTGCAAAAAGAAAGATTCAAATCATCCGAGCAATTTTCCTTTCTCTGATGGAATTTCTTCCGTTCCAACTTTCGACTTTTCTTTCCGGACGTCCGTGAAACTCAAAATTGCTTATATAATTTGATTTTACGCATATCATATTATACATGAGCATTATTACATATATTATAATTAACCCACATCATTAATATATAATTTTAATATCCATATATTTATTACATATCAATGCATTTATAAAAATAAAATGCATAATAAAAAATTCAAAAATCTCAATACATAATTTTTAAGCATAAAATTTGGCATATTTATCTGCAAAATTTTATATCCTAAAAACTTAGGATTATAAAATTTAATTATGTCAAATATAGCCTAAAAATTATATATTATAATGCTTTATACATAACAATTCTATAAGAATAGTTCTAATGCAAATACCATAATTATCGAACTAAAATCAATTTTCAAATAAAATCCTACTTGCCTTATAAAAGTTCTCTCCTCACACAAGCGGCTTTCTCTAAAATTCTCTCAACCTTTCTTACGAATACCCCCATCTATCAAGTCCCCACCCCAATTTGTAGAAGTCTCGTAACTTCTAAGGGATAGAAAGATAGGAATAAGATAAATTTTATTTTAAAAATAGATTCTATCTTAACAGATCTTATCTATGATAATTCTTATCTCATCATATCTTACCTTGTGGAGATAAAATTTGTTTCAAAATTAAATTCTATCTTAACCACCCTATCTAGGAGAGTTTTTATCTCATCCTATCTTATCCTGTGGGGCCCACATGTTTGGAGAGGCAAAAATGCAAAAATTAATTATTATTAGTATTTTTTTCAATATTTTACAGTTATAAACCTTGGATAATATAATGATATTTATATGAAATATATATTAATGATATTTTGCAATATATGACATTGAAAGATTAAATAGCTAATTATGGAATGTTAATTCGGATGAATAGAAAACGTGAATAGTGAAACATGAATAGATATGCAGACCAGACGCGGTTGCAAGATGGCCCCCTACATAGGCCAAGTCGCTTCAAAAGATGAAATGCCAGCGGCGCCCTCCCTAAAATGGGAGAAGGACATGGATAACTGCCTGGCTCGCGAGTTATCAACTGAGATGGTTTATCTTCTAAGGAGGAAAGGGTGATCGCTTGGTAAGTGTCACCTACCAGACGGACAGAAACGTAATGCATGATGCATATGTTTGTTTTGAAAAAGGTTTTATGGGTTTCTCTCCTAAGGAGGAAAGGGTGATCACTTGGTAACTGTCACTTACCAGACGGACAGAAATGTAATGCGTGATGCATATGCTTGTTTTGAAAAAGTTTTATAGAAAATGTTTTAAGGACATGAGAATGTCTTGGAGAAAGAAAATATTATGAAAATATTTTTATGTTAATGAAAAAGAGGTTTACATGTTAAGTTTGCAAGCATATGTTTTATAAAAGGTTTTATGAAAAGGTTTCAATTCCATTAGTAGTTGATCACTTACTAAGTGTCTCCTATCGAATGGAGAGAAATGCATTTGTGAATGATTTACATGAATGGTTTACCTGAATGATTTTCAAGAATGGTTTACGAAAAGATTTTTATTCCATTAGTAGTTGATCACTTGATAAGTGTCTTCTATCGAATGGAGAGAAATGCATTTAAATGAAAGAAAAATGCTTGCTTATTGAGTTTTGACTCATGTTTTATTTTCCCAACCTCAAATAGGTGTTGGGAAAGCCAAGAAATGAAGGGCATGTGTTGCTAAAGGAAAAGAGAAATCTACAAAGGTTAGTAGATTTTGTATGAATAGAGGCCCTAATGGGATATGATGAGAAAGGACATAGGTTATATGAAATTATAAAGTTATGAATAATATGAGAAGTTGATGATTATGCTGATATGGATGTGTCCATTATGAATGATGAATGGTGTGGAATGTAAAGACATGAAATGATGATGAATAAAAGAAAATAAAATTTTTTTTGGACGAGATCCAATTAAGAACCCGCCGCTTGGTCAGAGCAATAATCCTGATTCAATTTACCAATCGATAGATCTTGGAGTAAGGTTGTGACACTCGGTTCAGGGTGCCACATAAGAACAAGCTTTAAAAAAATAGAAGCACTAAGTGTGGGGGTGACATTATTTCCTGATGCAAAATGAGGCTCAAATCAATGTAGAGATGGTTCAATTTTTAAAATTTTATTTCTTGTGCTAAACCTAATCGTTGTCCCACCAAGTCCTTATGATTAATGAATTGGTTGATTAAGTTGGTAGAGAAAATTTGGATGCGAGATTTTAATGAGATGTATATAAGGTAATTTGACTGATATTTTTCTACATCACTACCTTTACCTGAATTTTAGAATGTGCGCATTGAATAACCAGATTAAAGGGAAGGATATTTGATAATTGGGAGTTTATATTACAGGAGTTTTTGAACTCTTAGTGATTGAAAACAAAAACAGTAATAGGGTGTAATGAAAAAGGATTTTTGATTGAGATTTTGACAAGCACACTATTTCAAAGTCTTTTATTCGACATCCTCACTAGTTTTGATAATCATTTACATTTTTTTTTCTCAAAGTTATTGAAATGCCAATTCTTAAAATTCTGTGATTTGATTATTTCTGTTTGCCTAAGGACAAGCATAGGTTCAAGTGTTGAGGTATTTATTGAGAAGAATTTGAGTGTTTAAGATACTTTAAATCACATTTTCATTGATTGAGCTTTATAAAACAAAAACACTCACAATTAACTGATTTGTGTAAAAGAGGAGTAATATATGTAATTTTGGTATACAACATGGACAAATTGACAAACCTTGATGAAAGCGGGAGTAAATTGTAAATTCAAGACTTATATCTGAAGCAAAACCATTTTATGAAATCAACATAGGAGGTTGGTCATCCTTAAATCCCTTTCAATACATCCATATAAACATTTTTCAAGATATTTTCAACATAGATTTCCTTATCTAAAGTAAATCAAAACTTTTTGAATATCATTTCAAAACATATGAACTATGTTCAAATCATCATTTATTATTTAATTATCAAGACCTAGCAAAACAAATCTTTTTCATAAATGAAATCTCCTTTTTTCTTTTTCTTTTCTTTTTTAACATGATTATTTATCATTAAACATCATAAAAGAAATTTAAAATTTATTTACATTTGTTGCTTTGTGAAAAAGGGCAAAATTCCCTTTTTTCTTATAAAATACTTTTGAAACAACATCATAAAGAACTTATTTACTTAAAAGCAAATTCTTAAAAAAACGTCGACATAAAATGTGAAATCCTTTGAAAACATTATTGTAGAGAACTTGCTTACTCAAAAGCAAATTTCTCAATTCCATTAATATAAAGCATTTCCAATCTTTGGCAACACTGATGATAAAATTCTTTTCTTAAAACGTATTGCTTGCTTCCCATGAAGCAAACCTTGGGGCTTTTCCTTAAAGCCATTCGTTTTCTAAAACTTACAACTTTCCATTAAAGCCATCATTTTCTAAAACTTGTAACTTTGCATTAAAGACATTATTTTCAAAACTTGTGCTTATCCATTCGTCAAAGCATAAACATAAACATTTCATATCAATCACATAGAAAGAAAACAATATTTTAGAAAGTTCTCTTGCTTACCTAAGATCGCTTTAATCCTTTTCTTCCATTCTTTTCCTTACCTTTGCCTAGATAAATGAAAATAACATTTTATTTATTTGCATCATCTTCAAATACTTATATTCCTTAGGTTTTCCAACCTATATAAATCTATCTAACTTAACTCACTTGTCCTTCAAGTCGGGTATTCATATTTATCTTTTCATATACGTCCATTTTTCAACACGTACTTATGTGTTTCTTAAACTTTTTCAAAACCGCAACTTGTCTCTACTTATAGCATGATTAAACCCCTTAATTAACACATAATTTATGGTTTAGTTTTGGATTTATAATCCATTCATCATAGGGTTCCAAAACATCAACATTTGGACCTAATTTCATCATTTCATCCCTTTAGCAACATGGTCTAAACAAATTTTTAATCCAAATTTTTCAGCCTTAAACCATGATTTTGTTAACCTAAATTTAGGGTATTAACATATGTTTAAAATCAATATATTAACTCCTCTCAAAACAGCAACTTATTTCCCTATCGCGGGTACTGTTTTCACCTCATTTGGACATCTATTTATAAAATTCATAAAATCAGATTTGGGGCTTATCTTCCCAAATCCTCTTGGGAATCCAAAGTATCATAATCCTAGGGTATTTTATCCTATGTAACTTCCGTAAATCATTTAATCTCATTTCCATACAATTTTTAACATAAAAATGGAAAAATCGGGTCATATATGCAACCCTAAGTTCCATATCTTATAAAATCAACAGCTTATTCATAAATCATCATATAAATTATATTAAATAATGATTTATATCCCATTATAAGTTAAATTACATCACAAAAAATATGAAATTTAACATTTATCTTGATTTATTCCTCAAGTTATCCATGATGCTAAATTCAGGCACACTGAATTCTCAAAAGCTTGAATTAATATCAAACCAAGTAATTTTGATCTGAAATTTATACCATAACTTAATAACTACATTAATTAACCAAAATAAATATTTTCAGCATGAAATATTTAGTATTTATATTTATTTTGGTATTTTTAACTTGCTGGACAGCAGCACTCCTTTTTAGACAGCATTAATCACGTAAATTATTGAGTATATTTATACCCATCAAAACCTAAGTTTTATTTTTTTCATATGATCCTCAATATGTCTTATATATCTTTTAAAATTTTCAGCCCAATATTCCTTGTATAAAAATTATTAAAAATCCTTTGGTGCAGTTGATCCTGCCACCCGTGCAACCTGTTTAGGTTGATTTTCTTGGATTTTTAATTTACAACCTACTTATACTTTTAAGATGAAAATTGGGTATGCCTTAATCCCTATATAATGATTTTTTTCACAAAATTTTGTGCTAAAACTATTTCATTAACTATTTCTTCCATATTTTAGATTTCTGCCTCATTTCATTTAGGTTTTGCTCCCATATTTGCATCTCTTTTCAATACATATGCAAAACCCTCAATCAATACTTAATTATAGCATGTTGTTAATTTTTTTAGAGGTTTATTATGATTCAAAACCATGATTCCAATATCAAGAAGAAAACTTGGAAGTTGGAAGGCTTAAACTCAACGGGTACTTACCCGATTTCGTTGATTCTTTGCCCTGAGCTTCTGAGCTGCTACCAAGCCTTGCCTTCCTCTTTTCCTTCTCCTTTTCTTCTTCTTTTCCTCTCCTCCTTGCTGGGTTGGACATGCCCTAGCTGCTGCCCTTGGAGAAAATCTCCATTTTTCTCCCTTTTTCCTCTCTTCTCTCTCCCTCCTCTTCCTTGCTGCTGGAACGTCCAACCTCCTTGCTCCCTTTTTCTTCTTTTTATAAACCACTTTTCTTGGTGCCCAAGTAACCCCATAGACATTTTAGTAAATTTCATTTTCACTTTCCACAATTGCCCTTCTTTACTTAGCTCTTAAGCAACTTGTTACTTGCTCTCCAAGAAAGCAAATTTTTATGATAATTAGCTTAATTCATTCCATTCATCTCATAGAATTCATAATTTTCTTTTCATCATTTCAAATTTCATCTCAATCCGACGTTTCTACGTCAAGTTATGACCACTTGAATTTATCTTTTGGATTTGGGATAAAAATAATTAATTATCACCCTAATCCCATCATGATTCCCTTAATCCAATCCATTCATAAGATTGGACCCACCGTCGTGAGCTTACCTTTCATATTTCATCAAAATCCGCCTTGTAGGCATCAAGTTATGAATTTTCTATCATTTTTCATCTTAATTCTATAATTAACTTTAATTTCCATAAATTAAATCATGATTATTAAAGTGATTATCCATGACACATTGTCACAATTAAATCCTTATTAAGCCTCTCGGGTCGTACCAACTCATTTTGGGCTCTGGTGATTAAATTTTTAATCACCATTTCTAATTAAACCCTAATTGCAAAATAGCATCAAATCATAGAATTATCCATAAATCATTTAAAATTCATTTAAATTACATATAAACCATGTATATATGTTCAATACATCCCATTGAGTCCTAGTTAGGTCCGGGTAGCACAAAATTAAAGAGAGGGAAAGAAATTAGAAAGAGAGAAAAAGAAAAGATAGAAAAGATTAGAAGAGTTAGAGAAAAATAAAGGGAGACAAGAAGCTAAAAAGAAAGAAATTATAATTAATTAAGAACTTAATTAAAACTATTCTAAGAAAGCAATTAAAAGCTATGAAATTCAACTACGAAAGCAGGAAAACAAATTATATTAAATTTAATCTAAAAATTACAAAGTAGAAAATAAAGCAATAAATCTAATCTAGGAATTAAAACTACAAATTAAAAATTAACAACTATAAAGCATTAAAAACTATAAAGTAGAAAATAAAATTTACATCACTCAAATATGAATAGCAAATCTCCACTTAATGAGAATTTTATTGCTTGGCCCCACCTCCTTGTTAGGAGTCCTACAAAAAGGGGCCCTACCTATGGGAGAGGAAGTTGTTGTGTTGTTTTTTTTTTGGATGTGTGGGGAGGGACCCTCCTTATATAGAGTGTTGGGGGCACCCCTTGGAAAGCTATCCCCCCAATGTGGGATTCCTCATTTTGAATGTCACTGTAGCTGCCCCTTTTCCATTTTCCATAACTTCCTTGTTTGAGCTCTCTTCGATGTGTGGGGAGGGACCCTCCTTATATAGAGTGTTGGGGGCACCCCTTAGAAAGCTATCCCCCCAATGTGGGATTCCTCATTTTGAATGTCACTGTAGCTGCCCCTTTGCCATTTTCCATAACTTCCTTGTTTGAGCTCTCTTCTATCGTGAAAATTGCCGCAAAGTAGCCCAATGATAGAACGCCCAAGACCACGAGTGTTGTTGCCCCATGTTTGTTCAATGTATCCACTGTTGAAGTGACAATGCTGGCCACCTAGGGAACGATAGTTCGAACATCTTCCATCCACATGTGAATGGTATGGCATAGTTGTTCCCACCAATCTCGCCCCATGCCGCAGTTGTTGGGCATCCAAAAAGGCTAGATATGGAGGGAGTCACAAAGTTCCCAATGCTTCAGTGATGAAATCAATGACCACGCATCTTTCGCAGCTCCAACCAGTGCCACAGTGTAAGAAGGTCTAACCGTAAGGGAGGTGGCTTTGTGATCATCGCTGCTGGATTTGATGGAGAAGGCTGCTCCCTTGTAGAAAAAGTCCGCTCATTCCATGGGCAGTTGCAAACTTGTGGTTTGGTCTTTTGGATTTAGGGCTTCTATTAATTTCGGACGGTGCCGCTTTTAATTCATGATTTTGGTGCTGCAATTGATAGGCCCCGTAGATGAAATCGATACTAAAGAGAGGCTATGATTGGTTGATTTTGGGATTTTTTATGCCAGTATTAATGGGTTGAAGGAGCGATGCCTGACCGGATTTTAAAATCTATGGCAGTCATGTGATTTGAGAAAATGGAAGCTTGGATATGGAGGGTTATTTCTATGGGGCAGTTGCTTTTTCTGCCAGCCGAATTTGAGAAGTGCCTACTGTAATTGACGGTGGCGATTTTCTGCTGTTGTCAAATTGGGTAGAAGACTTGGAAGCTTGGTGTGGCTGATTTTGATGGATGAACTCCTATAGGTTGCCATCGAATTCAGGGAAGGCAGTTGCTTGGATGGGTTTTGGTGGAAATTTCTAGCTGCTAGTATGATGTAGAAGCTTGGGTTTGGGCAGAATTGATGGCAGATGGATTGGGGTTAGTGGACTGTCGGTGCTTACAGAGATGGGGTTGGCCGATTTTTCTACTAATGATTTAGGAAGATAAAGGCTGCCAAAAAATGGGTGCCGACGGTGAAACAGAGAGGGGGCGGTGGCTGTTGTTTGAAGAGCTTGTGCAGATGCGATTATAGCTGGCTGTGATTGAGAAAGGGAAAAATTGATGGCTGCCTGTTAAATGCAATCTGAATACCGAATACGAATTAAATTGAAGGCTTGGTTGTTGGACGGTGAACAGGAGAAAATGGGTTTGAAAGGGGGGGACTCCATGGCTTGCTTGTAGATGATTGTTTGCTTGGCATGGAGAAGACATGCTGCCGGTTTTGGTGGGTTTTGATTTTTGGATGGCTTGTTGGAGATTAAGAAAATGGGAACCATGGCTGTCTTTGATTTGGGGGAAGACGTACGTAGGATTTGAAGATGGTGGAGCATCAAAAATAGTGCTCCGGTGGTGCATGGTTGTTCGTTGTTCCTGTAATGTATTTAAATACAAATTTAAATATTAATTATTCGATAAATAATTTCAAAAATAACATATATCATGTTAATTTAATTCACTTTATCCTTTAATTTATTTTATCCCAATATAATAATCTACTTTGTTCCCCATATTTTAAAGTATAATTGTAATTACATATGTATGATTTTTCCAATTAAATAATTTTATAAATTTGCCCAAATTATATTAATAAGCTAATACACATTTCAATGTTAAAATTTTCTAGGGGATTGAGTCATAATTTTATATTTTCAAGAATGTTGCAAAATGACCCGTTTTATAGCAAAATTAAAGATTTTATGAAAAATATAATTTTCACAAAATTTAACTTAAAACATGTATTTAATTAACATTTTAATATTTAATCATGTGAATTTAATATGAAATTAAATGAAAATTTTTAGAATTATTAATGTGCCACAAAATAGGACCTTTCAACTAGACCCCCATACCTGAAGCTTACCACACCCCACTTCACATAGTACAACACTGTGCTAGAATTTACATATGAGAGATGCAACACCATGGCACCACTTGGGCAATGCCTAGATGCCCACTCTCTAAATGATGGTTGATTTTAGGTTTATGTTATGATAAAATGATAAATTGTGCAAATATATCTGTATATGTAAGAAAAAACAACCTTACACCATGAAAGGTGAGAATAAAGATGAGAAAGGTTGAAAAAATCCTTTTTGATTTTTAAGATGATAAATGAATGTATGATGTTTGATAAATGGTATTATAAAGATACAAGTGCAATTGATTTCTTCACTTGATTTCATTTTTATGATAAGTGCATGTGAAAATGGAAAGGCCACTACCTTTCTAGTTAATATAATTGACTATGTATGATATGAATTGTTTTATGATAAGTGTGTTAGTCCCAAGTTTATGGAAAAAGTCTAAGAGGGGAGGGGTGAATTGGGTCTTTAAAAATTCTTTAGTAACTGGAAAACTCAACCCCTTGAGAGTTTTGTTCTTTTGAATAAAAAATGTGAAATATAAAAGCAATAAACAATAAAACTCAGAAAGTTATAGTGGTTCGGGACAACCCTCCGTACTCCACTCCTCTAAGAACACTCCTTAGTGTCTTGGGTTCCACTAACATAGGATTTTAATACAACAGAGCTCTTGTTCTCTTCTAGTTTTTAGCTCTGGGAGGCTTTATATACACTTAGCACAAGTGGGTGACGAGTTCCACTCTAGTCGTATGTTACTTTGCCTTCACTTGGTCATAGTCTCCAATACTAAACCAAGTAGAATACAAATGATCAATGAATAAAGAAAGAAACCACACTTCACAGTTGTGTAGGCAGATTCAAGCACAGAGAAGAACTAGTAGAAGAAATTGAAAATGCAGCAATTTAGCACTCAGCAGTTTGATGCAGTGTTCTTCTTGAAAATTTTTTTGTAGATCACTTAAATGCTATGGAATGAGAAAGTTGAACCCAATTAATGCTCTCTTATCTACCCTTCCTCATTCATTTGAAGTGCTTTAAATAGAGAGGAGTAAATTTGAACGTTTGGAGGTAGGTGGCGCGCATTTAATGCGCCAACATTCGAATTTTTCTGACCGTTGCGATTCAAGTCGCATTTGGTGTTGACTTGGGATGCGACTTCATTCAAGTCGCAGAGTGGAGTTGACTTCAGATGCGGCTTCGACCATCAGCCTTCTAGTCAAGTTCCATACATAAGTCGACTTGGTCTTCAGACTTGACCTAAGTCGCAGGTGAAGTGGACTTCGGGTGCGACTTCACCAGTCATCTGTCTTCTTGGAATTTTTGACTTATTTGTGATCTACTTGTATGTTTAGCCTTTCCTTGTTCTTCATATGTATAGATCTTCATTTGAGCTTTTAGTCCTTCATATTTGACGTTGTTCAATATTCCTTGATCACTTTATAAAGGCTTTTTTATTTATCTCGCAAGCTTGTCATTGCCTCTTAATTTTAGTCTTTATCTTTCTGAAGTAGGAGTTTAGAAACATCACAAGTCGCAAGTTTGAGTCGACTTGAGGTACGACTTCACCCAAGTCGCATGATGAGGTCGGCTTGATATGCGACTTAATTCTGTCAGCTTCAACTCCTCCAACTGAAGTTCTCCCAAGTCATAGTTGGAGTCGACATGGTGTTGCAACTTCTTCTAAGTCGCAAGCAAAGTCGACTTCAGTTGCGACTTTGTCTGTCTAGAGGTCTAGATTTCAGCACTATCAATTTTTGAGGCTTTGAAGTTGATACTGAAGTCGACTTTAGTATCGACTTCACTTGAGTTGATGCTATTGGAATCAATGCCAAATTAAGAAAAATCTATGTTTTGATGATTTACAATTCAATTTGAGTAAGTTTTGTGGAAATGTTTTAAAGGATATAAAAATGAAAAATCTGAATCTAACAGATCAAGTCGCAATCCAAGTCGACTCAGCTATTGACTTGAGTCAAGTCGATACCCAAGTTGGCCTCAAAAGCGACTTGAAATAAGAAAAACAATCCAGTGCTAAAAATTAATCCAAGGCAGACAAAGTCGCATAGCCAAGTTGACTCCATCTGCGACTTCGGAGAAGTCGCAAACCCAAATCGACTCCAGCACCGACTTCGAGAATACAAAATAATCCAACGTTGAAATCCGGATCCAGAATAGGCGAAGTCGCATAGCCAAGTCGACTTCGTCTACAACTTGGGCGAAGTCGCAGACCTAAGTTGACTCTAGTATCAACTTCGAAGAACCCAGAACTTCCAGCGCTGAAATTAGGAATTCAAAAAGTGAAGTTGCATACCCAAGTCGACTTCACATGCGACTTGAGTGAAGTCGGGATCCAAATCGACCCAGGCATCCGACTTGGGATAGATTGAAGACAAATGAAGTCCAAGACAAGCAGATTTACATGAATAAATCATTCTAGATTAAGAAATACTCATTTGGACAGTTTCAAGATTACAAAATCAAGATTATCAAAGTACTTTAAAGCCCAAGACATAAAGATAAAATTTCAAAGTATGGATTGAACATATCAAAATCTCAAAGTTCAAGTGAATCAAAGGAAGAACAGATACAAGAATCAATATCAATCAGATTTCCAAAGAAACCAAGTTCATTGGGTGAATACAAAATATGAAGTCGCACTCGAACTCGACTTCACCTGCGACTTAGGTCAAGTTCAAGACCAAGTCGACCTGAAGCAGGAACTTGGAACATCACTGAAGACCGAAGTCGCACCCGAAGTCGACTCCAGCTTGCGACTTGGGTAAAGTCGCACCCGAAGTCGACTCCAGCTTGCGACTTGGGTGAAGTCACACCCGAAGTCGACTCCACCTACGACTTGGGTCACAACGGTCGGAAAAATTCGAACATTGGCGCATTAAATGCACACCACCCACCTCTAAACGTTCGAATTTACTTCACCATTATAAATATACATTCAAGTGAATGTGCTAAAAGAAGAGATAGAGCATTAATTGTGATTCAACTACCATCTTCTCCAAGCATTAAGTAATCAACACAAGTTTTTAAGGGAAGAATAAAGCTCAACCTTGCTGCAGGCTTTAACGCTGTTCAAATCTTTTTTTCTACAAGTTCTTCCACGAGCTGAATCTACCTGCACAATCTGTAGAGTGTAGACTTCTTTATTTGATTCATTGCTTGTATTTGATACTTGGTTTAATATTGGGTTTTTGAACCAAGTGGAAGCAAAGTAGTGTTGTGACTCGAGTGGGACTCGTCACCTACTTATGCTGTGATTTGTACATGCCCCATAGAGCTGGAATTTAGAAGAGAGCTATTACTCTAGTTATATTTGAGAATACATAACAGAACTTAAGTCACAAGGGGTGTGAGCTTGGAACAGTGGAGTAGGGGAGGTTACCGGAACCACTATAAAAATCTTGTCTTTTGTTGTGATTTGCATTTTTATTTTCATTGCTTCATTACTCTCCATATATTCGATTTATTTTATTAAAGGGGATTAAATCAAACAGGGGAAAATTTCTGTTTAAGTGAAAAAAATTTCAAATACCCAATTCACCCATCCCCTCTTGGGTAGTTGCCATAAACTTGAGATCAACAGATGCCTGAGTCGACTTGGCATGCGACTTGGCCTGCCATCCTTTTGACCTGTAAGTATATGAACCTCGGCAACACTTAGTAAACATATTAGTACTTAAATTATTCTCAAATTGAGTTGTTAATCATCAAAACATGGACTGTGATTAACTTGCCACATGTTTATAACAAAGTGATGCTATTGATATAATTTTTACATGTGTAGAAAGCAACATACCTATCACTAGAGCAAAAGCTAATCTGAACAAGGGAAAGGTAGTTACGAATGATGAATTTATAAGTCAATAAAAAGTAGGAGAAGCCAGGAACAAATTTAAGCAATCAAGGCAGAGAGGACAATCAAAGCCAAGGACTCGTCGATAATGGGAAAATATAAATCTTGAGTCAAAATTTGAAGGTGCTACCACTACAGGTAACACCTCGCAAGTAGAATTAATGGAGAAAAGATAACAGTGGTTGTAAAAGAAGTCATGTAGTAGGCCACCCGAGATTGGGCAACCCCAACAACAGAAGTAATTCAAGGTCGTTGGGCTTTTTCCGAACAGGACTAGTCAAGAGGACATGAAGAAAATAAGCCAATGCAGGCCACACTGCCTAACCTAATATTAGAACCTGCATTAGTTGATGACAATAAGATAGAAACATTAAGAGTCCAACATGATCAATTAGAAGGGAATGAAAGAGATAGGCCGGTACAGGTAATAATCCTTAACATAGTACCAGAACTCTTAAGGATTGATGACAATATATAGAAACAGATGGGAAGATTATTAATGCTTTTCTAGCTCAGTGTCTGTGAAATCCCAACCTATGTAGGACTCAATGAGATGCACTAAACATAGATACATGATTTATATGTGATTTAAATGAATTTTGAATGATTAATGGGTGATTTTATGATTTGATGATATTTTGTAAATAGAGTTTAATTAAGTATGGTGATTAAAAATTAATCTCCGGAGCCCAAAGTGAGTCGGTACGGCCCGAGGGGCTTAATGAGGATTTAATAGCGACAATGTGTCATGGATAATCATGTTAATAGTCATAATTTAATTTATGGAGATTAAAGTGTAATTATGGAATTAAGATAAAAATGATAGAAAATTCATAACTTGACGCCTACAAGGTGGATATAAATGAAATTTTCAAGGTAAGCTCACGATGGTGAGCCCAATCTTATCGATGGATTGGATTGAGGGAATCATGATGGGATTAGGGTGATAATTAATTATTTTTATCCCCAATCCAAAAGATAAATTCAAGTGGTCATAACTTGACGGAGAAATGTCGAATTGAGATGAAATTTGAAATGATTGAATAAAATTATGAAATCTATGAGATGAATGGAATGAATTAAGCTAATTGTCATGGAAAGTTGATTTCTTGGAGAGCAAGTAACAAGTTGCTTAAGAGCTAAGTAAAGAAGGGCAATTTTGGAAAATGAAAATGAAATTTACTAAAATACCTATGGGGTTACTTGGGCACCAAGAAAAGTGGTTTATAAAAAGAGAAAAAAGGGAGCAAGGGGATTAGACGTTCCAACAGCAAGGAAGAGGAGAGAGAGAGAGAGAGAGGAAAAAGGGAGAAAAAAAGGGATTTTCTCCAAGGACTAGTAGCAAGCATGTCAAACCCAGCAAGGAAGAGGAGAAAAAAGGAGGAAAAGAAGAAGGAAAAAGGGAAGAAGAAGTTTGGGAAGCTCGGGGCAAAGAATCGGCGAAATCAGATAAGTACCTGTTTAGTTAAGCCTTCCAATTTCAAAATTTTCTTCTTGATATTAGAATCATGGTTTTGAATCATAATAAATCTCTAAATAAGTATTAACAACATGGTGAAATTAAGTATTGATTGAGGGTTTTGCATATGTATTGAAAAGAGATGCAAATATGGGAGCAAAAACCTAGAAGAAATGAGCCAGAAATCTAAAATATGGAAGAAATAGTTAATGAATGAGTTTTAGTATAAAATTTTTTGCAAAGACTCATTATGGGATGATTAAGGAACGATATAATTTTTAGATGAAAAGGATAAGCAAGTTGCAAATTAAAAATTTGAGACAATCAACGTGAACAGGGTTGCACGGGTGGCAGGATCAGCTGCTCTAAAGGATTTTTAATAATTTTTATACAAGGAATTTTGGGCTGAAAAGGTTACAGGATATATAAGAAATATTGATGATTACAGAAAAAAATAACAATTAGTTTTTTATGGGTATAAATATACCTAATAATTTACGTGATTAAGGCTGTCTGAAAAGGAGCACTGCGGTCCAGTAGAGTAAAAATAAACAAATAAATATAAATACTGAATATTTCATGCTAAAAATATTTATTTTGGTTAATTCATGTATTTATTAAGGTATGATATAATTTTTAGACCAAAAATACTTGATTTGATATTAATTCAAGATTTTGAGAATTCACTATGCCTAAATTCAGCATTATGGACAACTTAAGGAATAAATCAAGATAAATGTTAAATTTCAGATTTTTGTGATGTAATTTGACTTATAATGGGATATAAATAAGTGAGTATGAGGGTTTAACCTATTAGAGGTAAACAAGATTACCCTAAATATGATTTTTTGAAGATATGCAAAGGGATGTCCAAAGAGGGGCGCAAAGGGTACCCAAGATGTATATGAGAGTTGCTGTTTTGGAAGCAACTGATATGTGGATTTTAAACATGTGTTAATATCCTAAATTTAGTTTAATAAAAATATGATTAATTTTTGAAATTTATGGATCAGAAATCGGTTTTGAATTAAGTGTCAAAACAGGCGTTGAAATGATGAAAAACAGGTTCTAATGTTGCCGTTTTCGAACCCTATCATGAATGGATTATAAATCAAAAATTATACCCTAAATTATAGGTTAATTAAGGGGTTTAATCATGCTGGAATTAGAGACAAGTTTCTACATTGAAAAATTTTAAGAAACACATGATTTATGTGTTGAGAAATGGACGTATATGAAGAGATAAGTATGAATAAATGATATATGGATTATGTAAGTTGTTAAAATGAAAAAATGCATGAAGAAGTGATGGAAAACCTAAGGGATATAAGTATTTGAAGATGATGCAAATAAATGAATTGTTATTTTCATTTATTTAGGCAAAGGCAACGAAAAGAATGGAAGGAAAGGGATTATGGCGATCTCAGGTAAGCAAGAGAACTTTCTAAAATGTTGTTTTCTTTCTATGTGATTGATATGATTGAGATGTTTATGTTTATGTTTTGACGAATGGTCAAGCACAAGTTTTGAAAATGAAGATTTTATTACAAAGCCACAGGTTTTGAAAATGACAGCTTTAATGAAAAGACATAAGTTTTGGAAAAGAATGACTTAAAGGAAAAGCCTCAAGGTTTGCTTCATGGGAAACAAGCAACGTTTTTTAAGATAAAGAATTTATCATAAGTATTGCCATGGATTGGCAATGCTTTATATTAATGGATTGAGAAATTTCCTTATGAGTAAGCAAGTTCTCCATGATAATGTTTTCAAAGGATTTCATGTTTGATGTCGATGGTTTCTAAGAATTTACTTTTAAGTAAACAAGTTCTTTATGATGTTGTTTCAAACGTATTTTATAAGAAAAAGAAAATTTTCCCTTTTTCACAAAACAACAAACGTCAATAAGTTTTGAATTCCTTTTATGATGTTTAATGATAAATAATCATGTTATAATAAAAGGGGGATTTGATTTATGAAAAAAATTTATTTTACTAGGTCATGATAATTAAATAATAAATGATGATTTGGACATAATTCATATGTTTTGAAATGATATTCGAAAAGTTTTGATTTCCTTAGATAAGAAAATTTATGTTGAAAATATCTTGAAAAATGGTTATACGGATGTGTTGAAAGGGATTTAAGAATGACCAACCTCCTATGTTGATTTCATAAAATGGTTTGATTTTGGGTTGCTAAATGGTATGCAAAAGATTATACAAGCCCTTTATGTAAAAATGACAAAATTAATATGTGGACAAGAAATTGATTTCATGATGGTTGAAAAGGGGTTAACACAATTGCATAACTTTTGTGAGCAAAAGGCCCCGAAATGGAAACTAAGAAAATGGTAGAAAATATATAGTTTGATTTTGAAAATTCAAAGATTTTAAAATTCTTTTATAAGGATTTTAAGGTGTATTATTTTTCAAACATTTCAAATATTTATCAAAATATTTTACTCAAAATGTTTCTAAAAGAATTTAAGGAAGGTCATCCTAAAATTAGATTTGAAATAATAACTTGTTAAAGTAGGTGCGCTTGCTTACAAGTTGACATGGACTGCGGTCTGTGATGTATTTTTAAAAATAATTTTTAAAGATATAGAGTTCAGTATAAGATTTTTGTGTGGTTATGGATGCAGATAGAGGTCTGTGATCCCGATTTAAAAGGACATAGGCTGCGGTCTGTGGTTTTTCAAACCAAACAGACTGCGGTCCGTCATAATAATATACAGTGCACCAATACAAGAAACAGGTAGGTTGTAGAGCACGGTTGAGATGACTGAGGCCCACTCTACATAAGGCCAAGTCGCTAAGGGATGACAGGAGTGCCAGCGACGCCCTCCCTAAGATGGGAGCAGGATAAATAAACAGCCGCTTTGCCAGCGTGTTGTTAAGGATTCTCTTCTAAAATGTAGCATGATCACTTGCTAAGTGTCACTACTGGATGGGGAGAAATGTGTTTGCATGCGCTTTGCTTTTCAAAAGCCCGAGGATTGAGATATCAAAGCATTTATACAAAAAGTTATCCTAAATTGGATTTCTATGAGTCATTATGCATAAGTTATCCTAAAAGTAGGGTGTTTTACACAAAATGTGTAAATATTAAGAATAAAAAAAATGGTTTTCATGCAAAAGTTTTCATGAAAAGGATTTATGACTTATTTGCTATAAACAAGCCCCAAGATGGGGATTATGAAAAAAGTTTATATGGGAAAAATGGTTGGACATAAGAAAGTCCATTTCCCAAAGTGATTTATGTTGGAAAATATTTTAGACATAAGAATATCCATTTCCAGAAGGTTTATGTGGGAAAAAATGGTTGGACATGAGAATGTCCGTTTCCTAAAGGAATTTATGTTAGAACATGTGTGGACATAAAAATATCCGTTTTTAAAAGAATTTGAGGGATAAAAGTGTTTGTGGACATATGAATGTTCATTGCTAAAAAGGTTTACATATTTTAGACATAAAAATATCCATTATCAAAGTGTTTATGTGAAAAACGTTTTAGGACGTATAAACGTCCGATTCTAACAAGGTTTACGTGGAAAAATGTTTTAGGACGTATAATCTGTTTCCAACAAGGTTTTAGTGGAAAAACGTCTTTTCGTGGACATGAGAATGTCCATTGCCAAATATGGTTTATATAAAGATGTTTTGGGACATAAAATGTCCCCTAACCAAAATTATTTATAAGAAAAATATTTTAGGAAAAGATTTTCAAGGAAAGTCTTGCTGTAAAATGCTTGCTTACTAAGTTATCATTCACGTTTTGTTTTCTAAGCCTCAGACAGGTTCTGGGAGACTCAAGGGTCGAGGACCAAAGAAATGGAGAAAAGGTACGAGATAGTACCATGTGGGCTAAAAGGATTAGCCATGGTGAGTGGAATGCTATGAATGGAAGTTTTCAAGCATATTGATATATATGTGACTTGTTTAAAGTTCTGAGTTTCAGGTGAACTAATGATTGAACATATGTATGTCTGCAATGGAAATGCCATGATTAGGTCAAGAGGACCTTTAATGCATAAGTGCATGTTGAGGAGTTATGAAGGATATGTACAAGTGTACCATTACTTATGTTATAAATGAAATGATGTGGCGCCCCAACCCAAGACGTCACTTCCTTATCTCAAGACCTAATCGATTGGTAAATGTAAAACAGGATTGTTGCCTTGTTCACACGGCGGGATCTTACTTAGATCTTGTCTAAAAAAAATTTTCGATTCATTTCTATATCCATCCTCATTTCTTTTCTTTATATCTCACTTCATTAGTCTTGTAAACAATGATACACTTATAATTTCATTATACATAGTATTTTAACATACTACATAATTCCCTTACATACATATTCATAAGCATAACCCCTGATAGTTATCATCAATTATATATATATATATCATTCATAAAATCTTTATCTTGTTCTCTTATATCCTTAGATTACACAACCTGACTAAACCATAACCATAAAAAATTCATTCATAATTGAATGGTAAATACTTACACTTGTACATATTATATCGTCTCTCAACATTTCCAATCATATCATTTAATACACATAACTAATCATTCAGCACCCACATGAATACTAACTCATACCTTTTCTCAAATATATCATGTTCTCCATCTATTGAGCTTCCTTATACCTGTCTGAGGTTTGAGAAAACAAAACATGAGTGATAGACTCGGTAAATAAGCATTTTGTATTTTCATATAAATGCATTTCTTTCTGTTCGATAGAAGACTCTTATCAAGAATCAACTATCAACAGAAAGAAACCTTTCCTAAAAACCTATCATAAAACTTTGCAATTAAATCCTGCATAAAACTTGTCATTTAAATCATATATGACAACCATTCATATAAACCATTTATAAGAGGACAAATGTATGCCATAAATCGTTTGCATATAAACCATATTATATAAGGACCATTATATGTCCTGAACAATTTCGTATAAATCTTTTTCAATACAACGCATATGCATATATAAAAAGTGTTCTGAAATAAAATGAGTAAACATTGTTTTCTGTGGACATTGTTATGTCCTAAAATATCATTAAATAAACATTATTTCATGTGGACACCATTATGTCCAAAACATATCCTCATGTCCCCTTTTTGGGGTTTTTAAAACAAATGATATGCATATACATTTCTAACCCTCTATTAGGTAACACTTACCAAGTGATCATTCCTCCATAGGAAGGAAACCCTTCATGTGACTACACCGCTAGCTAGGCGGTTGTCCATGATTCTGCTCCCATTTTAGGGAGGGTGCCGCCGGCCTCCTGCCTTCTCTTAGCCACTTGGCCACAGGTAGAGGTTGGCCTTGGTATACAACCGTCTCGGTCTACAACCGGCTCCACCATGGGCCTAGTACGTGATTCCTGTGCACACTCGTTTGTATTCGCATCGTTATGCTATCATGATTTCACAAAATCAACTCAATCTTAAATCCATGTGATTTTTCCAATAAAAGCTTGATTTCATGATCCATTGCAGTCCTCAGAATGAGTCCATCTCAAATTGAGAACTTGACATAATTATTTTTCAAAAATAAAATATTTTCATAAACCGTCTTCAAAATAATAATGTTAGAATGACCACCCTTAAAAAATTTTAAAAACACATTAATAAATCAATTTTACAAAATATTTATAATACTTAAGAAAGCATAATTTTCAAGAATATTTCTTATTTATTGATAAACTGTTTTAGAATCATCTTGTAAATATTTTTATTCCATTTTCTGGGCTTTTTATGAACAAAGGATAGGCAAACACATATGCTTCTATTTTATTGGTATTATATACCTCGTCCACATACTATTCTTATCACATTGATGTAGAGAAGCATTTGCACTATCTTTTGAATTTCAAAATAGTCATCAAATCGTTTTATAACAACAAGTATTGAGTAGATTATTCTTAAAATTCTTTTAGAAAGAAACACATGAGTACAAAACATTTTTCCAAAGTATTTCAATCATCAAAGAGACTGAAAGTATTTTGATAATTCATTTCAAAGCAACGATATAAATTATTTTAAAACATCTATAAGTCATTTCAAACACCCTATTTATTTACAAATGTCATTATATGAAAAATCGTGTAATTTTTCTCAAAACCCTTTAGGAACAGAATTCCCAACGTTTATTTTCAAATATCATCTTGAAAGAGAATTAAAGACTCTTTTATCATCAATGCTTTTAAAATAGCATTTCTAGGAACTGACTTATCCAGAAACCATCTTCACACATATCATTAATATGTAGTAAAACCATACCTTCAAAATTTAAGCATGCTTACACTGAAACAATGCTAAGATTTTTCATTAAAGTCATATTTTCAAAGATTAAATTTGCTTAATCTGTAAGCAAAACTTAAAATCAACAATACATGTACTTGAAACAAAATCAATATTCATGGAGGTTAGCTTGCTCATCTTGTAAGCAATTTTGAAACATCTTAATAATATATGTTTAAATGATTTCAACATTTAGTAATAAAATAGCATTTGAAAATGCTATCTAAAGCATCATTATAAAGCATTTGTAATCATTTCAATTTTTCAAACAAAAACAATATTTTCAAAAGGTTGCTTGTTCACCTGAGTCGATCCTTTGTGCTTTCCAACCCCTTGCTTTTTCCTTCCCTTCACATATATGCGTCACATGGGTTTAATCTCATATGATCCGTAACATGCTAACTTTAAATCATTCTTTCCTTGACATTAGCAATTGTATCTCTCTATAATCACATATTCATACAAGTTTAATACATGAGTTATTTCTTTCTTTCTATACTTATATTTTATATATAAGAATTTCTTGAAATTATTCAAGATATCCTTTCATATCTTATAGCATGCTAATTTTCTATCAAAACTTTATTTGGAATGATTATCCACATTTCTTATTCAACCATACATATCCTTTTTAATAACCCTTAATATTCACTTTCCTCAATAGTGACGTAATACATACCTACCTATATAGGTATAGCAATTGCTCATTTATTTTATTAAATACCCACGTCTAAGGTATTTATTCACTTAAATTTTCAAGAGATTTGCTTATATTCAACTCTTTGAATTTACATTCATCTTTTTAATAACTACATACATTTACAACTTAGTGGTTATCTATTGCTTCATTTAATCGCCATGTTTAGAGTTCTAATCTTATGAAATTATTCAAATAGCTTGTTTTCAACTTTTAATAATCCAAGTTCACACTAAATTTTTGAAAGGGTATTCCATTTCAATTTAGCCACATATACATACATATTTATCATATATTACTCCTACCCTTTCATTTCTTTGCATGTACATATATAAGAATTATCAACCAACAATTCATATAATCAACTTAAGGGTTTATCTGGAATCTATAGCAAGTTAAATTTCATCAAAAATTTTAGAATTTATTCCCTTTTACAAAACAGCCCTACATAATCTCATATTTCTAAATTTCATTTATGTAACTTTCACCCCAACGATACATATATAAGGTGCTATCTATCAGCCATTCTTATAATCATTTGTAGGGCTTGTTTATGATTTATAATACCCTAAATTTATATAAAATTTCTGAACTTAAATATACAGAAATTTAAATCAATACATGATTTAGGCGTCCACTTGAAGGTATACCCATATATGATATATTTTTAATTCATTAACCTTTGGTGCTAATAATTCATCATATAACAATTATTTAATTATTTAATTAAGTCAAAATACACAGAAATTCCTCCCTTCCACCCAGATTGCACATCTTCATAATTGGCAAAATTTTGCATGTTCTTCTTTATGCAGTTTGGACATTCCATTTAATGGCATGAAATACATATTTTTCTTTTGCAGGTTGGATGCCAATTATCACAGCATAAATATTTTTTTTCTCCATATACTGTTGGACGTTAATTGAGGCATGAATTAAATAATATGAAAATTTTTATATCATACTTGCTGAATATGAATTGGGGAATGAATAAAATAAAAATTCAGCAACATATCTAGAATTTTGGACGTCAAATTAAAATGGGCTAAATATTTTTTTCCTCCATGAATTGCTGGACATAAATGGAGCATGGTGTGGCGCCCCGAACCGAGACGTCACTTCCTTACCTCAAGATCTATCGATTGGTAAATGTGAATCAGGATTGTTGCCCTGATCACGCGGCGGGTTTTTAATTGGAATATGTCCAGAATTTTTTTCGATTATTCATCTGTCATCATTCATAATCTTGACATGACAATCATCATACATTGCGATATTTCATTTGTAATAAAGTTCATCATTTCATTCAAAGCATCTCTACATGCCTGTCATTATACACTGAATCATTGTATAAATCATACTTTCATACATTCAGTCATTAATTCACATGGAACTTAGAACTCTAACTAAGTTCGGATATACATAAACACATAGCATCTTTACCTACTTTTTTGCAGTGAAAGATTCCTTGTCCTAAGTATCATGTTTCATATCCATACATCCATACATTCAACAATTGAATCATATATAGAACTTAATATTCTCATTAAGTTCACATACACATTAGCTTACCTTAGCATATTTATGCTTTTCCATTCCTCATAGCCTTCAAGGCTATCATCATGTACCTTCCTCCACGTCTGAGGTTCGCAACCTTCTGAGTTTCCTCGGTACCTGTCTAAGGGTTTGGAAAACAAAACGTGAGTGACAACTCAGTAAGCAAGCATTTTAGGGCAAGGCTTCTTGAAAACCTTTTTCATAAACATTGGGAATACCTTGTTCCTGAGGACATGCATATGTCCTAAAATACCATCATGAAATCCTTTATTATAAGGACAATTTCAAGTCCTTGAATGCTTTCATAAAGCATTCATTCTTAAAATCATTTACAAGCCGCGCCTGGGCTTGTTTTGGCAAAACATATACATTTTACCTTTATTGATGAGTTTCCATTAATCTTATATGAACATTTTTAATGTTCATAGCCATTACATGAAATCATTCGGTTGCCAGTGGACATTTTCCGTCCAAAACAACATAAATACTTAGGCAACGGAGACATCTCATGTCTCAAAACATCATTAACATGAACCATCATAAAATTCCTTAGCCAAGAGACATTTTATGTCTCAAAACATCATTAACATAAGCCCTCATAAAATCCTTTAGCCAAGAGACATTTCATGTCTCAAAACATCATTCACATAAGCCATCATAAAATCAAGAGACATTTCATGTCTCAAAACATCATTCGCATAAGCCATCATAAAATCAAGAGACATTTCATGTCTCAAAACATCATTTACATAACCTTATTGGCAATGGACATTCATATGTCCTTAAACATCAATCACATAAGCCTTTCTCGGCAAAGGACATTCTCATGTCCAAAAACATTCTTTATTTAGGCTCTCTTACAAATGAACATAAATCCTTTTCATAATTCCCCGTCTTGGGGCTTGTTTATAGCAAACAAGGAAAACCATTTTCATGAATGCATTTGCATAAACACATTTCCTTTAATTCTTGTTATTTACACTTTTGTGTAAAACCCCCTTTCTTTTAGAGTAACCATTTCATAAAAATCCCTTTAGGATACTTTCATAAAATCATATTTTCATAACCCAATCTTTGGGCTTTTCAGAAATAAAACATAATCAAATGCATTTCTCTCCATCCAGTAGTGACACTTAGCAAGTGATCATGCTACCTTTTGGAAGAGAATCCTTAACAGCACGCTAGTCAGGCGGCTGTTCACTTATCCTGCTCCCATCTCAGGGAGGGCGCCGCTGGCACTCCTGCCATCCCTTAGCGACTTGGCCTTATGTAGAGTTGGCCCCGGTCATCCCAACCGTGCTCTACAACTAGCCTATTCCTTGTACCGGTGCACCGTACGTTATCCTAACGAACCGCAGTCCGTTTTGGTTTGAAGAACCACAGACCGCAGCCCATGTTCTTTTAAACCGGGATCACAAACCGCAGCCTGCATCCATATGCACAAAAATCATAGACCGAAGTCTATATTTAACAATTATTTTCAAAAAACACATCACAGACCACAGTCCGTGTCAACTTGTAAGCGAGCGCACCCACTTTAACAAGTTGTTATTTGAAATCCAGTTTTAGGATGACCTTCCTTAAATTCCTTTAGAAAAGTTTTGAGTAAAATATTTTGATAAACATTTGAAACGTTTGAGAAACAATACATCTTAAAATCCTTTTAATAAAAGAATTTCAAATCCTTTGAATTTTCATAAATAAATCATATTTTCCTCTAATATTTTCTTGGTTTCTATTTCAGGATCTTTTGTTTACAAAAGTTATGCAATTCGCTATCCCCTTGTCCTTCACCTAAAAATTTAATAATTGTCCACATATCAATCATTTTCACATAGAGGAAAATTGCATAGTCTTTTGCATGCCATTAAGCAGCCTGAAATTAAACCATTTTATGAAATCAACCATAGGAGGTTGGTCATCCATAAATCCCTTTCAACACATCCGTAGAAACATTTTCCAACATTTTCAACATAGATTTCCTTATCCAAAGGAAACAAAAACTGTTCAAATATCATTTCAAAACATGTGGACTATGTACAAAACGTAATTTAATATTGAATTATCTTGACCTAATAAAACAAATCTTTTTCATCATTGTTTATCGCGAGTTATTGTAGAAATAACTCAAAACTCATTTACCAAACATATTTTGTGAAAAAGGGTAAAATTCCCATTTTCTTATAAAACGCTGTTGAACCATATCATATAGAACTTGCTTCCTCAAAAGCAAATTCTTAAAACCATCGATATCAAACATGAAATCCTTAAAACATTAGCATAGAGAACTTGCTTACTCTTAAGCAAAATTTCTCAATTCCATTAACATGAAGCATTCCCATCCTTGGCAACACTTAGGATAAATTATTTATCTTAAGAAGTGTCGCTTGATTCCCATGAAGCAAACCTTAAGACTTTTCATTAAAGTCATCATTTTTCAAATCTTATGGCTTTGCATTAAAGCCGTCATATTCAAAACTTGTGCTTGCCCATTCGTAAAAACATAAACATAGACAATTCAATCATATCAATCACATAGAAAGAAAATGCATTTTAGAAAGTTTGCTTGCTTACCTGAGATCGCCATAATCCCTTTTTCTTCCATTCTTTTCCTTGCCTACATGAACATAATATGGTTTTTCATACATTTCTTGTCATTGCATTTCATTTAGTTTTCCAACCCATTTTCATTAGCATATATCCTTCATAATTCATCATACACATATATGGCGTAATTTGCATATATTAACACCGTTTTCACACATTTGGCTATCACACATCATAGCCTATACATATAACATGCACATAACCCTAAAATTAGGGTATTCATTCAATCATACAAAATTCATACATTGGTGCCCGTTCCGAGCGCCCGTTATGACCTTAGGCTTCATTACATAATTCCAAAATTGGAAATTAACCTCGTGAAATGCTAAACAGATATATATTCATGAAATATATCATATTTCCATACATTTCTGCACAAAACCATATTCTACATGTCATTCATCAACCTTACATATCTATTCCTTCACATATGCCCATTTAGCACTTAACCATGATGCATTTCTTAAAATTTCTTAACTCAGAAATTTAACCCATTTTCCAGCGGGTTAATTACCCTTTAATACCACTTTACTTAAGGTATTTTTATGAGGTTTAAATCCATTTTCCATAGGTTTCCAAAACAGTTAGTTTGGAACCCACTTTTAACCCGTTTAACGTGTCCTTTGACACATAACCTTAGGTCATCATATAAATTCGAAATTTCAGCATATAATTGCACTTTTATTGATCCATATTTAATTATTTAACACATAAATCAATTTGGATCAGTTATACATAGGTTTAATATTTCGTTTTGATTTCTTTCTCAAACTAACCACATATGCTGAAATCAGGCGTGCTGAAATCTTAAAATCTTGAATTAATATCAAATCAAGTATTTTTGATCTGAAATTTCTACCATACCTTAATAACTTTATCAATTAACTTTCATGAAATTTTCAGCACGAAATATTAACATTAAATATTTATTTGATGATTTTTACCTTGCTGAACAGTAAACTCCATTTCCAGTCAGCCTGAATGACGTTATTTATGGGGTATATTTACACCCATAAAAACCTCATTTTTAATTTTTTCCTGTTATCCCCAATATGTCTTGTACATCCTGTAAAATTTTCATCCCGAAAACCCTTGTATAAAATTTATTAAAAATCATTTTCTACAGCTGATCCTGTAACCCGTTTTACCCTGTTTGGGCTAATATTCACGGATTTTTAATTTCCAACATACATATCCTTTTAAGATGAAAATTGGGTCGTTCCTTAATCATAGCATGAGGATTGTTCTCAAAAATTTCATGCTAAAAATAATCCATTTACTGTTCCGACCATAATTTATTTTTCAGCATCATTTGCTTTCCAGATTTGATGCATAAAAATCAAATAATCATATACTTACTTGATCAAATGAGAAATCTCTCCTTTTCTCCCTTATTTTCCCTTGGTTTTCTCTTCTCCTTTTCTGGGAAAATTCGTGAGTTGCAGCAACTCCCTTGGACGTTTCAGCACTTGGAATATTTTCCACAATTTCATCTCAACTCTACGTGCAAAGCCCTTATGCATGTTGCTGGATTTTTTCCACTTGCGGGACCCACTTGTGCTGCAATTCCACAGCCCATAAATGCATCTCTATCTACCATATGAGGTGGGTGAATTTGGGCCACGTAAATTGCATTTTTACTGTTTACCAAAAATCATAAAATCTGCATCATATTTGACCGTCCAATTGTCCTTCTTTACTTAGCCCTTAAGAAACTTGTTACTTGCTCTCTAAGAAAGCCATTTATTATGATAATTAGCTTAATCCATTCCATTCATCTCATAGATTTCATAATTTTATTCCATCGTTTCAAATTTCATCTCAATCCGACGTTTCTACGTCGAGT
The DNA here is from genome assembly GCA_030490835.1 of Annona cherimola. Taxonomy (NCBI): domain Eukaryota; kingdom Viridiplantae; phylum Streptophyta; class Magnoliopsida; order Magnoliales; family Annonaceae; genus Annona; species Annona cherimola. The sequence goes on along the minus strand of CM059977.1, from coordinate 48,731,540 downwards.
TATGACCACTTGAATATATCTTTTGGATTTGGGAATAAAAATAATTAATTATCACCCTAATCCCATCATGATTTCCTTAATCCAATCCATTCAACATAAACATCTCATAATTTCATTCAACCGTTTCAAATTTCATCTCAATCCGAGTTTCCTAGCTCCCGTTACACGCGTTTGAAGTTAACGGTTGAAATGAACATATACTTAAAAAAAATCATAATTCTCATTTCATCAAGAATTTTCATAATCTTTTCATTCCATAATACGAAGCCTAATATTAAAAATCTTCATTTCAAATTTCACTTGAATCCGCCTTTTAGGCGTTGAGTTATGAATTTTCCAATATTTTCCTTCCCACTTGACAATTTCCATCTTTATCTCCATAATTCATTTTAAATCATGAAAAATGATTTTTCATGATATAATTACACACTTAAATCACAAATAATTCATTCTAAACCCATTATCTCATTTAGGCTCAAAATGCTTAATCACATCATTAATGCTAACCCATAACCCTAATTGCCATAATTAACAAAAGTCATAAAATACCTTCATAATTCCATAATTCATAAATAATCATCAAATACATGTTCAATGCATACATATGGCTTACTTGGGTTAGGGTTTCACACATGGTATGAATGACATAAAAAATTGATTACTGTAGGCTGGACGTGAATTTGGGCAAGGAATAAAAAAATGGAGAAGCACGGCAATCATACCTGCAATGGACGTTCCTGTTGCCCCTTGAAATTTCTATTTTTTTTATTCGTCCATCACGTTAAATCCATGCACCCTTGCTGCCCATCATGTATCTATAAGGAGCTAAGCCTGCCTCTTTTTAGCCACAGATTTTCTATATTTTAATTTATTTAATATGCTGCCTTCAATGTTGACCGTCCACCTCTCCATTTTATCATCAAATATGGACCGTCCAATGTATTTCTTGCTGCCCAAGTTTTCCATGCTCTTAAGACCTACCTACTACCCTAAATTTCCATCCTATATTGCTAGAAAAATTATTTTATATAAAAATTTTAAAAACTGATGCCATAGATGGACGTCCATGCTGTCTCCTACGTTAAATGGTTGTTGTACATCTTCACTAATTAAAATTTTGTCCAATTAATACACAGCTGTGGACGTCTTTACTTAGGTGCATTTTCCATGTAAATTTTTACATTTTTTATTTAATAAAAATTGCCCAAAATTCATATACATTGTTGTCCATGCTATGCACATTAATTTGACTTCATATTATGGCATTTTATGCCATAGAATTTCATTTTAATTTGTGGCCATTTATTGATCCTAATTGCATAGGTAATTTAAATACATATTTATCATTAATAATTAATCATTATTTAACACCTGTCATTTAGGATTTTCTAGCAAAATTTAGCATAATCCCATTCATTCTTAATTTAGAGCACCTTAGCTTAGTCATATAGAAATCTCATCTCAAAAATATGAATATATGCTAAGTTATTAGCAAAATAATTTAATTCATAAAATATCATATATTCTTAATCGATAAATTCCTTTTTCTTCATAATTTTTATGATTCAAACCATCCATATGATTAAACCCATAATTATATGCTAGTCTTTCAAATTTCACCTCAATTCGCCTTATAGGCGTTAAGTTATGAATTTTCTAGCATTTTTCAACTTACCTCGTTAATTATCATCCTAATTTTCATAAATCAAATTATGAAAAATTAAAATAATTATTTATGATATATTTATGGTTTCCAATTATCATTAAGTCATTTTAATCCTATTGACCCATATTGGCCTATAACGATTAATTTAATCGTAATTTATAATTATTAACCCTAATTGTGATAAATTTTCAAAATAATAAACTCATTCAAAATCTAATTAAATCATTCATGAATCATATTTACATGCGTAATGTATACCCGTAAGCCTTTCATAGACTAAGGTATCATACCATCTTAGGCTATCTCTTACATTTTCAAATCATTCTACCTTGTAAATCTTAAAATATAAATATATCGAGTATTAAATCAAAATTAAAATGATAATTAGCATTAATTGTACTTTCCACATAAGCATTTTTCCATCCTCCAGTGTGCGTAATTATCCTAATAAACTTGGAAAATTAACTTAATCACCTTATTAAAATTAATTTCTTTAATTCCATCTTGATACAGGCTTTGAACTATATTTGCTAAGTTCTAAAATAGGTGGGGTTTCACATCCTCCCTCCCTTATAAAAAGGTTTCGTCCCGAAACCTGTTATATTCTAATTAATCCGTCACGCCTCCGCGCTGTTCTAATTAGACCTTGTCGATTTCTTATACAAGTGATTCTACATAAGAAATATTATTCATTTCTTCTATTAGCAATGCAGGAGTGGTCACATCTGAGCATGTTGTAAAAAAATACGTAGTATAAAAATCAAATAATACCATCACCAATTCCTTAGAGCATAAGTCATGCTTATAACCATTTTCTCCTCTTGTGCTTATTGTTGGTTCCGAGTTTATGGCAATTACCCAAGAGGGGAGGGGTGAATTCGGTATTTAAAAATTTAAGACTTTAATTAGAGATTTTACCTCAATTTAGTTTAAACCCTTTCAATGAAACGAATAGAAAGCAATAAGATAATGAAAGCAAAAATGAAAAACAATAGACAAGATTTATAGTGGTTCGGGCAACCTTTCCCTACTCCACTCTTCCAAGCTCACACTCCCTTGTGACTTGGGTTCTACTATGTATTCCGTGAATATAACTAAAGTCTCCGCTCTCTTCTAGATTCTAGCTCTAGGGGGCATATACAACCAGAGTCTCCGCTCTCTTCTAGATTCTAGCTCTAGGGGGCGTGTATAACAAGCAACACAAGTAGGTGATGAGTTACATTCCAATCACAACCTTACTTGCTATATCTTGGTTTGAAATACCAAACTCAAACCAAGTACCAAAATCAAATAATAGGATGAAATAGAAGAAATCTACACTTTACAGATTTGTGTAGCAAGTTTCAACTCGAGGAAGAATCTGTAGAAACAACGAATCGTATTGCGTTGAAGCAAACAACAACGTTGAAGCTTGTTCTTCCCATGAAAGTGTATAGATCACTCAATTATAGAGAAAAGTGGATTGAAACTCTTAGTGGCACTTCTTTCCCCTTTTTTAGTTCTTTCTTGTATATGTCCATGTTTCCTTGAGTGTCTATATATAGAGGAGAGAGAATTTTGAACGTTGGAGAGGTGGTTGGCACGTAATAAATATGCTAACGTTCAAAAATTTGAACGTTATTCCTCCAAGTCACAGGTGGAATCGACTTCGTGTGCGACTTCACCCAAGTTGCATACTGGAGTCGACTTCGTGTGCGACTGAGCTGTTCTTCAGTTTCCAAGTCTATCCTCTGGGTCGACTTGGACTGAGACTTGGCTTCAAGTCGATCTTGGAGTCGACTTCGGGTGCGACTTGGGTACTTTCTTTTGCCAAGTCAGTTGTATCTTTGTTTAAGCGTCTCTTTCTTGCTCAACTTCTTCTTCTTCTTTTGTCTTTCAATACTTGGAACTTATTTGTACAAAATTTCTTTAGCTTTAAGTCTAAAGAACTTGAAAAACTTGAATCTTGTATGAACAATTCCAACCTTGATGTAGAATGATTTGAATCCATGTGTCTTGCTTGCTTTAAACTTGGATTAGTCTTTATATTTTCAAGATGAGAAATTTGAGTCGTCTTCATCTTCTATTTGACTCAAGTCTATCTCGAAGTCGACTTGTTCTTCCACTTGAACTTGAAAATTTGCCCTACCAAGTTGAAGTTGATGCTGGAGTCGACTTTTGCCTGCGAATTTACCCAAGTCGCATGTGGAGTCAACTTCAGTTGCGACTTCAGAAGTTTTGCTGCCCAATTTCAACACTGGAAAGAAGTTGTTGCTTGAAGTCGATACTGGAGTCAACTTCGTCTGCGACTTCTCCCAAGTTGCAAGTGTTGGCCCCGAGTTAATGGCAAAACCCAAGAGGGGAGGGGTGAATTGGGTTCTTAAAAAATTCTTTGGTAACTTAAAACTTTAACCCCTTGAAAGTTTAATCCCCATGATAGAAGAAATGAAGTGGAAAGCAATATAATGTAGAGAGCAGAAATATAAATCAAGCACATAAGATTTTTATAGTGGTTCGGGCAACCTTCCTACTCCACTCTTCCAAGCTCACACTCCTTGTGACATGGGTTCCACTATTGTATTCCTCAAATACAATTAGAGTCACTGCTCTCTTCTAGATTCCAGCTCTAGGGGGCTTCAACAAATCTCAGCACAAGTAGGTGATGAGTTCCACTCCAATCACACACTACTTTGCCTTCACTTGATCTTAGTTCCTCAAACTAAATCAAGTTCAACACAAACAAATGAAATAACAAAAGAATCTACACTTTACAGATGTGTAGTAGCAATTTGGCGCAGAGAAGAACTCGTAGTATTGGCTTTGAAGATTCAGAAGTTGAGCTCTTGCAGTTTGAAGCAAAGTTCTTCTTCTTTGAATGGCTTGATCTCTTTAAAGCTCTTGTAGATGGGAGTTAAGCACACTTAATGATTCTCAGCTGCCTCCCTCGTCCACAATGAATGCCTTTTATAATTGTGGAGGGAATCCGAACGTTTGAAGGTAGGTGGCGCGCATTTAATGCGCCAACGTTCGAATTTTTTCCGACCGTTACGACCAAGTCGCAGGCGGAGTCGACTTCGGATGCGACTTCGCCCAAGTCGCAGATGGAGTCGACTTCGGGTGCGACTTTGCCTTTCCGTAGCGACTTCAAGTTCCACGCTGGGTCGACTTGGGCATCGACTTGACCCAAGTCGCAAGTGGAGTCGACTTCGGTGTGCGACTTCACTTCGTCAGTTGGCTTGATGAACTTGAAAACTTGGAATGCTTTAGTTTGCTTGAGTTCCTTCATGCCTTTTGTTGTTCTCTTGCATTTTTCCTTTTGAATCATTGTCTTCATTTTAGCTTGCTTTCATTAGCTCCATGATTTGCAAGCCTTTGAACCCATGAGTCTTGAATCATTGTAATCTTGAACAATCTTCTTGGTTGAGTTTATGCATCTTGCTTGAACTTGGATTGGTCTTCAAATGTTGTAGATCTTGTGAATCTTGGAGAGCTTGAAAACTTGTATGGTTGATTTGCCTTTGATTCATGCACCTTGCTCTCTTTTGATATTAATCTTCATATCCCTTGATTTGGTCTTGAGAAAACTCCAGTTGATCTTGAAAATGAGCTTGAATCTGCATTTTGGAACTTTGAAAACCTCAAGTCGAACTTGGGGTCGACTTCGTCTGCGACTTCACCTAAGTCGCAAATCGAGTTGACTTCGACTGCGACTTCGGTATTCTTCTGTCCCAAATTCAACTCTGGAGTGATTTTTCCATCTGAAGTCGATGCTGGAGTCGACTTCGTTTGCAACTTGGCTTCCCAAGTCGCAAGTGGAGTCGACTTGGCCTGCGACTTCACCTGCTCTTCTCCCATTTTCAACTCTGGAGTGATTTGGCTCCTTGAAGTCGATGTTGGAGTCGACTTGGGGAACGACTTGGCCTTCATGCTCTATTTTCTTCAAATGTATATGCCTTAAACACTTCTACAAACATGTTAGTAGCCAAGACTTACTCAAATTGATTTGTTAATCATCAAAACGTAGATTTAGCTTGTTTTCCACATATTTCCAACAGCAAGTGGAGTCGACTTCATCTGCGACTTCAGTTTTTCTGCTCTCCAAATTCAACGCTGGAAGAAAAATCATCTTTGAAGTCGAAGATGGAGTCTACTTGAGAGATCGACTTTGCCTAAGTCGATGTTTGAGTCGACTTGAGTTGCGGCTTGACTTGTTCTGTTTTGTATATATCCTTTTACAGCTTTGAACATTTGTACAATACATACTAGTAGCTTAGATTTACTCAAATTGTGTTGTTTAATCATCAAAACATATGGTTTGGGTATTTTCATTCAATTTCAATAATTGTTTCCAATAATCTCTCCTTTTTTGATGATTGACAAAACTAATTTGAGTTTGTACCTTTCAAAATGTCATATTCATTGCACTTTGTTCAAAAATTCAATAATTTCCAAATATATCATCAGTGATCAGAGCAAGACATAATCAGAGCATAAAACAGAACATAATTCAAACTTTTCATATTAGCATAATTCATACAGATTACAATGCAAAGTAAAAAGAAACCTATATACAAGCTACCCAACCCAAAAAGAACTTAAAAAATCTAAATTTAACTCCTAAAAACTCAACCTATTCTATCCTATCTCCCCCTTTTTGTCAACAGGCAAAGTAAGAGTCAAGTACCAAAGATTTGGTGAATTGAAACTTGGAAATGGGATATGATTTTTGGGTAGGTTTGATGGGTCGAATATGGGCAGAAGAGTAGAAAGATGAAACGGGTGCTAGGGTAGGATCTCTGTGAACTGATCCAGTATCAAACGGATCCAGATCGGGTATGGGCTGATTTCGATGATGCCCGGATGCCAGGTGATAGCGAATGGTTTGAAGTTCTCGATCTATACGATCTTGGCGTGAATGCATATCTGTTATCGCATTTTAGACCCCAACAATTTGACTAGTTAGTCGGTCCTCTAACTGCTCAAGGTGAACTCGAATAGCGTTCACCGAAGTGTCCCATGATGGGGGATGTGGTGCAAGATCAGGAATCTGTGAGCCGTGAGGTGAGTAGGAGCCGTGTGACACGGGTGAGGCTGGCTCTTCAGGAGCGTTTGTATGTGGAGCAGGTTGCTCACCCTCTGGTGGCAGGGGCTGCTCCCCCTGACTTTGTGCATGTCCGGCCTCTTCTGGAGCCTGCTCTCTCATCCGTTCCCGAATCCTGTCTTTTCTGAACTGTTTTAGATTTATTTTCATCCTTTGAAGCAATGCCTTATTGATGGCATTTGTTGATTTTAGGACTTAAAGGGTTCACCATCGATATCAACCTCATAGAATTCCAGAATCCTTGTGATCCATGTCCCATATGGAAGAACCCCTTGTGGGTTGTCCTTCCTCGAGGCTAGTGCTTCCGGAAATAGTCGCGGTATGCTGACCTTGACTTTATTCGCGACTTTTCAAAGAATTCTCGCCTCCTGCGGGTTCAGCTGGTTTCTTCCGCCACCCTTTGGATAGATACAGTGGGTGATGAGTAGCCTAAAGACCCTTAGCTTTGGGGATAAGTCCATGTAGTGCAGGAATTTAATTCCTGGATGATACTTGTTGCTTCTTGTCAGCTCATTATACAATCTGTCTAGTGTGAGATCTGCAGGGATTGGCTCATCTTCAAATGGAACCTTGAGAATTCTACCTATCTGTATTTCTGCTTCTATTTGATCTGGGGCTGCCATTGTCCCCAGGAATATCTCAATTCCTTTGACAAAGGTTGAAAAATTTACATCATCCCACATATAATAGAATATCATGGTCAGGTCAGGACATATTTGGTTGTCTGCTTTCAACAAACTAGTCCAGCCTTGGAAATCTAACAATGCTTCTATTCCAAATTCATAATCGCTTAAGAACTCGAAGTCTATAATTTTTGGAATAAATACCTTCCCTTCATAGAACGATTTATAGAATCAGCTGTGCTGCAATTCAGTCTTGAAATACGTCGTAGGCATCTTCAGGACTTGACCTTTGGTAGCAGGAGTCCCTCTTCTCCTATCTCTTGTATTAGTACTTCTTGTTTGATTTTCGAACCCTTGAGCTCCTATTGTGGATGGAGTAGCAGTCTGGAACCGAACCCGTCGACTTGTGGAAGTTGATGGTTCCTCCCAAGTTCGTTTCGCAGGAGTCTGTTGTCTCCTGGGAATGTCCTCCTCAGTTTGGGAGTTTGTTTGTCTGGGTACGGGCCTTAGTGATGGCTTCGATACAGCTAGTTTAAGCAGTTGGGATTTAGGAGCCATTTGAGATGGATTTTAGGAAATGAGATTTTTTTTTTTTTTAAAAAAAATAGGGCTTGAGATAGGAATGGAGAGATCAATGGAGAGAGCGGAGAGGGATAGATGGATTGAGAAAGAGAGAGAGAGAGAGAGTAAGAGCCGGAGAAGAAAGGAAAGCCGGAGAAATGCCGGAGAGAAGAGAACAAGATGGAAGGAGAAAAAGAAAAAAGAGGGAGAGAAGGAGAAAGCTGCCGGCGCGGGAAGGAAGGAGAGGAGAGAAGAAAGAAAGAAGAAAAAAACGAAGGAAGGAAGTCCGACGGTCGCGCGCGGAGTCGACTTTGCCAGGCAAAGTTGACTTCGACCAAGCGGAGTCGACTTCTCCTTAGAGGTGGAGTCGACTTCACCCCAGCGGCGGAGTCGACTTCATATCTCCTAAGTCGACTTCAGTGGAGTCAACTTCACTATCGACTTGAACTCTTTAGGTTCGATTTTCTTGTTTAATTGTCCATAATTTAATTCAATCATCCCCATTTCATTTCTAATTTTGTAGAATGATTCCTTTGTTAAAGGTTTGGTGAATATATTAGCAATTTGATCCTCAGTTTTCACATATTCCAAACAAACATCATAATTTTTAACATGTTCCCGAATAAAATGAAATCTTACATCTATGTGTTCGGTTCTTGAATGCAATACTGGATTTTTAGTTAAACAAATTGCACTTGTATTGTCACATTTAATTGGAATGTTATAATAATCAATAACATAGTCTTTCAATCGTTGTTTCATCCAAAGTAGTTGGGCACAACAACTCCCGACGACTATATATTCGGCTTCTGCCGTAGATAAAGCAACACTAGTTTGTTTCCTTGAATACCATGAAACCAACATATTTTCAAGAAATTGAAAAGTTCCACTAGTACTCTTTCTATCTACTTTGTAACCGGCAAAATCTGCATCCGAGTAGCTGATTAAATCAAACGTTGACCCCTTTGGATACCATAGTCCAAGATTAGTGGTTTTTATCAAATATTTAAAAATTATTTTTACAACCAATAAATGTGATTCTTTAGGACATGCTTGGAATCTAGAATACATACATACACTGAAAAGAATATCCGGTCTAGAAGCAGTTAAATACAACAATGATCCTATCATACTTCTATAAAGCTTTTGATTGATACATTCACCGTTTTCGTCCGTGTCGATCTTGATTGTTAAACTCATTGGAATATTTGCTTCTTTGCTAGTTTGCATTCCAAATTTCTTTAGCATTTCTTTGATGTACTTGGACTGATTTATGAATATTCCTTCGCCTTGTTGCTTGATTTGCAGTCCAAGGAAGAAATTTAATTCTCCCATCATGGTCATTTCAAATTCGCTCTGCATAATCTTAGAAAATTCTTAGCACAGAGTTTCATCAGTAGCACCAAATATTATATCATCTACATGGATTTGCACAATTAAAATATTTTTACTTTTATACTTGATGAATAAAGTAGTATCAACTTTTCTTCTTTGAAATTCATGATCAATCAAAAATCTATTTAACCTTTCATACCAAGCTCGTGGGGCTTGTTTTAGTCCATATAATGCTTTGGTCAGCTTATAAATATATTTTGATTGATCCTTTTCTTCAAATCCAGGGGGTTGTTCAACATATACTTCTTCATTCAAGTACCCATTCAAAAATGCACTTTTCACATCCATTTGAAACAATTTGAAATTCATGTGAGAAGCAAATGCTAGTAAAATACGTATGACTTTTAATTTAGCCACAGGTGCATATGATTCTTCAAAATAAATCCCTTCTTCCTGGGAATACCCTTTGGCTACTAGTCTAGCTTCGTTTCTTATTACAAGTTCGCTTTCGTCCAATTTGTTCCTAAATACCCATTTGGTACCAATAATGGTATAATCATTTGGTCTATGAACTAAATGTCATACATTATTTCTCTCAAATTGATTTAGCTCTTCTTGCATTGCAATAACCCAGTTTTCATCATTAAGAGCTTGTTCAATAATGGTATGTTCAATTTTTGACACAAATGCATATTGTGCACAAATATTTTGTTTTGATCTCCTAGTTTTTACTCCTTCATAAATATTTCCAATGACTTGCTCAATTGGATGGGCATTTTTGAATTTCAAATCAATTGGAGGTTTGTGGGAGTCATTACCTTCACTTACCTCTTCCTCCATGGGGTTTTCTGGCTTGAGCTCGGTTTCCTTTTGTTGATCTTGTTGTTTTGCTTTTGTATCATCTGCATCACTTAGTTCATCCTCCTTTCTTAGAGTTTGGTTAAATTCATCAAAAACAACATGTATTGATTCTTCTACTATTTGATTTCTTTTGTTGAAAATCCTATATGCTTTGCTATTTGATGAATAACCTAAGAAAATAGCTTCATCACTTTTGGCATCTAATTTTTCCATTATTTAACACATAACAAGTACATCCAAAAGTATGAAAATATGATATGTTTGGTTTCCTGCCTTTCCAAAGTTCATATGGGGTCTTTTTCAATACTGCTCTAATGGTAACTCGGTTTAATACATGACAAGCTGTACTTACAACTTCACCCCAGAATCTTTTGGACAATTTACTCTCATTTAGCATGGTTCTAGCCATTTCTTGTATTGTCCGGTTTTTCCTTTCAACAACTCCATTTTCTTGAGGAGTTCTTGGTGTAGAAAATGTATGATGAATTCATTTTTCATTGCAAAATTCTATGAATCGATTATTTTCAAATTCACCACCATGATCACTTCTAATGGAAATAATTGATCTTTATTTTTCATTTTGCACCAAATTTGAAAGTGTGACAAACATAGGAAATGCTTCATCTTTGCTAGCTAAGAGTATAATTCAAGTAAATCTTAAAAAATCATTAACAATTACATACACATACTTTTTCCCACCAGGAGTTGAAACGTCTGACGGCCCATAAAGATCCATATGTAACAACTCAAGTGGTCTAGTTGTTGAAATTTTCTTTTTGGTGGAAAATGACATTTTTGGTTGTTTAGATAGTTGACAAGCTTTACAAATCTTATCTTTGTCATATTTGAGCTTTGGTAACCCTTGCACTAGATTCTTTTTCTATAATATTTTAATATTTGACATATTTATATGTCCAAGCGTTGTATGCCATATCCATGGATCATTTTCTATGACTATTAAACATTTTCCTTCTAGTTCATCAAGGCAAACCAAATATACATTTCCATGTCTTTTGCCACTAAATACTATGTGTTCATCATCAAAAACATTACATATAGAGGATTCAAATACAACTTTATATCATTTATCACATAATTGACTAATACTCATTAGGTTGTGTTTGAGTCCTTCAACAAATAGTACATCTTCAATACATGCATTTGAAATACCATAAACATTTCCTTTACCTTTTATTTTACCTTTTTCATTATTTTCGAAAGCTACTGTTCCTTCATTACATGGGTTGATCTTATGGAACAGTCCTTTTTCTCCTGTCATATGTCTTGAGCTACCACTATCCATAAATCATATGTTATTGGTCTTAGCTTTAAGACAAACCTGTAAAAATTAAGTCAAGTGGAGCTCACCCTTTTGGTACCCATTTTATGGGTCTATTTGGGTTAGTTATCCTTTGGAGTCTATGTTGGTCTACCTTTGAAGCCATAAATTCAATGCTTTTCGGCATCCAAATCAATTTTGCACCAAGGTTTTGTAATTTTCTCAATTTACATTGATAAACCTTGTGTCCTAACTTATTGCAAAAATTACAAGCTCCCGGAAGTCTAGAAATAGGAATCCATTTGGTAATTTGTTCCTTGGTTGGTCTTTTGGTCCAAACTACTTGATTTATCTTAGGTTTATAAATGGGTTTAGCGTTGTTTCTCGGAGCATTAGATTTCTTTTGCTCAAATGTATTATACCCAAGTCCTTTCTTGCAAGTTTGGGTTGTCATTTTTAAGAACATTTTCACATTTTCTCTTGGATTAGAAAACTTGACAAGCGATTCATTTAATGATTCATTTTCCTTTTTGAGTTTTTCTAACTCAACTTCCAAGGTATTCTTTTCACTTTTTAGTTTATCTATTTTTTAAGCAAGTTTACCATTCACAATTATTACTGCATCACATTGTCTTTTCTTTATTGTAAACTTGTTTCCTAATTTCTTTATTTCCTCATATAATGAATCATAGGTTTGTTGAAGTTCTTCCAATTCAGCACATTTGAGGAATTCATTTGTAGAAGAAAAAATTGAAAATATTTTTGTTTGGAGGTTACCTCTTGACTACTTGTGCAGTTCGTTGAAGTAGCTTGATCCTCCAAGATTTCCGTGGCAGCAAAACATATATCTGAATTTGCTATGCAACAAATTCTTGCGCAATCTGCTTCACATTCTTCACTTGAAGAGTTACATGTTGTAGATTTCTCTTCATTTATGTACATGCCTCTTCCTTTGTTTCTTTTCTTGATTAGCTCATGTGACATCAGCGATCTAATAAGGTCTTCCAATTTCAATGTGTTTAGGACCTTGGCTTCTTCTATTGCCGTGATTTTTGGAGTCCATGATTCAGATAGTGCCCTCAGAATCTTCATGACCTGCTCAGATTCAGAAATTGCTTTTTCTAGCCCTTTCAAAGCGTTAGTAATCTTGAAAAATCTAGCAAACATTTTAGAAATATTTTATGTTTCTAACATTCTAAAGTTTTCCAATTCTCCAATCAAAATATTTCTCCTTGTCCCTTGAACTTGAGAAGTTCCTTCATAGATAGATGTTAGTGTATCCCATATCTCTTTGACAGTTAAACAAGAGGATACTCTATCATATTTGGAAGCCGTAAGAGCACAAAATAATGAATTCATAGCCTTGGCGTTGCTCTTTACAATTTTCACTTCCTCATCGGTCCATTTGGAAGCTCTTTCATCAATAGGCAAAGTCACACCGTCTTGGATTGCAATCCAAGAGTCCATATCTGTAGCCATGATGAGTTGTTTCATACGTAGCTTCCAATATCCAAAATTGTTCTCATCAAACAATGGTGGCCTAGTAAAGGATTGGCCTTTAGCAAATGCGGGAACAGAAGTGGATTGGGATGCCATATCAAAAAGGTTCTCTTTGGTAAAACGACCTGCTCTGATACCACTTGTTGGTCCCGAGTTTATGGCAATTACCCAAGAGGGGAAGGGTGAATTGGGTATTTAAAAATTTAAGACTTTAATTAGAGATTTTACCCTGATTTTGTTTAAACTCCTTTAATGAAACAAATAAAGAGCAATATGATAATGAAAGCGAAAATGAAAAACAATAGACAAGATTTATAGTGGTTCGGGCAACCTTTCCCTACTCCACTCTTCCAAGCTCACACTCCCTTGTGACTTGGATTCTACTATGTATCCCGCGAATATAACTAGAGTCTCCGCTCTCTTCTAGATTCTAGCTCTAGGGGACATATACAACCAGAGCCTCTGCTCTCTTCTAGATTCTAGCTCTAGGGGGCGTGTATAACAAGCAACACAAGTAGGTGATGAGTTACACTCCAATCACAACCCTACTTGCTATATCTTGGTTTGAAATGCCAAACTCAAACCAAGTACCAAAATCAAATAATAGGATGAAATAGAAGAAATCTACACTTTACAGATTTGTGTAGCAAGTTTCAGCCGAGGAAGAATCTGTAGAAGCAACGAATCGTATTGCGTTGAAGCAAACAACAACTTTGAAGTTTGTTCTTCCTATGAAAGTGTATAGATCACTCAATTGTAGAGAAAAGTGAATTGAAACTCTTAGTAGAACTTCTTTCCTCTTTTTCAGCTCTTTCTTGTGTATGTCTACGTTTGCTTGAGTGTCCATATATAGAGGAGGAAGAATTTTGAATGTTGGAGAAGTGGTTGGCGCGTAATAAATATGCTAATGTTCAAAAATTTGAACGTTATTCCTCCAAGTCGCAGGTGGAGTCTACTTTGTGTGCGACTTCAGCTGTTCTTCAGTTTCCAAGTCTATCCTCTAGGTCGACTTGGTCTGAGACTTGGCTTCAAGTCGATCTTGGAGTCGACTTCGGGTGCGACTTGGCTACTTTCTTTTGCCAAGTCAGTTTTATCTTTGTTGAAGCGTCTCTTGCTTGCTCAACTTCTTCTTCTTCTTTTGTCTTTCAATACTTGGAACTTATTTGTACAGAATTTCTTTAGTTTTAAGTCTAGAGAACTTGAAAAACTTGAATCTTGTATGAACAATTCCAACCTTGATGTAGAATGATTTGAATCCATGTGTCTTGCTTGCTTTAAACTTGGATTAGTCTTTATATTTTCAAGATGAGAAATTTGAGTCGTCTTCATCTTCTATTTGACTCAAGTCTATCTCGAAGTCGACTTGTTCTTCGACCTGAACTTGAAAATTTGCCCTACTAAGTTGAAGTTGATGCTGGAGTCGACTTTTGCCTGCGACTTTACCCAAGTCGCATGTGGAGTCGACTTCGGTTGCGACTTCAGAAGTTTTTCTACCCAATTTCAACGCTGGAAAGAAGTTGCTACTTGAAGTCGATACTGGAGTCGACTTCGTCTGCGACTTCACCCAAGTCACAAGTGGAGTCGACTTCATCTGCGACTTCAGCATTTCTGCTTTCCAAAATCAACGCTGGAAGAAAAATCATCTTTGAAGTCGAAGATGGAGTCGACTTGAGAGATCGACTTCGCCTAAGTCAACGTCTAAGTCGACTTGAGTTGCGACTTGACTTGTTCTGTTTTGTATATATCCTTTTACAGCTTTGAACATTTGCACAATACATATTAGTAGCTTAGATTTACTCAAATTGTGTTGTTTAATCATCAAAACATATGGTTTGGGTATTTTCATTCAATTTCAATAATTGTTTCCAACACTTATTACTCTGTGCGAGCCAACGTATGTATTTGCACTAAATTTGTAGAAGCACCCCGTTGGTTAGCAACTGTGGTCCTCTGTTGCTAGGCTAACCTTCCTTGCTTTATTACGTTTTACATTTTATTTAGACATTTCGGTGTAACATATCCTACTTGATTTCAAATGAAATATTTTAATAATCTTGCCTAAGCACTATTAGAGTTTCTGTGCTACATAGCCAATCTATCCATACTTATAGCATTGGTTTCAACCATTCAATTATTCATCAAAGAAACATTTTTGACAATTTTCACCATTTAGGGCACCTATTTTGTTTAGGTTTAATTTTCGTTTTCTCGTCAACTTTCTATTTCTTTCTTTTCCTATATCATGTTCTTGAGTGCCAAAATTAAGCTATCCTTGCCCTTGTTGGGATTCTTAGGTTCTTAATATTTCCATTTCCAAAGCTCTTGTCTTTTCTATACTTGACATATAATTTCTAATCAAAAGAGGTGTAAAATTTTCTTTTAAAGATGGACTCAGCCCTTGTTGAAAACTTTGTACACTTTTTTTTATATAGATACATTTGCTATCCATTGAATATCTAGGGTGTTAATAATTTTTTTATTGCATATCCCATCACCGTCATTTTTCCCTGATATAGTTTCTCAAATTCAATAACTTTTCTACTTTGGAGACCTACCAGGAGATACTCTTTATTGAAAATTTCCATAAAAAATTGTCATATCATTTTTTCCGGTTGTGGCATAATAATTAAGAGGGTCTCCCACCACTCCTAAGCATCTATAATCAATAAATGAGTGATGCATGAAACCTTGTGGTTATCATTACAAGGAAAATTTTTATACAACTTTTAAATTTTCACCATTCATTGCTCTACCTTAATAAAATTCAATTCACTTATGAACTTAGGGGGATGTTGAGCTAAAAAGAAACATTAATATTCTTCTTGTATGTTTCTATCATATTATCTTTAGTTCTTATATGTCTTGGTATTGGGTTAGGAAGTACGGCCTGCATTAGCCTACTCCTTTTTTTTTTTTTCTAAATACTCTGTTGGGCCTTTTCCTAAAGACCTTGAATTATTTTCACTATCTGGGCTGCCCATTCCCAAGTAACCTACTGTATAGCTTCTATTATATTTGTGGTTACCTGTGCTTCTATAAGTTCTATCTGAGTGCTGTTACTTATAACAGTTCTACCTTCAACCTTTGGTTCACGGTTGACATTTGCTCGTCATTGACGAGTTCTTGGGTTTGGTTGTCCTTTCTATCTTGGTTACTTATATCTGTTCCCATTAACTTACAGATTCCTTATTTGCAACCACCTTTTCTTTACTCAGTCAAGCTCTAGCTCTTTGTAATAGACATGATAATTTCTACATATGTAAGAATCATATCAATACTGTCTCTTATCTTATCATAAAATAAGTCATATCATACATAATCATTCATATTAAATAGAAAGATTGTCAATCTTTCCTTTTCATATACATATATCTATATATTTATTTGTATATTTATCATACAAGTGCAATAAGTTCCACTTGTATCTTAATAACACCTTTACATTAAAACATCATGCATTTAAAAAGTCAGAAAAGACTTTTGCTAACTTTATCTATCTAAATCTCACTTCCCAGTGCCTATGAACTTGTCATACCAATGCAGACTCCTTTATGACTGTATTAGTGCTAGACTAGTTCGATGCCTTTTTCATCTTTTTCCATTCTCTATGGACCTTTCACTGAGGTCTTTTATTATCATTTGCACTTTCATTTTCTTTAACTCATCATTTTTTTTCACTTTCATTCTTACACGAGTTCATCTAATCGCTATAGAGAGAAAAACCTCTTATGCATATCTTCCAAATACATTGAGATTAAAGAAAATTCCAAATAATTTTCCTCTTCTTTCTGACCCATAACATTTCAATTCTTCATAAAAAAAACAACACATTATGGTATATAGATACATATCAAAATTTCAATTCACTTCTTTCCTTTTCTTCATTCTTTCTACACTTATTTTCCTATCCTTGCCATAATATCACTTTTAGTGATATCATATCCTTCTTTTCTTCATTTTTTATTTTTCACTTTTTATGCTTATTTATCAATCCTTGCTAGGATATCATTTCTGTGAGATATTTGTTCTTTTTGACATCTATTTACTAATTCTTTCTCAGATATCAAGCTCTGTGACATCAATCTTTTCCTTTCCCACCTATTTACCAATTCTTGCTTTGATATCTAGCTTTGTGGTATCAGTCTATCCTTTCATCATTCTTTATTTTCTCTTTCTCACACCTATTTATCAATCCATGCTCTAATACCAACTTCTGTGGTGCCCGAAATCGAGACATCATTTTCTTACCTCAAGACCTAATCGATTAGTAAATGTGTTACTAGATTGTTGCCCTGTTGACGCGGCGGGATCTTAATTAGATCTCGTCAAAAAACTTTTTCGATTCGTTTCTTTATCCATCTTCATTTCTTTTATTTATATCTCACTTCATTCATCTTGTAAACAATGATACACTTATAATTTTATTACACATAGCATTTTAACATACTACATGATTCCCTTACATACATATTCATAAGCATAACCCTTGATAACTACCATCAATTATATATATATATATCATTCATAAAATCTTTATCTTGTTCTCTTACATCCTTAGTTTACACAACCTGGCTAAACCATAACCATATAAAATTCATTCATAATTGAATGCTAAACACTCACACTTGTACATACTTTATCGTCTCTCAACATTTCCAATCATATCATTTAATACACATAACTAATCATTTAGCACGCACATGAATACTAACTCATACCTTTTCTCAAATACATCATGTTCTCCATCTCTTGAGCTTCCTTATACCTGTATGAGGTTTGGAAAAACAAAACGTGAGTGATGGACTCAGTAAGCAAGCATTTTGCAATTTCATATAAATGCATTTCTTTCTGTTCGGTAGAAGACTCTTATCAAAAATCAAGTATCAACAAGAAGATACCTTTCCTAAAAAATTTTCATAAAACTTTGCATTTAAATCTTGCATAAAACCTGTCATTTAAATCATATATGACAACCATTCATATAAACCATTTATAAGAGGACAAATATATGTCCTAAATTATTTTTCATATAAATCTATATTCGTGAGGACAATCTTATGTCCTAAATCATTTGCATATAAACCATATTATATAAGGATCATTTTATGTCCTGAACAATTTCATATAAATCTTTTTCAATACAACGCATATGCATATATAAAAAGTGTTTTGAAATAAAATGAGTAAACATAGTTTTCTGTGGACATTGTTATGTCCTGAAATATCATCAAATAAACATTATTTTATGTGGACACCATTGTGTCCAAAACATATCCTCATGTCCCCTTTTTGGGATTTTTAAAACAAATGATATGCATATACGTTTCTAACCCTCTATTAGGTGACACTTACCAAGTGATCATCCCTCCATAGGAAAGAAATCCTTCATATGACTACACTACTAGCTAGGCGGTTGTGACACCCTGACTTAAGAAAGAGTTATGTATATGCATTTGATATATACATATGAATCATGAATAGTTTAGTGGAATTATAAATGATTTTCATTGCAATATTGATGATTTATCGCAATTAGGGCAAATGATGATGAATGATCAATGAAAGCCGATATGGGTCAATGTGATTAACGAGACTTAATGAAGATTAGGAAATGTGAATATATTGAGGATAATTAACTCTTGTATTATGGTTTAACTAATGGAGATTTTGATGTTAATTATGGATTAAAGGAGGCAAATGCTAGAAAATGCATAACTTGACGCCGGGAAGGCGGATTAAGATGAAAATTGAAAAGTAAGCACATAATTTTATGCTTAATCTTATGGTAATGATGGATTATGAAAATAAGGATGAAATTAGATTATGAAAATAAGGATGAAATTAGGGTGAAAATTGATCATCACCGTTCAAAAATTCAAATGGTCATAACTTGAGCTAGAAAAGTTGGATTGAGATGAAATTTGAAATGAAAAGTTAAAATTATGAGATTAATGCAATGAGAAGCTTGGATTAAGATATTTATGATAAAATCCAGTTATTAATGAAATAATTTAAAGGTTATTGGATTAGCTCAAAGGAGAATGAAATAGGTGGCATGGAATGGACATCCAAACTATCCCCTAAAGTGGATTTTTGTGAAATTTTTTTTAATAAAATATATGCCCAAAGTCAACTATGGATTAAGGGGATTAAATGTGCATTAAATTGGAGCATGGGAGAGAGGTGCACGGTCAAGCAACTTTTGGAATTTTTAATAATTTTTTTAATATCTAAATTGACCCCTAATTAAGATAGTCACCTTGGGTATTTAATTATTCATTAATTAAAGTAAAATGGTGTAGAAAATCGTGCAAAGAGTTGCTGCAAATGGACCCCACCCAAGTGGACAGCTTTATCTAAAAGCTGGATATAGCTGTGGAAAAAAATCTGAAAAAAATATTAAATAATAAAATATGTGGCTGAAAATTTTTGAGTAAACTATAGGGTAAAATTTCAAAACTTTACCCTCAATTTTGGGTCGAAATTGTGAAGAAAAAATTGAAAAATAAATGCTTATATAAGCAGGCAGTATGGACGTTCCAGATTTCTGTTTTGGAGAGAAAAAAAGTAAAAATCAAAGGGGCAGTGGCTGGAACGATCCAAGGGAAGAAACCATGAAGAAAAGAAGGGGATTTCAAGTGCTAAAAAGAAGGATTACCAATTAATCAATTAAGTATATGATTATTTTGATTTTATATTTCAAATCTGGAAATTATATGTTGTTGTAAACTAAAATATGGACGGAACAGTAATGGATGAATTTTAGCGTGAAACTTTTTGGGAAGAATCCTTATGGGGTGATTAAGAAACTACCCAATTTTTCACTTAAAAGAATAAGTACTTTGCAAATTACAAATCCAAGAATATTAGCCCAAATAGGGTAAAACGAGTGAATGGATCATCTGTAGAAAATGATTTTTAATAATTTTTATACAAGGATTTTTGGGCTAAACATCTTCTAGGATATATATTCTATATTGAGGATCACAGAAAAAAATTAAAAATTAGGTTTTTATGAGTATAAATATACACCATAATTAACATCATTCAGGCTGTCTGAAAATGGATTCTGCTGTCTAGCAAGGTAAAAATACCAAAATAAATATAAATGATTAATTTTTTATGTTGAAAATATTTATTTTGGTTAATAGATGTATTTATTAAGATATAGTATAAATTTAATATCAAAAATATTTTATTTGATATTAATTCAAGATTTTGATATTTCAATATGCCTGATTTCAGCATATGTGGATAGTTGGAAAAAAATCAAAAAGAAATATGAAATCTATGTAGAAATGATCCAAATTGATATATATGTTAATAACCTAAATTTGGGTTAGGAAAAGTTGGATTAATTGCTGAAAATTTGTATTTATAAAACTATTTAGGATTATGTGTTGAGAAACGCGTTAAACGTGTGAAAAATGGGTTCCAAAGTTGCTGTTTTGGAAACCTATGATTAGTAGATTTAAATCCCATAAAAATAGCATAAAAAATTAGTAATTAGGGATAATTATCATGTTCAATTATTTACCAAATTTCTGACTTGGGAAATTTTATGAATTGCCTCATATATGTGTTACCAAATGGGCATTTGTGAAAGGATAAACATGCATAGGTGATAAATAACTTATGTAATGTGATTTTATGAAAAAATGCATAAAAATATGATAAATTTTATGAATATATTGCTAATTATAATTACATGATGTTAATCTCAAACTTTGGGATTAATTAATGAGGCTTAAGGCAACAATAGGTGTTAAAATGAGCAACGATGTGTGAAAAATGAAAAATATGTTAAAAATGATAAATGGAGGTAATGAACCTCCAAATAATGATTTAATGAAGGATTATTACATGTATGTAAGATTACCCTACCTAATGGTATTAAGATGAATGAATGAATGATTGATATGTATAGGCTATGTGCTAAGTATGAATACCCAACTTGAAAGACAAGCGGGTCAAGTTAAGTCCAAATGAATTTATGTAGGTTAGAAAACCTAAGGGATTTGTGTATTTGAAGTTGATGTGAATAAATAAAATTTTATTTTCATTTATCTAGGCAAAAGAAAGGAAAAGAATGGAAGAAAGAGATTATGGCGATCTCAGGTAAGCAAGTGAACTTTTCAAATTATTTATTTCTTCCAATGTGTTGAAATGAAATATGATGCTATGTTAAAATGTTTATGATTAAATTTTGACGAATGGGCAAGCATAAGTTTTGAAAATAATGACTATAATGCAAAGCAACAAGTTTTGAAAATGACGACTTTAATGAAAAGTCATAAGGTGGCAGGGTTATTCTGTAGGCTAAATTGCCTATCTTTTTCAGAACTTCAAAGGGCCTAACATATCTTGGATTTTGTTTTCTCCTTTTTCCAAACCGGGTGACTCCTTTGAATGGTATTACTTTGATAAACACATGACCCCCAACTTGGATATTCAAATCTCTTCTTTTGCAATCGGTGTAACTCTTTTGCCTGCTCTGGGCTGTGAGTATACACTGGCGAATCACTTGGACCTTTTCTACCATTCTTTTTAGGTGGTCTGGAGCCAACTTCCTTTTTCCCACTTCATCCCAGTTTAGAGGAGTTCTGCATTTCCATCCATATAAAGCTTCAAATGGAGCCATTTGAATACTTGCTTGATAACTGTTGTTATAAGCAAATTCTGCCATAGCTAAATGTTCATCCCATGTTTACCCTTTTTGTCTATCCATCAGTTTGAGGATGAAATGTTGTACTGGATTTCATTGTACCTATGGTTTGATGTAAACTTTTCCAAAATCGAGACGTAAAACTGGAATCTTGATCAGAAATTATTGACTTAGGTACTCCATACAGTCTCATTATCTCCTTATAATAAATCTTAGTCGGTCGCTCAGCAGTTAAATTTTTCTTGATGGCTAGGAAATGAGCTACTTTTGATAATCTATCAAATATTACCCTTATAACATCATTTTCATTTTGGGTTTTTGGCAACCCTTCAATAAAATCTATAGTAATATCATCCCATTTCCATTCTGGGACTTCGAGCGACTATAATTTTCTAGGGATTATTTGATGATCAGCCTTAACCCTTTGACATGTTAGGTACTTAGCCACATATTCAGCAATTTCTCTCTTTATATTATTCCACCAATATATTCTTTTAATGTCTTGATACATCTTGGTGCTACTTGGATGCATCGAAAATGGAAAGAAATGTACTTCTTTTAATATTTTTTCCTTTATTTCCTCTTGATTGGGTATACACAGGCGACCCCTATGTCTATACATCCCATGTTCATCTTGTATATATTCAATGGGATTTTTCTTGATCATTTTCTCCACATGACTCTTTAAATCTCCATTTTCTTGTTGAGCTATTTCAATTTGCTCAAATAAATTTGACTGGATTTGTAATTGAGACAATCTAACTTGTACCCCAGGTGGGCTTACGATTAATTCTAATTATCTCAATTCTTGTAGTAGCTCTTCTTCCTTTGTGATAAGATGTGCTAAGCTAACATTTCTACTTAGCGCATCAGCTACTGCATTAGGTTTACCTGAATGATATAAAATGTCGAGGTCATAATTCTTGAGTAGCTCAAGCCATCTTCTTTGTCTTATATTTAATTCCTTTTGAGTAAAAATGTACTTGAGGCTTTTGTGATGAGTATAGACCTCACATTTAACTCCATATAAACAATGTGTCCAAATTTTCAATGCAAAGACTACTGCTGCCAATTCTAAGTCATGGGTTAGATAGTTTACCTCATTTGACTTGAGTTGTCTGGATGCGTATGATATAACTTTTCTGTTTTGCATCAGTACACATCCTAATCCTTTCTTTGAGGCATCACTATAGATCACAAATCCTTCATTCTCCGTAGGTAGTGCTAGAATTGGCGCTTTTACTAGTCGGTTCTTTAACTCTTGGAAGCTATTCTCACATTCCTGTGTCCATTTATATCTAACTCCTTTCCTTGTCAACTTTTTAAGTAGAGCTAATAATTGTGAGAATCCTTCCACAAATCTCCTGTAGTAGCCAGCTAGCCCTAGGAAACTTCTTATTTTCATGATATTTGTTGGCTGTAGCCGCTTTGTTATTGCCTCAATCTTTTGAGGGTCTACCTGTACTCCCTTCTCGTATATAATTACTTTATTCAATTCTCTATTGTCAATACAAAGTCTCAAACTCTCATCCTTTTTCCTTACAAATAGTACCGAAGCTCCCCAAGGTGATGCACTGGGTTTAATAAAGCCTTTATCCAATAAATCTTGAATTTGTACTTTTAACTTAGCCAATTCAGCTGGTGTCATTCTATGTGGAGCCTTAAATTTGGGGTTGTCCCTGAGATAATTTCTATTTCTATATCCATCTCCCTTTCCGGTAGTAAACTATATAGCTCTTTTGGAAAAATATCTGAAAATTCCTTTACCACTGGAATTTGTTCCATAGGTACCTCATCTCTTTTTACTGTGTTTATAGAGACCAAATAAGTTGTACATTGTTGCTGTATCAGCTTATCTGCTTTTATGGCTAATACCATCCTTATTGTGTTTTCTGGCTGTCTAGTTTTACTGATCTCTATTTCTTCCTTTGGGGTTTCAAATTGCGCCTTTTTATTTCTACAATCAATTGTCGCACCCCATTGACTTAGCCAATCTATCCCTAATATGACATCAAATTCTATCATTGGCAATAGGATGAGATCAGCTTCCAATATTTTTGTTTCTATCCTGATAGGGCATGCCTTGTAAATTTGATTGTTACTTGCCAATCTATATACTAAGGATTCTACATGTATAGTACTACTGGTTTCCTTTACCTGAAGTGCATGTGTGATTACGAATTGATATGATATAAACGAATGCATAGCTCCAGAATCAAATAAAGCTACTGCATAATTTCCTAAAATGTAAATCATACCTGTAATCGTTTTTTCCTTCATTTCTTATGACTCCATTCGGGTGAGGGCTTGGACACACACTGGATTTGCAGCAGTATCGGGTCAATTGGTGATGGCAGGGTCTTTATGCTGGGCCGACCCCCTCAAGCTGATGTCCTTGTGGCTTATTCGGACAGTTGGGCGAAATGTGTCCAACTTGACCATAGGTGAAGCACTTTTGTGGCACCCCAAACCGAGCGTCACATCCTAGCCCTTACCTCGGGATCGTATTAATTGGTAAACGTGATCAGGATTGTTGCCAGTCACACGGCGGGTCTTATCAGATATTTATCCTGTTAAATATGGTCATGTAAAAGTTCACATAACAATTCATGTTCTCATAATTTCATTCTCATACATTTCTAAATCATTTCAAACAAACATGTTGTTCAGCGACATTGCATCTTTTGCCTAAATCAGATGTCACTGCATGTACATATTATAGTCATCCATACAAAACATCTGAATAGTTTACATCTATTCAAACATGTAGCACAACAAATAATTTTACAACCATTCCACATAAATTTCATAACATAAGTTTCATCAGTTTTTTCATGGACTCCTTAAGTCGGCGCTTTCTCCTTCGCCATATCCTATCCATCACTTGTCTTTGGGTTTGGAGAACAAAACGCGTGAGTCAAAACTCAATAAGCAAGCTATTTGCATTTTTCAGGCAAATCATTTTAGGCAACATTTTTCATTTAAAATCAACTTGGAAAGCATCTTATACCTTATCTAAAGGTATATCTTGAAAACATGAAATCCTGTACCCATCACGGGTCTCATATGCATAATGCCATATGAAAAGATGAACATGAACATCATATTATTGGAAACAATGTTCAAAACAAAACCAAATTGACCAAAGCATGAGTTTTGATGATTAACAAAGTTAAATTTGAGTATAAAGTGAATACTAATGATTTTGTTTAATGTTTTAAGGAATGAAATAGCCAAGTCGATTTCCAAGTCGACTTGGACTTCGACTTAGGGTGAAGTCGATCCCAAAGTCGACTCCATCCTCGACTCCAAAATGAACCCCACGACCAGTTTTGAAAATAGAAGAAGAGCAGGTGAAGTCGCAGGCCAAGTCGACTCCGCTTGCGACTTGGGAAGCCAAGTCGCAAACGAAGTCGACTCCAGCATCGACTTCAGATGGCAAAATCACTCCCGAGTTGAATCTGGGGCAGAAAAATACCGAAGTCGCAGACGAAGTCGACTCCAGTTACGACTTGGGTGAAGTCGCAGACGAAGTCGACCTCACGATCGACTTGAGGTTTTCAAAGTTCAAAGATGTAGATTCAAGCTCATTTTCAGAATCAACTTGAGTTTTCTCAAATCCAAATCAAAGGTGTAAGCTCGTTTCAAGATCAACTTAAGTTTCTCAAGTCCAAGGAAAAGCTCCAAGCATATTTCAAGATGAAGAAATTCAAGATGTAAAGACTAATATCAAAAGAAAGCAAGATGGTTGAATCAAAGGCAAAAAACAACCATGCAAGCTTTTCAAGCTTCACAAGGTCTACAAAATATTATTGAAGGAAAGAAGCCAAGCAAGCTAAAGGAAATCAAACAAAGATCAAACTGTTTTCAGTACAAGAACTGGTCAAGTAACAACCCAAGTCGACTCCAAGATCGACTTGAGATCAAGTCTGAAACCAAGTCGACCTAGACTCAGACTTGGAAAATGCAGAACTGAAGTCGCACACGAAGTCGACTCCAGTTGCGACTTGGGAAGCCAAGTCGCAGACGAAGTCGACTCCAACTGCGACTTGGGGAAGCAACGTTCGAATTTATGAACGTTGGAACATTTATTGCGCGCCAACCACTTCTATAACGTTCAAATCTTCCCCATTCTATAAATAGACACTCAAGCAACGAGAATATAAATACTACATAGCCTAAAGAGAGAAAAGAAGTGTAAACAAGAGCTCCCATTTTCTTTTCTCCAAATTTGAGTGATCTATACACTTTCAAAGGAAGAACGAGCTTCAAGTTGCAAGTAGCGTCAACGATATACAACCGGTTGCTTCTACAAACTCTTCCTCAAGCTGAATCCTGCCTACACAACTCAGTAAAGTGTAGATCTTCCTTATTTTCATTATTCTTTGTTATTGGTCTTGGTTTGAGTTTGTTGTAACAAACCAAGACGTTGCAAGTAGAGTTGTGATTGGAGTTGAACTCATCATTTACTTGTATCAAGTATATAGCCCCCTATAGCTAAAATCTAGAAGAGAGCATAGACTCTGATTGTGTATGCCCCCTAGAGCTAGAATCTAGAAGAGAGCAGAGACTCTAAGTGTATTCGCGGAATACATAGTGGAACCCAAGTCACAACGGTGTGTGAGCTTGGAAGAGTGGAGTAGGGAGAGGTTGCCCGAACCACTATAAACCTTGCCTACTGTTTTACTTTATTGCTTTCCTTATTTCATTGCTCTCTATTTGTTTCAATCAAGGGGATTAAGCTTTCAAGGGGTTAAGTTTTAATTTACCGAAGAATTTTATAAGAACCCAATTCACCCCTCCCCTCTTGGGTTTTGCCATTAACTCGGGACCAACACATATCTCCCTTATGATGGAAGCTAGCCAGGCGACCATCCATCACGTTAACTCCCATTTCAGAGAGGACGCCGCCGGCCGTAGGCCTGTTACAAGCGACTTGGTCACACCAATGGAGGACAATCGGTCTGCTTATACCCTTCAAGTGGACCTCGTATCCTGTGCACATGAACTTTTGCATAAACTCATATTTAACATTCTAGCATGATTTTCAATCATAAACATCAAACCACATCATTTTCCATAGCATTTATCAAAGAAACATTTCATAATAATTTGCATTTGAAGTAAAATCATTTCAACACCATTTTTACTAAGGGATGGCCATCTTTTAACACATTAGAAACAATTTTCATAGTTTCATCAAACAAGTTGAAGTAAAACTTGCATTAATGGAAACAATTTAGAAAAGCAAAAATCCTTTAGAAAATTTGCTTGCTTACCTGAACTTCTTAGCTTTTCGTCACCACTTTCTCTTTGCCTTTGCCTACATGAAAAATAATATGATTCTTCATATATTTCTTTTTCTTCATATTTTCTTTAGTTTTCCAACCCATTCCATATACATACGTCATTTATTTGACTTCACAAGTCATTATACATATATATGACTTATTTTGCACCAATTAGCACAATTTACACACATTCGACTATCATACAACATAGCATATACACATAACCCTAAAATTAGGGTGTCCATTTTAATCTCATAAAATTCATTCCATAAACATCATACATAGCTTCATTAAGCTTACTTTGCCATTTTTCCCATTTTTCCCAAAACATACATACGGGTGTTTCTTCTACATACATATCTTTGCCTTAGCCTTATAATTCAAGTCCAAAATTTTGGATTAATATCATACCATCTCAAACAGATACATAAACATGGGATTCATCTCATTTTCATGCATTTTTGCATAAAATCGTTTTTCACAAGTCCTTCATCACCTGTTTACCCTTATTCCTTTATATAAGCTCATTTAGCCCATAAACATAATACATTTCATAAACTTTGCTAACTCAGAAATTTAATCCATTTTTCAAGGGTTTAATTACCACTGCATTTAGGGTATTTCCATAGTATTTAAATCCATTCAACCATAGGTTTCCAAAACAGCAAGTTTGGAACCCATTTTACGTGTCTTTTGACACATAACCCTATGCAGCAATATAATTCCGAAATTTCAGCAATAAAATCCTTTTCCCCTCATCAATATTTAGGTATTTAACACATAATTAACATCCATGCATTATCATTTCTCAAGACAGCAACTTACCCACACGTTTTAAGTCCCGTTTCACGTCGGTTTGACGTTCTTTCATAAAATTCATAAAAATCAGTTCTAGGGTTTCTTTCTCCCAAATCTTTTGGGCATCCATAATACCTTAAACCTAGGGTATTTTACCCTACATTACATGCTT
The DNA here is from genome assembly GCA_030490835.1 of Annona cherimola. Classification (NCBI taxonomy): domain Eukaryota; kingdom Viridiplantae; phylum Streptophyta; class Magnoliopsida; order Magnoliales; family Annonaceae; genus Annona; species Annona cherimola. The sequence goes on along the minus strand of CM059977.1, from coordinate 48,703,709 downwards.
AAAACATGCAAGTCCATTTCCATAACATTTTTAGCATATAAACATTGGAATTAGGTCAAAATCATCACTTGACATTCCATAACTTCATAAATTCATCACTTAAGCGTAAACCCTCATATATTTGGCATAATTACATGATTCATAGCTTAATAAAAACATCAAACCAAACACAGAAACTTGTCTTGAAGGTTTAGGGTTTAACAACTTGAATTTTCTACTTCATACGCATGCATAGCTTCATTTTGATCATTCTTAACTTAAAAATTCATTCTTAAAACTCAATACCCATTTCATATTCATGAAAAATAATGTTAAAACATCATTTTATAAATCCTTTAAGCATGCTTTTCATTTCCAAGTTTTGAGTTTAAGAACTCAAGTTAAACCACTTAAAACAAATCACATACTTACTTGGTTTTGAGACAACTCAAACCTTAATGCTTGGAGATGATTTTTCCTTCAAATTTCCTTCTTTTTTTCCCTTGGTTTTCTTCCCTTTATTGCTAGAAAAAGGGGACGTGAGCTGCTGGGGTGAAAAATTCCACACTTAGAAATTTTCTCAAGCCTCTCTCCAAGTGATCGTGCATGGCTTATAAGAGCTAGAATTTTTTCTAGCTATGGGGCCCACTTTTTGGCCATTTTTCCACATGAGTAAATGCATATCTATCCCCTTGAAGTTCTGGAAATTTCACAGCCTAGTAAAAGGAATTTTAACATTTTCAAAAATCACAAACTCTGCATCATCTTTGACCATCCAATGTGGCCTCCAATTCACGTCCCTAACTATTCAGATTTTCCATCCATTTTTCATTATTATTTTCACCATAATTTAAGGGTAAATTATACACTTAATTAACCACTAATTCATGCATTAATTTTATATAAATAAATTTAACAAATATTGCAGCAACTTAGCACAAAAATCACATTTTTCTCCACCACAAGCTGCCCACGTTTTCAGCAGTATATACCTGCCTTTTTCCATTTTTTTATTACTGAAATTCTTCATTATTGTATGCACATATCATGTACTTGCATCCCTGCAACATATATGCATTTTTAATAAATACAAATATCAAAAAGAAGCACCAAAACAGCCCTTGGACGTCTTCTCTTGGACACCTCTTCTATGCTTTTGAAAATCCATCATAACTTGCATTAAATGGTTGGATGATTCCCACATTTATATATGGAAAATAATTGCATAAAATCCCCAAGGAATGGCCTACAATTTTCCACCTCAAATTCCCTTTCCATCAAGCATTAACTTTTGGTACTCTAGCATTAATGGTAGGTTGCTTTTGTGGAGCATAAGTCAAACATGCTCACCTTTCTTAATGCAGGAATTTTCCTAAAACTCCATTCTTAATCCAAGCCATTCAAAATAAATATCTCACCATTTCATTCAACCGTTTCAAATTTCAACTCAATCCGAGTTTTCTAGCTCCCGTTATAGCCGTTTGAAGTAACGGTTGAAATTGATATATGCTTAAAAATTCATAATTCTCATTTCATCAAGGATTTTCATAATCCATTTATTCCATAATACCAAGCCCATCATTAACAACTTCCATTTCAAAGTTCACTTGAATCCGCCTTATAGGCATTAAGTTATGAATTGTTCAACATTTTCCACCAAACTTGTCAATTTCCATATTAACCTCTATAATTCATTTTAAATAATGAAAAATAATTTTTCATGATATATTTGTACATTTAAATCACAAATAATTTATTCTAAACCCATTGTCTCATTTAGGCTCAAAATCCTTAATCACATCATTAAAGCTAACCCATATCCCTAATTGCCATAATTAGCATAAATCATAAAATGTCTTCATAATTCCATAATTCACAAATAATCATCATATACACATTCAATATATACATATGGGTCCTACATGGGTTAGGGTTTCACAACTTTATTATTTTAACTTCGTCGGTCTCGCAGTCCTGGTCCACATGACCCGCTTGGCCACATTTGTAGGATTTCCCCGTCCCTTGTAAACATTCGCCTAAATGGCGTTTGTGGAAAGTTCTGCAAGTCGGGGTGCTTTTTGTCTTGTCGCCGATCTCCTTTATCCCAGCGATTACCTTTTTTCCTTTATTAGTCTCACCTTCCTTGGAGGCTGAAAAAAATTATTTTTGAGCTTGCCTAAGCTCCTGAGTCTTCATAGATTCCATCTCCAATGCCCTAGCCCTCTCAATGCTAGAGGCATAGTCCTTTATTAATAATGGGGCTAACCCCTCTCTTAGCTGGGGTCTCAATCCTCTCTGGAACCTTTGTGCCTTATTTTCTGACACAATAGCGATCCGTGGCACATATCTTACCAAGGCGTTAAACTTTGTGGCATATTTCATGACTGTCATCCTGCCTTAGTAAAGTTTTTCAAATTCTATCAACATCTAGCTCTGTAGCCCTGCAGGGAGATATTCTTTATTAAATTCTTCCAAAAACTCATGCCACTTAACTTGCTCTGGATGTGGCATAGTGACCATCAGCGTTTCCCACCATTCATAAGCATCTTTTACCAGTAGGTGGGTGGCACACAACACTTTTTGCTGATCATTGTAGGGTGATATTCTGAATAATTTCTGTATTTATGTGATCCACTGCTCTACAATGAGGGGGTTCGGTTCCCTTGTAAATTTGGGCGGGCATTGGGCAAGAAAGGCATTGATAGCCTTTCTGTTGGCTTCAAGGAAACTATCCTCCATTCCCCTTGACGTGTCGGGGTTGGTCGAACCTGGTCTTTCCCCGTCTCCTCTTGATGGTGGGGCCTGCTGGTTTTGCATTTCCTGTAACAGACCAACAGCCTGGGCTTGTGAAAACCTAACCTAGGCAGGGTCCAATGTATGCCTTGGACCTATATATATGATTAAATGGAATTTTTGGATGATTTTAAGATTTTATGATATTTTGCAATTAGGGTTTAATTAAAAAGGGTTATTAAAAATTTAATTGTCGGAGCCCAAAGTGAGTCGGTATGACTCGAAGGGCTTAATGAGGATTTAAAGATGACAAGGAGTCATGAATAATCATGTTAATAATCATGATTTAATTTATGAAGAGTAAAGTATAATTATGGAATTATGTTGGAAAATACTAGAAAATTCATAACTCAACGCCCGTAAGGCAGATTCAAGTGAAATTTGAGATGGAAGTTGATGATGTTGGGCTTGATATTATGGGATTATTGGATTATGAAAATCCCTGATGAAATTGGATTAATGATTTATTGATCCTATCTCAATTTCAACCGTTAACTTCAAACGGCTATAACGGGAGCTAGGAAAGTCGGATTAAGGTGAAATTTAAAACGGTTGAATGAAATTATGAGATCAACATTTTAGATGGCTTGGATTAAGCTTGAAATGTTGGAAAAATTCCTGCATTAGAAAAGGTGTATACCGTTGACTTTTACACCTCAAAAGTACCATGCATTGAAGGCAAAAGGTGCATGAATTGAATGCAATCTTTAATGGTCCAAATAGGTGTCAAATGGAGGTGAAATGCAGATTATTTAATGATTAAAAATGTGAAAAAATTCGTGGTTTATGCTGCTGAAATTAATGAGCTAGAGGTGAGCTCAAAGGGATCTAGGCAAGGCGGCAATGCATGGACGTTCCAAGCAGTTGCAGTTTGGATTTTTGTGAATTTTTATTTTATAAATAATGCACATGAATAGCTGACATGTTGGGATGTATAAAAGAGCATTTAATTATGTGGAAAAAATTCAAGAAAATTCGTGAACAGTAGCTGCCATTGAAGGTGGAAAAAAATGGACAACTTGTTTACACATGTGGACATCCCATGTTTGATGCTGCTGCAATAATTTTTATTAATTTTTTTAACACCAAATTAATACATGAATTAAGGGATAATTAGGTGTATAATTTACCCTCAAAATATGGTTATTAAAAATGGGATAAAAATATGAAAATGGGCAGCAATGGTGGATGTGCCAAGTGGACAGATTTGGACGGCCTGGATTAATGCAGATTTGTGGATTTTTAAAAAATTAGCAAAATGCAATTTTATGTGGCTGTGAGTTCGCCAGCACATAAAGGGGATAGCCATGCATTAAATGGTATGGAAAATGCCCAGCAAGTGGGGCCCACAGCTGGAGAAAATCCAGCCCCACCAAGTCAAGCACGTCCATATGTGTTGGAGACTTGGAAAATTTTCCAAGTGCTGGAAATTCTTCCACAAGAAATAGCAGCTCATGTCCCCAACTTGGCCAGCAAGGAGGAAGGAAAATAGGAGAAAATTAAGGGGAAAATGAGAGATCACCCATTTAATCAAGTAAGTATATGATTATTTGATTTTATGCATCAAATCTGGAAATTATATGATGTTGAAAACTAAAATATGGACGGAATAGTAAATGGATGAATTTTAGAATGAAACTTTTAGAGAAGAATAATTATGAGGTGATTAAGGAAAGACCCAATTTTAAGCTTAAAAGGATTAGTATGTTACAAATTAAAAATCCGAGAAAATTAACCCAAACATGGTAAAACGGGTGACAGGATCAGCTGTAGAAAATGATTTTTAGTAATTTTTATACAAAGTATTATGGGCTGAAAATTTTAAATAATATGTAAGACAGATTAATGATCACATAAAAAATTAAAAATCATGTTTTCATGGGTATAAATATACCCTATAAATAATGTCGTTCAGGCGGTCTGAAAATGGATGTTGCTGTTCAGCAAGGTACAAATGGCAAAATAAATATGTAATGTCAATATTTAAACAACATAAAAATAACTTAAATGCAATGAAAATTAAGGGTAATTACACTCCTGAAATATTGATGATATTGCTGACTTAGAAAATTTTATGAAATCCATTATGTATATGTTGCCAAATGGGCATATGAGCAGGAATAAATATGCAAGGGTGATGAATGACTTGTGAAATTTGCTTTAGTATAAAAAATATATGAAGGTATGATATATTTCATGATTATATGTCTGTTTAGAACTTCATGAGGTTAATTTCCAGTTTTGGAATTATATAATGAAGCCTAAGGTTATAACGGGCGCTCGAAACGGGCACCAATGTATGAATTTTGGAAAAAATGTGAAAAATGGTTAATGAAGGTTAATAAACTTATATATGATTATTCATGAATGAATTTTGTATGGTTAAATGGATACCCTATTTATGGGGTTATATATGTTATGTGTTAGCCAATGAAATGCATAAAAATGTGCTATTTATGTTTAATGACTTGAGAAGACAAATGAAGGATATATGTTAATGAAAATGGGTTGGAAATCTAAATGGAATGCAATAACAAGAAATATATGAAAAACCATATTATGTTCATGTAGGCAAGGAAAAGATTGGAAGGAAAAGGGATTATGGCGATCTCAGGTAAGCAAACAAACTTTCTAAAATGCCATTTTCTTTCTGTGTGATTGATATGATTGATTTGTCTATGTTTATGTTTATGTTTTAACGAATGGGCGAGCACAAGTTTTGAATATGATGGCTTTAATGCGAAGTCATAAGTTTTGAAAAATGATGACTTTAATGAAAAGACTTAAGGTTTGCTTAATGGGAAGCAAGCGACACTTCTTAAGATAAATAATTTATCCAAAGCGTTGCCAAGGATGGGAATGCTTCATGTTAATGAATTTGAGAAATTTTGCTTATGAGTAAGCAAGTTCTCCATGCTACTATTTTTTTAAGGATTTCATGTTTGATGCCGATGGTTTTAAGAATTTTCTTTTAAGCAAGCAAGTTCTATGTGATATTGTTCAACAGCATTTTATAAGAAAAAGGGAATTTTACCCTTTTTTACAAAATATTGTTTGTAAATGAGTTTTGAGTTATTTCTACAATAACTCGCGATAAACAATGATGAAAAAGATTTATTTTATTAGGTCAAGATAACTAAATAGTAAATGATGGTTTGGACATAGTCCACATGTTTTGAAATGATGTTTGAAAAGTTTTGATTTCCTTTAGAAAAGGAAATCTATGTTGAAAATGTTGGAAAAATGTTTCTACTGATGTGTTGAAAGGGATTTATGGTTGACCAACCTCCTATGATTGATTTCATAAAATGGTTTAATTTCATGTTGCTTGATGACATGCAAAAGACTATACAATTTTTCTCTATGTAAAAATAATTGATATGTGGACAATTATTAAATTTTTAAGTTATGGACAAGGGGATGGCATAATTGCATAACTTTTGTAAACAAAAGGTCCTGAAATAGAAACCAAGAAAATATTAGAGAAAAATATGATTTATTTATGAAAATCCAAAGGATTTGAAATTCTTTTATTAAAAGGATTTTAAAATGTATTGTTTCTCAAACATTTCAAATATTTATCAAAATATTTTACTCAAAATGATTCTAAAGGAATTTAAGGAAGGTCATCCTAAAACTGGATTTCAAATAACAACTTGTTAAAGTGGGTGCGCTCGCTTACAAGTTGACACGAACTGCGGTCTGTGATGTGTTTTTGAAAGTAATTGTTAAATATAGACTTCGGTCTAAGATTTTTGTGCATATGGATGTAGGCTGCGGTCTGTGATCCCGGTTTAAAAGAACATAGGCTGCGGTCTGTGGTTCTTCAAACTAAAACGGACTGCGGTTCGTCAGGATAACGTACCGTGCACCGGTACAAGGAATAGGCCGATTGTAGAGCACAGTTGGGATGACCGGGGCCCACTCTACATATGGCCAAGTCGCTAAGGGATAGCAGAAGTGCCGGCGGCGCCCTCCTTGAGATGGGAGCAGGATAAGTGAACAGCCGCCTGGCTAGCGTGCTGTTAAGGATTCTCTTCTAAAAGGTAGCATGATCACTTGCTAAGTGTCACTACTGGATGGACAGAAATGCATTTGCTTATGTTTTATTTCTGAAAAGACCAAAGATTGGGTCATGAAAATATGATTTTATGAAAGTTTCCTAAAGGGATTTTTATGAAATAGTTACCCTAAAAGAAAGGGTGTTTTGCACAAAAGTGTAAATAATAAGAATTAAAGGAAATATGTTTATGCAAATGCATTTATGAAAATGGTTTACGTATTTTGTTTGCCTTGTTTGCTATAAACAAGCCCCGAGACGGGGATTATGAAAAAGATTTATGCGAAACGTGGATTGGACATAAGAATGTTCGTTTCTAAAGAGCTAAATGATAAGGGTTTATGGACATGAGAATGTCCAATGTTAATGTGTTTAAATAAAAAGTGTTTTAGGACATATGAATGTCCATTGCCAAAAGAAGCTATATGAAAAATGTTTTGAGACATAAAATGTCTCTTGGCTAAAGGATTTTATGATGCCTTATGTTAATGATGTTTTGAGACATTAAATGTCTCTTGGCTAGAGGATTTTATGATAGCTTATGTTAATGATGTTTTGAGACATAAAATGTCTCTTGGCTAAAGTATTTTATGATGGTTTATGTTAATGATGTTTAGAGACGTGATATGTCTCCTTTGCCAAAAGATTTATGTTGTTTTGGACGTAAAACGTCAACTGACAACCGATGATTTCATGTAATGGCTGTGAACATTAAAAATGTTCACATAAGATTAAAGGGAACTCATCATCAACGGTAAAATGTGTATGTTTTGCCTAAACAAGCCCAGGCGTGGCTTGTAAATGATTTTAAGAATGAATGCTTTATGAAAACATTCAAGGACATGGAATTGTCCTCATAAAGAAAGGATTTCATGATGGTATTTTAGGACATATACATGTCCTCAGGAACAAGGTATTCCTGATGTTTATGAAAAAGGTTTTCAAGAAGCCTTGCCCTAAAGATAAAATGCTTGCTTACGGAGTTGTCACTCACATTTTGTTTTCCCAACCCTTAGACAGGTACCAGGGAAACTCAGAAGGTTGCGAACCTAAGACTAGAAGAAAGGTATGTGATGATAGCCTTGAAGGCTATGAGGAATGGAAAAGCAAGAATATGCTAAGGTAAGCTGATACGTATGTGAACTTAATGAGAATATTAAGTTCTATATATGATTCAATGGTTGAATGTATGGATGTATGGATGTAAAATGTGATGCCTAAGTCAAGGAAACTTTCACTGTAGAAAGGTATGAAAAGATGCTACGTGTTTATGTATATTTGAACTTAGTTAGAGTTCTAAGTTCCATGTGAATTAATGAATGAATGTATGGAAGTTTGATATGTACAATGATTGAGTGTGTAATAACAGGCATGTAAAGATGCTATAAATGAAATGAGAAATTTTATTACAAGTAAAATGTCACAATATGTGATGATTGTCATGTCAAGTTATGAATGATGACAGATGAATAAACGAAAAAAAATTTGGGCGTATTCCAATTAAGAACCCGCTGCGTGATTAGGGTAACAATCATGATTCACATTTACCAATCGATAGATCTTGAGGTAAGGAAGTGACGTCTCGGTTCGGGGCGCCACAGAGCTTGGTATTAGAGTAAAAAATTGGTAAATAGGCGTGGTAAGAAGAAAATAAAGGATGATGAAAGGATAGGTCTGATGCCACAGAAGTTGGTATCAGAATTTGGATTGATGAATAGGCATGGAAAGAAAAGGCTTGATATCATAAAGATGATATTTCAGCAAAGATTGATGGAGAGATATAGAAGTAAAATGGAAAATGATGCAATAAATAGATTGTGACTATAAGACACATACGATATGTATTGTCTTTTATTATGTGTCATTGTGACACAAGGATATGGTTAATTAAGGAAATGTAGCTGGTAGCTATGTTTCATGAAATAGATGGTATACGAAGGAAAAATGATATGTGGTCAGATGAAATGAAAAAGGAGGCAGGAAAATTTAAAGAAAGACAAAGGTTAGAAGAGAATCAAAACAGATGACGGGTTATGGAACTCTACATAGAGACCCCCCATACCTAAGGTTGACCACACCTTACCTAAGATAAAACATGACTGTGCTATATGATACATATGTTTAAGGTGTAGAGCCATGGTGACATATGGTAGGCACCAAAGCGCCAACTTTCTAAGTGATTGTTGGTTTAGAGTTTATAATCATGATAAAATGATAGATTATCCAAATATAATCTGTACGTGTAGGGAAAGAAACCTTACACCATGAAATGTGCTGGTAGAAATGAGAAAGGTGAGAAAAAGAGAGTTTCTTTTAACTCCTAATGTGTGATGTTTAATGTTAGGAAAATATGAATGCATTTGATTTTATTTAAGTGCTAAGTGTATATGAAAAAGGAAAGATCATTGATCTTTCTAGATTATAAAGATTACTATGTATGATGATTCTATAATGAGAAATGATCATATCGACTATGTGTGATGATTCCATGATAAAAAATGATCATGTTAACTATGTATAATATGAATGAATATTATAATGAGAAATTCTATTGACATAATGCTATATGCTGCTTTCTACTACATGCTTATCACCTTAGTTTTGAACAAGGGATAGGCAGTTGCTGATATGAGTCAACAAGGAAGAAGAGGAGATAGTAGCAAATCTAAATGATCAGGACAAGTGAGTTCATAAACTCATTAACGACAGGTAATTATAAACCCTAAGTCGAAGGATTTGAAGTATTACCGCTAAGAGTAATATCTCACAGGTAGAAAGAGTAAAGGATAACTGCAACTTTAGAAGAAGCAGTGCAAGTAGGCTGCCCAAGATTGTGTGGCTTAGATAGAAAGAATAATACATGACCTTTGGGAAAGTACCCAACAGGACCAATAAGAAACAGGTGGAAAAGATAAAACGGTATAGGTAATAAATTTTTACCTAGTACCCAAACCCTTAAAGGTTGATAATGATAAGATAAAAGTAAATGGAAAGGTTATTGATGCCTTTCTAGCCCAGTATCCACCTAAGTTCTCAGGTGAATTAGATTTTATTTATATTGAGTAATGGATAAGTAAACCTAAGAACATGTTCAAGGTTTGAACATGTAGTCAAATGAAATGTTCAAGCATTGATTGCAATGCTTATAAGTAATAGGAAACCCTAAATGGCTATTATGGCATAATCAAAGAAGGTAATCTGGAAGAATTTGTTAAGAAATGTCTTCCAATAGAACATCAGGATATACCACATGTTGGTAATTAACATGTATAGTCAGGGCAAGGATAACTTGCCACTGAAAATTAAAGAACCTGGTGTAAGGTAAGAAATGAATAAGAAAGGTTAACTCAACTAATAGCTATAACCGATAGGAAATCCTTGCAAATTATTGCAGAAAGGTGTAGCAAACTATGTCTAGTTAACATGCATAGGATGAAAAGAAGATCACACGTATGATACCACAAAAGTTGGTATATCATAGAAAGAGATGGTAGATAAATGAAGAAGAATAAAGGCAAGAATGATTGCCGGAATGCTCCTCAATCCCAATGTGATTGAAAGATAAATATGAGAGAAATGATTTCTCTATGATATTCATAAGAAATGAGGTTAGGAAAATTTGAAAATGATAAAAACTCTTACTAGTTTATGGAAACTAGAAAGGGAATTAAGGAAGAAAATATTTTAAAGTGGTTTGGTACCGGTATTCCTAATAGATAGTCTATAATGGTAAAATCTAACGGTAGACATTATAAGAAGAGAAGGAATGGATAACTTGGCAAAAGTGACTTTTGCTAAGACATGTATGAAATTGCATGTATGAAACTCTATATGAGAGCAACTTTTGCTCTATATTATAGAATGAATGTATTATGTATAATAATACGTGAAAATGATTGCTATAGATTTTTATGAATGAATGGGTTAGCAAAGGTGTCTTTGCTAAAATGTATATGAAATTGTATGTGAGAGCATTTTGCTCTTTTGCTATAGAAATGAAGATGTTCATATTCTATGAATCGTATGTGTAAAAAGGAGATGATTGTCATATATTTTTATTTGATATGTTGGAATGGGTAACTTAAGACTTACCCTATGATAAGATGGGAGATGATACAAATTTTCCATGTATAAGGGAAAACAGTGACAAATGACACAGATGAAGGACAAATGCTAATGAAAAACCCAAGTGTGAACAAGGAATAATAGAGACAAGTGATGGGTCTGTTAGATCAACGCTAAAAATTCCACTAAGACAGAGTAGCGTAGTGGAAGCGCAGAAAGCCATTGGAATATTAGAAATGATAATAAGTTAGTAAATTATGTGAGCCTTACCCCTGACATATGAAATGTAATAGGTTTCAGGACGAAACCTGTTATAAGGGGGGAGGATTGTGAAACCCTAACCTAAGCAGGGTCCAATGTATGCCTTGGACCTATAAATATGATTAAATGGAATTTTTGGATGATTTTAAGATTTTATGATATTTTGCAATTAGGGTTTAATTAAAAAGGGTTATTAAAAATTTAATTGTCGGAGCCCAAAGTGAGTCGGTATGACTCGAAGGGCTTAATGAGGATTTAAAGATGACAAGGAGTCATGAATAATCACGTTAATAATCATGATTTAATTTATGAAGAGTAAAGTGTAATAATGGAATTATGTTGGAAAATACTAGAAAATTCATAACTCAACGCCCGTAAGGCAGATTCAAGTGAAATTTGAGATGGAAGTTGATGATGTTGGGGTTGATATTATGGGATTATTGGATTATGAAAATCCTTGATGAAATTGGATTAATGATTTATTGATCCTATCTCAATTTCAACCGTTAACTTTAAACGGCTATAACGGGAGCTAGGAAAGTCGGATTAAGGTGAAATTTGAAACGGTTGAATGAAATTATGAGATCAAAATTTTAGATGGCTTGGATTAAGCTTGAAATGTTGGAAAAATTCCTGCATTAGAAAAGGTGTATACCGTTGACTTTTACACCTCAAAAGTACCATGCATTGAAGGCAAAAGGTGCATGAATTGAATGCAATCTTTAATGGTCCAAATAGGTGTCAAATGCAGGTGAAATGCAGATTATTTAATGATTAAAAATGTGAAAAAATTCGTGGTTTATGCTGCTGAAATTAATGAGCTAGAGGTGAGCTCAAAGGGATCTAGGCAAGGCGGCAATGAATGGACGTTCCAAGAAGTTGCTGTTTGGATTTTTGTGAATTTTTATTTTATAAATAATGCACATGAATAGATGACATGTTGGGATGTATAAATGAGCATTTAATTATGTGAAAAAAATTCAAGAAAATTCGTGAACAGTAGCTTCCATTGAAGGTGGAAAAAAATGGACAGCTTGTTTACACATGTGGACATCCCATGTTTGATGCTGCTGCAATAATTTTTATTAATTTTTTTAACACCAAATTAATACATGAATTAAGGGATAATTAGGTGTATAATTTACCCTCAAAATATGGTTATTAAAAATGGGAGAAAAATATGAAAATGGGCAGCAATGGTGGATGTGCCAAGTGGACAGATTTGGACGGCCTGGATTAATGCAGATTTGTGGATTTTTAAAAAATAGAAAAATGCAATTTTATGTGGCTGTGAGTTAGCCAGCACATAAAGGGGATAGCCATGCATTCAATGGTGTGGAAAATGCCCAGAAAGTGGGGCCCACAGCTGGAGAAAATCCAGCCCCACCAAGTCAAGCACGTCCATATGTGTTGGAGACTTGGAAAATTTTCCAAGTGCTGGAAATTCTTCCCCAAGCAACAGCAGCTCACGTCCCCAACTTGGCCAGAAAGGAGGAAGTAAAATAGGAGAAAAATAAGGGAAAAAGGAGAGATCACCCATTTAATCAAGTAAGTATATGATTATTTGATTTTCTGCATCAAATCTGGAAATTATATGATGTTGAAAACTAAAATATGGACGGAATAGTAAATGGATGAATTTTATCATGAAATATTTTGAAAAGAATCATTATGGAGTGATTAAGGAAAGACCCAATTTTAAGCTTAAAAGGATTAGTATGTTACAAATTAAAAATCCGAGAAAATTAACCCAAACATGGTAAAACGGGTGACAGGATCAGCTGTAGAAAATGATTTTTAGTAATTTTTATACAAAGTATTATGGGCTGAAAATTTTAAATAATATGTAAGACAGATTAATTATCACATAAAAAATTAAAAATTAGGTTTTCATGGGTATAAATATACCCTATAAATAATGTCGTTCATGCTATCTGAAAATGGATTTTGCTGTTCAGCAAGGTACAAATGCCAAAATAAATATGTAATGTAAATATTTCATGCTGAAATTTTTATGAAGGTTAATTCATGTAGTTATTAAGGTATTAAAGAAATTTCAGATCAAAAATACTTGATTTGATATTAATTCAAGTTTTTTAAATTTTAGCACGCTTGATTTCAGCATATGTGGTTAGTTTGAGAAAAAAATCAAAAAGAAATATGAAACCTATGTAGAAATGATCCAAATTGATATATGTGTTAAATACTTAAATATTAATTAAGAAAAGTTGGATGATATGCTGAAATTTCTTATATATATAACTGCCTAAGGTTATGTGTCAAAAGACACATTAAACGGGTGAAAAGTGGGTTCCAAACTAGCTATTTTGGAAACCTATGGAAAATGGATTTAAACCCCATAAAAATAACTTAAATGCAAAGAAAATTAAGGGTAATTAAACCCCTAAAATATGGATGATATTTCTGACTTAGAAAATTTTATGAAATCCATTATGTATATGTTGCCAAATGGGCATATGTGCAGGAATAAATATGCAAGGGTGATGAATGACTTGTGAAATTTGCTTTAGCATAAAAAAGGTATGAAGATATGATATATTTCATGATTATATGTCTGTTTAGAACTTCAGAGGTTAATTTCCAGTTTTGGAATTATATAATGAAGCCTAAGGTTATAATGGGCGCTCGAAACGGGCACCAATGTATGAATTTTGGAAAAAATGTGAAAAATGGTTAATGAAGGTTAATAAACTTATATATGATTATTCATGAATGAATTTTGTATGGTTAAATGGATACCCTATTTATGGGGTTATATATGTTATGTGTTAGCCAATGAAATGCATAAAAATGTGTTATTTATGTTTAATGACTTGAGAAGACAAATGAAGGATATATGTTAATGAAAATGGGTTGGAAAACTAAATGGAATGCAATGACAAGAAATATATGAAAAATCATATTATGTTCATGTAGGCAGGGAAAAGAATGGAAGGAAAAGGGATTATGGTGATCTCAGGTAAGCAAGAAAACTTTCTAAAATGCCATTTTCTTTCTGTGTGATTGATATGATTGAATTGTCTATGTTTATGTTTATGTTTTAACGAATGAGAAAGCACAAGTTTTGAATATGATGGCTTTAATGCGAAGTCATAAGTTTTGAAAAATGATGACTTTAATGAAAAGGCTTAAGTTTTGCTTCATGGGAAGCAAGCGAAACTTCTTAAGATAAATAATTTATCCTAAATGTTGCCAAGGATGGGAATGCTTCATGTTAATGAATTTGAGAAATTTTGCTTATGAGTAAGCAAGTTCTCCATGCTACTATTTTTTTAAGGATTTCATGTTTGATACCGATGGTTTTAAGAATTTTCTTTTAATAAAGCAAGTTCTATATGATATTGTTCAACAACATTTTATAAGAAAAATGAAATTTTACCCTTTTTTACAAAATATTGTTTGTAAATGAGTTTTGAGTTATTTCTACAATAACTCGCGATAAACAATGATGAAAAAGATTTATTTTATTAGGTCAAGATAACTAAATAGTAAATGACGGTTTGGACATAGTCCACATGTTTTGAAATGATATTTGAAAAGTTTTGATTTCCTTTAGAAAAGGAAATCTATGTTGAAAATGTTGGAAAAATGTTTCTACGGATGTGTTGAAAGGGATTTATGGATGACCAACCTCCTATGATTGATTTCATAAAATGGTTTAATTTCAGGTTGCTTGATGACATGCAAAAGACTATGCAATTTTTCTCTACGTAAAAATGATTGATATGTGGACAATTATTAAATTTTTAGGTTATGGACAAGGGGATAGCATAATTGCATAACTTTTGTAAACAAAAGGTCCTGAAATAGAAACCAAGAAAATATTAGAGAAAAATATGATTTATTTATGGAAATCCAAAGGATTTGAAATTTTTTTATTAAAAGGATTTTAAAATGTATTGTTTCTCAAACATTTCAAATATTTTATCAAAATGATTCTAAAGAAATTTAAAGAAGGTCATCCTAAAACTGGATTTCAAATAACAACTTGTTAAAGTGGGTGCGCTCGCTTACAAGTTGACACGGACTGCGGTCTGTGATATGTTTTTGAAAATAATTGTTAAATATAGACTTCGGTCTAAGATTTTTGTGCATATGGATGCAGGCTGCGGTCTATGATCCCGGTTTAAAAGAACATAGGCTGCGGTCTGTAGTTCTTCAAACCAAAACGGACTGCGGTTCATCATGATAACGTACCGTGCACCGGTACAAGGAATAGGCCGATTATAGAGCACAGTTGGGATGACCGGGGCCCACTCTACATATGGCCAAGTCGCTAAGGGATGGCAGAAGTGCCGGCGGCGCCCTCCTTGAGATGGGAGCAGGATAAGTGAACAGCCGCCTGGCTAGCGTGCTGTTAAGGATTCTCTTCTAAAAGGTAGCATGATCACTTGCTAAGTGTCACTACTAGATGGAGAGAAATGCATTTGCTTATGTTTTATTTCTGAAAAGACCAAAGATTGGGTCATGAAAATATGATTTTATGAAAGTATCCTAAAGGGATTTTTATGAAATAGTTACCCTAAAAGAAATGGTGTTTTACACAAAAGTGTAAATAATAAGAATTAAAGGAAATGTGTTTATGCAAATGCATTTATGAAAATGGTTTACGTATTTTGTTTGCCTTGTTTGCTATAAACAAGCCCCGAGACGGGGATTATGAAAAAGATTTATGTGAAACGTGGATTGGACATAAGAATGTTCGTTTCTAAAGAGCTAAAAGATAAGGGTTTATGGACATGAGAATGTCCAATGTTAATGTGTTTAAATAAAAAGTGTTTTAGGACATATGAATGTCCATTGCCAAAAGAAGCTATATGAAAAATGTTTTGAGACATAAAATGTCTCTTGGCTAAAGGATTTTATGATGCCTTATGTTAATGATGTTTTGAGACATAAAATGTCTCTTGGCTAAAGGATTTTATGATAGCTTATGTTAATGATGTTTTGAGACATAAAGTGTCTCTTGGCTAAAGTATTTTATGATGGTTTATGTTAATGATGTTTAGAGACGTGATCTGTCTGCTTTGCCAAAAGATTTATGTTGTTTTGGACGTAAAACGTCAACTGACAACCGATGATTTCATGTAATGGCTGTGAACATTAAAAATGTTCACATAAGATTAAAGGGAACTCATCATCAACTGTAAAATGTGTATGTTTTGCCGAAACAAGCCCAGGCGTGGCTTGTAAATGATTTTAAGAATGAATGCTTTATGAAAACATTCAAGGACATGGAATTGTCCTCATAAAGAAAGGATTTCATGATGGTATTTTAGGACATATACATGTCCTCAGGAACAAGGTATTCCTGATGTTTATGAAAAAGGTTTTCAAGAAGCCTTGCCCTAAAGATAAAATGCTTGCTTACGGAGTTGTCACTCACGTTTTGTTTTCCCAACCCTTAGACAGGTACCAGGGAAACTCAGAAGGTTGCGAACCTAAGACGAGAAGAAAGGTATGTGATGATAGCCTTGAAGGCTATGAGGAATGAAAAAGCATGAATATGCTAAGGTAAGCTGATACGTATGTGAACTTAATGAGAATATTAAGTTCTATATATGATTCAATGGTTGAATGTATGGATGCATGGATGTAAAATGTGATGCCTAAGTCAAGGAAACTTTCACTGTAGAAAGGTATGAAAAGATGCTACGTGTTTATGTATATTTGAACTTAGTTAGAGTTCTAAGTTCCATGTGAATTAATGAATGAATGTATGGAAGTTTGATATGTACAATGATTGAGTGAGTAATGACAGGCATGTAAAGATGCTATAAATGAAATGAGAAATTTTATTACAAGTAAAATGTCACAATATGTGATGATTGTCATGTCAAGTTATGAATGATGACAGATGAATAAACGAAAAAAAATTTGGGCGTATTCCAATTAAGAACCCGCTGCGTGATTAGGGTAACAATCCTGATTCACATTTACCAATCGATAGATCTTGAGGTAAGGAAGTGACGTCTCGGTTCGGGGCGCCACAGGGCTGTCCATTGCTACATAGCTTTCTCGATTGTCGTAGCTATTCTTTCTTCTATGTTGACCTCTGCTTGAGGTCTTGGGCTTTTCTCTCGCCGTGGGCGGGTCCTAGAGGTTTTCTATTCGGATTCTTCCCTACTAGTCCTTTTACTGGCTTCGCCCCTTGCCTGATCGATTGATTCTTCCATCGGGGCCTTTTGCTTTGTTAGCTCTTGCTTTAGCTCTGATGAGTGGCATTTTTAACTTCACAAAACATTCATTAGTATAACATCAATATTTATCATATCATAGCACGTGATCATATAATTCACATATATTATACATTGTCATCAATAATAAATCAATGGATCATAATCATAATTTCTTGTACCCTAACTTGATCATTTCTTTCTTTTTTTGCCTATTTATCTATCCATACTCTGATATGAACTTTTGTGGTGCCCCGAACCGAGGTGCCTAGAAGCCTTACTCTGGGATTGTTTTGATTGGTAAACGTGACTCAAGATTGTTGCTCTAATCACACGATTAGATTTTATATATATATCATTAATACATGAAAAATTTCCATCATTCATCCAACATGAAAGATATGTCATGTAACACAGTTATATCATCATTGAAAATGTATTCTTTTCTATTTCAAAATTTCATCATTGTCTTTACATCAAATTTACCTATACAATATTTATATCAAAAATTACATATTATTTGACATGCTGCCTTCCTCATCATTTCCTGTTTGTCGTTGAAAAAAAAACATGGGTGAGTAATAATACTCAGTAAGCAAGCCATACATAATTTTTCAATCATTTTCATGCATTTCATAAAATACAAATGCAATGCATACATATCATTCATGACAATCCTTTAGATGCGACGCTAGCTAGGTACCCATCTCATACATGCTTCCATCTCAGGGAGGTCACTGTGGCTCCCCAAACTGAGACGTCACTTCCTTACTTCAAGACCTTATTGATTGGTAAATGTGAAACAGGATTGGTACCTTGTTCACGCAGCAGGATCTTAATTTGGGTTTCGTCCAAAATTTTTTTTTGATTCGTTTCTTTATCCATCCTCATTTCTTTTCTTTGTATCATACTTCATTCATCTTGTAAGCAACGGTACACTTGTAATTTCGTTGTATATAGCATTTTAACATACTACATGGTTACCTTACCTACTTATTCATAAACATATTCCCTGATAGTTACCATCAATTGTATAAATATCATTCATAAAATCTTCATCTCGTTCTCTTACACTCTTAGTTTACACAACCTGGCCAAACCATAACCATCTAAAATTCATTCATAATTAAATGCTAAACACTTACACTTGTACATACATTATCATATCTTAAAAATTCCAATCATATCATTTGATACACAAAACTAATCATATAACACACCCATGAATACCATTTCATACCTTTCCTTAATTACATCATGTTCTCCATCTCTTGAGGTTCCTTATACCGGTCTGAGGTTTGGAAAAACAAAATGTGAGTGATGAACTCAGTAAGCAAGCATTTTGCAGTTTCATATAAATGCATTTCTCTCTGTTCGATAGAGGACTCTTATCAAGAATCAACTATCAACAGAAAGAAACCTTTCATAAAAACCTGTCATAAAACTTTGCATTTAAATCCTTGATAAAACCTGTCATTTAAATCATACATGACAACCATTCATATAAACCATTTATAAGAGGACAAATGTATGTCCTAAATTATTTTTTTATAAATCTATATTCATGAAGACAATCTTATGTCATAAATCATTTGCATATAAACCTTATTATATAAGGACAATATATATGTCCTGAAAAATTTCATATAAATCTTTTTCGATACAACGCATATGCATATGTGAAAAGTGTCCTGAAATAGATGAGTAAACATTGTTTTCTATGGACATTGTTATGTCTTGAAATATCATTAAATAATCATTATTTCATGTGGACATCATCATGTCCAAAACATATCCTCATGTCCCTTTTTAAACAAATGATATGCATATACGTTTCTAACCCTCTGTTAGGTGACACTTACTAAGTGATCAGCCTTCCATAGGAAAGAAACCATTCATGTGACTACACTGCTAGCTAGGCAGTTGTCCATGATCCTGCTCCCATTCCAGGGAGGGCGCCGCTGGCCTCCTGCCTTAGCGACTTGGCCACAGGTAGAGGTTGGCCTTGGTATGCAACTGTCTGGGTCTGCAACTGCCTCCACCATGGGCCTAGTATGCGGTTCCTGTGTGCACTCGTTTGTATTCGCATCGTCATGCTATCATGATTTCATAAAATCAATAAAATCTTAAATCCATGTGATTTTTCAAATAAAAGCTTGATATCATGATCCATTGCAGTTCTCAGAATGAGTCCATCTCAAATTGAGACTGGACATAATTATTTTTCAAAGATAAAATATTTTCATAAACCGTCTTCAAATAATAATGTTAGAATGACCACCCTTAAAGAATTTTAAAAACATGTTAATAAATCCATTGTATAAAATATTTATAATGCCTGAGAAAACGTCATTTTCAAGAATGTTTCTTGTTTATTGATAAACCGTTTTAGAATCATCTTGTAAACTGTTTTCGAAACATTTCAGTAACTGAAAAGAATAAACTTTTCTTGTAAACATTTTTATTTCCTTTTCTGGCCTTTTTATGAACAAAGGATAGGCAAACACATCTTCTTCTATTTTATTGGCATTATATGCCTCGTCCACATACCATTCTCACCACATTGATGTAGGCACTATCTTTTGAATCTCAAAATAGTCATCAAATCATTTTATAACATCAAGTATTGAGTGGGTCATTCTTAAAACTCTTTTAGAAAGAAACACATGAATACAAGACATTTTTCCAAAGTATTTCAGTCTTCAAAGAGACTGAAAGTATTTTAATAATTTATTTCAAAGCATCTATATAAATTATTTTAAAACATTTTTAAGTCATTTCAAATGCCCTATTTATTTACAAATGTCGTTATATGAAAATTTGTTTAATTTTTCTCAAAACCCTTAAGGAATGGAATTCTCAATGTTTATTTTCAAATATAATCTTGAAAGAGAATTAAAAACTATTTTATTATAAATGCCTTTGAAATAGCATTTCTAGGAACTAACTTTTCCAAAAACCATCTTCAAGCATACCATTAATATGGAGTAAAATCATACCTTCAAAATTTAAGCATGCTTACACTGAAGCAATGCTAAGACTTTTCATTAAAGTCATATTTTCAAAGATTAAATTTTCTTGATCAACAAGCAAAACTTAAAATTAACAATACATGTACTTGAAACAAAATCAACATTTATGAAAGTTCGCTTACTTACCTTGTAAGTAATCCTGAAACATTTTAATAATACATGTTCAAATCATTTCAACATTCAATAACAAAATAGTATTTAAAAATTCTATCTAAAGCATCATTATAAAGCATTTGAAATCATTTCAACTTTCCAAATGAAATCAATATTTTCAAAAGGTTGCTTGCTTACCTGAGTCAATCCTTTGTGTTTTCAATCCCTCACTTTTTCCTTCCCTTCACATATACGTGTCACATAGGTTTGATCCCATATGATCCATAATGTGCTAACTTTAAATCATTCTTTCCTTGATATTAACACTTGTATTTCCCTATAATCACATATTCTTAGAAGTTTAATACATGGGTTATTTCTTTCCTTCTATACATATGTCTTGTGTAAGAATTTCTTGAAATTACTCAAGATATCCTTTCATATCTTATAGCATACAAGTTTTCTATCAAAACTTTGTTTACAATGATCATCCACATTTCTTATTTAACCATACATACCCTTTTTAATAACTATTAATATTCACTTTCCTTAATGGTAACATGTTACATACCTACCTTTATAAATATAACAATTGCTCATTTACTTTATTAAATACCCAAGCCTAAGGTATTTATTCACTTAAATTTTCAAGAGACTTGCTTATGCTCAACTCTTTGAATTTATATTCAACTTTTCAACAACCACATACATATATAACTTAATGATTGTTTATCACTTCATTTAATCTCCATGTTTAGAGTTCTAAGCTTATGAAATCATTCAAATAGCTTGTGTTCAACCTTTAGCAAGCCAAGTTCATATTAAATTTTCGAAAGGTAATCCATTTCAATTTATCCACATATACATACATATTTGTCATATATTACTCCTACCCTTTCATTTCTTTCCATGTACATATATAAGAGTTATCAACCAACAATTCTTATAATCAACTTAAGGGTTTGTATAGAATCTATAGCAAGTTAAATTCCATCAAAATTTCTGAAATTTATTCCATTTTACAAAACATCCCTGTATAGTCTCATATTTCTAAATTTCATTTATGAAATTTGCACCTTAACGATACATACATAAGGTGTTATCTATCAACCATTCTTATAATCATTTGTAGGACTTGTTTATGATTTATAACACCCTAAATTCACATAAAATTTCTGAACTTTAATTATAATAGAAATTTAAATCTATACATGATTTGGGCGTCCACTTGAAAGTATACCCATATATGATATATTTTTAATTCAATAACCCTTGGAGCTAGTAATTCATCATATAACCGTTATTTAATTATTGAATTAAATCCAAATAACCAGAAACTCCTCCCTTTCATCCAGATCACACGTCTCCATTAATTAGGCAGAAATTTATTTTTTTTATGCAATTTGGACGTCCCATTAAATGGCATATTTATTATTTTAAATTTTTTCCTCCATGTAGCTATTGGGCATTAATCATGGAATAATTGATATAAAACCTTTGCTTCATATCTGAAATTGGACATCCCATTAAATGGCAGAATTTATTTTTTCTTATATGCAGATTTGGACATTTAATTAAAATGGGCTAAATATTTTTTCTCTCCATGTATTACTGGATGTAAATGGAGCATGAATTAAATGACATAAAAATTATTACAACATGCCTGTTGGACGTGAATTTGGGCAAAGAATAAATAAAATAAAAACTTAGCAAATACCTAGAATTTCGAACGTCCTTGCTACTCCTTTTCATTTTCCATTTTTTCTTTCTGCCCTTCATGTGAAACCCTTCTCCATTGCTGCCCATTACCTATTTATAAAGAGCTAGAATCTGCCCTTTTTTATGTCACCGAATTCATGCATTAACCCACTAATGTGCTGTAAAACTTTTGACCTTCTGCTCCTCTTTCCCATTGCCAAATCTGGACCTTTCAAAGCATTGTTTGCTGCATAAGTTTCCATACTCCTATGGACTACCTAGCTTCCCTAATTTCCACCCTATAGCTGCTGGAAAAATATTTTATAAATATATAATTTCTACTAAAAATAACTGGATGTCCATGCTATCCATTGCGTCAATTTGCTGTTGCCCATTCTCATCATTTAAATAATCTGTCCAATAATACACAGTTGTGGACGTCCCTAATTAGGTGCATTTTCCATGTAAATTTTTGCATTTTTTATTTAATAATAATTACTCAAAATTTACTCACATAGCTGTCCACATTATGCACGTCCATTGGCTTTATATTATGGCATTTTATGCCATAGAATTTCACTCTAATTCGTGGCCATTTATTTACCCTAATTGCATAGGTAATTTAATTACATATTTATCATTAAAAAAATTTTAAATCTAATGCATATCACCATGGTCGTCCCCACCATGTGCCACATATGCACCTTAGCTTAGTCACATAAAAATCTCATCTCAAAAACATGAATATATGCTAAGTTATTAGCAAAATAATTTAATTCATAAAATATCATATAATCTTAGTCAATTAACCCTTTCCCTTCATAATTTTTATAATTCAAATCATCCATAAAATTAAAACCATAATTATACGCTAGTCTTTCAAATTTTGCCTCAATTCGCCTTATAGGCGTTAAGTTATAAATTTTCTAGCATTTTTTTTCAACTTAACTCATTAATTATCATCCTAATTTCCATAAATCAAATTATGAAAAATTAAAATAATTATTCATGATATATTTATAGTTCCCAATTATCATTAAGCCACTTTAATCCCATTGACCCATATTGACTTATAACGATTAATTTAATCGTTATTTATAATTATTGGCCCTAATTATGATAAATTCTCAAAATAACAAAATCATTCAAAATCTATTCAAATCTCTCATGAATCATATTTATATGCCTAATAGATACACATAGGCCCTTCATAGATTAAGATATCATACTATCTTAGGCTATCTCTTAAATTTTCAAGTCATTCTATCTTGTAAATCTTAAGATATAAATATATCAATTATTAAGTCAATAAATAAAATGATAAATAGCATTAATTGCACTTTCCACATAAGCATTTTCTTATCCTTCAATGTGCATAATTATCATAACAACCATGGAAAATTAACTTAATCACCTTGATAGAATTAATTTCTCTAATTCCATCTTCATACAAGCTTTAGACTACATTTACTAGGTTTTAAAATAGGTGGGATTTTACAGTCGCCGCCGACCTGGGCCTATATAAGCGACTTGGAAATAGCGAGAGGGACATTCGGTCCGCTTACTACCTCGACTAAGGCCTATTCCTCGTACACATGCTCATTTACATACACATGCCGGCATGCCATTTGCAAATCATAAACAATTTCATAAAAAGCATTTAATAAACAATTTAACAAACACATTTCAGTTCATGTAAAGTAGTTATAGGTATGGCCAATTTTAAATAAATTTCATAAAGCAATTCACAAACAATTTCGAGCATTTTGGAAGTAATTTGCAAAACATATAACTTGATTACCTCCTCAATTGGTGTCCTCGACTTTCTCTTTTCCTTTTCCTATTCAAAGAAAAAGGTTATTTTATTTCTTCTATTCAAGCTGCTTTCCATGCATGCTCTATAATATTTGGGCATAATTTCTTCATATGGATATTCAAAAATTCCATCCTTATATTTAAATATTAATCTCAATTTTTCTCCAAAATCACGCTGTTTACTATAGCAAATTACTATAACAAATTACTGTTCATCTGAGGTTACTATTCAGAGAGACATGATTACTGTTCATGAGTTTCAAAAATAAAAAATGCCATGATATAGCTTATGCCTAGTATATCATAGAAAATTTCATACATTGTGAATTTATCATCATTTACTTGACGAAAAAAATCATTTTCTCCATATACTAAAAATCAACATAAATTCACTTAAGCATAATCCTTAATTCTAAAAATCATGAAATTAATATATCATCATTAAAAAATCATATTTATCATAATCATACATCCCAAATCAGAATTTACTAATTTTGGAGCATTATTTTCACATATCATATGCTATCTTCTCAAATACCCTATCTTCGCTCCAAATTCTTGATGTTTTGGCATAAGTCCATTTAAGCATTATATCTATACTTATTTTCTCATGCTTAGGCATTATCTAAGCACTTTTTTATCCTACTTAATATCCAAAAGAAATTTAGGTAGAAATCACTTACCCGAAGTGGAGATACGCCTTTTTTCTCACACTTTCTCTCTATAACTTATTCCTTTCTTTCATTGGACATGTGGGATGGTTTGGGGGCTTGAAATGGCTCAAGTGGAGCTAAGATTTCTTGGTGTTGGATGTTCTCCCTGCTGCCCTATTTATAGGGTTGGATTTTTCAATAATTTAGAATTTACCTCCTAGCTTTGAGGTATTTAATTATAAATTGGTATTTCTTTTAAATTTTTAAAATTTCTTTGAGCCAAGAGCTGACACCCTAGGCCTGTTCAAGCCCACCCTATGCTGTCCTATTTTTATTTATTTTTTTATTTTTGAAATTAATTAATTTAGGCTAAATAAATCCTAGCCGTTGGTTGATGATGATGATGATGATGATCATGGACCGTTGATTTTGGTCAAAATTTCACCCACCCCCTGCCATGCCCCTGCTGTTTTAATTTTTTAATTTATTTTAATACAAAGTCAAATGCACATTAATGGAAAAGTTAATTCACTTTTTCGATCTTTATTTGACACTTCATCTTGACCTTTGATTTGTGATTTTCATCACATCTTATCATGTTCGTCATGAATTTTTAGCCATACATAAAAAATTTCATCGAATTCCAACTACCAGATTGCAAATTATGAATTTTTTTAATTTTTCACTAAAATCCAAATTTGGATTAAAATATCTAAAACAATTGTTCTTTCGTCCTCAAGTGATTAAATCTCTATTTTGTCTTTTTGTGATTAACTCTTAATCATGCGTCTTAATCCCTGGCTACTATTCACGTTTACTATTAACGGGCACTATTCATGGGGTTAAATTCCTAATTGCATTATTTCAATTTCCAATATACATATCCACTAATATAATTCATGAATTTTTATTTATCATAAAAATAATTACAAAAGAATGTAAGGTTATAATGTTGAAATGACGTGTATACGGTCGGAGTTCCACAAGTACTCTACATTTGAGAAAGGAGAACGTAGCAAGTCTAATGCTCCAAGGGCATGTGAAAACTAAGCAAAACCCATTTATGCTAAACCAAAAATGAATCATGTTTGTAAAATATTGAAAATAATAATAATAATAATAATTTAAGTTGACGGGTCAAAATCCACGTAGGACGCCCTATGTGGTAAGGGTAGACTTTTTGACCAACTGAGTCAAATGAGTAATAATGGGCCGTGACCAAATATTATTTAAACATGCCACAGGTTATATTTTTATTTTTATTTTTGAATGTTATTTCAGCAACCCGTGTAGCTTGTTTGGCATACAAGTAATCCAAGTGGTCTCAGAGGTCTAGGGTTTGATTAAGGGGTTCCGAAGAAAAATAATTAATTTTTACACTTTTGCCTCCCCAAGCTTGTGGGCCCCACCGGATAAGATAAGATGAGATAAGATTTAGTTTAATTAGAATTTATGTTAAAGTGATAATATTTTATCTTTTATACATTTCCTAGAATTTTAAGAAACCAACAAGAACCCTTTTATAAAAAGGGGTTTGGAGAGTTGGTAGAGGAAGGTATCCATAAGAAAGGTTTGGGAGATAAAATTGTGGAAGGAGAGAAAGCTACGTAAGGCAAGTGGGATTTTATCGAAGATTGATTTTAGTTCAATGCTATGATTATTTTTACACAATTGTTATGTATAAAGCATATATATTATATATGTTATAATTTTTAGACTGCGCTTGACATATTTAAAATTTTATAATCCTAAATTTTTAGGATTTAAAATTTTGTAGATAAATATGTTGAATTTTATGCTTGAAATAATATATGTTGAGATTTTTGAATTTCGTTATGCATTTTATTTTTTATAAATGCGTTGATATGCAATAAATATATGAACATTGGAATTATATATTAATGATATGGTTTAATTGCGACATATATAAGGATATGTATGTAATCTGCATAAGTCAAATCATATAAGCTTTTCTTGGACTCCTCGGAAGAAATTTCGTTCTTAACAACGAAATTACACAAGAAAAAGGAATTGTGTCAGAAAGGGAATCCACTAGAAGACGAATTTGGTATTTGCAGTGATTTTGTTTTCATTGCTTTTTATGAAAAAAAATTTCGTCCGAAAGGGAATTCCACTAGAAGATGAATTTGGTATTTGTAGTGATTGTTTTTCGTTGCTTTTTATGAAAAAGGTTGCGTTAGAAAGGACATGCCGCAGGAGATGAATATGCTATTTGCAACGACTTTTTTGTTGCTTTTGATGTTTTAATTCATTAATAATTTTTTAAATGCTTCTAATGTTCAGGGATTTTTAGAAATTGATGTGTAACCCCATTACATCAATAAAGTGCTAAGTAAGAGAGGTCTTGGTGGGGCTCACCTGTAGTAAAAGCTTTGATGATATGGCTTAATTGGGCCGTTCATTCCATTTTGTTATGATTTATTCATTTGAACTCCGATTAGAATGATCAAATAGTCTATTTTTATGTTTTTTTATGCTTCTGGACTCAATGGAAGGGTTTGATTTTGCAGTTGAGGCCTAATTTTAAAGATATTAAATTAAATAATTATTTTATCATTTAATTAAGTTTTATTTTGGCCATTATCCATTTTCAAATAATTTTCTAATTGCTAGTCATGTTGGGACTAACCCATTATTTTTACAGGTGTACCAAATTATGTGGGACACTAGCATTTTTGATTTACGTGAATATTTTCAAGAATAATTATTTCTAGTTATTTATTTTTAAAAGCATGTATTAAGAATGATAGACTTGTAATTTTTTTATTTTTGTGCCTTGATGTAATAATGGGAACATAACTAGTACAAGTGGCATTTTGAATTTTTTATGAAATTACGATAATTAATTTTGCCATAAATGTGTTATTGATATTGGAAAATTACATTAAATACACAGCCCGGGATCACTTTTTTGGATAGGTATGTTACAGATGGTAACAAAGCAGTCACACATATAAAATATGGCTTATTAATTATTCTATAAATTTTTTTTAAAAAAATATTTTGAAATGGATTTGCAAATCTAACCATATATTTTCTTTTTATGTCCAAAAAATGGTCAGTTCGGGTGCATCGGTATACCCTAATCCTAAAACCCAAGGAAAGACTCTCCCTACTACTCATGAAAAGTTAAATGCCCTAGAAAAATAGGTTCTAACCTGGAGAAAGGAATCCTATCTGCAGTACAAAGCCCCAAATCAAAAGTTAGATAGGATCCTAGAGGTTGTGGATGCTGCCACCCCACCTATACCTGTTAAACCTCGGGTTAGAAATCTAAACAGGGAGAAGGGTAAGAAACCAGTGACCCAATTAATGACTGACCCAAAAATTGATCTAGATAATAAAACTCTGGCTAATAAAAGTAAAAGGTTGTTTACCCAAAAACCCATAGAGGATGAGAAGCTTAAGAAAAAATAGTTGAAATTCAGGTTGTACCTACATCTAAGAAGGTTGTACCCCTACATTGAATGACTGGAACCGTAAAATAGAATGATCCTTCAACTTTAAGGAAACCTGCTATATGGACTAAGATTGTTGTTTCAAAGCTTAATATATCACCTATTAACGTACCCAAAACCCTAGATGAGTCCGAAACTGCTAATATACCAAAACTACTAATATACCTAAAGCTGTGGATGAGTTCAAAACTGCTAATGTATCCAAAGCCAAGGATGTGCCCAAAGCTATGGATGAGTTTAAAGCTGCTAACGTACCCAAGGCTGTGGATATGCCCAAGGCTGTGGATGTACCCAAGGCTGTGGATGTGCCCAAAGTGGTGGATATACCTAAGGCTATGGGTGAGTTCCTTGCTACACCCAAGCCAAAGGTAATGGTTGAACCCAGTCCAGAGCTGCAGAAGGAAGTTTTGCCTATTAAAGGACCCAGCCCAGATCTTGTCTATACTGAGGTAGAGACTCGAGAAGTACCTCCTTAGGCTACATTCAAGCTACCCTCTATGCAGCCATAGGGTCAAGACGTGCAGACTAGAGTCGAGTCTAGGGAAGCCTACGCCAGGAAGGAACCAAGGACTTTTTATAACAAATGACCTATTTTAACTGAGTTGGTGTGTTATTTTTGTGGTACGAATGGACATATAGCTAAGGCATGTCCATATGGTAGCCGAGTTTATTTCTTGTGTCATTCCTTTGATCACCTTAAGTAAAATTGTCCTTTTAGCAAATATACAAATTAGATTGTAATATTTTTGATAATAAAAGTTACAATTGTTCCTGTTTGCTTAAGAATACTTATTGAGACCATATTTCTCTTCTATGCCAAAATGGAAAGTAATTTCGATGATCTGAATGTCCAAACTGGTCACCCAGAACAATATCCTAGTAAAAACCTGCGAAAGAAGCAGGCTAAGGACCAACTAGAAGCTAAGCCTAGAAAAAGGCCCAGTAGAAGGAAGGATAAAGCTCTAGTCAAATCTTTGACCAAAACTAACATGCTTGAGCAGCGCATGAATGAATAAGAGCAAACCTTTGTAGTGTTTCAGACAGAAGCTTTTCATCAGTGGGAACGGATGCAAGTAAAGCTAGAATAGATTATTCAATAGCAATCATCAATAGTGCTAAGAAACCAAGAGCACAATCACTACAGGCATGATGAACATCAGTCGACTGCTAGTATGCATGAGAGTTAGAGAGAAGGACTAGATTAGAACCCCGATGCGCGGATTTTAGATGAAAAATCAGAATTTAGTAGGAAGGAAAAAAAGGAGGTCTCGAACTAGGCAAATAGAGGAGCTAGTGATAAAGCTCAAGGAATAGTTATAGAAAGAATAAGTATTACAACCATGGGTTGTCCTGAACAACGAGAAATGGATCGGCGAGATGCTGATGCATTCCATCGTAAAAAACCCCCATCCTTTGCCAATGGTGATTGTTTAGCTGCCGAGCATTAGATTGAGCTAATGGAAAAGATTTTTGACTTTTTGGGTTGTGATAACCGACATAAAGTTTTATTTGCTCCGTTCAAACTCAGTGGAGAGGCCTATTGATTGTGGAAGACGCGGCAACGTGTCTTCAACAGTAGGAAAGAAAATGTAACTTGGGATAAATTTAAAAAATCTTTCTTCGCCAAGTTCTTTTCATCTTCTGTTACGATTTCGAAGGCTCGAGAGTTTGCTGAATTGAAGCAAGGCACTATGATAGTGGCCGAGTATGAAATAAAATTCAACTCTCTACTTCAGTTTGCTCTAAGCTCGAAATGCGAAGAATATAGTTGGATTCACAAGTTTGAGGATGGTCTGGCTGAGGGTATACATGGCCGAGTAATACTTTGCCACAATAAAACCTATGGTGATGAAGTCGATAATGCTCTCTTAGTTGAGAGTGATACTGCTGAACTTGATCGGGGTTACATGAAGAGAGAACGATCACCAGTAAAAGATTATTTAGGAAAGAAGCAGATCGGATAGTCTTCTTTAGGGCAAACTAGAGTCGAGGGAAGTGCAAAAAATAGAGGATTTTAAAAGAAGAAAAAAGTCGCCAAGTGCAACAGATGTGGAAAGTTTTATATCGGACTTTGCAAATGCTTTAAGTGCTGAAAGACTAGTCATCGACCATTAAATTTTTCGTGGGCTTCGTGTGCTATAACTATGGACAGCCTGGTCACATCATTAAGGATTTTCCAACAGCCAGAATTGTCAGACAACCACAATAGTAGGGGCAAAATCATCCAGTTGGTAGACCAGCAGGACAATAGTACTAAGGTGGTGGTGGATGATAACCAGTTTTTCTAGCTCAATCACAAGTCTGTGCCGTAATACCCGAGCAGACCCAAGCACCCGTGGAGACAGTAGTAGGTATTATTCGTCCATGTGGTATTTTTTCTCGAATATTATTTGACACGGGTGCAGATAGCTCTTTTAGATCCGAAGGGTTCATATGAAAACATAAGTTGGAAATCACTGAGTTGACTTGGGTTGTCCGGGTATGGAATTTACTCTCGTGAGCATCATGTCAGTTTAAGATGATCCGATGAACAAAGTATTGATTTCAAGGGAAGTACCCCCACCTCATATAAGCTTTTCAAGCGAGAAAATTTCTTAGAAAGGGTTGGCAAGGATGTCTAATTTCAGTTCTAGCAATAGAAGAAAAAGAAGTTAAGTTGGAAGACATTCCAGTTGTTCACGAATTTCCGATTGTGTTTCTAAAAGAGTTGCCAAGAGTATCCCCAGAAAGCTAAATTGATTTCATCATTGAATTGATGCTCGGTACTATTCCAATTTCAAAAGCTCCTTATTGAAGGTTCCTGCAGAGTTGAAAGAATTAAAGATACAATTGCAAGAGCTTCTGGCTTAGGATTTATTCGATCTAGTACGTCACATTAGGGAGCACTAGTGCTTTTTGTAAAGAAAAAAGATGGTAGTATGAGGCTGTGCATTGGTTACAAAGAGTTGAATAAGGTAACAATAAAAAACAAATATCCACTTCCTCGAGTTGATTATTTCTTTGATCAACTACAAGGTGCATTGATCTTCTCCAAAATAGATCCACGGTCAGGATATCGTTAGTTAAAAGTTCGGGACAAAGATATACTCAAGACAACTTTTAGGTATTTATTGATGATATTCTAGTGTATTCCAAAGAAGAGGCAGAACATATTGATCATCTAAGGAAAGTATTAAGACTCTAAGAGAACATAAGTTGTATGTCAAACTCAAGAAATGTGAGTTTTGGATGGATAATGTGGCGCCCCAGCCCGAGCGTCACAACCTTACTCTAAGATCAATCGATTGGTAAGCGTGATCAGGATTATTGCCCTATCACTTATTGAGTCCTTTGGATATTTATCCCTTTTTATCTAAACTCCTTCGGAGTTTCTATCATTTTATACATTTTATTTGAAATATACACACATATGATCTCATAATTTTCCATACATATGTGAAACCCCAACCAAAGGAGGATTTAATTTGTGCATTGAACATGTACATGTGACTTATATGTGAATTAAATGGAATTTTGGAAGATTTTAGAATTTTATGATAATTTGAATTAGGGTTTCCATTGGAAATGGTGATTAAAAATTTAATCGCCGTAGCCCAAAGTGAGTCGGTATGACCTGAGGGGCTTAATGAGGACTTAAGGGTGACAAGGTGTCATGAATAATCATGTTAATTACCATGATTTAATTTATGGAGATTAAAATGTAATTATGGAATTAAGGTGAAAAATGATGGAAAATTCATAACTTGATGCCTACAAGGCGGATTTCGATGAAATTTGAAAGGTAAGCTCACGACGGTGAGCTCAATTTTATGAATGGATTGGATTAAGGGAATCATGATGTTATTAGGGTGATAATTAATTATTTTTATTCCCAAATCCAAAAGATATATTCAAGTGCTCATAACTTGACGTAGAAATGTCAGTTTGAGATGAAAATTGAAACGATGGAAAAAAATTATGAAATTTATGAGATCAATGGAATGTATTAAGCTAATTATGATGGGAAGTAGGTTTCTTGGAGAGCAAGTAACAAGTTGCTTAAGAGCTAAGTAAAGAAGGGCAATTGTGGAAAGTGAAAATGGAATTTACTAAAATGCCTATGGGGTTGCTTGAGCACTAAGAAAAGTGGCAAATAAAAGGAGGAAAGAGAGGAGAACAAGGGCTGGACGTTCCAGCAGCAGGGGAGAGAGAGAGAGAGAGAGAGAGAGAGAGAGAGAGAGAAGAGAGGAAAAAGGGAGAAAAAAAGGAATTTTCTCCAAAGGCAGCAGCTAAGGCACGTCAAACCCAGCAAGGAGGAGAGGAAAAGAAGGAAATTTAAGTGCTCAATGGAGGGATTATCCATTTAATGAAGTAAGTATATGATTATCTTGATTTTATGTCTCAAATCTGGAAGTTATTTGATGTTGTAAACTAAAATATGGAAGGAATAGTAAATGGATGAATTTTAGAATGAAAATATTTGGAAATAATATTTATGAGGTTATTAATGAAAGATCCAATTTTCAGCTTAAAATGATAAGTACTTTGGAAACTAAAAATCGGAGAATATTAGCCCAAAAAGGGTAAAACGGGTGACAGGATCAGTTGTAGAAAATGAATTTTCATAATTTTTATACAATTATTTTTTAGTTAAAACTTTTACCGGATATGAAATACATATTGAGGATCATAATAAAAAATTAAAAATTGGGTTTTAATTGGTATAAATATACCCAATAATTAACGTCATTCAGGATGTCTGCAAATGAATTTTGCTGTTCAGAAAGGTAAAAATACCAAAATAAATAGAAATATTAAATATTTCGTGTTGAAAATATTTATTTTGGTTAATTAATGTATTTATTGAGGTATGATATAAATTTCAAATCAAAAATACTTGATTTGATATTAATTCTAGTTTTTGAGATTTCAGTACGCCTGATTTCAGCATATGTGGATAGTTGGAGAAGAAAATCAAAAGAAATATGAAACCTCTGTAGAAATGACCCAAATTGATATATGTATTAATAACATAAATTTAGGTTAGGAAAAGTGGATTATATGCTGATAATTCGGATTTATAAATCTGCTTAGGGTTATGTGTCAAGAGACACGTTAAATGGATGAAAAATGGGTTCCAAAGTTGCTGTTTTGGAAACCTATGATTAGTGGATTTAAATTTCATGAAAATACCCTAAGTACAGTGATAATTAAGGATAATTATCATGCTGAAATATGGATTAAGTTGCTGACTTTGGAAATTTTATGAAAGGCCTCATATATGTGTTGCCAAATGGGCATAGGTGAAAGGATAAACATGCATAAGTGGAAAATGGCTTAAGAAAGGTAATGAGCCATTAAATAATGGTTATTGAATGATATTTAAGTGATTGGATGATTACCTTATTTATAGGATTAAATAGGGTGTATAAAAGCTCCTGTAATAAGTATGTGCTATATGGGTATAACGACTTGAGAAGTCGAAGAAATGATGTATGTTAATAAAAATGGGTTGGAAAACTGAGTTGAATGCAAGAAAAGGAAATATATGAATGTTATATCATTCTTATATGTATAGGCAAAGGCAATGGGATAAGCGAAATGGAAGGCTAAGCAAGCGAGGTAAGCAAGCAGCTTTCTAAACGTTTTTGGTTTTCATTACAAGGTGTTTAAGGATGGCCATTCCTTGTTTATATACGTGTATTGAAATGTTTATTTCTTTCGAAATAAATGATTGTTTATGGTTTTGCGATTGTGCATGAAATGTGTTGAAACATGAGTTTATACGATGTTTCATTGAAACAGGTGTTTGAAAGGGATGGTGCAAAGAATTCTCTACATGAGAATGACAGGTTCCATGTGTAAGAGGGTATATAATGTCGGGGTGACTAAAAGTCATGTATGGAATGGAAATCAAGTAGGCTAGTCGAGGTAGTAAGTGGACAAGGAGTCCCCCTTGACGTTGCCGAGTCGGAAAGGACCGGTGAGGTAGGCTAGTAAAGGTAGTAAGTGGACAAGGAGTCCCCCTTGACGTTGCTAAGTCGGTAGGTCCGGCGCCAAGGATGGAAAGGATCATGTCATGAAAGAGGGTTCCCCGTGCTAGCGTACCGTCACATGAAGGATAACGTCATCAATGGAAATGATGAATTTGCACATCCAATGTTTATGAAATGTTTGCCAATGGTTTTTCATGAATGGTTTTCATGAAATGTTTATGCAAGTTTTATGAAAAAGGTTTCTGCTCCATAGGTAGTTGATCACTTGGTAAGTGTCTCTACCAAATGGAAAGAAATATTTTTAATGAGTGTTGCTTTCAAAATGAATTGCATGAAAACCCTGAGCTTGCTTATTGAGTTGAATTTCAACTCAAATTTTTTTTTCCAAACCCATAGACAGGTGAAAGGAAGGAGGCAAGGAGCACAGGTGGAGATTCAAGGATGAATGGATTTATACGAGTTACCTGTGTATGAACCTAAGGGTTGAATAGTTATATGAATGATGACATTAAATAGTTATTTAATGTTGTAAATGAATTATGTTATGTTTTATGCCTATGGATTGGTGAAATTTTTTTATGAGTAAATGTTAAGGCATGAAATATCATGATATGAATAAGTATGAAGGTTATGAGATGACATGTGTAATTCTCAAATGATATCATGGCCTAGAAAGGCATTTCATGGAAAGTTGAAAAAAAGTGGAATGATATAAGCTCCTAAGGAGTTAGGTTTAAGTGGATAAATATCCAATAAGAACCCACCGCGTGATCAGGGTAACAATCCTGATTCACATTTACCAATCGATAGATCCTGAGGTAAGGATGTGACGCTCAGGCTGGGGCGCCATAACATAGATCTTCCATACATAACCATTTCATGATGAATCATTCTCAATAATTGACCATAAATTTTTTTCGCCATTTATAGTCAAAATCATCATCAAGTTATAACATAATAAAATCCTTACACAACATTCAGACATCCATAATGTCATTAATATACAACCATATAAGTCATAGAGTTCAATCACAAGAACTTGGGGAAATTCAATTTTTTTCTTGAATCTCCATCTGTGCTCCTTGCATTGTTCTCTCCTTCACCTGTATTTAGGATTTGGAAAAACAAAACTATGAGTCGAAACTCAATAAGCAAGCTATAGGTTTTTAGAAAATTCATTTTCAAGGCAATTCATATAAATGCATTTTCCTCCATTCGGTTGAAGACACTTACCAAGTGATCAACTACCAATGGAGTAGAAATCTTTTTATAATCATTCATGGAAAGTCGCTTTATACCCGCTCGAGGGTATATCTTTAAACATGCTTCTCATACCCATCCAGGGTATGTCATAAATAATGTGATGCATTATTTGAAATCATGACATTCCTTTGGATAGAAGCTAACTAGGCAACCATCCACTTTCATCCTCTCTCCCAATCCAAGGAGGCGTCGCCGGGCCTTGGCCACCTTAGCGACTTGGCCGGACCAAAGAGGGACATTCGGTCTGCTTACACCTTTCAGGTGGACCTCATGCTTTTGTGCACATGCTTCTTTCATAAACATGACTTGACATGCTAGCATGATTTTCATTCATAAATTATGACTTCATCATTTGTCACAAGTACTTGAAAAGAAGTAAGCAATTCATTTATTTCAATAGAAATAACATTTCAATACTCATTTAAACAAGGAATAGTCATCCTTAAAGAAGTTATAAAGAATTAAAATTATTCATTTGCTAACTCATTTAAACAGTTAGAACATCATTGATAAGTATTTTATCACATTTGATAAAATAAAGCACTTTAGAAA
Organism: Annona cherimola; assembly: GCA_030490835.1. NCBI lineage: Eukaryota > Viridiplantae > Streptophyta > Magnoliopsida > Magnoliales > Annonaceae > Annona > Annona cherimola. The sequence continues at coordinate 48,667,794 of CM059977.1, read as the reverse complement.
ACTGCTTGCTAACCTTTTATGCTTAGCTTAGCTTTTCTCCTCGTTAACTTCTTTGCCTTTGTCAATGCATCAACATAGATTGCATTCATAACAAGCCATTTACTTGCATTCGCTTATTTTTCCAATCCCGTAATCCATATCATTCATAATCAACTTGGATTTTCAAGTTGATCATACATACAACACAGGCACTTATGCAATAATAGCATTCATTTCATATTTTTCATAATGTGTTTTAATCCCATATTTAGGTTAAACACATAACATACATTTATATCTCAACATATGAGGATTTATATCTCCCATTAACCATTTTTCATGCATATTCCATTTTTCTTACGTTAATGCTTATTCTAAGCATATAAATGATGTTTTAAGCTTCATAAATAAATTTCAAAATTTGAGATAATAAATCTTTAATCACACAAAAACTTCATCATGCATGTTATCACATTTTCATGCATATTTTTAATTTTAGCAAATTCACATAAATCACATGTCATCCATTCACACATATGCTTCACATATGTTCAACATATAACACATATATTATGTGTTTCTTAAATTTTCTTAACATAGCAACTTCCATGCATTTTCATCACCATTAAATCCCTTAATTAATATATACTTTATGGTTTAATTTCAGTTTTTTAATCTCTTTATCAATGATTTTAAAAACAGCCATGTTAAGACTCATTTTTCATCATTTCAATCCCCGTTTCATGACTTAAATTATAACAGATTTTGAAGTCATAATTTCCAGCAACTAAATATTTTTTCCTTAACCCAAATTTAGGGTATTATCATTTATTTAAAAATACAAAATTTGTTGGCTTCCATAACAGCAACATATTCACTCATATTGGGTATCCATTTGACCCGTTTTGACGTGTTCAAAACATATGTCCAAAAAATTAGATTTAGGAATAATATTTTCTAACAATTTTGGACACTCTAAATACCTTAAAAATAGGATATTTTACCCTCCATAACATTCATGAATCATTTCATTACAAACAACAACAAAAATCATATGAAAATATCCATTTTGGCCCCCATTTGGATGTCCCTCTAGCATACCCTAAAAAATCAGATTTAGGGTAAACTAATCCAGATCACTTTGGCTGTCCAAAGGGTCCTTAGTTTAGGGTACTTCATCCTAAAATTCATCCATAAACAATTTAAGCACTTCCTTTTATCATTTTTAACCCAAAAATGGAGAAATCGGGTCATTTCTTGAAACTTAGGGTTTGATATTTGCTAAAATCATCAACCAATGATTAAATCATCATATGTAATTAAAAATAATATAAATTACATCCAAATCAACATGTTAAATCATACAGCAACTTAGTTTAGGGTTTTGAGTTTTTCCAAGTTAGTTTTCATCTCAAAATTCAACATAAACTTCTATTTTCACTCTCTTGAACTCTTGATTTCATTTAAATATTTTAAAAATAATTCAGTACTCATATTAAAGCATAATAATTCAGCCTTTAATATTTATTTATGAACCATATTCATGGCTCATGAATTGAGAGAGAAAAACTTGGTTTAGGTGATTCAAAACATAAATTTCACTTACTTAAATCAACCCTAACTTAATTCCAACTTGAGTTGCTTGGCGTTGGAAACAATAGTTAAAACAAAACAAATTGACCAAAGAATAAGTTTTGATGATTAACAAATACAAATTTGAGTATGAAATGATTACTAATAAATTTAATGAATGTCTTAAGGAATGAAAAATCAGTCCAAGTCGATTTCCAAGTCGACTCCAACTTCGACTTAGGGTGAAGTCGATCTTGAAGTTGACTCCACAAGCGACTTCAACAGGTACCTCATGGAGAGCTTTGAAAATGGAAGATAAACATCCGAAGTCGCAGTCGAAGTCGACTCCACTTGCGACTTGGAAACCAAGTCGCAGATGAAGTCGACTCCAGTATCGACTTGAAGCTGCATTTTTCTCCAGCGTTGATTTTGGGGGACAAAACATCCGAAGTCGCAGTCGAAGTCGACTCACTTGCGACTTAAGGCCAAGTCGCATATGAAGTCGACCCCAAGATCGACTTGAGATTCTCAAGCCGAAGTTAAAAGTACAAGTCCACTTCAAGATGAAGACAACTCAAACCTGAGATTATGAAGACTAATACAAGCTTAAAGCAAGCAAGGCGTGAGAATTCAATTCCCAAATCAAAGATGATTTGTCCATACAAGACTCAAGTTCTCTAAGTTCACAAGATTTGAGGCCAATCCAAGACAAATAAAGCCTCTAGTATTGAAGGACAAGAAAAGGAAAGAAGTTAAGCAAGCGAGAATTACATCGACAAAAATCAAACTGACTTGGCACCTGAAAATAGTCAAGTCGCACCCCAAGTCGACTCCAAGATCGACTTGAGGCCAAGTCTGAAACCAAGTCGACCCAGAACACAGACTTGGAAACTGAAGAACAGCCGAAGTCGCACACGAAGTCGACTCGAGCATGCGATTTGGGCGAAGTCGCAGACGAAGTCGACTCCACCTGCAACTTGGAGATGTAACGTTCGAATTTTTTGAACGTTGAACATTTATTACGCGCCAACCACCTCTATAACGTTCAAAATCTTCCCTCCTCTATATATAGACACTCAAGCAAACATGGATACATATAACATAGAGCCTAAAGAGAGGAAAGAAGTGCAAGCAAGAGCTTTTATTCACTTTTCTCTAAAATTGAGTGATCTATACACTTTCAAAGGAAGAACAAGCTTCAAAGTTGCGGTTTGCTTCAACGAAATACAATCGGTTGCTCCTACAGATTCTTCCTCAAGCTGAAACTTGCTACACAACCCAGTAAAGTGTAGATCTTCTTTATTTTTACATTATTGATTGTTTTTAGTGCTTGGTTTGAGTTCGGTGGTTCAAACCAAGACATTGCAAGTAGAGTTGTGATTGGAGTGTAACTCATTATCTACTTGTGTTGATTGTATAAGCCCCCTAGAGCTAGAATCTAGAAGAGAGCAGAGGCTCTGGTTGTATATGCCCCCTAGAGCTAGAATCTATAAGAGAGCGGAGACTCTAGTTATACATAGTGGAACCCAAGTCACAACGGTGTGTGAGCTTGGAAGAGTGGAGTAGGGAAAAGGTTGCCGAACCACTATAAATCTTGTCTACTATTTTTCTTTATTGCTTTCATTATCTTACTGCTTTCTATTTGTTACAATCTAGGGGATTGAAACTTTAAAGGGGTTAAGTTTTGATTTACCAAAAAAATTTTCAAGAACCCAATTCACCCCTCCCCTCTTGGGTTTTTCCATAAACTCGGGACCAACAAGTGATATCAGAGCAGGTCTTTGAGCTCACCAAAGTGATCTTTTTGATATGGCATCCCAATCCACTTCCGTTCCCGCATTTGCCGAAGGCTAATCCTTTACTAGGCCACCATTGTTTGATGGGAATAATTTTGGATATTGGAAACTACATATGAAACAACTTATCATGGCTACCGATATGGACTCTTGGATTGCGATTCAAGATGGTGTGACTTTGCCCATTGATGAAAAAGCTTCCAAATGGACCGATGAGGAAGTGAAAATTGTAAAGAGCAACGCCAAGGCTATGAATTCATTATTTTGTGCTCTTACGGCTTCCGAATATGATAGAGTATCCTCTTGTTTAACTGCCAAAGAGATATGGGATACACTAACTTCTATCTATGAAGGAACTTCTCAAGTCCAAGGAATGAGGAGAAACATTTTGATTGGAGAATTGGAAAATTTTAGGATGTTAGAAACTGAAAATATTTCTAAAATATTTGCTAGATTTTCCAAGATTACTAACGCCTTGAAAGGGCTAGGAAAAGAAATTTCTGAATCTGAGCAGGTCATGAAGATTCTGAGAGCACTACCTGAATCATGGACTGCAAAAATCACGGCAATAGAAGAAGCCAAGGATCTTAACATGTTGAAGTTGGAAGATCTTATTAGCTCCTTGATGTCACATGAGCTGATCAAGAAAAGAAACGAAGATCACCACAAAGGCAAAAGAGCCAATGCCTTGAGAGCCGCACAAGACGAGGACGACACCACCTCATCTTCACAAAATGACGATGAAATTGCCTTACTCACAAAACGATTCAGAAAATTTGTAAGGAAAGGCAGAAGTTTCAGAAACTTTAAAGAAAGAAATTCCAAAGAGAGAAAGAAAGAAACAACAAAATGTTACCAATGTGACGGTTCGGGACACATGCAAGCCCAATGCCCAACGCCCGAAGAAAATAAGGCAAAGGAGCAAAGAAAAGATAGAGGCGACAACAAAAGGTTTCAAAGAAACAAAGGAAGAGACATGTATGTGAATGAAGAAGAATCTACAACAAATAGATCCTCAAGTAAAGAATACGAAGCAGATTGCGCAAGAATTTGTTGCATAGCAAATACCGACATATGCTTTGCAGCCACGGAAATCTTGGAGGATCAAGCTACTTCAACGGACTTCACAAGTAGTCAAGAGGTAACCTCCAAATAGAAATCTCTTTCAACTTTTTCTACAAATGAATGTCTCAAATGTACTGAGTTAGAAGAACTTCAACAAGCCTATGATTCATTATATGAAGAAATAAAGAAATTAGAAAACAAGTTTACAATAAAGAAAAGACAATGTGATGCAGTAATAATTGTAAATGGTAAACTTGTTGAAAAATTAGATAAATTAAAAAATGAAAAGAATAGCTTAGAAAGTGAGTTAGAGAAACTTAAAAACGAAAATGAATCATTAAATGAATCCCTTGCCAAGTTCTCTAATTCAGGAGAAAATGTGAAAATGTTCTTAAAAATGACAACCCAAACTTGTAAGAAAGGACTTGGGTATAATACATTCGAACAAACAAAGTCTAACGCTCCAAGAAATAATGCCAAACCCATTTATACTAAACCAAAGATAAATCAAGTAGTTTGGACCAAAAGACCAACTGAGGAACGAATTACCAAGTGGCTCCCTATTTCTAGACTTCCGGGAGCTTGTAACTTTTGCAACAAGTTAGGACACAAGGTCTATCAATGTAAACTAAGAAAACTGCAAAACCTTGGTGCTAAATTGGTTTGGATGCCGAAAAGCATTGGGTTTATGGTTTCAAAGGTAGATCAACTTAAACTCCAAAGGATAACTAACCCAAACGGACCCATAAAGTGGGTACCAAAAGGATGAGCTCCACTCAAATTAATTTTTACAGGTTTGCCTTAAAACTAAGGCCAATAACGTATGGTTTATGGATAGCGGTTGCTCAAGACACATGACAGGAGAAAAAGGACTATTTCACAAGATCAACCCTTGCAATGAAGGAACAGTAGCTTTCGAAAATAACGAAAAAGGGAAAATAAAAGGTAAAGGAAATTTCTATGGTATTTCAAATGCATGTATTGAAAATGTTCTATTTGTTGAAGGACTCAAACACAACCTAATGAGTATTAGTCAATTATGTGATAAAGGATATAAAGTTGTATTTGAATCCTCTATATGTAATGTTGTTGACGATGATGAGCACATAATATTTAGTGGCAAAAGACATGGAAATGTATATTTGGTTTGCCTTGATGATCTAGAAGGAAAATGTCTAATAGCTATAGAAAATTATCCATGGAAATGGCATACAAGGCTTGGACATATAAATATGTCAAATATTAAAACATTATGAAAAAAGAATTTTGTACAAGGCTTACCGAAGCTCAAATATGACAAAGATAAGATTTGTAAAGCCTGTCAACTATAATGCCATTTTCGACCAAACAGGAAATTTCAACAACTAGACCACTTGAATTGCTACATATGGATCTTTATGGGCCATCAGACATTTTAACTCTTGGTGGGAAAAAGTATGCGTATGTAATTGTGGATGATTTTTCTAGATTTACTTGGATTATACTCTTAGCTAGCAAAGATGAAGCATTTTCGATGTTTGTCTCGTTTTCAAATTTGGTGCAAAATGAAAAATAAAGTTCAATCATTTCCATTAGAAGTGACCATGGTGGTGAATTTGAAAATAGTCGATTCATCGAATTTTGCAATGAAAAAGAAATTCACCATACATTTTCTGCACCAAAAACTCCTCAACAAAATGGTGTTGTTGAAAGGAAAAACCGGACAATACAGGAAATGGCTAGAACCATGCTAAATGAGAGTAAATAGTCCAAAAGATTTTGGAGTGAAGCTATAAGTATAACTTGTCATGTATTAAACCGAGTTACCATTAGAGCAATATTGAAAAAGACCCCATATGAACTTTGGAAGGGCAGGAAACCAAACATATCATATTTTCATACTTTTGGATGTATTTGTTATGTGTTAAATAATGGAAAAATAAATTTGAGAAAACTAGATGCCAAAAGCAATGAAGCTATTTTCTTGGGTTATTCATCAAATAGCAAAGCATATAGGATTTACAACAAAAGACATCAAACAATAGAAGAGTCAATACATGTTGTTTTTTATGAATTTAACCAAACTCCGAGAAAGGAGGATGAACTAAGTGACGCAGATGATACAAAAGCAAAACAACAAGAACAACAAAAGGAAACCGAGCTCAAGCCAGAAAACTCCATGGAGGAAGAGGTAAGTGAAGGTAATGATTCTTACAAACCTCCAATTGATTTAAAATTAAAAAATGCCCATCCAATTGAGCAAGTCATTGGAAATATTTATGAAGGAGTAAAAACTAGGAGATCAAAGCAAAATATTTGTGGACAATTTGCATTTGTGTCAAAAATTGAACCAACCACTATTGAACAAGCTCTCAATGATGAAAACTGAGTTATAGCAATGCAAGAAGAGCTAAATCAATTTGAAAGGAATAATGTATGACATTTAGTTCCTAAACCAAGTGGTTATACCATTGTTGGTACCAAATGGGTATTTAGGAACAAATTGGACGAAAGCGGACTTGTAATAAGAAACAAAGCTAGATTAGTAGCCAAAGGGTATTCCCGAGAAGAAAGGATTGATTTTGAAGAATCATATGCACTTGTGGCTAGATTAGAAGCCATACGGATCTTACTAGCTTTTGCTTTTCACATGAATTTCAAATTGTTTCAAATGGATGTGAAAAGCGCATTTTTGAATGGATATTTGAATGAAGAAGTATATGTTGAACAACCCCCTGGATTTGAAGAAAAAGATCAATCAAAATATGTTTATAAACTGACCAAAGCATTATATGGACTAAAACAAGCCCCAAGAGCTCGGTATGAAAGGTTAAATAGATTTTTGATTGATCATGAATTTCAAAGAGGAAAAGTTGATAGTACTTTATTCATCAAATATAAAAGTAAAAATATTTTAATTGTGCAAATCTATGTAGATGATATAATATTTGGTGCTACTGATGAAACTCTATGCCAAGAATTTTCTAAGATCATGCAGAGCGAATTTGAAATGAGCTTGATGGTAGAACTAAATTTCTTCCTTGGACTGCAAATCAAGCAACAAAGCGAAGGAATATTCTTAAATCAGTCCAAGTACATCAAAGAAATGATAAAGAAATTTGGAATGCAAACCACTAAGGGAGCAAATACTCCAATGAGTTCAACAATCAAGATCGACAAGGACGAAAACGGTCAATGTATTGATCAAAAGCTTTATACAAGTATGATAGGATCATTGTTGTATTTAACTGTCTTTAGACCAGATATTCTTTTCAGTGTTTGCATGTGTTCTAGATTCCAAGCATGCCCTAAAGACTCACATTTATTGGCTATAAAAAGAATTTTTAAATATTTGATAAATACCACTAATCTTGGACTATGGTATCCAAAGGGGTCAACATTTGACTTAATCGGCTACTCGGATGCGGATTTTTTCGGCTACAAAGTAGATAGAAAAAGTACTAGTGGAACTTGTCAATTTCTTGGAAATATGTTGGTTTCATGGTATTCAAGGAAACAAACTAGTGTTGCTCTATCTATAGCAGAAGCTGAATATATAGCCGCCGGAAGCTGTTATGCCCAACTACTTTGGATGAAACAACAATTGAAAGACTATGACATTGATTATTATAATATTCCTATCAGATGTGATAACACGAGTGCCATATGTTTGACAAAAAATCCTGTATTGCATTCTAGAACCAAGAATATAGATGTAAGACATCATTTTATTCGAGAACATGTTGAAAATCATGATATTTGTTTGGAATATGTGAAAACTGAAGATTAAATTGCTGATATATTTACCAAGCCCTTAGCAAAGGAATCATTTTACAAAATTAGAAATGAAATGGGGATGATTGAATTAAATTAGAAAAATTATACAAGAAAATCAAATCTGAAAAGGTCAAAGTCGATGAGTCAAGTTGACTCCGGGAAAGCCAAGTTGACTCCGATGAAGTCGACTTGGGAGATGTGAAGTCTACTCCGCTCTGAGGCGAAGTTGACTCCGAGGGGTCGAAGTCGACTTCGCCTAGGGCAAAGTCGACTCCACGCGCGACTGTCCACCTTCCGCTTCTTCTTCTTCTTTCCTTCTTCTTCCTTCTTCTTCTTCTTTTCTTCTTCTTCCTTCTCTCCATTTTTCCCGCGCTTTGCCTCCGCGACTCAGCCTCCGAATTTTCTCTTTCTTCTCTCCGGCGCACTGCCTTCCTCTCATTTTCCCGTACACAACTCTGTTCTTTTCCTCTCTCCTTCTTTCCCTCCTTGTCCAGGTCTCCTTCCGCGTTCTCTCTATTTTCCTTCTCCATTTTCTTTCTCTCCTCTGTTCGTCTCATCTCTCTCCATTCTCTACATTTCGCCATTTCGCTCTCCTCTCTCTCTATTCTCTCTCTCTCAGCTCTGTTGGTCCCGAGTTAATGGCAAAACCCAAGAGGGGAGGGGTGAATTGGGTATTTAAAAATTTATAACTTAAACAGAAACTTTACCCCGGATTAATCTAATCCCCTTAATGAAGGAACGAAATGGAAAGCAATATAATGTAAAGAGATAAAAATCAAGCACACAAGATTTTTATAGTGGTTCGGGCAACCTCCCTACTCCACTCTTCCAAGCTCACACTCCTTGTGACTTGGGTTCCACTATTGTATTCTTCAAATACAATTAGAGCCACTGCTTTCTTATAGATTCCAGCTCTAGGGGGCTTAAACACAACACAGCACAGGTAGGTGATGAGTTCCACTCCAATCACACACTACCTTGCTTACACTTGATCTTAGTTCCTCAAACTAAATCAAGTTCAATACAAACAAATAAAATAACAAAAGAAGTCTACACTTTACAGATGTGTAGAAGCAATTTGGCACAGAGAAGAACTCGTAATGTAGGCTTTGAAGATTCAGAAATGTAGCTCTTGCAACTTGAAGCAAAGTTCTTCCTCCTTGAATGGCTTGATCTCTTTAGAGCTCTTGAATATAGGAGTTAAGCACACTTAATGATTCTCAGCTCCTTCCCTCGTCCACCATGAATGACTTTTATAATTTTGGAGGGAATCCGAACGTTAGAAGGTGGTTGGCGCGCATTAAATGTGCCAACGTTCGAATAAATTCTGACCGTTGCGACCCAAGTCGCAGGCGGAGTCGACTTCGGATGCGACTTCGCCCAAGTTGCAGATGGAGTCGACTTCGGGTGCGACTTCGCTTCTCCGTTGCAACTTCAAGTTCCAGATTACGTCGACTTGGGCATCGACTTGACCCAAGTCGCAGGTGAAGTCGACTTCGGGTGCGACTTCACCTCTTCAGGTTCCAAGTCTGAGTCTTGAGTCGACTTTGGCTTCAGACTTCAACTCAAGTCGATCATTGAGTCGACTTGGGTTGCGACTTGACTTGGTCTTTGCAAAATATGCTTTGATCCTCATTGATTTGCTTCTATCTTGTTTGGCTTTCTTCCTTTAGTTTCTTTTATTCTAGAATGACTCCTTATACTTGTAGATCTTGTGATTCTTGAAGAGCTTTACTTTGATTCTTCTCGGATTAGCTTGAACCTTGTGAATCTTTGAAGAACTTGAATCTTGCATGGTAGATTCATGCACCTTGCTTGCTTTTGATTCATATTGATCTTCATGACTTGATTATTTCTTCATCTTGGAGCATGCTTGAATCTTTGCCTTGGGCTTGATAAACTTGATTTTGATAAAGAGCTTGTATCCTTGATTTGGTCTTGAGAGATCTTAAGTTGCTTTTGGGAATGAGCTTGAATCTGCATCTTTGATCTTGGAAAAACTCGAGTCGCACTTGGGGTCGACTTCGTCCGCAACTTCGCCCAAGTCGCAACTGGAGTCGACTTCGTTCGCGACTTCGGCATTCTTCCATCCCAAATTCAGCTCTGGAGTGATTTTCCCGACTGAAGTCGATGCTGGAGTCGACTTCGTTTGCGACTTGGCTTCCCAAGTCGCAAGTGGAGTCGACTTGGCCTGCGACTTCACTTGTTCTTCTCCCATTTTCAACTCTGGACAGATTTGGCTTCTTGAAGTCGATCTTGGGGTCGACTTGGAGAACGACTTGGCCTTCCATGCTTTATTTTCTTCAAATGTATATGCCTTAAACATTTCCACAAACGTGTTAGTGGCCAAGACTTACTCAAATTGATTTGTTAATCATCAAAATATAGATTTAACTTGTTTTCCACATATTTCCAACAAGCTCTCCTCTCTCTCTATTCTGCTTTCTCTCTCTCTTAGCTCTCCTCTCTCTCTATTCTCTCTCTGCTCTCTCTCTCTCTATCTCAGTCTCTTTGTCTCTTCCTCTCTCTTCTCTCTATATCTCTCTCAGAAACCTCTCCTCCTCTAAATCTCAAAACCCAACTCAATGGCTCCAAAATCCAGACTTCCCAAACTAGCTATATCTAAACCTTCTTTGAGGCCTATACCTAGATCCTCGGAAACAGCCACAGAGGAAGAAATTCTCAGGAGGCAGAGAACTCCTGCAAAACGGGCCAGAGAAGAACCTTCAACTTCAACAAGTCAAAGGGTTAGATTTCAGACTGCAACCCCATCCTCAACTCGAGCTCAGAGGTCAGAAAGTCAACCTCAAAGCTCAGATGCTGGAGAAAGAAGAACTCCAACCACAAGAGGGCAAGTTCTGAAAATGCCCACAACCTACTTCAAAATTGAGTTTCAGCACAGTCGATTCGACAAGCATTTCTATGAAAGAAAGGTATTCATCCCAAAGATCATCGACTTTAAATTTCTCAGTGATTACGAGTTCGACATAGAAGAACTACTAGATCACCAGGGCTGGACAAGATTGCTAAAGGCAGACGAAAGAATATATCCTGATTTGACTAGTATATTCTACTATTTATGGGATGATGCAAAATTTTCAACTTTTGTAAAAGGAACCGAAATGTTTTTGGGGACAATGGAAGCCCCAAATCAAACTGAAGCAGAGATACAGATCACAAGAATTCTCGAAGTTCCATTCGAAGATGAGCGAATCCCTGCAGATCTCAGTCTAGACAGGATGTACAATGAGCTGACTCGCAGCAACAAATATCATCCAGGAACAAAATTCCTGCATTACATGGACCTCTCCCCACAGCTAAGGGTCCTTAGGCTACTCATCGCCCACTGCATCTACCCAAAGGGCGGTGGAAGAAACCAGCTAAACCCGCAAGAGGCTAGCATTCTTTGGAAGGTAGCCAATAAAGTCAAGGTCAGCCTACCAAGACTATTCCTAGAAGCCTTGGCATCCCAAAAGGATAATCCTCGAGGTATTTTACCTTACAGGACATGGATCACGAGGATCTTAGAGCACTATGAAGTGGATCTTGACGGCGAACCCTTCGAAGTCCCAAAATCCACAAATGCCATCAATAAGGCATTGCTCCAAAGGATGAAAATCAATTTGGAGCAATTCAGAGCAGACAAGATTCGGGAAAGGATGGGCGCACCAGCTCCAAAAGAGGCAAGACAAGCACACACTGAGGAGCAAGCCTCACCTGTATCTCACGGCTCTTGCTCACCACATGGGTCGCAAATTCCAGATCTTGCACCTCATCCTCCGTCATGGGAAACGTCTATGCATGCCATTCGAGTCCACCTCGAGCAGCTCGAAGATCGCCTCACTAGCCACATAGTCGGGGTTCAAAATGCCATCCATGACATGCATTCACGTCAGGATCATATTGATCGCGAGCTTCGTACCATACGCTATCATTTGGCATCCGGGAGTCATCGTAATCAGCCCATACCCGAACTAGATCCATTTGATTCCAGATCAGTTCATCGAGATCCTACCCCAGCACCTGTTTCATCCTTCTACTCATCTGCTCATGTCCGACTCGTCAAACCTACTCAATCTTCATATCCCATTTCCAAATTTCAATTCACCAAATCCTTGGTAATTGAATCTCATTTTGAGTGATTGACAAAAAGGGGGAGATATGATAAAGTTTTGAGTGAGTTTTAGGACATCAAATAGGTTTTAGAGTTTTTTTTGGTTGGGTAGCTTGTATATAGGTTTCATTTTGCTTTGCATTGTAATCTGTATGAATCATGATGATACGAAATATGTTTTATGATCTAATACTTGTTTCATGCTCTGTTTCAAAGATATTTAATGCTCTATTTTGAAAATTATATAAAAATGATTCTCTTGAAAGGTAAAAACTCAAATTAGTTTTGTCAATCATCAAAAAGGGGGAGATTGTTGGAAACAATAGTTAAAACAAAACAAATTGACCAAAACATAAGTTTTGATGATTAACAAATACAAATTTGAGTATGAAATGATTACTAATAAATTTAATGAATGTCTTAAGGAATGAAAAATCAGCCCAAGTCGATTTCCAAGTCGACTCCAACTTCGACTTAGGGTGAAGTCGATCTCGAAGTCGACTCCACAAGCGACTTCAACAGGTACCTCATGGAGAGCTTTGAAAATGGAAGATAAACATCCGAAGTCGCAGTCGAAGTCGACTTCACTTGCGACTTGGAAACCAAGTCGCAGATGAAGTCGACTCCAGTATCGACTTGAAGCTGCATTTTTCTCCAGCGTTGATTTTGAGGGACAAAACATCCGAAGTCGCAGTCGAAGTCGACTCACTTGCGACTTAAGGCCAAGTCGCATATGAAGTCGACCCCAAGATCGACTTGAGATTCTCAAGCCGAAGTTAAAAGTACAAGTCCACTTCAAGATGAAGACAACTCAAACCTTAGATTATGAAGACCAATACAAGCTTAAAGCAAGCAAGGCGTGAGAATTCAATTCCCAAATCAAAGATGATTTGTCCATACAAGACTCAAGTTCTCTAAGTTCACAAGATTTGAAGCCAATCCAAGACAAATAAAGCCTCTAGTATTGAAGGACAAGAAAAGGAAAGAAGTTAAGCAAGCGAGAATTACATCGACAAAAATCAAACTGACTTGGCACCTGAAAATAGTCAAGTCGCACCCCAAGTCGACTCCAAGATCGACTTGAGGCCAAGTCTGAAACCAAGTCGACCCAGAACACAGACTTGGAAACTGAAGAACAGCCGAAGTCGCACACGAAGTCGACTCGAGCATGCGATTTGGGCGTAGTCGCAGACGAAGTCGACTCCACCTGCAACTTGGAGATGTAACGTTCGAATTTTTTGAACGTTGAACATTTATTACGCGCCAACCACCTCTATAACGTTCAAAATCTTCCCTCCTCTATATATAGACACTCAAGCAAACATGGATACATATAACATAGAGCCTAAAGAGAGGAAAGAAGTGCAAGCAAGAGCTTTTATTCGCTTTTCTCTAAAATTGAGTGATCTATACACTTTCAAAGGAAGAACAAGCTTCAAAGTTGCGGTTTGCTTCAATGAAATACAATCGGTTGCTCCTATAGATTCTTCCTCAAGCTGAAACTTGCTACACAACCCAGTAAAGTGTAGATCTTCTTTATTTTTACATTATTGATTGTTTTTAGTGCTTGGTTTGAGTTCGGTGGTTCAAACCAAGACATTGCAAGTAGAGTTGTGATTGGAGTGTAACTCATTATCTACTTGTGTTGATTGTATAAGCCCCCTAGAGCTAGAATCTAGAAGAGAGCAGAGGCTCTGGTTGTATATGCCCCCTAGAGCTAGAATCTACAAGAGAGCGGAGACTCTAGTTATACATAGTGGAACCCAAGTCACAACGGTGTGTGAGCTTGGAAGAGTGGAGTAGGGAAAAGGTTGCCCGAACCACTATAAATCTTGTCTACTATTTTTCTTTATTGCTTTCATTATCTTACCGCTTTCTATTTGTTACAATCTAGGGGATTGAAACTTTAAAGGGGTTAAGTTTTGATTTATCAAAGAATTTTTCAAGAATCCAATTCACCCCTCCCCTCTTGGGTTTTGCCATAAACTCAGGACCAACACTTGGTTCCTCTTATTTTTCTCTTCTTTTTCTTATCCTTTTTCCTCTTTCCCCTAGCTAGTTTGGACGTGCAAAGGAGTGCTCAAGCCTTAGCCAAATTTGGAAATTTCTCCCCCTTCATTGACATGCACACTCCAAGGGCTATGTATCAAATTTTTTTATTTTTTAACTAGCTAGTGGGACCCATTTGACACATGTCATGAGGGTAATTTATTTCTACCTTATTCCTTGATGACATGAAAATTTTATAATCAAGTAAAATATGCATTTTTTATTTTACAAAAATCCACAAAATCCATGCATTTGAGCTCCATGTTGCTATCCATTGGTAGATGTCCCCTTTTTAGCTAGGTTTTGACACTTTTTTGTCAAAATTTCCACACATTTACATGTCCATTTACTTCCCCTAGATATTAGGTAGCTTAGATATATTTTTTAGCATTTTAAATAATCACATTTCATGCCCTAAAGTGCCCTTGGACGTCCCTTGCTTTGCCACATACCCTAAGCTTCACTTGAGCTAGTGTTTAGGCATTTAATCCTTAAATTTTCCATGGATTTGAAAATTAAAAAATGCTTTAAAATCCAGCTCAATCCACTGAATTTTTGACACCTTGCATAGCATTTAAATAAGTCATTTTCAAAAATACTTTTTAATAAATGCTATGGTAGTCCAAGGTACACAAAGTCAATGCTAGGTACATTTTTCTAATTAAACACTTTCTCATGGTAATTAGATTAATCAAATCCACTCATTCCATAGATTTCATAATTTATTCTATCATTTTAAATTTCATCTCAAACCGACGTTTCTACGTCAAGTTATAAACCTTTGAAATTTTTCTTGGAGTGTGAGATTAAAAATAAATAATTATCATCTTCATCTCATCACTCATGCCTTAATCCAATCAAATTATATGGTTGAGCCCAAAATCATGAGCTTGCCTTTAAAATTTTATCTCATTTCACCTTGTAGGCGTAAAGTTATGAATTTTCTATGATTTTCGACTCAATTCTATAATTTTCATTTTAATCTCCATTAATTAAATCATAAAAATTAAAATAAATATTCATACCACATTAACATGTTCTAATACTCATTAAACCCATTTAGTCACCTTGACTCATATTGGGTTTTGGCGATTAATCTAAATCACCATTCATAATTGCAAACCCTAATTGCAAAATTCATAAATTCATGAAAATCATCCAAAATTCAATCATTTCACACATAATTCATGCATTATACTTTAAATGCAATTATATGAGTCCTACTTGGGTCTGGGTATTACAATCATCTCCCCTTATAATAGGTTTCGTCTTGAAACCGTCTAGTTTTGGAATAACTAGGGATACTTTCTTTCTACCTCTTCCTTCAGTTCCCAAGTTGCCTCGCTTTCGGAATATCTATTCCATTGAACTTTAACGTACTCAATTTCTCTATTCCGAAGCTTTTTCATTTTATGATCCAGAATCCTAACAAGTCCTTCCTCATAATTCAAATGATCTTGAATTGGTAGGTTATCTGCTACTAACACATGTGTTGGATCCAGAACATACTTTCTCAACATTGAGATATGAAAAACATTATGGACTAAAGCTAGGGCTGAAGGTAATACTATTCTATAAGCTAACTTTCTAATTTTCTCTAACACTTCAAATGGCCCAATAAACTTGGGATTCAACTTGCCTCTTTTCCCAAACCTTGTGGCTGCTTTGAATGGCGTGACCTTTATAAAAAGATGTTTGCCGACTTGGATATTCAAATCCCTTCTCTTGTAGTCTTTGTAACTCTTTTGCTGACTCTGGGCTGTGAGTATACACTGGAAAATAACCTGTACTTTATCTGCCATTCGCTGAGATAAGTTTGCAGCAAGTTTCTTCTCTCCAACTTCATCCCAGTTTAGCGGTGTTTGACACCATCGTCCATGTAACGCTTCAAATTGTGTCATTTGAATACTAGCTTGGTAACTGTTATTGTACGCGAACTTCACTATTGATACATATTCATCCCACAATCCACCAAATTCCAATGTAAACATATGGAGCATATCCTCGATAATCTGATTTACCTACTCTGTTTGTCCGTCGGTTTGGGTATGAAATGTTGTGCTAAACTTTAGCTAGGTGTCTAGGGTTTCATGCAAACTCTTTCAAAATCGAGATGTGAACATTTTATCTCGATCGGATACTATAGACTTAGGCACTCCGTGGAGTCGTACAATATCCTTGTAATATACTTTCAGCAGTATAAGTTCTCTTTATGGGTATAAAATGTGCAACCTTGGATAATCGATCCACTATTACCCATATAGAGTCATTTTCGGCCTGTGTCTTTGGTAATCCTTCAATAAAATCCATCATAATATCATCCTATTTCCATTTAGGAATTTCTAATGACTGAAGCTTTCCTTGTTGGAAATATGTGGAAAACAAGTTAAATCTATGTTTTGATGATTAACAAATCAATTTGAGTAAGTCTTGGCTACTAACATGTTTGTGGAAATGTTTAAGGCATATACGTTTGAAGAACATAAAGCATGGAAGGCCAAGTCGTTCTCCAAGTCGACCCCAAGATCGACTTCAAGAAGCCAAAACTGTCCAGAGTTGAAAATGGGAGAAGAACAAGTGAAGTCGCAGGCCAAGTCGACTGCACTTGCGACTTGGGAAGCCAAGTCGCAAACGAAGTCGACTCCAGCATCGACTTCAGTCGGGAAATTCACTCCAGAGCTGAATTTGGGATGGAAGAATGCCGAAGTCGCAGTCGAAGTCGACTCCAGTTGCGACTTGGGCGAAGTCGCGGACGAAGTCGACCCCAAGCTCGACTTGACGTTCTCAAAGCTCAAAGATGCAGTTTCAAGCTCATTCCAAAAATCAACTTAAGATCTCTCAAGACCAAATCAAGGATACAAGCTCAAGTTTATCAAGCCCAAGTCAAAGATTCAAGCATGCTCCAAGATGAAGAAATAATCAAGTCATGAAGATCAATATGAATTAAAAGCAAGCAAGGTGCATGAATCTACCATGTAAGATTCAAGTTCTTCAAAGGTTCACAAGGTTCAAGCTAATCCAAGAAGAATCAAAGACATGCTCTTCAAGATTGACAAGATCTACAAGTATGAGGAACCATTCTAGAATGAAAGCAATTAAAGGAAAGAAGCCTAAGCAAAACAAAGCAATTTCCAAAGTCTTCAAGATCATCAAAGCCAACTGACAAGGTGAAGTCGCACCCAAAGTCGACTTCACCTGCGACTTGGGTGAAGTCGATACCCAAGTGGACCCGATCTGAAACTTGAAGTCGCAAACCGAAGTCGACTCCATCTGCGACTTGGGCAAAGTCGCGTCCGAAGTCGACTCCACCTGCGACTTGGGTCGCAACGGTCGGATAATTTTTGAACGTTGGCGCATTAAATGCGCGCCACCTACCTTCAAACGTTCGGATTCCCTCCACAATTATAAAAGGCATTCATTGTGGACGAGGGAAGTAGCTAAAAATCATTAAGTGTGTATAACTACCATCTACGAACTTCGCTTCAAATTGCAAGAGCTCAACTTCTGAATCTTCAAAGCCTACATTACAAGTTCTTCTCTGCGCCAAATTGTTTCTACACATCTGTAAAGTGTAGACTTCTTCTGTTATTTCTCTTGTTTGTATTGAACTTGATTTAGTTTGAGGAACTAAGATCAAGTGTAAGCAAGGTAGTGTGTGATTGGAGTGGAACTCATCACCTACCTGTGTTGTGTTGTGTTGAGGCCCCCTAGAGCTGGAATCTAGAAGAGAGCAGTGGCTCTAATTGTATTAAGAGAATACAATAGGGGAACCCAAGTCACAAGGAGTGTGAGCTTGGAAGAGTGGAGTAGGGAGGTTGCCCGAACCACTATAAAAATATTATGTGCTTGATTTATATTTCTGCTCTCTACATTATATTGCTTTCTATTTCGTTCCTTCATAAAGGGGATTAGATTAATCCGGGGTAAAGTTTCTGTTTAAGTTATAAATTTTTAAATACCCAATTCACCCCTCCCCTCTTGGGTTTTGCCATTAACTCGGGACCAACAAGTGGTATCAGAGCAGGTCTTTGAGTTAAACCAAAGAGATCCAATTACATGGCATCCCAAACTACTTCCGTTCCCGCTTTTGCTGAGGATCAATCATTCACTAGGCCACCGTTGTTTGATGGGAACAACTTTGGTTATTGGAAGCTTCGTATGAAACAACTCATCATGGCTACCGACATGGATTCTTGGATTGCAATCCAAGATGGTGCAATCTTGCCAATTGATGAGAGAGCTTCCAAATGGACCGAAGAGGAAGTAAGAACCGTCAAGAGCAATGCTAAGGCTATGAACTCTTTATTTTGTGCTCTTACGGCTTCTGAATATGACAGAGTATCCTCCTGTCTAACTACAAAAGAAATATGGGATACTTTGACATCTATTTATGAAGGAACCTCCCAAGTCCAAGGGACTAGGAGAAATATTTTGATAGGAGAATTGGAAAGCTTTAAAATGCTAGATACAGAAAATATTTCTGAAATGTTTGCAAGATTTTCTAAGATTACTAACGCTTTGAAAGGTCTTGGAAAGGCTATCTCTGAATCCGAACAGGTTATGAAGATATTGAGAGCTCTACCGGAATCTTGGACTCCAAAGATTACGGCGATTGAAGAAGCCAAAGACCTAAATACACTAAAGCTAGAAGATCTAATTAGCTCATTAATGTCACATGAGCTAATCAAGAGAAGAGATGAAGATCAACACAAAGGGAGGAAAGCTATTGCACTAAAGGCCACCCACAACTCAGAGGAATCTTCCTCCTCATCTCACAATGATAATGAAAACATAGCACTACTCACTCGCAAATTCTGAAAATTTGTGAGAAAAGAAAAGAACCTCAAAGACTTCAAAGAAAGACCTCAAAGAGAGAAAAAGAAGGAGGTTGCAAAATGCTATAGATGCGGGGGCGTGGGACATATGCAGGCTCAATGTCCTACACCGGAAGAGAGGAAGGAAAGATATGAAGGTAGAAAATATCAAAGGCCAAAGGGAAGAGGCATGTATGTCAATGAAGAGACTTCATCAACAAGCAACTCTTCAACCGAAAACTTTGAAGCAGCAAATTGTGCAAGAATATGCTGCATGGCGCGAATCGAACAAGAAGAAAATCTGTTGTGTTTGAACACGACGGAAGTTTTGGAAGAACAAACTATCTCAACAAGATGCACGAGCAATGAAGAGGTAACTTCCAAACCTTGCTATTCTCAATCAAATTATTCTTCTTTTCATGATTGCCTCAAATGTGCTGAATTAGAAGAACTACAACTTGCATATGATTCATTATATGAGGAAATTAAAAAGCTAGGAAACAAGTTGTCATTGAAGAGACAACAATGTAACTTTGTTATTATTGAAAATGGAAAACTAGCTGAAAAATCAACAAAACTGAAAGAAGAAAATGAATCATTGTTGGAAGAGATAGAAAAATTGAAAAAGGAGAACGAATCATTAAATGAATCATTAGCAAAGTTCTCTAATCCCGGAGAAAATGTGAAGATGTTTCTGAACATGACTGCTCAAACAAATAAAAGAGGCCTTGGATATTATACATTTGAGCAAAAAGAAAGTGGCAAATCGAATGTACCAATACTTGGAAAATATCAAACCAAAACTGCACCTACATACAAGCCACAAAGGAAAAATGTTGTGTGGACTAGAAGACCAACGTTTGAACCAATGCATACTTGGAGGTCTACTCCAAGATTACCTATGGCTTGCAATTTCTGCAATAAAATGGGTCATAAAGCCTATAAGTGTAACTTTAAGAAATTATATAACCATGGCGCAAAATTAGTTTGGGTTCCAAGGAACACAAGATTTGGGCTTTCTAAGCTAGAGCAGCAAAAATTGAATCATATTACTAACCCAAATGGACCCATAAAATGGGTACCAAAGAGATAAGATTTACCTTTTTAATTTTTCAGATTTGTTTCAAGGCAAAGGCAAACAATGTATGGTTCATGGACAACGGTTGTTCAAGGCATATGACTGGAGAAAGAAGTTTATTTCACAAACTTAAGCCTTGCAACGACAGAACGGTTGCCTTTGGTAATAATGAGAAAGGTAAAATTAAAGGTAAAGGAAACATTTACAGTATTTCAAATGCATGCATGGAAGATGTTTTGTTTGTTGAAGGACTCAAGCACAATCTAATGAGCATTAGTCAATTATGTGATAAAGGATACAAGGTTGTGTTTAAATCATCTATATGTAATGTATTTGATGGAGAACATATCATGTTTAGTGGAAAAAGACATGGAAATATATATTTGGTTTCACTAGATGAACTAAATGGTCAATGTCTAATGGCCATTGATAATGATCCATGGGTTTGGCATAAAAGGCTTGGACATATAAACATGGGAAATATAAAGACCCTATGGAAAAAGAGTTTGGTAGAAGGATTACCAAGATTGAAATATGACAAAGACAAAATTTGCAAGGCATGTCAATTATCTAAACAACCAAAGATGCCTTTCTCTACCAAAAAGGAAATTTCCACCACTAGGCCACTTGAATTGCTACACATGGATCTATATGGGTCATCCGATATTTTAACCATTGGTGGAAAGAAATATGTATTTGTGATTGTTGATGATTTTTCAAGGTTCACATGGATAATTCTCTTAGCTAGCAAAGATGAAGCCTTCCCTATGTTTTCAACTTTTGTAAATTTGGTGCAAAATGAAAAACAAAGTACTATTATGACTATAAGAAGTGACCATGGTGGTGAATTTGAAAACAAACGATTCATAGAGTTATGCAATGAAAAAGGAATTCATCACACATTTTCTGCACCAAGAACTCCACAACAAAATGGAGTAGTTGAAAGGAAAAACAGAACTATACAAGAGATGG